>CM073315.1:7203010-8455426 GCA_037043255.1 Diadegma fenestrale
CGACTGCTCGATCACATCGCAATCACGGCATTTGCATCGGAGGAAAAATATTTCCTACTTTCCGATTTTTTTCTGCGTCATCTGAACGTCCTGGTTCGATCATGCGATATGTACTCCTTTCCGAGGGTCACTGGAGATCAATAGACAATATGGGATTGAAAGGAAAGGTGCATGGGAGGGAAATGCGACGTTATATTTATGGGGGAGTAGCATGAGATGATTTCCTCGCTCACTGTAACCGTATCGTTGTAGGAAGGAAACGTACGTTGGATTTAACTGTACCATCAATTCAAAAGGCTCTAATTTTTCTCCCGTCTGTCACTCCGTCGCAGCCCGTTCCATTCTCGCGCGCGCACCGCCTTACATCATAATCTTCATAAAACAGACACGCATGAATATTTTTCCAGAGAGTTCATAAACCTGCGTCATCTTTCCAACGAAACAAAAAAAACTAAGTGAGAAGTTTTGTTCTCCTTCGAAGGTCGTTGCTCCACATACGTGGAAGTAACGAAAATATTCGGCTATACGACATATTACGAAATATACGAACGTCGAGGATGAGCGTTTCTTGGAGAGCCAAACATCCGAGCATATTGGATTACGTGGTATGTTTCAATTTCCATTAGGACGAGAAAATGATCGATGATAATTGAAGTGTCCCATTGGAAGGCATATCGGAGACAGACAAATGATTCTTTCGTATTAATTAATATACAGATATGATGGATATATAAACATAGATTTTTTTTTTATTTGACGGAAGACTGTCGCGTGTTGAATTTCGAGAGCGATAAAGAAAGTTATTAAGACACGATGTATATTCGCGGGTATAGATATATAGATGTAAATTAATATATGAAAGTAATTTGATAAAGCGCTCTGGTTGGTTGAAATGATAAGAGAGCAAGAGGCAGGGCAGAATATTCGCACCAAAGGCTCTTTTACCAGCAGCGATGACCCTGAAGGTTCAAGAGCGCACAGTCGGGTGAATGGCCGAGAGTACTCTCGCAAGAGCTCAAGTGAATTCACCCGCGTGTTCTTTATACTTACACATATTTCTCTACACGTTGATATCTACAACGTGTATTATGTATTTATATATATATATATATATATATAAATAAATTGTTATGTGTGTGTGTGCTGTATATATCTATAGACGAATCATATAAACGCGTAGCGAACATGCCCTCGATTATTATTCAGCCTGATGAATCTAAATGATACTCGAGGGACAATAATCGAGCACATATTTTGAGAGGATGGATCGTGATCCTTTGCGGTCTTAAAGGTCGAACGTTTTTTATTCATTTTTTCTTCTTCCCGTTCAATTGCCTTTCATGAGCTTTTTTTTTTGTCGCCAAATGCTTCATCGTGTCTCATCACTGTTTCTGGTTCCATAAAAGTCTCCAAGTGCTACATACAAAAGAACAACGCTGAGCAACAATTATTGAGTCATTTTAATACGATCGTTATTCATGAGCGAATTTTTCAAGTCCCCAAGGCCATTCGCAATTGTCTTTGCAAGTCAGTTCCAGACGTATCGCTCTATTCTCTGATTCCAATCGCTTTTTTTTCGCTCATTTATATGGAGGGCTTTCGACCTTGGGCCTTTGTCAGCGTCCCGAACTATCTGAAAATTGAACACGTGCCTCGCGAGGGTCGAAGCCCCTTCGTATCCGAAAGACACCGCAACGCACGTATTCTCTTTCCCAGGCAGTTTGATAGCGATCAAAAACCAACGAATACGATTTTGTTTTATCATTATTTCCAGTTTATATTGTTTTTTTTGGTGCACTGAAAAGAAAATTTTGTTGAAAAAGATCAATATTTTGTTGGATACGTTCAACTAAACGTTTTTTCGAAAAATCACGAAAATTTTGTCATTCCAGCAAAAAATATTCTGGAAAATCTTTCCGGAAAGTAAATTTTTGTCATTCCAATCGTAAATTTTGCTGACAGTTCCGTTACAACGAAAAATATTGTCGAAATAACGAAAATTTTGAAATCATCCCAAAATATTTAGTTCGCTGTATTCAACAAAATATCGACGTTTTTTTGACAAAATTGGATTTTCAGTGTGAGACTCATGAACATTATTTTTGAAAATGATACGAAAAACGTGAAAAGCTTGAGAAAATTGAAATTATTAAGATTTTCAACTCATCGCACCGCATCGACTTTTAATTTCTGCGAATGATATTGATGAAACGTGTTCAATGTTTCCAACTTTCGATCCTGCTCCACAAAAGCTATTTTCTGCGATTAGATACTCCTAGTCGTCTCACGTGTGTTTATTTTTCTCCTCCTCCCTCTTTTTGAGCGATTTGCTG
The DNA here is from genome assembly GCA_037043255.1 of Diadegma fenestrale. Lineage (NCBI taxonomy): Eukaryota > Metazoa > Arthropoda > Insecta > Hymenoptera > Ichneumonidae > Diadegma > Diadegma fenestrale. The sequence goes on from CM073315.1 coordinate 7,205,344, forward strand.
CTCACGCGCGTTATAGGAACGGTTCAAGGCTCGTTCATCGAGCACACAATCGCACACACACATACACACAGATACGGTGAGTATATATGTGTATTGAGCATTTATAACTATATGGGAATATATGTGGGTATTCCTGTATAGAGTTTTGCCGCCTGCGTCACACGTTGACTACCGAGGTCCTATCAATAAACGACAGTGTCAAGACCACAAGGTCTTGGCTAGAGTTAAAATCGTTTTTCCGCTTCTCTGTTACTTATATATCTCGCGCGCGCACACACACACACACACATTCATGAATACATACGCACGTTATCACTTCCCCCTTGGTTTTTGTTAGACGATCGTTTCTGCGACGTAAAAAAATAAATAAATCACAATCGGATTTACATTTGATTGAAATATTGATTGAAAAAGCCTCGTATTCGAAATGAATTTGAAACTTGTCTCGCTGCGCTTTCCATGATATTATTCTAGTCAATCAAGAAAGGAGGATGCCGAATTGGAGTTGTGTTTTTCTAATAGCTTCGGACCAACATGTCTCGCGGTCGATTCGTTCCGCATTGAACCAAAGATTCCAGATAAATTTGTCATTTTTATGTCGATTTTTGGTCTACTATAAGTTATCTCGAATTCCACTTGCCCGTCAATGTGTTTAGCTGTGTGTGACGAAAATTCTCGACGATTCCACGTGTCGTATGGACGTAATTCGGATTTAAAGAAATGATGGAAATTTCCGGTTCGCCAATCGATTTATACGGGAAAAAAAAACAGAGAAAAAATCTCGGAGAGCCAAACGACATGTGTGTGTGTATTTTTTTTATACTGGTGGAAACGACGCGGCTCTTGAACCGAACTATACACACATATATGTATATTTATGACGCAAGGTACATTTGTTAACGAAATAGCGCGTGTACGATTAACGAAACTCAATGACGTCAGTGCTGATGGATTCTTCTCGGCGCGTTGGCCTCATTCATCTCGTCGAAACTGTCCCGCTGTGCTTCTTCCTATCGGAAGAACGAAAAGGAAAAAAAAAACCTATTGCCATGCCTTATTATGTCTACGTGATAAAAAAGACATGGATGTTGATGAATTCATTTCTTCTCAGAAGCTCGCTTTTTTATTATTTAACTTGTGATAGTTTATGGCGTTATCTCATGAAAATCTTCGTCTTATCACGCGATTTCGAGATTACGTTATTTTTATTTCATCGTTCGATTCTCGTCCCTGCATCAAAATAATTGTTTCGTAAAATATCGTCTGCAGTTTTCGGAGCAATGATCATGGAATCGTGAGCCACAATTATTCTCGGCAGTCACAGAGATCGAAATATTGACACGTGAATAAAATTATCAAAACTACATGGTCTTAGACCGCGATCCTGCCGAATTATGTAAAATCATTATCAAGCGTTGTGTGAAAAAGATGGTGAAATATTGAACGATAAAATTCTACCTATAAACATAATACATTTTTTTCCGTCGCGTTATACTCGATGAAAGAGATATTTACATCCGCGTGATTAATATTTCTGTGCCCACACATTAGTTCTCGGTCAGCGACCGGATTTCGATGAAATCGAGCGTCGTTTCTAGAGAGTTCGTTGAACTCATTATCCACAGAATAACTTGTGATAATATTGATCGGTTAACGATCGGGCTCAGATTTGATTGTATAAACTCGACACAGTTTTTTGTCTTATCGATAATATTTGAAAAAAAAATAACCTTCGGAACTAATGGTAACGAGCGTACGAGCATATTCCAATGAGCGATGTGTATCGAAACGAATGATCGTCGAGAGTGAAAACTCCTCCTTGGCGATTCACGATTCTATAATTATAAAATTGCTGCAGAACGTTTTTTTCGCGAGAAATTGTTCATATTGAATTTCCTTTAATAACACCATTCAGGTTTTTTTTTAGTTATTAGGAATAAAAAATTGCAATTATTATGGTAATAGATCGAAACACGCATAATCTCAACGGAGTAGCAGCTCCGATCTGTAGGATCACCGCAGAAGCAGCGACGCTCCATAGGCCCCGACAATCTCTACGCCGTTCCGTGCGCCCTAACGGTTCATCCTCATCGTCGTTATTTTTCCCCTTCCTCATCGTTGCTAAGCACGGTGGCAACGGGGAACAGAGTCGAGTTCATTGCACGTAAACGAGAGAATGAAAATAACGAAAGGAAGACGAGAAACATGGAGCTCCAGGGGTTCGGTACAGTTCTAATTTCTTTCGTGACCTCGTAAAGGTTCGAGGACCCTGAACGGTTGCAACATTAATCACAATGACAATGCAGTTTAAATGACAACAAATATAAACGGCGAAGTTTGGCCTGCGGACGCTGACGCGGTTATAATTTGAAATCGATCGATGAATTTGCGCTTTGCCTCAAAATTGAAAAGATAAACACACGAAGAGATACCCAAAGTCTGACCGAGTCTGATAAAAGTTAAAAAAGGGGGAATAATTTACTGCTGTGCCTGTTTTTTGCGGGAGCACGTGCCAGCGCCAAGGCGTATAAGTGGCAGTTGGTCTATAAAACTCGGTAAAACCAAATTTTTTAATCTTTTAATTGAGCATTCGTTTGACCAGGGCGTAACGTTTTATCGCGAAATGAGTCAGGACTACGACTGTTACGATTGAAAGTTAAAAAGAGTCCGGGCGTCGAGTGAAAAAAGGGGTTGCGATTTTTAGATCTGGGGGAATCGTTCTGTACATTACTCGACTTGTTATATCGTCGTTCCACTTCGAGGACGCTCGGATATTGATATGTATGTGTGAGTACGAACGTACGGCGCCTGTGCTTCGTGGCGGTCGTTGACCGCGTCTCTCGTGACTCGACCGTATATTCTCTATACATGTATAATTTCGAATAAATCTATATACAGTATTACGACTGCGGAGTAACCGATATTTTTCATTTATTCGACGATCAATGACCGACATCCTTGTCGAGCAACCCTTCGACGATTTTTGCAGTCTTGTGCTTTGAATCGATCGAAACTACTCGTCAAACTTTTTCATGACTCTTGTCATTTTTGCCAAAATGCCCTCCGCACAACATTCGTTCACCTACACATTTGAGCCATAAATCGTCGTAATTCATTAAAGATTGTGGGATAAAAAAAAATGGAAGTGAGATTGTATGTCGATGAGTCATCCGAGTGGAACGATGCTCTAATTTTTCAGTCAGTTCACGCACTGAGAATAAAATTTTGTTGAAAAAGATCGATATTTTGTTGGATAAGTTCAACTAAACGTTTTTTCGAAAAATTACGAAAACTTTGTCATTTCAGCAAAAAAACATTCTAAAAAATCTTTTCGAAAAGTGAATTTTTGGCCTTCCAATCGTAAATTTTGCTGACAGTTCCGTTACAAATGAAAAATATTGTCGAAATAACGAAAATTTTTAAATTATCCCAAAATATTTAGTTCGCTGTATTCAACAAAATATCGACGTTTTTTGACAAAATTGAACTTTCAGTGCGCGTCGGTGACAGAAAATTATCCCGGCTACGCGAGGGAACATCATTAATTTTTTTCTCACAAAAAAAAATGTTTTTTCTTTTCTTTAATTAATCATTTCTTGCCGATTTTTTTTTTTTATCAAGATGAGCAATTCTTTCTCGGGATTCTCTCGTAAGAGCGGAATACACGTTTGGTCATACAGCAGAGCATGGAAACGTTGAGGTAGAAGCAGAGATTGATATGCGGGATGTGTTAATCGCAAATAGACTGATTGAAAGATGAGATTGAAGTACAGAGAAGAATTACGTACTGTACTTTTGAACAAACATGTGAATGTGTATATGCTGCACTTGTTGGTGCACCGCAACCGCGCGCGCGCGAACGACCGACGCTGAATCGTTGCCTGGCTCGAGAATTTGCAGCAGGTCGTCGGTCATTGCCCCACGACATAGACAAAAAGAATAAAAGACAGAAAGAAAGAGTACTCTCGCCTGCGTATTCCCTGCCCGAGCTTTTCCCAGGCCTTTGCATTTGACTTACTACTATCTCGCTCTTCTATTCGTCGTAATAGCACCGCAGCAGTAATTTTCCGTCATCGTAACACCACCGAAATCCAGTGGAGAGCAGCGCGATCTCGTATTTTCACTCTCACTGGCTCCCTCATCTTTGTCGTCCCTCGGACTCTCGTCTTTACTGCGAATTTTCGAATCTCTACAAGATCTTTGATCAAGATTTCGTCATTTCGAAATTTACTTTTTTTTTGCAATGTATCGATTACGAATGTACGATGCACATGCAAATTCATCTTTCGACAATAAATCGGCCCAGCGAGAGGACAATTAGACGCGACAATGCGAAGGCTCGGGATCAATTCATCGCGAAATTAGCGATGAATTACACGCGCTCCGTGCTTAGTACCAGAACACAATGAAAATGCGTTCACGTATCGGCATAGGTCGTGGAATACCTGTGTACTCGAGAAAGGAACACAGAGCCGAACGAAGCTCTCTCGTGTGAGCTCAAATGTGACCTAATAAGGGGCCACTCACCTTCTCCTGTACCGCAACGTGTATGTGCATGTAATAAGAGACTACGTAGACACAGTCACAGTGAAAAGGCTCACACCGTCGTCATGATCGCAATCCCTAGGTTCTATTTGTGTCTCTCGTTACTTCCGAACGACTCTCGTGTTGTGTGCTTATAACCTCAGCCTCAACATACATTTATATGCAGTTGTATATCTATACACGTCCTTGTGTGTGTCTGATGATATGTGCGTAGACACTTTGTGTACGCATGGGAGCAAATATAGCAGAGCAACCAATTGATATGCTTCCTCTATATCGCGATTAGGGGATGAACGTTGATACTTCCACAAATAACTTTCTACGAAGCAGCAATGAAATTCAAGTTTCACGCTTTCCTGTGCATTCGACTTGTCGATAAAAGATTATTGCATCGAAAAAGACAATTCATCACTGTTTTCTTTTTTTCAAATTCTGTCCAAACTATTTTAGTCTCATTTTCCAGTTTTCTGCGCTCTAATTGACATCGTAAAACATCCATATGTTGGAATAATCGCAATGATATCCATCGGTGAGAGATTTATGATCTTTATCTGGTTCGCTAGAGGATTAATGCTCGAAGGACGAACGTGATATCGAGAGTTATGAAATTAAAAGCAAGGCCTTGTATGTATTGTTATTTATGATATTTGTTTATTGATTATTTCCACGTGTGAGAATATATACCATTTTACGTAGTACTCTCTGCGTTGATATCTAACAAAAGAATCAACGATAGGAGACAATGCAGCCCGCGCACGAGAACGCTGACTTGATAAGCAAAGTTCTGAGATTCCATGCTCTTTTCCACGTGTGCTGTGAACACACGATACACATTACAAATGTAAAACACTTGCCTTTTATTTGCGGTGTGCCGGGTCAGGAAATTTCAACACTCAATCTCGCACTGAATAGCACGCGCTGTTTAAAATTCGATCTGTTTTTTCAATCATTAAATCTCAATCCGTCTTTTCTTATAAAACACCAATTTAGGCAGACGCTGTTAGTATTTTTTTTTATCGATTCACATTTTCGATTAATGAAAATGTTTTTGAAAAATGTTCAACGAAAGTTTATCGTATTCGATTTTATACTTTTTCGATAAAAATTCATTTCTGAGAGGATCGGGCCAATTACTATGAATCAAAATGCACTCTATTCGGGTCCTCATTTTTTTCCCGAATTGAATCGATTTTTTTGTCCCGTAAGAAAAAGATGAAAATGGAGCCAAAATGTTCAACGAAAGTTTATCGTATTCGATCTTTTAAGAGGATCGGGCCAACAATAAATCAATATGAATCGAAATGCACTCTGTTCGGGTCCTCATTTTTTGCCCGAATTGAATCATTTTTTTTTGTCGCGTAAGAAAAAGATGAAAATGGAGCAAGAGGTCAATGAACTTTGAAGGAGGCGTCCGAGTTGTATCGAAAGTAGTTAGCAAGAATGCAAGTCCCGTACAGCATCACGGAAGAGATTACGAAGAGAACACAGTTTTAGAAGCACACACGTTTGAAAAGAAATTTCGGAAACATGCTCTTGGTCTAAGAATAATTAGATACATCAGTCTAGAAATAGCAAAGCGGAGGTAGAGAGCAAGAGAGAAATGATGCGCGCACTGATCCTTACGGTATTCACTCGAGACGTCCGCCATCTTGCCCCATGTGTGCGAGATAAGTACGTACAGTGTGTGGAGTGTGAAGATGAAGAGGAACGCAGAAAACGACGAGAAGACGGAGAAGAAAAAAAAGGAGAAGGGCAAGTATGACGAGATACCGAGCAGCAGGAAAGGAGAACGCACCGCGATGCATCGAAGCCACGCTTTGAGACGATGGCAAGAGAGAAAGAAAGGAGAGAAAGAGAACGCGAGAACAGAGAGGCTGTGCTCTCGAACAGTTCATGAGTGCCGAGAGGCAACGACCCCTGGCACTCTCTCGGCTCGACGCCCCCGCGAGAATCTCCACCCGATCCGGGAACGGCGCACTTGCACTGAATAGTGAACAGGCCGTTGACATTCGACGACCCCGGCTTTCTTTGGATCCATAATAAGTTACGCGTTCACCCTCTCGTTTCATATCAATAACAAAGTAATTAATCATGCTATTGATTGTAACGAACACGAGATAAGGAAGAACCGAATGAACAAGTTCGAGAATCGTCAAATCAACGGTTTGAATTTATTCAACAATAATTCGTATCCGTGCAAAAATAAAATTCAAAGCAATTGACATAATTCGTCTATATAGCAAAAAAAAGCTGCGTGTTCAATACGCGTATAAAGTTACGAAATTACGAAGGTTGTAAACACTCGTATATATATATAGGTCTCGACCATCGTCGGAATATTAACGATGAGTGTAGAATTGAGAGTTATATTGAAATTTCAAGTGACAATCCAGACGCTGCTGGTCGCACAAGACGCTATATATGTGAGCGTGCCCCTATATATATATATATATATACGATAAAGTGTCCATTACATAAAACGGTTAAAAATTTTATGATCCTGAATCGAGTTGTGCGAACGAGCGTGTAACGTCGCGTCCTTGAGCCAAGAAGGTCTTAACGAGCTACGTAATCGTGTTTCATCGGTCTTGCTCCCGGTAAGCTGCCACCGGTTGACAAAGTATGTGGACAATGTTCGGGCGACATTTTTTGAGCTCCTGCTCATGCCTCACTTTTCCTAAATACATGTTTTCCGAATGAGTTCAGCGAAACGAGGTTCATGAGCAGATTTTTCGTTATTTTTTTCATGTTCGGTCCAACGTGAAATATCGACGGATGAACTTTAGCAAGATAATTCATGAGCGAAACATAAAACTCGTTAACAAGTCGAGTACGCGGGTGGTACGAGTGTGTGTGTGTGTCTCGAATCTGAGAAGTTGCAAACAACGGATGTATAACGGAACGTGATATTAGCAACCTGTGTCCATCGAACGTTTGCTCACACATGAATAAAAAAAGTTAAAAAAAAAAAAAACAATCGAAGGGGAGCTCCTGTTGGGAGGGAAAAATCAGGCGCGTTCTTCGTCGACTTGAGACGCGCATTAGCGCGCGTGATACACGCGCGGGTGTCACAATTAGCAAACATTTTGCTCTCTCAACTGACGCTTTTGCTATCGCGCAGTGTCTGATTTCCTGTTATTTAGAGCCGTCACCGCTTGATACGATCCACTCACATACAATGCTCGCACACTTCACAGCTATGCGCGACTCGCGCGTGTGAGTCAACGATGGGAACAAATCGGCAGGTCGAGGTCACCGACGCAAAAAAAAACCATTTTAAATCAAGGCTGTTAGGGTGCGGATTCAATTAATGAAACAAAAAAAGTTCCTTCCAATCAAAATGAATTCATTGTCCATCCTACAAAACTGAATTTTTCCCACCCCGAATTTATCTCGCTCGTGAATGAAATAATTTCATGAAATTTAATTGTGAAAACTCAGTTTCCATTGCCCTGATGTGCAATTAACGCATTTCCAGAAAGTTGTCGCTTAAATGCCTCTGAACTTGCGAACTAAACTAATGGAATTGGTTTCTGGCGGGAAGCGCCAGGGGAGAAAACACAACGGAAGAATAAATGAGTTCGCTGATTAAAATAAATCAGATCGCGATCGGTCGTCAAGTGCATTAGCACGTTTAACCGGAAATCATGGACGTCTCGCGTCTCCCTCGTATAAACCCTAACATTTTTGCTAAGCCTTTGAGCAGTGCCTCTTTCCCTGCTCCCAAATCCTCTTGGCCAGAGTACATGATACGTCGATCTTTTGGAGGCCGAAAGAGTACGTTCACCCCGTGTGTGTCGTTGGCACACGTTGGCATCTGTGTAATCTCCCCTCCCAAAGCACACCCTTGTCTCGTCACACGGATAAATCCATCCCGCAAAGTGCCTTTCGAAGATTCTCGAAGACAGAAGCGGAGAAGTAAGAAAGCCAATAAAATTTGAGCTCGAAAGCCTTCTCGAAGGCTCTTCCATCCATGTGGTGTATATCGAAAAGGATTTTTTTCACATATTCAAAATAAACATGACTTCTCCCTGAGTGTTCTAATGATAATTTGAGTAACGTTCGAAAATGCTCGCAGCCTCGAAGATGCAAAACTTTGAAGAAAAAATCATTCTTACTTAAAAAATTTTAATCACGAAAAAAAGTCTGACACACTGAAAAGAAAATTTTGTTGAGAAAGACCGATATTTTGTTGGATACGTTCAACTAAACGTTTTTCGAAAAATCACGAAAATTTTGTCATTCCAGCAAAAAACATTCTGGAAAATCTTTTCGGAAAGTAAATTTTTGTCATTCCAATCGTAAATTTTGCTGACAGTTCCGTTACAATGAAAAATATTGTCGAAATAACGAAAATTTTGAAATCATCCCAAAATATTTAGTTCGCCGTATTCAACAAAATATTGACGTTTTTTGACAACATTGAATTTTCAGTGCATAACGATTAAGCTTCGCTCTCTGCAATTTCTCTGACGTTAATTGACGGAAAATGTTGGATTCTTCTGTCAAAAAGGATCAAAATTTTGTGCTGATTTTTCCGAAAGGTGGATCTCTGGGCAATAATGAATGCGGCGATGAAATCCCGCTGGCACGCGTAAAGAAAAGGTTTTCAGGAGAAAAAGGGACGGAAGAGGTGGCGGAGCAGTAGCTGAGAGTTGATGCGCACCACGTCTTCGTGGGTTCCCCATATCGTGGATATTCTCTCGAGTATATAACGTATATAAAAGGTTGATGTATGAATGTGTATATATTAGTGCGCACGTACACGATTACTGTCGTCGAGTTCAGCGCAGAATTCCCCGGAGTTCTTGGTTCAAGGCTATCAAGAACGGTCAAGGCCAAAAGCCCCTCCTCCCAACCCTCTTTTGCTATCGTTTCTCCCTCTGCGTTCACCCTGGCTTGGGAATTTTCCTTTCGAGCTGTTTTTGAGACTGTTCACCGCCCGATTCAGCCTCTTGCCCTCCCCTGCTGTCCATGCAGATTGTTTCACGGAATTGTTTCCGGCTTGGTGAATTTCGTCCCAAGACCTCGAGGTTCTCCGCTCAACCCCTAAACTCTACCCGGAAAATCAAGGAAGAAGGTCCACACAATTTATTTATTTTCGTGCAATTCATCGCCGACGATTCTTTCATCCAAATACCGCAAATGCCAATTACGCGTGGCTATATTTGGACTGTGAGAGATATTAATCAACGCTCGGATAAAGTGCGTCGGGGTTTCTTTTTTACGGGGAAAACTTAATCCAGTAAAACGCCATGCTTCATCCGTTTTATTAAAAAAAATATATTACGCTCGGGAAAAAGGCGAAAAGTCGTAAAGTTTTTAATGAAAATGATGAAGTTCGTAACTCCACGTTTCGAGACGAGTTGAAATTTTTAAGGGTTGGAAAAAAAAAGTATCAAAATGGGAATGCTCAATTTTAGTTATTACTCGATGAAACAGCAGCCTTGATTTTTTTTTTCCACGCGTCATGATCTCTCGCAAACGTTATGATGTTTTGAAATCTTACACACAATGTTTCGGATTTATTATTCAGATTTATTTGTCAGACACGTTAATACGGTCTCTCAGTCAAATAGATTCCCTCCTTATGATAAATCCTTCGCCGCACATTCACGTGGAATAATGAACTACTTGGCAACGACGCTTTCATCCACTAAACACTCATAAAAAAGGGTTTTTCAAATTATGTGAAGACTGTCCCATTCCTTTTCGAAAGCGCTGACTCAGAATCTTCGCAAAGTACTTCGCTGTGTGCCAACTGGGCCACGATTATGAGACTTTGTGAAACTTCCGAAATACAGAACATCGAAACATCTCGAGCAAACCCATTCTGATGTGAATGATTTCTCCGAATATCAAATTCATTTCTGATAATGACTCTGAAAAGAATGCTCAATATTTCCGTATTTTTTCATTACTTTTTTTTTCACTCTTTCAGTTCTCTGTTTTTATGAAACCAGCGAAATTTTTCGCACACGTGCACATCATTTTTATCCGGCTAGAGGTCGACACCAATTAACCCAATTTCTACGGTTGTCTTATCGTCGAAATCGTCACTATCAATCAACAGTAAACATCGGGACGCTAATACGCGGTTTATGATTGCAGGAACATCGATGATAAACGGAGACCTTCGTCTCCGTTCAAGTCAACGCACGATAACGCGACACACTAATCGTATACAGCACCAAGTACAAATATTCAATAAATATATATAATGTGCAATATCCATATCTCTATATATTTTGAAATTCGGTGATAAAGATACTCGCGTAATTAATTTACAAAAGAATGGCTATCGACGGTACGAATTGTGCTCCAAAAACTAATCGCAATTGGATCTTTCGGGCTGCTAATTATTAGTCCGAGCAAAATGAATCGTAAGAAAAAAACTCAAGTTTCAAAATGTGATCTCGCGTGAGGCAGTGAATTACGAATTTCTACGCCGTAAATATACTACCGAGCAGAATTTGTTAACATTTCGTTGAGGGCAGTTACGAAATCCCAGCAATCTCCAGAATTAGTTCTCACGGTCATGTTTCCGAATATTAGTCGAGCAAATCGTTCTACGATTGCATACTTGACAATGATAGTAAACAAATTCTAATTGTCCCCTCGAAAATGTTTCAAGGTATCAAGAATAATGAAGGACGGATAAAACGTCGAGAAAACGAACAAGAGGGATTATCGATCGAAATAGAATTAGTGAAACGCGACGATTGCAATTTTTGTCATAAATTTTTGTACGTTTTTCATGTAGTAACTCGAAAAGTTGTAAATACATTTTATCCAGACGATCCAGACTTATTCGCGCGTTCGTAAGCGATTGATGTCAATTGAGCAAAATGGCAGCAGCGAATCACAAATATGACGACGTGCGTATCAATATTTCGTAACTTTTGACTCATTATTTTAATTTCGTTTCATTTTTGAGGGCTCCGGACGTCACAGCAGCAGGTCGGTGGCCTCGACAGAGAAGAACTTTGGGCGAGGGTCGAATGACCGGATGATACATATAAATATGTCTGAGTAACCCAGGGGCTTAATTCTTTTCAACTTGGTTTCATTATACTCAGATTCTTCGGGTTCGTTTGTTGGTACAAGTTTGAATAAATAGATGTCTAAATGACCGTTGAAATAAAATCGTTTTTCTGTAGCGTTAAACTGTTTTTTTATTTCGCCATCATCGATAAAGTGACGAAATGTTTTCCAAACTCTTCCCCCGTATTCTCGATACGACTCCCCGTCTATTTATTTCCTTTCCGCTTGGTAGAATGATCGAACAGCTTTTTCGCAAGTTAATAGTGCGTGGACGAATCAGAACGAAATGCCCTTCGATCTCGAACCAAGATTTCCACAGAAGCACGCGCGGTTCAGACTTTCGTATGATGTTTATTAATACACAGATAAAACTGAGAAGATTGTGAAATGAAGAATCTCATGGCTCTCACATATTTCCTTCAAAGAATATCCCTGGTCAATCTCTCGCTCCAAAAAAAACGACCTTGTCAAATCTTCCTCTTCCTGAGTCTCTCATCCCCATCTCATTCCCTTCTCGTGCAAAATCTTCGCAAAGTTTCGTCCTCGTACGTATAATCAGTGATTGATTCGTCCTCGGTGGCCCGGGACTTCCGGAATCGTGTTCGAGGGATTCTTTAGGTGAATAAATACTCGAGGATATACACTCGAAAAAATACGATTCGTTAAGTTAGTGTTTTCGTCGCACAGGCACGTTAAAATAACATCCCGGTGAATCTTTCGCAATGAACTCTGACATGACTCACACGCTGAGACCCTGAAATTGAATGGTCAAAATTCTTTTTTTTTCAGAAAAACTTCGTGTCTCTTTCTAAAGTTTTCAAAAAAGAATCTGTTGGATACGCAAATAGTTTTCATACAAACGAATTGGCTTCCAGAACGTCGAATATAGGAAAAATAAATGTAATTTCCATGTAGAAAGATTTTTTATTAGAATTGGCTTGCGATTAAACGATCGACGGATGGACATGGCCGCTTTCAATCTCTGTTAATGTTTTAAACACTCACTGCATCGTGAACTGCACACGCAGTACAGAGATATATGTTCACAATGGAAATATATATATATGGCTGAATCAGAGGCGGACTGCTATGAGCGGGGAGCGAAGCGCTCAACTGACCTTGTCCTTGGGATTAATCTTTCCTCGTTATCGGACGACGTCGAGGCTATTGCTGCCGTTGCCATTCTGGCCGGTTGCGGTTAACGTTGGTCCATATGTATCTCGGGTGCTCACAAACTTCCGATTACTCCCACCCATCGCAAATATTCATATACAAAAAAAAAACATGTCGACACGATTTAATTCGCATATTTCGATCTCGAAAAATGCCTGAGGACTTGAAAACCACTTTTCAACCGCAACCTCTCAAATTTCCGGGATAAACTTGAACCGGAAGAAATAAAACGGTTGTGAAAATGAATAGTGACAACGTTAAAAGTTTTCAACGATTCATGTCGACAGTTATGTGTTTCGTTAGTCATCAATTTGTTGTAAAAGCTTCGTAAATTATTTCATTAGCTCCGAGCGACAAATACTGCGGAAGCGTGGACGTTTTTTTGTTTATAAAAAAATGGCTGAGCTATTTTGAAGGATTTTGAATATAAAAATATTAATTATAAACGTGAAGTATTTTTAATTAGATAATTAATTAATTGGACTGCTGGTTATTGTTGGAAATTAGTTTCGTTGTTTCGTAAATCGTGGGATACGTGCTGTGTAGAAAATGGGGAACTATGACCCTTCTGGAGCAAGGCTGGTTCATAATAATCATCATATCTGACAAGAATCGAACGAACACAATCGATCAAACGAGTGGGAGGACAAGGGCGAAGACGCTCATTTACGTAATCGTCGTCGTTGTATTCTCATTCGTTCTTGAGCTTACACAATTCCAACACACCGTAGATATTCTTCGCTGATACTCACTGTACACGATACTTCCTTTTTTTTTCATGAAAACTGTCTCACATACGCGTTATTGGCATTTGCTTTACCACATCGATACATGCACTCTACAGACACACATACACACCCGTGAGCAACGCTATCAATTGACCTAAATAGCGTCCTTGTGCTTCTCCTTGCTTTTTTTTATTCTGGTTCTCATCCGTTCCATTTTTATTTTTTAATTCTCTTTTATAATTCGTTTTCACTCTTACGTAATTGACGAGTCTCCCCATCTGTTTGTGTCCTTCGATCCAAGCTGATACGTTCTCGATCGTACATAATTGATCGGAATTTCGTGTACGTCGTGAATTATTCCGATTATGATAATAAGTACACTTGGAACTTAAAAATCGTGTAATTAATCGATCCGTTGCAAAATGCGAGAACCGCGCGATCTCGTTTCTTTTCCGACTATCAAGTTATTTAAACATTCAGTCGACGAAGAAACGAAATGAGAAAAGCGATCGATTTTTATTTGACGATTAATTACTCGAGGGTCCTGCAGTTCGTAACGCGTAGCCAATTTTTTATCTGTCAATTTTTTTTTCTTTACTTTTTGCTCGTCGCGTATACTCGCGCGAGCGAATCGTGACTCGCGCGACAACTCGCGGTCACAAAAACAAGCTTTGATCTCCTGCTGAGTAGCGCGTTAAGTATGATTGAGATTATACATAGATTTTAACGCATTAATTCATCGTGGGCAGTTTCCAGAGATCATGGACCCGAAATTTGAGAGAGAAACATATTGACGGCGAAATACTTAGCGTCGCGATTTGACAAATTGAGAGAGAGAGAGAGAGAAAAGAAACGTGACTGGGAACTTTTACGATATGTTGGTTCGATTGCCCGTGACCACGTGACCTTGTCCTTGTACGTATATAAATATATATGACAAGAACACGCCGAGAGGCGCAATTTCGCGGCCACCAGACGGCGGTACGAAACCCCTTCCGCAAGAGACACCGCGACCCATCGTTTTCCATTTAATGTCATTCTGCTCGTACGTGCTTCTCGTTACATATGCAAGATTACCCACACGCGGAGCAGCTAAAAATTGCCGGAATAACGTAACAAATGATTTGGTCGATTATCCACTCGGAAAAATTTTCCGTTCAAAAATAACATGATTTTCTTTTCTTCAATTGAATTTCATTCAAATATTTTTTAATCGACATTCATTAATCATGAGATTATATTTATTAAGTGAAAAATCAATTGACTTGTTCGAATTCCTTGCAAGTGTCAACGATATGTTTTCACAGAATCGCGTCCGATCGAAATAATAATACGTTTCAATTCATAATTAAGCGATAATTGATTAATTATGCTCATATATTATTCATGACTTTTATTATGTTCTCGGCTATGAATAATATTACCGCGTGATTGATAATTGCTCATCATCCAGTAATAATCTTGAAAGGCAGTAATTGCTGGTATTTTCCTCCAGATGAGACGCGATCAATTTTCCCTTGTGACGGACACACACGCGGAAATTGAGGAAGAAAAACCGCGCGTTTAATTTTCTTGCGGGGCGCATGAATTTTTGTGGCTCATTTGCGAAATGTCGTAACGCTCGACCGCACGAGCGACGAGACAGTCAACACGTACGAGTTTTGAAAAGAAATAAAAAAGCGCAATAATGCGAAACTCCTAGATCGTCTGACGCAACATTACGCAATCTAGCGCTTTTGAACTGGCCGAGGATTCCCTCGTGCGTTAATGTTACATATGCCCGGACACGAGAGCGGATCGCATCGCACGAATATAGTAGCAAAGTACACGTCGTCGCGATTCGCGCGCTTCTTTCATATCACTCGCGCGTCAAGGCCGCGATCGCAACGAGTACGAGATTCTCGGGGATCTGTCACACGACCAATTTTCCAACTATCCAGGGCTTCAATTTCTGCTGAGACTAGAAAGATAAAAAAAACCGGCTTTTATGACGAAGCCCGTGGCGTTTCGAGAGAAAGAAAGTTCCAGTGCATTTTGCAGATTTTTATTCGCTGCACGCTGGATGAATTATTCGTTTAAAAAATGGTGAATGAGATTACGAGGATATATTTTTCAGAATGAACGGTTCGGGTTAAATTTTCTAGATAAAATAATTCTCCGTTGATTAAATTTTCCATTTACTTATTGAATGGGGAATGAACGCATGAATGCGTCGAATAACGTGGAGCATCCTTGAATGAGTGCAATCTACCGACCTCTGCTTGATGCTATCGATCGCGATGAATTTTAAAGCATAGGGTGGCGGCAAATGCGATTGATAAAAAAAAAAAGAATGCGTATTAAAATATGGCGATACTTCGTTCCGCTTGAAAGCTCGCGTTGCCTCCGCGCGCTCATTATACGTGTATTTATATGCATGTATACATGCACTCGGGCGGTCGGCACTGGTAGTGTCGTCGCATCGATCGGCCGTCAAGGCTACTCCTCCGGGCAAGGACAAGGCCGTTCTCGCGGCTGACATTGCGGTCGCGAGAGTGCACTCTGCGCGCGCGAGCAGTGCCCGTGAGACTTCGAACCCTGCTGCTCCCGCCTTGCTAACCTCGTCAAAATACACACGTATATATATTTTACACTTGCATGTAAATGCACCCAGCTCGCTCCAATACACACACATATCCAGGCAAATTCAATCTACAGAGTGTGCTCAAAGTCGAGTTGAATCTTTGCACAACGAGGGCAGCTAACAAAAAGAAAAATAATGCCTTTTCTAATTATCATTGCAAGAAAAATGCAACGTAAAAGAGAATCAATGCGGCGTTTAGATTGACGAAATTCGTCTTTGGGAGAGCTGCAACGAGAAATATTCTAACATCGCGACACCGCAAATATTAGAGAGTGCACTGGAAATTAAATTTTGTCAAAAAACGTCGATATTTTGTTGAATACAGCGAACTAAATATTTTGGGATAATTTCAAAATTTTCGTTATTTCGACAATATTTTTTATTTGTAACGGAACTGTCAGCAAAATTTACGATTGGTAGGACAAAAATTTACTTTTCGTAGAGTTTTTCTAGAATGTTTTTTGCTGAAATGACAAAATTTTCGAGATTTTTCGAAAAAACGTTTAGTTGAACAAAATATCGATCTTTTTCAACAAAATTTTCTTTTCAGTGTGTCTTGTTGTCTATCAGAAGCGATATTAATAGATTTTCCAAGTCTCAGTCTTGTAATGTTAATAAAAATCATAGTGTGAACTTGAAAATATTATTCACTAAACTGGAGAGGATTTTCTTATTCAGTCTGAAGTCTGAAATTCCTCGTACATTTGAGACGGAATAAAAACAACGGATATGCTCGTTACACGCACGTACATTGTGAAGTGCAGACAACGGCGATGTTTGTATCAGCTTCGCATACATTTCCCAATGGCATGAATAAATGCTTAAACGCAACTCGATAATAACGAATCGTTTCGACAGCAGACTATCTCGTCTTTTTCCCTTGTTTTCGTATTCATTGTAGCTCATTTTGGGCACGAACCATGAGCGCGCCGGGATTATCGGGCTTGCTGCTGACACATGAATCAGCAGTGTCCAGAAAATTCGATTTATCCGGACGGGCTAACGAGAACGTAAACAAACTTTGTGCCGATATTTTTAGGATGACGCGGCTTGTTATTTTCATTCAACGTGTGCGATGTTGAAAATTGGATTGCCAGGGAAAAATTGTTTTTCAACGATTCACGCTCCGTCTATCTACGGGCTCAATTGCTGGCTTCAACAACATTATATGTTGACAAGTTTATCGCGCGGCGAGTTCAGCAAAACAAATCCTATTACGGTTTACGCGGACGAAAGATTGATCAAACGTTTTTTTTCTCGCGCTATTAAACGATTGATTCCTGGCCGCAGTGATCGCTGATTATAAAAACTTTGAATATCGCCATATGTTATAGACGTGATAAATGTTTACCAAAAGATAACGGAGTGGGAGAAACGTTCAAGTATGGATAATAATCGATCGAGGAAAACCCGTGCAGCGGCAGGCGCGTGTGCTGGGAAATCGCACTTGATATTACGACGAACATGGAATTGTAATATCTAAGACGCGGCACGTGGAGCGAATCATCGAGAGAAAAAGCGAAAGCAGATTCAAACGTATAAGAGACTTTATTCTGCATATAGTCCTTGATATCGCGTTCGAGCAAATGTTTATTGGATTATTCTTTGTTCCGGGAACGTCTATTCAGACCGAATCCTTGGGAGAGTCCATCCAATAGTGTGTTTCCAGGTTTTTCATAATAATGTCATATAATGCGGAGAGCTTTACGGTAGAAAAAAAATCACCTTCACGCGGAACGCGAAATAAATCGCGGACTGTACACGGATCGAAGATCCCACACGAGGATAGTGAAATTTAAACGTGTGTCGTTTGGTGGGCAGATATTTTTCAGAGGCCGACCTTGCCGGGCAATGTTCACCAAAAAGGCAAAAGATCTCACACGAATATGAGTGATTTATACATATACAAAGTCTCCTGACGACGAGACGATAGAGAGATGGTGGAGTCGCCCGGTACCTGCTGACGCGTCGCCTGGCGTGACCTGACACGTACACTCACACATTTATGGATACATGTCCGCGTATAAATATGTGTGTACAATGTTAGTTACGCAATTCAAGGCTATCTCACACTACAAATGGCAACGATCTTCAATCTTGCACACATTCAACCAATGAACTATTACGATACACCGCGAGAACGAGGAAAAGAGTAACAAGAATTTGATAAAATCATCAAACATTTGTGTTCGAATGGCTGCCTCGTGGAAACGAGTCAATTATCGAGAAAAAGTCAGCAACAAACATTGAATTAATTTTTCTCGATCGTGTACTAATAAGCATGCAGTCAAATGTGCTTGATTGACAATCGATTATCTCGAACGTCGACTCGAGTAATAATTTCCCACACTGAAAAGAAAATTTTGTTGAAAAAGATCGATATTTAGTTGGATACGTTCAACTCAACATTTTTTCGAAAAATCACGAAAATTTTGTCATTCCAGCAAAAAACATTCTGGAAAACCTTTTCGGAAAGTAAATTTTTGTCATTCCAATCGGAAATTTTGCCGACAGTTCCGTTACAATGAAAAATATTGTCGAAATAACGAAAATTTCAAAATTATCCCAAAATATTTAGTTCGCTGTATTCAACAAAATATCGACGTTTTTTGACAAAATTGAATTGTCAGTGCAGTATAATTATTAAATATGTAGAGTCCCGCAAATTGTTTATTCGAAATTGTTATTGAACGTTGCGAATTTGATTTTACCTCGAATCCGACGTCGGAATCGAGATTTCGTTCACGATTCATTCGCTTCGGCAAAAAAAAACAGGGGAACAGAGAATTTCGCATGCCAGTTTCGGCAGGATCGCGCGCAAGATCTTCGTTATATTCGGCCTCAATTTTCGAGAGAGAATTCGAGAGATTCATAGTTCTGTGTGGGCGTAGGAATCAACAAAACGAACGAGCGAATTTTGTATACGTAATTGGCTCTCGGAAAGGTTCGCTTCTGTGGGCTGCTGGTCTATGAAGCCAAAAAGCGAGATGCTTAACGAGATCCTAAGAGAGCCAGTGAGAGGAAAAAATCAATTTGAAAATAAAGCATTAGGAGCAAAAATAATAAAAATGGAGAAGGAGGAATGGAAAAAAACACTTCCGCATCTTGCAGCGATCGCAAATGATCTGAACACGAGTCGCATCGTCTTCATATATTATAGCTCATTCTATCGAACTATCGTTATCATTTTTTTTCTTCCACATTTTATGCGCGCTCATGATTTTAATCGTGTATTCATTATCAATCACCCACTTCCATAACATCAATGTTTCCGATGTTCTTTTATTTTTATGCCAGAGACATGAAAAAAACGTCCAGGTTACCATGTCGTGAATAATGGAATATTTGAAAAGGGGAAAGAGGGAGAGGGCGTCGTGATGAAGAATCAAGGAATCGCGAGGAGGGAACGTTTTTCAGGGACGAACGAATTAACACGTTTACGCGATACAGCGAGAGAGGCGCCCATCATTTCATTATAACGAGAGCTCTCTGCAATTCTCCGCGATATGTTGAGTCAAGTGTCTATGTGTTCTTGAATTCCGTCCGATGCCCGAAACGAGCTCAAGGCTTATTCAAGGGAAAAGAACTCACTCGGTATACGGCTGAGAACTCGCCACGCACATGTTCTTAAACATTCGATGTAACGAGCACATGCTTTTCCGTGTCAAAGGTTGAGAAAAACAAAAGAGTTGCTTTCGATGGATCGTAAAATTTGACATTTTCTATCATTTTTTTTGTAATATTCCCTCGATCGATGGAATCGTTGTCATTCCGCACTCGGAACAATCATAGAAATATATTAAATGTGACGTAATTGAACGAGAATAGAAGCGTTTTGAGATTTCAAAAATAAAAAAACCGAAAGAAATAAACGCGTTTCGTGGGATGACGAAAATTGAGGAAAACCGAAATTGAATGAAATCACAAAGTTCCGAGCGGTCCATAATTCTTGAGCGATTGACGGTGGGCGGACCTTAAGCAGCGAAATAAAGATTACGTTATCGTATCGTATGTTTATATTCGGTCAATCAAACAGAGTCTCGGTCTCATTTGACTTTTGTTGCGGCAACGATTCCGGGAACCCTCGCAGTTTCAAGGTTTTTCGTTAAATGGCTATCGTTGTTTAGTCAACGCGTTAATTCATGTATTTGAAGAAAGAGGAAAAGTGTGCGTGTGTGCGTGCGTGTGTGCGAGAGAAGAAAGAGAAAACGGTTGGAACGGTATACAGAAAATCGAGAGTGCAATTCGATCACGTTCGTCGAGTGAGCAGGAAATGATTCTAGATCGATCGCTGGTTAAAGACGTCACAGCAGACCTCACTATTTATGTAGATTCATGAAACTGGAAATGGCTTTACGTAATCATTCAGCGAAATGCATATTTTTCGATATATTTTAAACTGGATATTTTTGACGCTCGCGTCGCTTTGAAATGCAGAGCGAAATTTAAAGAGCGAAAATGATTGACGTTTTTCAATCGGCAATACCATTGTTTTCCACTTTCTTCCACGTCCAAAAGAGACAATTGCTGTCTCCTCGCGCATATTCGCGATATGCTTCAATCGTCTGACAATTCCGAGGTCGATCGAGGCCAAGGTGACCGCGATTTAGGCGTCCGCATTATTTCGTCTGCGCCGTTCTCTCGGTTAATATATACAACAATTCTCAACAGCCCGTTCTTATTTCGTTTTCTATCCATCGACACACGAACGAGAGCCCGAGAGCTTGAGATAATCCCAGAGGAGCGATTCTCATAAAAATCTTCTATATTTAAGAGGCCATTCAAATTTTTTACGAAGCTCCGTTTTTCGGAGAGAATTCGCGATCGTCCAAAGGATGCCTGAAAAAAAACATTGAGCCAAAAAGAGTACGAGGACAATAATCCCGAAAACATTCGTCGAAAGTTTCGACTTTTCCATTTTAGCTAAACACTTTTTCAAGATCCGGAATCTCAAGCTTTTCTCGTTGGAGAGACAGCGCGTACGTGCACGAAGTATCGGCTAACGAGGGAGCCGTTTCAAAGCACCCACGCTTTCCCTTCAAAGTCAATCTCCATCCCGCACACGCGTTATCGCGAGCCAAACAATAATAGAATCTAAAAAAAATGAGGAAAACAAAAAAGTGATAAAGATGTTAATAAAACAGGAAAGAAATGACTGAACGATAAATTTGCACTCGCGAATTAGCTTCGTCTTTTTTTTTGTCTCGCCCAAAAACGTAACACGATGGGGATGAATAATTTATCAATAATGAACTTGAAACCGTCTGTGAGAAAAAAAAATCGCAGAGTCGTGAGAATTTTTCTACCCCGGAGCAAGGGCAAAAAAGCTGATGCAGAAAAGCCTCCGCATTTGTCTGCACTATATAAGTCCCGATATTTTTAGAGTATTTTTAAGGCAGGGCAGCAGAGCCTCGTTTCGACTCCCTGGCTTTTTTTTTTTACTTATAGCAACAATTTTTCAAGCCATATGCAGCTCTCGTTTGTCTCTGAAGAAAAAGTTACTCACTACGAGAATGTTGAACGAAAAAATGGAGAAAAATTGTTGGTGACGCGGGGGTGGCTCTTCAAGGGCATTGGCCCAAGTTGCTCGGTTTTTGCTCCCGTTACCTCCGAGTGTCCTAATAAATTCATGAACTTGATTGTCCTGTTTTTGCCGTTTTACGGCTCAAGAGTCGACCGTAAAAACAGCGATTCTCGTATTTTTCGAAAAAGTATACGCTCGTCTGGGACCAGATGCCGCGCGGTTAGTTCTCGCGCGTTCAGCGATTTACAAAATACTTATGACTTCGTTGTTTTGGCATCATTATTGCACTCGACGCGGGCATCTTGCAAATGTTTTTGTCTGCGGGCTGCATATCTTATTTACAAAAGCATCAGACGCGTTATTGTTCTTTCACGAGACCGTGAAATTCGTGCTAAGATCAACGTTCTCTCAGCTTTTCCCAATGACAAACATTTTTTTTGTATTTCACGTCCTTCGATCTATTTTAACCGATAATTTTTATATTCTCTCGACAGAAGGAGAAAGCACGATAAATTTGCAATGTTTATTAATTGGATAAGAACAAACGGGCTTGGAAAATTAATAAGCAGCCGCTTTGTTAGCGTTTCCTGGTACGGACGAGAATATAGAGATTGAAAATCACACGCGTCAGGGATTGCTAAATGCGGGGGCGAGAGCGCAGAGACAGAGGCGGGCAAAAGGGGAGTTTCGCGTGGCAAAAGTAATCTCTTCACTTTCTCTTGGCTGGCTGAGGTCCACGACGGCGAGTCTGACAGCGAGAGTGGTCGTTCTCGTTCGAGAAGAGTTCAAACTCGATTGCCGGTTTCCAATGTCTCATCCGCAGCACCTCGGTTGGACACACTCGAAACAAGCCAGGAATAACGCATGGACTGGAGAAGAAGATCCTTCCTCTGCTCCGGGATAGGGGCACGGGGACCGAGAGAGCGAGAGGAAGAGAAAGAATCGTCTATATAGAGAACGATCTCGCAAGATGAAACGAAACATTGCCCCAGAATCCCAGATAACTCGCGCGACCGGCAACGATCTCGATTTCACTTTGCTATATATCCCTGAGATTTATCCACTGCGGTATTAACAGCCGGTCGGTATCATTTACCCAATTAACAACATTGTTCATGTAAAAATAGAGGAATTTTTCAAATTTTCACGATATGTAACACATTTATATGGGAAAAAGGAAAAATAATTCAAATTCAATCCAACAGCGATTGATTTCCGTGGCGGATTCGACGGCGGAAATGAACCGGAAATCTCCGTGATCGTTCTCGTTAATCCAGACCCTGAAAAGAACTCTCAAGAGTCCATTTTCTTCAGGTGAATAATTATGAATTTATAAAATCGCAGCACATTGAATAATTGGAGAAATTTTGTTTTTTTCGATATTCTCCGTTGGCTCCAGCGTGTCGTTTGGAATTCGGTCGAGCAAATGGGACTAACAACTGGACCGAAAAGCAGACGTCGTACACATATCCTTTGACCCAAAATAATTATCGTAAATCCCCGTACCAACGAAAAATCTACCGCAGCCGCTCTCGTGTCTCACTCTTTCTTATTGAAGGTTTCTTGTGCACATTTGTCTTTGGTTCCTGAGTCGCGTGTTACTTTCCTCCTGCACCCACGTGATACCCAAGGAAAGTCCTCGCCGGGTTTGCACACCATGTGGATTGCATCCGAGAGCCAGAAACGCGAACAAAACCAGAGCCAAGTGCTCTCGGAATATCTGGTCCACGTGCTCTCACACGCTTTCACCAAGATGGCGATGACGATCGTGTGAGCGAAACCCCCACGTGTTTACAGGCACAAGCACCAAGAATATTTATCAACAAAAAAAAACTGTACGATTCCCACTACCTTGAAAAAGACAAAAAAAAAAACATTTTCGACTAAATATGAAGAAAAAAATCCCCAATTTACGCTATCCCGAAAAAAAACATGATTTCGCGTTTTTTCTGATTCGTCGAAAAATGAAATAAAACTCAGTATATAAAGCTGAGGAACCGGCGATCCTGTCGTACCGTGGTAGCACACACTCAATTACGAACGAACAACGAGAGTCGCACACTTTTGAACGACGAGCCACGATGTCATTGCCCTCTCCCGTGAAAAAATGACCGAGTGGCCCAAGCGTCGCCCAGTGCTGTGCCAACCGTGCTTGACGGTTGTCCGACCGTTGGCGGAACTGATCGGCCAACCACTGGATCAGCGTTGGAGTGATAACAACGGTCCGTGGGTTGGCTACAGCTTGGGAACAGTACTGGCCCAGCGTTGGTCATGACAACGGCCCGATGCTCGGCCAACCGTTGAGCCAGTACTGTCAAAAAATTATTTTTTATTTAAAAATTTATTATTTACAGTCGTGTAGGCGCTTTCCGCCTTCTACCATCGAACTCGACTGTCTTGGGCGCCTGCATTTTTTAATCGAACCTCAAATAAATTTCCTGTCGATCGGGGATTCGAACCGCCTTACCCACCTATCTCCCGTTCGCAGTCGAGCACGCTACCCATTACACCACTCGTGTTTTGAAAATTTGTGTTCAAAAATATATATATAAACCAAATGTTTTTCAGTTACTATTAAATGTATTATGTGGACGGGATATGCCGAAATATTGCACGATGAATACATCAAAACGTATTGCTGTGAAAAATTTGAAATAAGTTTTATAGCGTATACATGATATGGTGGTACGTATATAAAACTTAAAATACGTTTTGATGTATTGGTTGTGGAAACCTTCTGCATGTCCGGTCGATATTTAGTAATTTTGCTTCACAAAAAATTTGCCATTTTAAGTTTGATAACGTATATAACTGTGTTATATTATATACGTATATAAAACTTTTTTTTGTTGCCGCAAATGAGCAAACACGAGTGGATAAAAATAGTGTCATGAGATGCCTTTCCAAAATGAATGCTGGCTTAGGCCGGGCCCTTTGTCTGCCGCCGATAGCGAAATCGACTACGTGGTAAAAAAACAGTAAGCAGTGTCGGCCCGATATTGGGCGAACACTCGACGCCAACAGTCGGCCGACGTTTCTAAACCAACGATTGGCCTAGGCTTGGGCGGGCGTCTCAACCGATGCTGAACTTTAGCGTTGCTGAAGCATAGGCAAAGACGTTGGGACGTGTTCAGGCCCAACGGTTGGTGCCAATGGTTGGCTGCCCAGTACTGCCCCGGGTATCGGCCGTATGTCAAGCGTCGGCAATTTTTTCACGGGCTGCAACGTTCTGCTGCCACTGTCTTCGTAGCAATGTGTTACGTAACAGTCAAAACAATATGTAGGTTCAGTTTCTGATTGTGTTTCTCTCTCCTTTCCTCCATTATTTCTATATTCACAAATATATCTATATTATTTCGGTTGTATAGTAATTTTTTTTTTAATGTCTCGCGTCAGCTACCGGTCCGTTGCGTCACGCGTCACGGATTGCGTTCGCTTCGGGGTTGTTGTACTTACGATTTTTCTATATACATATATATCCTTAAATAGATTTACGTTCGATTGCAAAGTCACGACGCTAAATAACCTATGCATATATAATTTTATTCGCCACGACTTAAACTCTCGGAAAAATAAACAAAATGCTGTGCAGCAGCAACGTGAATCATTCTTATTTACCATAAGAGCGATTAATCACGATTTTAAAAAATGAGAACGCTTATAGGATCCTTTCCATGGGACGCCTTTCCCTCGAAAAACTTTCTACCACCGGCGGGTGCCGCGCGATTCTCTGCCTCCTATCTCGTTGCAATGCCCACTTTCCTGCGACGGTGTCTCGCGCGCGCATTCGAAAGTGTCACAGGCCATTTGTACGAATGCAACCGCGGAACAAACGATGGCTTTGATCCAAAGAAAAGTGAACACGATGTTTTCGGAGAGCTCGAACTCATTCGCATGGCTACAAAATGAACTTTAGGGCTTGTGTTAAAACGTTTGAAGCAAATCTAGGATTCTAGCGATGGAAACAGTTGAGAATCGTGTGCAGCAGAGATGCAGGATTTTTTTTCGAGTCTTGAAGATTAGTGGACCGTGTACGCACGTTGTACAAACTGTCTCGCAATATCATCCTTGACAAAAATCTATCAGGTTATTCTTAATATTGATCTCGTTCGCTGTGCGATAAATCCCCGTAGTCACAGACGTTGCATGCATCGTTTCAGCCACCGGTAGAGAAAACTCAGCCGATATATTGGACTGGCCTATAACTCTCGTAATCCGGCCAAATAATCGGCTCAAGGCTCTGCTCCGCGATGTATCTGTGGACCTCAATAATTTTTTTTTTCGCGTATGCGCGGCGAGAGAGTTTCTTCTCTTCTGTGCTCCGAAGTGTGCTTCGGTATTTTTTTTCTCATTTTTTTTTTTACGAGGTCACGATACGTAAATTACAATTCTTATCAATTCTACACGCGGCAAGGTCGTGCTCGAGCCTTATCTCAGTGAGGAAAAAAGTCAAAGCCGTATATACGCAGGAACGTTATTGGTTTGATATTTTACAAGGCAATAGTATTCGATCGATGTCGCGGTGGAGCAGAAATCTCGTTCGCATGAAAATTGTAAAAAAAAAAAAAATTTGCTCAATCTCAAGAAATTTCGAATATGAAAAAGAGGACAGAGAGGAAACGGACTAAGAATGCAAAAAAAAGTCGCGCAAACTTCGACGAACTATAGCGAGGAGGAAGAGAAAAAAATGAGAGCGACCGAAAAAGAGATCAGCCGTTTTTTTTTTGAGACCGAGACAAAATTCGACCTTCGGATACAATTTTAAACCCATCTATATATGCGATCGTCCGTGCGAGATCGGCTCGCATGTGTCGGGGGTGGAAAAAGAAAGAACCATGCCAGGGTGTCTCATCACATTGATTCCCATTTCTATTACTGTGGTCACCTGCTTCTAAACACACTTGAGAGAATATAAAGAATGTCGCTCCTCTCTGACCACGGAAGGACGCCGGCTCTCGCGGTTATATATTTTTTCATCGAGGTCACAAAATCTTTCTCGTGCTTTTGTCGGCCGTCGCTGATGCGCGGGTGGCCATTCTACGTCACATTTTATTTTCGCAATAGTGTCTCGAATTTCGTTCTTGTCGAAAGGAACCCAAAAAATCTCAATAAAAGCGATGGAAAAAAACGAAATTATAGGCAAAGAACGTTTGGACTAAAAAAAACGAACTTTTCCCTTGAATATTATTATCCTTAAAAGTAATTTTTACCCGAAAAAGTTCATCGATGCCAGTTTGTTCGAGAAGCAAAACGGTCGCATGAGAATTCAATAAAATTCGACACACTTTTGTGCATATGTGCCTAAATATCTGTATTGGAAATGTCTCTCTTCGCATTGCCCCTAAAACCTTCTCATCACGAAGCATAAAAATTATAATTCGAGCCTGAGATACCGAATACGCCAGGGGCTACGAGATTGAAAGAAAGAACGAAAGAGAAAGAGAGAAGCAACTAGGAAGATGACGCGAGGTCTCGTCTCGAGAGTTTCACAAGCCTCTATCGGTCCATAGCTCTCTCCTTATTCCTGTACGACGGTATGAGAGTAAAAAACGTATAGGATCGTGTAGCCGATTCATCATCGGGTCGTCGGGTCACCCACGCCTCGAGTAGTCAATTCGTGCACGTCGAAGAGAACGATCGAGAGAGAGAGTTAAAACAAAAACGAGAAATAAAGAGTCTAAAGAGTGAGAGTGAGAGATGATGGCGAGGCAGCGTTTTCTTGATCTTTCTCTCCAATCACAAAGAAAGCAATCATAAACCGCGAATGATATTGCACACTGCAAAAGCAAATAGAAGAATAATAAACTAGCGATTATATAAAATGTGAATGTTTAATATCGTTTGTATAGTTTCGTTCGATATCGTCCAAGACTTTCTCATGAATAAGAGTTCATTGCACGTAGAAATACGATTGTCCATTAAGCATGAATATTTTCATTATTATCACTACACCTAAGGATTCATGGATGAGAAAGAGAGTGAGATCGTGTAATCGAGTCTTTTCCAATTATACGGTGCATCGTGTGAAATCTGGGACCGACTTTCTGTTGATTATTGCGGTAGGTCGAGAGCCCCGAGAATTTTTCTCGTACGTTTAGACGCAAAATCCACTGAAAATGTTTCTTTTCACGTGGCACGCGGATGGATAAGATCGCTAGACTACTTTGATCCACTAACGTATACATTAAACATTTATTGTTCGTTTGTGTATAGACATATATAGCGAAGAAAAAATCAAATAAGAAGGGGAGAGTCTCGCACATAAATCCTTTTGGTCTTCTAGTCGAGGGACTGTCAAGCTCTTGTAACGAGCGCTAACTGCGAAAAGGTGAAACAGCCTTCTAGCTCAACGACGCGTACAATCTTATACGCAAACGGAGCAAAACCGCGGAGACAACGATCTTACTGCGCGTATCAACGTAGCCATTTTTATTTATTTCTTTTTTTACTCTCTCTCTCTCTCTTGCTGTTTTTTCGCTGTCACCGAATAGAGGTTACCGAGCCGAGTGAAACGGCACCGTGTGTGTTTGTTTGTGTACACAGTGAAACTGAAAGTTCCACTCGTCCTACTTTCTATCTGGCAATCCCCACTTTTCGATCTTTCTCTTTCCTCTCCTCGCGCGGTTTCTCTCTTGCTCTTGTCCCCCCCCCCCCCCCTCAGTGAATAATTGGGTTGGCCTCTATTTTTTATTTCGCCAGGAAACGAGCCTTCGCGTGTAACGCACATATGAGGAAATTTAATCCTATGCTGTAAGTACGTTAACGCACTTCCTGCCATTTTTGTCAGACACTTTTATCGCCAGAATAATTCAACTGGAACTCTCGATCTAATATCGAACATCTTTGAGAAAAATTGACGTCGCAATGTGCTGGACACATATTGTGTCTTGATCTATAACTTTCAAAAGACATTTCTTTCCACTTCTCACTCGCAATATCGATCTCAAGTAGGTCAATTTCGTCTATTTTTATATATTTCGTACATTCACGATATCGAAACACAACTTCCTGGCTCCTGATAGGATTTTCTTAAGTTTTTTTTTTTTGGCAGTCATCCATAATGTTTATCGCGAAGATTTTTTCGCGAAACGCCGTGTCAGTACTTTTAAGAGCGTGTCGTCGTATTACTATTCTGTTTAAGCGGAAATTTTCGTCAACTTACAAGCTTTATTAAGGAAATTATCGATTACTGACGATTCCCATCGACGTAGAGCTCCGAGATTGGTTGGAAGGAAAATCGATAACTCGATGAGCTTTTTTATTTTATTGCTCTCGATATCTTTTCGTTGGGAAACCTTGGATCGCGCAACCCATTGCTGGCTGCTGGACCAAAGTCTCGCGTCGACAAACACGATGCAACAATCGTGTGCTATTTGTGCGACGCTGGTGTTGCAGCCGCATTTTAGCGCATGTAACGCAATATGCACTCTCCGCTCGCGCGCGCGGTCATTAGCCGCGAGAGCTCACAGATCATTGCTTCAACCAGGAAATGAAATGAACGGTGGTGCGGCGAATTACACGTTTTCCCGCGATTACTCGAAAGTGTGTCGAGGGGTGCTTCATAATTCTCTTCGTCAAACACAACAAAAAATCTGTGATCACTATTTCTCGTGCCTAGTTTTGCGCAACGCGTGTGTGTCTCGTTTGCAACATTCGAACGAGACTCAGATACAGAAAAATTGTATTCAAAATCGTTTTCTTCTTAGATTTTTGTGCAATATTGAATTAAAATCTCGTTTTTCTCAACATCTTCGTTACTTTGAGAATTTTTTTTAAAAATATCAATAGAATAAACGCATGCGAAGAGTTACAGATTTTTATGGAGATTCCTTGATACGTTTCGAAACGTTTAGTCGTGTGAATTGACCCAGTCGAACGGTTATAGCTCTTGCACGCATTAGTCCAATACACCGTCAAGCAAACGTACACTTTCTCCTTTGGCAAAAGTAAAAGTTCTCCACAGGACACAGAATGCGAACGGCGTTCTCATCTGTATCCAATTTTTCACACACGTTCCTATGGTTGTGCTCTACAAAAATCCAAGTCCTCGGAATCGCGGAGCATTCAGCAAAGAACCCACCATTTTTTGAAACTTTCCATAAGAATCGGTCAGAGAAAATATTTCCTTTATTTTTACTAAAATTTACAAAAATATTCCATCTGCATTAAAATATTCTAAAATTCTGTTAATCACTGTAAATTCCGGTTCTGTCAGTTGTCCATGAATGGAAAACGCGTAAAATCGTGAAAACCGTGATTCGCCAATATTGATTGTCTTTGCAGAATCAAGACTAGCGACTATTTTTTTAAGGGATGTCGTTTCCGTAGTGTAGTGGTTATCACGTGTGCTTCACACGCACAAGGTCCCTGGTTCGATCCCAGGCGGAAACAATTTTTTTTCTCTTTTTATTAAAATCCGCTGAGCGAAATTTGGGATTTTCGATGTTTCTGATACATAGGCGAATGATATTTTATTGATATTTGATCGAATATGAAAACAACGTG
Organism: Diadegma fenestrale; assembly: GCA_037043255.1. NCBI lineage: Eukaryota > Metazoa > Arthropoda > Insecta > Hymenoptera > Ichneumonidae > Diadegma > Diadegma fenestrale. The sequence continues at coordinate 7,235,486 of CM073315.1, forward strand.
TTTGGAATTCGTTTCTTTGTTGAGGCAGCCGCTTGGATTTGTTTGTTTTTTGACAATTCGAAGAGGACAAAAGAGAAAAGAGAGAAAAAGGGAGAATGAAAGCGAAGAGAATGAATAACATGAGTAAAAAAATAGAAGAGAGAGGATGCGCTCAGCGGTCTGTGAGGGCCGAGAGTCAGGGTAGGGCAGACCGAGCTGTCTCAAGGTCGGTTAGGCACAAGGGCAACCTCGGTCTAGTCTTTGCAGAAGAAGAAGAAGAAGAAGAGAACAAGAAGTGAGCCCGTAGTCCGAGGAGACGCGATCCTCCTAGCCACGCCCTTCGAGGTCACATGCATCTCACTCCCACACACACGATTCACGTTCACCTGATGCATTTTTATTTCATCTCGGTGGACGAGCCCCCGCGCTCCTCGAGGCTAATATTCGATCAAGAACGCTCACCGAGGATAACCTTCGAGCTATAATAATTGCTCCGGATTTGCACTTGGATTCACCGCGACCGCGCGCTCCGATTCGCCGTTCTCTCCAATCGCCTCTTTTCTTTGTCATACAATCGTCCTTCGTTCCTTTCAATAATCCATCATGAATCCACATATTTTTATAATCGAAAAATTGTCGATTCAATTACACAAAATCACTGACAACCATTTTTCCTTACCACGATTTTCACGTTCAAATAATCGTGGATCGATTGCAACCAAAAAAAATACGATCGAGTCAGTGGCGTAGCGATCGTGCATCGTACTCGACACTCACTTATTATTAGTACTTTTAATGTGTACAAGTCCAAGACAGTGACCCGCGCACCGAGTCAGCATTAAAATTAACGCAGGCGTGTCTAAGGTCAAGTTTGTCACTGTTTAATAAAAAGTTGAAAAAAGAGTCATTTTGATTTGAAAACGAATCGACGATTATTATTTTTTCAATCAATTTAAATTCTCTGTGTGCCGTGAGATGATTTCGAGCTGATGCAAAGGAGAAATGAATTTCGTGCTGGAATCGATCAGTTTACGATTGTCGTGAAGTCTTCATTTTCAGCGAGAAAGAAATCTGCAACGAGCTCAATTAACAAAATGTATGCTGGAAAGGGGAAAGCACAGCGAGCTAAAATGCCGTTGAGCGATCCATGCGAACGTCATTAATTGTAGAAACGCAGACACACGTACAAAAGTCGAAATCTGTGCTGTACGCAGTATTTGTTTAGACTCAATAAAGTTGACCACTCAGAATCAACGTGCGGCTTCATTATATGAGTCCGGAGAAAAAAAAAACTCTCAGACACAAAGGAAGGGTGAAGGGCTCGCGGCGAAACGAAGAACATGTGACAAAGATGAAAAGAGAGGGAGAAAAGATGTAAAATATAGGTATGTAGCGATAGAGCGAGGAAAAGGGACACGAGGGACCGACTCACCTATTCTTTGGAGCATGCGATTGGAGGAAAAGGGTCTGAAGGATCGGAAATGAGAGGGGGGTAGGGCGGAGGGAAAGAGAACTGCTGCGAACGCGCACGCCAAGCCACCCGGCCACGCTTCTCTTCGCGTTCAAACATCGTTCGGGTTAACGCACCATGGTAGACGCAAAAATCCCTCCAAGGTCGGTGCATCCCTTTTCTCTGTCGGAATAAACGTCCGTTGCATCGTCCCACCGCGCTCGTGTTCTCCGCGCAGTACGCTCTTTTGCTCTCTTTCCTGTTTGTTTTATTTTTCGCGACACACGCGCTGCCGGTTCCAGGATCGCGCGACGTTGTTCTACTCTCAAAAGTCTCCGGCGGTATAGACGATCGTAACCAAAAAACAATCTTTCAATTTCCGTGTCTCGATGCAGAAAGAAAGAAATACGTATACTTGGCTAAAATCACAAATTTTCGCCGTCGATTTCATGCAGTTCGAATATATAGTTTTACGGTGCGAGGAACACAAAACTTTGTGCGGTGAGAGATGTTTTTTTTTGTTTTCACAGAGGCAGCTGCGAAATATACGGGCGAGAGAGACAGAGGAAAAAGTTCTTCGAAGATAAGCGTGGCCGGAGTAACAAAACGAGATCTTGATGGGGAGAAAGAAAGAAAGGGAGAAAGAGGAACGAGAGAAATGCAGCGCCATAGCCCCATGAATCGCCCGGTGCATCATACACTCATGAACTCACACAAATAGACAATGAGTGCAGCAGAAAGCAGTGGCAAGGGGTTGAATGACCGGGCGTGCATCCAGACTGCAGACGCCCAATAAAAATATCTCGAAAACCGCCGTCGCCGCCCTCGCGCCCGCGATCATCCTGATTCTCTCTCCCTTTTGCACCCTCCTGCATTCTCATTAATCAGCACAATATTTTTATTATCAAATAAAATTAATAATCGCTCATCGCCTCAAGTTTAATCCTTGCCGACCATCGTTTACGAAGTCAAATTCAAATCTTCATGTGCGCATCACGGTTATTTGCATTTTTACGATTCGATCTTTTCTCCGATCTCGGATTTATTGGCGCTCGCATTCATTTTCAGAAACAACGAATCGGCAGCTTTTCGCGAAAGATTTTTTCAGGCTATTGTTCGTCTATGCGCTGGGAACGTATCGGCATTAGGACGAATTGCATTGAATCAATATAATTCGAAGATAATTTTGTCAAGTTACAGTCCGATCGTCACTACCCGGTGATTTCGCGACGATTAATGCGATAATGCAATTGAGAGGCATCGTCTTTCACCGCGAAGACGAGCAGGGAGCAGGATCAGTCTTTTTGTAAAACACAGCACGACAATGAGACAGGAGATAAAAGCTCAAAGAAATAAATGCACGCGCATTTGCGTGTGCATTTATTTGTAATGTCTGTACGCGAGAGACACAAAGCTCCCTCGCGCTATCTTTTCTCTTTATTGTTGACGGTCGACTTGCAGTGTCGTCGTCGTCGTCGTCGTGAGTATAGGGCAACGCACTCGTCCTCTTGTCCCGCGTCACTCTCGGCAGACGTAAAAAAACAGCAAGCTAAAAACACACACACTTTTGCTCCGAGGATTCGAACGAGATATCCCCCTGTCTTGGTCTTGTGTGTGTCTCTCTTTCATTTCTCGTTGCAAACGCATCATCACCGTTGCAACATGCGCTTTACTCCTCTCGTGGCCTCCCGATCCAATTAATTCTTTTTTTATTACTTTCCCTCGCAGTTATTAATATTTTCTCGGACTCTTTCACCGGTTACTATCGTTTTCTCTGTCATTTATTTTTCGTCCTTTGTTAACTATAGCTTGAGAAAAATTTGGAATATTCATTTTTTACCTTGATTAATCGTGTTAACGTTTTTTTTTTTTAATTGTTTTATTTAGTTGAATCCGAATGTTTAGAGTAAAAATGGAAATGTTGGGCGTTTCATTTAGCATAAAATCAGAAATGTTCTAATATTATTTATGTGCCATAAAAGATTTTGAGCTTTCTGAAACGAGACCGTAAATTCGTAAGTGTAATAAGCTCCACTTAATGTGTGTGCTGGCCTATTTCGACGGTACGAATTTACGACACGCGGTCGAGGCGAAAAGAAGTTGATAGTCGATACTTTTGGTTCAACTGGACGTCCGTTCGATATCGGCAATAATTCGAACGAGCAAAACGAAGCTTTTCTTCGCTCTCGACCTTGCCAATGTGTTTAACAAATTTTATCACCGTCGCTTGGTAATCGCGAACTGTATCGAAGGTGCATTCATATAAACGCTTTTTCTATACTTGTGTATGTCTATACATACATTACCCTTTGTTATACCCTCGTCACGAAGCGTAATGTGTGTCGAGGTAACAAAACCGAGTGGCATATTTTACAAACATTTTCTTCGACGTGACCTCGTTGCAACTGTAACCGATCTGCCATATGAACAATTGGACACGCATTGCAACTGTATTACGCACCAAAAGTTGGATTAATCTCTCGCCCCAATTATTATTTCGAGAGAAAAAAAAATCCAAGTTGTTTCAAGAATATTTTCCACTCAGCAAATGCAAAGGAAATATTTGCTTAACGACCTTTTCAACATTTTTCAAAATTTCAACCACATCAGCGAGTCATTTATGTCGATTTTGAAATACGATTTATATCGACAATAAAATGTAAATTTTGTATTTACAAAAATTGTTCAATTAGAGAATTTAATCGTTTTTTATTTTTATTTTCTTCAGGTATGACGACCATATGACAAATTCGAAAACGCACGGTTATTCATAATGGATTGACTGCAGTTTTCTGTCTGCAGAGCTTGGAGAATTTCGTATTTCATGCACGTAACGCGTTTTGAATTGGAACGTGGTCGAGCTTGCAAACGTGTTGAAATCTGGAACGTGCTTTGATGTCAATACTTTGTTAAATTCTTTAAAATTTACTTAGTGATTTGGAAGAGATCGAAAAGCCATTTTTAGGAATGAGATGATGAAATGTCATGCGTTGGATTTTTGTGTCGAAAGTTTAACGATTCGTAGATTGATTATTGGATAAAAATTGAAAATTCGAGCAGCTCCTGAATTCGAATGTAGATATAAAAAGAAAAGTTGGAATTCGCGGCTAAAAATACGAGACACTAACGAAGCAGGATCGGAGCAGATTTTCGTTACAGAATGCAAATGGTCGTATCGACAAGTCCGTGACTCATCGCAGGAATAAACCGAATTGTGACGCACACGAGGCCAACAGTCGAGAGCGCGCGCGGTTATCTTCATCGTATAAATTAATAATATAACGTCCTGTGTGGTTTGAGTTTTCTGATGCTCGCGCGGTGCAGAGTTCTCGCGTTCCAGCCACGACGCGGGATTATATGCGATTCGCTCTGAGGAAAACAATGAGACGATAATATTTCGAGCGCACATGCACACGCGCGCCGAGCCATGTATGCAAGTGCAGGCCGACATTTTTCATACATTTCCGTACTCTATGACCGCTGAGACTTGACAATCGCGATGCTTCAACGAACCATATATACGCGGAGTTTATATATTGACAAAATGCCCTTGTGGCTGTGTGTGCAAAAAGTCGCAGCTTTATGGCACAAACGTTTAGCGAACAAACGCGCACGTAACCGGGTTAGATGAACAATTGATTGTCGCAGGCAATATGTAGCGGACGTTTAGCACGAAATTTATGAGTTTTTATCAAAAAGAGTGTCCTGAGGAATATTTCGGCAAAGCAAATGCGAAAAAGACATGGCAATTGAAAGATTAATGCAGATAAATGTTTCCTGATTGTCTCAATTCCGAAATCTCAGCCTCGATCGACTCTCGCGTTAGGAAATATAAGATCGCGGAGTTTGGAACGAGAAACCCCATGCTTGCGATACGTATATATGGAGCTTACTCTCGCAGCAACAATTTTCCAATTACCTGTATACGCGGCACGCTGAGTGCCGCGTGTGCCACACATTCATATGTTCATATGTATATAATGCACTCAATCTTGTACACACAAAAGCCCAGCACCTCCCTATGTAATGTCATTATCGGCCACTTGGCTCGTGGTTTCTCCTTCGCGGTTACTTGTGCGGTCACGCTCACTAACCTTCCGGGATTCCTTGGCTCGTGTCGACACGAGTCCTCCCACACTCGATATATTATCAATCGCAGATATAGCAAGAAATCTTGCCGCGATATCATTTTCGCTCTTATTCCTCAATCGTTACCCACTAATTTCTACAGCGATCAATTTTTACGACCATGTGCTTCGATATTAATAGAAATTTGCGCAACGGCGTGTCTGCCTCGAACTAAAAAAAAAAAATATGACAAATATATCGACGCGTGTGATAATTCGCTTGATTTCGATATCAATCACGTTTTTTAAATAATTTGAAAACAGCAAAAATGGCTGAGCTCTCGTGAAGGCAACAATTAATATTCTCGGTTAACTGAATGCTTAAAAGTTAAGTACTTTATAAGCCATTATATACTTTGTAGGTGAGCGAGTGACCTCAAACTCACACGTCCTTTTCTCTTTCTGCCTTCTCGCTCTCGGAGTTTTCTCTTGCTCTCTCTTTCTACTGGCTGTTCCAACGAGTAGCTTTGCTGACCCTGACCCTAGCTCGTATAATACTCGGCAACTACCCTTGTACACAACTACCACCCGAGCGTCTATACCCCTTTCATTACCAACGAGTTTCAAGTTCACGTACACCACGAGAGACCGCCCTTCGCAGCTATTAAAGCCTTTCTGAAATGATCTTAAACAAATGAGAAACAACGAATGAAAATAAAAAGTTTTATAAGCTCTGAATAATAGCGTAGACGGAGGCGTAATTATTACGATATGGGAATATCAAAAGTATTCGAGGCTGCTCAGCCCCGAAGCACTTCTATGTCTCGTAATACAAAAATGGCTCACACCATCTTTCAGAAACGAGACACTGCACTTGGCTCTGTAACGAGTTTGTGCATATTTACATGAAAATTTACAAGCACGAAACTAGCATGTTCACTTTTGTACGTGTGTTGGATAATCCCAGCGTAGCCTTCCGCTGTCATCCAGGGGAAGCTGTTAAAAGTTATATATTTAAGGAATAATGTGTATTTGGTATTCTCAACCATCGCACAGATAGTCGGAGGGTGTATTTGGGTGCTGGATGTGTGCGGAATATTAGAGTTTCTTGTTCTTCGCGGAGATGTAGTTGGCAATGAAAGGAGCGCCGACGAGAGCCCCAGAAGAAAATAAACCTCCAAGAGAGACAAGCATACGTGCACGTATATTTGAATATGAGGGAGAAACGTGGTGCGGGGATTATGAGGGGTGGAAACGAGATCGATGAGGCCAGTGTCAATGTCAGAGCTAGGGCAGTCGGGGCGGGTCCTGGCACCCCGCACATCGCTCGCCACGTGGTCTTGCGTCACTCCACACACGAATCTACGTCAGATCTATTTACTTTCGTCTTTCCCTCTCTTTTTTTCCTGATCGCTCGCCTCTCTCATACTCTCCTTAATAATTGTAGCCGAAAAGGTCTCTTTTTGCACCGCAACACTCTCCGTTTCTTCGGTAACCTTCGCGCAGTGGTTCGCACGCGCGGGCACGCTTCCATCATGACTATCACGAACCCACCCCTCCGGGTTTGCCGCCGTCCCACGCGACGCCTTGCGTCACTTAACCTGTTGATTTTACCCGGAATATCAGCCCCTATCCTTTTTATCAACGCGTTCTCGGAACTTCACGTGTGCATTTTCTTGACTATTTATATATCGTCAAAGAAAATATCCCTCGCAGAAAATCCAACTTATTTATCCGACGATCGATCATCGATTTCTTTTTAATTACACGAAACCTACAACGTCATTTGCCGATCGATGAACCTAATTTACTGACACAGGAAGCAAGACGTTTGATATTTGTCGTTCATTTATTATTTATTTTCTTAGGAAACCTGCGAGACTTTGATGCTTTGTACGAGAAGCAAGTTTCGTAGTTCGTTGTACAAACGAATACAATTTTTTCCGGGTTGATGGATTCAGCTGGATGCGATGTGGATGAAACTATTTCAAGTTATTCGTGAGGCCATTTTTGAATAACGCGATCATTATTAATACAAGGTTAGGACGCTGTGACGATAACGCAGATGTATCCATGGGCATAGTCGGTACTTTCATGCTGCTGAGTCGTTTTGCTCATCACCAAGAAGCTTACGACGCCATTGAGGCGTTCCTAATGGAATCTTTGGTGTCGTGCGGCCGCGTATTCTTTGAGTCTCAAGGTGACGAGTCAATACGAGGACGAAGTTGTCAATGTGCATACAGAAGCATGGAGGGAGGAGGAACATCACATGCTGGGTTCTCTTTTCTACTCCTGCTTCTGTAATTGCCTTCGTGCGACGAATCTCGAATAGCTTGGCAGCAGAAGAGTCGTATAGAAGTTCGTTCTTTATTGCAGACCGCTATTTTATCTCTCTCATGCGAAAGTTCGCCATTCAAAGTTTTTTCTAACGACAGAAGTTTGCATTTTTACTTTAAATCGGTAGGCGAAAAGGAAAATTCTGCAAAATCCACAGCGATTGATTCATCGTGAGTCTACAAGGCACAGCCTATGAGCGGGAGACAAAGGACGATTTCTCACCACGTGCAGTACCTGATTTCACGTCCTGCACAAACTCGCGACAGTCTAACAACGAAAATAATAATAATTAGCGTCCAAGACACTAGACTGCACGACAGTCTCGGGGTCAAGTTACAATTCGACGACGCATTCGTCCATCATTTCGGGTGGTCCGCCGGATGTAAAACTGTCTCTTTCTCCTGCAGCTATTCGCGACACGTCACCTTAGATGCAGAGAGAGGTGGACGAATCGTAAGCGATCTGATACATTGTTGAAGGTGTCGGTGCGAGACATCGAAGACCATGCGGGCCACAGTTTTGGAACAAGATCAAAAATCGAGCGTGACCAGCGACCACAGACAACTTTTTTCGTCGCCAAGACAGATTTTGGGAGCAGAGTTCTCTGATCAATTGATACCGGGGACCAAGGTGATCTGCTTGCCTTGGAACCAATTTACTCATCTTGTTCCAGCGTAAGGACGATGAAGCGGAAAGTAGTCCCACAGGGACCTAAAACATTTTTGCAGTGAAAAAGTGTCTGTGCATGTGTGATTCGCTCTCTAATTTCCAAGCGTAATTTGGGCTAGGTCGGCCACCTGCTTGATGCGGCGTCGAGCACCCATATAAAGCTGCTAAGTACGTGAGGTCGTTGTGCCCGATGGCGTATCTGCGTCTCCATCAATGCGATACACTTTTCAGATAAAAGTAAAAGTATGCCAAACATTAAAGCGAGTCCCAATCATTTATATAATGAATGTGCTGGGACTCGATCTTTGGAGGTATTTTTGTTATTGCTTCATAAAATGTTGCGGATCGTCGAAACGGGCCACATGTCAGTTACCAGGAGCAGTGCGTAACGTCAGGGGCACATTAGGTCGGCAATTGGAGTTCCGAACATAAGTAACTGTCTGAAAGAGAGTCATACGCCTTGCCAGGTGTTGTACGTGAGCCGCTGTTAGGAAACTCCGAGGTTAGCTCGTTTTTTTTTTTAACCGGATCGTTGTCACGTGTCAGCCGGATGCCATAAGTGCATTTGGGGCACATGTCTATGTACGCGCGTACTTTTATTTTCGCTCCGTGGCTTTCGTATGTATGCTGAACCCATAAAATGGCAGAAGGGCCGAGGACTACAATGAGGACAGGAAAATTGAAGAGTCGTTAGGTATATAAACGTGTACTGTCACCCCCATCTCAACGCGGTACAATCTGTGACCTATATTTCTCTTTCTTACTCACAAAAAGACCTTCGTAAGTCCGCGATGTTTTGTACGTTGAAATAAAACACATACAGACCCGTCTGAAATTAGCTTGACACATAAATAATAAATCATCACCTGCCGAGCTTGTCATTAGGGGGATCAATTTTTGGAAGCGTTTTCTTCAACATTCGAGCATGTTTGTTCCATTTTTCGATCGATCAGCGTGTGAAGCATTTTGGAGCATGGAATCAATTACGCGAATCAGGAAAAATGGAAACCTCATCGAAAGCAGGGGCATTGATGCAAAGTTCGATTGATCGTTATTTTCGTACCTGAAACTTTGAGCAAGAAAGTCAAGGGTCAATTTTGCTCGGCCTTTGAAAGCCCTCCGTGCAACTGACATCATGACAGCTCTGTAATTCCGATAAACGTTATTGACTCCGAACATAAGTGTGTTGCATTGATAAAAGTATATTGTTCGCTTATAGACTTTATGCCAGTGGGTCAAGGCGACACATTTGCTCGTAGGGAAAAAAACCAACCACCCTTTGTTAGTCGCGGTGACCCAATTAACGCGCATGTCGGACAGTCTTTTTTTATGGCTGTCTACTGTGTTCCATTTTTTTTTCACTACCGCCTGGTCAGTGGCAAGAAAAATATTTCGGCTGAGCAGGTGTGAGAATAAGGAATCGAACGCGTCCAATTCACGGCACACACGACAACCACCTGCTCCGTATGCTATAGTTATTATTATCATTGTTATTATAAGGAGAACAAACTGGAAAAACTCGAATCGTATTTTATAATAGAGCCAAATTGATAAATGATCTGAATTGAATAATTTATAAGCATAAAAATATTATTTTTATGGGTGAAAACGACGAGTAGGTGATTGCGATTCGTCTGAAAATTTAGCAGCCAATTAGCTGATGGAAAATTAATTCTAACTAGGTAAATGAACATTTGTTGCTATTTTTCTGATATCATCATATCGGATGAAACTATATAGACGGAAAATCTTTAGAACGGTTACGTTTACACCTCATTCGAATGCAATGGCCTCCAGACACGCGACGACGTGCCACGGAGTAGATAAGTCGATGAAGACAGCAATGACCGTTTTGAGCGGGGCAAAGACGCCCAGGGGATGCGGATAATGACGGGTGATCGAGGGACCGTTAAGTATTCTCGAATCGAATCGCAAACAACGGATTCTCGAGCCTCGATATTTCTATATGTATCATGCAAATGTGCGGTATAGATATATTGCGAGGGGGAGCAGATTTCGTTCGCGGTTGTACCACAAAGTTGAATCCAGAAGCGTGCCAGCCGGCGGCAGGTGCGACCCCTTTTTTTTTAACCTACCACGCAACCAAGGCGACTTTCTACTCTTGTGTATTTTATAACCTCGCCGTAACGCGCGAAACACTTTGCTATGAAAAAGAAACGATGGTGACAGCGTGAAAGAACGTTTAATAGCTCAACAAACTGATACTTTTAGGGTCACACGCTATGGGAGACTCTCTCAGTTTTCCCTTAAACAAAAATTCATTCAAAATCAACGAACCATCAACCGAAGGAGAATCCTATCCGCGGAATCGACAGGAAATCGAAAATGACTTTCGGGACTGCGTTCTAAGATAATGAATTGGACAGTGCTTGCGCTACTAATTGAGATTCCAGCTTGTAGAATCCCTAAGAGCTTCACCAGGTGTACGTTATATCACTCTGTCATGAAAATCCTTTTTACCACCGAGTATGTTCATCCCAGAACGACGTAACTACCCTCTTTTATTCCAGCTCATTATACAGACTCTTGTCCGCTATTTATCGGCGTATATACACGTGCGCTGGCCAAGGACGAAACCGTCGAAAAGTTCACGGCCAGAATACATGCAATTCCATTTATACGCAACATTTTTTTTCAAAATTTCCATTCAATACTGTGTAATTCGTACGCATCTGTTTGAGCGGAATTGCAAACCATTGAATCTCCATCCTGCTGACGATCTCATTTTCCGCGGTTTTATCGAGAAAACATTGAACCATACAAATCCTTTGCTAAATATTCACCGGGGAGTGTGACTTTTGTCCACGCGACGATAGTCCCACGCGGTTGAACCGAATTTTGCATTCGATGCAACAAATTCAGGGTCCCGTTCGTAGCGATCACAAATCATCGGTAGTGGAGCGCGAATATCGTGGAAATGTCGCCTATACAGAGTCGTTTAATGTTATTTTCATATTTAAGCGGATTTACTTGTTTATTTATCGACCCAGCACCAGTTTCCCCCTCATTTCATTTCATTTCGTCATCGTTTTTATCCAAAGCCTGCGTAAAAACAATCATCGTGCCATTCACTCGGGAACTAAAAATTTGTGAAGCGTTAAAAACATTTTTTCATTTCTTTTTGACTGAAAATCCATATTTTACCGAAAATTTTGAGAAAAATCTTACAATCACAATTTTTTTTGTCAAGAAAGTTTTTTTTTCCCCAGGACAAGATTTTGTTGTATTTCGAGAAACGAAAGATCGGATTACTCCGAGGTTTGATGGAGATTTACAGAGCGAGCATGGAAGCCATGCGTTATATGCGATATGAACCGCGCGGCAGTTCGATGAATCAGCTTGACTCTGGTTTGCTCGCGTGTATACATTTGTCGGATCGACTCTTCCAAACGGATGCAGAATATGGAACGATCTCGCGCTGAATCACGTCCATTCATCACCGAGCAAGAGCTTCTATGCACACCGGATCGCTTTGTATTTGATGCCCCAGTCGAAACACACAGAGTTGGCGTTCTTGGTCGGCGCGAGACCAGATCCCGCCCTCTCGTTTCTAGATCGACTCCCTCTCCCTCTTTCAGACTGAACGGAGGTCGTGTGTGCTGTTCGATTCGACCCGCGATCATCGTCCATTCGAGACTTACCGGAAATTGAATGTTAACCCTTCTAATTGACACTGATCTTTCGATCCTGTGATATAAACGAGGCTGACGTATATACATAACGCATGAGTATATATAAATATATAACGGCGCGGAATTCGCGAGACGAGAATCGAGGGCTGCATCGGCACGAACAAGGCCACTCAAGAATTCACGATCATAATGCAACCTTCGTTGAGAGGCCGAAAACGTCAATTAAGAAGCTTTCGTCAAAGAAAAATTTTCGTCAAAGAAAAAATTTTTCTCTTGCCACCGCAATTTGAAAAATAAAAATCTCATGGAAAATTTTGAAAAAAAAAAAAAAAACAATTATTACTGCGTCCATGGGGACAAAAGTGCAAGAAATCCCATAAAATCTGAAGCATGCAAAGTCCCAGCTTCAGTCAAGAGACCCGTCGATGCTGATCACGTTACGTGGCTTGAACTTTGACGTCTAATATAGTTCAAAGGTCGATTCGAAGGAAGAGGAGAGTAAAACACGTGGGATCGAAAAAAAGGACATGAAATGCGCATAAAAGAAAACGAGGCGAATATTTTGGTCGGTTAAGTTATCTCGTTCTGCGTGGTCGCCATATTCGCGTTTATCTGCCGTCCGAAAAGAATGAACAGCTAAAGCGAGTAATAGAAATCGCGTACGATGAAAAATCTGAGCCATGCATTAAAAAAAAGCCATGAAAAAAATCTATTAAAGAATCATGGCTGCAAGGAATCTTGGAATTTTTTTTCAAATTTGGTTTATGTTTCAGCAAGGATTAAAGTTCAAAGGGTCTGCTAGCTAGCAAAGCCGTCTGCGTTGTGGGTGGGAAGGGGCGGTTCAATCCGGTGGCGCAAAAGCCTCTCGTCCTTCTGTCACAAGGACGCGTGAGGTCAGTGCGTGGGTTGTTGCACCGAGAGAAGCATGGTAGCTCAGGGAAACCGAAATGTGCTTCTCCTTTTACTCGGTGGATCGATCCAGCCTGCGAGTGCACACCGACGACCCTGGGAGTGCACCAACCCGGCTATATTGACATTGCGAACGAGCAGCCAAGAGACCGAATGAAAAAAACGGAACCAGGGGGATGAGAAGAAAAGCCAAACCCGCGCTACTTAAAATTCGGTCCATTTTCAAAAAATTCCGAAAGATCGAACAACGCATTTGTATTTTATTGTTAAATTCCTCATTTTTAATGTTTATTTGAAAAAACTTTCACGTTTTCCTCATTCGATGAACGCTATCGGAATGTCATTCATTTTGTTCAAATTCAACGTGCCTCATCGCAGTATCGGCGTCGAATGTCGCGTCGGTTGCCAGGAACATACGATCGCACGTATCGCATTCGATCGCCCACGCGCTGTGCCCGTCGAGACAGAGAATTTGAAAAAAAACGCAGTAAAAAACAAAAACAACAACAACAACAGCGGGGGTGTGAAAAATTGTTCGCGCAATCGTGATAATCTTCTGGCAAAACGGCGCTGTGCGAGAAGAGATGAAGTTTTTCCACCAAATAATCCCATCGGAGCGGATTTTTTTTTCTTCAGGAGCAATCAAACAGTTTATCGCCGAGCAAGCGACGTTCGATAGAACTTTATTGATATATTTTTTGTCTGGTCCTTCCACGATCCTCTTTCGGAATCGAATTTTTGGCTAATTGACTATTTAATAAAGATTTATTGTGTAAAACTCGCGAATTTTCCTCTCGAGTCTTTTTTAATTTTAACAGCAATGACGGCGCGAGGAAATTAATTGTTCGCTTATAATGCGAAACGTGGATTTAACATCAGAGATGATTTTCTGTTTTCATCAGGCCCCTCGAGGGACAGCAAGGGTGGATAGTGTGTTGCGTTCGAGCGAGCGCCTTTTTTTTTAATTTTTTCTGAACAAGGCTATACGTCCATTAACTTCCCGCAGCGTACGAAATAATGAAATTGCGAAGAGCATGCAGAGAGAAGCAGCGATTCGAGAGGGATGGAGGATCGAACAAGGTGAGACCATGTGTGGAACAAAAATAATTGCGTTTTGCAGACGCGTAGGCATTTCGGATAGCATATTAATTTCAATCGAATTGCCAGTGCATCTGCCATCCTGTCCAAATGATATTGGCTCGCTCGTCCTTCAATGACCGTTCCAAGTCAGCCAGACACAGTGAGTCGTCGAGGTCGATTTCACCGCTACAGAAACACTTGCGATATCTTCTCTATACATATAAACTGGCAATGTCAAAAACAGTTGATCCTTCCGTGTCTATACGATCGGTAGTTCCCAAATTCCAAACTACTGAACCGATGCATTTTCCATAGACAAATGCTTATGAACCACGATGAAATTCAAGCTCCATCACATTTGGATATTTCGTTATCGTCCTGGGAAAATAATCGATCAACGAAAATACGATTTTGGAGCAATTAATTCCCAAAAGGAAAAAGATGAACGACAAAATCTTTGTGGTTATCCGGCTTATGAATCGGAGGAGTAAAAAAAAAACTGAAAAACGAAGAGACGACAATCGGAAACGACGCCTGGTTGGAATTAGGCAAAGTAAGTTTTCTATCGTTATGCAATCTTCGGGGGGCTTTTCGATTGGGGATGCCCGATGGCTCGAATAAAGTGCACACTCATGCACACACGCCTGCAAAGGCCGATCTATAGATGCGCGGCGAACAGGGAAGGAGAAAACCATTAGCGCGAGCAAAGCTGCAGTCATTAGATTAATTACCTACCAGACTGACCCTTTTTATGTGCAATATGTCAAGGGGTGATACGTGTGTGTGTATATATAACGAGTACGGAAAGCGTAATTTGGTGTGGGCTATAGATATGGGCAGCAGCATGGGAATAAGCTGTCACAGCTCGAATGGTCTCGTACGGAAACAGGCGAAAAAATAAATCTCTCCTCTAGCTGGAAAACCATATTGGAGTGAAAGGGAATTACTCTTTTTTAATTGCTCAATTTTTTTTTGCATGACATGACCTTGACACGGTGCACGCGATCTGCACTCGAGGCCTGTGGGATGCAAATGTACGTTTATGCATAGTGGATTTAATTTATGACAGGAATTCACGTATTTTGGGGTCGCGATTTTGACTGTTTATTCACGCGAGCTTTCGCGGTGATGTGAACCTTTCGTCCTTTCGTCGATGGTCGAACGACACATCGAAAAGTAACGAGAGAGAGCGAGAGAGAACACGATCGTGATTCTCCCTTTGGTGCGCGGTCAGACACGTACGCGATCGAAACGATCCAAGAAAAAGCTTTAAAGCTCGTAGCGTTCGGATGGATGACCTCGATGGCACGCGCGGCTGAGGCAATAACGTCGTGGTCGTTCGACCCTAACGATGTTGAATCGGTGTAGCAGAGGATGAGCGAAGGGAACGAGGTATAGAGGCAAGTGAGACTCGGTAGATCGATGGAGGGGACGAGGTGGAACGAAAAAGAAAAGAGAGGGTGAGAAAGCTGCGGGGGTTGAATGAGCGAGAGGAAAGAGGTTGAGCATCAGCCCGGGTCAGGGTCATTTAGTCAAGGGTGAAGCTTCTCCGAGTCACGGGGTGAGAAAATGCGAGAGAGAAAAACATACGCGAAGCTTCTGACACAAGTAGTTCACTGCTCGCCAAGCAGTTTCTACCCCTAAAACGAAAAGGATAAACGTTTTCGGAGCGCGATACAAGCGGAGGGTGGTGAGCGGCCTCGAGGAAAGAGACGCGACATAACGGGAGTGTAAAAGTGCGAAAAAAAAGAGAGAAAAAGAATTAGGCACAGTAGAGAAAAGAAAAATGGGAAATAATCTACAGAGAGGGAGGCAGATCGAAGGAGAAAAGGACTCTCGTCACTGCGGAGGGTGGATTGCTTCGAAATAAATGACAGGCACAACGTCAGAGGGCCTCTTTTTTTTCTCGTCCTTACTTTACGGATGACCTCCAAACTTTCCAAGATCACGCACGTGCCCTCCGAGGCACAAACCCTTGCGAATGAATTTTCTATATATACATCTAATTCAGCCACTCCCCTCCTGCTCTCATCTTTCCCTCTTTCTTCCCTCCAATCGGTACTTTTTTCACAGCTTGATGTATACGTAATGCATGAAATTACACGAATAAGCTATCCACAAAGTTATTTATGATTCCAAATCGTTACCACAATCCAAATTCAACGCAAAACGCTAATTTCATTTTTTTCTTCCAGCCTGCATCATTCGGCGTGCCGTCGATCCATTATTTTTATTAATAGCCTTCCGAACGTTGACTGGCAATTTTTATAGAAAAAAAATAATCCTCGAGCTATGGATTTGTCAATAATGCTGAATCACTCACGATTCTTTCGATACAAATCAACGAAATTGCCCGATAAATTATGCTCTGGATGAAAGTCAGGCCTGAGACTTTCCTTTTTTCGCAGACATATAATGTTCTTTTTGCTCACTTTTTTCTTACACGTGAAAAACTCTCACCGCGCGATATTTATTGCACACACGACGTACATAGACTTTTTCACTCACGAGAGCTTTTACTCTCTTTTCTCTCGTACATCGAGGATGCCTCTCAGCCACGTCACTTTCATTCCACCTCGAGAAACAATATTTAATCCACTTATCCACACTCAAGAGTCAAGAGGAATGCCTACAATATTTAACCGGCGAAAAAGACCAGCTCGCGGAGGGTGTTGAGAATCGTGAAGAAAAAGACAACCTGGTGGTCCGCAGCAGCCTCGGTCCTGATGCGAGGTCACTCGCTTTTTCAAACTTGCCCTTTCGCATTAGTATATATAACTTTTCTAGTTTTTATTTCTTTATTTTCCCTCGGTCGTGGGTTAGTTTTCATGGCCTTGGCTGAGGGCTGGAATCTGTCGCACACTCATAAACTTCACCGCTACGTATATATCTCATCTCGTTGCAGGTCAAGGTCACTCTATGATGGAAGATAATGATCCGCGATCTATTCACAACTCGAGTTAGAGCGAGGGGAAAAAATATAATGAGACTTGGCGGAATTTTAAATCGCACGGACTTCAGAAAACGTCTGACGTTGAAAAAAATCATTACGTTACGAAAAAGGCAGAAAAAACTGTCTTTTTGGAATGAATATTTTCATGGCAATTAGCATAAATGATCGCAGTCGGTAAACTTCATTGAAAAGCTCCCTGGGACACTCACAATTCTGTTTTTTCAGCATAAAACGTGAAAAACGTATCATTTTCCAGTATCGAATTCGCTTCCTTTCAAGGTCATCCAGGCGTCACGGAAACAAACTAATAATTTTATCACTTCAACGACCACGAACGAAGGAACCGTCTCGTTCTTTTCTTCCTTATGATCGAGTCAGGGTCGCGATATGAAATAACGACCCCGACTTTATAGTCCGAATTATCTTGAAAGCGAATACAATAGCGTATAAACGCATATTTGCAATTTGTTAAAACTAGTTGTCCTTCCATCACGTTTATATTGACTGATTTTTTCCCAGCACTCATCGCGTCCCAATCCGCATTCCGTGGCATTCACCAAACGGTTCACACGCGAACACACAAAAGTCGGAGGCTCTACGTGCCAACATTTTCGGCAGGCTTTGAGTTTGAGAACACAAGTCCTTGGGGCGAGAGTGTCGGCTTAATATTTCCGGGATTGAAGGACGATTTATCGATCCTTAGAATCGCATAAGTCTCAGTGCCAATGAAGCCTCAAATTCATTAAATCTTTTCCTTGTCCCCGAGCAAATAACAAGAAAACAAACTCCAGGTTTTATCGTCATCAACGAAATGACGTCCATGGAAAATGGGGTGAAAATAATTTTTCAAAAATTCCGAGCTATCGTTGTAATATTGAATTGGACGCGATTTACCGTAATTGGCAAATCACGAAGCCAGCGTCGAGAACAAATGCAATCATTCAAATAACGACGCAAGCAAATGTATTTGCACGAGTAATCGCTGATTACGCGGGCAACGATAATGGCCACGGCATGCGTTTTCACGATGATAAGTTTGGTTCGACCTTGAAACGCGGAGCAGGAAAATGTGTCAATGTGATGGCGATTTTTGTAAAATTTTCATTATCAATTGTTTCGAATAAATATTTACGTATGTATGTTCAAATGATATGAAAACCTGTGATTATGAAACGCGGAACGTCGTTATTGCAAAATATCTGTATGTATAATGACGACACTGCAAATTTCCGTTGGGAACTGCGCCCAGGGTCACAAAAGTTCTCCCACCAACTGAAACGACGAAAGAGCCAAGTTCAAGGACAAGGAAAACGTGACTACGCTATCTCTGTCCTAGCGAAATGAGGCTCCGGCGAAATATAAGGAAGTGGAAAAGCAATGGGAGACGGAAAACGAAAAGCCAAGTGCGAGAGCGAGAGACAGAATCAACCGGACAATATTGTTTTCTGTATACGTCGCAGAAAACGCGTGTGTGTTGCACTGAAGGAAAACATTTATGAAAATGGCTTTTACTTTTTGTATGTAACATGCATTTTTCTAGTTGTCAGACTGTGATTATTCAGCGACTGATCAGATCCCAATGAATCTCGGTGATTACAACTTTGAAGTCGAATTTCTTGTCAATGTTTTATCACGCGACTCAATTCGGTGATGAGGAAATTAATTAGGATTTGAAAAGATGAGCTCGAGACAGCGGTAAAAGGAAAAAAAAAGTAAATTGGAAAGCATTGGCGTGTGAATTTATCCTCGGAGTTTCAACCCACACAGTTTTCATGGCTTTTCCGTCTAGTCGACGGATCGTCAAGAACTCTGAAAATTATCGGATACTTCGTGTTCCAATGTACACGCAAATTTGTGTCAAAGTTTTGTACACGAAGGCTGCTGGGAATTTCTTCATCGACAGCTACGAATAACATGAAAACTCACCAACAACTTGGCTGCTCGTGAACGATAGAATTCTCCTGCCTCTGAGACTGGATTCTGAGTTTCGGAGAGTTTTAGAAAACAGGGAAATCGAGAAGAGAATCTTGAGGCTGCTGTGTTTCGATACTCTGAGTATTTAACTCATCGCCTCTGGATGACGTTTTCCTGACAAATTGCGCAAACTTTTCACGAATCTCCTCTTCTCGTTAGACAAACAAAATACCACTTAAAACTGCAACCCGCGAGAAAGCCTGCTTCGTGCACGTGGCATGATTTATTTTTAGCTATTTCGATGTTCGTTTTTCTTGTCGAACAAGTGACTCAGATTCATTCATCCTGGACGAGCAGCGAAATCTCGAAGATTTGTAAAGGCAAACCTATCGAAAAATTGGTGACCACGAGAAATAAAGCGAAACTAATCGAACGAATTCGCGATAAATTTTCGAATAAACGATAAAAAAAGTATCTCAATATTTTTCACGTGACTCACCGCTGGGTCCTCCACCTGCAGACTCTCCCATCCATACTCATTGAGCACTGGGCACTGGGATCAGGACATCGGACGCAGGATCTGCACAATTTGCGAAATATCGCTGTTAGTTTCTGAAAAATTATCGACACGAACGAAAGTGATTAATTTTACTTATAAGGCGTTGAAAAAAAATTAAATAACGTGAAAAATCGATTTGTATGGCAAAATTGATGAAGAACCGCCTGTACATTTGCACGTACATGTGCAAACCTTGAGATAACTTTGAGATGATAAATTGCCCCGTGTACGCGTATCACATTCTACAATCACTCATACAAATGTTCAAATGCGATCACCAATGCATGTGGTCACATACGACCAAGGAGGGAATCCTGCAACCCATAATACGCGCGTACACGGCACCATTTATATATCATTAAATATCTATCGCTTCTTCATTTGCCAGTAAATCCTCAAATCTCACGGATGCTGATGAAATCCGATAAGCCACCGTTCTTTCTGTACGTCTGTTTTGTTCAGGATCGTCGTTACATTCGCTTTCCCCTTATCGCATAATAATAACAAGCTTAGCACGCCGATTATCTTCTGGATTAAAATCGAGACTCTTTTTCCCTTTTTACATTGTCATTGCCACCTTTTACATTATTTTTCTGCACGCTCATTCTTTTCACTTTTTATCAACTGTTCTCGCAGACCTCACGAACATTGATTCTCATTTTTTATGCGCTCACTTTTATTCCTGTTATCCATTGTCATTATTTCTTCGTTGAATCGTTTTTCAAATTCTCATCGATTTACACGACCAAAATGCTAGTCTGCAGCTTTTTTTTTTACCACCTTTATTCATCGTTTTGTGTGAGTGAGATTTTTTGCAAAAGTTCGCCAGAGGTCACGCACACAAAAGCCTTTTGATGAGCCCGAGTCAAAATTTTGAATTTTCCGATTATGTCATTATCGTGCGATTAATCGCGATGATTTTCAGCTGAGATCTGAATCATCTGGATCGCATGGATAAGAATGATGGAGTATTTATGTCGAATTTTTAGGTTAAGGTAACTCTGATAAGTTTTCAGGGACAATTACCGAGATTGAGATCTCGACTCAACTGCTCTATAAAGTCATTAAACAGGTAAATGAATAGTTCGTGCTCGTGTATGATTTGAGATCGATGTGTGTATAAACGGCCCTGAATCAGCGTATCGGCCCAAGGGTAATGGCCGCGCACGATGTACACGCGTTTCTCGCACATAATATACAACGGTATCGCGTGTCGATTGTATTTTTCGATAAAGAACGGTGAAAAGCCACCGCTTTTATATGACACATTACGGTCTAGTGTCTCACACGTCCGTGACGCACTTGACATTGTCGGGTTTATTTCCT
Source organism: Diadegma fenestrale (assembly GCA_037043255.1). Taxonomy (NCBI): domain Eukaryota; kingdom Metazoa; phylum Arthropoda; class Insecta; order Hymenoptera; family Ichneumonidae; genus Diadegma; species Diadegma fenestrale. Next base: position 7,256,382 of record CM073315.1, read on the forward strand.
AGAGGCTAACACGACAAGATGTATTTGATCGACATTGAATTTTTTCGGAAATTCAATTAACAAAGATTCTTCGTAAGTTAAGGTGTGCCTTTGATAGTTTTATAGTGGTGAGTTCCAAGAATTTTCCAGGCAGACATAAATGAGCCACGATTTCAACCAATAGAGCATCGCGCGTGGACTTGAGCATTTTTCTCTTCACAGAATGTACAGCTTGATGTTTTTTCGGCGTATGATTAACATGAAAACTTGGCAATTTTTCTTATCACAGGCACTTTGTAAAATACGACGAAGATAGAGACGTCGCGAAGTCAAGGACGCCTTTAGATCTCGTTTGAATATGAATTGCCCCAATTAGGCTCACCTTTATTCGTCGTGGTCGTACGTCTGTTTGTTCACTGATTGGTCAGGATTATAGACGATATATGTCCAAGCTGCTTCTTTTCTCCTTTGCCCTTCAGTAACTATCAATGTATAGTTATCCACGTGTATGCACAGAGCGTTTATGCGCGTTTCTTTTGCCCTCTGTACACTTGCAATATGGCTCTCGTTCACCGTCGCGGAGATATGTATAACGTGGAACGACCTTTATGAACCGAGGTCAAGCTCAACAAAACGCGCTTTTCCACGAGACGAAGACACTGCAGCTTTTTTGCTATGGAAAAGGCAAGGACAGAGTTTAACGGAATGAGCTAATTTTTATGTTCATCTCTGTTTTTCCTTCCGCATGGAATCTTTTTTGAAATTGTGTGGCGGGAAACTAAACCGTAACGATAATCGAGTGAACAGGGAGAACTCGGAGGCTCGCTCGGAGACGGATCATCTCGGGGCTCGTTATCAAGGACGACGCGGAATGAAAAGTGAGAAAGATTGCGCCAAGTCTTCGGTTAAGCCGATAAATCGCGAGCCCATGGACGCATTTATGAGCGAGGAAAAGAAAAGAATCATAACAGTGTATAGCTACATCTCGTCAATCTTCACCGGCGATTTGGCCTCGAGAGAGTATAATGGAGTTTTCGAGATTCCAGCGAATCCCATCCCTTATCGTCCTCGGGCACTTGGCTAATCCTGGCTCAATCAATTGGGAATTGGCTCCGATAATCGAGCTGCCCTTTAATCAGAGCATAAAGCTTTCGATCTCATGCTTTAGTCCCCGAGATTCGTTTTTTTCCTGTGCTACATCTGTCTGGACATTGATTAGTCGGTTTTTTCGGTAGCCAGTTCCCACGCGCATGAGTTGCAAAGAATAGACATAAAAAAAGTCGAATTTTTCTCGAAAGTATCGAGTGTCGATCGGTTAAACGCTATTAATTGAATAATTTGGTCCTTGTGATATTTTTTTTTCCTTGAAACTTATGGGCGCAAGGTCGTTGGACGCGAGATTTCCGGACGTAACGAGAACAGAGCCCGAAGAAGTTGACGCGTTCGCATCTAAGATTTCCCATGTAAAGTGACCAGAATGCTGCGGTGTCGAGAAGTGTATTTTCTTATGGACCTACGCGCGTATATTCATATACATGTGTTTCAAGGAGATAACGGAATAGCGGATCTCCAGCATTATTTATGCGAATGCACAATCGCGTCGTTACGTAACGGTCGCGACCAGAAGAGAACTGGAATATAGCGGGAACTGGTTTCCCGCAACCAATAATTGCTATACACGTCTTAATCGTGTGCGCAAGGCCAAGATTGACCTTCGGCGAGAGTGAGCGTTCGTGTGTGCGTGTGGGTCGGAAGGTGCGTGTGTGTATAAATAAAATATATTTAACCTACAACGAAACGAAAAGCCTGAGGTACTTTTCTCGGGCTATTTCACGTGCTCCAATCTCGTTAATGTCGTAAGACGCGCAAAACTTGGATAGTACGTAGAAGTTGTTAAATTTCATTCCAATTTCGACCCATTAACCCGCCGGCGGGTTAAGAAACCAACCAATTCGTAAAAGTGACGTTTATATCCTCCGGCATTGATGCTTCCCAAGCTGATGCTTCCTCGGCCACACGTCACATTTATAAACAGTCCGATCTAATATTTTTATACGAGAAATTTTTCTTAATTTGTGTTTATAGTTGGAGAATACGTGCTGAGAGTCATTTGCCGGAGAAGCTTCGAAATTAGCCACCCACACTCGACCGAATGACCCATCTGCTCGTTTCGTCTCGTTACGAGACGCGAGTATGCAGCCTCGCGATGCAAATTCGAGGAGAGCTCCACCAATTGGCGAGGAATGTGGGAGCAACGTGGCGATCCTTTTTTCCTCTCTCCATCTTGCCTCGTCAACTTAAATCCTCATTAGCCAGCGAGAGTAAAAACCAAAAGCGCCTACACAAAGTGAATTCTCTCAATCATAATCTCATTTCTTTTTCTTCCCAGACACGAACCGTTAGGAAAAACATAATCAAATAAAAATTGATTCGTCTATAGCTCGATTTAATTCATTAACGTTATTTTTTTCGAGCGACAAAATTATTTTTCCACGTTTCAAAACTATTCGGTCGACTCTTCCTTCGAAAAAAGTCTCGAAAAAAGTTTCTATGAGATCCGACGTCCTGAATATTTAGAAACTCCGACAATATGACGCGTCCTAAAAACAAAATCGTCTCCTTCACGTGTGTCACGTCATCAGCCTCTCGTTCGCGTTCTCAAGACAAGTACAAGTATGTGCTCGAAACGAATGGTTAATTCCTTCACGAGTTAATGAAACAATCTCCAATAAACCGCGCGATGCGACGGTGAAACATGTTGAAAATAAAAAAAAAAACTGGAAAGATCCCATGGATAATTTCTTAACTACATTACAACGTCAAAATTTGATTGACGTTGACCGCGCAGCAACAATAAAAGTGCCAGAGACGTAAATTTATCAATCATGAAACACACCGTTCTCCCTGTCTAAAGCCCAAAATAAACATCAGGATACAAACTATGAGCACTTTCACCGTCAATTTCTTTCGGAAGTAACGGCCACGTTGGTGCATTGTTAACTGAGCATAATCCTTTTTTTTGTGTCGTTGTGCTTTGTCGAGCTCTCGTATTTTCTCTCGATCGAGAGTCATAAAATGAGAATTGGACCGGAATAAAGTATGGTTTGGCTTTCGCTCTTCGATTTGACTCCGATAAATGCTACGGCCGACACTTCCGGACCGGATGGGTGAGACCCCAGTGTCCATGACTCTTCCCTCTCGCTCTCTCTCTCTTTCTCGTGTTGGAAACAGAGACGAGGGGAATTCGAGTCGCTTGGACGATTTCGTAAATGGTAATTTTCGAACTACAGGGTCAGCGGCGGAGGCGAGACCAGCGAAAAATTCGAAACTCCAATTTTGATGTTTATATATACGGTTGACAATCGACAATTCACCTTTTTGAAAAATTTGGGAATTTGCCGAGAGCGAATACACAGGATATGGGCGCGGGTGTCGTGGCGAACGAGAATGACGAGATAGACGTAGGGTCGGTCGGTCAGTTGACCCTGGATTTTATTTATGTTTCCCCATAGTGTGTTATGTATATATAAAAGCCGCTTACACACATGAAGGGGTCCTCGACTCGAAGGTCTGCGCGGGCCGACTCATCTCCCTTTCTCTCTCTCTTTTTTTCTGTCGTCAACTAGATCTCTTTTTTTCTTCTTCACCGTTTGAACCGTCTGCGTTTCTCATTTCACAGTCCCGAAATCCCTGAGAACTATATTAGCAACGCACACACACACACACGCGCGTCTGCCATCCGTAATCTTAACGATTTTTATACCTTTTTTTTGTTGCCATCTCTATTTTTAACGAGATTCCTAGACGAGGTCATTCTCAACACACCCCAAATGAGTTCCAACCGCGTGAACCATCGAATTTGGGCCAGTACTCGGCGAATCTTCACGTTTATGGATTCATACAGCGTTTTATTTATTTTTTATTATCAAGTTAAACATCTCGCAACGCGATCGCGATCGTTCGGCATCCAGTTAAGCTGCACGCTCGCACCGCGCATTTATATAGAAATTCATAGCGTTTCATTGGGTGTAATCAACTAGGAAATGCGCTCATGCACCCGGCAAACCTTCGACATTGTCCTTGACTCCGACTGAAGCAAATTTATATTACACACACGTCTACATCCATCAATATATCGATCTATGTTCCTTGTACAGATGTAAGTCGGATAAAAATGTATTAAGTGACGCACTCGCTATACATACCGACACGATTGATCGAACGCTGCACACGTTTGATCGAGTCGTATCCGCGCGACATATTGGTAACGTTATTCGTAACGTAATTACATCTCCCCACACGTAGTTTAGTTTTTGCTCCATCAACTTTCCAGATTTTATGCCAAAAAAGCTCGTTCCGAGTCTTTGACACAAGCTATTTTATGAAAATTGTACAAATTTTTTAAGAAAATTGTCCAAAAATTGCGCGAAGGTCTTCATCAAATTACGAGATTTTATGCGGAAAAGCTCGGTCCGAGTCTCTGGCACGAGGTATTTTATAAAACTCGTACAAAGTCGTTGTTAAAATCGGCAAAAATTGCACGAAAGTCTTTCAAGCTCAAATCTCCCGACTAATTGTCTGACTGATTATTTGCATTTGATAAACAGACCGATCGCTTTGTTTTATATACAGATATACGAAATTTATTTGTTTGTCGTATGGCTTGTCTCAAAATTCGGAGAAAGGATGATTAATACGTTTGGATAATGAAATCCTGGAGACAAAAGCGCGATGCCAATCGTTCGAATCCATTGCTGGCAATATAAGTCGAAATAATGGGTTCAATGAGGCGACCGTAATTTTCCTTGTGAAGCGTTTTCGCAACGATTCACAAATGAGTGTTGGTAATTATAGGGGGACGCGCGGAATTGAAAATACTCATGAAAATGATCTTTACGTAAAATATATTCGAGAATGTGCGCAGTGAAAATATAAGAAAGGTTTGTATTTTTTTTTCGTGCGTTTTTTTTTTGCTAATCCAGAAATAAATTAAATTCAGACGGCCAGAGCGATTACGAGCGAATGAAGAACTTTCGGGAGCACAGAAGAGTCTCGCGTAGCACGAGCTATTTGATCGCCCGTTTTCTGTCATAAATGTCCACTTCATCACGCAATAATAAATCTTCCGGGGCCACGAGCGAGTTAAACGTTTCGTACGTTTTCTTCACGCCCGGACCCAGAATATGCCACTTTTTTTGTGCTCCGTAATCGTTGCCAGATATTCAACGGTGTGTCTACGAGAATCATCGTCAAACATTCCCGGAATTGTTACTGCAGTCAAATTTTTTCGTCATCACTCTCATTTGGCACAGACGAATCAGGAAGTTTGAATTTTCATCGAAAAAGAATATAATTCCGAAAATTTCTAGGTTCCTTTGACTTTGAGCGATTTTAATTGTCAATATTAGATGAATTACGATTTTCTCCTCGTTTGTGAGGTTTTTTGCAATGATATCCAGAGTGTCGTAAATATACATGTAAATATTATAATTATGATAAACGCCCGCGCGATCTCTGAAACGAAAGGCAAATTTCACTGAACCTTTTCTCTCTCTCGGCTTCTCCTCTGCCCCTCTTTTGCTCTCTGGAGAAAAAGAGAAGAAAATCGAGGTGGAACATTCACTTTCCCATTCGAGCAGTTATATACGATATGTACGCGGTCACGAAACCGGGTCATTGTGTATCTCGGTCTTAGCGGAGAAAGTGAGAGTATACACGAAGCAAATTATCCATGCTTTGATCCGAAAGATGAAAAATTTACAAATTTATGTATTAAGTGTGATGGTGAATCATGATGAGCCGCCGCGAATTGATTTCGCTGAAAAGCAAAAACGAATTATCGATTTGCAGAATGCGATTGTGTTGCGGAAATAATCAAGTCCCTATTTCTCGTCCTTTATCACTTTTTTCGGCTCCGAAAACCACAGAGAACATCGCGTCGATCGCTAGCTCCGATTTTTATATGTATTCTGTATTATTCTCACTCACGATTAACCTCGTCGACGTTGACTTGTGTATACAAAGTTTCTAATTCCAGATTTCTAATCGACGTAACTGACTTTCGATGTGAGAGGCATTTTGCTTCGGATATGGGAAGATCTAGCCGTTGATTATGGCGATGATAATCGATGTAATGTTCCTATAAGAGTTCGATCGAGAGCAATAAAAATCTGTAAGAAGAAACGAAGCCTGCACGTGATTCATTTTAAGGGATTATAAGGGCCGAGTTCTGGATGAATCGCAAGTAATGATAAAATGCGAAGACCCAAGGATGCAAAATGTTATCGAAACTACGATTAAAACAAGGACGACAAATACATTTGCTTAGGCGAGCATATTCGAGAGGCGTGGGTGGGTGACCTATTTACCCACTTATAACTTATTCATCATTGTCCCGGAATAGAAAAGCCTTCTCTTTCGTCTGTTTCGTCCCAGCAGCCTGAGACCTTCTCACTTTGCTGACAATATGCCTAGCGCTAAATAAATCGGAATGGCAATGCGCGTTTCGATGCCGATGAAGCAGAATCAAAGGGCGAAAACATCCGCGCAATACTTCCGTCTCGTTCTCGCACAGACATTCGCATAAGTTTAAATCCATGAATTTTCTTTTTGCCTTAATCCCCATGTTAATAAAGTGTTGCAACGCTCGGAGTACATAAAAAATGTATGTGAAACATCATTAGGTCAATATTAGATGGCCGTGAGTTGCCCTACGCAAGAATTAAAATACTCGTGCCATATTACCTCTCTCGTAACCCTGTCGTAAACGTGTCCAAGTAATCTACTATTGAGGTCACGTTCTACTTCTCACATCGCCCTAAAAAGTGGCCCATCGAGCATCACGAACTGACCCTGAAAGCGAGCGTGGGTTCTCTCCCGCTGTTTGCTCTCGTTGTTATTAGATGAATCCTCAGAGAAATTGAACTCATTACGAGATTATTTCGTACATGAAGCATACCTAACTAATTATGCCAATTTTCTGACGAATTTTTTATCGCATAATTTTTCAATTCGTACTATTTAGTGAGTTAATTGGAATCCAATCGAACAACAGAATTCTCAGAGGTTTCTACCTGAAATTTGCAGCTTCACGATTTCGCCAAACCTTTCGAAATGGACATGGGTCAATGCGAGAAAAATGCGTGAGCTGGAGGAAGAACGAGCGTGTCTCTCGCGTGCCTCCATAATACGTGCCCAGCACGCGCTCCCATCCATCAAGGTTGACCGTCTTTTACGGTTTTATTCGTTTATGATTATTGTCGTGACGTTACGATTTCGATTGCGAGAACAAACGATTACGTTGCACTCGCCGCACTAACCGTTTCTCTTTTTATTTTTCTTCAATATTTCCGTATTATGCACTTCGGATTTTATTGCATGGCGGTCCTTCGCGGACAGAGCAGGGAAATTGCACTTTGCTGTGTGAAAATGGCGAAGGAAAATGCGACGCACGTGCCCGAGCAATCGAGCAAACTTCCTTCCCAGGTAAAATAACGTTTCCCATGCCACAGAGTCGAATTCGTAAAAAAAAACCGTGAAAAAGACTGAATGACATGAAAATACCGGAACACAGGAAAACGTATGGATAGAAAAAAAATATAGAAAGGATTTAGAACCTTGAATCAAATTCCGTAGACAACGTGCGGGCAAAAAACAGTTAAACATGAAATTCGCATGGATAGGTCGGGAATATGCACGCAGTTTTTTCTTACCGTCGCAAGTTAGATTCGAGCTGTCGACGGATCGAAAACGAGAGAGAAATTTGAAGTCATTAAGAGCCTTTCGATCAGAGAATCACTAAAATGTTGACTTTCTTTTTCGTTTTTTTTTCTTCAGTTTCATAAAACCTGCTCGATTTCTCTTACGTACCTCTCATTCGCAAAGTAGAAATAAATGTTTCTATCGACCATACACGGAACCCTATAGAGTAATCAACGTCAAATTCCCATAACAAGGCAAATATCGTCACTTGCTCAATCCCCCGAAGTGCTATTAGTGAAATGAAAGTTTACGAGGCGATTAACATGAACCCGCGTGTATACCGAACCACACCACGCTTCGCATTATGAAATGGACTAATGTTCCTAATCGATCGATCTTTTGTACATGACCTTCGTACGAAGATAACGAATCACATTTGTCAGCGATCGTTGACCTCGCCAGATAAAACTGAAAATTGAATAATCAGCTGTTTCGATCCGGTTTTCATTATAAAATCGTTACGGCCTTCAATCTACCGAACCACATTTATCATCGTTGATATAAAAGTCACGATAAACAACACTAATCTTGTCAATACCTGAAGAAATAACAACCTCGTCGAATTCCTAACATAAATTTCTACTTTCAGAGTAAATCATGAATCAACAATCACATATCGCATAAGTATCGACCAGCAAACAAATCGTAACAAGGAATCGAGAGGACAGTACAAATTAATGAATAATCATTAATTAGCGAATTACCTATCACCAAAAAAGCTGGCACACGAACTGAAAAGAAAATTTTGTTGAAAAAGATGGATATTTTGTTGAATACGTTCAACTAAACGTTTTTTCGAAAAATCACGAAAATTTTGTCATTCCAGCAAAAAACATTCTGGAAAATCTTTTCGGAAAATAAATTTTTGTCATTCCAATCGTAAATTTTGCTGACAGTTCCGTTACAATGAAAAATATTGTCGAAATAACGAAAATTTTAAAATCATCCCAAAATATTCGGTTCGCCGTATTCAACAAAATATCGACGTTTTTTGATAAAATTGAATTTTCAGTGCGTCATTCAGAAAAGTCGTTGAAAGCGGATGACGGAAGAAAACTTTTGGAAGTTGAAAATTATTAGAACTTGGAAAGAAACTTCTGCCTCAGTTTTCGCGAATTTAAAGCATACACTCGCGAGAGCAATACTTGGGAATCGTTTAAACTACTAAAATTTCAATGAATATAATTCCGAAGATCCGAGAATGTCCAAAAAAATGTGCGGTGATGGGATAACGATGATGGTAAAGTGTGATTTTGAGGAGAAAGAATTCTGTAATGACACTAGCCTGAAGTGAGTTAAGCAGGTTTATGTGAATAAGATAGGAGGGAGGGAGGGAGGGAGACTGAAGAAACGAGAAAGAGAGCTCTTTTGTTATTCTCGATGGCCCAGAAACCTCGTTTTTCGTGAGTTTCGCAGGCCCCTGGTTTCTCGGTCTACAGGCTAATAAATATACATACGTATCAACACATACATTATCCGGGATATTTTATACACCCGTACGAAGGCTGAAACGTATTCTCGAAAAAGACACGTGTACATACTTGTGTTTTTTATTTACATATATTTTATTATCACTGTAAGTGTCTCGCAGGGAAAGTAACGTTCGTCTCGGGTCGATGTGGGGAAAGTGAAAGCCACGCTTCCGGGGTAACCGTCCGCGAGGCCAGTTCCTCCTCACGATGTCTACCTCGCAGTATGAGCGCCTTTGCGAGACAACGAGAAAAAATGGAGTGAAAAAAAAAATCTTATTGGAGGCGGACTCGTATTAATGGCTTCGGGAAAGAGGATCTTCCAGGCTGAGCGTAGAAAAAGCGTAAAATTCGTCCTCTCTTTTTCAAATAAAGGGCCAAACGCCATTTTTGAAAATGTATTTTTATGGGAATAGAATTTTTTTATTTTTCGTAAAACTCGGAAAATTTTATCCAGCTTCATTAAAATTTCCGTCAACCTGATTTGTAAATAAGTGATCGAATCTCGTTCCTTGGCCCTCGATGAAAATCGAATAATTGTGCCCATTTGGAGTATCGACGAAAGGGTTGACAAGATTTTATTCAAAACTCCGGACTCAGTGAGAAATCCTCGAAAGGATATGACCAGAATTTTGGTAAACCTTTAAAGAAGGTCGCGGGATGAGGAGGAGCAACAACCGGTTGGTCGCGCGGTCTCTCTGAAGAGGGAAAGGAGCGGCCTCGAAAGTGGAACACGGCCGATGGCCCGATGACCTCGTGACACACATTTCCCGATGTTCGTCTCAACGAAAGTGAAAAGACGGAGCGACGAGGAGAAGGGGAAAGGAGAGAGAGAGAGAGATAGAGAGAGAAGTTTGTACGGTCATCATATTTATGGCGTTATTCCGACAGAAAATTTATGGTTACGGGTATCGTGTATATGTATATACAATACGTAAACGATGTCCTATACGATGCGCTATATATTGCACGGTTCGACGAATATTCCGAGTACGTAATAAAGACGAAACAGGCATTTCATTCTGGCATGAAAACTCTCGTTTTCACGAAGCCTCAATTTTGACTGTAATCCATAAGCGAAATATTGCGAAAAATGGGGAAAGCACCGTTCGGAATTGTGTGCCGCGACTACGAACTCGAGCGTTCGAGAAAACGTATATTTTTTGCCCGGAGGACACACAGTGAAAGTGATCATTTTGTTTGTACCATAGCAGACGACCTTTTTGTCCCGGAAGGAAAACAGACCGTGACCATTTATTTTATTTTTTTCCTCCGTAATTTCCTTTCCCAGACGCTGCTGTACACGACAGCAGTGCGTCGAACAATGATGAAGTTTCTGTTTGAGCTCCGGAAGAAAATGGTCAACGAAGCTCGTCGTCATAAATCATTTCGTAACAATCATTCGCTCTCTCAAAACAATAACCGCGTATGCCGATCATCTTTATTCACGTCCGTATCCGGACAGATTTGCTCGAGTGAAGAAACGGAGTAAAAATTTTAATACAATATACGTTGACAAGGAAATTAGCATGTTTGATTTACGATTTGAGATTTCGTCCGAGCAGTACTCAAATATCGCGATGGACACATGAGCAGAAAAATAGCCAAGTTGACCCTTTTGCAAAATGGCCTGGAACGAAAGAGAGGCAACCGCGCATCGAGAGGTCTCTATGGGAGATGATGGTCGCGGCGGTGAAAACACATCTCAAGTCGAAACTTGAGTTCGACCTTCGCACGAATCCTGAGTGACACTTTCGTCAAGCATCAAACTCCCGGCAGATGTGAAAATAGCGTCTGCTGTTGCACATCCGAAAGTTTCGAAAGGCTCGAAAACGCGTATACGCGGCGGATACGCTTTTGTTCCTCGACAAGTCCTTGGACCAGCAAGAGAAATCGTTGGATTCGTAGTTTGAATGAAAAAAAGCAATCTACGCTATGGGGTTATGTGCTTTGAGGTCACGTCATAAAAGCAGGCTTCTCTGTCCCCTCCCTTTCTCTTCTGCACTCGCGAGCACACCGTCTGCTCTTAGCCACTTCGAATTCAACTGCTTGAGGAAGAACCTTAGAGCTCGTGCGCGACATAAAAGAAATTATTATTCCCAAGGTTAGCTCGTGTGCGTTGTACATATACAAGTCAAAGGATACAATGATTTGATGCAAATCTCATTATATTCCGGAGTCTGGAATGTAAACATATTTACACGCATACATAGCCGAGACCCAAAGCCACGCTAAAGATATATATCTCAATGTCAGATTTCTTTTTTCTCTCGTTGAATCAACGTGACCGTGATTTCGTCGGTTAGCATTCTCCATAGAAACAAAGAGTACAAAGACTTTCCGCGACGTTTCTCGTGTGTGGCTCGAAAACACCAATTACTTCCGGTTCGAATAACGTTCATGCACACTTGTACACGCACACACACGCACTCTACGATCTGTCGAGTCCTCCAACTCGAACCCATCGTCCTCAATTTAATTACGACACGTTGCAAGCACGTTCGAACAGTTAAATGAAAGTAACGTTATGCCAGTGTGTCACAACCATGTAAAATTTATATCTATGGATGTGTAGATGCTGACGAAGGATGGAGATACAGATCGAAGGCTCATTGTACGAGGCTCATTCGTTTTGTGAAAGTTTACTCCGAAAGCCGCCCCTTTTCAGTATATCCTAGAAAATAATATCACAACTCTACGAAGGCCGCTTCACTCTCTGCGGTATGAATAAATATTATAACGGGTTTTAATGGCAATAATTAAGTGACAATTAAATATAAGGAAGTAATTAAAACCTATAAGCATTGCCACGACTTATTTATCGCTCGGGAATTCGAATTTTATGCGTTCGCTGTTTTCTCTCTTGCCTCGAATGGCTTTGCGCATATTTTCGTAATCTCTAATTTTTCGTACGCGATTGATTAAAATTGGTTTTTCTCGATCGAATATTTTTTGGCGATTATTAATCCCGTGGAAAAAATACTTTATCATAATCTTTTCTCTGCTATTGTAATGACTCGCAAAACTATCGCTTTTGTCTCTTTTGTTTCCATCACTCACAAACACGTTTTGTCCTCGCCTTGGAGTTTGTCTTCTCTCATTACTCTCGCGTACTACTCTTTGCACACCCTTGACTCGCTTTTTACTGCGGGAATCGAGAGCAAACGAAACGCACGCGTGAAGACACGCTCATTATACTCCGAGACACGAAATATACAAAAGCTTTTGTCCAGGTTATTATCAGAACTTTGTAAACGTGTTGAAAGGGGGTTAACAATGTAACGTCCAGAGATGACCCACACGTATTGAATTTCTGCGTGTTTGTAAAAGCGTTACTCGTATTTACTGGGCAGTAAGAAATGTAACGTGTACGTTCGCATTCGCATCGATGAAGTTTCTGGTTCGTCATTACGAAAGGATTTTCCAAAAGATAACGAAAATCGTGATAACCGCATGTGGATGCGTTATGTAAAGTTGTCAGCACCCAGAACTGAGAAACGTCACGTTCTCCAACGCTAAGAAACATATTGTGCAACACATTTTGCGATTGCTCCTTTAAGCTCGTCACATTACGGAGACTTACGTGTGTAAGTATATGAAATGGACGTCAAGGCTTAGTTTTGTTAAACGCGTACCTGCAGCAGAAGCAGTTACAAGTTGATATGTGTGGCCAGTCGACCTTAAGGCGACCTTAATAGTTTAGCTTGACTTTGCGTTTCGAATGTGCGATTTGTGAGCTGGCATTAAGGTAACGTGTGTGGATGTTCGCGAGGCGATAGACGCGTCAACAACGCGATATTCTCTCGCTCGATTATGCAATCATTTTGGCAATGAAATAACTCTCAACCGCGTGCATTACACTTCCTCGTTCACTCGATCTCGCGACTCTCACTACACACATAACCGCGTTTCACCAAGGTCGCTATATTTGCCGGCAAAAATCGTAACATTTCTACGAGTTTCAAGAGCCTTGTTGCGCTGATCTTTCACCGATTACTGAGACTCATTCCCATTAACTGGAAACCAAGGTCACGCCCGCGTAATCAACGATAAAGAGGAATTGCAATTGAGAGCCTGCGGAGTTTCAACAACAAAAAAATATCAAAACGATTCTCTAATGAGGCCACGAAACAAACGTGGTCAGCAAAGTGCATGCATTTTTTTTCCGGAATCCCTTTCCACGCTCGTGTTTCTCAACCTGCAATCGCGGGATCTCGTAGCTCCGGAGGATAAAAGAAAATATACAGATATACATCGAACTCTAAGAATCGTACGCGATTACCGAGCGCGATAAATTATATTGTTCAAAGTCATCGATGGTTAGTCGCTCTCGATCTGCGCATACATTATGATCCGACCGGCGCACGTGTCTCTAAACACTTCCCCTACTTATTCTCATTGGCTCATCCATCCAACAGATTTCCATCCAATAATTACCCATTTTTTTCACCCCACATCTCATTACGCATGAGAAACACACTGGACAAACACAAGGAAGTCTTTCGTCCAACTCTCCTGAACGTCATTACCGCCCTGAGTTTGTTCCCCTAATTTGTGGACACCATACCGCTGCCTTTTACGAAAACACTCAAATATATACGCGCGTATTTATATTAAGACGTACCTGCGGCGTAACTACCTTTTGGTTACCAAAAAAATAAACGCCGAAGGTACGCAATCGTGCTGGTTCGTTTTGGACAATTTGTATACGCTTCTACAATGATTTATGGAGTACTTTAAGGGACGAAACGATTAATACTGTACGAATTTGGTTCCGATACAGGTCCAACGGAATTCCAAATTTCGTAACACGTAACTTCTGCGTTTCTCGTTTCACAGCAACCTGCACGCAAACATCGATGTATATGTTTTTTGTATGTACTTAGCAAAAGCGAACCCGAGCATTTTCCGTGATTTATAGCACGCCTCGCTCTTGTCGACCTTCCGCAAAAGTTTCCTCTCGAACGGCCGCGGGGTTGACCGAACCAAAACGACGTATTTTCCGAATGGTATTTTCCGTGAAAACACGTCGACAAAACACGACCAACTCACGCTGCTGCTCGTGCATTTTGTTCAATTGTTTTTTTTTTCTCTCAACGACGTCTCGCTGAGAAAAAGTGTTTGAAACAAACTCAATTTCTGGCAAACATCTGGCCAAGGGCGCTTCACAATTTATGAGTGTCTGCCTCGCCCCAACACACAATGAATGGCCGAAAGAGTGGACCCAAAACCGGTGGCCTTCATCGACGATGATTAGCAGCCTGAGATCCTGCAGTGTGTACCTGGACCTGCTTGTCGAATCAAGATAATTGGTCAATTATCGCCATCAACTCGAGACTTTATTGCTTCGTGATCCTCTCGATTATTTAACAAGAGAATCCATTACATTTTTTTTTTTCAATTTATTCAAAGAAATTTTTTGACATTCGTGCCAGCAGGTGAGGAAAAAAATTCAATCATTTCGCATACAGGAAATGCGAAGATCGCATCATCGGCCGCGTCATCGCACGATAGCGCGAGCATTGTGCACACTTGCTCACAACAACTTATCTCGATGCAGCATGCAATATCGTATACGCGATCGGAACTGAGCGGGGAAAAAATGTTGGGGACCTCGTAAATGCTAAGGCCAACGCGAACTGTGTCCATTTTTTCCATTTTAATTAAATGCCATCTATTTATAGATACGAAAGCAACGTTGTACACATTTTTTGGTTATTTTATCAGGCTCCATTTTCGCAGGAAGGAAAAACTTGGGTTTTTATTTTTCATTATCTGCACATCACCCTGTATAATATATTTTTCTTAGCATATTCAATGACACTGAAGTTCGCAACGTTGGGATCCAACGGAAAATCGTTTTTTATGAATTTTTTCATCAATTTCAAAAAAATATGAAAATTATTCTACCGATTTTGTATTTCGATACTAGAAAAAAATCGATTTATTGTCTTGACCGAATATTGAATCAGAATCTCGATTTTAAAAAAAGCAAAAAATAGAATTTCGTTGGATTCCAGCGATGCAAACTTCAACATCGTGCATATCCATGAGGCACACGATCTGGGAGAAAGACGAAATGGTTTAGGCTTCCTCGTAAAAGCGTTCTACACCGCGTGGGCGTGAGACCAATGAAATGATAAAAAAAAAACAGAGAGAGGGTTTTCCGCGGAGAAAAGGTTTATCCGTGTGCTTTGTTGAATTGTTACACACATGCCACCGCGTGTGCCCTTTATCGCGCTGGTTTTCGCTCGGTTAACGTCACTCTCAAATGGTTGTATAGATTTTAACTGTTTTCCGAACTACGTACACGGACGTAAACTCGTGGAAACTTGTACAAAGGAAACAGGAAATTCAGGCAAATCGAGACGGTTTTTACTTGCCGATTGTAAAAGAGCGACGGGTTCGAACCTCGTCCTCGTTTCGCATCGGAATTTCTTCCCAAGTTTCTCACACGTTTCTGATTTCCTACGAGAATCGGTGAACATAAAACTTACTCGCTCTCAAACAGCATGCGATGTGGCGCGAACATGTGCTGCACATTCGAGACACCTATATATATAGTTTATTGTCTCTCTCTCTCAACTTTGCACACGTATATACATGTTTATATTAAAATATATACGTATACATTGATGCTCGCAGACTTGTGCACATTACCACGATTTGTGGTCGATTTTCATGACGTCAGCGAATCCCGAGATGAAGTTCAAGGTTACCGCGCTTGAATGCCCGGCCCACGCGGACGCGGAAAATAGAAAGGCGTCGCAACGCGCCACGTTGGATTTTCCTCATCCACTCCGCGCGATCCCGCCAAATGGACGGATTAAAAAAAACATTTTCCCAAGTTCCCGCAACCATCATTTCCGCAGCGCAACTTTTTTCCCGGTCCATATTTTGAGTGACAGAAATTTCAAAACTACCTCAAAATAATAGCGACGATTATAATTGGCAGAAACTCATCGTTTTTTTTTTAGTCGCTCTACGAAACAAAAAATTCGTTAAATATAAAGAATTTTTTTGATTCATCGCGTAAGCGCTTTCGCAACGGTTAATTACGTCATATGAAGAAAATATTAATCAAGCACATGAATCGCGTTGATAATTGTTCGAAATATGCATTAACAATTCAAACAACAAAAGAATCTTCAAAATTGTCGATGCGGAAGCTGGCAATTTCCTATTCAACCACGACAGCATTTTGAAATGCAATAAAAATCCATTCCGAAGAATACGTAACGATATCATATGATATGACGGTGAATGTCGATTTTACGTCGCGGGATGGCACGTCACGCGCTAACTTGAAAATTACATCGGCAGAGCGGATGTAGCACTTTTCATGAAATCGTAAATTTTTCAAGCCCAATCGTTTCCCAGGCTCTCTTATATGCACAATCATTCAGCCTGTGAATTCCATTACCAGGAAGAAGATTCTCACTCAGCCATTCAGAATTATTTTTCAAGTGAAAACTCAAAATTCAACCGTATAAAATAAAATATCGTACGATGTATGACTCTTCCCAATTATTCATCCTTGCATCTTTTTTTTCAATCGCTGAATTATGTGACTCGTGACGAATATTTCAAGATGGAGCTGGGTTTATATAATCAAACGAGAACCCTTTCAACGTATTCATTCGTCATTTATACTGAATGTGAGAGAGACAGAAGCTGAGCGAGATATTCTACGCGCGGTGCTGATTCATGAGTCGTAGGAAGGACACGAAGAGCAAACTGTCATTTATACATCTGTCTATACAACACGCATATTAGATCATTATTCCAATAGAGAATTGACGATCCTTATTTACCATTATCGGCTGTTGCACTGAGACAAAAAATTTCCATCGACCAAAATCTATTTTCTGGATAAAAAATCTTGAATTCAAACTTTTTTTTTTACTCCATTATTGTCTGACCTTGGATTAATGATTCCAGCGTCAATAATCATTTTGTCTGATTTGGAAAATATTTTTTTGAGACAAGGAATTCTACGAGTTTGCTTGGGATTTATAAAAAGTATCGTTCACCATAAAATCATCGATGTCGAGCGAAAACCCTCGTATACACGGATGTAAATATCTCCGACAGATTTTTTCCGCATATTCTGTAAGAGTGCACGTCAGAGACAGCTCGAGTGTGGAAAATCGACGTCAGAAATAGTAATTATCAGCGACGAAGTGTGAGCAGTATTTTATATTTTTTCCACGCGGCGATAAAGTTGCAATTGCGAGCCTTCATTAGCCAATGGTCTTGATAGTTTTATCAGGATCACGTGCTAAAACGAATACTTTGTATAACAACGTTTCGCGCTATGAGAATTCGAGAAAATTGCCATATCTCGAGTCATCGAAGGTGAGCTCACGTGTAGATAAACAGCTGAACTATCATTTGTTTCCGGAGTCACTTTTATTAGTGCAAATGATAAAGTGGTTACGATTCGTTGGTGGAATATCGAATAACGGATGCTCTTTGAATTTCTTCCAATAAGAATTCAGATTTCTTCGGGAATTTCATAAAATTTGGTACCGTAATAGATTATGACGAGAAAAAGTTCCGGTCAAATTTTCAAAAGGCTGCAGAGAACCAGAAAAAAGATATTTCATCGTATTTTACAATGAAGACTGTGAACACGATGAAAACTGATAAGAATTCATTGTAAAATGCAATGAAAACTGAAATTTATTATAAAACTCAATTTTGAATGTATGAAACTGCCGATACGAATATTTTTTTTTTCTGGTTCTCTGCAGCCTCTTGAAAATTTGGCTGGGCTCTTATCGTAATCTGTTGCTGTACCAAATTTTCGTAAATTCTAAACAAGAATGGTTAAAGCGACAGTACTTTATTAATTAATACGAATTCCGCGGAAATCCGAGGCGCTTTTTTTGACACCCTGTAGATGAAGACTATTTTATATAGATAGTTGTAGACGTTATAGGTTATAAATATATGTAAAAGGAAGCACAAAACTCCGCGAGTGTAATGGTATTTGGGTTAGGCTGCCCGGACGTAGCCCGATAGAGCGCCGCGGCCTTGAACTTGTACGCCCCCGCGCAAGTTCTGAACTGCATCCTCCCCCCGCAACTGTTCCGGTGCCCTTCCACCCCGAAATCCCATCCCTCCCGAGGCTGGGACGGTGCATAGCATATCGCGACCCCGCGGCCATTCCAAAAGCATCCCCCTAATCCCGAACTCTCTTCCATGAATTCCACCAATGAGGACATGCATTCTGACATTCCCTCCCGCGCACCACTTTGTCCTTCCATTCGTATAGGTCGCAACCCCTGACACGACTTTCTAGTTGTAAAACCGGGTTAAACTCGTACAATATACACATTGTCTTGTACTCGACTCCCTCGTATATATATATATAAGCTGCGATTCTATAATAGTCTCGGGGACGGGGCTTTATGCCAGCTGAAGGAGAACTGACCTAGTCAAAAATTGCAGGTGGCATTGTATCGATCACGCGGAAGTCGAGCTTCAGTTTAAACAGTGAGAGACCGAGGAAAAGCGAATAGTGAGACGAATGCACGGAGCCACGAATCACTTTTGAGATAATTACTACATTACCGCCCAATTATTATAATCGTCAATTCAAGGAACGTTTGAGCTCTGCTGAAAAAGCAATGAAGGCACACTGAAAATAAAATTTTGTTGAAAAAGATCGATATTTTGTTGGATACGTTTAACTAAACGTTTTTTCGAAAAATCACGAAAATTTTGTCATCCGAGCAAAAAACATTCTGAAAATTTTTTTCGGAAAGTAAATTTTTGTCATTTCAATCGTAAATTTTGCTGACAGTTCCGTTACAATGAAAAATATTGTCGAAATAACGAAAATTTTGAAATCATCCCAAAATATTTAGTTCGCTGTATTCAACAAAATATCGACGTTTTTTGACAAAATTGAATTTCCAGTGCAGATGCAGCTGAGTGGAGAAGCAAATTTAGCGTATTTCGCGACAAGATATCGCGACATTCAGGAGAAAAAACGCATTATTCAGAAGCTGTAAATTACGAGATGGTTTGATGAGATGAAAAAATGCGGTAATGGAAAAATCGTGTTAAATTTTGCCGATAATCTTCGACATAAAGATTTAATATTTGTTTGAAATTTGTGTATATTTATATATGAAATGTTACGAGGGCTTGGGTTGAAGTACTCTGAAAAACTAATTATCGGTCCTTGGCTCGAAATTCTCGGAGCGAGAGTTTTCTCGCCCTCGCTCTATCGCCGCAGCCCTCGCAGCGAAATTGAGTAGGAACGTGACCCTCGATCGTCCTTGCCACACGGCTCCTCCATTATTCCTCCTTCCCATCTATATATATATATACATTTATCGCCATCCTCGTCCATAGCCACCCCTCGAATCTCTCGTTGAATCCAATTCTCGGGATCGGACATACAAAAATGTATGGGCTATAGAAGTCAGTTCTCGTTGAATCGGAAAACGTTGATAGCGGGGATATTAGCCCCTTGACCGAATTTCTCCGAGACAACCCTCTTGCACTATATATTTACCCATTTATCTCTAAAGTGACGTAAAGGGCAGGCAGTTACAAAACCCTCGATTCTTTTGTCTCCACTTTTTCTTGGCCACCTCCTCGTTGCCCTTCGTACGACCCTCAACATCATCTGCAACTACCCAATGTATCTTTCCTCCCTTCGAACGATTTCGTTCCCTCTCTATAGAGCTCCGTGCAAGAAGTCACCTGCAAATGCACGTGGAGGGCCTGATGAGAAAAGAGAAGATGGGAAGCGAGCGAGGGAGGAATGGAGCGAATGGGGATGAACGCTGGACGGAGAGAAAATGAAAGTTTGCTGTAGGGAGCTAGAGCGAGTTTCCTCGGGTCGTGCTGCGTACATTATAAACGCGATAGTTGCCCGTGACCGGCAAGGACCTTGGCCATGGCTCGTGACGTCGGGACGCAGGCGTCGGTAGCGCGCGCATCTCGCTCGATGCGATGAAATTTACCCAGCCGACGTATACATACGATATATATATGGAAACATACCCGCATTTATGTACTTTACGTGTAAATACGTGTCTGTATATATTTCAATGTGTCAACTCTAGAAAGACGTCGCTCCCATGCCCAGGACAGTCCCGTACGCCATTCCGACATTAAACCATCGCAGCAGGATAGATCCCATTTGCCATGGAACCAAATGGCGTAACTCGCAAGTGCATGCACACACAAAATCGATTTCTCTATGTTATTGAAGCTCTAGCTCTCCGGTATACTCATGGCCTTGACCTTACACAAGCTCTCTCGGCTCTCTCGCGCCCTCATTGCCTCTCTCCTTTTGAACCCCTACTTCACCCCATCCCTATTTTCTTCACAGCAGATACCACGCTCCAACAACCTCATTGGCATTGGATCGCTGCTCGAAGGCCACCCAAATGCACTCGGAAACACTAACCGCACTCAGGAGCTGTTAAGGGTGTCCTGACGTGTTGTGGACCGAAACAAATTCCTACAAACTCGTACTATACCTAATGCAGTACACGTGCATCTTGATGGACAATTTCGTCGCTTTAAGGACAATGGAGCGCCGCGTTGAACTTTACGCAACTTTTCGACTGCTTCCATCTAATTATCGTTGGATTTTAATTAAGAAGATTTTTCATATTATTTTCAACAAACTTCAAAATTTTTTTTTCTTTCCAAAAGCTGCGTACAAACTTGCAGAGTTTCACGAGCGAGTTTTTGGCTTCGAAGAAGTTTGTTGAAAAGTTGGAGCAATACGGCTCCCCGAGCCCATAAATGTAAAGGAAAGCAAAAGTTGATTCGACCATGATATGCGCAGGTAAAACTGAGGTCGCCAATGGTTTTTGTTCGCTCACCATGACAGTGCACGGTAATTTGGGCGTTTAAATTGGACACGGTGCAGAATCGAGAAGTCGGAAACGCGGTTAGTTGGAAAACCGAGAGACGTCGTCGAGTACGTCGTATATATCCGGGTTGGATATGTGTCGCAAGCTCTGGAAAAGGGTTGTGAGGTCACGCAATAACGTGTCCCTCGTGTCTCGACGGCGGCCCAGATTAGGTTTACTCCCCCTTGATTCATTAGCGATACACACGATTTACATACGTAAGTTTAGAGATTTATAAATATATATATATATGCGTCAGAGAACGTGGCAAGGTTACGAATGACGCTTGTTCGGTCGAATGTTTACGTGTAATGAGAAATAGAAAAAGATGCAAAAACGTAAAGGAGCGAACAAAGTATACACGAACGCGTCATTCCACAGTGGACTCGTGTCTCTTATTATTGCATTTGCCACTCGCTCTTTTCACTCGATGCTTTTTTTATATCGATCTGAAGAATGCGTGCGAAGGGCTCGATTCTCCAGCTTTTCAATTTATTTCTCACTACAACGTTTCTTACTCGCAGAAAGATCAACAATTGACTTTGCAGTGACTTACAATTCCATCAGTAAATTAAATCGACTTTATCCTTCGAATATTTTCAATTCCATTACCAACAACTCTCGTACATGAAAAAGCTCTCGTTGCATATTTTCGCAAGTGCTTTTATACATAATGCCAAGTACTCCCGACAATGATGCAGCCTGGGTTTCGTTCGTGACCATGAACGAGTGCAACTTTATTCTTTCGTACGAAAATCTATATGCGCTTCTAAATGTACAGTTCACAGTGGATAGAAATACCTTCAAACACATAAGCACCGAGTGTTTACTAACGTGTCTCCACTTCAGCGCCAGTGAAGCCCGTAAAAATATCCACGACCTCGGCACTGCACCCTTGGCCCTTACAGACGAAAGATGAAACTGGAATATACCGCGAGCGTCCCTTCACACGTATGACGCGAGCCCTTGAAATCCGAAAGCCACGACCTACATGGCTTCGCCTATTAAGGGCTTATCTTGGTATTCTGAAAAAAGTTTCGAAACCAACATTTTTTTTCTGCAAATTGAATAA
The DNA here is from genome assembly GCA_037043255.1 of Diadegma fenestrale. Taxonomy (NCBI): domain Eukaryota; kingdom Metazoa; phylum Arthropoda; class Insecta; order Hymenoptera; family Ichneumonidae; genus Diadegma; species Diadegma fenestrale. Next base: position 7,278,551 of record CM073315.1, read on the forward strand.
ATACAAAAATGTTGCTTTTCTAATTGTAAATCAAGTGAAAAATGACGAAAAAAAACTTTTGATCAGATTTCCATTGCAATAAAAATGTAATTGATCGAAATTTAATTGCAAAAAATACGCGCGCTTAAAAGTTTTGAAGAGTGCGATGACGATAACGTACGGAAAACCGCGAATTTTCCGCTGTCGCGCTCGCACTCATCTCTCACAAAGCCCCGGGTGTACGAAGAGCAAGAGGGGAGAGAGACGTCTCTTTACGCGGTGGCCTTGGCCTTGACATCGACCGCAGCAGCGTCCCGACGCTACGCAGTTGCATCAGAGCGTTCGATGAGAGCGCGCGCGATGAACGACGAGGTCGAGAAGGAAGCCACCGCCGCTGCCGCGGGGACAGTCCATCGACGACGGTGGACAGGTGGGCGGGGGTCGCACTACGTATACATACTTTACGGATCCACCGTCTCGCTCGCTCTTTCCACCTCAAAATCTTTAAAAATATATTTTAATGAGGCGACGTGTTTTCGTCTCAACCGACTGACGACGTGTAAAATCGCATTTTAAATCAATCAAAATGAATTCACTGGTGGAATAGATTTTATGTTTTTGTTACGCGAGCCTGATGCTCCAAAAAATTCAACTGATTTACCAAAACTTCAACATTGTTAACGCGCTACTCGGATCTTTGAATATTTTCCAATGTTTTTTACGTTTCATCGCCTGAACTTTTGGTAGTCCGGCAAAATGCCACGAATTAGAATGATTCATCAAGTCTCGTGACAAATCCCGCGCGCTCGTCGCGTCTAGGAGCCAAGAACGCGGCTAATATACAAGATTGTAAGACGATTTGTGATCGTCACATTTCTTCTGATGTTACAGACATTCTTGAATAGAACCCAAAGCTTTTTCAATTGAATTTCAATCCGACAATCCTCATCGTGTCAAATTTGTCCGAGAGTTTTTTTTCTCTCTGCGCGCGCGGCATCAATTGAAATTTTCTCAACGGATGGAGAAAGAAAAACGTAACCGGAATACGGACTGCGATTTGTTTCTTCCGTCCGATTATTCCTTTGTCTTCCAATTGGCCACATTCAACACGGTCTGGAACGTTTGACCGCGCTCGATAGCGAGCGAATTCGAGTGTGAGAAGATGCGATTCGCGTGCCAAGTGGTGATTCATCGTTTCGATTAATTCCTTTTCATCCGACTCGCCCGTACAATTGAGCAAAAAGTTGAGACTTTTAATTTCCCTCATTTTTCCCACGAAAAAATGGTCAAGCGAATCGGTCAATTCTGATGCACGAAAAACGACGAAATTCATCGGCCAAACGAAGGCAAAAAAATCGAGGGATTGGCGCGAAATATCGCCTTCATACGTATAGAAAGTCGACTATAGTTAACGGTTAATAACAGAGTCCGAATAAAGTACGAAGTAGGATATAACAGAGGCGTATGACGAAGGTACGTGTACGTGTTGGTATACGCGGCATAGGTAAGCCTTTCCGTATATAGCGGCATTACGTGCGAGGCAGGGTTGCCTGAAATAAAGCAAGGTCAGGTTTCACCAAGGCTGCATGCCGATAGGGAGTATCGGCCTCCCCCCTGCCTGGACGACGTAATAAAATTCTTTATTTATCCTCTTTGAGGTTCTCCTCTCTCTCGTTTTCCCGCGGTTCGACAAATTCGCAATTGAGAACAAAAGTTCCCATCACCGCGAGCCTGGAAAATCAGCGAAATAATTGACGCGAAGCATTTCGAACCAACGAATTTTGTCTCGCTGCAGGCTCGTTTGGAAAAATAAATGAAATCTTTGGAAACAGCGATTTTGCTGAGCCCTTGAATTCTCATGATTTTTTGCACAGCCTCGATAAATTCCATCAGAAAATCGAGACCAATTTTTACGCGATAAATGCTTGCCAAAATTTATTGAAAATCGGGTGAACGTCGAGGGGGAGAAATAACTTGGAAATTTTTATTAAAATGCTCGAACAAATGAATTTGACCCAAAAGTTATCAACGTATCGGAGCAAATATCCTCAAGACAAAACCAATTCACTCGAATGAAAAAAAAAGAAAAGGTTTTTGCTCGTATTTTATTTTATTCTCACGTCCATTTTTTTCATGAGACTTTGTTTTTTTCTCTTTATCCTCCAGCTGATTGTTCGCGAGCAACAAACAAGCAACATAGATGTGTGTTGTTTGGTATCTTTGACTTTTTTTGACCTTGAAATATGCTGGTATGTCGTATACTTGCACGAGTGTAGAGTCAAAGTGCAAGGCGAATAGCGTCATCACGCGAAACGACGTTCTATATCTCTCTTTTCAACGTTTCTCTCAGGGGGCTTACGAGAAAATGATATTGTCAACGTCCGTGTGTGCAGGCGTTTATTGTCGTGCACACGTTATTGTATGCAAAGTTGGAATTCAGCGACCTTGCAAAACGATCGGAGTCAATTAATATTTGGAGAGTCATCTTTTCATGGATTTGTCAACGGCCCCAAATAATAATTCTCGATTCGTGCCCGTTATCGGTCGTCACGAGGAAAATTCGGTCGCGAAATTCTTGGTTTTTTAAAAATATTGTTTCCGATTTCACAAAACCGAACTGTCAACGTTTTGACTCGTCGGAATAGGGTCTGAAAAAAAAAAAGAATTTATTCTTTCTGACACGAAATTCGGTCCGGAAGTGAATTTTAATGTTAGATTTCCTGTGTATATGGTTAACCCGAGAAAATTGGCAACTAGACCCGGATAAGAAATGGTTCGTGACACAAAAAGGAGAGTGCCAGAACGTTAAATAGAAACGACCGCCCTTCATCCGATATGACCAAGTTCAAGGACAGTCTAAAAACAAATCCGTCGCGTTTTATTTGATCGAGGAATTTACGAAAATTTCTTATTTTATTTTTATAATAAAAACGCCTGCTCGAGTGAATGTTAATTGTCTTTTATTGTACAAAGAATCAATAATTAAGGTATCGCGGTCGATACATTTAGATAACTATTAACAGCTTTTTGTAAACATCTTTTTACACGTACTCGACAATGTACAACGTAAAATTACGTTCTTCAGATTTTTCAGATGAAAATGATTTCGACGGATCACAAATTAAAATAAAATCGTATAAAAAATCTATAAAAATCGATTTTATGCTAATTTTTCCATTTCCAATTGAGTTTGTGATTTTTTGTTTTACCATGAAAGGGACGAAGTGAATATTCTCAATTGAAAATTCGAAATTATTTGGCCGTTCGTTGTCCTTTGCCTGATTTTGCTCGTGGTTTTCCTCGCGACGGTTTGCCGCCGCCTCGTCCTCCCTTTTTGCCTCGTCCCTTTGTCTTTTCCTTCGCCTTGGCCGCTCGCAGATCCTTTTTCATTCTGGGATCGACGACTCTGTACTGGCCCTTGACACCGGGTGGTCGAACGGCGCGCCTCTGGGCGTCTTGTTTCTTCGCGACGACGTACGTTACCTGTTTTTTCGGTTCTTTCGTAGCTTTTCTGTACAAACTGTAAAAACGAGAAAAAAAGGGGATAAAATCGATGTGGAATGCGGAAAAAGAATCGACGAAAAATTATCACACTCACGCTTTGACTTGTTTCGCTTTTTCACGATCGCTTATGTCCGTATTGTCCATAAGTGATTCGACCTTTTTCTTCGCTTTCTCAAGCTTTTTCATTGCTCGCCTCTTTTTCCTCGCTTTCGCTTCCATAACTTTCTTGATCGGCCGGACGTTAAGTTCCTCGACTCGCTTGTTGTATTCTTCGACGAGTTCCTTCGGTACCGGCACTTCTTTCTTCATGTGCTTATCCTCGTCCTGTACGAACCATTCGGGTAACTTATCGTCGTTGAAAGCGAATCTGTTCCATGCTGCGTCGGTCAGATCGCGACGAGATTTTTTACCTTGTACCAACAGTGATCCGAGTGCGAGTTCTTCGTCGGTAAGTTTTCGTTTACCTTTCGATTTCATCGCTGCAATTGGCAAATTCAAAATTACTCAAAAATTGTGTTTTTTTTTTTCGTGTAGAAATTTGAAAAAAAAAAACGTTTCTTGTTGAAGGAAATTCGAGACGATTTATAAAAAACGAAAATGTACTCACGAGCGTTTTTTGCGACGACTTCGAAACCGTCCGCCCCTCCAACTTTCTTAACTTTTTTGTCTTTAGCCATTATTTCCATGTCGTAATCAGAGTCTGAATCGTCTTCGTTCTTAACTTCGACGGAGGGTTTCACATCCTCGGCTTTTTCGTCGCCGATGATCTTGCCTCCTTTGTTTTTAAAAGCTTCGACCATTTTGTCGAGCTCGAAATCCGCATCGTCCTCGTTCTCGAGATTCTTGAAAACATCTTTTTCGAACCACAACTGGGCTTTGTGAATTTTTTTCGTCTTTTTGTCTCTGTTATCGAGGTCCGTGATGAGCGGGTTTTCTGCACCATCTTCGACGTCTCCTCGTACTTTGGGCTTTTCATTCTCTTCGTCTTCGGAATCGCTCAATCCTGAAAAGGCGAAAATGAAAAAAAAAAAAAAAATGAAAGAGCAATCAGCATTGGTGTCTCGCTGTTTTATCCAACGAGTCAGTGATCGTTAGAAAATAAGACGTTCACTTACCCAGCCCGGATTTGTCGCTCTCGGAATCTTCGTCTTCTGAATTCTCCGACTCGCTGTTTTCCTCTTTGTAATAAAGTCCTGAACTATCGAGATGGCTTTTGTCTTTTTCGTATTTTAGTTTTTTCGGCAATTTCACCTCGTCGTCAGAATCGACGTCGCTCTCGGCAGCAACGTCGGGTGTCTGATCAACCACGGTTTCTAGAGCTTGGTGGGTTTTTATCTGATCCAGACTGAACATGTCATCGCCCTCGAGTTTTGGTCCCTCGTCTCCTTTGTGCACCATTTTCAGGTTAAGACGCTCGTTCAGTTTCTGTCTCTCTTTGTTAGCTTTTTTCTTCTTTCTTTTCAATTCTTGCGCAGCTTCCGCTCTCAATTTTGCAATTTCTTCATCAATAACCGCATCTTCGGCATCTTCCTCGTCGTCAATCGTGTTCTCCACCACTTTAGTTTCTTCTTCAACTTGTTCGGATTTCTTTTCACTCTCAACGACAAACTCGGCTCTCAGTTCTTTCCACCATGAGAGCAAAAGCCGCAAATCCTTCCTACCCAAGACCTTGATGTCTTTGCAACACTCTCTAATCTCTGTCGTCGTTTTTGCATGCTTCGCTATTCTATCCTCGTCAATAACAATCTCCGAAGCATTCTGCAACGCCTCTATAGCACTTTCGTTGGCTATAAACGCACTGGCATTGAGTTTGTGATGAAGAGTGTAATCGTTGTCCGGATAACCCTCCGCCTTGGCTTTTTTCTGTTTTTCTGGGTGAAAAACGTTGAGTTTGTTTTTCGACTCTATGTCGAGCTCGGAAAAAACGTATTTTGGGTCTAAGAATTTTGGATCGAGTTTGTCCGGCGCAATGTAATATTGACAAACGACAAATATTTCTGCAGACTCGTTACGCGAAGCTTGCGGTTTTGTGGCATGAACTTTTTTGAACAATTGCTTCAGGACCCAAACAAGCGGATGATAATCTTTGGAGCGGAATACTTTAGTGACGAACCAACCCCCTGGTCGCAAAAATTGTGTGGCGACCTTGACAGCGGCAAGAGTCAAAACAGCTTGTTGATAAGCGTCGTGAAGCCAATTTTTACCCACGTTAGGAGCGCCGTCGTTGAGCACGACGTCGGCTTTCCATGTTTTTAATTCGCGAGTTATGGCCACTCGGCATTTGTCGGTGGTGATGTCCTCGGTCAAACTGATGCAGCCGGGAATTTGTTTTATTGGAAATAAATCGACGCCGATTACGATCGATGAGACAGGCATATTTTGCCTGGCGACCTGCATCCACCCCCCTGGCGCCGCACACAGATCGATGCATACTCGAGATTTTTGCAAAAACTCGAACTTACGATTCAGTTGAATTAGTTTGAAAGCGGCTCGAGATCGGTACCCTATTTACAACGATAAATATTTTTATCCATGGAAGAATAATGAGACTTGCAGACTTTTATGAAAACGGATTGGTTCGAATGCGTTTGTTTCGTTTTTCATAAAATCCATCGTCCAGATCGTACAGAAGTTTGGTTAGGGAACAAGTTTTTGTTGCTACTTACCGGTTTCCTTGGCCAATTGATAATACTTATCACGCCGCTGCTTTCCAATCTTCGATTTTTTGCCCATTTTCACGAGTGATGCCTTCTGAACCAGAAGGTATCGCGCGGCCTTTCGAAACTAAATAATAAAATGTAATCGTCAAACGCGCGGATAAAGAGGTTCGAAGCACGTGCGCTCCGTGCGGAACAACTGAGACGCCATGTTTTTTTTTACTAGAAACAGTGTTGCCCGTACGACGCGTCATCCCTAGTCCCTAGTTTTCCCGTTTTCCCACCAGGGACCTATAAATCTGAACGAAGCAAGCGCGCTTGACGATTTTGTAGTGGTCGGACTGACACAGCGAGGCTATGTTAGGCGGCTGAGGCGTTATAAAGCGTAGGATATATTGTCAGTGTAATTATAAATGCAACTTTTCACTCAATTAATAATCACGAAGCCCTCTACATTGTGTTACAAATTCTCATTCAGTGTTTCCAGTGAATATTTTATTTTTCGTCTCAATTTTATGAGTTTTGATTCAGCCGAAAGGCCGGCGGCAAACTGCGGTGTTTGAGGTTGCAGAAAAGCTATTCTTTCGATCTACAAACACCAAATTTACCTTGTCAATCTTCATCACTCCACAAGCATCGTAATTTCCATGACCGATTGCTCCGAGTCTCATTTTTCTAAGCAAACTAAAGTTCATGAATAGCATTTTCAATACAAGGTTAAACCTTCGTTCAAATTCACTCCAGCATTCGTGAGACAGCTTTCCCTTTAACAATATTTTATGGATCATTGTAGACCATCCAGGAGGTGACAATAATGGCACAGAGGTTTCCGGTTCCTACAACGGGAAACAATGGCCCGCCGGCGCAACGATATCCCCCGCCTGCGGTACCTCCTAATCTCCGCCAATATCCCGGCTCCAACTTCCCGGTAAGAATAATTGTGTGAATATACACTGGACGATGATGAATTCAATTTTTCACGAGAGTTCTGTACGAAAATGCATTCTATGCAACAGAGATCGGGGTTTACACCGCCGCCTCAAATGGGAAATGCTCCTGGACCGGGTGGAATAATGAGGCCGAATCAGCCTTACTCGACGATGCGTCAAGGCCCCATGCCGGCTCCGCCGAGTAGCAAACGTAGCGCGGACCAACGTATTCCCATGTCCCAACAGAAACCGTAAGTTTGTCTCATCCTGCCGTATCATTTGCCGCTCCGTTCAGTAAACTTTGCCAACGTTTTTGTTGCTGCGTCTGTGCCAATGAGAATTGGACGTTTGGACTCGCACCATGTTTGTTTGTTTCATTTCGGCCTACCAAAAATAAGAGCGTAAAGGTCATCGGCCCACGCCACCAAAAAAAAAACAAATTTTCCAAATTTCGTTTCGCTTTTTAAACAAAATATCCGTTTTCGCATAAACTCATTCAGGTATTTTTGGAACAGTGATTTTTCACATTCCACATCGAAGAAAAAGAAGAAATTGGCCGATAAAATATTGCCGCAAAAAGTTCGGGACCTTGTTCCCGAATCTCAGGCGTACATGGACTTGCTCGCTTTTGAGCGCAAATTAGACGCTACCATTATGAGAAAACGTCTTGATATTCAAGAGGCACTCAAACGACCTATGAAGCAGAAAAGAAAATTACGTATTTTCATTTCCAATACGTTTTACCCGGCGAAACCGGCGGGTGAGGGTGAAGGCCAGGAAGGTTCTGTAGCATCCTGGGAACTCCGGGTTGAAGGACGTCTTTTGGACGACACAAAAAACGATCCTAACAAGGTATAGTGTGGCACTTTGAGTCTTTGACAAGATATCGTTCCACGAGCAACACGGAAAAATACACTATTTCTTTTAATTCCAGGTGAAGCGGAAATTTTCGTCTTTTTTCAAGAGTTTAGTCATAGAATTGGACAAGGATTTGTACGGGCCGGATAATCATTTGGTCGAATGGCATCGTACGTTAACGACCCAAGAGACTGATGGATTTCAAGTCAAACGACCCGGTGATAAGAACGTTCGATGCACCATTCTTTTACTGCTCGATTATCAACCTCTTCAGGTTACAAAGCTGAGATACTTGAAATACATGAAAAAATCTTTTTCCTCCAGCCACAGTCGTGTTAATCGAGTGACGTCTCGTTTTTTCTTCATATTTGCAGTTCAAATTGGATCCGCGTTTGGCACGATTGTTGGGAGTACACACTCAAACGCGTCCGGTTATAATTTCTGCTCTTTGGCAATACATAAAAACCCACAAACTCCAAGACAGTCACGAACGCGAATTTATAAATTGCGACAAATATTTGGAGCAAATATTTGCTTGCCCGAGAATGAAGTTTGCCGAAATTCCACAACGGCTCAATCCTCTCTTGCATCCACCTGATCCAATCGTCATAAACCACGTAATAAGTGTCGAAGGTCAGTAAATTACGTGGATAATAAGTCTTGAACAATTTTATTCACAGCTGAATAGAAATCAGTCGCTAGAAAAAAAAAGATTGTCAAAGTTTTTTGAATTCTGATTCGGTTCGTGTTCAGGTACGGAAACAAAACAGACGGCGTGTTACGATATCGACGTCGAAGTGGATGACACGCTGAAGGCGCAAATGAATAATTTTCTACTGTCAACGGCCAGTCAACAAGAGATTCAGAGTCTGGACAACAAGATCCACGAGACGGTCGAGACGATTAACCAATTGAAGACAAATCGTGAATTCTTTTTGAGCTTCGCCAAGGATCCACAACAATTTATAAACAAGTGGATAATATCGCAAACGAGAGACTTGAAAACAATGACCGACGTCGTGGGAAATCCGGAGGAGGAACGAAGAGCCGAGTTTTACTATCAACCATGGGCACAGGAGGCTGTGTGTCGATACTTTTATACGAAGGTTCAGCAAAAACGTGCCGAATTAGAGCAGGCCCTCGGCATACGAAATTCATAAAACAAATAAAACTAAATAATAGTTTAAACGAAAGACAAACGAGAAACTAAACGTGCGAAGCGCGTTGGTGAACGCCTTGACATTACTGAGCGACGTTAAACCATATTCGGTTTAATCGATCCACCGAATAATCATCATCATCATTACTCGGATGTAACGATATACATCATCGTGTTCTCTCAACATTTTCAGTCTTCAATGAACTATTAATCGGTTTTCATTGTATCTGTAAGGACAAAAAAACGTTGTTTCATCGAAAAAAAAAATCATTTACAATCCAAGTGTAATACTTCTTTTAATAATAAATAAGTCTGACATTCAGTGTATTTTTGCTACAATAATTTACTCAATATTCATCACATTTGTAATTCAATCGTTCCACAGGGGTAAACAATCGGTACGTCATTCAAAACAAATCCCGAAAGATGGACATGTCTGGGCAAGCCTTATCTTTGCCTTGGAACCGCTAAACCATGAAAAAATCATAAAAGCTTCAAATTCCGTGACCGCCGCGTATCAAGTCACTTTCAAAGACGTTTTCAACCATTTTTATCAAAATACTCATGGTGAAAGAGAGAGTTGCATTGCGCGGCACGGTGAAGATCGTAATTTTGCACTCCCTTGAGTCAGCTGTTATCTAGTAGCGACTGACGCGCATTCCCGCGAATATATATGCGTGTGTGTATGAGCGCACATGATTAATTCGAGAGAAAAATGAATTTTTGCGATTCGACTGACAGAAAGTTGTATTCAGAGAAAAGTTTTCACCGTTGATCGATCGTGTTTCACGCGATTCCGCTGCAGTTTCATCAAACGATACGAACAGCGGATTTTAAACGATGGTGAGTGTGAATAACTTTCGAAGATGTTTCCACTGTTTGTCTTATCTCGACGATGATATCGAGGATTTCCTGGAAGTTGATCATTAGCAACAGAATCGAACATCGCTCTGTTTATTCGGTTTTTGCGTCGGTTCGTCAATTCGTGGCTTATTCATCGACCACAACTTTTGATCGTTTCGGTGCGACGAAAAAAAAAAGGTATCGGCCAATCATCGCGTTTGAGGTTACAAATAACTTTGCCGCGACACAAATAAGAACGATATTTGCTATTTTTTTTTGTTTTTCTCAAAAAAAACCTCGACAACCTAATTGACATTGGAGCTTCTAGTTGAATGTCGAAAACAATGTCTAACCTGCGGCCGAATATGCTCAAAAGTGTTTCGTGTTGAAAAATTCCTGTTGTTTACCGTTTAGGGCATCTGAGAATTGGCAATAATGTCGCAAAGATTTCCGGGTCCCGCAACGGGCAATAATGGCCCGCCGACACAACGATATCCTTCATCTTCGCTGCCGCCCATTCTGCGCCAATATCCAGGCTCCAATTTCCCGGTAAGTCGCGGAGAAATTCCAGAAGGAAGAGCCGGGCGCGTTACACAATTTTTTTATGCCACAGAGGTCGGGATTCACGCCGCCGTCTCAAGGAGCTCCTGGACCGGGTGGAGCGATGAGACCCAATCAGCCGTATTCGCCTCTGCGGCTGGGCCCAATGTCCGTCGCACCAGGTGGCAAACGCAATGCCGACCAACGCATTCCGATGTCTCAACAAAAACCGTGAGTCCATGCCGACTGTTTGTATCGTGGCTCGTTTACCTTTACCAATGGATTTTGTTGGTTTTTTGTTCGTTTTGAAAAGCCACTGTCCGTCGACACTCAAATCTCGTGGATTTTTTTTTGTGACAGTGATTTTTCACATTCCGCATCGAAAAAGAAGAAAAAACTGGCGGACAAAATCCTGCCGCAAAAAGTTCGCGACTTGGTGCCGGAATCTCAGGCCTACATGGATTTGCTGGCTTTTGAACGAAAATTAGATGCCACGATAATAAGAAAGCGTCTTGATATTCAAGAGGCACTCAAACGGCCTATGAAGCAAAAAAGAAAATTGCGCATTTTTATTTCAAACACGTTTTACCCGCCGAAACTCGCCAGCGAGGGTGAAGGTCAAGAAGGCTCTGTCGCGTCTTGGGAACTGCGCGTCGAAGGACGACTTTTGGATGACACTAAAAATGACATCAACAAGGTATAAACGTGCCACCTTGACTGCGCCTTTATTTTTTGCTTGAAAACACGCTAAAATAATGAAGAAAATCACAGAATTTTACCTGGTGGCAGATGAAGCGGAAATTTTCTTCCTTCTTCAAAAGTCTAGTCATAGAATTGGACAAAGATTTATACGGACCCGATAACAACCTGGTTGAATGGCATCGCACGGTAACCACTCAAGAAACTGATGGATTTCAAGTCAAACGACCCGGTGATAAGAACGTTCGATGCACCATTCATTTGCTGCTCGATTATCAACCTTTACAGGTGAAAAATTTGAGATCCGAGAAGCTCAAAAATACACTTTTTATTCAACTGGTTAAACTCGTTTGAACGAAATATTTTTCGGATTTGCAGTTCAAACTGGATCCGCGTTTGGCACGATTGTTGGGAGTTCACACTCAAACGCGTCCAGTTATAATTTCTGCTCTTTGGCAATACATAAAAACCCACAAACTCCAAGACAGTCACGAACGCGAATTCATAAATTGCGACAAATATTTGGAGCAAATATTCACTTGTCCGAAAATGAAATTTGCCGAAATTCCACAACGACTCAATCCTCTCTTGCATCCACCGGATCCAATCGTCATAAATCACGTAATAAGTGTCGAAGGTCAGTAAATTACGTGGATAACAATTCTTGAATAATTTTATTCACAGCTGAATAGAAATCAGTCGCTAGAAAAAAAAAAGATTGTCAAAGTTTTTTGAATTCTGATTCGGTTTGTGTTCAGGTACGGAAACAAAACAGACGGCGTGTTACGATATCGACGTCGAAGTGGACGACACGCTGAAGGCGCAAATGAATAATTTTCTACTGTCAACGGCCAGTCAACAAGAGATTCAGAGTCTGGACAACAAGATCCACGAGACGGTTGAGACGATAACCCAATTGAAGACGAATCGTGAATTTTTCCTGAGCTTCGCCAAGGATCCACAAAGATTCATAAACAAATGGATCGTATCACAAACGAGAGATTTGAAAACAATGATCGACGTTGTGGGAAATCCGGAGGAGGAGAGAAGATCCAATTTCTATTATCAGCCATGGGCACAGGAGGCTGTGTGTCGATATTTTTATACGAAGGTCCAGCAAAAACGAGCCGAATTGGAACAAGCCCTTGGCATCCGAAATTCTTAATCAAACGAATAGCTAAATAAAAACAGTATAAAAAGTTTACGTGGCGCGTCGATTGACGTTCCATCCTGCTGTCCGACGTAAAACAACATCAAGACAAATTGACTCTCTCGATAATTACTATAATTCGTGTCATACAAACTAAATTATTACGTTTTGTCAATATTCTCAGTGTCGGATCAACCGTTATACATCTTTTGTGTTATCTCAATATTTCTTTTTCTTCGTCTTTTCAAAAACGTCATTCAAGTGTAATAATTTTGTAATAACAATAAAGACTGACGTTCGATGTAACTTCGTTCGCAGATTCATGCAATTACATCGTCATCGGCCCAACATACGAAAAAAACAACGAAGAAATAAAAAGTACTCGTACTCTACAATTCATAATGTCATTATATTTCGTAATGAACTGGAATTGATAATAATTTAGATTATAATTGTGTTATATAAAGTCATTTTGCGACTGCATGCTAGGTGGTACAGCTCGTATAGGACTATATATATATATGCATATATATTTATATATACATAAAAAATCGATGGTAATTCAGGACTAGGTTGCAATTTTTCATTTAATATTAATTTCGCATTAAAAATGGTACTCCGTAAGTTTAATAATTACGATATTAAACTGTTGAGATGTACTATATAACTGTCTTATATATTTCTGATTGAATTATTGCTAACTACATGTGCCGGTAGAACAAGATGAAACTTTTCAAGTTATACAGTGCTGTCAGACTTTCCAAAAGCGATTATCGGAATACTCGCTCTCTCCTACTCTCTGTTTTCTTAAGATTATGCGACAGTCAAATTGTCTTTTCCTTTTATTTCTTTAGTATTTTATTTTTTATTATGATTTATTTTTATTCAACTCGTCGAGCACATGCTAGTCTGCGAATATAACGAGAATTGTAGGATTGGTTGATAGAGAGAAGGGATTCGTGGGTATCACGATAAAACGCGCTTTCAGTATTTTCAATTGTTTTTCCAAGATCGAGGCGGTATTCATTCCATGATTTAAAGTCGGTAAAGATTGTCAGGAAATACTTGATCCTATGAAATATTGTTTATTAAAGTGTGTAAACTCAGCGATCTGCAAACTAGAAATCGTATCATCACTTATCGGAAAACTTTTGTTTTTTTTTTAAATTCATTATAGTTTAAAGATCGAAAAGTCAAGATAAAAGTTTGAATAACATGCGCATCGAGCACTGGAAAAAATGAAGCTTTGGACGATAATCGGAAAAGCAAATGTTTCAAGAATTCAAACGTCCTCCGTGGATTACATTTGGGATTTTAATCTCGTGAATTGTCATAGAAAACAAATGATGTCGTGGAAAATGCGAGGAATGAATTGGCCTGTGCACAGCTCCGGAGAAATATATCGTTGTTCAGGGTGTATTGAGTAGGGGCTCGGCAATTTGGCGGTCGAATTCGATCAATTTCTCCAGAGCCATTTCCTTGGATGTTAAATAATCAAGTTCGCCAGTGCTTGATACTGGGAAAAATTGCAATGATGATAATTTTTGTTGGGATCCTCGTCAGTCGTTGCGGAAATGAAATGACATGGAAAATAAGTGGCCCCTGCTCTTGACTCGTAATGTCCCATACGTGTTTAATATGTTTTCTCTTATTTTTAGACAGAACTTGCGGGTATTAAAATTTCTAGACTCGAGCGATATTTTCTTTTAGCAGTTTATCTTTCTTTATGGCATTATGAAAGTTGCAGTGACAGTGTCAAATGCCACGCGGTAATTATTACACCTACTTATATCGATAAAGAAAACGTTAATTGGACAACAGCCATTGCCCATTAATAATTTAATTACGCTATTGGTATGACGTTCGTAATACGATGACCGATTATGCCAAGTGTAGACATGTGGAATTCGTTTGGGACAAATATAACGAAAACGGTTAAAAAATGTAAAACTTTACGAATTTCATGGCAGTACGGAGGGTGATGGTGAAAATTGCGCAAGCAGTAAAGTCAAATAGCAAATCTACAGACTTGCACACTTGAAATGAGAAAAAAAAAAATTCATCATCATTCAGCCGAAAATATTCCAGGCCTCAACCCCAGACCCTTGAAATCTGTATCAACATTATTTTTCGCATTAAATCTCCCTCGTACTCGACAATTACATTTAGTTATGGACGATTTTTTTCGTTACTCGATAACGACGAGCACGCTGGATGATACATTCGCATTGAGCGGGCAACTCGGGCAAGTTTTCGTCACCGTTCGAAGGGTCTGAGGTTAAAACATGACGGGAATACGTAATAATGTCTGTGGCGATGTGACAGCGCTGCCGAAGAGAATGACACGCGATAAATAAAGATAAATTAATTAAAATGACTAGATTATGCGAAACGACACTTGCATAAAACAGAATTACGTAAACAAACGATTTTTTCGTCATTATTTTGGCTTTTCTATAATGTTATTAATGATCGTAATTATGATGCTGAAGTTTGCAACGTTGGAATGCAACGAAAAATATTTCATTTTATCGATGATTCGTTCAATTTTCAATTTCAACCAAATTTTTCGAACCAACATGTTTTCGGGTGGTGAAATTCGATTATTTTATTATCGTGATTACATTCTGCATGTAAATAATTATTTTTGCCAAAGATTCAAAAGAATTTCGTTACATTCCAACGATGCAAACTTCAGAGTCATTGGTAATTCGTGACAATTCTCAATATGATTCTCTTCAGCAGCACTCGAGATCTTTTATTCGAATAAAAAATCAATTCAACTATACGGACCAGTAACATAAGAAATTTTAATAATAACGATAATTAGTCATGAATATGCGTTAATTTTTTGTCTTTGTGTCAGGCTCGCTAACGGTAATCTGTTGTTGAGCTTGGCTCGCAATGGCGATTTGCTTCAGTGACTAGAATCAAAAGATCGTTTGCTTCTTTTTTCATAATTCTTTACCATTCGAAAGGCGATGGATATTTACTGTCGACGGTACGTTCGCGTACGGTTTGTCCTTACTTGGCAGTGAAGTCGGGCCAGTAATTAATGTAGTAACGTTGCGTTAAACCTTCGAATAATCTGTCGAGCCAATTCGGCAAACCATCCAGCAGTTTGTCTTGATACAAAACATCGCTCTCCATCTACAAGGGAATAGAAAAGCGTTCAGGGCGTTTGAAACTTGAAAATAGAATGCTGAACTGGAATTTTTCAAAATAAATAATAGACTGACCTCATCTTGTGAGAATTCCGACTCGCTCGTGCTGTCAAAACCGATGAAAGCTCCAGCTTCAGGATCGTCCGAGCGACGACTCAATCGCTTCGTCATTCTTTCCATACGTTTCGTCCCTTTGCCCTTGGTACACTCCGGATGTTTAGCGTGATACATACAAAAGTATTTTCGATGCCCGTTCAGCGCGAGAACAGTCCCAACACAATTTTTCGCATTTATGTTCAATTCTTTCTGGCCTGGCAAGCTCAACGAGAGGAGCTTTTTGTACCAATCGAGACCACGGTCCAAGGACATGTGTGCGAACATCAGAGTCTTATTTTTTCTGAAGCATCAATTCATATTTTATCCTCAGAAATGCAATTCTACGAACGAGCCAATCTTCACATCCAAATTTAGCTAGTATGTGACGCACCTGTAGGGCCAAACTGCTTTGTGAAACGCTGGCAATAATTTCAACCTGCTCTGATAATCGACCAGCAAAATAACAGTTCGACAACCAGGTTTTAATAACCGAACTAATCCGTTGTACTTTTCGGCTCTGAGCTCGTGCAATCGCAACTGCGGCTGCGGCTTCACTGGCTTTGGATTATCTTTGGAAGCTCCGCGTTTGGCTTGAACGCTTATCTCTTCGAGTTTGCTGTAAGTCAAAGTCATTTTTATTCCAGTTTTTAGTTTTTTAAATCGTTTAACGAGGTTGGCTACATACGACAATATGATAAGAATTCAATCAAATTTGGTGATAACATTCTTGAGCATCAAATACAATGACACAAATTCTTTCAAATTTTTTGTCTACATAGTTGGCGAATAATTCGAGTTTACAATTTGCAAAAGATATTCCTATATATATATATATATATATCTGAATCGTATGCTTATGCATGTGAACTCTCGTGTTCAATTACTCGATAACTGTGTAGAAGAAAAATCTGAACAAATTCGAATATCTTCACCAAATTTCATTAATTCCGATAGTTTCGGAGAGTTAAAACTCACACTAAATATGACATTCCGTATCCCAGTGCTCCGATTATCATGAGAGTCGCGAATACGGAAATCAATGGCAAGATTTGTTCCTTGGTAAGGCTATCGGATATATAATCTACTGCTAACAATGCCCTTCCGATCAGTCTATCAACTGTACCCTGTAGGAGGAAAAATATTCGTCAGTAAGAATCGAGAATCATTCGGGGGATTGAGAAATATTGACGTACCTGTGCATGCTCGTCGGCAAGTTCCTCGACCTTTGCGGCGTACGGCAAAGCTTCGGAAACTCTTAGAAGACGCTGCAGCGTGTGCTCCAAGTTACGGCGCGTTTCGTTCAGCTGTTTTTCATCGTGAGCAGCCTCTATCCATCCAGAAGGTAACCATTCGTATTTGAGATGATTTGCATCTCGTCTCCATATTATAACGATGTGCAATAACGGATCTAACGGCGTGCCCTCGCCAGCGGACAACGCGGACACGAATTCTGGCTGGGTTTCTTTGAACACGTACGTGTATCTCACTCGCTCCGTGCTGTCGATTTGTGAATATTTTATCAACCGTTTCTCGATGTGATTGGAGATATATTTTTTTTTTTTTTACAAATCATTGATTGTTTACCTGTAAGGGGCTTCAACCGCAGCCTGACGAAACTTGTGCCTTGCAAAATCGTGGACTTGACTGTTTTGCGATATCAGGATAGCGCATAATCGCTTTTGTGGCCTTAACCATTCCGGCGGACACACGGAGTCGAGCATCGCTTGATTCGATAATCGTGGCAACATGAGGAATTTATTGTTCGCGATTACGTTGTGCATTGTCTCACTCGGAATATCTTTCATGCTGACCGAAGCCATGGGTTTCTCCGAATTCTCGTTGAACAACAAGAGCGTGTCCAAGTCTCCCGATATTTTGTATTTTGTTGTTATACTCTCGGTTTCCGGTTTGCCAACCTGTAGCCAAAACAATGAACTGTGTGGAAAACGCGAAAATCGTCGTTTTTTTTCGAGAAAACAGTATAAAAATTAATCGTACCTGAACAAATCCAAAAGCCACTCGATCCCTGTGATGAAAAGCTGTCAACAAATATCGCAATCTCGCTGATTCTCGCTTTTCAAATATCAAAGCTCGAATCCTGTTGTCCACCCAACCGGACAAGAAACTATTCACGTTATCGTCGTTGATGTTGTGAATCAGTCTATACGGAAATTTGCTTCGTAGAAATTCTGTTTGCAAAAAAAAAAATTACGTTTAGCCTCGAGTAAATTGCCAAAAAGTTATTCTTTCGTCGTTCATTTCGAAGTCGCAAATTTTTCGTTTCAAAAACGAAAACGTGAAACAACGTACCGACGACTTTTTGGACACTGAACAGCGATTCCTTGTACACGCTTGTTCTGCCCTCCAAAATCATGGTCAAACAGGGCAACGAATGTACACCCATTTTTCTCGCAAAAGCTGACTCTCTTTCGGCATGCGCCGTCACTAATATTACTCCTAAAGGCTCCAACTCGTCTATGAGTCTACGCCAAGTGGGCTCCACTTGAAGACAAGCGAAACACCAGTCCGAATAAAAAAGTATTAAATGCGGTGTTCTATAGCTCTTGGCTACTATAATGTTCTCGAAGGTTCTGCAATTATATGAAAAATCTCGTAAGTGTATGGCCATTTACGCCTGTGACCTCGTATTTGGCAAAAAAAAAACTGATTTCTCTTTTTATCTCGTTCTGCAGAATTTTCATCATCAAATGTCGCGGAAATGTGAGTTTAGAAACACGCAGCAACGTTTTATAGACAAGTGGAGATTCAGCTCGTTTTTCCAGCCATTTTGGGGTTTGCATTTTGGACAAAATCGAGTTTGATTGTGCTTTTTTCATGATCCTGAAGTTTCCATCGTTGGAATGCAACGAAATTCTGTTATTTCTTGAGCATAGCCAATAATTATTATTGAATATTTGGTCCGGCCAATAAAACGATTCTCTCTTGCGACCAAAAAACTCAATCGACTCGAAAAATCGCCACGATTTCCAAAATTCAATAAATAATCGATAGAAAAAATGTTTTTCGTTGAATCTCAACGTTGCAAACTTCAGAGTCATCTTTTTTCCAATTGCATGCACAGTTGTATTGAAAAGGCACAAGGAAGGTTTTTACTGACCGATAAGTGATGCTCATTTCATGGAAAAATGATATATCACGATTTTGGTAATGAAATTTGAAATTCCCAGTAAAGAGTTCCTCCAGAGGATCGGACATGTGAAAATGTGAATTTTCTCCTCTCTGTCTGGTGCTTTCTTCCGTCAGTCCATGGTTATCGTATTTTCTTCTCCTTTCAGGATCGGACAATAGCTGCAAACGTTGAGAATGAAATTAGCGAGAAAATCAAGGGGAAAATGAATATTTGCGGAGTGCATGAAACTCGTAGTTTACCTCGTAAGCGCGTGTTATCTCGACAAATTTATTTTCTGCAGCAGGATGATCCGTTTTGTCTGGATGCCATTCTTTGACGAGATTTTTGTAAGCTTTTCTAATTTCTTGGAGAGTGGCTCGTCTGGAGACGCCGAGTATCTCGTACGGATTTCTCAGTGGTTCGGAAGCTTCGGTCAACGGTATCAACTGGATAAAAACCAAGAGGCTTCCCAGAATGAGCAAAAATCTGCCGAAATTAGCAACTTTTTCCATTCTTTGGATGTTTGTCGATTTTTCGTACGAATTGTTCGAAATGTTAAAAATCTTAAGGAAAAAGTTAAATCGCGAGGGAGTCGCGACGCGTAAACTAGATATAAAAGTTGGTTCGTCCTCGAATTTGCAGGTTCGTCTATCGGACGTGAGGATTTTTTTCACCGATGACAGCTGCTGAGGCGGAACAATCGTAATATTTTGTAAACTCGAGTTGTTTACAGGCGTACGACTACTAGCGCGACGCTCGAGTAACAATTCGACGCCTTGTTTCTCAGCAAAACATTTCGTCTGAGCCCGAGAAACATTAACCTCCATTTCATCGTTATGGCGAATGATTTTTCAAATAATTACAATAAAGAAAAATAATGGACAACACAATCGGGGAGCTCCCACCGAAAGCTATTTCAAATCTGTTTTAACTTTTCCGGATGACCAGGCATTACTCATTTTCCGCTGAGGTTATTGTGGCTTTACGATCGGAACCAGCGTACGAAAATAGAACACTTAAAAGGACACTTAGTAAATCCTTGTATTCGTCGTCTCCCGGACAAACAGCTTCCTTGACACTTGCTATTTATTATTGTTTTCTTTCGACGTTTACTAATATTTAACGTTATATCACAGAAATTTCTTTTTTTTCTTTATTTATTGTAATTATTTTCAACGAAAAATCAATTGAGAGTACAGTTGGTCGTGGCAGAAACGCATTCGCTCGATCAGCTGCCACACGAGGGCGCCAAATTCGGGGTTAGCATGGGCGGGCAAGCCTTCGATATATATTTTCGTAGACTTGCGGATAGACAAACTCGCTCGAGTCCCTTTCAACTCGACGATAGATATTGCTGCGTCTCTATACTTTTTATTTTTTTCTTCAAGGGCCTCCCATGGCCTTTTACACCTCGACTTTATCGATTGCTAGTAAAATTTGTAGCAAATTTTCCGAGCAGTAATCCAATTACAATTAAATAATACATGATTTCGATTGGGTGAAATCTCTTGCATCGATTGAATCGAAACATTCGTCAAAGTCCACGCCAAACTAAACCCGAATTTTCAAATTCACAATTTAATTCGTAAAAGTGACCAATTCTTGGTTTTCCATAAATCATACACGAGACAGTGGATACGGTGAAATAAGAGACAATTTTCATTCAATTCATTTATTTGTTCATCGTGGTGTATAGGGAAATTTTCAAAAAATACCCGGCCAACGTTGCCGGTTGATCGATAACAATATTAACATCACGTACACCACAATTAGACAATTAAAACATTAAAATTTTATCAGGATAGCAATCGTTCAAATGGAATGATATTTGGGTATTTTACGAGCATTAAATATGTTTTTACACGTGTGAACTTAATATGGACAGTAAAAGAGTAGCTTTTTCCTCAAATTTATAAAATACGGTTCTCATCCCAAATTCTTTGTTCGTTCAGTTCAGTTCAGTTGAAAATAGAGATTCCATAAGGCTTTTTATAGCTAGTGTAACTGTATAAAATTGTGTAACTGTATAAAATTGTTAAACTTAATATTCTTGAGAGGCTTTGTCACCCTTGGATGATCCTGTGGTGGTTCCAGTCTTCTTGGGCAGCAAAACAGCCTGAATGTTTGGCAAAACACCGCCTTGCGCTATGGTCACTCCGCTCAGCAATTTGTTCAACTCTTCGTCGTTACGTATCGCAAGTTGCAGATGACGGGGAATGATTCTGTAAATTCCAATTTAAAATATTGGAAAATTTTCATATAACGTTAAATTTCCGTTTATTTTGCTTCGAAATACGTTGCTCGGATATGTCGAATCAATTTCAAGAAGCAAGAATATTATCCCGAGAAGTAATAAAATTGGGTGATGGGGAAAAAAAAAAAGCTGTCAAGTAAATATTTGTTTGGGATTCGAGAGTTCGACTGGGCGACGCGAATCATAATCATGGGATTGGGAATCAGAAAAACGGGAGAGAATTTTTTGAAAGTGTGACGAACCTCGTTTTCTTGTTGTCACGGGCAGCGTTTCCTGCTAACTCGAGAACTTCGGCAGCCAAATATTCCAAAACGGCAGCAAGATAGACGGGAGCACCGCTACCGACGCGTTCGGCATAATTTCCTTTGCGAAGGAGTCGATGAATTCTTCCGACGGGGAACTGGAGACCAGCTCTGTTGCTGCGGGTCTTCGATTTGCCCTTAGCCTTGCCGACTGTGAAATTCAGATGAGAATTTTTGTTCTGGAATTCTCATCTCATTCGCTCGTCGGAAACGAACGAATCTTTATTTGTTTTCACTACTTACCACCACCTTTGCCTCGACCGGACATTTTATAGAATTTATTCCGCAGGTATGTTGATAATGTGATAAAATATTCAAGTCCTCAAGGAGCTTGACGATAGAAAAAATAGACGGGATTAGACGCGACGCAATCGACAGTCACAAGTTCGGAGCTCGAAACTCGAATGCTCAATAACGAAAATCTCGGGCGCGTGTGGAAATATTTTAGCGGCAAAATTCGGGGGAACGTGCCGATGGCGTGGGGAACGTGCCAATTCGCGCGGGAACATGTTTTTCGGGGTCATGAAGGCCGTGGTTTTGAAAACTATCCAGCAGAAAAAACCCTAGAAAAATCCCCACTACTGTAAAGTAACCATGACCTGCCCATAGAGGGCCGAAGCCGCTCGAGAGTGTGATAAAAAAAGAAACAAACAAAATTTTTCCAAGAGTCCACGTGCAAAGTTCTTTGCCACGTGTTATACTGTCCAGAATAAAACTTAAACATTAAAAAATGCCGGCGCAAGTGAATAAGCACGTTTTAACGTACGAAGGTTGTAATTACTTGAAATATCGTTTACTACTCTCCACGTTATCAGGAAAATCAGTGAGAATAACAGAAATCCGAACGAACGACGATGATCCAGGATTAAGAGGTTAGAACGTTGTATATTTATGCGGAATATAAAAACATCGATGAAACGTCATTGTGATTTAAAGTTTGACCTTTTCTTTCTGCTAATTAAATGAAAATTCATCTACAGAGTACGAAGTGAATTTCATGACTCTGCTCGATCGAATTACCAATGGAACAAAAATCGAGATCAACGAAACTGGAACGTGCTTGTTTTATCGTCCCGGTCTGTTGGTCGGTGGCGAATTGGAACACAATTGCAGTTTGCAGCGAGGCATCACGTATTATTTAGATGCCGTTATGGCCCTCGCACCATTTTGCAAAAAGCCTGTCGATATTACACTGCGCGGCGTGACCAACAACACATTGGGTGAGTTGACACCAAAACAATGTAACAAACGCGTTTTCTGTACAAAAAAGGAGGAAGTCGCGCTGTGAATCAATAATTGCATCATATTAAAATACGAATGTTTTGAATTTGTCTAGATCCATCGATCGACAGAGTAAAGTCCGCGGGAATTCCAGTCCTCCAAAAGTTCTTGATGATCGAGACGGACGTAGAATTGACGATTCGTAAACGCGGCGCAGCTCCTTTGGGAGGCGGTGAAATACACTTCAAATGTCCGGTCTACAAAAACCTCAAAACCATCCAGTTACAAAACAGTGGGATGGTCAAACGGATCCGTGGAATGGCCTGCAGCATAAGAGTTTCACCGGCGATTGCAAATCGGCTGGTCGATTCCGCCAAGGAAGTTTTGCTCAAGTTTTTACCTGACGTTTACATTCATACGGATAATTGTCGGGGTGCGGCGAGCGGCAAATCTCCAGGTTCGAGTTTTTAGACTCTTCGTACACGAAATGGCCCGTTTTTTATTGGTTTTCACGTTGAAAACACACAAAAACAAAAACATTCGCTTATTTACTCGAATTTACCTGCGAAATTGCCGAGATTTTTCAGCGTAACGACGCATCAATTATATTTTTTTTCGGCAGGCTTCGCAATAAGCTTAACGGCGGAAACGACGAATGGAATATTTTTCGGTAGCGACAGTTGTTCGCCACTCATGACGACGGGATCCTTACCGTGCGTGCCCGAAGATCTCGGCAAAGAAGCGGCGCTCAAACTCATCGACGAAATATACAGAAACGGTTGCGTTGATTCGGCCTTTCAAAGCATGGCTGCATTGTTCATGGCGTTGGGAAAGAAAGATGTGTCCAAGATGCTCGTGGGTCCATTGACTCAATCAACGTAAGGATTTTGTTGGATTAGAGAGACTCAAAAATTCGTCGAGCAACAATCTTGTGTCAACATTTTAATGACAATTTTTTCTTTACACAGGATCCAGTTCCTTCGGGATCTCCGAGATTTTTTCGGAATTGTCTTCAAGCTCGAGCCCGCTAAGGACGAAGAAGACGACGAAATCGTGCACGAGCAAGTTCTTCTGACTTGCATTGGCATAGGATACACGAATTTGAATCGACGTATTTTGTAATGGACTTTAACGAGTGTAAGGAAATGAGAAATCTTTGAATTAACGTTTTGTACATAAATATATTTGTAAATACAGCTTGGACTTTTTTCGACACAACTAAATATTCATTCCGACGAGCAGCTTCCGTCAGAGCGAGAAATTTTGCAATCCTGCCGGTTTTTCAGGCCAGGTAGAAAATTTAGTTTTCTTCAATTTTGTCCATTCTTCCTGATACGATCGGCACCATTGCTTGCAATTACGATAACAAATTTTCTTCGGATGCAACGGAACGTTCTTGGCAAATGGACTTTTGTCCAGAATCCTCAGGAACGTCCTGAGAAACGTCTTCCTACTGCAGAGCAAACTATTTCCTTTTTTACTTTTCGTTGCCCCTTGTTTACGCCCATCGACCGTTATCTCCGAGTTTCTGATAAATAAGAAATCCTGGATATAGAGCGATTGAGCAAATTGTTAATCAGTTCGGAAAAATTGACAAGAAATTTTGTACCTATTTCGAACTGCGCACCAAAGAATACTCGAAGGACAAGGACGAAGTCTGACGGAGTTTTTCATGTGAGGAAAAACGATCTCGGTCTGGAGAATCTCTGGTCGGAATAAATCATCACCGAATCTTTTATAAATACCACGTTCCATTACTTCTTGAGAAAATGGACAGCCACCCCCGATGACGATAGTTTGCAGGCGCAACGGAGCCATAAACGTCGACAAGAACGATCCTTGAATACCAACCGCGTTCCATCTATAATATTGTGAAAATAATGGTTTTTGGTGCGTCGATCGATAGACGAAAACAAAAATACGAAGAGCGGACAAATTTTTGCGTACTTTGCCATTTTGTCCGAGCAGGATAAACTCAGCGTTGGTTCACCTCGCCCGGGTTTCGTTCTCAAAGCCTCGGTGACGTGATAATCGATACCGGATAATCGAGGGTCTTGCTTCGTTTCTGTTTTCAAACATTTCGCTCCGGTTCTGTAAATATCGTCGATCGCTGCCAAATTTATTTCCATTGCTGGCTCTTCGTGCCTATCGATCGTCGTCCCCGATCCTAATTTTATTTTTTTCACAGCAACGTCTCTATCGCAAGTTTCTAATTTATTTTTCGGTATTATGGAGCAATCTCCGCAAGGAGTTTGACTACAGAAAAAATGAAAAGATACGCCATTTTTTATTTCAATAATCTCGTTTGTATTGACGATAAAAATTTCACTGGTTTTCGAAGAAAGTATCAAATCATATTGATCGTACAAGTACAGCAGCAATCCACGACGAGCAAGAATTTCGGCGTGCGAGTCGCTCAATCTATCACCGATGTCGTACAACTTTGTATCAGCAAGTTCGACGCCACTCAAACATTTCGTGCCCGTAGCTAAAGACACGAGAGACAGAACGTTGTCGGAATTTTTCAAAATTATTCCAGCAAGAACCGTCCACTCGTTGTTCCCTGGTTTGCCAGTTTTTTTCAGCGAATTGTATTTGTCCATGCACAATTTAGCAACAGAGTTCGCAAACTCGATCATCGTGATCCAAAGAATCGCACCCGTGATTACTGTTTTTTTTCTTTCCAACGAGCAAAATATTTTAAGCCACGTTGTCAGGATCCCACGCGTATTTAGTTTGTGACAAATTTGAGAGCGCGTTCATCTGTTCATCACGAATTTCAAAGTCTAATTTGAAGTTATCCTGGATATGGACTTTCTGCACAGCTTTCGGAATAATACCTGCAAATTTTTCCATGAAAATTCCTCCGAAATATTAATTGATCAACCCTTCAATTGCCCACCTCCCCCGAATGCGTATTGGGTCAGTCTGACCCGAAGTATTTTTCGAATCGCTGTATCCCGATAAATATGCATCGTTCTTATTGTGGGGAACGTTTTTCATAGTAAATTATTCAAATTTTCCCGGTGGCAGAAAATAGTTCGGGTCAAAATGACCCAATGTGTACTCGAAGACTTTCACCATAGAATTCCAAATGAGCATCGTTTACGACAACAATGTGAAAACCTATTTTTACTAATTACCTATATTTTGCTGCAAAGCCCATTTTAACAAAACTCTGGCTGGCGAAACGTTCAATTCATCAGCGACTCGACAGACCACAGGATCCTTGAGCAATGACTTGTAATTCCCAGTGCCCAGAGAGGAATACGCTTGAACGTGTATACCTTCTTTGTTGCAGAATTTTATGAGCTCAGTTTGCTTGTAATGCGGATGACATTCGACCTAAAAAAGTGATTATCTTGCTCGTTATAATTACTTGATTCTGTGCAATTCTAATGAAGCTCCTGGCAGGCAACATGCAGCAACTTTACAGCAAACTTACTTGATTGACTGCCGGCCTCGTGCCATAGCAATTTGCCAACAATTGTTCAAGGTGCTTGATATTGAAATTCGAAACCCCGATAGATCTCAACAGACCTCGCGATTTCAGTTCTACCAAAGTTTTCCAAGTATCGCTTCTCAGTTGGCTATTCGCGCTGGAACTCTCTGGAATTCCTGATTTCCCGGGCCAGTGGATCAAGAACAAATCAATGTAAGAAACTTTCAGAGCGCCCAGTGCTGTGTGAACCGCGTTTGTGATTCTGTGCGGGTCACCGTGGTCCAGCGGAGCTGCGATAATTCAACAATCGTTGATTCAGTAAGTTAAAAATAAAAATAAACATCGTTTTCGATTTTAAAAAAAAACTTTCGGCATTTTAAATGAGCAAACTTGGCATTGCTCCACACACTTTGTGTCAGAGGAAAGATTGAGGTTAGTTTCGAGTGTAAAAAACCGAACAATATGTACTTGAGAAATTCCCAAACGACACAAGTTGCTTACAGAGTTTTGTGGTAATGAAAATATCCTCTCTGGCGAGGTTGTGTTTGGACAGCAATGACTGCAAGGCTTGACCAATGTCTTCCTCGTTTCTATAAACTGCTGCAGTGTCTAAGTGTACAAAAAGGAATGACACAAAAAGTATAAGCATTGGTCTGCTTCCAGATTCATTGCGGTGATTAATCTCAACAAATAATTATACCGATAGATCGATAGCCAACTTTCAAGGCCTCATCGAGTACATTGAGAATAGTTTCTCTCCCAACAATTTTGTACGTTCCAACTGTAAAATATCGTGAAATGTTAACCTTCCACTTACCGATGGAATTTTATTCATAAGGATTCAATAGACACGTTGTATCAATTAGATTTATTTCGTCCTTACTTCCGATCAGTGGCATGCTGTAGTTACTCGACAGCTTGACACATTGTTGACGAGTTGGATTCATGTTGTTGGTCAATTTTTTAATTATGGAAGCAAGACAATTATGGAAGCAGAATAACGCCAGAGTATTTTTAATATAAAGAAATGCAAACACAACTATATTGGTTGGTCAAGAATAAAGTTGCCAGCTGCTGCCTCGTAAAGTCGTAAATCGCGAGTAGAAAGTAGAAACGGTAGAAACTAAAGTTTCTTCGTTCCACGTGGTGGGGCGAAAAACCACTTCCCCCACTCTGGTCCGCGACCGGCGTGTCAACAGCTGGTGTTGACGCTTCACTCCGTTTTTTTAGGTTATGTCAGTGCGTTTTACCGCGTTGGCTTTACAGTCGCGTGGTTGCAATCCATCAGTGAGCACGGCTTCAACCCTAAAAAAATGTTTATGATCAGAGAGTTCGTGATGAATTAGATTTCGCATAATGAACGTTTGACAATTCCGCGTAAACGTCGCGAATATCTTTCGTTAAGTACGTATCCAGTTGAATAATTGAGACGTGGCTGTTGCTTTTCCTCAGCAAGTGGCATAGCAAGAAAAAATCCCAAATTGGTAATGGTTCGAATGATAATTACAGGAAAAAATGTCGATCAACGTTGTGGAACTGTTGCAAGAGCCGAAAATGACGAGGGTGTGTGCTCCCATGGTCCGATACAGCAAGTGAGACAAGAGCATGTAAAATTTGGAGTTATCATCGTTAGAACGCGCTGTAAAAATTGTTGCCTCATTTTTGTGCCTCGAGCATTCGTGAAAATTCTTCTGATTTCTGTAACGCACCGTAAAAATGAAATGTAGAGCTCAATGGAAAAAAACAGCGATGTTATCTCCGAATTAATCGTGTGACAAAATCAGACGGTTTCCGAATAATTATATCGTCGCTGTAACATCTTTTTTTTTTCTTGACAGGTTACCATTCCGCGCCTTAGTTCGGCGTTACAACTGCGACCTTTGCTTCACGCCTATGATCCTTGCTGATTCTTTCGTTCAATCCGAACAGGCCAGAAACAATGAATTTGTCACAAACAGGAGCGACGAACCGCTGATTGTCCAATTTGCTGCCAATAACGCGGACGACTTTGTCAACGCTGCAGAAATGGTTTATCCGTATGTTATCCGAACAACTAAATTCAATTGTTATCTAACTCTTCGAGTGCACGATCCGTATAAGATTGTTTTGGGTCAATCTGACCCGAGGTTTGTTCAAAACCATTGTATTTCGAGGAATATGGATTTTTTTTTTTTTTTTGTAATCAATTATTCATAGTTTATGGTTGTCAATTTATTTGTTGACAAAAACGCGAATTAAATGCCAAAACGACGGGTGACAGAAGATTGTTCGGGTCAAAATGACCCGGTATGCATTTGAAGGCCCTGAGGCTCCGGTCGGAGAGAGAGAGGGAGAATATGGGAATATACAATTAATTAGTTTATCGCATGACTCTGAAGTTTGCATCATTGGAATGCAACGAAATTCTTTTTTATTTTTGGCAAAAGTAATAATTCAAGTGCAGAATGTTGTTACGATGATAAAATGATCGATTTTTGCCACACGAAAATCACATTGGCTCGATGAATTTGGACGACATTGAAAATTGAGTGAATTTTCAATAAAATTAAATATTTTTCGATGCATTCCAACGTTGCGAACTTCAGCATCATGTTTATCGCTTGAAAAGTTGAATGCAGCAGAATTATAATTGATCGTTTATTCAAAATAAACAGATATTGCAACGGGGTGGATCTGAATTGCGGTTGTCCTCAGCGCTGGGCAATGAAAAGCGGTTTTGGTTGTGATTTGTTGACAAAGCCGCAACTGGTGAAGGACATGGTTGCACAAGTGAGAAATCGTATTCCAGGTCCGTTCACGGTATCCGTGAAAATTCGATTGCTCCAAGATATAGCGCAGACGATAAATCTGTCTCGCGCATTGGAAAAAGCGGGTGTCTCCTTCATTACCGTTCATGCGAGAACGCCACAGATGAGAAAAGAACCGATTGACCTTGAAGGCCTGAAAAGCGTGCGAGATTGTCTGAAAATTCCTGTTATTGCCAATGGCGATGTCAAAACTCTGGACGACGCCGAAAAACTGTACGAAGCTTCGAAATGCCATGGGATCATGACGGCCAATGGAATTCTCACGAATCCGGGTCTCTTTGCTGGACACTCTTCTACGCCTCTGATCTGCGTTCAAGACTGGCTCGACATCACCTCCGCAATATCGACCAATTTTCTATGCATGCATCATCATCTCGTTTTTATGCTGGAAAAAGTTCTTCCTAAAAAAGAACGACACAAATTTAATAACTTGCAGAACAAAGAAGATGTTTTGTCATTTCTCGACGATTATTATGGCTTGAGGCCATCCAAAGCGTTGCACAACGAGACCCTCGAACCGATAGTTTGTCATTATGATACTTTCATTAGTAACGAAGTTGCTGAGAACAAAGATCGAGACACTGGCGATCATTTTTTAGAAAATCTCTTTTCAGAAGTGTAAAAAATGTCATCGATAATCGTATCGATTACGAACGATAATTCGATCTTTGAAGAATCATCAATCGCTTGAAAAACAGCCGTCTCTTCAGCCTCTTTTTCTTTGACGACACGATGAACTTGCGACTGAAATAATGACTAAAAACCATGAAAATAAGAGGAAACGGCTGAGAAAAGGAGAGCAGAACTGAAAGATTTTATACGTTAATTATTTCTAAATTCATATTTTTCCTACGTAGCGTCAACTTTGTTCGTAATAAATGTGGACCAAAGTGTCAGGGTGGCAGCCTCGTATGACATTTTTCCGGACAACTTTCCTCGAGGTCGTCGCTTAGCCATTTTTCCTCTTAAAATACATTCGTGTATTGCATATATGGGAGAAAAAATGACGAGGATCTCATGATTTCAATAAAATATTGATTTATTTGTAAAAAAAAACGTAAAATTTCTCACGTTTGTACATTCATTATAAAAAAAAAAAAATCAGTTTTCATGGATTTAAGCGTTTCTTGATTTGCCTGTTTAAAACGGACGACAGCCATGCAAGAATAATCGTCTTATAAAAATGCTCAAATACTCGACGAGAAAAAAAAACCATTCTCATTAAAAAAATGTCCAACGTCGAATCTGATTCCAATTCAGAATTCGCGGTTTTTACATAATAGCGTTGGTGACATCGCTCAATCATATTGTCAATAATTTATTAAATAATTGAAACTGACGTCGAAAAGAACAATTTGAAAAATTTCCGAAATGAAAAAGTATATTTCGTAACATTTCCAATATAATTTCGAAGGCGTGTCATTTGTGATAATAATATTTATTGTACTGTGATAAATGTGCGTGAATTGCGTCGATTATCACTGGCGTCCTTCGCGCAAGGTTGATAATAACAGCGAGTGCTTATTATATATAAACAAGCTTGTAAACGGTTTCTAAATTTCTCAAGAATTCAACATTTTATCGGTATATTTAATTGTTTTGTCTGACACGGTTCGGCACAGCTGCTAAGGCATCCAGTTATTCGCGTAGCTGCATACATTTTCAACGTTTTTGGAAAGATTCTCACTCGAGAATTGTGCGTTAACGACCGTTGAGCGTTTTTATTTACTCGTTTCGTTCAAAATCTCAAAAACATCACTCGTAACTTTCTGGACCGTTGAGTCCGCAAAATTATCGACTATTAAGGCACGCGATCATCAATTTCTGGCACGTGGTGAACTTTACGAGCGAAAAGAGCGAATCTCAAGGTCAGGCGTGTCGATGAATATCACAGGAGCAAAGTTTTTGGTAAGCCTGAAGGAAGCAAAGACTGGGAAAACAATTTTGAAAATTTCAAGCTAATACCAAAAGCGTTTATGAGAACGATACTGCAGAATAGAAAAATGACATTCTTGTTTGGAATTTGACTGGTTACGTACAGCAGGACTAAGCAAATGAAGACATTCATTGGTAATCTGAAGCAATTCGTTATGCTGGCTCTGTGTGATTCTGGAATAACTATTCCTCTGAGATAACCGACCGAGGGATAATACATGCCTACGGAAATTTCAAAGAGGAAAAACGAGATCAAACATATCCAATTGCCCAGAAGCCTATCGCGTTGGTTGATTCCGAATTCTTGCAAATATAGACCGAAAGTCGCACAAAAAATGCTAAATGCCCCCAGCCCAATGCTCGAGGACAGCAAAAATTGTCGCTTGATCCCGAAACGAGACACGAATAGGCGATTGAGGTTCGAGCCAGCCATAACGCAAAGCATGAAGCTTGCGAAAATGAGACCTTGGCTAATATTCATCGGTTCAAGGATGGGACTCCAGAGTAGTACAAAAATGTATAGGACTGTTTCGTAGAGCGATTGGCTAGCGCCCAGAAGCATCAATAACCATTTATTACTCGAGAATAACAGAAGATGGAAAGTTTGGACGGTATTTGGAACGAAAGACGAGTCGTCGTTGACAACGGGAATAAGATTTTCGTTCCAGAGTTTGCAGCAGCAATATCCAGAAAGAAGAGAAACTGGAATTGCCAGTAAAAAAGGCGCCATCGGGCCATATCCGAGACTGTCCGCAAGGAGCGAAGACAAAAACCCTGCAAAAACCGCCAACATACCGTTGTAAAGAGTCGATCTTGTAACCACATCCGCCATCAGTTCGTTGTCCAACTTGTACCGTGACAAATGTTGCGCAACGTACCAAGTCTCGAACGTCGAGAATAAAATACAAGTCGAAGCTCCACCGAACAACCGAGCGATAAGCAAAATTGAATAATCACTCGTAGCCGTTGTTGCCAGGCAACTTATACTCGTCGTCAAACTGTACAGAACACACAATTTTTTCCTACCAAAAGTATCCGCGCAATGACCAACTATCATCCCGAAAATCGTCCCACTAGCGAATCCTGTTACGTACAGAAACGATATTTCATTCGGACTGTAACCGTAATCCTCATAGAGACGATACAAATACGGACCTTGTAGCCAATCGGCAAAACTCGCTAATAAATAAACAAACAGATAATTCCTCTGTAACGATTCGTAAGTTTTCCGATTATCCGCAATATCCATTTTCGTTTTTGTCTTTCAATACTCCAAATTCCCTAAGAGCAGCAATTTTCGGTAAAAAAACGTATGTAACGAGCCGCAAATCAGCCCCATTTGTCAATATTTTTTATGGTTTATCACATTTCCAAAATATACCCATGACACCGTACGGATTCGAGTTAAATGGTGAATCCCACGAGAAAAGCCCAAATTAAGATTATTTTTCGTGTATTCGTTCATCAGTCTTCGGCAGAAAAAGGCGCTTACGTGTTGTTAGCATTTCGTAACGGCTTTCAAAAATATTTGTTCGCGTTTTGAGGTAAAACGATTTTTTTCATAATTCCCTCTTCTATTCTTTCGATCGTTATATTTTGTGACGGTCCTCGTCGAATAAATTCATTTAAAAATCAGTCGAATGGAAAATCTTTTGAATGGACATATTTTTCTGGTACGTTGTCATAATTTTCGCCTACGAATCTTGACGTTTATTAGTGAAGGACAAAATTGAGACAAGAATTAACGTTCGAACTCCTGAAGAAACTTGCAACAAAATTCTTGAGAAACGAACGTACAAAAAATCTTGAAAATATAGTTTCTTGAACTTTCGGATTTTTGAAAACATCAAAATTGAAAACATCTCGAGTTGCCATTATAAAAATTATTGAAATTTGGGAAATATTGAATCGGAAAGTCGCCCGGACCAATTGGCAGGAGAAATCAACCAATTGACTCAACTTTGAGCCATAAAAATAATCCAAGCGGCACCGACGCTCCTGTAAGCCACGTGCGTCGCCACGATAAATCCCTAGCGGAGTCTAGACTCTGGTCTCCGTGTGAAAATCACAAGATCCACTCTATTATGCGGTCTCCGCAGTTTCATTCTTCAGGAAATAAATGTCCGGCGTGTCTCAATCGACCGGATCGCACGAACTTTATGATCCGAGCGCATCGTAACATGTTTCAATGTGGTTGCCGCAGATAATAATGAGATTCTTTGCCGAGTCGCGATTCCCTGCAACATCCCATTTTTAGGTTGATTATTAAAAGCAAAAGATTTGTGTCAATATTTTGGCTGAAATTTAAAGTCGAATTTTCAGTAAAGAATCAATTTAGTAGCGGTTTTTTAAACTCATTTTTGTATTCTCGATATTCGCGATCTCCGCAGCGTCATTGAAAGTATTCATAGACCGTGTTTTTACTCATGCTCTAAAAATATGATTGTGTATCGCAGGATGTCAATTCAACGGCAAAAATTACATTCGTGCCTGCGTGCGCGATTACCTTTTGAGCAAACACTGGTCCGACTTTCCAACTGCTTGCGATACGGACGGTAGCTGAACGTTTTCTGTTATAGATTAAGAATATATATATGGATCGGATCTCGGGATATTCGGAGTAGGAAAGGCTTTTAGACGTAATTTACTCCGATTTATTGTTTGGCTCAAGCGTGATCGTACTTGTCACGAGAGGCGTTTATTGATATTTCAAAGAATATAGGATTAAATAAAAAAAGACATAGAAATAGTTATAAACACGGAATTATTAAATTTAACCGTTCGCTCTTCAGTCCGCGGCCATTCACTACCGTACGACTAGCCAACGCTCCCGTCCGCGGCCATTACTACCGTACGACGTTCATATACCTCTTAATCTTTACTCGAGCTCTTCTACGTACTAACTAACTTTATCATTTTTCAAAAAGGATCTTGCTCCTCAAATTCGCGTATCATGTTCAACATGGCGGCTTCCCCCCTTAACATAAGCCTGCCCCTACGCGCCACCTACTCAATCCCCTGGCGCGACATTTGAAATTCGCTAAATTCTCTAACACTCGGCCATCCGACCATAAGCTCGCCCTCGAGCTTCACGCACAACAATTTACATTCAGAATAAATTATACACATAACCCATACACATAAAACGCTCTCATAGCCCACAACTACAATCTTTCGATACATTCACAACTCGTAATCTTTGAAACGTATCGGTACACGCTTTTGACGTTTCGAACTTCGCACCTCTGTTTCGTTTCCACTTTTCGCATCGATATTGCGACTCGCTTGCTCACTAACACTCACATTGCTGTCGTCAGCTGCTCCATCAGCTGGTTTCTCGCGTACTGCTGCCTCTTCCTCTTCTCGCTCTGATGCTTCGTCTTCGCTGTCGCTCTCGTCGTCGGATTCGCTGTCCGATGGTTTCCACAGTTTTAATTGGCTAGCATGCGCCGTTGAGGCGTAGCGTTTTCCTCCGGCGCTGTCGTTTAAATCCGCCACATGGTAAGTATCGGCTGGCAATCTCTTTATAATTACTAGCGGACCACGATATTTTGGTTGCAGTTTTGTGGATTCCCCAGTTGCGGTTGGTGCAGTTTTCATATAAACCACACTCCCTTCGCTGAGCTCGGTGTTCGTCGCTCTGCCCTTATCGTATCGGATTTTCATCTTCTCTTGAGCGATGCAAATATTTCTTCGAGCTTCGTCTTGTAATTCCGCTGGCTGTCGATACATTTTATCCTCTTCGAAGGAGCACTTCCGTACTTCTCCTTCACCTCGCCTCGGCACGTAACCGTACACGAGTTCAAAAGGACTTTTGCCGGTGGTCGCGTTTCTCATTTCATTCACATCACTTTGCACTTCTCGTATTCGCTTGTCCCACGTTCGGCCTTCGTCCTCTTCAAGGCTGCTCCGAATTGCTGGCACAAGAGTAGCGTTCAACCGTTCAACTTGTCCATTCGCTTGGGGATGTCGCGGAGAGTTCACTGTATGTTTAATGCCATGACGATCACAAAAGTTTTCAAACGCTCTCGACGTAAAGCTCGTTCCTCTGTCGCTGATAATTCTAATCGGTGCGCCATACTCGCGCACAAATTCGTTCAAAATTCGTAGCACGTTCGATGTTTTTGTGTCTTTCACCGCTCGGATGTACGCAAATTTGGTTAAGTTGTCTACGATTGCAAATACGTACTTATTCCCGCGCGCACTTGTGACAAATGGTCCTAAATGGTCCATATGAATCACGGAGAACGGTCGATTTCCTGGGGGAATCGGATGCAGCTCTCCCTCCTGACGACCCGGTTTTGATTTTGCCACAATGCACTGCAGACACGCGCGAATATGTCGCTTCACGTACGCTCTTACGCTCGGAAAGTAATAATGCTCTAAGATTCTCGTTACTGTTCGCTCGA
The DNA here is from genome assembly GCA_037043255.1 of Diadegma fenestrale. Classification (NCBI taxonomy): domain Eukaryota; kingdom Metazoa; phylum Arthropoda; class Insecta; order Hymenoptera; family Ichneumonidae; genus Diadegma; species Diadegma fenestrale. The sequence continues at coordinate 7,313,629 of CM073315.1, forward strand.
CACCAGGGTGACTTTTCAGATCGTGAAAACGTATCACCAGACTCTTTCTCATACTCTTGGGCACAACATACAGCAATTTATTGTCTCTTTGTTTGTACAAAATTCCGTTTCGCAGCTCGTAATTTTCTACACAACCTTTCTCGTAACGCGTTCTCGCTGTTGGGGCTTTCGACAGGATTTCTTTCTTTAATTTAATACTTTCGTCGGTACTTTGATACAACAGCACCACATCCTCGTCAGTGCTCACCGACAGAATGTTTACACTCTCTACAATTTCGGGCGGTTCTACCGGTGCCCTGCTCAGTGCGTCTACGTGTGCTAGTCTCTCTCCTGGTCTGTGTACGATGCGGTAATCATATTCGCTCAACAAATCGTTCCAACGGATTATTTGTGGGTTTAGCGTCTTCTGAGTGCTCAAATAACACAACGCTTGGCAATCGGTCACCACGGTAAACGAGATGTTCGCTAACATCGTTCGTAAACGCGTCACAGCCCATACTACGGCCAAGAGTTCCAATTTACTGCTGTGATAGCGGCTTTCCGCTTCGCTCGTTCTTCGACTGATCGCGTAAATCAAACGTAATTTACCATTCTTATCCTTTTGCATTAACATACCGGCTAATCCTGCGGAGCTCGCATCCGTGTGCAGCTCTGTTTCGGCTTTTGGATCAAACGTTTGTAAAATCGGTTGTTCCGTTAACTGAGCTCTCAGTGTCTCGAACGCGTGTTGTTGCGCTGCTTTCCACTCGAACGTTACGTTACTCTTTAAAAGACTCGATAGTGGTTGTGCGATTTGGGCGAAACGCGGCACGAATTTGCGAAAATAGCTAGTCAGTCCTAAGTAACGACGAACCTCGTGCACGTTCTTTGGAGTGGGGAACTCTTTGATTGCGAGTACTTTATGCTTTCCCGGTTCGATTCCGTCTGCCGATATTTCGTGACCCAAATACGTGACCTTGGGGTATAGAAAACGACATTTTGCCAATTTAATTGTCAGTCCTGATTTTCTCAACGCTTCCAAAACTAAACGTAATTTTGGTTTCAAGTCTTCCCAACTATTTCCCGGTATTAATATATCGTCCAAATAAAACAACGCCACCTCATCACGTAGAGGACCAAGGGCTCTATGCATAGCTTTACTGAAATAAGCGGGACCGTTCATGAGACCAAAAATCATTCGCGTAAACTCTACTGTTTCCTCTGGTGTTATGATCGCTGTTTTCTCTCTCGCGCTTTTCGTTAACGGTACTTGGAGGTAACCGTGGGCCAAATCTAAGACTATAAACATCGAGCTATTTCGGATCTGAGCAAGGTGATCGTCTATATTTGGCAAAGGGAAATGAACTCTCTCGGTAATGGCGTTCAGCTTTCGGAAATCCACACACAATCGCGATTCGCCTGTCTTTTTCTTTACTAACAGTACCGGGCTAGCATAAGCAGATTCGGTTTCGGTTACGATACCTGCATTTCTCCAATCGTTCACAATTTTACGGATCTCTTCTCGTTCATTAACCGTCGCTCTGTACGGCTTGCTTTGTATCGGTAATGCACTTTCTTTCAGCTTAATGTCCATAACGATCTCTTTCGCACACCCTAAATCATGGAGACCTACCGACACGCAGTCTCTAAACTCGTTAAGCACTTCCTCCAACTCTCGACGCACCTCTTCAGGTTGTCCCTCTCCGACGTTGATTTCTTCTCCTTTGATTTCTGTTATTCCTTTCGATGCTCGTTCCACAAATTGTACGCTTGAGATTTCACCTCGTACAGTCACTTGTCCCTTCGGAACCACACGTTCGCTCGTACCCCAATTTGACACTGGCACTGTATAACTCGAATCATTTTCCGCAAGATTAATCAGGGAAATTGAATTTGGCGGCACCACAACGTTTTCTACGCTCGACAATCTCGTGGACGTCGACGGCTCGCACTCGATTGGTAACTCGTGTTTCCGGTAAACTGTCAATTTATTTCCGCTTTTACTAAACGCGACGCCTGGTGATTCCGTATAATTTCGACCGATCAAAATATCTATCGCTTGCGTGTTATCCGGCACTACGTTCATGGACAAATCGTTCACTTCTACACCATCAATAACAATCGTTGCAATCACTTTTCCGAGGCTCTCTACAATGAACTCTGGTGGTCCAAACGGTTTTAAATTACTTTTTACCGGTAAAATGGTAAATTCTTCTTGCAGCGCTCGTGTCGCGCGAATCGTACACTCGGCACTCCCTGTGTCTATGAACGATGGTATATCCCGACCATTCACTGTCGCCATTTTCAGATATTTCTCCGCGGTACTGTCACTTTGTTTACCTATCGATTGCACGTTTCGTTTCTCGCTGGGGCCACTTTCACTGTTACTATTTGTAGGACAATTTCGACTTATATGACCTTTTTTATTGCACTTGTAACATATCGGACCTTGGCGTTCCTCAGGGCAATTCCGACTAATATGGCCTGTTTTCTTGCAATTGTAACACGTAAATTCACTCCTCGGTCCCTCACTCGGTGTGGCTCTACCGCGCGAATCACTCGGGCCCTTATTCTCTCGCGTTCGACTCGATTCGCCATTGTTTGCATAATTTCGATACCTCGACGTCGGATCACGATTCTCTCGATGGAAATCTCTTCTTTGTTTTGCTAATGTTTTATCGTAATAGAGTATATCGTGCAACAATTCGTCTGAGGTTCGTTGGTACGCGGGCATGACCAAATTGAAAAGTTCCCGCGACCACAATCCCGCGAGTATTTCGGATTTTTCATCCCGGAACGACAGTCCGAGGGGCGCGCACAATTTCGATTTTGAGTGGAAATAAGCTGTTAAGGACTCATTTCGCCCTTGCCGACGTGCTTCCATCCGGGACCATTTTGAGGCTTTATCCTCGCGTACTATGAAAGTTTCCGTAAAAGCTTCTCGAAACTCGCGCCACGTTCGAAATTCCTGTACGCGTGCTCTCGACCAGTCCCTTGCCCCCTCTTTCAAATGCATCCGTGCAGCCGTGAGAATATACCCATCGGGCCATTGATGTAGACGTTGCATCGACTCCAGGTTATCGATCCATTCTTGCGCTCGTAACCCATCGTCCTCACCGGTAAAATCTTCGATGTTTCTCGACAAGTCAGGGATGACGTGATAGCTTGGTATATTCGCTGCCTGTTGTACCTGCTGCAGTTCCTGTTGCTGCGTTACCAACAGTCCTGCTATTAGTTGCGCCACAGCTTCATGACTCTCCGTGGATAAGACAGTGCGCAAAGCATTTACCAATGGAGGCATCACAGGATTTTCTGTTACCGACGACTGTCCTCTCGGTGGATCTCGACATGATGGTTCGTTACTCTCGTCCGAGGGGTTTACCGATGGCGGGTCAATTCCCGCTAGTTGCTGGGTTGTCGAAGGTGCGGCCAACGGGTTTCTCTGCCCGGGCGGCGTTCTTTCGCCATTTTCCAACGTGCCTCGCTCAACTTGCCTCGTTTCGGCGCCATTTTGCCCCGGAACGATGCTCTCTCTCGAGGATGCGCGATCCATTCCCCGACCACGCCCGAACGAATGTCCGAGGACCATTTTCTCCACTTTTTGCCGGGCAAAACGTTCAAACTCTCGTTCGTCCACCATTCGCGCACTTTTTACACTCGACGCACGCGCGTTTAGCTTTTTACGAACACGTGTTTCCGTTTTCTATATCTTTTCTTTCAAATTTTATCCGTGGCGTACCGGTACAAACTTCCCTTCAATTTTTCGACTCTCTTTTCTTTTGCCTTTATTTTTGAGGGTATTGGACAATAGGAAATCCCACTTCTGAATTGTTATAGATTAAGAATATATATATGGATCGGATCTCGGGATATTCGGAGTAGGAAAGGCTTTTAGACGTAATTTACTCCGATTTATTGTTTGGCTCAAGCGTGATCGTACTTGTCACGAGAGGCGTTTATTGATATTTCAAAGAATATAGGATTAAATAAAAAAAGACATAGAAATAGTTATAAACACGGAATTATTAAATTTAACCGTTCGCTCTTCAGTCCGCGGCCATTCACTACCGTACGACTAGCCAACGCTCCCGTCCGCGGCCATTACTACCGTACGACGTTCATATACCTCTTAATCTTTACTCGAGCTCTTCTACGTACTAACTAACTTTATCATTTTTCAAAAAGGATCTTGCTCCTCAAATTCGCGTATCATGTTCAACATGGCGGCTTCCCCCCTTAACATAAGCCTGCCCCTACGCGCCACCTACTCAATCCCCTGGCGCGACATTTGAAATTCGCTAAATTCTCTAACATTTCCTTTCCTTTTTTCCTATAATTGTGTCCCGGGCCGTCGCTTATGGAAAAACGTGATTGATTTGCAGAAAAAGCCGCTGTACTAATAAAATCACGGAAACTGGAGCAGTCTCCCGGGATAGAACGCTCGCCCGCCAGTAGCGACTAGCGACTAAAAATGCATAATGCATAATAATGCAACTCGTATGACAACAAAGCCATGTGGAGAGCTCATCGGCGCGGATCACGGTGCGCGGATACATGGCGATATCGGCCGCGTGGGGGCAGCATCGTGCAATTCTCTTGTCGGAGACAGAGCGATCCCAACGTTATCGGTAATTACTAGTTTCCTCCATGTTGTTTATCCAGAATATTGCGATGTTGTGAATACTTGTGAAAAATCGACTGGAACAATAACAATATACTGTAATCCTGTGAATTGAAGTTGATTTCGAGGTGGATCTAAAAGGTATTTGCTCTTCATCACATATCGATCGAATTTTGAAAGAATAAGAATCACGCCCACGCGAAAAAAAAGCATTTCCTTGTGTATGAAGATTTGGAGGTTATGTCGCATTCGAATTAGTTTACTCTCCTCTGCCGTTAAGGAATCAAGTTTTAAAGTGCAAAATATATTTCAACCTTGAAAATCCGCTTGCGCGTGATATTTGAAACACCTGCTCGGTGAAACCAACGTTCCCGTTCTTGCTGTTTATTGAGAAAACCGTGGAAGGTAAACATAACCTCGCCGTTTTTCAGACAAGTTTTTTTCGTTGATTTGTCGACTTTCATATGAAAACCGTGTATGAATTTCCGTGGCAAAAACTTGGCAAGACGTTAACATTATTTTGCGACAAATGTCATTTACGGCAGAGAAGAAATTTTATCAAAATTTCACCCACTGCATTCTTTACTTATCGCGCTCCGATTGAGAAAAGTTTTTTTTTCCAAATATCATTCGTGAACCAATTTTTAACCTCTGCAACATCACAATTATCAGCATTATGTAATCTGGCATTTCTCCAAATGTTTGCCACGAGCAAAATTCACTTTTATGCAATCAATATTTTTGTTGGCAAATGCGGCATGCGTGGAATTTATTGAAGGAAATGACAAATGAAAAGGCATCATAGGTGTGCCATCTGTATAGAGAGGCTGAAAAAATTTTCTCAATTATTCAGTTCCGCCTTTTTTAACCCTTAAATTGGGCAACAGGCTCTACGGTATGAATTTTGCTTTGTTTCCTCAATCAAACGAAAAGTTAGGACGAAAAAAAATTTGGCAATCCCGGTATATTGAGAAAGGCGCGAATCGCATTGAATTACATTATGAATCCAGTTTTTATACTTGGATTTATAGCGGCTTTAAATAAAATTTAGTTTAATTATTTAATTAATTAATTAAATTGATTATTTAATTAATTAATTAAATTGATTATTTAATTAATTAATTAAATTGATTATTTAATTAATTAATTAAATTGATTATTTAATTAATTAATTAAATTGATTATTTAATTAATTAATTAACTAAATTAATTGGTTAATTATTTAATTAATTAACTAAAATTAGTTTAGTTAGAAATAAAAGTCAGTTTGAGAATTATCATTCAGAATTTCCTAAAATTTGGTACTGTTGGAGATTAGAAAAAGATCCAGTCAAATTTTCAAGAGGCTCCAGAGAACCAGAAAAAGATATTTGCATTGGTCGTTTCATACATTTTAAATTGAGTTTTATGATGAATCTCATTTTTTATTGTATTTTACAATGAGTTCTCATCAATTCTCAGGAGAAATCATAGTTTCCATTGTAAAATATGATGAAATGTATGAAATTAATGTGAAATTTATAAAAGTACCAATGGGAATATCTTTTTTCTGGTTCTTTGCAGCCTCTTGAAAATTTGACTGGATTTTTTCTAATCATAATCTACTACTGTACAAAATTTCATTGAATTCTCAAGGGTTAGCTTAATTTTCGACCATATACGGATGAAAACTGTTTTCACAAATCGATCCTTTCGTTTCTCTGTTTATGGGAACGATCAATTGCAGCCCCATCACCCAAAAAAAATCAACATGCGTCCACCGAGTTCCTCGTCCAGCGAATTCCAAATTCACGGAGGTGGCGACGAGTTCGAAACAAGGCAAAGACAAATGTTTGAGCAATTAGCACAGGCTGCAAAAAATTTGAACAAATTAGAGAGTAGCGCGAGTTTGAGCGACGCGGACATGCAATTGTTACGGCATCGTGCAATCGCCACGAGGAGTCCTCGTTCGTTTATTAAAAAAAAACGCAATGAGACCTCGCAATATTGCGGTAGGGAGAGCATATTCAAACGTCCGGAAGGACCAGCGCCTGTAAAGGGACACAAAAGCGTAGCGGATCATCACAGACATCCGCACAAATGGACCAAGTACAGCCTGGAAGATGTGCCCACAGAACAAATGTCCGATCGAAGTAACGCTCAGGCCGCGTTTTCGTTCTTACGAGAATTGCGAGCACGAAAAAGCATGGGAAATTCAGAAGGAGAAAACGATGAGGGAACGAGTAGCAACGGTATTGATTGCGAAAATGAAACGATACTATCGACTCGATGTAAATCCACGGCGCATATACCATTCAGAAAAACCGTTAAAAATAGAATCAACAATGAACGCTCTGTCGTGATCGTCAAGTCGTCCGATCGACCCGTGTTTCGAAACAGCAAAATCATTCTGCCGGAGTATGTCGTTGGACAAAAACAAGAAAAAGTCAAAACTGTAAGATCCCGCGTCAAAGTCGATAGAACCAAGCAACTCAAACTTGATCACTTGGAGGAAATTGACGAATGATCATTAAGAGTATGATGCTCATTTGATTCTCATTATTCGGCACATTTGCTATAGACAACGCCTGACTAACGAGTCCAATTTTCTGTCGAGTTTTCATTCAACTGTAGACAAAATACATCAATTAAATCACAAGCAGCAGGTCCCTTCATCTCGTTCGATTGCAAGCCGACAAGCGGTCCAAAGTATTTTCACGTCGAGAATACGCAAACGCAATTTTTCAAATGGATAATTCCTCATTTCCGAGGACAATCCAGTTCGAATCTTTCCGCGTCATTGCCTTTTTCACACGGGACAAAATTCAGCTCCAATAGATCGAACATTAGCAAACAACGGGAAATTGAGTCGGAAAATCTGGTGATTCGCAATCGTGTGGGAAAAGGAAACAATTATAGAAACAAAATTAAATAAATAACGATATTTAATTCGTGTTAATTCTTGCATTTCCATTCACAATATTTTCTCCTCTAACCATTTTTCTATACTATTTTCCGTACACACGTAAGTGTCGTTTCCCTACCCCACGACGTTCAATCATTTCTCCCATAAGACGTGAGCTCGCTATAGAAATGCGAATTTGTTTTCGTCATTTCCCATCGTCACTCACTCCAGTCCCGATCCCTCGCCCATGGAGTCACATACGCAATGATTCCATGCGGTATCGTGTTCAGGGCATCCGATCGAAACGTCGAAAGTTTCTCCGAAACAAAAAACAACAACGAACATTCAACTTTTAAATTCCACATTAAAGTACCAAATTTGAGATAATCAAACGTTTGGTTCGTTACAATAATCACGTTGAAGTTTGCCCAATTGAAATGCACACGTTTTTCATTATCTCGATCGTTCACACGGTTTACGAAGAATGATAAAACTTTTGAATCAACTCGTTTTTTTATTACAAAATTAAATAAAGTTGACTATGACAAACGAAGTGGATTTTTCCGAGGCATTTCAATGGTGTCGATTTCTATAATATGGACAATTCACGACATGATCGAAACAGACATGTCGGTTGAAATTTAATGCTAACGGCGACGACGTACGAATAAATTCCGTTAAATAACAAAATGTTACTATTTAAATATTTCATTTGCAGCCCTCGCTGACAGAAATCGCAGTTAAAACTGAATAGGAATATAAAATTGATCAAATTTCTATTACTTAATCGATCAGTATAAATAAAAAAAATCTTTACCAATATTTCGGAAACACATGGTTCATAGTATAAAAACGGATTTAACTATTTCGAGGTTGAATCGATAATATTGATTTCCTCTTGAAATTTCGTACTAAAATTTAACAAATTTTTTCTATGATATCGATCGCTCGTATTTCTCAGACGAAAACGATCAAGAGAGTCATTTCTATGCACGATTTAAACGATTCGATAATTATGTCATTAGTTTTCCAGCAATAAACATAGAATTAAACAAATAGTGTTTATAAAATCAACATCGAATCGTAGAATTTTTTTTTCTCACTATACTATAAGTATTCGTACTAAAACTTTATGTAATAAAAGACTTTTAGACAACAACAACGATAACAGCAATAATAATATTAATAATAGTAATAATGATAATTATAATAAAAGTGATAATGATGCTGATGTTGTGGTTCCAACCGTTGGCACGCATTTAACGATGATATACATTAAACTAATCAGACAAAACGCATAAAAGCCTGCAGCGAGCGCGTCGCTCCCACCAAAACGACATTTTTCAAAATACTCTCATCTCTTTCGCTATTATGGACGATTATGTTTAATTGTCAAGGAAGATTAACCATAAATCGAAAGTGGCTAAAATATCATTTTATGGCACAAATTCGATTTCGGGGGTTACGCCCCGGAAGCCAGTTTCGTAGTTGCTTCCGATTTCGTTTATTTTTATTTCGAGTTTGAGCACATCCAGAAATATGACAAACAATTTATTTTCTCAGGCTCTTGCTGCGTAGAAATTCAACAAAAATAGGAACGATTCGGCGTTTGCAAAGATTATACAAACTCGAATTTTGCTACCGGCGCAATTTTTTAGAAAAAAATATCGTTCAACTTTATAAAATTGATCAAAAGATTCATTTCGATTATAAATTGTTTGTTTTTCTGGATGATCCTGCTTACTTTTCTTCGAATATGTGCCATTTTTTACATTTTTTTTGCAAATCGATTTGAAAGACTTGAAACATATGGACAATTCTTGTTAGATTGAGACATTATTTTGTTACTTTTTTGGTAAATCACTCAGTTTTTAAATTCTGATCAAGTTTTCAATAATTTCTTGCGAATTCTCTTGAAAAACTTGTACAAAGTTAATGTTTAATGCCAGACAAGACAAATGAGTGCCCAATTTTGCACAATAGTTCCGTTCCAAATTATTAATGACGCAATCAAACATTTGGGTTGAATTTTTTACATTGACGAGTCGATGATTTCGCAAGGCGATCAAGTTAACGAAATTTTTGAAAAAATGCTCGACTCGATTTTGACAATTGAACAAATTCATCAAAAATCAAGAGACGCTGTAGCGTCTCGACGTCAAGTGTGTTAAAAACGAAAGTCTGCGCGCCCTCTCAATGTCAATGTGACGGTTTTGGCAATTTATTTCATGGCGGAAATCCAAATTTATACGGAGAGAAAATAATATAAAAAATTACTAATTTATGATCGTAAACGATAATGGATTTGCTAGAATTTCTCAGAGATTTTGAGACTCGCAGATTTGATACATTTCTCGTGATTCATGCGCTTGCAGGTAAACGAATGCATTAAATTTGGTTTGGAACTATTGTGATCGAACACGATCCCATTCCAAAGGATCTAATTCGAGTAAACTAGATGTCGAAATTGTTATAGATTTTTACGATTCTGAAGTTTGCATCGTTGGAGTGCAACGAAATTGTTTCTTATATTTGGCTAAAATAATAATTTAAATGGAGAATTTAATTACGATGAGAAAATGATCGATTTTTGCCAGCCGAAAACATATCAGCTCGAAAAATTTGGTCGACATTGAAAATCGAACGAATCAACAATGAAATAAAATATTTTTCGTTGCATTCCAACGTTGCAAACTTCAGCATCATTAGATTGTTGTCGATTCCCATGGTGGCTCAGTTCGTACTTGAAATATTGACTTAGATATCTTGGTTGATTTTTTTTCTCACATAAAAGACATTACGTTATCAATGTCGTCGTTATGGAGACACTGATTTGGTATCAATCAAAAACACAAGCCAGAACTCGCACTATACAGTCACCTATTCGCGCACAGGTTTTTTGACCCTGACTCACACATTCCTTTCTTCGGTTTCGTTTGTTATCCTCCCGCTCCTTTTTTCCTGGTTTCATACCCGAATTATTGCGGCAAGTATTTCCTTTGCGATTTCTCGGTGTTTTTGTGAGACGGCTCGTCGTTGCCGAATGTTGAGCCTGTGAAAATTGGGATCAAGTCATTTTTTTGATTCAGACAGAATTTCCACAGAATTGAATGTTCGTCTAATAATTTTTCGGTGAAAAAGTAGATTTTTGAGATTTACGATAATTACGAAAGTTTACGGTCAGTTAGATTCGCGACTCGTTGATTAATCGAGAAAGAAAATTGACCTGGTCGCTGGGATTTCTCGCATCGTGACCGAGAATTCGAGTTGCTATGATGGCAGATTCGTCAGGAGATAAAATGCCGCTTCGCATAGGGCCTTCGATGAATTCTCGACTGGTCATGAGAAGATATCTGACGCTGTACCAAACCTCGTCGTCGAGAGCAGCTCGTTTGTTGGCCGCTGTGGGTTCGAGGCCTTGTCTTCTGCACTCGCAAGCGGCCCATTTGTCGAGAGCACTAAATAAAACGCCTTCTCGAAGGAGATTGAGCTCGTCCCTCGAAGCGAGTTCGGCGACTTCATTAGCGCCAAGTTCTTCGAAATTTTCTTGCTGCAGAACTTCATCAGGTGCGGAGTCAATGACGTTGTGACACGCTGACAAAAGTCTCGAACAGGCATTCGCTAGAATTCAGGATTCTTCAGAAAAGTTCGCCGATCAAAAATCAAGTTTTTTCTATAATTATTCACTCCGCGAATTCTCGATATCGCAAATCCTAAAACGCGATACCCCAATCTTAATGATGAAAAGAATTGTTACCCGAAGGTTCACAATTTTTTCACGTTTTTTCTTCTCAAATTAATTGCAAAGACCAATAAAAAAAAAAAACACTTACCAATGACATCGACATCGCTTCGAGGATCCACCGATGTTTTGGGCGTTCTATTTTCATCCGGCAATAATATTTGCTCCGGGACATAAAGATTGAGACCGTGATAAACACCGAGGACCGTCGAAGCACTGAGATTCGCGGTGATGTAATCAACCGCAAGTCGAGCTAATTCGGGGCAGAGCAATTGATGAGCCACATCGAGTGTCGAGCGCGCTGTCGATACTGAGTGAAAATTCAGTGGATCGCCCCGCAAATATCTGTCAATGATTCATCCAGAGAATAAGTCAGTGCTCATCATTCGTCACATCAAAGTTAACGAGCTCCGCACTAAACTGCGTTCAAAGTAAACAATCCATATAAACAAGTTAAAACAAAAATGGTACTGCTCAGCGTTGACACCTTAAATGTGGCGTTGCTCGCGAACAATCATTCATGTAAAATATACGAATGAATCCGATGAAATGTCTCCGAAATGAGATTTATTAAGCAAGTAGTTTCGGCTGAGCGGAACAAAATTATTGAGGATTTAAAAAAAATTCTTAAAGATCAAGAGAAATATATTCACGTTAGGAGATGGTGGAATGCCCTTTTGTCAACGTGCCTGAGAGGCACCATGGGCGGAGGATCACTCGCCGGTGGAGCTAAATCTCCGAGCAGCATAGCTCGAAACCATTCAGACTTTTCTGCCAACTTTTCACGCTCGATATTGTATCTCCACGTATCACCAGGTGGACCAACCTAATTGTCATTAAACACAAATTCGATTACCCCCGTTGCATTAATTCGCTCGGACGAAAAATCTGATATTTTTTTGGGACTAGCAAATTGCTGGATGACAGACACTAACGAATTCGAAAACATTCGCTTCAATTATGGAGAATTCTTTGATTTGCATCTCATGATTTTTTTCATAAAAGAAAAGTTGGGTGCAGACACCGAATGATTCTTCCCTTCCCAATATTTCGCGAGTGGAACTTCTTGACGTCACTTCCCGGTTCGATGTTACGTGTCTGCATCGAAACTACAGGTACTTTTCCCATTAGTCACTGATCAACCTTCGGAGTCGCGATCCAGTAAGAGAATCATGAAGATTTTGTCATTTGGTGCCAAATAACTCGCTCACACTTTGCGGTATTGACATTTTTACAACAAAAATAGTTTTTTAAACAATAAATAATAATTTTTGCAGATTTTTCGAAAAGTCATCTCTCATCGCAACAAATTGCAGACGGCAATACAGCCCCAAACTTTTTTTTACTTCAACTTTTGGAACTATTCGTCTTACCTCGAGAATGACAAAGTCCTTCATATTTCTTTCGGGCATTTGAGTTCTTTGTGAATTCAGTGATTCTTGGTTCATTCCCTTGGTTTGTGAGTTCTCGAAATCCCCGAGTTCTTCCCCAGGACTGGCAGCGTTGTTTCGAGTTCTCCACCGCTGATTATCCCAGCAACGTTTAACTCGCCGAACTTCAGACTTGGGGCTCACCAGTGCATATGCCAAAAAATGATTTCGGCAGCCTGCGCAGAAAAAGTTTGTTTCCTGCGATTAAAGTGTGTGACAAAAAATGCCAGCGCGATACCGCAAAATCGAGTCCGCAGTTATTGGGAAAAAAAAAAAAAATGGAAATTGGAATAACGAAAATAGAACAAACATTTTTCTTCTGCTAATTGCTACCAGAATTCTTAAAAGATTTCCTGAATCAAACTGGACAAGGAAAGGTTCGTAGAAATTTTCATAAAAAACTCTCAGAGAAGTCGTGTAAGAATTTTTTTTTCAAATCAAGAGGCTCCCGATAAGGATTTATGGTTCTAATGCACTGAAAAGAAAATTTTGTTGAAAAATATCGATATTTTGTTGAATACGTTCAACTAAACGTTTTTTCGAAAAATCACGAAAATTTTGTCATTCCAGCAAAAAACATTCTGGAAAATAGTTTCGGAAAGTGAATTTTTGTCATTCCAATCGTAAATTTTACTGACAGTTCCGTTACAATGAAAAATATTGTCGAAATAACGAAAATTTTGAAATCATCCCAAAATATTCAGTTCGCCGTATTCAACAAAATATCGACGTTTTTTTGACAAAATTGAATTTTCAGTGTGGGTACCCCTGAGGCTCCAGGATGGCTTTGCCAAGTACCAAGAGAAACATGCCCTTTGAAATCATTGCAGACAAGTTAATTGACAACGAAGCAGCATAAATGAATTTTATGGAAAAAATGGTACAGGGATCTCGGTTTTCTGGCGTTTAGGAAGGAACTACGAGGAAAAAGACAATCGCCAACATTTTAAGGTCGCGGCGTGTCAATTAAACTGCTCCGTGCAACTCGCCATCGTACCATATTTCCAATTGTGCGAGCGATCCATAAGACTCGGCTGCCAGATGACAACTGTTCGTCGTGTCTAACGAATCCGCTTATATAGCCCACCACTCGTGACCCTTTCTCCCACCACTCGCGACCCTTTCTCCCACCACTCGCGACTCCCCACTCCACGTCGATTGTATAGCATAATAATAATCGTATCAGAGCAGTGCAATCGATAGAGAGTTGGGGTGGGGATAAGTTCGAGTTCGTCAATTATAATTGCCAGCCCTAGTGGACAACGTGGGCAGTTGGCGCTCTCGGTTTTCGTCATTAGGGTGAGCTGTTATTGCTAAAACTGAGGATTCGATTTCATATCGCGACACGGTCAAATATTCAGTATCACTAGATATTTTGAAAAACGTGTAGCATGGAAAAAAAATATTATAAATAATATTTTCATGGAAAACAAATATTTAAATAATATTTTCATGGAAAACGAATATTTAAATAATATTTTCATGGAAAACAAACATTATAAATAATATTTTCAAGGAAATCAAATATTATAAATAATACTGAAGCAATTTGCACGAGGGCCCGATGAAACTGTAGAAAACCCGGTCGATACCGGTGGCTTTAGTTTTGTTGTCAATTTGAAACGGAGGCTACGATGGAGAACTAAGAAAAACTGCTCCAGCCAATGACAATTACAGTGGTGCATGGATAAGCGGTCACCCAATCGAATATTGCGCCCGCACGGGTTTTCTTATCCGATTGATCTCCTGAACCAAATACCGCGCACGCACACTGAAAAGAAAATTTGGTCGAAAAAGATCGATATTTGGTTGGATACGTTCAACCAAACGTTTTTTCGAAAAATCACGAAAATTTGGTCATTCCAGCAAAAAACATTCTGGAAAATCTTTTCGGAAAGTAATTTTTTGTCATTCCAATCGTTAATTTTGCTGACAGTTCCGTTACAATGAAAAATATTGTCGAAATAACGAAAATTTTGAAATCATCCCAAAATATTTAGTTCGCTGTATTCAACAAAATATCGACGTTTTTTGACAAAATTGAATTGCATACAACTTGACATGCATTTTTCATCGCGAATCAAAATATGGCAAAGTGACTAGCGGATCGTTTGTCATTTCGATAATTCGCGGTTTGGGGAATTATTATATTGGCTTTGATCGCTTTCAATGCATCGACGTCACCGGAAATTTCGAGCGGTTTTCAAACCGATGAGCCACCAAACTGCTTCAATACTGCATAGCACTGGTTTCTGCTTAATGGTCCCATAATATGGGAAACGTTTTTTATATAGTGATAGAACTTGGAGATGTCAAACTTGTGTATTAGTCGGAGTGCTCAATGTGTACATTACATATATATACATTATCTATATATAGTGCAGGCTCAAGCACGTATATCTAAATCATACAAGGGTTTGGCAATGTTTGTTTTGGATGAGATAGCACCAACGTGGGTTTTTTTTCTTTTCATTTTTGATGTTCTACTTCACGCCTTATAATAAATGAATCAAAGTAGTTCCTGTAGATCAGTCATGAAAGAATGTATTTGACGAGACGCGGTTTCTCAAATAGACAAACAGTCTAATTCGTTTCTTCCGTGATATCGATCTCTATATTTAGAAATGTTGGAAAAAGAATCGCGAATAAAAATACGATCAAAGTGTCGCGTCGCAACGGGAATATTTTTTGCATCAGCCGAAATCGTTAAATGCCTGATTGTTCTTCACATTTGATACAATTTTCGTGCAAAGACTCTTTCATAATGAACGGTTTCGCGACGATTTTTCGAGCCTTTGTAAACGAGCTTGACATCGGAATTTCATTGAGTGTTTGCGAAGAAAGTTTTGACAAATAAATTGAGAGGATCGAAGAAAACGTACAATTCCATTGACAATGATTCGATCCGATTTCTTAATCAAGCAAACAGAATGTCACAAAGGTTTTTCTTTACCCTCACAATGTTCCAGCACGTCGCGGCTATTTTCACCACCAAGTTCTTCGATAACAGTCATTTTTGACGTCTGTTTTTATTTTTTTATTTTAAATAAACATTGCCGTTTTTTCCACTGTTCGCAAGTCAAAAACAGCAACACACGATGACTCTTTTGGAGAAGAATCGCTGGATATGAGTCAATTAGCCGACTACCCTCCGGTCCAAACGCTCGCACTGCACTGCGCGACCCTTTACGCGACTCCATTGAGCACACCGCTCCGACTCTTTATTTTTCTTTACCTCTTCGTGCTCTCTTCCTCCCGCTGTCGAACACCGTGACTCAGAATTAACACGAAAGATATGTACCACCCGCAATCACATACACGTGCTACCTATATCAATCCTTGTGCTACACGCAGCTCAGAGTCGCTACAGCAACCTAATGAATTGTTGAGACCGCGATAGTAACGTATCGAGTGAGTAATCAGTGTTTTATTTCTCTTTTTTTTCTTGTAACCATCACCGTTCGAGATCATAATATTATTAATCATATTTCTACGTACACACGCTCCTCAATGTGGCGCCTAAATCGTCGACTATCCATGCAGTTCGATCGCAAAATTGAGAAACCATTTTTGTTGTTGTCAATCACTCGTCTGTTTTGTGCATGTTGGACAAGAACTCGGAAAGTTTTTTTCAGATATTCTTTTTCTCCCTCGATAGAAAGATTTTTTTAAAGCAATTTTTCGAATTGTTCGTTGGGAAAATTCCAGTTTTTTATCGGTAGGACAGTTGGAAACACGAATATGTCGAACTTTAGGAGAAAATTTTTAAATATCGAGATTTCCGAAGTTGCTCGGGATGACATTCGATATTTTGCTCGAAAAAAAATATCAATTAGTGCATGCGTTTTGTAGTAATGCGAAGTATCGGAAGTGGCGAAAATGGCTCAAGAAAAAACGGTTCAAACTTCTTCCAGCTCGAAAGTTTGTTCCTTGAAAATTCTTCCCTTAAATTTAAGGCGACGTTTTTTTTTGCTGGGGACGTTTTGAAATCCGCGAGTTTCATGCACCAACGATGTTTTATCGAATTATTTTTGTTCTTTAGTCTCATGCCACGAACCCTCGTTTCTGCCTCGCTATTCGGGCGAATGGTCAGTGCGAAGAGATTCTAAAATTGGAGCGCAAAGATCTGTGGTAAACTTGATACAACCCACGCGCGAGTTGATGCATAGCGGCGAATGTTTAAAAATCGAAAAAATTCAGCAGAATTCCGAGCACCGAAGAGCTTTAGCTCGATTTTTTTCCGGCGGTGAACAACGAGGAAGGAAAAAAATTTGCGAGTTCGTAAATTTATTTTGATGATTTTATTTTTGACGCGAACTCCGCTCTCTTCGGTTTTTTAAATTTATAAAATAAATATATTCATTTTCGATTTCTTATGCTCAATTACTACGTAATTCAAAAAAGATTTTTCTTGTGTTTAAAAAAGCGACGCAGATGCGCCTGAATTCCATTTATCGCCGAAGGGAACAATGAAAGAAACGTGTGAAAATAAATTGTTAAAGGAATCGCATTTGATATTATTTGCTCATGTGTCTCGAGGACACGATCCTATATGAAGCTGAACGTTTATTAAATAAAGCGAAGAATATGCACTTTGTATATGGCCAACTCGAAGGTAATCGCTTCAAATCTAGTGACATTGAAATATAGTTTTTCTTATTTGAATCTCTAGACAACAATCGGTCAAGCAGTATCCAAAATAGTCCCTGTGAATAAATCTTTAACGCAACCTTCGAAGGTTCATTACCAAATTCATTCAACATAATTTATTGAATCAGCCCATGGACCTTTCATCGAATCGAAATGCAAAAAAACAGTTTGAAATTCGAAACAAAAATAAATTTGGAACACTCGTTGGTTCTAAACGTATTTTCATGTCTAAACAAAAATTCTAAACGACCGATGAGGCATTTTTTTTGAACTATTTTCATTTTTGTACCCCGGGTCCTAAAATCTTTGAAAAAAAAAAAAACCAAAAAACATATCGAAACCTGATAAATATGATTGAAATTTGTTGATTGACGTAATGAAACGTTGCAACTATTTTTCCAGTCCCGTATTTTCCATCCGGACATAACATTTTCCTCGATAATACTAGAAACGGAGGTCGAGATCATTAGTCAACGAGTCATTGTTTCTAATATCTAAAAGAGTAGCAGCGAGTGCGGAACGTGTACATTAACAGGCTTGAAGTCAAGTTTGCTATAGTTTTCCGTTCGGGCGGTGGGGGGCGAACGGAAAGTTTAACGTCATGAGTCCCAAGGGACCAACGTCGCGTTTAAATGCTCAAGTTGACCTGCTGCTGTACGAATTCGCACTGGGTCGATCTCATTTCTTTCAGCTGGCGAAACTTTTTTTTTCGATGTTTTTAAGCGATGGAGATTTTAAAAAATCCAACGGGTTGTCGCGGTGATAATTATTATTAAATAAGAAATTTAGGACACTCGAGACTTTTTTGTCGCATGAATTCGTCTGCATATATGTCGAGCAGTTCGAAAAAGAATCGAGAGAAATGTTAATTGTGTATTGGTTTATGGAAAAACGAGACGATCCATGGAAAGTCTGCAACGATACACACGACACACGTGCATCGAGCCTTTCGATCGCGGCTGTTCTCTCATCGCATGTTATTAAATTATATCTTCAGCTCAAGTCGCAGGCAGCTCCGTTTACTGTGATTATTTATCAAAATTGATCGCGCACCGCGATGACAGAAGACACTGTTTCTGCTAACAGGTACGAGATGGTCACGGAGAAAAACGCGATTGCGACAGACGAGCAGACTCGCCATTGATGAATTTCCTTGCAAAAGATCGAGCGAAATATCCAAGATAGTTTTTTTGCCATTGAGTAAAACCTGCTGTCAATCGATTATAGAATTGCGAGGAACGAGGATGACGAGTCAATCACTGAAATTATAATCGCGCGTTGAACATTGACGGGAAATTAAAATTTTCCACATTTATGACACAGTTCGCGTTCGTTTTCTTTCCGATCGGCAAACTTTGAAACACAATATTATCTCCTGCATCTCCAGTGTGGAAAAACGTTACGACAGAATTGCTGGCGTACCTAATTTTATTGCGAATTTCAGTGTCTGATAAATTAACACCGTAAAATGTCAAAATCTTTACGACAGTTCTTTGCTACGTTTTGTCAGGCAAGCTCGGATCGAAAAATACGATTTATTAAAGTGCATAATGATTTTTGTAAACAAAGAAATGAATTATGGAAGAATAATCGACATTTCTCACGCTCTTCGTTCCAGGTCGCTAGAGTTTGTTTTTAAATCTTTCTTATTGTTGCTATGGCTCTTTATTTTTTTACCTTGACTCGTGTTGGCATTGCTATATTTTTCGTCGTATATTTTTGTCATTAAAATGCAACTCTTTGACTTGCAGAATCCTGCGGAATTTACTATCGAGAAATAATTTTTTTTTTTTTAATTTTGAAAAAGTGCATCCAAATCTAGCTGCATGCACTGTGAACAAAAGTTTTGGCTCAAGTCGAGACTCGGTTTACTTCAGAACGGGTGCATTTACCGGGATCATTTCACGTTCGAGTTGATGCTAGACGCATATTTTTTCACGATTCTCGTAAAAAGCAGTTTTCTCTATCGTTCGTGGTGATTCATCGAACGAATAACTCGTTCGTTTCCCTTCTTATCTTAAGAAAAGTAAATTCAGTTTCTCAAAGGACAAGCAGAGCAACGTTAATCGTAGTTCGACGATCTTTTTGTGTAACGACGGATATAGGACGTTGCAAATTTGTCAAAATCCTTGATTCGTTTTTGTGGGTCAATACTTGAGTAAAGTCGATACGTGACAAAAATAAAAAAATTAGAGACCCGACGATTTTTCGAAGAAATCGTAATTTAAATGAATTATTACTATCGGAGCTTTTCGCCGAAACTCTCCATTTTGACCACTTAAGAGCGAAACTGCATTTTATTAAAAACTGCAATTCTGCAAAATGCATAATTTTACTCCGTTTTTGTATATATCGAGACATGCTCTTCGTTTTTGTATCATTATTTTGGGAGGAATTCCTCTCGACCGCGTGTTTCGAATTTTTGACACCACTGGAGCGACAGCATGAAAAAATTTATATATAAATATCTGTTTTATGGTGTTTACTAGTGACGCCGTTAAAAGTCTTTAAGTTTATTTTGGAGCTTGTCAACTAAAAATTGCAGTTGAAGAAGCTGAATAGATTGTTATCTTCGTCACGTTATAGGGTTGATTTACTCAAAGTCCGCAAAAACGTATCGTATAGCACGCACGCCAGGCCATATCAGAGTTAGTACGAAAGGGCTTCCAGTATTGATCATGCGAGGTGGCGTCGACGAGTCTCCCTCACTTCTCCCTCTCTAGCATTTGCAACCCGAGCGCTCTCTTCACTTTCTCTCAGGTCTCTTCACTCTTCGCGGCTTTCCGGAATTCGCGAATCGATACAAATACGGCCATTGTCCTCAAGAAAATTCTTACGGATCTTCAATTTCTGGAATTTACAAATCGATATTCCGTGACGTCGCGATCAAATGCGCAATGACTTTAAATCTCCGTATAAACAAATTACTTCGAATTTTGAGTCGAATTTTTTAGGTCGATTTATAGTTTTGGCTATAAAAAA
Organism: Diadegma fenestrale; assembly: GCA_037043255.1. Lineage (NCBI taxonomy): Eukaryota > Metazoa > Arthropoda > Insecta > Hymenoptera > Ichneumonidae > Diadegma > Diadegma fenestrale. Next base: position 7,333,917 of record CM073315.1, read on the forward strand.
GTCTAAATCGCAATTTGGTTGACAAAAAAATGGCAAACACGAAAAAGATTAATAATTTGTTGATTCCCGTGATTGTGAAAAATTTATAAATGATCGACCTCTCGATTTTCAAACTATTTCGTACAATATTTATCGAACATCAATATATCCGCGGAAATAAATTTCCTTCAGTGCAGAAGATGTGATAAAAACAAACATGTAAATCCAAGCTTGCACATTGCTTCATAACAATTTTAAATAATTGATGATTTCTCGCACGATCGGACCGAAACCCGCAAAAACGTATTGACTTATGGCGGACGTGTTGTCGATTCTCCAAAATTGTGAGAAACCCATGTGCAAATTAAGTTTGCACACATTCGGCAAATAGCGCGAAGGACAATTTTTGTTTAGTCAATCTGAAATTATTGAGTAAGGAGGAAATTCATTTGAGAAGACGTAGTAGAAAAAAAAATCTCAAGTTTATTTCGTATTTTCACTATATCTCCGTTTGAATGTTCCAAAAATGTATTAAATCCCTCAGCGCGATCCAAAACATTTTTTGGATACATAAAAAAACAAAATGTCAACCAGAGGCATGATTTTTTATAAATTTTCTTGCGTCCACCCCCGTTTCGTGGAGATCTTGATGAAATGATAAAGTCTCGTGGAAAATAAAGCTCGATGGCAGAATTTTTTGGCCGGACTCATCCAACTTGAATTTTTTTGTTTTATTTGTCGTGCCAATTTCAATTTTTCTGAACCTACCTCTGTTTTCTTTGGATATCGATAAAATAATAACGTTCTTGTTAAAAAATGAGCTCATTTCCTTAACCTTCAGACGTATGTGTGTTTATCGGCTTTCGTAAGTTGATTTTGCTTTTCAATGACTTTATACTCGCAATGCACGACTTTTTCGTTGCAGCCTCACCTTTTTTTCTCATATTGTTGCAACAACAGTTGCCGAAACTTTCAACGCTTGATTCTTCCGGAGCATTATATTCAAACTCACGATAACTATAGCGTCTTTTTTTATTTTTCCCCCTCTGTAATCATTCCTTTTGACCTCCACGTAAATTCTGTAAAATAATCGATTTTTACGCGACTTCCTCACGTCAATATCAACGATAACGAGACTCCCATTGTATCCGTCGATTCGTCCATTTTTGTCAACAAGTCGACGTGAGAAATCCGCAGATTGTTACAAAAATCGGGCGTGAATATTACGCCGAAAGGAGAAAGACTCGAAAAACCGAAAAAAAAAATCGGATAAAATATCGTACTTCGAAATATTCTTGAATAGAATTTCTGGTTTAGTAATATTCCCATGAAAACCCCATGGATACAAAATAATTAAGGAAAAAACTGATAGTCTGATATTTTTCTTGATCAAGAAAATACTAAAACTCACCGATGACCACCAAAGCGAGTAAAGCGTTTGAGTTCTTGAGCCTAAAATTAAAAGACTGAAAGACAATGTCCAAGCACGATTCGTAGGGATAGCCAGAAAAGCCAGCACGTGTTTCTGCGTTGCTAACGTTCCGCGTGGACTCGTTGTTGAATAAACAAGTTTATACGATAGTTAACGCATCGTATCGAGAAGGATAATTATCTACAAGGTTCGTATAGTCATTTTGTCTCGGAGGTTGCTCCCTCGCGGTATAGAACAGCGACAGTGTTTATTTTGTTTGAACCACATGCGAATTACCAGAAGGCACAGAAAGATAACAACTGTTGATATGATGATTACTTTGAGGTAGTTGTTAAATGTTTGTTTCCGAGTCTAAGGACTGGCGGTTCGGTATGTAATAATAATGTTGTCATATAACAAAGCTCCGCATCTTTGACTCCAATATATGGCAGTAAACATAATTAAAAAAAAAGATCGCTATATTGTTTCAAAATCTTTTACACTATAATGTCCAACGAACGCTTCTTCGGTGTTTCGAAATTCTAATCCCTATCGCGGCATATCGATAAGTCACTATTCTTTATTCTGGATTCAAAAATTCACCGGAAAAAGTGAATTTTTCTTCCTATTTCCATATTGTGGAAAATGTTAAAAATTCAATTAATGCCCTAGATCGATTTCAGTCCTTTTTATTATTTTCCGATCCGCAATAATTTCTTGACGAAAAAAAATCCGAGAGGAAGAAATTAATCAAATAAGTTCTCTCTGGATTGTCACAATCTCCGTTTGTACACCGGCGGCATTTCTGAGGCAGATTGTATGCAGAAAGTACACAATTATGGAACCATAAAGAAATTCTAATCAAACAGTCATAAATAATCTGGAGCTGTATATTTATGTGGCACTTTTTACATCGCACATGGTGTAAACGAATATTCGTTTGGCGGGATAATTGAAAAGAAGTGAAATTTCTTTAATTTATGTGCAAAGACTATTTGACTGGATAATCCCAGCGCAATCCTTGCCGAAATCCGCCCGAAACACTGATTGGATAGTTCGCCACATCCGCAAAATTTTTCATGCGATTTTCGAAAGCTCCAGACTTTACGAATTTCACAAAATTCTCCGACAAACTTGCGAGACAATTCAACATTCTGCATAAGTTTTGCACACATAGTTTTGGAAAGCAGTTGGAAAATCCACACTTTGCCATAGTGTACTCCGAATTATTTTCACAGAGACTTGACAGATATGACGAAAAGTTTGTCCAAAAACATGGAGATAGAAATTCGATCAATCAGTTTCGGAGATACATCGATGTACGTCTCTCAACTTCGAATCCAACGTTTTTTCCTTAAACTTTATATATTTTTACGTATCTTAAGGACGCATGACCAAAAATGACGTCGATTTTTGAAAAATTCACACGCATGTTAACTTTTTGACGCGAGAATGAGCAAATTACTATCTCAAGTTTATTTTTCAAAATCGGCCTCATTAGAGTCACTGAGCTACGATTTTTGTTGACGATCGCAAACCGATCAAAGTACATCGACGTTCTTGACACTATCTGCTGCTTTGTGGTTGACAGATGGAGATTATATCGATAGATTTACCCAACGGAACTGAACCCACACTAAAAAGCACCTCTGTGGCTCGAAAGATCAACGACCAAGTTGCGAGAAGGTCCGTTGCATCGAATTCGGAGGGTATCATTCATAACAGATTAACAACTTGAGGAATATCGATCCTTGGGACGCCACATGATATGACGACATGTCTTTCGTGATGACATTGAAATCGAATAACTCAAGGTGCATGTTGGTTGTTGACAAAGTTGATAGACTCGAGTCTTGATACAACAATGTTGATAAAACTGGAGTAAATATTCGATGAGAATTGAAATGTATGCTCATTAATGTACCACGTGATGGCAGGACAAAGAATTCGGGATTTCGGTCAGTAAAAGTCAAAAATGATGATTGTATGGATTCTGGACAGCTGACGTTATTTTTTTTCTTCTTAATGCGGAGCTGTTCACGATGCATTTCAGGGCTCGATCGCAATGAAATTCCAATATATTTTTTTTCATCGAGAGCTAAAATTCAGCGGACACAATAATTCATAATAATCTTCGAGGATTTCAAAGACAAATCTGATGCATTGGGGTTAATTGGGAAGGTGAAAACTTGTGAGCAAGTAATTATTTTTCGTTGGGCGTTCCAACGATGAATTCTTAACGCTTTTCAAACTATTAGCATGACTGTCAAAGCTGGTATGGGAGCTAATGAACCACATGCACCTTTTTTATCCTTCAATGATAATTATGAAGCTCATTAGTCTTTTTTTTCATCGATCGTCGGTATTTGTCTCCGTTGTCTCTAAACGCAGAGTCCTTCGGGATTATTTCTATTCGAAATTTCATATTCTTCGATCAATTAATAGTTGTTGATTGAAAATGATTCGAAATTTAATTGAATTTATTACTTTTATAAATTTCCATATTTTGTTTAATAGTCGTTCTTGGAAAAATATCGTAAGCGATATGGGAACGATGTTTATTATTAACTTCCACTAAATTGTTTATCAAAGAGCATAAAACTTTTCAAACGCCTCAAGCCCATTCTGCCACTTTTGTCCGATTTTGTTTTTTCAAGACCTCCGTGATTATTCAAATGAGAATGCAATCGACAAACAACTAAGCAAAAAAAAAAAATGTTTTCATGTGTTTTCACGTTTTAAAAAAAATCTGCAACCGTTCGTCGTCGATATTTGAAATAAATTACTATATGAATTTAAATGGAGCCTTTTTTACGCATTCTTTACGGTTGAAACTGTAATTGTCGGAATGATCAAACGACAAATATGACTCGTACAATTTTTAATTAGACTGAATTAAAATTATTTAAAATCCGAGAAATTCATCGTAGTTAAAAATTTAAAAATCGCCAGGGCTTCAGTGAAAATTAAAAAAAAACGATCCGAGAAATTGTCTTTTTCTCGTTTGCATTATTCTCAGCGTGCACAAACGTGTGGAAGACAATTTCGCAGTGTGAGGCAGCCAGAAATACACTGCTTGATTTCATTCCGAATTGCTTTGAACTTTTGACTGTTTTGTGCAGTAAAAATTCGCTCGCGACCGATCCGTTCAAGTTCATTGAGCTATTGGTACGCAATAATGGAGGAATGCGCTATTTATATTTTTAGCTGGATGAAATATTGATCGTTTACTCCGCCAGGGGACGCGACTAATCGAAATAAACAAATAATTTTGCACTTTACTTTTTCGTGTGCTGCCACGACACCTCACCGATGCAATGAACGTGCATATTGTAATGGTCGTCTGTGGGGCTTTTGTATCGAGTATCAGCTGTGAAAAGTGGCGGGATGTGCATCAGAAACTTGTCGAGAACAAGAATAAAGTGACCATGACCGAGATGATTTTTTTTTTCTAATAATAACAACGAAATATATTTTCCACCTGCACATACGCCGCAAATTTCGAAAACGAATTTTCCCATTTGTTTCCAACAAGAAACGCAAATTTTCAAAGAAATTTCCTGCAGCTCTGATCTTTTTTCATCTATTTTTGTTCCGAAGTAAGGCTGCATTAATTAATTAATTTGAATTTACCAAAAAGTTTGGTCCGTTTCATTAACGTTTTAAGTTCAGGACATTTTTTTGTAAATTACTGAGTTTTGCAGTTTCCAGTCAATACTGATTAGTCGACAAACTGCGTCAAATGTCGTTGGACCGTACAAGTGAAAAAAAAAACGAATGAACATTCGTTGCTAAATTATGCGTCGGCGATTGTGTAAACTAAAATTTACCTTGGAGCGTGGAGCGTGGTCGAATGTTGGCTTGTTCCTCGTGTAATCGTTGTTATCTATTGATCTACAATTTTATTAACTATCCTGAGACGCACACCTCAAATCACAATCACATTGCTCACTCTCGTCACTAATGATTTATAATCCTCGTTGCACTTGTTCGATTGACAGTAAAACAGGCTCCGCTCTCGGACACTTTGATCATAATGAGTGGCGAGCGTGTTCGACGTGAAACGAAATTAATTGGTATCGCCGATGCGGAGTCGAAATTAAATACGTAATCATGAAAATCTTCGAGTTTGTGTAGGACTTTTAGGGAAAACAAGAATTCCGTCAAGCAGATATTGCTAAAAACAATTTGGTCCTCTTTGAGGAAGGAAGAGGGCGTGTTCCGTGATCGGTGACCGAAGCCCCAATGAATATTATTCGCGAGAACGCGAAGGAACCTGCCAGCTACACACGCGCCCCCGCGGACCGTTCATCGCATTGACGCTATGTTTAGAGCTATCGCTAGACTTGCGCAACTACGCGCGCAGACGCCGCGCACTTTTTCAGCCCTTCCTTCTACCTTTTTATTTTATTTTTTTCATATTATTCTCACTTCTGAAATTCTTCGCACGTGAAAATCGCATTCTCTAATGAAATTCCATTCTTGCGACGATAAGCTCGTTTTTATCGATCAATTTAATAAACTCGATGAACTGGACATTGATTTTTCATCGATGAGTCAAATTAATTTGTGGGAGTTCAGAAAAAAAAATTCAAGTCGATAAAATATTTTATTTATTTTTGTTATGCGAGAGCACGTCGGTGCTCACGTCGACTTTGGCGATTCCTCCATTTTTTCCCTCCCAATACTTGGCTCGGAGCCATCGGCGTCATCTTTTATTTTCATTTTTCGATTCACGAGCGCAAAAAAGTGAGTGACACTAAAATTTTCATCGAATTTTCTTTGACTCACTAAAGCTCACAAATTGTCGAAATGTCTCGCAGGATGACGGAGGCTTGGATCTAGGAAAAATCATTCACTATAGGATCGATTAATCAGAATTTTAGGTACGAGAAAGAAAATATGAAATTTTCTTCGTATCCCCCAATTTTTTGGGCGGTTCACGTGGATTTTTTTGTTTTGCTCAAAATTTCATGCACCAATTTCTTCTCAATAAGACATTTAAGATTTTCAGCCCGTCCTCTCGTTATCGTGTGGCTTGCAACAATGTCCGAAGTGCAGTCGTTGCCCTGGAATTCTTTGTAAACGAAACATCCTGTTATTTTCATAATATCCTTCATACCCATCGTAAATCCTTTGACAGCCTATGGGCGTTAAAGGAATTAATGACTTTTGATGATGACGATATTGGACCTAAAATAGTCGCCCGTCCATTCGAGTGGCCCACCATACGGACTACCTCAATGAATGCTTGGCATTGACTCCGGCACGAAACGACGAGAGGGCTCGAAGCTTATATAAATGAAAAGTTGAGAGCGTGCACGACAAAAGCCCAACGAATCCGATTATTGTTTTCTCGGGGACGTACACGCACATAGAATAAATGTCAAAACTCCAATCAACGAAACGTGACTACTGTAGTCATAAAAAACATCGTTGGATGAAAAAAAGGCGAGGATTTATCGCAGAGTCGAAAATACAGATAAAAAAATCATTTTCTCAATTTTGAGGGTCCAAAATCTAGCGATAAGTTGGAATTTTCAATTCATCTGAATCCAAACTTAATAAAAGTGTTCGCATCGTTACTTTACACTTGGAGTAGGATAAAAATACTTGAACTTTGTCGTTGTACGATGATCGATAATTCGAGATTCCTAGAGTCTCAATGAATATTTATTGAATTTTTTAATCAGCGAATCAATTGTTACTCCAAAAATGGGCGATGCTATTTCCTACGTTTGGAGCCACGCGTTACTCTCGTTCGCGAGGTCACTGCACCAACGCGTCGCAGGAGCAACGCTCAACTCCGCTTTCTCAACTAAGCCACCCGTACGCAGTGACAGCGAATACTCGCGACTCGTTTATTTCGTTACCAAAGGGTTGACATTTTTCTGCTCCAAACCACTCGAGAGTACAAAAATGTGCACTGCAAATTCAATTTTGTCAAAAAACGTCGATATTTTGTTGAATACAGCGAACTAAGTATTTTTGGATGATTTCAAAATTTTTGTTATTTCGACAATATTTTTCATTGCAACAGAACTGTCAGCAAAATTTACGATTGGAATGACTAAAATTTACTTTCCGAAAAGATTTTCCAGAATGTTTTTTGCTGGAACGACAAAATTTTCGTGATTTTTCGAAAAAACGTTTGGTTGAACGTATCCAACAAAATATCCATCTTTTTCAACAAAATTTTCTTTTCAGTGTGCGTGCGCGTTTTTATTTTCGCCACGGAGATTCCGTAAAAGCACGTTCGAGACCCATTTCAAAGTTTTGTCGCTACAGCGGGGGGTCAAGGGAGTGGGGGAAGCTGATCTGAAAAAAATCAGCAGCATTTCGTTGTTACGGGTGACCATTTTTAAAGACTCCGAATCAATTGCTTTGACTACAGCGTCAGAAAATTTGTTGTTTTTTTTCTTCTTTTCCACTCGTCGCTACGATGTTGGCATTAAAAATACTTTTTAGTTTTTTTTCCACATAAAACAACAAAAAACAAGACTTTGGTTTCATTCTCCGAGGTTTTGAGCTCGACGAGCGAAGCTTTTCTCCCCTTCGTAAGTTTCCACATGAAGGTCAAGGGAAAAAAACATCCAAAATGCAATGAAATTCGATGTTTCGTATTCCGAACCTCGATTACGTTCGACTGATTCGATGAAAAGTCGATCTATAAATTTCCAGCCAATTGATAATGAGGCGAAAATGTCACAACGTTTGAGACAATGTTGTTTTGAATTCGAAAAAATCACAGTAAATTTATCACGTTGATGAGGGACAAGAAAACGTTGCGTCAATTCTCGACTCTTTTCACATCGATTTCCACGTGTTTTTCCACTATGTTTCCAATTTTCTTCTGGAACACACAGGAAATAAGTAAATGCTACGAATTGACGAAACATTTCGATCGAGCCTGTTACGATTTTGATAATCGACAGCTATGACTTTTCCGGTTATAAGAAAATTCGTGTATCGGAGTAAAATCCTTGACGGAAACGTGTGCGAAGGCAAAAAAGTGTTTCGGAGTTGTAATGTATAAGCGTGTCGATAAAAGTATCGGAAAGATTCAAATCCTCGATAATTTAGTATCGACGTTTTTTAATAGTTTAGTAAACAGTTTGCCTAGACGAATGCTTGGCTCAATCTTGAGAAGAAAACTCGTAAATATTAACAAGAGTCTAAGATGTATAACGTTGCTACATTTCCCGTGTTTACGCATTCCGGATCGATCGTTCCCGGGCACTCTTGAATACCCTTGGAAAACTATATACGTTGAGACGAAAGAATTCTTCGTTATATGTTATGTAACAAAATCCACCCTATTTGAAACCCCGGCCGGAACGGTCAGGAACGGTTAGGGAGAACCCTTAACAGTCCCTATAGTCACGCCTATCTATACATATACGTGTGTGCATGTGTGTATGCCAAGACCTCGCGTATTTTGGAAGTCTATTGGGCTCAAGGCCGCCTCGTGTTAACCTACATTTCGTATGGACCTTAGCCTGCATTATATATATATATTTATATACATGTTTTGCCGAACCTCCAATGCTGGAACTTGAGGGATTCGGGATTCTCCATTATTTTTAAAGGATTTTTCTTTTCCCACATGAGATTTCTCGTGCCTTACGGAAACCTTCAACGTCATTCAATACATTTCATTGCAATTTTCCTCTTTTTTTTTGTTCGTTTTAGCTGCACGGAAATTCGTAAAAATTAACAACAAATTTCTGTTTATTTATTTGATTTTTTTACTGAATGCGAACGCTCGGGAAGTTTCGCACAAAACTTAATTATTTGTAAAGCGAAGTTAATTAGCACGCATCAATTTTTTACTCAAGCTTTATTGAAACCTTCAACGTCATTCAATATATTCGATTGCAATTTTTGTCTTTTTTTGTTGTTCATTCCAGTTGAGCGGAAGTTCGTGAAAATGAACAACAAATTTTTTTTATTTGTATTTTTTATCGAGGCGAACGCTCAGAAAGTTTCGCACGAATTCGAATTGGGACAGCGGGATGTTGAAGCGATAAGAGAATCTCCCCTAGACTGATGGGCGTTAAAGCGCTGTCGCCGCCAGACGTGTAACCATAGAGACTCGGATATTTTGCGTCGCACATTTTCTCTGACCTACCGAAACGAACGGAACTCACGTTGGAGACTCTGGACAAGTATTCTCTTTTTCCATGAGTCATCAACCGTACGTGCGTTTAGGGAATAATTTGTATCCGTAAACATGCTAGTCAATTAGTTGTATTAATAAAAAAAAAAATCATGCGAAGGTTCCACAGTGTGCGAGTTATTTAGAGATTTAAAAGTTTTTGCACGATTTATGATTTTTACTCCAAATGGTAAAATAATTATCAACATTATGGCAAATTTGATAATTAATTCGATAATTTTGTATACATTGAGTAAATGAGAAATTAAATTCATTCAAGCAAATCATTCGTGGCTAGATAATTTTTCGCTGCCCGATTTACACGATCTCTGGGAAGTTGCAGGATTTTTAAATTCGTAGGATCTTTTATAGGAAATTTTGAATCGTCAATGGAAAAGGAGTTTCGTAACTCTGAATCACTCGGAAGTTTTATACTTTGTATATGGTAAGAATAATGTGCCCTTGGGGGGGATTGTCATGCGAGGAAGGAGAGTATCGATCCTTGCCAAGGAATAACGAAGGACAACATCGAGGGGAGAAGGACAGGAGGAGAAAAGTAGGTCAAGCTAGTACATCTCGGAACCCCACAGTCCGGCCTTAACTTTTGTCAAGTATCAGATCGAACCAGCACGTCACAAGAAAATACCTCGAGAAAAAACAAACAAACAAACAAACACATAGTCTCCCCCGATGTAGGGCACCAAGGAAATATTTTGTCAGGGTCTTCTAATTTCAATCGTTATTGAGCCTGTATGCAAGTTAATAATAAAACGCGTTGTGATTCATCGTTAAAAGTCGAAAACGATATCTAAATTTAGGGAAAAGGCTGGCAGAAGTTGAAGCTTTTGTTAGAGTAAAAAATTTCTTTTACTTTGAAGAATTTTAAACGACTTTCGCAAGAAGCAAAAACCGAAAAAGTGCAGTTGGTGATTGAGCCAAATGTCTCAATTAAAAAGCACGTTATGCATTCAGTTTACGCTCCGATCAAAGACGCGTCTTGCGCCTAAAAAGTTGGCATTACAAATGATCCGTGGGAGGGAATAAACGTCCGATGTTTCCTAACAAATGGAGATGAATGGACCAGATTGTTCGACTGCTCGAGTTGCAGACAAGTCGATTAGGCTGACAATCACGATTGATCCACCAATGTACTGACTCCGACATTTCCATATATGGATCATTTCTATACATACTGTCATCAATAGTCCCCACGATTTAACGTACTAGGCTTTTCAAATGTAAAAAGATTTTTTTCTCATCTATTTATACACGATCGAGTCAACTTTTTATTATACGATCGTGTATTAAAGTGAATTTTGGGCGTGTCGAAAATTTCGAGTATTCGGTAGAAAAACTTTCTTGTGATTAGTTTTTTCAAGCACGTGCACGATTCTGGGGGAAACAAATGCCATTATAATTTTTCTTACATATTTCTTATTAATCCTTTGGGCCTTGGATCATTCATGCATTAGATCTGCTCTGTGGAGCCTTCGATTAAAAAAAAAAAAATAGAAAATTGACTAACTTATTGAAATATAATCGATTTTTCTAAATGGTATTTTGATCCGAGAAAACACTCGCTTACGTATCATAATAAATTGATTATTTTTCGTACGAAAATATATAAATTGGAAAGGACAACTTTTTGTGGATTCTTAAGTGGGTATCGTGCATTTTTTGATATTTTAATTTATAGCCTCACCATCGAATTTCCTCCATCGCATAAATCGAACCGTGACTCGTTCAACTTTCATACTCCTTTTTGCACATTCAGTTAGCGATGAAATTGTCATTAGAATAAATTAATCAACGAAGCACGTTAAAAAAGTGGAGCCAATAAAAATTCCACATTTTCGATTCATTCACAGTTCGAATTTTGTACGTAACTGGAAAACTCATAAACTTGAACGGCGTGAAATAATTGCCAAATTTAATTGACTTCAAACGTATTTGGTTTCAAGTGCAACGAGTGAAGATCGGCAAAGATGAATGTCAGAAATCGTTGCATCGACGATTAACCCAGCCGAGTACGAAAGATTTCAATCGTCAACTGATATTCTATTCAAAATCCGTTGCGGATTATGTTCTCTCTTTTTCTCGTACATAAGTTTATGCCTCGAGCCATTGGTGATCCACCGAGGTCGATCGCGCGATCGATTGTTCGGTCCTTGCTCCGCAATGCGCGTAAAAACAAGTTGGATTTTTCACAAAAAATTGAATGAGTTGGAGTTAACAATAAAAATAATGGATCGCGTTGTACGTGCGTATATAATATTGCCAGCGCCGTGTGGCCTTTCCCTCCGTTCTGTATATCGATTTTTAATTTAAATGTAACACTCCCGACCGATTTATGAATCATGCGCGCTATCGTCCTTTAGATCCACAGCAAACACTCGGGTCGAACCTGACGCTCGCATACGCGAAATCGAACATGCAACAAATTACTTTAATGATCTCAAGAAATTTCAAGACCAAATTTAAAAAAAACCTAAAACTTCGACTGCCTGGTCCTTCTGCTTTCTTTCTTTTTTTTTGTTTTAACTGCGTTTGGAGACTTTTTTTCAATAAATCATTAAGACACTCTTTCGAATCATGTCATACGAAAAAAATCGGACGGCGTTTCAATCTTGTTCAGACTTCGGTCGGTCATTTTGGAACTTGTAATAAAGTAATCGAAAATTAAAGTTTTGGCACGGATCCAGGAGCTAAGCTCCGTGTTTCGTCATTTTTTTCTCGATTTCTGTATTCTTGATGCAAATTTCGATATACACGAGCTCACCCTTGCATAATAAAAAAAATTGAAAAGAAAATGAATAAATTGACGCCCACCGCGGGTCTCGAACCCGCGACCCTGAGATTAAGAGTCTCGTGCTTTCCCGTCTGAGCTAGCCCGGCGATGGCCCTTCCAATCCCTTACAATTATCTCAATAAAGTTTTGAATTTTCCAGTCATGTAATTTGAATAGATTTTTGTCATTGACTCAAACGACGATTTTTTTTCCCAATGATTAAAAATCAACGCTCAAGGAATCGTTCATACGAAAAAGTTGCAAATTTTTTCAATAGGCCGTTTTGCAAAAAGAAAATGTTCAACATTCAGTGACTCGTCACTGTCAATTTTGTTCAGTATTTTTTTTTTTTCATCCACTCTGGAGTGATTTTTCACACAAAGTTTTCGATCTTGAGCCAGCGCGGCGTGTCACGTCCATGAGGAAATTTCGAAACTTTTATTTTCTCTTGATCTTCTTATTGGCTCAAGATTTAACGGATAATTGAAAGGTGCGCGACACGAGGCGAATGAAAGACGAAAAGGATCGATTAAAGGAAAAAAAACTGGGAAATTAGAAATGAACGAAATGAATAAAAAAGGCATTATTTCGTAACGACCGTACAGTCGTAAAGTAAACGGAATATAAAGGATTTATTAATACAACATTTTTCATTTACACACCGCTGGAAAATCCAGCATTCGAGTTTTATTTTTCTATTTAAATGTTTGCAGAAATATTTTCAACTCATTTCTGACAAAGCTTCGGGGTATGAAATTCTCGCGATTGTCCCAGACTCGTTGGGAAGCCGATGCTTGCGCCACATCTACGGTGTTATGGGGTTTGGACTTTTTTTAATATTCAGAAAACACGCTCCGTTCGAAGCGTTATTTTGCCCACTGAGCACGACACAAGCCAGACCATTAACGGCCATACTTTCCCACAATTTTCCAAACCAATTATCCAATGATTTACAATTCTTCGCCATTTTATCTTCATTTTCCCCATCGATTTTTGCCATTCTTACATGGCAAAATGTTAAGGCGTGTTCCATTGCGATTTCACACGTTCGCTTCACCGTTTGCTTGTTGTTTTCAGTCATCACGAGACGGAGCTGGGAAAGAAGAAAATTAAATGATTAATTTTCATTTAATTTTATCAAATAATTTAATCAAATAATTAAATAATAATAATAATAATAATAATTTATCAAATAATTTTATTAATTTGATTCAATTTCATTGAATTTGATTTATGAGCGCCAGAACGATTTTTACTGGACTTTAAAAATGTTTAACGTTCAAAATCTTTGACAGAGATTATTGAATCGTTTTCGTCGATAAAGTTTTCGTAGAAAAAAATGGTTTATTTGAAAAATAGAATGAAGCAGGGAAAAAGTGTGAATACCTGATCTTTGTGGTCGAAATTCTGATCGTCCATAATACTGAGCGAGGAATCTTTCAAGTATTTTGAATATTCGTTCATAATTTCGTTGTTGGCGACGATGGCAGCAGTCTTTTCTTCTCTGGTGACGTGTTTGAAGATCGAAACTCCAAAATTGAAGCGTTCGGCTTTAGCTTTCTCTTTGATTTCTTTTCGTTTATCGATTTTGGTTTCCGCAGCGTCAATGTTTTTCAGACACGTGAGAACGGCGTCTCCGAAATCGACGCTGTTTGCTAATTTGAGCTTGGCCAGTTTTAGCGATGTTTGCGAGTCCTCGGTTGAGCAATGCCCTGCTTTTCCTGCCGTCTGGATCTTTTCGTTCAAAAATTCATGCGCCAAAATTTTCAATTTTGTCTTGCGATACCTGCCCGACAAAAAAAAACGTTGATTCAATGAAAATTCTTGTCTATTCGCTTGAGCTCTCGTTGTCTCGTTGAAAACACAAAATTTACCTGTCGCCGGACAAATTAAATATGACCGAAGTGTCGATTATGTACGGGTGCATCATTTTCAGACTGTGAAGATCAGAATTCAAACTCTGACCGACGAGAATTGCATCGGGAGGCAATAATTGCTGTAATTTTAGCTGAACGTCTTCCAACTTCGTGGTAACGCCTTCGAGCTTTTCTTTTGTAATCCCGCTGAACCGTGTGAGGTAATCGACGATCTCATTTTCAGGCTTGACGAGACTGTCGTAAACAATCTGTTAACGAAGAAACCAACAAAAACGCAATTTAATTCCTGAAACGACGATAAAGTGATTTTCTTGGAACGCGAAATAATCATGAACCCGAAAACTGCAATATTTGTCGGATGAGACTTGAAAAAAATTCTGATTCGTCCATGTGAATTTTGAGGAACTTACTTGCATATTTTCATCGACCAGAGATATCCTCGTGAGTTCAAGGAGACCCGTGGTGGTTCGACACATTTCACAATCCAGACCAAACATCGGAGATTTCGCGGAAGCTTCAACATATTCTTTTTTCGTGAGAACGTAATCGCTGTATTTATTGGCGAGTACACCCTGCAAGGGGAGAGGATAATTTTCCTCTACCAATTGCCACGGCGAGAGCAACAATTGAGTTCTCGGAAATTTGTCCGTCGGTGGTAAAAAAATAAGTTCTTCCCTCGTTAATGCTCTGCCGCTTTCCGTAACCGCGGAGCGCATCGGAAATACGCTTTTCAATAACCTCACGATATCTCCGGTGCTTTGCATTGCGGCGTCCAACGAGCCATAACCTGCCGACACCAAAATCATGAAAAACGTGATAAATTCGAAATAATTTGTGACTCAGCTCCAGTTATTCAGTAATTTTCCTCACGTTTTATCAAGCCATCGCACTGAGATCCGGTGAGGGGAACTGTGGCGATCTCTTCGATGACCGAACCTCCGTACGACGTCGGCGTAACCATCTCGACACGAAAATCCAATTTCGACGTGACATTCGTGAAAATTGATTCGTGCGATAAATAATCGTATATTGAGAATCCCTCGACAACGAGAACAACCGTGTGCGAAACCTGGAATAATGCGAGAATGAGTTTATAAAAACAGAGACAATTATCGTCTAAACGTTCAAGTTTGTCTCGTGCGTTACCTTGTTGAACTTTTCCAAGTGACACCATCGTGCAGGCAAGTATGGAGAAAAGTGTCCGAGGAGAGAATACATGAGCAAGTGTTGTACATCTCTGAGAAATATTGGAATACGATCAGCCTCGGAAACGATAGCCAAGCTGGCACTTTCCCCGAAGCCTTTTAGCCGGAATCTCGGTATTGCTCGCAATTTTTGTTTCCGTTCTTTTAATTGTTCTTTCAGCTTTGCAAACTCTTCTCCATGGAGCCTAAAAATCAAAAATAATTCCGTAAGAAAATCATTTCTCGACGTTTCCTTGGGCTCTTTTCCTCGAAATTCTAATCTAATCGAAGCCGCTTGCGCTGCTCGAGTTGTTAATTAAAAAATGCGACCCTTACCGCGGCTTTTTTGTCGCTGATGTTTCTGCCGCTTCGCTACTTTCCGGGTTTCCATCCTCCGTCGCATTCGCCGTTTCACTTTTATCCGAAGTAGCCGTACAGACTCTTTTTCTGCATGTCGCATCGTTGCTCAAAGTCTCCGGCGAGCTTCCGTGTCCTTCGTCGCTCTCGACCTCGTTCGAGCTCTGTGTACCAAATCCCTTCGCCGTCCTTTCCTTCTCGTTCAATTTCGTTATTTCTATCAACGCCGCCATCTTTTTTCGCTTTCTTTCCATCCTCTGTTGCTGCTTGCCCTTAAGAATCTTCATACTTTTGCATTCCTCAGGTACGCTACGACGCTAAGCCTCACAGCATCAAATACCTAAAAAATTATGAAAACACACTTTGATTGTGTCAATCTGTGACGTCATTGCGACCTTCAAATCTTTGAAGGTCTTGCAATCTAAAAATCGAGTCGAAAACTTACCAATTTCGGAAATTGGTAAATAGACAAATCTGAATATTTTTTTTTTATGTATTTTTTATCAATATTGTTGGCGTTTACTTTTTTTTTCTAATAATTTTTCCAGAATCGTGCGATAAGACATTGAGGCTTTGAAATCAAAGAATTTGATTTATATTTGGCAAATGGTCGAGCATGAAAAATCATTTTCTACATTCTACTTAGAAATGCTTGAAAAAATATCGGCAACCATTAAAAGTAATTTTTTGTTTTATCTCAAATTCTTATTCCGTTGACAACGATATGATTTTCTTGGATAAACAGGAAATATTTATATTTTGCAAGTTCAACATAAATAATTCTTATCAAGCCGATTATGCAACGTTTGTGCGTCCTTGTTTTTATTTTTCACTCTATAAATCGTTATTTTTAAAAGTTATTCACTTGTATTTTGAGATTCACGATTGTGACAGAGATTTTTAATTTGTTCAACCAACTATAAAATGTTGAGAATTTCGAACTCACTTTTTGTTGTTTTTACGAAGTTTGTTTAATCGAACGAAACTACGTGGCGATATGGGATATTAATGCATTTTTGAAAATGAATTGTTCATGATGATAAGCCATGAGGAAAACGAGGAAAACGATAAATTTGTAAGCGCACATGTCAATAACGTTTGATTACCATTCTCGAATCTTTGAGGTTATGGGATCGGGAATCCTGTTATCCGTACACTTTGCAGAGCCAATACGCTATTTTGTTGTGGTGAAAATAGCGAAAATCTTTTGCCGAATTGGCAATAAATCTGCTGTACAATTTTTATAGCCAAACAGAAAATAATTGTTCAATAGTTCACTGAGTGTTTTTGGCTACCGCATTTCTATTCCTTTTTTTCGTAGCTTCTCATTTTATTTACGTAGGCGTGCAGCAACGTGTGAAAAGAAAGTCAGAGCGTGGCGCCACTCGCAGTGCGATGGACAAACTCTTGCGCGGGAAATTTGAAAGTGTTTAGTCCATTTTTCGTATTCACTGGCGAATACCAGCTGAAGCGCACGTTTGCCGGTTTATTTGCACTGCTGTGCCAATTTTTGTTTAAAAATTTACAACCCTGAGATGCTGAGCTAGTATGACGAGTTCTCGTAGATGTAGCCTGTAGCAATTTAGATAAAAAATCTTTTCAACCATAATCACGAGCTCCCCAGGCACCGTTAAAGTTAGCAAAAAAAAAATCACAGCAGGCCGCCCTTTAACGACAAAAATTTCAACCTGAAACTGTAAAGCAAAGACGAACGAGATTCAGACCCCATGTTAAGAAATATTCTCGTGAATATTTACATAATTTTAGTGGCAAATGGTTATAACTTGGTCGAGATGCTTGCATATGTAAAGCGGACTCGGTGAAAGTGAGAACGAGCAACAAAAAGATCGCTCATCCATGTACACACGAGTCAGCACATATTATTGAAGCGAAGAGACCACAGCGACGATATGGGTGTGATCGACAGATTTCAACTCAAATATATTCATACGGATTCTATTCATATTTCTACCAGGAAACCTCACCGCAGGCACATATGCCCTCGCTTACTCTTATTTTTCTTCTCATACATTTTCTCAAGGAAATACCCAACGTTATGTTACAAGCACCGTTCGCTCTTTCTAACGGGACCCCGTAAAATGTAACGCTCTTCTATATTAAACAAGTGACAGCCAAGGTTCCGAGGGAAAAGCTTACAATGATTTAGTAGGAACGTCTAACAACATTTTTTATCTCTAATTATTGTCAATTATTCTCGTTTATTTCAAAGTTATCATCGATAATCTATTTTTAAGTCGATTAATGATTTCACGATTTTTTGAAAATTTTAGTTCGACTTTGTTTTTCTTCTCAGGAAAGCTATAGTCGTCCTCTTCGTTTTATTTTTATTGCGCAGTTGAACTGCAAGTTTTTTCAATTTCTCGTTTTCCCATGACGAAAGTTTTTTTCTAAAATACAAAATGATGAAGGAAAATGTTCCAAATGAATGCTTGACGAAATCGCACCAATGTAATAGAGGGGAAGCAACAATAAAATTGGTTGGCCGTATCGAGGGACGTCCGTGGCTTTTGCAACCTCGTGATATTTATATATATATATATACGAACGGTTTCCTGACTGTGGCACGTTCTAAAGTCATCAGACATTTTGTCAATGTTTTTACTTTTCTCTTGAATGATATAGTTGCAAAATCATCAGCTGTGTTTCTACATTCAGGAACTCGTCGATTATTGCGCGATTTCGAGGATTGTGTGTGTTTTTGCATTTGCATAACTCATTCGCGACACGAAGAAAATATCAAGAATGCTTTTATGCACTTGTGCACTTGCAACATTGATAAATAGAACCTCACGAAATAATTCACCGATTCAGGTTCGAGTTATCGGCAATGAAAAACCGCATATAGTTTTTTTTTATAGCGTTTCTATGGGGTATCGTAGTTTTTCGCAAACGGTGACCCTGAACAATCACTTTTTTTTATTTTTTCAACATTTTCTTCTTTATTTTCCGTCAACATTAAGTCTGTGACGAAAAAAAAAAGTATAGTTCGCTTATCGAATTGGAAAATAGAAAATGGAAAAAAAATTGTGAAAAATGAGTCGGAAATATAAAAAATAACTCAAAAATTCCCGAATCCCATCGATGACGACTTGTTCCATATCGTGTGTGCGGTGCGATGAGTTCGATATCGTTGCAAAAATGAAACAGGAATAAAATGAAATCCGCTGCATACTTTTACTATTTGATGCGTACAATCGACGCGAATCGGAGCGTGCGTATAATTTGAAAAATGGAACAATTAATTGAATTTTTAATGAAGTATAATTCGACGATATTCCGGACTTGACGATAAATGGATCGATGATAATTTCAATATTGAAGAAAACGAAAAATATTCGGGTATGGAGATTCGTAAAACTTTGGCATTTAATTAACGCTAAAGCATCATTTTTTCCAGCATCTCCTCAAACTGTTTTGTGTCTGTACGGTCACTGCATCAGCGCAGCATCAAACTACAAGAAAGTAATAATTACTGCGTGCATGCAATTCCAGCTAGCCGCGTATATGAAAAATATGTCTTGCGATTAAACCAGCGAGGTTTCTACGTGCTTAATTACCCTATATATCGTTTCTCATCAAGGCGATACATCGTGCGCGGTGTCTTCGACGACCGATTCGTAACGAGCGTTAGTCGTTTTTCGAAATACCTTTTTTTTTATTCTCTTGTTTTTTAATTGTTGTAAAAATAATCTGTACGATGGAATTATGTGAATAATGTGATAAAATATCAACGGCGTCTTTGACTCATGTAGAAATTTGAATGTCGTTTAAAAGGACAATTAAGATATAACACGGCCATCGACGCATTATTGTTCGTTGATTAAAAATTCACCAAGAGCAGGGTCAGCGAGTCGGAATGCCATTTAAAGCTGCCATCAGCTGATGCTAAATAAGTTTTTGTATTTTAGGGAAAGTCGTGCTCGGACAGCATGAAATCGAGGTATAGACTGCACCGCTGCAATTTGTGAAACAAAATAAAAATAGAGAAGCAGTTTCTCACGTTAAATCTATCTGACACTTTCACTGTCAATCAGTCAGCCAGCAGAACTTCGATATTTTACTGTTTTTCTGGATTCTCTTTTCTCGCATTTTGGTACAAACGTGCGGGTACGATCAAACAATACGTCGTTATTCGCGATCGATTTCAAGAAGTTGGCTTTTTTTTCAAAAAACGTCGATGTTCTGTTGAACACGGTGACGTGAATATTTTTGGATGATTTTCGTTATTTTGACAATATTTTTGATTTCGAACGAAACCGTCAGCTAAATTCATGATTGAAATGATAAAAATACACTTTTCGAAGACACTTTCTAAAATATTTCCTGCTGCAATGACCAAATTTTTGTGATTTAAAAGAAAAAAACGTTTAGTCGAACGTATCCAACAATAAATATCGATTTTTTCCACCAAAATTTGATTTTCAGTGTTTAAATAACGTTTTGATCTTATTATCAGATTTATAGTTGATAAGATTGAGAAAATCGAGACCAAGAGACGCATTGCAGAAACTTGCAATCACAAATCCACTGCGCTGATCATCTGGCCACAATTTGTACAACTGCTAAATAATTATCGAGCAAATATTTACTTATGAATAAATAACACAGTCTTGCGATGCATACACAAACCAAAAAAGTTTTTATTCGTCAAAAATCGATTATGTTTTTACAATTTATGTTTCTTTCATCGAATCAACGATATAAAAGCGAGCCAGTCTGGAAACAGGACCACGACATGATCGTTGAAAACTTTCGCGACCGTAACTGTCGAAGGTTCCTGATGTCGGAAGGCGATCCAGCGGAGGCTGTACCGAGGAAGTAAATATCGATCAAGCGCTTGTCGAATATGAAGGTTGATTGGCCAATGCTCGGTTTTGATTAGTCATGAGGCTTTTAGCTCATGCTCGACCCATTATCAGAGGAAAATCGTAATAATTCATCATTATGCAATTGAACCGACTGATTAAATCATTATTTTCACTAAAACTAATTTTTTTCAACCCTAGAACGGTAACCTGAGGTCCAAAACGACCCCAGGCGACTCGTTGTACCGAATTTTTGACCAATTTTTTTCACTCCAAGCAAAATTGCCCCAGGCTCCTGTAATTCTCCATTAAAAACCGAAAAGAATGAGCCCAAGTCGAAGCCTTTTCGTTCAATTTTACTGGAGATATGAATTTTTTTAAAATTGGTAAAAAAAATAAGGTTACCGTTCTAGGGTTAAATAAAAAAATTTATAAATAAAATATTTTTCATTCAAAATCAATTTCCCTTGAAATTTAATTCTTATTAAAAATTCCCTTAGAATCATTTTCACTAAATTAATTCTCTAAATTTTTTTAATCAATTATTTTTTTAAATCTAAAATACAAAATTTAATTCAAACTATTTTCTCTAAAACGAATTTTTTTTTATATATTTTAAAATCAATGAATTAAATTTAATTCATTTAAATCAATTTCCCTTAAAATTGAATTTAATCATATATTCCATATCTTTTTTATTGCAATCCACTGTCTGTACAGCTGCAATAATTATTGTTTAACTTGATTTTGATTCTGATTCATATGAAACGTTTATTTTTGCAAGGGAATTTTTCTCACATTACGGATTCGGTCCTCAGCCTGTTTTTTTTTCAAATTCTACCAAAAAATCTCGATAAAATCCGAAATTATTTGGTTCACATGTGAGCGTGAGTATTATTTCTTAAGGACGAGCATGGGGAATTGAGAACTGCAGATCACTCCAAACCATGAATCATGGGGTCGTCAGACTTTGTGCGAATCAAGTTTTTTTGGTATCGCATGTTTACAACGTAGATGCTTTTTCTTCGAGACTATATAAAGTGCAAATAATGAGATCTTGTGAAAAACAAACTTTGTTTCTGCTAGCTTAGAAAAGTTTCGATGCATTTTAATGAAAAATTCAACTTTCTTGACTCCCACCGAAAAATGCAGACAATTTTTTTGCGATTAATCGAAGATTGTTTCGTACATGTAACCCCGTTCCGCCAGACTTTTTTTTCTTGAGGTCTAGAATTTAATCTCGATCGTTTAAAACACGCAGCACCTGTAAATGCATCATTCTGGAGTTTTATTGCGCGTGCACACACACACACGCACGTAGTTGCATTCGTGGACTTGGAAACTGTTCGCAAACGCGTATTTTATTTGCAAAGTTTCGAAATTCGTTCGAAAAAATGAGAAAACTTTGTCGTCGGGAAAGGCAACGACGTTCGAATCGTCGAAACGAAACTCGGTCGACGTTTTGCGTGAATATTGTTCGCTGCAGGGACGAAATTACAAAATTGTAAATGACACACATCGTTGCGAAGTTTTTGACAATTTTATTTCTATCGCTTGGATTATTTTGAGTAATTCCAGCAACTGGTTTCAATCAATGCGTCGCCAAAGCTCGAGTCTGATGCACGCAGCAATAAAAAGACAGTCCGAGAGAAAGAGAGACAGAAGCAGAGTAAAGTCACAGTTATATGTGCAGCTGCATGGGATTGAGAAGAAAGAAATCAAGGATAAGTATACATCGTTCCGACGTCGTAGCAAAGCTTAGAAAGTCGCGAATTACTCGCGCGGTGCAAGATTGCACCTCGCGTCTTTTGCAGCAGCCAAGGAAGATATAATAATGATGAGAAAATACGTGTGGAGAACGAGAGAATCAAGAGAAAACGGGCAGACAAACGCGGTGGAGGGATTCGTCGAAAGTGGGCCCCTCTAGAGTGCAGAAGGATACGAAAGTGGGAGGACCAGGCCCCACTCAGCTTGTCCGAGTTAGCGGCAAATGGAGAGTTGTCCGTTCCCGTAACATTCACTGCTCGTTCGATCACCGAGCAATATACTGCGGGGCATCTGCTAAAGATTCTTCAAAGTATTGTGTTTTTTTTTCCCCATCCGAAAAAATATTTTCAAGAGCTCGGAAAAGCTCTCGTTTACTTCAACGTTCAGTTTTTATAGTTCCTATACATTTCTTATTGCGACAAAATCTCTCGTTAACCGGAAACGAGAACATTTTTTGTCGAGCTCGATACAACGCGACAGGAAAAAAAATTACTCGCTCCGACATGGAAAAGGATCAGCTCGATTCACTGGCAACCGTTGCCGTAGGATCGGAAAAAATGCCACCTCCCCACAGCCATTATGCGGCTAGCGATGTCTACTCCGCTTCGGAATCGCCACCGGTAAGAGAAAAAAATCATTTTTTAAATCTCTTTTTATGTCTATTGAAAAAAAATCAACACCGCTCATTTGTGTAGTTCATAAATTATATTTCGTCAGCGAAAACCTTGAAATGTCGTTTTACAAAAATGCATTGCTTGCGCAATTTGTGGCTCAAGTACATAACAATCTTGACGTATCCCAAGGTAATCACACTGAAAAGAAAAGTTTGTTGAAAAAGATCGATATTTTGTTGGATACGTTCAACTAAACGTTTTTTCGAAAAATCACGAAAATTTTGTCATTCCAGCAAAAACATTCTGGAAAATCTTTTCGGAAAGTAAATTTTTGTCATTCCAATCGTAAATTTTGCTGACAGTTCCGTTACAATGAAAAATATTGTCGAACTAACGAAAATTTTGAAAACATCCCAAAATTTTTAGTTCGCTGTATTCAACAAAATATCGACGTTTTTTGACAAAATTGAATTTTCAGTGCACGCTCTCCAAGGATTGTTCGATGGATTTCGAATTTTGAAGCTCCACTTTCTATTTTTTTTTCACGAAAACGTATAAATATTTAAGAATGCCCAATTTCAGTACAAATGGAGAATTTTTATTTTATTTTTTTCAATGAATTTTGCATGACGTCAGTTTCGCTGAATCCATAACGGTCGCGTTTCAGATTACCCAAAAGTTCCAAGTATAATTCATGATCAATTCGCTTCCAGCCGGCACACAAGTAAAAAAAATACTCCGTTGATGTCGGAATATTGACCAGAAACAAACGTTTTTCGCTCGTCAATCCAAAAAGAGGCACAAAATGTTCGAAAAAAAGTAAATAATTTGGTTAATTAAACAATGTCTGTATTGGAGATACGAGGAAGTTGGTTATTTCTCAAACTTTACATTAAACTTTTTTCTCCGCGCGATTTTATAAATCTCGAGCATTCTGTAAAATGGAACGCCATCATTACAAAATTATTCCGCGAATCATATCCACGCGTTTTCGAAAATCATTCAAATTGATTCACGCCTCTGTGCAAAAATTGTTTTAGCTGATACTGCATTTTCGGATACATAGAGGATGTGAAGTTTCAAGTTCAAGTGGCTCCGAATTACCAAACAATCAACTCCCTTCAGAGAAATTAGTCAAACTTTGCCAGCGTCGATTATTTTTTGTTTTACCAGTTACAAGACCGGATGCCGGTTCATGAGAACGATAATATTTTCTTGTTATCATTTGTAAAATGCAATTCCAGCCTCCAGCCTCGTTTCATATACTTTGACGGATCTTGACAACTTTTTATTTATCTCAATTTTATTAAGGGACGATGTCAACATTGAAAATCGTTAAATTGAACTTTGTCATGAAAAAGTGATGATTGTCAGTCCATCCCCAAGTCGATTTCTCATGATCACAATTTTGTCATAACTCAGGAACGTTGTTTGGAATCATGGAAAAGAAAATTAAAAATAAACAATCGTTGACTTGAAAAACGTGACAAAACATCGGTTTTTGACGGTTGTACGTGCTGATTGAGAACTTGCAACAAACAAGAAAAACACCAACAATGTGTCAAGGGGAATTTTCTTGAAAGGTATCGAGCAATGATAAATGATTACAATGGTAATCTCCAAAGATTACAGCTTCTGATGATAGTCTCTCGGTGGCTTGGCACGTTTTCCCGCGACTGAATTGATCGTTTGATTTTGAAAATATTTGTTACTAAGAAAGGCACTCGTAAAGATTCTTCGTTCCATAATTGTTTTATGTTTAATGTTGAATCCAGAAAATTATCTCCGAAAATTGCGGTCATTTCGTTCGTTGTGGGCTCCTCGGTATTTCCAACTGTGCATGAGGCCGTTTTAGCTATCGCACGTCCATGAATTGTTTACTAAATTGTTTGGAAAACGATCTGAACCGGGTTTGATTTCGTATCTCGAAATAAAAAGTAATCGAGTGACTCAGAAATGATTTTTTTTTTCACACCAAAGATCGTTCGTTCTTCAAGGTGGAACAAAGTTTAAATTTAAATCAACGTGAATCAGGACTTTATTCGAAAAATAAAGAATTTACATTGAACTACGTTAAAGAAAAAAAAAACAGGTGTAAATAAGGAAACTTCGTGAAAGTTGAGTTGTAAATCTTTGACTCGGCAGATACGGTATTATTTCTATGTGAATCACAAGGTATAATTTCCACAAAGTTTAAAAATCGTTCCAATTACACGGTGATGCAAATTTCTTCCGCAGAATGTATTTTTACGCAGAATGTACACAATTTTACGTCCTTTTTTTAACCCGAAAATTATCCAATTATCCAAATGGAATTTAAGGCTCTGTTGGAGGAAGTAAAAAATTCGTTGCTTCTGGACAATGGGAACTTCGACATCATCGGTGTTGAATTCTTTCGTTCATTGTTACGATAATGTTAATTATAGAGAATGATTAACTTTTTTTTGTTTAAAACTGGTCATTGTTTTGGGGAAGCTTAAACGGCTCGCAGTCTCGTCCGTGCCATGGATGATCTTTCACTTCCAATTGTATTTTTCGTAATCAGCGATTTGGTACATAATTTGCTGTGTTATTTCTAGCACTGGCGTCACTCAAATATGTCGATCTAGCTTGGGAATGTTTTTTTCTCTGACTCTCCACAAAATCCCAGCGTTCGACGTTTACTTTTTTTTTTTTTTTTTCATATGACCAAAACTTGAGAATTCCCCGGGCCATTAATTTATCTGGCCGTATCGCGCAAGAGGTTAAAAACAGGGACCGGTTCGTCTTACGCTATAAAGAAAGATTTTCCTTATGTGGAATACATCGAATTGAAATAAACGATAAGCGCGATTAGCATATTCATGCTGTAATTGTGATGGTCGTAATGAGTCTGTTAAACGTCGAGAGCGAAACAAAATATTGTCATGTCGTTACAAATACGCTAAACAATACTGAGCGTCAATTTGTTTTCCCAAACAAGCATGGCTTTGTTTACAAATGGGAAAAAAATCGAGAATGAATACCAAATGCGCGTATAATTAAATATGCTCGGTGCTTGATGAAAGTGGCGGATGCAACGTCTGCATTTTAAGGAGTCTCAATTGTTTTGCAATGACGATTTTTTTTACATTTCATGTTTTTGCCATCGGCTGAAATAAATTTTTTTTATTATGGCGACGATTATTCCTCAATCAAATCCTCACTCAGTCATTTTCGCTTCAGGCGTTTCAATGATTCAGAACAACAAAAAGGATCCGATGTGTTTGGATAAAAATGAACAAATAGTGCTGGAGATCTTTTTGTTTGTGGTTGGAACAGAAACGTTATGAATGCTTAACGAATGGTCCTGATACAGTTTGAAAGATTTTAAACAAAAACACGGCGTCCGCGTCTTTATTAGTCGCGAGGATAATTCCGCATGGCAACAGCGTCAGATTTATTTTCGTTGGCCGTTTCTGTTGTGACGAGAAGGTACATCACCGGCCGTTCTCCTCCGCAGCAACATTTGTGTGACGACTATGTATGTCTGTGTGAATGTTGGTGTTTCTTCTATATACGAGTATTTGTGGATGGCCTACTATTTCTCGCTCGCTCAGCTCAGCAAGGCCTCTCACCCAACGAGCCTTCCCCGCGTATACATGTTGCGTATATCGAGGTCAGCGAGAATGGTGCTTGTGCAGCTTCCTGCGATCTTGCCATTTCTATGAATTATAGTAAATCAGTAGACAGATAAATAAATAGAGGCAAAGAGAAAGAGACAGGAGGAGGGTCGATAAAGCGTCGAAGAGAGCGAACGGTTTATTACGGAGAAAGAGGAACAACTTGATTAAATGGCAGGCAAATGATACGGCACCATTTCTCTGTTCGTCTATGTCTCTGGTCAATTGCAGCATTTCTTATTCCAGCTTCCACAGGAAGCTCAATTTTCCGGTCAATCTTTTGGAATTTAGTAAGAATTAGTCTCGTTGAAAAAGTTCCTAATCATAAATGGATATTTCTGCTTTTGTGTCGTTTTCATTATTTTACACACCAGGTGTTTCATTCGATGTATATAGCCTTTTGTCATCTTCAGTGGGTTCAAAGGGCACGAGAACTGGAGCTCAGAGCATCCGGAGAATTCACACTTTATATTTTTTTATCTATCGAGATTCATAGAGGCTGATATGACATTTCATGAAGTTGAAGTATTTTTTTGTTGAATACAGCGAACTAAATATTTTGGGATAATTTCAAAATTTTCTTTATTTCCACAATATTTTTCATTTGTAACGGAACTGTCAGCAAAATTTACGATTGGAAGGACAACAATTCACTTTTCGAAAAGATTTTCTAGAATGTTTTTTGCTGAAATGACCAAGTTTTCGTGATTTTTTGAAAACCGTTTAGTTCAACGTATCCAACAAAATACCGATCTTTTTCAACAAAATTTTATTTTCGCATGTGCATGTGTTGTGACGACTGACTGATCAGAGATAATTGTAACGATAATCCACATTTCCTACGCTGACTTTTGTACATTCCACTGGAAACTCTGTTTTCGTAACAGCAGCGACGAGATTAGCTCCGCATTGCACTCGTATAGATGGAGAACGTTGTGCAAAACCAGAGTCAGCCGGGGAACTTCCCCCCTAGATGCTGCACGCCAATTGATATTACGTTTATAGAGATTACCGACACAGGGATCGTGTTGTACGTTTAAGGAAACGGTCTAGGCGAACTGTATAGACAACTGATCACTAGTGATTTACCGCAGACTAGAAATTGAAGAAACTTTTTACGTCTCGTTGATGCTATGAAATTATTCCGTTGCAAAAATCCGGCTGTTGATTCGCTGCTGAAGCGGATTTCGTGCGTTGAAATAAAAAAATATTAGTTGGTTGATTTGATACAAAAATTTGTTGTAAGGTTGTAAATGCTTCGTCATCTCTTGCAAAATAATCTCAAAACGGGTCAGGTGTCCCCCTGGAATTAGGAAAAATCAAATTTCGTTTTCAAAATTCTAGAAAATCTCCGTAAAAAAAAGTCTTTGGCCGAATGCTCCTTCAACCTGATTCCTTTTTCGAATAACGTTACAGTTGGCACAAATTTCTGTAGAACGACCATGCAAGACAAGAATAAAAATAAGAACTGACGGAGTTGGAAAATCGCGCCCAACTGCATAACTTTTTCAGAAAACTTGATGCTGTTTCGTGTGTTAAATATATTATTGCGTGCAATAAATTTTACTTACGCCGGAAAAATCATTATCTGCGCACAGTTTCGCAGTTTTTCTTCTAGCTGCATGTCAACTGGCCCCAACGGTAATTGCTCTGTACGTAGTTAAAAGTAGTTGCCACGGCTATATGAATAAGAAATTACCAACTAATTTTCCTCGACGGTTGCACAATTACCCGAACTTCTCTCGTAAATAATCGTCATAAATGTACAGAAAGCTCGTCGTTTCCCGCGCGGTCCTTCTCGCTCCTACGGCTTTTCTCGCTCTTTTAATTTGACCACATCACAAGACAATAGTTCGAATCGTCGTTGATTTTACCTCTCAATCTCCCTCTTCTCTTTTGAAAGCATCACACCTGAGACGCATCCACGCTACAGGACAATGCAGGCGGTTTATCGAAGGTATTAGGGCGTGGAAAAAACGTCAAAGGAATTACATGCAGTGCGATTTGCCGTAAATATTTATCTCTAGATTTCTACTGACAAATAAACGAGTTGCAAAAATATCAGAAATGCCAGAATAAAAATGCGAATTGGCTTTGAATAATTTTACCCTAATAACCAAGGAAAACTTTTCCACGCAGTTTATTTATTTGTACTTGAAATTTTTAAGCATTGTGTCAAAAAAAGAAGGAAATAATTAATTATCGAATTATCAAATTTTTTAACGACTAACATAAATCATAGTTTTACCTCACCAGAAGAAAAAGCATGCAAATCAGAAAATTTCACATTCCTGCCTCATAATTTATTGTGCACTCGCGAATAATCTTAACAAGCAGTTAGTGATGGTTCCATTTTGTTGCTTACATAAAACCGACTTTCCGAATAAAATAAAATTACGAATTTTCTCGTTATGCTTCGCCTTTCTTTGAATATTTTTTTATTCAACTGACGCCCTAGTTTTACAACTCTGATTGAATTCAATTCGCGCGAGATTTCCGCGATCGATAGTTTGTTAGATAAAGTGAAAGAGTCAATTACAGTCGCATTTTTAACGTTTTTTGCGTGACAGTATTACGAAAGTGTCGATCGCTAATCAGCGTTAGGAAAATCGATTATTAAAAATCGTTGAATTTGACCTTTTTTCACGGAAACATTATAATGCCATTTTCGAAGAGGTTGAAAGTTTAATAAACCACTAACCGTTTAGTGAATTTTCGTAAGTTTTTCCGGCAAATGTGAAAAAGCGCTCGCGATTGAACAGAAAAAGATTGATTGAATATCTGGAAACGGGACGTCGTATACGCGTCTTAACTTCCGAGGATAACGACGTCATGCGAGCGAAAAACCTCGACTCGGTTGGGTACCAAGCGTGAAGCTGGCACGAATGTATATATGCACAGGGACTTGAGAAGTTTCTAATTGTGCGGTACTGTTCGCAAAGCAAGTCGGACTCCAGCAATATTTTCCTGAAAACGTATAGCCAGCATTGGGATTTAGCAATCAATGACACAATTTTCTCTTTCGTAGTTGAACCATCAATCGCATTCTTGAGAAACGATGACAATTGCAGAGATACGAGTTTTATATTCATGTTTTGGAGAGATTATTGTTTCATCGAGAAAAATAAGACGATCATGTTGTAAATTGACGTGTATATGGAAAAAGGAAGATTTCAGTCGTTGGCATTTTGTTTTTAATGTCACAAAAGCATGTTCAAGGTTCGCACTATAAATAAATCGTGAAATCTTGACCAAATTATCATTTTTTTTCTATAACATGACGTTGACGAGTTATTCATCAATAAATAGCCAATCACGTAGGTCAAACAGCAACGTCGTAGGGAAGAGGAAGGTAAACAGGTCCCATCACTAATAAGCTCAGCCCATGATGGGACATTGAATATGAGGAACAATTAAAAATTACTCCCACGTAAAGACACTGCAGCGATTGGATCTGGTGATTTTTGCATAAATTCGTCATTAAAAATGTGAATAATCGATGCAAAAGAGTTTTTAATGGTCCATGGGAAACGCAGTTGTGCTCACTTTGGAGTGACATTTTTCAACCATTTTTCAGAAAATAAACACGAATACAACAAGTAGTTGAAACATAATGGTTGAGAATGCGACATTAATGCACTGAAAAGAAAATTTTGTTGAAAAAGATCGATATTTTGTTGGATACGTTCGCAACTAAACGTTTTTTTGAAAAATCACGAAAATTTTGTCATTTAAGCAAAAAAAATTCTGGAAAATCTTTTCGGAAAGTAAATTTTTGTCATTCCAATCGTAAATTTACCTGACACTTCCGTTACAAATGAAAAATATTGTCGAAATAACGAAAATTTTGAAATTATCCCGAAAATATTTAGTTCGCCGTATTCAACGAAATATCGACGTTTTTTGACAAAATTGAATTTTCAGTGTGAGAAAATTCTCATAATATATGAATCGAAATGGATCTCGGTTCTGAATGATTTTTTAACATGCTGGCTTTACTGAGGTGCGGTATACATCATTCAACGACGATTCTCTGTAAGCGATTTCGTAGAGCGTGGTCCCCATGCGTGAAATATTCATCAAGCGATCGTAGGGTGGTTCAGAATTGTTAATCAGTGATCAACAACTTTCACCGCGTATACACGTTTTCCTTTGTCGTGGATCTCGTGAAGCGTCCATCATGAAACTTCGATAATGGGCAGTGTGACCTGCTGCGTGAATGTTTTTTTTTCTGGAACACACTCTTCCCACATTTATTTTGCGTCAAGTGTCTGTTCACACAGCATTCGAATGGCCTTAAATCATGCGAGGACGCGCGGCGTACAGAGAGTCGTTAAAGCATCAAGCACATTCGTTAAAATGGAACTAAATGCTTGTCTTTTATATTTTCAGGCATACACGAGACCACCTATGAAGAGCACAGCTGTGCAAATTGCAAGAATAATCGCTACGACGATGATAGCGATTTCTGTCATTATCGGAAGTTTCATTTTGGCTTCGGCTTGGCTCCAAGCTCGGGCTTCCTGCACCCCGGAAAACATAGCCGCGATGCAAGCTCAGATGAATCTCCAGAGACCCCAGAACGAGCCTTTCAAGCATTTGCAACCGGAAGCGCTGGTTCAGGTAGGAAATAAATGTTTTTGAATCGACGCGGGTATTATTCTCTGAAATGTTCATGCCGGAGAGTTCCAAGACATCGATGTCATTGTTATTCTCAAATTGACACCTTCGAGAGATTCATACGACGCTTTTCATTCTGATGAGTAGCTAATTCACGTAACGCGGTCCCCGTAAGTCGATCTTACTTTCTACAGCGACGTAACGCAAATACCGGAAATAGAGTGTACCAAAGATGGAATCGTATACAGCAATGACTATACTGACATACTTCCTCTTTGTGACTCTTTTTTCGCGGTTAAGAAGAGAAAATCGATTTGTTTCGTATATGGATGATTGGATAGACGAGTTTTTCTCGAGTGGTGTATGTTCCGGGTGAGCAAAGAAATAAATAAAAAATTGCTGCCAACTCACGTCGGTAGAGATCGATCCATTTTTGAGCTTTCAAACGAATTTCCATGTATAGGAACAAAACCCGTAATAATTTGGTGGTTTTAAGTCACACGACGAGAAAATAGGTTTCCGGAAGTTGAGCCTCGTTTTACGAAACATTTCACCTGCTAAAACGGTGTGCGGCCAACATTAAACAGCACAAAGCAGAAATAAACAAAGCTGTTGCTGCTCAACCAGCCGTTCCAACTTTCTGCGGATAAAAATTTCAACGTCATTGCCCGCGGCTCAATGAGTTTCGAATCAAACTTTTTATTCGTCCGGGAACCGCACTTCCGGCGCGTTCATTTTTATTCCTGCATTCACGTGAAGAAAATATTCATAGCCAATTATAAAAACTGTCCTCACCGAATAATCGGCCCGAGTTCGGACCGCAAACTCACACGGCGAGAATCAGAATTAAATAATTACCGTGCAACACAACAGAGTCCGAGGGACAACCTTGGAGTTCTGGCATTGTTACTCAGGAAAATACCAATTTTCATTAAATAAAAACCAACGCGTCCTTAATTATATGACAATCAAATTACAAAAATTACACAAATTCAAGGTCAACCCAAGTGTCCATTGTTTCACAGTGTAATTGTTCATTTTTAATCCCATCCCCGCGCGTGTCGTTCCGCGATAAATAATCGGGTGGATTATTGTAATTTCTTACCACGCGACCATAATTATACAAGTTCCAACACAATATCGCGAGTATGTCGATCCGACATCAAAGTTTTTTACGTTGATAAATGAGTTTTTGGCTCTGGTAAAAATTTTAATATTTCCTAAAATACAAAAAAAAATTGCCCTCCTGAAAAATCGTTTTCACGAAAAACTATGGCCTTGCAGGTTGGAGTAAAAAAATGCAGCTTCAAAACGGACACTTTCAAACACACAGTGAATCCATTGACGTTTATTTTTTCTAAATATCATCGCACTCGGACCATCATTTGAGAAGTGGCCGATATTTTATAAATTGTCAGGTTTCATATATTTGATTTTATTATCGTTGTCGTTAGCGGTGTTATTATAGTTAATTGCACATGGGTGTGCTTTGTACCGTGAGGGATATCTAGTGAGAAAGCAGATACGTAAAACCATCGCAAAAAGTGGGTTGCTGCGTTGTGCCTAACCTATTAGACTTTAGAGTGGGAGCAAGCGGTTCAAGTGAGGGCGAGAGAGCGAGAGAGATAAAGGAGAGAGGAGCAAACGCTGTCGAAAGGATTTTCTCTTTTGCGATTAACCGTACAGTTACCTACTGGCTCTCTCGACTGTCATCATTAGGTACATGACGACGAGAAATATGGCGAACACCATTCAAACGATGTCCCCAAGCGACAATTTTGGGAAGAAAAAACTCTCAACTTCGTGATAAATCTTGAATAATGAGTAATTAGTTATAACGTTTAATGTTTTTTTCGCACAGTCTTGACAGCATTTTTCTAGTTTCATGTCAATACGAGAGTTCGTCGTGAAAGAGAGAGAGGAATTATTTCAATTATATTTTCACATGATTTCTTGAAAAAAAAAAAAAAAATGCTCGTCTATCGATTTTTGAGCAATTGAATAGCGAAATTATAGGCTGAAGCACGAAACTAATCACAGGGTTCGAACATGAAATGTAAATCTTTATGAGTGAAAATCAATTTCTATAATTAATTGAGAACAACGTTACAATTATTTGTGACAAACAAAAAGTCTTCGGTATGATATTCATGCAAAGTTGATTGAGAAGCTGATAAGCTCGTGAACGCAATAATACTTGAAAAAACGTTGCCCGGAAAACCTTTTGCTAATTATCATTATACGAGCATGCGCGACGAGCTTTTGTTGAAAGTTCATTCAAGTTTCAAGAAATTCTATCCACTTTTAGTTCCTTCACCAACTTCCTGCCTTGACTTCATTCAGTCCTCGTTGCTTTCGAAATCAGGGAGCAATGTACGAGTAGATCAACAGTTGCGTAACATTCAATGGTTTTCGTCCGCAAGTTTCCATAAAATCGATCAATCAATTCCTGCGGTTGGGAGAAATCATGTGAGGTTTCTATTCGAATGAACTCTGTCCACGGGTACAGTAATTCTATTGTTGCGAGAGAACTTAATGACTCTGCAAGCCTCGGAACTGTCAATCGCGTCAGAAATTTGAATTTATCGACGGTAAAAATTTTGTTTTTCGCATCTTTCGAAAACTTTCTAAAAAAAAAACACCTGGACCGTGATATTTGCCAGATATTGAACGACAATTGAAAAGTTGCATCTTCGCGCATGGTTTTTTTTAGTACGGAGGCGCGAAGGTGTTGATACAAGAGTTTCGTCGGGACTTTTTGTTTGCAAGAGCGCGAAACTTTCCCATTGCAAGCAAAATTCCCTTCACCGCGCGCGAGCATTCGCATCTTGGCTCACGCACACATTCCAACAATATCAATGTAAAATATTGTATGAGCACCATCGTGCTCGTTTACTTTGCAATCACTGCGTATAATGACCAAAGAACTCTGTCACTCTGTATTTTAGAGAAAAGATTATATTCGAAATAAAGTGTACGTTGGGATTTTGTTCTCTCGGTCGTAAGAGCTGTAGCGGCGCGGCATGTTGTTTCTACCAGGCTGTACAATAATGGGAGCCAGTCAAGTGGCAAGTAGAAAGTTGTCGCGAGTCGTTCACGGTACACTTGTGCGCTACTCTCGTCCACAAAAATTTATAAAACAATAAATAATCTAATGAATCATTAAATGAGTTAACGAAACACTAAACAACCTGACGCCAATTTATATCTCGTGATTAATTAGGCAACGAATCAACAGACGGTATTCAAAATTAATTAACGAGACCCGAGCAAATAAACGCGTTAACGAATGATATGACAGAATTTTAATAATTGGAATTCATCTCCGGAAGAACAGTTTCCGCTCATTTTTAGAAATTTGCGGTTAGATTTTTCACCAGTCATTCCGAGCTCGAGAAAGTTTCGCCAATCACATCATAAATAGAAAATTTCGAAAGCTAAAGCGTATCCAATTAATAACCAAATGTCACAAAATCGTATCATTCGCAAATTACTGTTAATTTCTATCGATCTGGACCCGAAAATTGTCACGAATCTTGATACTTCTTGATTTTCATATCTCCAGGCAGTAGTTCAGCCTTGCAAAATGTTTTCTTTCACAAAATATTGGAAATTCCAACAATTCCAAAATTTCAAATTCGCAACTGCAATATCAGCGTGGCTTGATCGCGGCAATATTTTTTTTCTTGTTTCGTGTTTGTAATTCATGTTTGTAAAAAAAAAAAACCTTATTTTTGAAGAATTTTTCGGTTTTCTAAGCAGGCGCAACAATAATAAATCATCTGAACGTAATCGATGTAGGAAATTGTTTCGTGTGTGTATCGCGATGTTAAGATGCTCCAGATTCTTCGAAAACGTTTGTTTGTAATTTGGATTAAAATTGAACAGACCTGAGGAGAGTAAACTGCAGACCGAAGCAAAAATTTAGCACCGCTGAATTTAGCCCCGGAAGCAAAACTTCAAAATAAGATCATAATAAATATTTATGAATGTTGCGTTAAAAGAAAAAAAGTTGAGTTCTCTGAATAATATTCTCGTCAAAATCTTTACAACGTGAGGCGTAACACCAAAGTTGAGGACGGTATGAAAAATCTAACACGCTTGCGCCGAGGCTTTATTTGCGATGAAGTGAAAGGAAAGTATGTACGGGGTCCTCCATGCATACACTTTCACCTTTTACGATTTTGTGCAATATTTTATTTTCTCGTTAGCACTTTGGAGCTCAGAATGGAAAAGTGAATAGCATCGAATTTTAAAATTTTCCGAACCCCGAACAATACTTACCGGCGCGGGCATAATTGTTGGAGCTTCGCGCTCCAACGCTATTGTTGCCAAGATCGCTATTTCCAGAGACCATTTTCCGCACAAATTACCTTAAAACTCGCCGAGTTTTTGCTCAATTCTTCAACGGTGACGAGAATTTCAACTGATATTTATCCTTTGTTGAAAAATCCTCTTCAAACTCTGGTGAATATGCATTTGATCAAGAATTTCGTTCCCTTGTAACAATTTCCTGTAATCGTTTAGTATATTTTTCAATTATTTTGTCAATTAAAGAATTTCGATGACTCTGAAGTTTGCATCGTTGGAATGCAACGAAATTCATTTTTATCGTTTGACAAAAATAATTATTCAAATGCAGAATGTAATTACGATGATAGAATGATGTATTTTTGCCATTCGAAAAGAATATCGGCTCGAAAAATTTGGATGATATTGAAAATTCAACGAATCTTCAATAAAATTCAATATTTTTTATGCATTCCAACGTTGCAAACTTCAGCATCATAGAATTTCGGACAGGACGAATAAAATGAGTATCGGGAAATTGCAGCAAAAACGTTTTTCAACAAATTACAAATCTTTGGATCGACAATCATTTAAATTTGTATCTTCACTGAATCTTTTGAAAGAAAAGTCCATGAAAGAGTTTAGGGATTTAATGATCTTTGGCCCTACAATTTTGTGATACAATCATAAGATTGGAAACAGGATAATTGCTGGGTTATGTGAAAAAAAAACGTAGATTTTTGACGGGCTCATTCATGGACTACGGCGAGTGGTTTCGAAACATTGCTAATGGTGAGAAATTTCTCCATATCTCTGAATGATTATAATATTTGTAAAAAGATGATTAAACTCAATAATACCTTCGTCTAAAAATTTGAAGATCGCGTTGTTAACGGTGAACAAAGACTTGTGCTTGGCAAATTGCGGTGGAGGCCAAACGGCGAAATAATTCATGAGAGGTGGAATGTACCGGAAAACATTTGATTTATCAGCGTGAAACAACAATGCCATTGAGAAGACGCGGCCCACTTATTACGTACGAAAGACATGATTTCCTTAGTCATTCAATACACGACGCGATTCGCCCTCTCTAATGTAGTTACTAGCTTGGTTATAGGTCTTGGAGAGAAAGTGCACTTTTGATGCGCTCACAAGATTATAGTGCACGAACTGAAGCCTCGCGGACTCTCACCAGACTCTAGCTCTTGTACGAATCATGAAAATCGAATGCCCCCGACTACTGCGCATCCTCGAGATTAATTACTAGTCTAATGCTCCAACGTGAGATCGAGTTTACCGTTCAATCATAGAAAAGTTTCTGTAGCAGCAATTTCTTCTTTGGTTAACCCCGAACTTTCAACTACCATTGGAATGAGTAAAAAAATTCCATGTATGGAATCGGATGATCGAAACTGTAGAAAAGTTTCAGGAACGTTTCCACTGTCCCCAGCAGCTAACGTTGGAAGAAAAACCATGCAAAATTAAACACATCGAATGAAGATACGAATCAAAGTATTTTTATTCAGGATTATACATGAATGAATATGATTTCAGGATCGCGAAATCGCAAAGAATCAGTTACAGAGTCTCTCGGAATCCTCGAACAAAGAGGAGGTCCGAGCAGACACGAAGGACATAAAAATCACTGCCGATGACGATGAAAAATCCAAGTCCGACAATGACAACGGCGATGAGACGGATTCGGATGAAGATTACGATGACTCGGAGTTCCCACCGGTTCATATAAAACTTCCTCTGCAATTGGACCTCGATGATCTCGCCGGGGTTAGAACTTTCACTCAATCCCATCAACGTTTCCTCCTGTAATTAATAATATCAACATCCACGTAACTCATTTTTTTTATTTTCCTGTAGAACTTGTTGCAACAAGCTCGTAGCGTTGTATCCTGCGTCGTCGAACGCCACAGATCCGACGAAGTCATGGACGGAGAAAATGATACCGAAGCCAACAGTACCGAGCGTCAACGCATGCAAAGACTTCGTGGTGAACACGTTGCCATCCTCTGCGAATCCGGAGATCCCCGCCAAGAGTACGTATACGAAATCGACTTTTTTTAAATCTCATGTCCCATCTTTTCGTGGCTCGAGTAAAAGTTATTAATTTCCACTATTTCCAAACCTTTGATTCCACGTGAAAACCAAGTTTTTCTCTGTTGCCCAGCCATGATGGTGATTCAAATAATAAAAAACGAAAACTTTTCGTTTATAAATTTCTAGACAACAAGAGCAGGAAGTACTCACTCCGATCATCGTCCCCTTGGGCACCGTCCAAATTCCTCTTCAATCGCAGGACAAAGCATACAACAGTTATCAAGTCCATAATCAATTCCAAGTACCGGAAACCCAACGTATACCGATGCCTCATGATGCTAGAGGAATGAATCCTTTCCCCATTGGCATCCTTCCCCCTCAATTCCGGAACCTTCCTCAAGTTTCCGTAGAGATGGGACCACCACCACGCGTAGCTCCGCAATCCCACTTGATCAGGCCACAGCAGGTGAATATTTTGTCCATGGCATCAAATATTTTGCATGGGATCACGACTGTATTTGTACTTGGCACTTATTCAACAAATTTCTGAGTTCAAACGTCGAAGATGTTCTAAATTTCTGCAACTTTTGTGCGAAAATCGTTTCAAAAAAATTTGGTCAATACTTTGAACGGAATTATAAGGGAAGCTGTAAAAATAAAAATGTGCATCATTTTTCGATCGAAGAGAAGTTAGGACGTCAGTAAAGTTGATTGGAATTTGTAGATGGAAATGCATCAAAATTCGATGGACGGTAGTCACATGCCAATGGCTTCGATGCACGTGATGAAGCCCCCGGTAGAACAGGATCAGTACAATCGTGAGGAACAACAGCAACATATTCCAATGATGTTCGCTCAACCGAACCGTCCATTTATGATGAATCCTCAAAATCAAGAAGCCCATGGTATGATGCCTCCGCGAGTTCCCTCGGCACAGGAAGCACAACAGCCAATCAACGACCCCAGAATTAATGTTCAACGAGTCGAAGCAAAACAGAACGTCGAGTCTCAGGACGACAGATTCAATTCTCCTTTCCGAGGAATACCCATTGAACTTAGAAGAATCATACAACAAGTCCCATTGGAAATAAACAATATCATTCAACACATCACCGGGGAATCGAGATCCGTTCAGATGCCTGTTCCGGAAGGCGCTCGCCGAGAGGTAAGCCCCAAAGATTCTTGTTAGAAATCGCTTTTTTTTCGTTCCAACAATTATCCAAGTTTATAGACCGCGGACTCTAGTCGCGACTGATTCTTTCATTTCACTCGGTACCCCTGGTCGAAATTTCCAGTTGGCCTCTGAATTTTCTGCAGGAATCACCTGGCAGAGGATTCTTTAGTAACTTGAACGATACAAATCTATGGTTTCTCTAAATCCGAATGCAATATCGATACATGAACGGAAGTTTAAAAACTCTCGCATAGAGTCTGGGAATGAAACGATTCCTGAAGGCTATGAATCATCACAGTGGATCCGTTTGTGTTTTCGAAAAATCGTAGTTGTTAAAAGTTAATAAAGATTTTCTGGATATACCACTCGTAGCAAGTCCAAGAGTTCAAACCATTCCCGGAGAGTATGCGACCAATCCCAGTGGATCCGTTCGCACTGCCCATCGAAATAAGGAACCTCCTCGAGCATGGAAACATTGAAGGTCAATCAGGTCAAAGTTCTCAAGAATCGGAGGATCAGCAAACCAATAAGCAGGAGCAAAGTGAAACTGCCGAAAGAAAGTTCCCCATTCCGACCAATGTGATGAACATCATTCACCAGGTGCGTTTGGACACTCGATTATTAACATGGTTGAAATGAAGCTTGCTGATTAGGACGAAAAAGAATGGTGACATAAAAACATGCAATGGGAAATACTTTGTAGATAATGGAAGGGCGTGCACTTCCGATACCACGATTCGCAATCCCTCTGAGACCAATGGAGTCTCTGGAGGTGCCAGTCGAAGCTCAGGCTCAGGTCACAGATAATCAGGATTCCGAGGAAGAGTCTCAACATCAGGAGCAGCAACAAAACTTACCACAAGAACAACAGCATCCTCAAGCTCGCATGATGGTCCACCAAGAAGAAATGGAAGATGAGGCCAACCGTCCTCATTGTAAGTATTCGTAGAAGTTTCTTCATTTCTTCTTTCCATATCGTTCTCTCAAGACGGTGAAAACTCGTGCAAAACTGTAAAGGTAAAAATATGAAAAAGTTTCTTTATTTTTTTAGTCGTCCAGCCACGATCAGTCCGCTCAGTTCCTGAACCATTCGCACATCCTCGTGAGAAGCGCGTCCGTCGTTGCGCCTGCCAGTGCGCGTGTTAGGGGTCGAACGCCCTGGTGATTTTCCAAAAAACATCGAAAATTCATTTTATTTTGAAAGATTCCAGAACAAGATTAACGGCGAGTATGAACCCGTGGAAAATCTATTAGAGAGCAAAAAAAAACAGAAACTAATGATATCTTTAAAACGATGTATTTTTTTACCGAGTTAAAATATGTGGTAATTATTGTTAATGATTGTGGCTAAAATTTCTTCGTATCCGGATTTTGCAGCCTTGTGGCGATATTATATAAGATAAACTGAATTTCCCGTGCTTGTACTGCTATCATTGATTGAGCGATACTCGAATTGCCTTTGCTATATTGTGTACATACAATACGAAAAAGAAGAAAAAAACATGGTGCAAATACAATAAGCCCGAGAAATGGATACAAGTGATACTGAATTGTACTAACGGGTAACACGCCCTAATCCTACATATGTAAAAAAAAAAACGTCCAGTACCAAAATTCAATGAGTGATATATTCAGATTTGTTAATACGAAAAATATATAAGTTATCTTAATAACATTTGTAATTACAAACCACGAAAACGCTTGCACTGCTGTACTGAGAGCAACCGGCTACACTATACCTGCTGCATTCAGAATTTTTTCTTTTCCATTTTACTAAAGACTATACAGTCCCTTTTAATCTTCCACTAAATGAAAATACTTTATCCATGATGTTGATTGTTCAGACAATAATAAAGTGATGGTTTGTTCAAACATTAATGAACATTTCTTCCGTAATTCTTTCGCCGCCGCCAATTCTTCTTGCGACCGGTATTTGCTACGACTGGAGAGTTCGACGATTCCCAGATGCCTGAAGTAATGATGAAGTGAATGAAATGCGCGATCTGCGCAAATGTCGAATTGCTGCATTGTAATCGAGCTCGTAACAAAAAAGCTCTAGGGGCAGGTGACACGGTCCCTCAGCGTTTTTGGGAAAGTGCTACACCATCCAATGGTAAGCGACTAAATTGCAGATATTCTTCCTTACCAACGGACAGTAAAGACGATGCGCAATGCATCTTGTTTATACATATATACGTATGTACAACACACTTTTTCTCGATGAGTATTAACGCCAAAATTAAACTATGCGTTAATTCACTTATACTACGACAAACGTTATTCTTCTTTATGGAAAATTGAAAAAATGTTGAACCGGAAGTTATGAGATTCACACATAACGACCACACGGTCAAGCTGACAACTTTTTCTAACCCTAATTTCCGTTTGTATTCAAACACTCGGAGCAGATAATTTTGGTGGGCCAGTATAAGTCCTCCGTGGGAAATTTCGATACGAGGAATACCCTCGTTGAACTTTGGTGAGGTACGTAGATGGCCTGAAAAAAAGAAATTATTACTGCTCGTGCACGGGAAGTTGCGACGGCGAAACGTGATTTGACACTCGGTGGAGGGGGTTGGTTGTAAGGAGCATATAACCTGCATACATAAGACGTAATATTTATAAAGAGACTTCAAAATGGCGTGTTGGACGTACTTTTAATTTCCTGGGAAATATAT
Source organism: Diadegma fenestrale (assembly GCA_037043255.1). Taxonomy (NCBI): domain Eukaryota; kingdom Metazoa; phylum Arthropoda; class Insecta; order Hymenoptera; family Ichneumonidae; genus Diadegma; species Diadegma fenestrale. The sequence continues at coordinate 7,375,333 of CM073315.1, forward strand.
AGATCGATATTTCGATTGTATCTTATCGGTTAGTGTTTGAAGTTGTTTTTATAATTCCAACACACATTGAGTCTTGAAAAGTGCGAGGTCATGATAGATTCAGCTGGTCTGTCGGTTTCACCTTTCGAGCTCTATTGTTTTTGAGGTTAGGATCTTGTCATCTCGTTAATTCAATAATGCAGGAAATTGTCCTCGCCGCTTTTTCCGTTGTATCGAGTCTTCTCATCGTTTTCGCCCTCGCAATTCTCGGTAAGACTTTAATATCCAACCATTTACTCCAAATATCGTTTCGTTAATTCAAATCACATCGGACACTCATTATCACGTGAAATCTTGAAATCAACGCGTTTCATTGTTGAAACAACTTTGTCATAAATCAACCAGAAATCATTTTCTCATCTAGTTACGTCAGAATTCATAGAAAATTTTCCAAAACCCATCAAATTTCGAATGTTTTATTCACTGACCGTCTACCACGAGTCGTGCTTTTGGCGGCTCATGGCACAAATATACCGTTTACACAAAATTAAAAAAAAACAACATTACGACTCTCACCGGACTTTGAACCGAACGGTTGAGAAAAATCCACATCGACTAAATCATTTGTCAATCATTATTTTCTAATGCGTTAAGCTAATTATTAAGTCGACAAATTGCTTCGGTTCGTTACGGGTTTTTGTTGTCCATACAAAATTCAAAAAGTAACTGGAACTTTGAAGATTTTTCAAGAGCGACGATAGCAATAATCGCGAAACTAACAATTTTTTTAATTCTGCCGCAAGGGCCAACAGTGCCGATACAAAAATTGAAATACCTTTGAAAATTGAACAATTTATAAGTAAAAAAATATATTTCCCGCTTCAATTGTGCAAAGCGTGTCGGAATCGGGTTTTTCGCTGTTGGAACGCTCGGAAAATGTTTGTTTTTTTAAATGGGACCAAAAGAATTTCTAATTTTTGGCGATGTCATTTAGCCAGAATTTTCTTGGCAATCGGCGGCTAAATTTGCACATTGAAATTGGAACAAGTTCAAAAACTGAGAGATTGAGAAACGCAGATTCATTTTTTTTAGAGAGTGCTCGAGTTTGTGTCGATTTTCAGCACATTCTAGTTTTTTCCTGAGGGTTTGGAGAATATGAAAATATTATTTTCCGACTGTGGAATGAAAATGAGAGACACTCGTAAATTGTGTCAGGACGTAACTCGGATATTTTTTCAATTGCAGGCTGGTATCTGGTCTGGAAATTTTTCCTATCGAGATTCCGTTTTGTGAGGGAGCTGCTGGGTGGGATGAGCGAATCTTCGTCGGTACACGACCTTAAGAACGGAAGATCGCGAGTGAAAAAATTGCGCAGGGATTGAGAAAGAGGGAAATAAATTGGAGGGCAGAGAAGAAATAAAAGTTGTGGATACATCGAAGGAAAAGTTGAATTGTACGAGAATAGCAAAATGTCGATAAATATACGTTGCGCGAATAGCAACGATCTTCTCAACATACAGCACTGTAATTTGCAATGTTTACCGGAGAATTATCAAATGAAATATTATCTTTACCACGCTTTGTCGTGGCCTCAATTGAGTTACGTGGCGGAGGATGAAAAAGGTAGAGTCGTGGGTTACGTCTTGGCCAAAATGGAGGAGGATTGCGAGGATAATCCGCACGGCCACATAACGAGTTTAGCGGTAAAGAGATCGCACCGGCGACTCGGAATTGCTCAGAAACTGATGAATCAAGCATCGCGAGCGATGGTCGAATGTTTCGAAGCGAATTACGTTTCGCTTCACGTAAGAAGGAGCAACCGAGCTGCGCTCAATCTTTATACGAGCAGTTTACAATTCGAAGTCTCGGACGTCGAGCCCAAGTACTACGCGGACGGTGAAGACGCTTACGCCATGAAACGCGACCTCAGCAGCTTTCAACAAGAAAAAAATGCCGCTAAGGAAACCGTTGCGAGAGACGCGACCGCCCATACCCACACCGGAAGATGTTGCGATCATTCTTAAAAGTCGTATCGTTTCATTTCTATGCCGTGCTGATTCTCAATGATTCGAAGGAAACCTCCGTGTCCTAACGATCGACGCAGCTTGGCATTGCAACGAATCGATTGACCATGCGATTCAGGTGGATGGAACTTCTTTAATATAGACATAACGTTAATAAACAAAAAACACGATTTCAATTCGTCCACGAGCATTTTTTCATTCAACCTTCTCGTTTACCCTCTTTCGAATCGTTTTCTTCTTTAATCCACATACTTCCAACAGGCTATTCAAATAAAAGTAGGAAAAAACGTCGCAATGTCGAAGAAAAAACTCTAAAAGTTGGAAACGCTCTTGTCTTTGCACTGTTTGTAATTATGTTCAAGAAAATTCGTGATTATTGATTAATGACGAACAAATTCCAGCACTTGATGGATTTATCATTTTTTTTCTTTGACCATTTGAATCTCGAAATCTCTCATCGAGTATCCAAAGGAAATGGCTCGAAAACAATTTTCCAGTAGCGAAAAAGTCAAAATTTGCGACTTTTCCCAAGACCGCGCGATCTGACCATCGAGTACGAGAATTTGGAATCGATTTATGGAAAATTAATACAAAAATCGTTAGAAATCAATTCTAACTTTTGAAGCTTGAAAAATTTTGAAATGTCTTGCCCCATTCTATTTTTTTATCCAGCGACAATAATCGAAAAAATACTGGGCAGCAGTAGTTTGAATTATTTTGACAATCGTTGAACAAATTGCCAATTAACGTAAAAGCGAAATGAAACCAAAGAAATTTAAATTTCTGCATAAAATCTGCACCAATCACAAAATCTCAAAGTCATTAAATTTATTCGCCAATGATAATTTTTTCCTAGAGGAAACGATGCACAAGTAGAAAACACACAGATATTTAATATTTATCGCCACGTAAATTTTATTTATTCACCAAAACTATAAAATTAACATGCAAGTAGCACGAGCCTCTGAACAAAATTGTCCACGGGCAGCTTATTCATGATAAATTACAGTTTCTCACGTTTCTCCATATTTTTTCAGTTGCTGCTGAATCGCGCTATATTTGCCCGCGCCACTACGATACTATGTATACACACTACCAAATATATATATGTATATATTTATATATATATTATTTTGGTTCACTGAGAATCTTCATTCAATATAAGTTTATATGATTGCACACTTTTTCGACAACCACTAATCTATTCACGTTGTGTATATCCTCGAAGTATTCTCACAATTTTAATTCCTATTCAGACGTAATACTATTATTCTTAATTTATTGTATATCGAGAACATATTTATTAAGGTATATTCGCAATATATATCTCGTATATAAGTATGTACATAAATAAGGAATATTTACAGGATACATTGTAAATAATGCTTAAAAAATTCCGCCCTCAACTATGCAACCTGAATAGTGAAAACGACTTGCTCGAGAAAAAAACAAAAATTTCAACAAGAGTTGTTTTCAAATTTAGAAAAACACACACGTTGCAGTTGGTCGGTTAAGTAATTTCGCTGCTAATTTGTACGAACAAATCGACGATCGTGTTCGAACGAGATTGAATCTCTATGAAACACTGCCTGCTGTCGTTTTTTTGTCTTATTTAAATTTGCGTCACACGTTTCTTCTTATGTGCAATTGACTTGGAATTTAGTACCCGCGAGTTTTGGGCTCGACAATTATGAATCGCAGACTTTGATAAATTCGAATGCTACGTTGGCATTTTTTTTCAACAAAAACGAACGTACCAAATTTTTATTTTTTTATTTTGTAATATTCTTTGGAATGTGCTGGATTAAAAAAAAAATAATTGCGCTGATATTCAACGGGGTGTAGAATAAAATAAAAATTTTCATGGCGAATGACGAAATCGATTATTTATCGTTTCGAGGCATGCGTGCAATTAAGAAATGATTTTTATCATTTTTTTTTTTCACCAAGCAATGTCGCAGTTCGTCGGATCAATTTTCTTTCACTTGAATTGATAAAAAAAATTGTTGTAGCATAAAAATTTAAACCAACTGGTTTTCTCCGTTGCCTTGAGGCGACGAATGTCGATTCGTAATTGTCGCGTCCATAACGTTTTGAATTCGACAAACTTGTGACGGTATTTCCGGTTGAAAAACGTGGTCGATGCCTGAAATAACTGTCAAAAAATCACGATTGACGAAACGACGTCCTTAGCGTTAGAATATTCGTATGAAAATCGTTGAGTTGTCGAGCATCAATTGAAGCCTCGAAAACGGTAATTCTATTTGATAGAATATAATCAGTCTCGCAGCAGGATCGGCCGTTTCGTCTTTCCGAGCAGTGTCGTTCGCGCAAGTCGATATTTATTTTCGACTTGGAATGTAATACTGCATCAGGAACATTCGCAAGTTAAATATAATCGTTGCTACATTTTGCTGATAAACCTACTCGATTTATCATTTGATAAAATACTACGATAATACAGTTAAATTAAATGAAAGCCTTTCTTGGAGAGCTGAGCACTTCTTTAGCTTCATCTAGCTACCGATCATTCGCTAATTTTTCTTCTGTTTTTTTTTTGTATTAACGTACAAACTAGTCGCTTTTCCTCATGAATTATTTCGCAATGTTCTCGCGACGATTACTCGTATAATTAAAACCGGCGCCTGAACATTAATCATCGAACACGGTTTTTGTTTCAATTATATGACGAATCGGAAACAGCGATTTTCTCTCGCTGCTGTAATTATAAAATCAGTCTATCGAGACTTTCGCATATTTGTGCTTTCGTATCGTTGTTGGTGTTCTCGTTTTTTTTACTCAGAAGCCCGTAAACGACGAGCAGCGATATTTGCTCGGCCATGGAAAAGAAAAAACTGCATATTTTTTCTCCTGCAGTGGAGTTACTCGAGAAAATGTTGTCAATTGTTTTGTTTTCTCTACTTTGATTGTTGGATTTTCTGCGAGACTTTTGCAAGTGAAGTGCACGCCGATCGTTCAACGGGCAACAAATTTTGTGCGAACCTTCGAAAACGGGCTTGCGTTTTTTTCACACGATAGATTTTTTGCACCGCAAGCCGAAACGCGAGAAAAATATCGCGGATGTGGCATCGTTGGAGGTTTTTTTGTTTGTTTTACTATTATAAATCAACCGCACCGGGTGTAAAGGCGCAGATGAACGGTTGAAAAAGCTTCGTACAAAATTCTTTTTGTCAAAAATTGGATCGTTGATCGCAAGCTTTTCATTCCTCGCTTCTTATTTGTATTCTTGATTCTTCATGCTTTAAGTACATTTCGGTTTAATTTTGTTTTAAACGCTAATTAACAATTCCAACAGACATTCTGCGAGAGATTTTTAATTCGAGGTACGAGTTCTGCTCCGCTGCACCTACGAGGCGTTTTTTCGAAAGACCATTTTAAGATTTTCACCTTTTTTTATGGAGTTTACGTTGCACGCGCTCGTTCCTTTTATCGTTTTTTTGTTTCTCGATACTGAGCAAACGCTTCTGTTTCGTAAGTCTATGCTTTGGCAATAGTGGTGCGCGATTTCAAAATTTATGGGGGAACAGGCGAGTGGCTTTCGCAAAATGCGTTCGGTTCCCCGCACAACAAGTCGTGCGGAAAAAAAATGAAATCTTTTCGATATCGATTCTGACGAGGTTTCAATCGTTGTTGCTAAAATTTTCTGTATTTCATACGAAAAGTTCAGCTAGAAGAAATATCGGGGAATGACAATGCAGAATCTCGCGCGAAATTTCTGCAACATCCGTTTTTTTTTCTCTGCTCAAAACTGACGCAAAGTTTAGTGAACGGAGTTTAGTTGTTTTTTAAATTTCGTAAGATTCAGGGCTGCTGAGCCGCTTGTATCATCGCCACCTTAAGATCTTTGGCCAGATGTGACACGTCCACTACACTGTCAACCATTTCTTGGACAGCCGTGACACTCGGAAAGAATTGGGCAGCTTGTTTCGTCTTTGAAACTGTCTGGGCGAGGGCTTCGTTCAGGGAATTGGCGCACTGGAGAATTCTCGTTCTAACGTCGTTTCTATTCACGTTTCTATGGACCGTGTCGCCTATGTGTACCAATCTGTGGGCGCTCAGAACGACGAATTTTCCATGGGCCAGAAAAACCTGTGGAAAAACAATTTTTTAATCATTACAATTTTAATCTCCGAGACAATAAAATTTTTTATTGCTATTGAATTTCGTTCGACCAAAATGGAACTGAATTAGTTTTCGTTAAACTATTCGTTAAAAATTGATCTTAAAAATTGATTTCGTTAAAAAATTGATCTTGAAATTCGAGCGAGAAGTCTCGGAAAAAAATGTGCTGGGACGTGGTAATCATGAAAAATTGAATAATTTTGATATTAAATAATTCAGCTGACCTTGGGAGGTTGATTGTGCTCGACAGTTTGCAAAAAAGCGTCGATCGCGTGAGTCAAATGAGCGCCATGAGTTATTACTTGGGCGGCATAAAAAGCTAGCAATTGTTTATCATTCGGATCCATCGGCGTTGGAGTTGTCGGTGGCATTTGAATTGCCGCGTTGTCGGCCTCGTTCACCAACAAATCGTAACTGCTTCGGAGCTCATGAGGCAAAGAAGCTCTCAGTTCTTCTCTCTGCTTCGCCACCACTTCTCGAGAATCCAAATTAACGTAATCGTAATCATCCATGTTCCCGCTGTTGCCCGTACTATCGGTGCTTGAGATTATCGATGATCTTTTGAACAAAAGCGTCGAATTTCCCTGGAAACCAAAAAACATGGTTATTGCAGGAAAATATAAAAAAAAAAATAATTTTTGCAATTTTCCAGACTCGGATGTCAAGATTAAACTTTCGCCAACCGGATTTGAAATAAAAATTTCAAAATTTTGAAACTCTAACTTTACGAAAATCTCTGTAACGTTTTTTGCACAAACTGGCACTCCAGCTAATTTCCTTCGTTTTTGAGTGATCTTTCAATTGGTAATTAGCGATTTTTTAGTTGCTTGTGAAATTCGAAAATGTAAAATTTGACGAAACGCGTTAGTTTTTGGTTCGGGGATCCAGAAAAAAAACGATCGCAATGCCTAAAATCCAATCTGATTCATGAGTTTCATTTCTGAGAAAAAATCATGAAATTTGAATTTATTTGAAGATAATTTCAAATTTCGACACGCAGTTTTTTTTATTCGACAATGTGTGAGAGTTGTTGAAGATTTTGGATGTTTTTGGAGGATGTAAATTGCGTATTGTTTGATGAGAATAGTACCTGAATGAAACTAGCGATTTGTCGAACATCCTCGGTGAGGGCTCTGGCACATGCGATCAATTGATCGAGGGGATCCGGAAGTAAACTTGTGATGAGAGGAGGCGGTCCATTGGTGGGTGTTGGCGTATCGCATTCGCCGCCACGACTCAATTTGGTCGCGTCCCATTCAATAGTGTCCAATTCACTGGCAGCTTCCTGAACAAGTTTGTCAGAGTCCCGAAGGGCTTTAACGAGGGGCCTGAATTTGCTGGCGAGTCCTTTGTCCGGAGCTTTGCCAGCGTTGCCGAGAGTTCCCTCGGCAAACTCGACGAGGTCGTGCAACGAAGTTCGGAGTCTTAACGCCGCTAATCGCAGATCCATCAAGCTCGTGTCCAATTTTTGGGGTGTCCGCCAGCCCGGACTAACGAATCCGAGTAACCTTGAAATAGCCGACGACGCCTCACCCTGAAGTCTTTGAAGCCCCTCGAGCGCCGATTCGAGCTCAAGCGGAAGCTCTTTGCTCACTGGAACGTCGTAAATTTGTTGTGGCTGCAAATTTTTATGATTCTGATTGTTGTGATGTGTCTCACGATGCTCCCGATTCAGGTGTTGTTGTTGTTGTTGAGGCGGTGGAGGCGTCGTCGGAGTTTTCAATAACGGGCTATTGTATCGAGATGATGATAACGAGGACGATGGAAGACGCGGTCTCGGGACGTCGTAGTCCGGAGCTGTGAGGCTGGACCTAAAGCGCCCCAATTTTTTCCATCAGTATCTTTTCCAAGATTATTTGAATTTTCCAAATTCGAATAATTGATAATTATTCAATTTTCCCAATTGTGAATTTTCTGGTGATCGTGATGATCAGAGGCAAATCTTGTTTTTCTTACCGGTTGGACCCGCTGAGTGAGCCATCGTTGGTGAGACTCGAAGCGGAGCTGCTGGGCGTGAGGGGTTGATGTGGTCGTGGCACGTCGTAGCAGTCCAAAGGAGTGATCCCAGAACCACCCGAACAATTGGAGTTAGGCGTGCACGAGGTCGGTGGCCTGGGAATGTCGTAGCAAGAAGGTGCCGGACTTGGGCTACTCGCTGGCGATGGGATAACGGGTGTGGCTCTAGGTGGTACGTCATAACAATCACTCACATCGCCTCCTCCGCCGCTATCCACAGAATTTTGTGGTCCCGACGCCAAGCGACCTGAAGCATGCATCAAAAAGGTCATCGTTTAGAAAAAAGTTGCTCAGAGACTGCAATGCCCAAAGCCCGAATCGAATTTCCATTTTTTCTTCCTTCGCGAATTAATTGCGATTAAGATTTCTTTTTCTCTACACTGAAAATTCAATTTTGTCAAAAAAACGTTGATATTTTGTTGAATACAGCCAACTAAATATTTTGGGATGATTTCAAAATTTTTGTTATTTCGACAATATTTTTCATTGTAACGGAACTGTCAGCAAAATTTACGATTGGAATGACAAACATTTATTTTCCGAAAAGATTTTCCAGAATGTTTTTTTGCTGGAATGACAAAATTTTCGTGTTTTTTTCGAAAAAACGTTTTCAACAAAATTTTCTTTTCAGTGTATTATTAAGGGCCAGGGGGTTCGACGATAATTAGCGCGATCGTAAACTTGATCGATTTTTCCTGAATCTTCATAATTCTCCCGAGCATTGTGAGTTCGTGGTGAGCATTATTTACAAAATATGAAAACGGTAGTCGTAAATACCGGAACTGCTCCGTAACCGAGCAAAACGTTGAGCCCTGGCGAAGGTTAACCGAGCGAAAAGTTAAGGCATACTTATCGTCCTTTGTGGTGCAGTCATTTATAAAGCTACGACGCAGAAGTGTACGAAATAAATGGCAAACATTTGTGCGAGAGGCAAGCGGCTTAAGGAACAAGTAAAACGCGTGGAATTTCGTCGTCATTAATCTTGAGAGCCGAACACATAACGCACCGTTGAGTGCGCGCGGGGAGAAAAATATTTTGTAAGAAATTATTGGACAAAAAAAAGGACAATTTTTGAATGCATTTTTCGGGCCTTTTCATTTGCACTCGTGGAGAAAAATCGCGCTCGCCATAACAATCGCGATAATTATACTCTTCAAAAAAATCAGCATCTTCGAGACATTCCAAATTGCATAATAAAATTCGTTGCTCCGCAACAGGCTCGCTTTATCTTTAGGCTGGAGTATTTTTCTTTGAGTCGACTCGGCTTTGTCGTTTTTTCGCGCATCCTGAAGCATCCGCATCTCCGTGGACTCTGCAGATAAAAGCTGGCACGAATCGCGTGTCTCGAACATACATGCCGCCATATTACTCGTATTACCTTTCCAACGAGGTAAAGGAAAAAGAGATAAAGACCGAGAACACACTATACACCGAAAGTGACCACAAAACGTGTTTTACCGGATGATACCGAGTGCGAAAACGACGAGACTCTCTGGTAATCACTGCTATGAGATGAGTATAGATATCGGAACAGAAATTTATTGATATTAAAAAAAAAGAATTCAAACAGTTCGTTTCGCAAGAAAAAAAAAAATTGTCCTGAAAATGTGTATTTTAGAATATTTTCTTCGAGTCCATCATGCAAAGAATTTCTCAAAAAAATGATCATTTGTTTGTAAAAACTCAATCGAACGGAGAAAAATATAAATTCCGTGAGGGAAAGCGATCTCAAGGAAATGAGGCATTGATACCAGAGAAAATGTTTACGATAAAGCATGCACGTATTAAAATAAAAATTCGGCATCACGGCCCAGCTGCTTATTACGTAACGACGTTTTTTTTTTTTCAAGTTAAAGTAGAAGGTATAATTGTAAAGGAGAATTCTGTAATACCTCCGTGAAAATGATCGGTGTTTGTGGTCGAGTTAAGTGGCGAGTCTCGTCTCGACGGTGGCGCCGGACTTGCTCGACTTGCTGGAAGATCATAGAGGTACACATCGCCGCATTTCTGTGGAGTAACCACCTGAAAACATGAGCAAAGAATGTTTTTTGTTATGTTTTTGTTTTTAACAACCACGCTCGTCTTTTTGTTTGTGTGTTTTAAAAGTACGCATGAATGAGTGTGTTTTATATGAATACACGTGTTCATACATCTAGTGAAAACGAATGTTTCTGCACTCTTGGATGCACCGGGGGAGTCACCCTCGCGTGCAACCTTTTTAACAGCCCTCGTGGATGAGGGATTTCCTCGCATGGCTTGTTCTCGAAGTAGAACGAAACGAGAGTCTACATCGGAGTAGCTCCTGCACCAAAAGAGCCACAGAAATTCTTCGCCAACGAGTTTTTTCTCGTACACATCACTCGCAACGAGAAAACACTGCAGACATTCCTGTTTCGTTCAAAAGTGAAGCCGAGACTCGCCAAAGTTTCGTGAATAGCCAAAAAAAAGCTCGTAATTGCTGGTGGTAATCAGAAGGATTTATCGCGCACAAGGACCAGTTGGAATAATTCAATCTTAATCGATAAATCGAAGGAGCCCGGAATTACAATGACCGCCTTACAAAAAAGAAAAGATTTCCTTTTATTCAGACTTTTCACGGTTTCAAGATCCTCGAAATCCGTCGAATTCAATATCGTCACTAGAAATTTACTACTTCGCAGCATCTTGCATCGGAAAATTTCTTGGCGAGTTGAACCACGAGACTCAGCAGCGAATTCCTGCCAAGTAGTAGTAAATATTCGAAGATTTTTTTTTCATATTTTTCGCTTTGAATATTGCATCAACTTGCGCGAAATCCTGGTTGAAAAACAAAACAAGTGGCAGTAGTTTTCCGATAAAGCAAAGAAAAACAAAAAATTTGAAGACAATCGAGATTCTTTGAAAGTTGAACGACCTATCGAGAAGGATCGCTGGACGAGGGTCAAGTGGTTGGAAAAAAAGTCCTTTCGAAGCGCATCACGTATAGAGAAAAAACCTAAATAGGGTTCACGTATTGCCCTACTGCCTAGTGTACGGCACTTGTGCATCGAAAACTAGGTTGAAGCACGTCAGAGCCAATCCTTGGCAAGGTTCCTGCGCGATAAGAGGCAACGACGTGCTCCTATTGAAAAGCTTTGAAGAAAATATAGATCAAGCGGCTATCAGCCGAACAGGACGAGCCTGAAGCTCGACACAATTCGGTCGAATAACATCCCGTATTTTTGCTTCCTTAACGTAAGGGTCTCCGAGAAAAAAGAAGCATCAGTTTCATCGCTATTTTATGAGACCTCCGGAACAACATGATACGAATCGCGCTAAAGTGTGTTCCTGAACGTCTTTCAATCACGATTTTCCCTCAGAGCTCTAAAAGCTCCAGGATCATTAAAGCAGAGTGCTTTCTGTACATCGCGAATTCGGATGTGTTGCAATTTTGACGTGACCATGCGCCACATGGCACTTTAAAGCACTCTAATGCACTTTAAACCTGCGGAAATAAATTCACTGTATCTTCTAGTCATTTCCGATCGCGTTCATCAGCACAAATTCCCTCTTCTCTTTCGGTCATTCGGATAACAAGATATCGGATGAATTCCAATTCCTTTTTTCTACAGTTCATGAAAAATCTATAAAGATAGTCAGCAACAGAAACTTTTGTTGGGCAAGTTTGTTGTGTTTATCAGAAAACCGTAGCGTTTTGCTCACGATGCGACTTTTACGCAGCGTATACGTGAACTTGACGAAAGCACAAGACGTATGCCATATCCAGCACGAAAAATAGGGTCGTGTGCAAAAAGCTGCGTAGAAACAATGACTAGCAGAGAATTTGCTCCAGAATGTGCGACACGTGTATTCATCGGATGACTGTTGAGAGAAACAGGCTCTGGGTATTGCTGCGGAGTATTTCGTTGGTTCACATAAACGGTTGTACGCAAGAGCCTAGGCGCCTGTAGAGGTTGGAGTGGCTCTGGTGAATGGATAGAGAGCACTACTGTCCCAGATGAAAGCTATTGTACGTCCATGAACGAAGTATTGTACATACAGTCAACGCTCTTGAGCTGCGGTGTCTATGGTTCCCATAAATATGTTGTAGATTCACAAAATTATCAAGGACTAAACCTCCAGGTTGGAAAAATGATTCCCAACTTTATATTCGTTAATTATCTGGATAGATCAATCAACTGGGATCATGGTCCATTGTAAGTTGCACCGAGAACTTTCTTATTATTCAAATTGGAACGGTGGGCGGATTGATGGATCGATGGATCAAGTTCGGAGGCTCATAAAGGGCTCGGGAACGCGGATGCAGGAACTATTGTGATGGACTCAACTATTCTATCATTTATGGAACAGACGCCCATACTCGTGAATGCCGACAACCACACGTGCATGTGCACAAAGGGACACGCACACTGGCACAGACGCGAAGAGATGGATCGTAGCTCTGGGCAACGCTAGAGAACGCGGTTAGTTCCAAAAGCTTAATTTCTCTTACTCCCCCGCAGTCTCTTCGACAGTCTCGCCGAGCAAACATTATTTTTTTTATGGTAAAGTGTTCAGATTCACAGAAATCGAAGTGAGAATCATTTTGACGAGAATCATTGTATGGAAAGCTGCAGATTAGCTTTGCTCATCAAAAGTTTCATTCGTAATTTGATACTTTTTCGATCTTCACCCGAAAAGCCTAGAAAAATGAGTGAATAATAAAATCAATACTCTCGATGATGTTAAAGAACGACGACGCTAATTATCTTTCGAATTCAAACACTTTTTTTTCAAAGAAACTTTTGAATGATGCTCGACGTGCCAAAAGCGCCCACAATACATCCCACATTATTTTTTAACCGCGGTAAAGAAAGCAGTGGGAACGTTTCATCTCAGCCCGTAATTATAGTGAACGAGCTGTCGAGGAAATTCGTTGGTCAGGAGCTTCGACTGTACTCTGTAGTATTCTGGCTCACGGTACGGCATACTATAGACACGCGGTATAGTGATTGCCGTACTCTAGTGTTGAACTACTGAAAGCGTAGTCTGGATGAGGGTGAGTTTCTCGGAAGCTGGGGGTGGCCTTTGGCATGTGAATAGAAAAAGTTCATGCACATAGAAAATCAGGAGCATTCACCGACACATCCCGCGTATGTTCGGTTAATGACGTTGAGCTCGTGTGTTTGTTTTTTTTAACCATGCAACTTTCACGAATTCACATGTCCTCGTTGCTGTGAAAGACGCATGCGCGCGCTGTTATAGGAATCGAAGCAGAGCCGAGGGTAATGGGGATTTTTTTTTATGCTCAACTCGCCTTAGAAGCGTCTGTCGATGGTCATGGTAACGTTACCATAAACCCCAAGGATTATAGTATTTCTGTACTTCGTGCGGATGTTTATGTATGAGGTGGAAAATACGAGGCTGACGCGTTGACGGCGCGCCGAGGTTAGGACACAAGGGTGGAGGTCGCGGTCGATACCAGGCGTCGCGGCGCTCCGTACGCGCCTGCCCCTCTTCCTGCTGTACCCTGTGAAAGGCGCATGACCTCTGTCGAATGCAAGAGTGCGAGAACGCGAGGATGACGGTGGACAAAGAAGATAAAGGACGGCTCGTAAAGAGAGGGGCCTATGGGAAATCCTGAAGGAAAGCAAGAGCGAACCAGGGAATTCCCGGTTTCCATAGAAACATGAAAAAGCCCTCGGGGAAATTCGCCGCCGCGAACGAGCAGCATTTCCACTACGTGATATCGCACGGACTCGCGATCCTTTTCCATAGCACCAGCATCTCCTCTAATGTGAGAATTTCCCATTTCCTTTTTTTCCCCGGATTATAACACGCAACTCACGTTCCTGCGTGCAGTTTTGCGGAATCGGCATCCAACGCACTGAAAAATCAATTTTGTCAAAAAACGTCGATATTTTGTCGAATACGGCGAACTAAATATTTTGGGATGATTTCAAAATTTTCGTTATTTCGACAATATTTTTCATTGTAACGGAACTGTCAGCAAAATTTACGATTTGAATGACAAAAATTTACTTTCCGAAAAGATTTTCCAGAATGTTTTTTGCTGGAATGACAAAATTTTCGTAATTTTTCGAAAAAACGTTTAGTTTTAACGTATCCAACAAAATATCCATCTTTTTCAACAAAATTTTCTTTTCAGTGCGTAAATCAAGCAATTCCTCTTCGAATCACCTTTTCGATGCATTATTTCAAATCAAATCTTTATTTTCCATTTCTATACAAATAGCTACGCGGCCATGTCAACATTGAGAAACTCCCGTGCATAAATAATTCAAAAGTATTCAATAATCAGAGTCTCTTGAAGAAACGATCTCTGGAAATCTAATGCCAATGGACTCGAATGCAAAAATATAATTTCGCACTCAGAAATTTCATTTTTATGACCAAAACATATTATGAATTTTCGCTTTTCATCCATGATGATCAAAAATCGGTTTCGATGAAATGATCGACCGGAATAGAAAATATTGAGGCTATACGCGAAACAAAACGCGATAAATGGGCAAGAACTTTTATTGTTGCGATCGAACGACCAAAATGGACGAATTTGGTGACCAGAATTGATCCAGATATATTATTGCAAATAGAATTGCACTGGCTTTACGATCGATGCAGTAGCCAGTTGTAAAATATACTTATATATGTATTTATGGGAATGTTTCTTCGAGTTTCTGTTCGTTTTTGATGACGTCAGATCCGAGGTGTTATTTCGAGATGCCTCGTTTGTATAGTAGTCGTCATTTCCAACAATTACATTAATCGATACTAAAATACGACGTATAGGTAAAGGACCTCGATAATGATGTCGTGGTTGGAGCACGCGGCATTTATGGTCCTTTCTTTATCCGGTACACACATGGACATACGTACAGAGAAACACACATGCTGAGGAGCTTGGTGAATAAAATCCCACGCGAACGAGTTTCGCAGTTCATTGGTATCGTGATTGAGTGCAAGTGGTAGGTAAAACGAATTCGACCCACGCCCTGGCTACGTAACATCCATGCACAGCCTCCGCACTGGTCCCGCACTTTTTTACGACTGCTGTCTCATTTTTTTAAGTTCTTTTCTCCAGGCAGGAGTACGAGACGCTCCAAGACTCTGATTCCTTGTAAAAATCACGATAAAAAAACTCAGAATTCCCATGGCATTTGTTCCCGCTGAAAAACGTTCTGATAGTTTTTTTGACTGCTTCGGGAATCGTTATTTGATGAATGGAAAACATTCGCTCGGCTCGTTCGTAATCGCCGCGCCGTCTGCATAACCGATCCTCGTGTTGCGGATAATAAAATTTTTATGAAATTAATAAGAAGTGGAAAAACACCGAGAACCAAGGGCAATTGCTGGTGATACGCTGAAACGACTGCCATCTTAGAAACCGGAGAGATGGAAAAGGGACGCTAGAAAAAGCAGAAACGAGAGAGAGAGAGAGAGAGGCACAAAGAGATGAATGCAACATTCGTACTGTCCTTTGAGGCTAACCGCTTGTGCATTCCATCGCGATGACTCCCGGAGAGAGCATGCAAGTCTCTCTATAAGAGCCCACTTTGGTGCGTGACGTGTGTAGGTGACTGGTCGCCGCGCGCGCGGCGGTTGTTGCCGCAGTCGAGATCCAACCAACTCTTTTCACTGGGACCGAGAATCGCAGGCGCGATCTGGTAAAACGAGAAACGTGTAAGACTTTTCATGTACCGAGGTAAGATGAAGAAGCGGATGAAAAAGGCAACGACATGAGAGATACCTCGGCTATTGTCCGTAGGTGAGGAGCAGCCACAAATCCCCGATTGTTAAGAAATAACTTGCCCCCGGATCGCTTGCGCCATTTCGAAGAAAGTATACGCATCGCTTTTTTATTTTCAAGTTCCTCCAACCAACTTATACATACAAGGGTTCGATAAACGGATTTTACCATCAAAATATCCAGCATGATAGCCTTAAAAGAAATAGAATTGATAAAAATCACCATCTGACGCGATTGCAGAAGAAATCTCGACCCGAGACTCAAAAAATCTCCATTTGCCGAAAGTCCTTTGCTCGCCGCCGCCATTCAAAATCTTCATGAAATCAATCTCACCCATGTTCGGTATTTTGAGTTATAAAAATGTTATTCCCTTCAAGAATAATGAAAAAACTAAAGAAAATTCGATGAATACGACGTTTCCTCAAATGCCTGCCATTTTTTAATTATTTTATTAATTCAATTTATCTATTGAATCATAATTCGAAGACATCTTGAGGAGTATTTAAATTTTTATCAAATTCTCACTCATGAAGCCTGGAGAATTGCTAATATAACGGTTTATGTCATTATCAGCATCATTAGAGGTCAATTAAATTAGTGTTGGCAGGTATTTTGGAAAAATGAAAGAAATGTCTCCGCAAAATGGCGTATTTTATGCCCAACTTCGTAATACGATAGAGAAAAGATCAGAAATATCTTAATTACGTGTTATTTATGAACCGAACGGAAAAAAAAACACTTTTTTCTTTAAATACTTTGCGTCAAGAGGCTCCGATGTCTCTAAAAAAAGAAACTTGCATATATGCCGTGAAATTCGAAAAGGAGAATGTCCAAGGATTTTGCGAAGAAAGTTTCATCGGGATTGTCAACTTTTCCGGAGATTCAGAATTTTTTCAGTATTTACGGGGTAAGTTCGAGTTGCTGCGAGAAAATTTTGGACACGATCCAACCTCGGGTTCGTTTCTTGATCCATAAAAATCCAGGATTTTTGTAGACGCGGTTGACGTTTCAGTCAAGCGACAAACAAACTCTCCCTCCGCCTGTTTACCAGCTTAAATGGATTTGTGTCCGGTTGGAAAGCACGAGGAGCGGCTCAAGCAAGTAAGAAAATAGGAAAAGCGCGGAGAGCTTATGTTCTTTGGAGTGGTTGAGGATAAAATCGACGTGGGCGAACTCGAGGGGGACGACGGAAAGTTATACCTCCATAAAACGAAATAAAATGAAATGCGAAGCAACTATTGCTGTCACCTGCGCCAAACACACTCACTTATAAGATGCTAAATATAGGATGATAAAAAGAGTGCAGTTCGAAAAGTGCATTCAACATGCTGTACGCGAACGAGTAAAAGGGAAAACAATAAAACGAAAAAAAGTAACAAGAGGAATAAAATACGGGGAGCGGGGACCGACAAGACAGGCTACGAACTGTAAGGAACATCCAAAAGGAGCACAAAACATTGGCTAGCCGCTGGGGTAAATCGGAGGACGCGCGAAGGAGTTAAAATACGAGAAAAATAAAAAACATCTCGAGTCTGAAAATATACTGTTCGTGTAACGGTCGCTCGACGGACGGGAGTACGCGGCGGAGATCGCGCGCGAATACGGGATAACCCGAAGAGACGTACTTGCCTTTAAGCACTGGTTTATAATGTTGTAGGGAATATTCTCTCGCATCTGTATTGCATTACATTGTACTTCTGTATCTTTTCATGTTACTTGACTTCGAGTTGTTGCTGAATCTGTCGAATCAATCAATCAATTGGACGCCACACGTGCCATTGCAATGACAATTTTTCATTCAAAAATACTCGCAGGATTCGCATTCAATTCTATTAAAAAATTCTAGACACGTGAACTTTTCCCAAACGGATTCGTCGATCAAAATGAATTTTTTTTCACTCCAACGGGACGAACTGCACGTTTGGGGCTGAATTGGCTCCACTCGCATCGGCAGGATGAAAAAACGGTTGCGAGAAAGTGAAAGAGAATTATTTAAAAACTGGAGATCGACCTACGACCGAGCTCAACATTTTTTTTTGGCGATTGTTAAAAAATTACGATTGTTCAGTTAAAATCCAAAAAAATGGACGGAATTGCAGAACGATGCATTTGTGCAACTGCAACGATTTTAATTGCATGTATAAAAATTTCGAAAAAAGTCATAGAAAAATGAAATTTCACAATGTAATCGATTTTTTAGGTCACTTTTGGGTTTCCTCACACATCGACAAAGTCTGTGCTTGAGAACGAAACGACTTTGTATCTGGATGAAGAATAAAATGTGATTGCCTTAACCTTTCTATATATCGATCGTCGTAATTGAGATTCAGCCTGCTGACGAAAGAAATGCGGTGGTTCAATCGAGCAAGGTATAAAACTCGTGGCCTATTTGAGCAAATAACGTGGGGCATACAATCAAGTCGGTGAAGTCGTTTTCTAACGGTATTTATTATTGGTCTGGTATCGCTGTTTCTATTGAACTCAGCATCAATTAAATCGATGGAAGTATCGCCGTTGATTCCCATGATTACTCCCGCCTAGTCCAGTCCCGGAGCTTTCTATAGGACATGCATGATTCGTTACGACGGTGTACGCGCACTTTACAGCACTGGGATTATTATTAAGGCGATAATTGATAAATAATCGCGACTCGGGTATGAAAACAGAGTTGGCAAGTTGTAAAGTTGCATGTTCACATGGGACTCGAGCTCTTTTGATTTCTATTCATTTTCAGTTCGATCGAAAGATAATAAAACGGAAATCTTGAACATTCGTCAAACGATAGAGAGAAACAACTTTTCCGCATTTCTCGGATAAACAACGACACATCGGACCGAGGTTAATAATGCTCTCAAGAATTCCGATCGCGTCAACATGTGTCGCTAGCATCCCGCACGTTTTTCCATCATTGAACGCCTCATTTATAAATATCTAGAGAAGCCAATCATTGCAAATGATCCATGAGACAAAAAAGTTCAGATTCATTCGACGTTTAATTCAGTCCACATTACGTCAAATAATCCAAATTCTGTTAAATTGCACTTGACAGTAAGAATTTACGAGGAAACAAGATTCATAGTTTTTTCAATTTTTCTCAATATCGTTTTGGGAAACGATTTTTTCGGTTATCACTTCAAGTGCCACACATAATCGCTGATCAGCAGAGGACAAGATTATAAATGCGAAAAGTTATTTCTAATTATCACAGATAAAGCACTTGTCGTGGCCTCATGAATTTCTATGACAAGCACTGGAGAATCACCACAATAAGTGCCGCCCATTAATATTTTCCCATCATGGGCATAAAAGGTGGAAATATTGATTTTTTGGTAAAATTACTGCTGCACTTTGATAAAAATCTTTCGATAACTCCGGACACTGTTCTGTCGTCTAGATAAATTATATTTTTCGAATTTTTCTGGTAGACTTTATCGAGTTATCGTCGTCCATGACAGAAAAAAACGCAAAATTGCTGCATTTCGCGTATTATCAAATATAATTGATGATTTTTGTGATGGACGACGAAAATTTGGATACCGAGTTTGTTAAATTTTCTCTGGAAAGGTCAATCTGTCGATAAAAACAAATTTGACGTCGTTTATGGGAAAAAATTCAACTGTTACAACTCCAAAGCAACGTTTGAGTGTCGTTTGTGCAAGCAAAGTGTAAAGGAAGCTTCGCATCCGTTTGGAGCTTTCTCTCACTCGTGCCAGATGGTTTTTTGCTTATGAAGATTTCGTTAGACACGGAGACCACGAATGGTTTCGATTTTACATGTAAAAATGAAGTGACAGAGTTTGCCATGTACGAAAACTTTTGAACCGAGTATAACGAGACGAATGAATATCCAGATGACGTTCAGTTTGCTTAGCCACGTCACGAGAAGGGTTCTCGACCGCAACAGTCTCGACGCTGTTGCAGGCTCTATATGGTCAACTCTGGTGCATGCTTTCGGTACGCGTATGTAACCATCTGCAGCATATGGACCGTCAGGATGTGGCGCATTGCTTTCAAATTGGTAGGGTCCGGGCAACGAGAATCCTGTGACGAATCACTTTCATTCACTAATATTGTTTGTTCAAATTTCAAGTATAACAAACGAAACGAATTCGTTAATCGATAACTCCCTCGTGAAACTTTAATCATCCAGTTCTGACAACGAGACGAACTCCGCCGCAGCTGAGACCAACTAAACTCTTATATTTCTCCCAAATTAACTTTGTGTGTTCCCCAAAGTCTGTGAGTGCTCAAAAATCGGCTGAAAAATGATCAGTTTTGCCTAAAATCATTTATAAGCCATTTTTCAATGCCAAAATCTAAATTTTCTGGACCAATCGGTAATTTTGTTTTTGTGGCTTTTTTTTCTTGTAATTTTATTAATACTCGTTGGTACAGTTTGTTGTCTAAAGTGCAAGTATTTTTTTTCTCGGCTATACAGAAAGCAAAAAAAAAAATTAAATATAATTTTTAGATATTTTTATACAGTCTCTGAATGTGCAGAAATATGGAGGAACGAGGGGAGATTCAAAACGCGTTTTGAAAAGGTGGAAAAAAAAGAAAAAGTTAGACAATCATGATTGAGAGTTTGGGTTTATAAAAGGATTGAATCCTCCGTCCGAAGAGACGAGTTTGGGTTCGGAACTTTTTCATGCATCTTAAATTAGGTCATGCGGCGTGGTTCGTGGTTCGTAATACATTAAGTTATGAGAGTTTCCTCTATTTTTACGACGTATTTGAGGCTTCAGCTGCGTTTCCTGCCACGCCTTTGTATTGACACCTCTTCGTTCAGCTTTTCTTACAAATCATAACAATGCTTCATCACATTTTCAACTAAATACATATATATGCGTGAGATATTATTCCTTTGGTAGAGAGAAAAATACATCTCGAGGGTTTTCAGTTTAATGCAATTGAGATCGATCCAGTGAACAAATTACTCGACTTACCCTATTCGGCTGCACGTGCCAGCTCCTGCGTTTTCCATGACGTGGAGGACCGTCTTCAGAGACGTTCAAGTCGGCTTTACTTCCACCCAAACACGAGCCATTGTCGTATTGGCCAACCAAAAGTCTCAATCGATTTCCCGGACAAATGCCCTGTTGAAATAATCAAATAGCCAAAAACTAGGTCAAATATGTCTTTGAATAATTTTTTAAATAAATACGCGGCACTCCAAATCAACTCATTGAGCTTCAATTTTTTTTTCTGATTACGAAACAAAAAACTGAACGAGAAACTTTGAAAGATTCAAGATAAATGCAGCAAGAGAAAAAAAACAAATGGCTAATTTTTGATAATCACAGGATCTGTGAATCGTGTCAAGTATTTTCGCAACGAGACGACTTAATTCGAATGATCACATAACCGGAAGGATTCGAGGACGCATTTGCAGCAAATACATGTGGAGAGAAATATGTTGGAGTCGTCGTAAGGAATGCAACTAGTTGTTTGTCACCTCCCGACGTGTCGTTTGTCGAAATGGTACATGCATTCAGCGCTGCGCATCGCGAGAGGTATTTAATGGCCGCGAATTATCTCGATATCTCTCGTTTCCTTTCTCGCCAGATGTTCGATGGTGCAAAAACATTGAGCGCACTATAAGCGAATGCAGTAACTTGTGCATGTGCTCCAACGTAACCTCGTCTCGACTTGGAGCCTACGTATAAAACTCAACGTGCTAAAACGTTGAATTACCATTTTTTCGGACCTCACGTACTACATATAATTAATGATTTCCCATTCATTTATTTCGAGGATCAGAAACTCAAGTTTTCTCATGAGATTGAGCGAGTTCGGAATGGAATCCGCACTGGGACCTCTATTAACGCAATTTTTTTGACTCTGCGCCTAATATCGATCGATCTGCGTTCGATGGGCGAACTTCCTGACCCAATTCCGTCTCAGATTCACCGCATAGGAAAGACGCAACGTGCGCAACGTTCTGTGCGTATGTATACGAGTACAATTACGAAAATAGAGGTGCCAGGGTTTCCCGCAAGCAATCAAGAGCATTTTTGGGTCAGGTCGTCAAAAATAATAACAAAATTCAAGCACGGAGATAAACTCAAGACCTCGTCAGGATGATGCGTTTAATAAAAAGTATTCAACACAACCGCGATTATTAGACTCTGAGAAATGCGTTGGGAGTGTGTAATGAAGGCGTGAAATAAAACACAGAAACGAAACGTTGTTCTCACACTTGAACAAAACTTTTTTATTTGTATTCGCTTACCTGTCGACCTCGTAAAGCGCAAAGCCACCATCCTTCCAGTCCCGAGGTATTTTGTTCGAGGACCGTTAGAATGTCTCCTTTTCGGAAGGCCAATTCGTCCGGAGCTTCGGCAATGTTGTCGTAAAGAGCACGAGCCTTTACGCATTTTGGCTGAAAATGAAAAAAAAAAAATAAATAAAAAATTCATTAAAACTTTTACGCGAGCATGAAGTGACATCGAGAAGAGCTTCTTTTGATTCTCTCAGAGATGATAAAGTGTCGCGAATCAAATGAATAAAGTGCGAGCCACATGAGAGATTCTTGGGAGCTGTTTGTGCAGCGCTCGTCGATGGACCAGAGATGGAACTTATTGCCAGCTTGAGTTTCAACTCTCAAGTGAGTTCAATTGAAGTGCTCAAATAGAATATAAACTCCGAAGGAGAAACCAAGTCAGTTAAGTACCTCGACATATCGAGCCCGATGTGTCTGCAACCCACGAAATGACGCAAGTGCCGCAAAAGAAAACTTTGCAAGAACTCTGATAATGAATTTCACACGTCAAAACTCAAACCCCAGTTGAGTGACAGTTCGCCCTCTCCTTTTCAATCATCCTAACGATCAAGGAGGTTGGATCACAAAATCAAAATCATCGGCATTTCTTATACATGTAAACTCTATGCTTGTACGCGTAAACTCAAGCGTGTTCGATTGCTCAAGTACTATGAGGTAGAAAAAATCTAAAATAAATTATATTGTCACATTGTTGAAGAATGTATTTACCAAATTCCATGAAATTCTTATCTTTTTGAATGTTTGTATGTTTTTAAAATGGTTTTAGGAAAAGGCAACATTGTATCGTCGTGATCGAAGTTCCTTAATTAGATTACAGACACTGCGTTTTCTTACGCCATGTGACTCGTGGATACGCCGCAAAGTCTCATTTCAATTATTCGTCTATTTTTTATTTATTTATTTCACAACTCTGCTGGTTTTTCCTCAAAGTTAAAGAAATGAGTATTCCATTTATATATATAGCAAAACACTTGAAAACTCGTTTATTTGCTTGAACCAAACGCTCATAATTTGTATAGCCAATATTTGGGAGTAGTTTATCGAACGTTTATCCAAAGTTTATTTTATAAAGGCAGTTGAACGTTAAACCGTATGTACGTGACACTTTGGAAGATTTCACGTTGAATCGAGCTCGGGAAACCCATGATGTAAACTTTCTAAATTAGTCACGCGAACGAGCCACTCGACCCTCCCCGTTGAGAGTAATTGGCGAGAGGAGTAATTATTTTGAAACGAAAGAACGAAGCGGAGCGACTACTAATTGAGGGCAAACTTCTCAGGAACCTTTGACTCCAGTATTTCTCTTTCTATTACAACTTGAATTGCAAAGTTGTTAATTTCATTCCTTTAAATTGTTGGCAATTATTTGTCGGAATCATTTATATCGACACACACCCCCGCAAATCGTAAAATAATATAAAATCGTAAAAAGAATGTCTCCGAAAATCTCTTGTGCCTGCTAATGTTTCTGGACCTATTTCTCCAGACACGTGAAACATTGAGCCTCTGTAACAGCCCCGGAGGACTTAACCAAAGAATAACTTTCCCAGCGGACACCTGTCCAAAACAATAAGTCGCCCAGAGAACACATCGCGTCCCATAACTATTCTCTTGATAACACTACAAACTTCTGTCGCGTCGGTGTCACGCTGCGAGAGTTATTTGTCTCTAGATTTATTTCCGGAGCAAGTTCTTCGGTCGACATTTATTTTGTCATTCGCCCCATATGTGCCTGTTGCGGAGTTTCCACCTGAGAGGCTGATTATAAATTTATCAATTTTTGTGGAGCGCAGTGAATCTTTGCTCGGTCGTACTTAAGAAAAGTCTCTTGCAGGGTGATTTGTTATTAAACAGCTGTTTTTTTTTGTAGATTTCTCTCGTATGGAAATTGTATTTAAACAAAGTGTCGCAAATTATCGGAGAATGTCAGAGAAAATTTTTTTTTTTAAAGCTTTAGGCCAAATATGTTGCCAAGGCATTTGCAAAGGCAGAATCAGGAATGAATGCTACTGGTTAATCTACAAATTGTCGTCGGGCTACCGGTACTTAACTGCGGGACTTTAACGTGTTAATTATGCGGAATTAAGTCGATAGTGTGCAACGAGCAATTGAGATATCTAAGCTGTTCACAATCTGCGAAGCGTATAAACTGAGGGGCAAAGAGGAGAGCGACAACTGGATATTTTGTGTTCAAGTCGATGTGGGGCTTGCGTGTGCACTCGACGACGAGATACGACACCGACACTTCTCCGGTTTCGGAGTTATGTACACGCACACTCAACGCTTCACCAGACATTTAAATGAAATCGTGGCATGTCTGACACTACATTTTGCCCACACTAACGTTCATCAAAGGTTCTTCACACTGTGCCTGCCCGCCAAACGGAATGCAGCGCGTGACGGACCGGTAGATTGGTCAAACGATTCTTCATCCCTCGAATTTAAATCCAGCACCAATTAACTAAGCGAACAACGAATCGGTTAATAACAAAAGAATTAACGTTAAAACTATTTGAAAATGCCTAAAAAAAATTGTTCGAAAGTTCAAACTTTCTTAATGACTCGTTTTTTTGTTATTTCTGCATATTTTTTTTAAAACCTCCGCAGCGTTCCACTTTCACGTAAACTCAACATTTATTCGGCTCCGTATCTAAGTAAAGCATCGATATATTTTGCAGGTGTGCCGGAAGCCAAAAAACCGAAGCCAGTTCAAGGATTTTTTCGCACCTTACATAATCTCCGATTACGCGAGGACGCAGCCGAACGATAAATATGACGTGCGGCAAAAACGAAAAGCCAGTGAGATTTTTTCTGTTTCGATAAATTCTCAACATGTTTGACAATTAATCTGAAATTTTGACCCTTTCAGTCGCAGATGCCACTGAATGCACAGTCGTCACTTAAATTTCAGTCTCACAATTAAATGATTTTTTTGACATGGAAAATAATGACGTGGAATCTAATAAAAAAAAAAAAACATCTAAAAAAATGATTGAAACGTAGTGGAACAGAAAATTGGAGAAATTTCCGGGAAAAATAAAGAGCGGCGACGATTCAGGAAACTCGTTTCCCAAATGTCGAGCAAAACAGTTTTTCTGTTTGAGCGAATGTGAAGGGAAGCAGAAGAGGCGGGTGAACAAAGCTGACAAAAATTTCCAACGACTCCATTGAGCGTGTGGTCCGAATTTCACGGTTTACGGAAAAAGTGCGAGCTTTGCAGAGCGATTTGTATTCATTGCGGGTTGACTTGTCCGACTGCTCCACGTGTCGAGCGTCTCTTTAAAATGCTCGGATGCAGTTCCCATCGTTCGGAATATTCTTTTATGGAAGGGACATGGTCCGACGTGAAATTTGTCCAGAGCCACGTCAAGCTACTTGAGTTTTAAGCACACACGAAGAAGAAACCCAGGCGAGTCTGCAGGAGGGACTGAATAGAAGAAAAGAATTACGACTTCCCGCGAGACTTCCCTTCGGACTCTCTCTAGACTCTACATTGCAGGCGCCACATGGTCACCAATCTTTCTCGGCGTCATGCAATTCTTCGCGCTTTAATTCTCCCAGCTCTAAAAACTATTGACTCCCCTTAACTACTTAACATTTCGGACCAGCCGACCAGCATAATTTCTATACAAGGACGCCAATCTTCAATGAACGGCTATGAAGCCAAAAATACTTGTGAATGAGGCGGCTGTTTTTTTTTCAATCAAGAATTTCGTGATCTTCAATAATGAAGAAAAAAATTGTGATCCCCGTCAGAAAAATGCCCTCGATTCAATTCGACATCCTCAGAAACGTTTGCATTCCATTCCAGATGAAAAAAATTCTAACGAAACACGGGATTCTTCATTTTTATCCCACTTGATAGTTTCCCATGACTCGTGTCTTCAATTGACAACAATGGGCATGTGAGCAAAGCGCGTTGGAATTAATTTGTCGTGACATGGTGGTCGAGCTTCTTGATACGAAAATTTTCAAACACATCGCTCCCGACCACCATAATAATTCGGGAGATTGTATATGCGGAGCGTCAAAAAACGAGTGTGCTATAAAAATGCGTGAATATCGGATCTTGAGATCTTTGTTCGTGTCATACGGGAGCCCGCTCGCGATGGATTAAAAGGGATAAATACAGTGACAGGGCGACAGTGATGAATCTCGTATAGTAACGATATTTCGGCATCGACGTGTACATTTTGAATGTCAATCCAGAGGCTTGAAAACCGCGGCCCATTAAATATATTTATGACGAACGTTTCTTTTTTTTGCATTTCTGTCAATGTTGGTTTCGAATTTATAAATATCAAAGGGTTCGGGCCAAATATGCTTAAATAATTGTTGCATCAATTTATGCAGCTGCTGGACATGCATCTCGGTCGAGGAGGGGGGCGAGGGGGAGGGGCATACTTTCTAGATCAGACACTGCAAAATAGGCCAATCATAATCGTGAAACCGTATGTGCAGTGGAGTTTTTGTCATTTTGTAGAATTTCTCATGACGAACATGGACTATAGGAAAGCGCAACTTGCATGCAAACCTTATTGCATTTCTTGATTTCACTGGAACTGCGTTTTAAAACCTGGCCCCATAAAATTAATGTTAGTAAAATGCGATTAATATCCGGATCTGAATTTCTTACGGTTTCATTACAGAGAAACGTATGCGAGAGAAATATGATTGGTGGAAATTCATGGTGCATATTTGCATTGAGTGAAATTCCACGTTTCCGTCTCGCTGGAGCGTTCGTCGTTGCAGATTTTTTCAAAATCTTCAGAAAACGTTTAGGACTCTCTTACTGCAATATATTTCGAAAGCGTTCAACATTTCGTATGGGGAGCTATAAGAAATTTCACATTTTATGAAATATCGTCAAAATTTTGCATTTATGATTTCTTTATCGACTACACGGCAACACGTGATGAAATTTGACTAAAAAAAAATAAGAATTTAATATCCACGGACTGCAATTTCGCGCTATAAATATTTTTATGCTCCGAATGTGTCCCAACATCTTCCTCGTCCCTCGCGCATCGAATCGTTCAAAACTGCATCAAAATAATGCATTGCAACGATTGTGTGAAACGTTTTTGTTGTCCCTCGTTTTGTTAACTTTCTATACGTTTGAAATTTGTTTTCTTTGACGCACTCTTCGTCCTCATATGTTTTTCACTCGTTTCTCATTTTCCGGATAACTGTGTATCTTGAACTTTTGTGGGGGACGTTTTACTTTAGAGTGAAGAGCCGTTGGGCAAAAGTGTATGGAGGGTGAAGGTATAGGCGAGACCTTTTTGCCTCAAATGTAGCCACAGGTAAAGTCCAGATGGGTATACACACGAGCCTGCTCGTAAGAAGTGCGCTCCATTCTCCTCACTTCTCTATTCTTCGCTCGACGCAGCGATTCGCTCTTTACAGTTTTTGAGGGTTGTCGGAATAAGTGGAAAGAAACAGAGAAAATGCAAGTGTCACAGCAGAGTTTGTAGACTCTCGTTGGTCCGGGTGTACAGCTCACACCTCCATTAGGACTCTCAACTATGTAAGCTTTAGCAGATCACGAGACTCGAGGGCCTGAAAAAAGTAGACTCAACAATTAATTTCTCAAGCTAAATTATCGGGATCTCAATCAGGACGTAGTTGAGGACCGGAAAATCGTGTTGATTTTTGGGCTCGTGCACAATTTTCTTATTTTATTCTTCAAAATTCGCTCAACGATATTTCAAGGTAACGAAATAAAAATGACAAGTTACGGTTTTTCCAAAATTATTCAAAAAATCAATCGCCCTCCGGAGAAAATGTTTCCGTCAACTTTTAATTGGGAAAAAAATTGACCGATGAAACCACCGAATAAAAGCAACTGAATTTTATTATTATAAAATAAATTGAATCACTTGAGAAATAATTCCAATTGAATTGATTTCTGGAACAAAGTTTGGGCTCATTTTTGATTATTTTATCCTGATTTTTTTTTCTTACCGAGCAAAACTGAGGGGATTTGAAACGGATCTACAAAAATGTGAATTTTTATATTAATTGCTCTCTACGATAACTTTAAAACGACGAATTTTATATTGCCTATGAAAAAGATAAGAAACAATGAGAGGCTTTGCACGACATGAAGCTTTCGAGCAGATTAAAAAAATACAGACTTGAAAAGTTTTTGATAAAAATGTACACAATTAAAAATTATTGCGCAGCTGTAAATGAATTATAAGAAAAGCCTCGATGTCCTCGATCGTTACGAGAAATTTTTCCGTAATTTTGAGGAAATTCGTAATGATTAACGACGAGGTGTGTAGAAAGAGCGTTAAATATTTTGAAAAATGGGGTGCAGTTGCATTTTCAAGGCTCATGGTCATCGGTGTCGGATTTTTTGCGTTTTATTAAGAGTTTTTAATGGGAAAAGTCATTCTACAGAGCTGACGCGAGAGAACCCGTTTGCTCGGATATGTAACGTGCCCAACATTTGCAGACTATCGATCCGACAGCGATATACAAGGTGCATGAGACTCGAGACGATTCTTCCTAATCTTATCGGCAGACGGCGAGAGAAAGAGAGCGAGAGAGGGAGGGAGCGCGTGTACAGATACGTTCAATAAGTAGAACTGGATCGTGTATGCGTAGTAAACTCGGGTTGAATCGAACGTCCGTCGCCGTTGGCGCGTCGACGAAACAGCGACGTGGAAAGGTTTAAAAAGAGACCAAACAACGACTAATATGCGAGTGTATCGCCTGGGGTAAATTATGCAGAGATAATCATGAACGTAAAACGAGTCCAGTTCACCGGCGCGCTAAAGAACCAAGCTCTAGAAAACAGGAGAGAGAGAGAGAAGGAGAACGAAAGAGAGAGTGAAAGAAAGGAGAAAAGAAAGATTTCAAGACGATCAAAGTGAGGTTGGAAAAAATGAAATTGCCCTGGCGCAGGTAGAAAATGCTTCACCTGCTGCTGCATATGAGACGAGTGTATAGAAGAGTTTGAGCCTCTCCATTTATATTCTTCATCTTAGTATGTCATTTTATTCTCTTCAAGGCAATTAAGTACAAACAACCCGAGCAATCTCGTCGTTTCCTCTGATGTACTAACATTGAGACCAAAATGAACAATTTCCTTCAATGATGTAAATATCATGCACATTTTTAACGCCTTTGTAAAATCGTTTCCATTTCACATCAAGTTCGATTGTAATCTTACGACGACATCTCCGTTACGTTCCCATTGTAGAGAAATATACGGTCGTCGATAAAAATAATGGAATCAACAATTGATAATGAACGCGTGATCACCCGAACGATCACTCTGTCGAGCAAAACTTTTGTGTGTTTCAGTAAAACGAAAAATTAACGTACGCAGCTGCAGCGTCTTGAATGGAAAAAAAGTGTCAGTCTGCTTTAAGATTCTTTATAGCGTGTTGAGCGAATTCTATCGTCCGTTCAATAACCTCGCCTGACAGCTTTGTTTTTGTGCTGCAAAATCATTTCGTTCTTCCTCCGCATCTGATAACGTGATTATGGAATAATTTTAGTGACACCGAATTCATTTTTGCTTGTTGAATTTGCCAGAAATCTTGGAAATCATCATTTTATTCGGACATCGAAATTGTTTCTGGTTTTAATCATTCCGGGCATTAGTATCGAGCATGAGAATCAATTTACAAACGATACGAATAGCTCAAAGATCAAGTAGCACAAAATATAAACTGGGAATTAATTGAGACGTCTTTAGAATCGATTTTACGTGACGAAATCGTCGGAGTCTATTTTATTTTATTTTATTCGTTAGTGCAAAATATGAGGCAAAAATCGGGATATTAATTTTTCTTTTGCAAGTCAGTCACAATGAGGAAGTTACAGAAAAATGTTTCGTACCACTTGAGTGCTAAAAATAAGTACACAATTGAGTTTTATTGCCAGTTGGGATTTTTCAGTCCACGGCCGACCGTAACGAGTGTCTGACAATTATTCCGGATCAAGTGGCTTCCTGTCCCAGTCAATCCTCCCGAGCATTGACCAGGCCTGAAGCACGGAACACATAAAAAAAGCCTGAGCTGCATCTTTATAAAAGAAATCTTGTACATGCGACATTTCTGCAACATTCTCATAACACGTCTTCTGACTTTTCATGGTTTTTTTTTTTTTTTTTCGAGCGAAACTCGGTTCTGCGAAGGTCCATGATCCGCTAGCTTGGGAATATAATGCTCGCACGACGATTTTGCAACGCTTGCAACTTGTACGGAGTAAAAATGAAAGGCTCGGAAGGCAGACGAGCCACCGTGTCCCGAGGTTGAGACATTTCTGTGGTGCCTCGCAAACAGATTAGTCGTTTTATTCGTTATAAAGAAATTGTTTTCCAGCATTTTGGGAAAAAGTGCAAAGTTCGTGGAGTTTTTCTCCTTGATTCATTTTCTTAAGGGAACAAGACACAAAGTTGAGCCAAAAAGAAATTTTCATCAGTATTTAAAAAAACTTTTTGATTTATCCAATTTTTGCTTTTTCGAGGGGGACGTGATGAGCCCTTAACCAACCCTTATTTGGTCAAATTCAATAAAACTCGCCAAAGTCGTTGTCCCCATTGACATTTTCCTTTTTTTTTATATATATATAGCTCTGTGTTGAACGAAGGCCATCTGTTGCCCATGAGAAGGGCACAGACCATGAGCAAGTCGACGAGGGTGGCTGGGAAGAGGCGTTGTCGGGGCTCGTGTCTACCAATCGATAGTTTTGCCACTGCTCCATGACTAACATACATATTGAGCAAAGTCCGAATCTTGAGTGTCTCTCCGATGAGGCAAAAGAGGCTGAGCTGAACAACAGAACCAAGGATAAACATCAAAGCCAGTGTTCATGTGGTCAGGATTACTCCTTAGCAAAATTCAAGCCACGTAAAAAAAATATATAACGTGTGCGACAAGATCCTCGAGAGACCTGTTGATTTTTTCTCTTTTGCAAAGGTCTCTACTGAGAAAATAGATTCCTTGGAGACTGCAAACGATGTTGCAACAGTTGTGACTCTTTTTTGCCATGTCGAATTCGCCAAAGTCAAGAAAATTGAAGATTTTGTTTTGTTCTAAAGATTCGCAAAGTTGAAATCTCGTTCACTCTTTTTTGTGTAACTCTGAAGTTTGCAGCGTGATGAGATTCAACGAAAAATATTGTTTCTGAAGTTTGCATCGTTGGAATGCAACGAAATTCATTTTTATCTTTGACAAAAATAATTATTCAAATGCAGAATGTAATTACGATGATAAAATGATCCATTTTTGCCATTCGAAAAGCATATCGACGAGAAAAATTTGAATGACATTGAAAATTGAAGGAATCTTCAATCAAATTAAATATTTTTCGATGCATTCCAACGCTGCAAACTTCATTGTTTCTGTTGATTATTTATGGAATTTTGAAATTCGTGGCTGTTTTTCGTCTCGATGGAGTTTTTGGGCCTCCAGAGACCAAATATTTAATAATTATTGTGAGCACTGCTGTAGAAAAAATAGAATTTCGTTGCATTCCAATGAAATTTTTTGTTGCATCGATGCGCTCGCCCTTGGGGTTGAAGTTCCCCATGCCATTCTCCGAAGAAACAGACAAAATGACACTTCGATATCGATCCACTGAAGTTCCAAGTGGATGCAGATAAAATCACGTTTTTATCCCTCAGCGAATCTTCACACTTACCGGCTTCCGATAAAACTTCGATCTACCATATTTTACACTCCGCGACTTCAACTTCGTTACATAAGTGTAAGAACGTTTGAAGGGTGAAATAAAAAGACGCGAATTATCAAAGTACTTTCCGCATTAAAAAGCTTTTTTTCGCAAGCGAATACGTGCATGAATTTTGTCGAGCGTTCGACTCACACTCGAGTGGTTTCTGATACTATCGCCTTAACAAGACTCTTTGCACGTGTAAACGTTTTTTTCGTAGCATCGTTGCATCAGAAGCTTCGTGCTTTTTCATAAGTGACTTTCAGTAAGTTTTCTTTCGCTCGGTTTCACACGCGGCTGCATCTTTGCAAGTGTAAAGCTTTTCCATAGAGACACGTGCGTTCGTTCAAGTGTCTCTGAGTGATTGGATCCTGCAATCTCTGAGCACCTGCTCCCAAGTCCCTGCTTTCAGTGGCTTCAATCGGAGCTTTTCTGAAGTGTCTTTCTTCTACAAGTCGCTTATATTTGCATTTGTATTCGTTTTACTTCCATATCACTGCTCTCCGTTGCTGAGAGCTTCTTCACTCGCAGAAGTATGAATTTCTTCAGACAAGAGGCTGAATGCGTGTGTTGAGTGGTTTTTTGCGTTGGAGAGCCGATTAAAGTGCCGCCGCAGCGAATCATGATAAAAATACGTAGAAAAACTTATTAAAAATTTGCGAAAAATGTCGGCGATCAAAAAAATTATGAATTTGGAAAGAATAAAGATGATTTTTTTTTTTTATTTTCGCATTAAACTCTTGCTGATCAAAGTGCCGGCAGCGAATTGTGATAAAAATACGTAAAAAAACTTATCAAAAATTTGCGAAAAATGTCGAAATTCCAAAAAATATGAATTTAGAAAGAATGAAGATGATTTTTTATTTTTTTTTATTTTCGCATTAAAGTCTTGTTGAATTTTGATGCACGTTCGTGCTCGCAGGCGGAAAGAGAGCTAGAAGAACGTTTGAACGTTGTACAGTAGTCTGAATTGAGAATGATAGTTAATAATGAAGAAAAATGTGTAAACTTTAGATCCATTCGAAGTTGGAGACTGCAAAGAGCGAGCCTCTCGTTGTGGTCTAATTAGAAACAGTTCGCGAAGCAAGTCTCGGGACAAATTGTCTGACGGTCGCAACGTCATGATGATGTACAGAAGAAAATTATATACGTCAGCAAAAGAGACCAAGATCTGCGGTTGTGGCATAACCAAAAATGGCAATGAGTTTTATACACTCGCGGGGCCAAGAACCCGGTTCACCACGCGATTACCAAACATTTGGTCCTGAGCTGTGTCACAGCAGCCACGAATACTCTCGTACGTCTTTCATTATTGCGCAACAGGCCAATCCGCGACTCTGCGAATGACATGCGACTCGAATTATTTTCAAGCTGCTACACGCAATTGGCCTTAATCGTAATTATATTGTTCGAAAAGCTGCTTGTTCATGGTTTTTTTAACTAGACTGACAAAACGATTTCATAAAATTACCTCGAGCTCAATATTCTCGGGGCTTCTTTGATTGTCATACGTGACAAAAGTAGAAAATGCACAATAATTATTTTTCGTACAAATTCAACTGAATTCTCCGAATCAATCAAAAATGTCAATCGATTTGAATTCTTTACGCTGTTTTTTTTCCCAAAATTGATATCGACAGCAATAAATCTTCACATTTTGATCGTGATCACGTTGTACGTTTGCAAATAAAATTAAAAACTAGACAATTATTATTGAAGATCGTTCCACGATCGTCAACTTTTTTTTTAACAGGTGGCAATTTTCTGCCTCTGGATTTTCAGGCATGACTCCGAAGTCTGAATAAAAATGACTGTGGAGGAATTATTTCTCACTTAAATCATGAAACGTATCGCGCTCATTCCTCGTAAATATTCCTCCAATAGGCAATGCACCCTGCTGTAAATCGTTTGTTGACATTTCTGCAACAGTTTGCCTTCAACATTTTTTCATTCAACACATCTGCTCGGACCCCCTCGGGTACATAATCGTCATGAATGGTTTGAGTCACGAATATTTGTGGTTGTGGTCATACGCGGTATTTTGTGTTTCGATGTTTGACCATTTATTTAGGACGATATAGGGCTGATGGTATGCGATGAAAATTTATTGATATTTTTTAGTTTTATGACTAAGTGCTCTGACGTTTTTACCTCGATACCGATTTCTACGCTTTTTTGGCATACTCTCGTGAACGCCAGTCAACTCGAAGTACGCAGCAGCTGGTTTTAAAGGGAGCAGGCTGCGAATTTCCAATAATATGAACTTGGTTTTTCTCCAGAAACTCGAAAAGGGACAGTTCGTTATTTTCGATTTTTCTTAAATTCCCAAAGAAATCATGATCCGGAACTTTCCGTCGTTGGAATGCAACGAAATTCCGTTATTTCTTCAGCAGAACCAATAATTATTATTTAATATTTGGTCCGGCCAATAAAACGATTCTCCCTTGCGACCAAAAAACTCAATCGAGTCAAAAAATTTGCACGATTTTCAAAATTCAATAAACAATCAAGAGAAAAAATATTTTTCGTTGAATCTCAACGTTGCAAACTTCAGAGTCATAAAGAAATCAGATTTCCGTCAATATGCCAGAAAATCTTGACTCGAGGACTCGGTTTCAATTTTCCAATCTCGAAAATCATGAAAAATGAGGAGAAAAAAAATATCAACCAAAATTTCGTTTTTTTTTTTTCGACATCGAAGAATTTGACTGGCTGACCGAAACTGGAACGAATGTGCAATGAGGAGTAAGTCTCGTCATAGACTCGATGTATATATAAGTCACGGTCTGTACCGTGAGTTCGCAATTTCTCGTTCATCTCACACGGGCACACGATCTACCGGTTAAGAATTCACCGCGGTGTGTGTGCCGCAGCGCTAACGGTAAATTAAAACGCATTAAAAGCCGTGCGCACGTGGTGTTCGGAGGTGGAGGAAAACGATCACGACCTCTTAACCGTCAAAGGGAAATATGATGCTGTTTCCAATACAAGTTCAATCGACCTTGTTTTTATGAAGAACTCAGAAAAGTGCGGGACTGTAAAAATGTTTCAACACGAAATGTTTTATTTTTGAACGTTATTGGCGCAACGAACTCTGTCAACTTGGGGTTCGCACGTGTTTTCGGACCCAGAAGCTACACGTGCTCGCTATAATGCCCAAAATAATTTCTAATTGTAGAAAATTCGAAAAGAATTAAAAAATCAAGGAAATTTTCATTTTTTTGACTAATTGCCATGGTCCGCCGTTTTTTGGTCAAAGAAAATGTGAAATGTTGCGTCTTTGACGAAAAATTTTATCTGGGAGGAAATTTGACGCTGAAAAATGAGTCAACGAGCGGCTTGATTCGAATCCCTGAATACATGGGCCGGAATGAAATGAAATGTGCATTCAAATGGCGTGCATTTATGCATCCAGCATTAAAATCAACCCCCGCGCGTCAACAACAAAGAAGGGAGAAATTTTGGACCGTGATATACTCGCAGCAATGCAGATTAACGGATAGTATCCGTTACAGGATTGGCTCTCGGTCTGGCTTCACGAGCCCTCGCACCTTCGGTCCCCGTCTTTTCGACCTTTTTCCTTTCGTTCGATCTTGTTGTACTTGTTGGTTTCTTTTCCCTCGTAATAATGCACGACTCATGAGGTTCTTAGTGCGCGTGAGACTATTCGACTTTTTGGCTGACACAGGGGGAAACACTGGCTCGTCCGAAGCGTCGGGAACAGAGGGGACGTGGATTCCATGTCCAATATCACGCGTATCGAATTTCGTGTCGTTGCACAGGGATTATCGGCGCCCACCGGTGACAATTTTCCATCCGATCAACTTGACACATCGCCCATATAGAGGCAACAAAAATATATTATCTTTCTCTTTTGTTTCGAAGCAAAAATCATGATCGCGATGTCGCAATTTTCTGCAATATCGAGGCTCGAGTTACTTTTCCTGCGATTCATCGTTGATTTTTACTTTTTATTACTGTCCACGAGGTCCTTTTTTAGAAGCGAATTTTTCCAACGAAAGCTGCTGCTAAATATTTTAAAAAATTGCTCCAAAATGTAAGGAATTCAAAAAATAAAAACTACGGAGCGTAAAAATCATTTTCCGCTGCATTTCAACGCGTGAAAACTTTACTGCGATAGATTTATTTCGTTTCTTACGAGAGACAGTTCTAGAAACGGAATTTCCGAATTTCCAACCATCTTTTTCGCTCCCATGGGCCTGCATCCAAGTGACGCATTGCCCAAGCCATATCTTTCCCCGTTGTCGAGCTATGGGGCAAGCTCTCGTGAGTATCATTTGTGAGCATCGCTCCGATAGTTCGGAAGGGTTGATAAACCGTATATTTCACATGTTCAGGCAACTGTGAGTCATTACATCCATAAACGTGCGACATGTATTCGAGGGTTCGAAGACTAAATGACCATCAACTGTCCCAATCTAGGAAAAGCTGATTCATAATTAAAAGAAATGAAACACACTGCGTCATTTCTCCAATAAATTGCATCCTGTGCAACGATGCAATTTTTTTTCTCACGTTTTAATTTCGGTCTTTTTAAGCAGGAAAGTTTTTCTATTTTTTTTTGTGATCAAAAAATGCGCACAAAAAAGTTGTTGCATTTTACAGATGCAGCCTCGAGTTTCGTGAATTTTTGCTGAATCGTCGTTGCAAGGAATAAAAAAAAGAAATTGGAACATTTTTATTGTTCAAGGGAAATGAAAATATATGGAAAAATGTTTTTAAGGGCGTATCGATTCGGAGTGAGCGAGAATCGCTGTTATTTCCCGAGTGCCCAGATCAATATGGAACCGCATTTCGCGGTACTTGTCGTTATAGAGAGTGCGATTGAGCTCGCGAGGCTGGGAAGTGTGCGTTACAACCGGTTGAATTGAATTCGCATGGCGTCACTCACAGGTATACGAACAGAGCGATGCTGGCAACTCTCGTGACAGGTATAAGCACTGTGACGATTGCGATAGGGCGAGCAAGAGGGGGCGACCGAACGAGGAGAGAGGGCAAAAGAAACACGGATAAGAGAGAAGACTCGATTGATTGTTCCTCGTTGAAGTAACGGGAAAAATTTGCGCTCACTTAATTAGTAATTCGATTCTCTCATTGCAACGTGGAATTTCCATTGTCCCGATGCACCGAAATCGTTATTAAATGCCTCACCAGAGTTCTTCGTTCGCAGCTTTTTTACAGCGCGAACTGGACAAAAATTTATCGACAAAAAATGTTGTCAACTGGAAAAAAATACGCAATTTCGAAAGAGAAGCGAATTCCGAACGATCGGATTTATCAAGAGAAACAAAAAAAGATTAAAATAGAAAAGTTTTTACGCACGCGGAATGTAACGTAACGTCATCGCCAAGCCACAAATTAACAGAGTACGAAACAATGTGACAATGATGACATTTACGATACTTCGTTAATGTCTAGTCGCCATTTTTTTTCCTCATGAGCCCAACGTTCGACTCGTACACGATGGTGAAACACTTTAAGGCAAAAATGTAACCATTTCAACAGTTATTTTCAGCCATCTTTCGTCGCTGGTCTTCACTAAACCGGAAGTAAAACAAATACAGCCGCTACAACGGTTTCTTTTCTTTTTCCGTAAAAACGGAGTATGCAGACCGTCACACACACACACACGCAAGCACCATGGGAAGCCGGGAAATTTTGTTCGGAAACGATGTAATAAAATTCTATGGTCCCTGAAGTTTTAACAAACAAGATAAAATGAGTAAAACTAATTTGGAAAATGAGCAACAGCAAATAGTGCTGGAAAAATTTCGGAAATTCTTGTTAGGAACAAATTCGAATTTTTACCACGATGTTGAAGTTTGCATCGTTGGAATGCAACGAAATTCCGTTTTTTCTGGAGCAGGTCTCGAAATTCTTATTCAATATTTGATCAGGAAAATAAACCGATCTTTTATTAGAATCTAAATCGAAGGTCGGTAGGAAAATTGTAATAATTCTTTCAAATCAAACAAACAATTGATAGGAAAGTATTTTTTGCTGAACTCCAACGTTGCGAACTTCAGTGCCATATTTTTACCGACATTATTGTGCGAATGTTTAAATCGTTTCGTTATCCTCCCATGGATGAAAGTTATTTTTTTAATATTTAGAAGCGAAACGCGTGTAATAATTCTTGGCAGAATTCTTTCGTCACTCTCGACAGAGATCGCTGGACAGAATTATGGCAGCTGTGACACACATAAATTTTTGGCTCGCAACTATAGGAAATAAAATGATTTTTTTCGCGTTTTAGAGACGCAAACTCATTAACATCAACATCATTATCTTGCTTCGTAATAAAATCACTGATTTTTAGTCCGCGACAACGTGCTTTTCGCTTTTTCCTCAATAAGGATCTGAAATGGGATTAAAATGCTAGCTAAATGTACAAGCAGTGATTAGTAATGATAAATTACTCCAAAAACTATTTTTTCGTATAGTTAATTATGATTGAAACTCGGGATCGAAGAACAACGATAAGAATTAAATAGTTTTTTCAGAATTCAATTAATTTTCTTGCGGAACGAAACCAAAATGTATAAAAAATATTCCTTGTAGTTTTTTTTTGGTAAATTGCGTTGCTATTTTGCAAAAAAGTCAAATCAAAATTAATTTTTCTTCATCCATAATTTCAGAATAAAAAATATGTGGTGAGTCCCCGAAAGTTTCTGGTTGTTAATTTCGTTTGCAAAAGTAACGATGATTTTTGTCATAAATTAAAATTTACGATACCGTTTCCAGGCTTTATTTATTTAATTATTTATTTATTTATTTTGTTGCAAAACGAAGCAAAAATGTACAGAAAATATTGCTTATGGTTTTTTTTGGTAATTTGCGTTGATATTTTGCAAAAAAGTCAAATGAAAATTCATTTTTCTGATTCATAATTCGAGAATGAAAAATATTTGGTAAATTTGCTTCGAAACTTTCTGGTTGTTAATTTTATTTGCAAAAGTAACGACGATTTTTTTCATAAATTCAAATTTACGATACCGTTTCCAGGCTTTCGTTTTTTTTCTTTGAAATTCGCTGGAATTTTCAATTCCAGTTGGTAATTAACGTTTTAAAAAAATTATGTGAGTGCACATTTCCTGGTCGAGCGTGTTTATGGGAAAATGTGCGCCTCAAAGGGTCAATGGACATATCGGTTTATTATTATATGTGCATGAGACTCCGTTCGAATGAAAACGATCTAATTATAGAAAAGTGTCAGCGGGTTTCCATTGCATGGTGCCCACAACACGGGGATCGTCATGATTTATCGAACAGGATCTCGCTTATGATATATTTTTAAAATAGGCGCCATACAGTTTGATGAATCATCGGAGAATTCCTCGTAAGATTCTCGAGGCGCATGGGGGGGATTCTTCTCCAGCGATTTCGTAGAACCGGTAACATGGCTCACGCCGAATCGTGTAAGACACTGAAAAAAAACTGCATGCAGCCCTGACCGACATGTCTTTTCACGTGCGATTTGCACATTCGTCGCCACAATTGTCGCCAAAAGCGTTGCCTCTCGATTAATCGTGTAAAAACTTGACGAATAATTTTGGAAAATGGAAAAACTTTCGGCAATTTTCAATTTTTATTCCTTAATTTCTTCATTCAAATTTCAAACGTCCCTCGGTTTTCGATAAACAATTGGAAAATGTTCGTGGAAAAGGCCCAAAGTTATTTTTAGTGAAACGTGAATTTTCCTGGCATTTCCGATAAGAAACGCACGAAAATACCGTGAAATTTTTAATCCTCGACGTTTCGTGAATCTTTGTGCAAAATTTTTCCACAGTGGTTCGTATTTTTCGTTGAAATTTTTGGGAAATTATGTGCAGAAAATGTTGACATACGATTTTCTGGCTTAATCTTGTCGAGGATTATACAAAAAACTTAAATAAACTAATTAAAAACTAATAAATCAATTGTAAAATTGATGTCACGAAGTAATTTCGAGACAAAAACAGTTCGGGAGATGGAATTTTCAAGGCGATAAATGTCCTCACCTGACTCAACGACGTGGGAATAATGTCCGGTGTCTGTGGCAGCATTTTCGAATGACGATTATTTTGGCAGAATAAAAACTGAATAAATAAAAGCACGATCACTTGTTATAGGCTGGGAGCAGGACACGATCGAGTTAAAATCCACGAGTCATAGAGCAGCATTGGGCGTCACACGAAATCAAAATCATAGTATGATTTATTTAAAAACACACGAGAAACAAGAATGCACACACACCACGTTTGGGTTTGTATCCCGATAGCTCGATAACTGGCCATCGGTACTTGGCCAATTCCGCGATTACATCCAGTCCATTTTTTCTCCAAAACGATAATAATCGTTGATTTGAAAACTGTGAAGAGCCTGCGAGAATCTTGATATTTTTTACACGCATAAATACACTCGGACACTCACACGCGATACTTTTTGTTTTTCAACGATTCAAACCGGGGGAAACAGTCGAGTCGGAAAAAAAAAACATAAATGGGGTTCGAATAGATAAGCAAGAAGAACGATAAAAAAATATTGAGCACGACGCAAAGCACCAACCAGCTGCGGTAAGGCTGCGCGCAAGACTGCCGAGCCGGGGCGGTGTAGTCGCAAAGCCTATTGGAACCGAACGATCCCGAACGCCCACGAGAATCGCCGAGTTTCATCCCCTCCCTTTTTCTATAGCCCGTGAAATATCCTCGCTCCGCGATCATTTACGCCTTTTTATTTTCTCTTCCTTTTTTTTCCTGTTTTCTTCTCCGAACCCTCCGGTAATGTAGTATTGACCGACTCACGCTTTCCGAAGAAATACGAGAGTAGGATATCTCTGAGATATCAATGTCAGAATAAAGGCGCAATTTTTCAGATTCAAATCCGCAGGCGCCTGGTCGACTCGTTATAATGTTCCTGAAAGCGAGAGACAAAAGTTGAGAACTAAAATTCTCATTTGCCCCTTTCTATTATTCATAAAATTCGACCTCGATACGCTAATTTTATTGTTCTGAAGATCATTGCATTTCTAATTGTAAGCAAAAACTTGAGCATATTTGAAGAAATATGTGATTTAAAAGGAGAAAAATTATTGCAAACTTGCGTCGGCGCTTTTGTTCACTCGTTCACGATGGAAATTCAATTTGAATAATTGTGTGTGCAAAAGTGACGTAACGGAATCGTTTCGGTCCAGGAAATCCGTTGTCGATTGGTAATTCGAGGAATCTGTAGTTTACTCCGTTAGATAAGGCAAGCTGTGTGTGCGTATCGCAGGGAATTCCCTCTCACCTGTTTGATGAGATGCGACAACTAGTATGGATTACGTCACTCGCGTGTAGAGGCCAAGAGAAGTGTGTACTATTGTAAAAATATACGTGGAGTGGGATCGATGAGTCAGACCCCTATGCGAGCCACTGACACATGACAAACGCGTACTATGAATCCGGTTGACGAACTCTAGGAGACTCGAGCAATAGCGTTGGAGTTGATTGATGCCACGTGATCCCATTCCCGTCGAATAAGTTCAGGAGGCCCGTAACGTCGGCTTCAAACTTCACCGGCCGCTGGATCACGAAATTCTGAAGAGAAAAGTCCTGAAACACATTTTTCTCCGACGAACTATTCATTAAGGATTTTCGTATTGATGCCAGCCAATCGGGCGCGCGATCTACCGGAAGTTTGGGGTGGGGGAAGGCCCAGCGGACCAGCTTGCTGGGTATACGCGTTTCTGATTGGCCAACACCTAATATCGTTGATAATTCATGAACGGTGCAGTGTAGAAAAAAATGGATCAGGACTTTTTTGTTCAGAATTTTGGAATCTACAGTTTTTGAGACTGTTTACACGTTTTAAGCGACACGAATGTTTTATATTAAGGGAGAGCTTTCCTTGTGGTAGCAAAACATTTGACTCAGTGATTTGTGACCCATTTATTTGTATGAGACCTCCCATCCTCGGGCTTTCATTCTTCTTGCTGTTCGTTGGCCGTTTAATCATTCGGCTCCCCCAACTTATTCGTCTATCTTTCGGCTCGTTTGAGCCCGCAGCAAAGTCCCGAGGACTCAACCCTCGATGCGTCCGTTTGGCCAACGCAACTTTAATACAGAGCGCCTTGTGGTTTCTGCCAGACATAAAGACAGGTTCGAACGAGTTTTGTCTGAATGAACGGGGAGCAAAAAAAACGAAAGACACGCCCGACTAAATTAAGCACCGCCATGTTTATCGGCAAAAATACACGAAGCAAGAATCCGCATTAGTTTAGCGTAGCTTCAGTTACCAAATAAATTTGTTTCGATGTCCACGTCCTGGCGGTCCCGAACTCGACGATAAATATTCAAATCTCAAAATTCAAGAAAAAAAAAACTCCAAACATTAGGAACACCTTAAAAATATCAATAATTAAAACTGGACGAAGGAGCATCGGAATTGCCATTCGATTTGCACGAGTAGGAAACTTTGAAGCCTTTTTTTTTATTTTTTCTTACTTGCTTTTTTGAAAATTATCGTTTGAGGATGAAATTAATTCTAAACTCGAGTTTTTTTTTTAAAGTAAAACGCAGAAATTCAAACGAGTCTAATTTTTTTTTGTTCAAAATGTTGAGCTTCTTCGAAAAATTCAATTCAAAGGATTGACAACTATTTATAAAGTGTGTCGTTTATTTTGACTCAATCCAATAGCCGGATTTATGCATCTCATGCATAGTGACTCTGGTCCGAGTGCCTTTTTGTAGGAACCGAGTCCGAACATCGACCATACGTAAGATTAGCCTAGAATTAACTCTAAACCACAAATATTGGCATTTAGAGATTTGTCTTTGACGATGTTCGCGACACGTGAGTTCGAAGCCCGATTGAAATGGTAGAAAAACAGTTTTTGACCCAATTTTGAAAGAATTGATGACGCAGATGATTCTCGTTTATGAATTGACATTTTTTTTTAACAATTTTGAAATCGCCGTTGTTTACTTTTTGGAGAAATTGTTCAAAATATTTTGAAACCGCGGACTTTTCATGATTTTCGTTGATACTTTTTGGAGTAATTTCCAAAGGACATGTGAGCGTTTGAAATTTCAAGAGAAATCGTGCGATGTGAAAATGTTCGGTTTGCGGGATTTTCGGAAAAATAATGTTCAAAGAATAAATGTTTAAGAATTCTGTACGATTGTTATCTTTACGTTTTATTTGTGCATTGTAAAAAAAAGAGGGGTGTATACGGAAAGCCTGTATGTCCTGTTGTTGCGAGACACGATCATCTTGGGAGGAGAGACTACGTGAGAAAGGTAACCGGTAGCGATGCTGGGAGATATTCCGGTTGTTGGTGAATAAATTTAACCCTGAGGCAAGGCCGCTCTCCATCTCTCTGCCGCGCGACCGCCAGACTGGCGTCGATACTTTATTTATAACAGCATCGCAAAGGATATAAAAGAAAAGAGCTTGCGGATCTCCTTCGGCCTCAGGATCATGAATTTGTTGCCTTTCTCGAATGAGGGCATTGTATGCGCGTAAACTTTTTGTTGGGCGCGAGAGAATGAACAAAACTGTGCCTCAGAGATTACTAATTCGAGGGAATTATCGATGGATCGTGTATTTTTTTAACGAAATTCTTTACTTTTCAACGCCGATAAGATTAATCGAACAATTTTGAGACGGAGATAATTATATTAATTGTAAAAATAAACTGATTCAATGAAAGCGTCATTTTCGAAGTATTTGGAGCTTTAATGAAATATTTTTCTTCCCTAATCCGAGGCGCCACTTGGATCTTTGCATGCGAGGAATGGAAGAGAAATTGATTGTTTTTTTAGTGTTACTGAACTCTCGGACTGCAGCCGGAGGCTACGAGATGAAAACAAATGTTTTGCTGAGAGAAGAATTTACCTTGCGCTTCTACGATGAAAACTGTTACACAGGAGCTAGA
Source organism: Diadegma fenestrale (assembly GCA_037043255.1). NCBI lineage: Eukaryota > Metazoa > Arthropoda > Insecta > Hymenoptera > Ichneumonidae > Diadegma > Diadegma fenestrale. The sequence goes on from CM073315.1 coordinate 7,419,117, forward strand.
TTGTTTATGAATTGCACGTGCTTGCCAATTCAATTTGTATTCGCCTCACGGAATATGGACAAGCAATGCCTATCTGCAGTGCATGTTCAATTAGATTATACTTTAGGGCACAACCGCATGTGAGATCGTGTTTTCTTTTTATTTATCACGAGAGCTCCTGAGTCGTGATTTCAAACATTTTTATAGAAAATATTTTCTACGATTCGAAAACTATTTTTTTGGCGTTCTTCGTAGAAAAACAATTGGACGTTTTGTTTTTATTTTTTATTTTGTCTACGTGGCTGTGGACTCGTCATAAAAAAATTAACATATTTCATTAGGATAATTGGTCTGAGTAAATTATCAAATTAGATGACGAGGTCTGGATGTGAAGTTGGCTTTTCCACTAAGACTTAAAGAATTTAAAAAAAAAATTCTCTCTGGTATGCAGCTGCATGTCCATTTCAAATTTTGCGACTAAACTGAAAATCAAATTTTGTCAAAACAACGTCGATATTTTGTTGAACTCAGCGAATTCAATATTTTTGGTTAATTAAATTTTTTTCGTAATTATGACAATGTTTTTGATTTCTAACAGAATTGTCAATAAAATTGACCATTGGAATGACAAAAATTTACTTTTCGAAGAGACTTTCCAGAATATTTCTTGCTGCAATGGCAACATTTTTGTGATTAAAAAAAAAAAAAAACGTTTAGTCGAACACAATTCGATCATTTTCAACAAAATTTTCTCTTCAGTGTATATTTCTCGAACTTTTCTGCTACATCAACACTTAAATTTCATTTTGTCATCGGAGTAAAGTTCTAACTTTTTTTTATGGCCCAGAATCCTCGAGGATGAGTTTTTGTGAGCCACACTCATCCTCGAGCACTAGACATCAGCACTCAATGATTCAATTGAAATGAATTCAACTTATCAAAATTTATAATGCAACAATTTGGAAAAAACGACGAGCCACGTTAAAGTGACAGCTGTCACGTGAACGTGCACCACGTGCTGTGGCATATTTCTGCTTCAGCAATCGCTATATGACTGGCCGCGGCCGGTACGAGAGAGAAAACGAGAACGCGCTTGCGTTACCTGGCGTCTGAAAGAAATAAAAAGCGATAGAGACAGAGAAATGGTTATGAATAAACCCTGCGAGCACCGAGTGTGAAACCATGATTTTTTTTTTCGACTGATTCAAAACTCCTGCACGATCCGTCGTTTTGGAAGGGGCGCGTATTTGATAACGTGCGGCAAATTTTCTACACGAGACCTTAATAATGAATTTTCGCAATTCGTTAAAATTTACGTAATTCCGAGTTTTCGAGGATGAAAAATATTTTTTTGTTGCTTTTTCCAATAAATATGACAATTGAAATAATTTCAGTCAAAATCAAAGTTAATTTTCGGAAACGTTCAGGGTTCGAGGGTCGCAAGATCCTGGATCGTCGAATTTTTTCGAAAATTCTATTAAATTGTTAATTTACGAGGATATTATGAAAAACTTTTTCCGTAAGATTTTTTTTGAAATCACGTCCGTCCTATATTGAAAAAGCAGCTCGAAGGTGAAAGTTTCGAGTGTAATCGCGCCTTCTCGAAACGGCTCGCGAAATTCTTGAGTATCGAACGAATGATTGCGGCTGTCGAAGCAAGATAATCAATATGTGACAAGCGTTGGCGATCATGCGTCGCCGGGGGTTCCAAATTTCACGTACCCTTTGCAAATTCCGCTCGTTGATATCCGGGCCGAATATAATCAAGTCAAAAAATGCCCGGAAAATGTCACGTGACTTTTCATTCAAACTTCATAACCTCGTCGTAAGTCATTGGCAAATATTTCGATCACATTTTCCAGCAGAAACGAGTAAATAGCGAAAAAATAATAATTATGTTGATAAATTAGGGACAATATGTTTTTTTACATTTAGTAGAAAAATCGAGTCAACGAACACGAATGTCTTCGATGATTTTCACAGCGAAAAGTGAGTCCAAATCATCATTTTTTTTTTTTTACACATCAACGTGGCATTACATCCGTTTATTTTCCTTTTGAAGCTTACAGTCGGACGACGAGAAAGACTGTTGCAGAATTTAGTTAAAACGAAATGTCAAAGAAATGCGACGCTCCACCCGTTGATTCAGTTTGTGAAAGAAAAGCCTGTAAAGCTCGAAACGTCACGCGCAATTCTCAATCTTCGTCGAAAGCAAGAGGATATCGCGATGACAAAACAAATTTGGAAAACTGTGGCTCAACATTAAAAAGCAGTAACAAAGTTAAGCTTCCTCGTAGACCAGAAGAGTGTAGATGCACCCCGATCGAGCCCACCACGGTGTGTCATGGACCAATCCTAAAAAAACCGAGGTAACGGCACGAGGCAGCAAAAATGACTCGATCGATTGGAAAAAAAAAGTTTAAATTGTCAATGAGCAAATTTAATTAGACGAAAAAACCAGCAACGTTCGTGATAAACTTGTTCAAGCTTTTACCAATCCCACGATCGCTCCACCGACGACAAAATTGATCGAGATGGAAATAAATGAGGATTTTTGAAATTTTTAAACACACACGATCGATGAGATTTTTCGCGCAAATTAAATTTGACTTTTCCTAGGGTAGACCACGCGACGGAACCTCAAATTACCATCTGTCACAACAATACGATCGAGTCTACGAAAAACGAGCATAAAAAAGGTGAAGGCAACAGGACGAAGCACAACAATAAAGTGAAAAAGACGAAAAAGAAAAAGAAGAAAAAGTGTAAGAAGAAAAGGGAGAAGAATAACTGCAGAAATGGGAGTGTCTGGAGATGCGTCGTGTGCGCGAGGTTCATCCAATTTCTCTTGAAGATCTGTTGCTGCTCGGAGTACCTCGATTCGTCATCAACTTCACGGCCTTGCACCGATACTTGCTGCTGCCGTTGCTCTCACTGCAAGTGTTGTTTTTGCAGACCTCAGAGCGATAGCAAATACGTCCAATGCGACGAGTATGACCAATCCGTTTGCGTGGCCTCGTCCAGACGCGAGAGCGTTGATCTTGACGATTCCATGAATAAGGTCGCCTCGTGCCGTCCCAATGATAAAAACAAAAAATCACGAAAATGCGTGACGCAAGCCAAACGCGAATCACCGTGTGAAAAAATTCAACAAGATTTTCTTTTAGTCCCTTGTCCCGGAAAATCCACTGACGACTCCAACGATCGGACTAATTATGGGTAATTCATATGTAATTCGATTATATGATAATTTTATTAGTTAATTGGCATTCCGATGCTCATCCAATCGGGGCGACGTCAAAGCCAGCGAGCAAAGGACGAAATTTGTATACGAAGGCAAGAAAATCGATTCGATACAGATTCGATTTTTCCTTTCATTGAAATTCTCAGTCGACGGGTCAATTTGATCCCAAATCTTGCGATTGCTGCGCAGTCCATTTTGTCTATTATAAGAATTTGAAAATCGCAAAATTTTGTTGTTGAAAAAACTTTTTCGAATTATTTTAACATCGGGATCAAAGATTTTTTCTTTTTAAAACTTGGCCCCAAGACGCTCGGCGAAAAATGAAGTAGATGAAAAATAAATGATGGTTTTATGCAGGAACGATATAAAAAGCGACAACGAGAGAACGAAGAGTTCCGCAAAATGTTTCATTTCGCTACGATGCTTTAAAAAGCGTCCGACGAAATCTTCGGCGAACGAGAAACCGATAATGAAAGATTGCAGCGTCGGTGAATCTGTTATCGAAAGCTGTACCTGTTGCGAAAAAAAAAACGTCGAGCCTCCAGCGAGAAAACACTGTAAATTCCAAGAGACAAGAGAGTGTGAATGCGATTTCAAAATCCCATGTGAAAATGATAATTGTGGAAAAACGAAAAGAGCATTGCTCGTAATGTTCGACATACTGTTCTGGCCGTACACGTGTCTGCCCAGACGATGCGCCGCAGAAAATAAACCGAAGGAAAAAATCTGTTGAAATAAATCTCCCCAATCGTCTTTTTTTTCCTGCCCCCCTTCATAAATATCTCGCAGAAAGTCTTGCGCGTTGACTTTAAAACGACGACGTTACGAATTGAAAAAAAAAAATTTCGTTTTTTCGATTTCCTCCCTCAAAAACGAACCGATCAGATCGTTTCAGCGCTCGTTTTCTTCTTTTTTCAATTCTCTACAATTCGTCGATCGGAACCATCCATCGCGTTTTGTTTGTTTTTTTTTTCGCTGACAAAAATGAAAATGCGAATTTCGAATCGAAAAACATCGAATTCTTTTTTGTCAGCGAAAAAAAAAACAAAAAAAATGCGATTTTCTGCAGTAAAACGTTCACGAATTTCTATCGTTTCTCATGCGTCAGAAAAATTCCAAGTTTAATTGCTTAAAATTCGTTTAAACCTTCCCAACAATCATACTCAACTCCCGGTAAACTTTGAGAAAGTTTGAACGTCTAAAATTCGAGTTATTGATCGTTAAAAATCGTCTTTTTTACGACCTCGTGTTAAAGTTGCGATTTAAAACGCAGACGTGGTGAAATGTTCTTCAATCTTTGACGCATAATGCGACGCTCGAACGACGATAGAAACATCATTTTAGAACAATCGTATCTGATTATTTCGCCATTATTTTTTATTACGTTTATGGCGCGAGAATCTCGTTAATAAAAATAATATAAAATGGCTAACTCGAGTGTAGAGAACTGTGCAGTTAGGATCCGAGGGCCTATTAACGCTGAAGCTTACGTAGCAGTATTTTTATTTATAGACACATACACGTCATAGCAATTATTTAATCGTCGAGATGAAAATATTAGCAGACGAAATGAACGTCGAGAAAATTGCAACCGAGCTTTCTTCTTGGTGCTTCTTGGTGCTTGGTCTCGAGTTTCGATTCGTCCGAATACAACGAAATTTGAATGCTCGAGCTTTAAATATGCCACGATTTTGCCATTTCACTTATTCTCGATGATGAATTAAGGGAAATATCAAAAATTGAGACGTAATAATCGTTTTAACTTTCGTTGCATCTAAATCGATGGATTTTCTTAGTTAATCTTTGTTATTGATAAAAAGGAAATTATGTAAATTATATAAATAAGGTGAAAATGTGGCAGTTGGCGTTAATGATGATGAACCTTATGCAGAAATGATGATCCTCGTTTTTTGGCAAAACCAAATATCTCGGTATTTTGTTATTATTTCGGAGAATAATTAGAAACGTCGATTTTTCGAGAGGACGAAAAGTTACTAATCGCAGGTACGATATCGTCGGCGATTACGTACGAAACGGTTTTGTTCGATTGGAATGGAATTCGATTTTCTCATTTGACTCGCTTTGAAATAAAAATCTGTACAATTGGTCAAACTGTCGACACTGCGATGAACCATTTTTGCAACGTAAAAAATACTGAGCTCGCGCGATATCGAATTAAATTTACGTAATTTACGGTTTTAACGTTATTTTTCGTGTTTTTTGTTTGTTTTGCTGTCGCAGTACTTGCCGATGTGCGTTTTGCAATACTTGGTCGGAGAAATTCCCTGGAATCCGTTGAGGGGATTCACGCGACACGACACACTGTGATAGTCCCGTTTGTTGTTGTTTTTATGGTGAAGAATCGATCGATCGGAGGATGAATTTCATCGCGAACTACGTCTCGAAAGTCTCAATTGTTTTTCGATCTCAAAACGACGAACATCCGCTCTTTGAAGGAAATCTTGACGCTCTAAATAACCGTCTTTTCCTCTGTTGTGCGTGTTTATTTCCTCGTCGATTTTTTCCTCTTTTTTAAACGTGTCCCAGTCCAGTTTGGACTTTTCCAATGTACTGATTTTCGCTTTTTTTCCTAGTTGACCGAGAACCGAGGACAAACCACCGAGACCGGTGCGTTTTGCTCCACGTCCACTCGCCAATCCCTTTATCGACGATTCCGACTTATTTGCTACCGGCTTTTCCACCGAAGCCAACGACAATCTCGCTTCCGCCGAATCCGCCGATACTTCTTTCTCCACTTTTACTTCCTCCCCCGCGAACTCAAAGATTTTTGTTATTTTTACTTTTTCTTCTATTTTTGGCCTCACCACCGGAGATATCGGACGTTTGCCGACCGATGGCTTCGCGACCGTTGCTGATGCTGTTGCCGCTGCTTTCGGCGCTACACCTGCAAATACCAAAAATCGTCAGTCCAAAAAATTCATCAAAAAACTAAATTTTTTCAGTTTTTTTGCCAGTAAAACGAGCTGAACAAATCAGGGAGTGAAAATTATTAATTTGCCACGTGCCGACGACGCAAACGTCAAAGTCTCTAAGAAAATCTTTCAGAAATGACAAAGCCAAGAAAAAAAAAAGTAATCGAAGGATAAGACGGGATTCTGACCTGCGTCTTTAGTAAAATCTGCCCAGAGCAAATCAGCCTTTTTTTTCTCTTCTTCTTCGGTGAGGATTTTCGTTTCCGGAGCTTCGTCAACTTCCGTCCTCTCAGGATCATCTTCCTCAATGGAAAGTTTTTTCTTTTTTCTCGACTGTTTGCGTTTTTCTCGTTTGTTGGGCTTTTTACTTTTCCCTTTGTTAACAATTACTTTGTTCTCGTCGTTCTCATCCTCCGGAGCGCTCTCCACGTCTCCCTCCGATTCAACTTCTGAAACGGATTCGCAATCTTTTCCTTGGGGAACGTAATCTTCGTCGTCTTCGTCGTCCGAACTACAGGACAATTCGTGTTCTTGCGACATGTCAACTAAATGTACAGCCTGAAACATGAAACGATCAAAAATAATAATTATTTTATAAATCCAAATTTTTACGAAAATTATTCATTTTCGTGAATCAACAAATTGAGAAAAAAAGTCTTGAAAATACTTCTGAAGCGAATTTTCAAAATAATCTCGAACATTTTCGATATGATGAGAAATTTTGCCATTGTTTTTGAATATTTTCGAACTAACGCAAAGTTTTTTATTCATAGAAACGATTTTTTACGATTTATTTATCGTCTGGAAATTTCTTTTCGAATTATTCAACAATTTGTCAATTTTGATTATTTTTTGTTATAAATTTAGAGCTTTTGACAAATTTGTAGAATTTTTACGAATGTCCAAAACTCGATTTCCGAAATGACAACAATACGAAAAATAAATGTGTCTTTTTTTTTGCGCAAAGTGCAGATGAAACGAATCCGGAAAACCTCGAAACGTTTGGCAAAAAAATATCGTCAGAAGTTTGTCATCTGGTGTAAAATTTCAACGATAAACTTCGTTATATTCAACACATTTTCGAAGAGCTCATGATAATGATTCACATTATTTACCCCAATGCACGAGTTAATTGGGAGCACGAAAAAAAAACGTCTCAAATCAGACAAGACGAAAATTTAACGATTGGCAAGACGCCGCACACGACACACTACGATCGTATGACAAGACTGGAAGAACCACTCGAGCCTTGAATCCGGGTGATGCGATCGTAGCGCTCTTGAACATTCGTGGCTCGTTTCCGAAACTCTTTAACGTTGACCGAATTCTTTGCCATCAGAAAAATCCTCTTTATCAACGGATGGTACAAAAATCAAGGGATTTAAATAAATTATATTCATCAAATTCCATTCCATTCGATTTCATTGAATAATTCGATTCGACGCGGTTGAATGGAAAACATTTTTATCAGCGATTGTAACTAAATACAATGGTAGAAATTGTCTTAACTTTTTGGACTGGGTCGAAATGATCGAATTGCCACAGCTGAGTTTCGGATTTTCAGTCCCATTCGTCATATTGAAATAAAAATTGACGAGGCCGGGTCAATTTCTTTCAAAATTACGCTGACGAAAATTGGAGTACTGATTTGACACGTGAAAAAAAAAAATCGTCACGATTCGCAAACTGTCACTGTAATTGATTAGAAAAAAATTATCTCCGGTACGATCATTACATTAAATTGTAATTCACTGGCTTAATTATCAGTCAACGATCATACCACGCTGAAAGCACCTGTTCTCGTCCGATCACTGAAGTTAAACAGCGTTGGGCGCGGTCAGTACTTGGATGGGTGACCGCCTGGGAACACCGCGTGCCGTTGGCTCTCGTTTTTATACCCACGAGCACGATCATTTTTTAATTTTCTCATCGGAATAAAAAATGGGAGTCTAAACTCCTGTTTTTAATTGAAAAAAAAAATTACCTCGTTTGTAAAGACTCTAAGGACAAAATGAGCGATCGAAATATTGAAAACGATTTGCTGGTATTTCTGGACACGCATCGGCCCTCAACGGAATCTGCAGCAATGCATGAGCCAACTCGGTGTCGGATAGCGCGCCAGGGAGATTATACGGGGAATAGGGCAGTATAGGAATATGTGCACCCTCGTTCGAGCGTCGTTATTTGAGTGGGAAGAAAATGGTATCTTTCGGGTAGACGACGAACTCGTATTACAAGGATTCATCTCGCATCCCTATTTCTGCGAAGTAGTAAAAGAGAAAAGTGAAAGGGGATTTTTTCACGAGAGTAGGATTAAAATACGGATTAAGGCTTTTAATTTATATAGACTCCTTGAGGAAAGGAAGTCGTTGAGTTCGATACAGCAGGGCCCAATCGGCCATTAAAGGAAAAACTTTTCCCAGCTAAACATTTTTAAAAAATTTGGTGCGGGTTGCAATCGGTGAGGACTGCGATTTTTTTTTCACACCAATGGCTTATTTTCATTAATTAAATCGAAAGAAAAATAAAATCTTGTCAGTTATTTTTCATACGGAATGTAGAAGTTTTGAAAAATGTCGATACATTTTGCACAATGGCAACATTTTTTTGGCGTTCTGTTAAAATTTTTGAGAAATGTTGCCGAAAAAGAGTTGAAACTCACAAATTTCACAGTTTAACCCTTCGTGGTCACTGTGGGTAGAATCCACCCAGTGACCAACTTGTGACGTAAATATCTCCTAGTTCGCGGTAATTAATGGGGCTGTAATCGTCATTTAACAACAGTTTGTAGTGTCCATTGCGCGTTGGCAGCGATAAATATTCTCGCCGCTAACGCTAAATCTCTAACATCCACTTTGAAATCAACCAACTTCCAATAACGGAATTAATATGTTTTTTCAAACGCGCGCTATTCTACTATTTTTTTCCCAAAACGACCAGATCTGATGAATATCAGGTCCAAAATTTAGGCAAAAATAATGAAAATCCACAAAGTGACGATTATTTTAGTGAAAAAATTTTTTTTCCTGTTTTTTTCTTCGTTATGCATTTAAAAAAATATGTTAGCCTCGGATTTCTTTCAGAAAAGTTTTTCGTATCTGAACTCGAAGGTCCAAGGGTTGTTCAGTAATTTTTTGAGAATTTTCAGGCCGATAGATTGGTCACAATATGGGTTCGAAAATGGACTGGGTAGAATCAACCCAGTGTGACCACCGAGATCGGTGGCGGAAGTGTGACCACGAAGGGTTAATAAAATATTTATAATGTAATCGATATTTTTCGTTGTGGCCATCGTAATTGTAAACTCGGGGAATCATTTTTATATTTTAATGAGCGTGCTCTCCATTTACACTCAGCGAAAATTCCTCGTGCATTCGTAATTGAAGAATTGAATGATATTTCGTGCTGGTTGCTACGGTTTGTGGGAAAAGCTCGAACGTTGTCGTGGCGGTTCAAAAATTGCGAGAAAGTGTGGACCGGGGCTATGGTGGAAGCTCGTAAAGGGATTGGTTGAAGAGTAGGCTGGACCATGTAAGTTTACGAAAAGATGAAAAGTGGAGGTGGAAGTCACAAGCTCCCGCCCGTGGCGATCGGGACGTCCCAAAAATCCCTCCCCTTCAAGATTTTTTTCTTTTTCCCAGTCTCCGGCTTTTTTCTCACTCCACAGTCTCTCGGGGATCCACTTAACAGAGAGCAATTAGTTCCGGCTGTTCGAGGAGTCGTTTCGGTCATTTCACGCTTTCCTCATTAGTGACAAAAAGTCTTAATCCTTTTCGAACGAAAAGCAAATAAGCGCGTCTTCGCAAAACCGATCGGGTTTGAAATTAATTGCGAGATAAAATTCTGCAAATCGATTATCCGTAAATCGTCAAAATAAAAGAGATTCATCGGCAAAAAAAAAAACGATTAATAAGAATTTCGTTTAACACATACCGACGGAGAGTTCTGCTGAATCGTTAATTGCAATTTGCGGACGACAATGCCGAGGAAACGCAGACCTTCCATCAACTCTTTGGACGACGACGATCTGGAATTCGAGGATAAATATCACAAGGATGGCATGGAGCCCCGAGCACCGAGAAATGCAGCAAACGCTCGCGAACGTGCGCGAATGAGAGTTCTTAGCAAAGCCTTTTGCAGACTCAAAACGACCCTTCCATGGGTACCGGCCGATACAAAACTCAGCAAACTCGATACCCTTCGTCTTGCTGCTACCTACATCGCTCATTTACGAGCAGTCCTCAGAGAAGACGGCGAAACTCATCCGGACTCGACGAGATCTCTGTCATTAGCATTGGTAAGTTTTTACGCCCCCCACAATCCGCGATAAACCGATTTTTCCGCCGGACACTCCCGGAAGCATGACCACGAACTTGGTAACAATCGAAAGACTCAAATTTAAACCTTTTCGAGGATTGCAATATTTATTAAAGATCGCCCGAGTATCTTTGAACTCTCGGAGCCTCGACGACAAATAAATCTGAACGTTCTCGATTCCGTGACTCAACCGATTCAAAGGATATTCTAAGAAAATGATTCACACTCGAATAGCGATGATTTGATTGACGTGTTTAAAGCAGTTTTTCGAAAAAATTTAATTTCATCCAATTGGTAATATTTAATTAGTCATTATTGTTCACATTTTTATGATTAATTTAAAATTAAAAGGAATTGGGTTGAATTTATTAGAATCGATGATTTTCATTCATCGGCGTTCCGATCTTTTAGAGTTTCACGCACCATCGTATTTGTTGCTAAAAAATGCATTAATTAATGAGAGATTCGCGGAATTATTCGAGGAATGAGTAATTGAAAAAATGTTTGTTTAAACTCGACAAAAACAAGTAGATTTTTATATCTCGAAGCGAGAGCAAAGATAGACTAACAGACGATGCGGAATAACATTGGACCAGGTGGATCCAATCCGTGCGTGACGGGACCGAGAAGATTTCTCGTAGTTGAAACACAGAAACATCTTTTATCTCTGTTTACGTCTTACCAGGTGGACCAAATCACCCTCGTTTTCCCCGCAACCCTGGTTGGTCGTTCACTCTTTATTTTACGCTATTAAAACTCCACCATTTTCCTTGTTAAAGCCTCGAACGTTTGAGTGCGAACCGAATTCTGAGAAAATCCATTTTGGGCTTCGATTAAATATTAACACGACTTTGATGATTTTCTGGATAAAACGAAATGAAAATTCTCTATTTTTTCCAAGTTTTTCAAAAGTTTCATTAAAATCGTGTAATTTTCAAGGTCGCAATTTTTTAATCCTCCAAATTGAAGTGACGAAAGAATTTTTGATATTGCTTCACAGTCATGGCCATTTGCGATTCAAGGAGCATCCGCACCGATGCTGTTGAACAACAGTTGTGGCGTGTCATCGAGTTCGAGCTCATCAAGTCCGAATCATCATTATCAGGCTCAAAATCAGTTGGAGGGGCATGAACTAAAAAACTACAGTCATTCGGGCCACCAGCATCTGTCTAGTTGTCACGAATCTCATCAGCTTTCTTATTACTGATAACGTCGAGCTTTTTCCATCGAAATACCAATATTCAGCTATTTTCGATTACCCAAAATTTCACATCCAATCATAAACGTACACTGAAAAGAAAATTTTGCTGAAAAAAATCGATATTTTGTTGAATTCGTTCGACTAAACGTTTTTTTTTTTTTGGAAAATTAAAAAATTTCGTCGTTGCAGCCAGAAATATTGCAGAAAATTTCTTCGAAAAGTCAATTTTTGTCATACTAATCGTTAATTTTACTCAAGATTCGGTTCGAAACCAAAAATTTTTAGTTTACGCGCGTGTTGAACAAAATATCGAAGTTTTTTTGACAAAATTCAATGTTCAGTGTACAGAAAAATGGAAAAATTTCTTCGATTCCGTGCAATCGTTGCGGCTGCATAATTAATCGATCAATTATTAAAATTATTTTATTATTTAACCAACATCAATATTGACGAAACTATATTTTATAAATTATTACGTTGAAAATAGTGGATAACGGCTAATTAACCAAAGTATTTACCAAAGTGAACGAAACACGTGTTTTATGATAATAAGTTACGATTGAGGCTAGTCGGAAAAAAAGAAAAATATTTCTCGTAGTTTTTATGTCTGAAAAATTCGGTTAAGTGGTACGCGGGAGAGGTTTCCGGAAACGAGCGGAAGAAGAGAAGGATATGATGTCTTAGACAGACGGAATTGAGGAGCCTCCGGCTTGTCAAAACAGGCAGAAGGACCTTTTGTGTAAATTTGAAGCTAAAATAATATATCTTGTTCCACGACGTAGTGCTATCTCTCATTCCCTGCTTACCAGTGCTTATATACAGATATACGCGCCTCACAGTAAGACTGCGTGTATATAAAAGGCTTTGGGACACGGTATATATAAATACATATATCTCGTTTTGAATCTTGTATGTCAAATAGACAACTGCGAGTTCAAAGCCGCGTGTGCTTGTGTTTTCTCACGTTTTTAAAACCAAAAACATCTTTATTACGACTTCCGGAATCTTTTAAATAAAGTGTTCGATTGTTTCTCCAAAAATAAACGTCAAATATGCGTACACCCGATTCCTTCAGACACATTTTCTTTTTTTTTCTCATCCTAAGAGACACGTACACGTTTCAGCATAGTTTCGAATTTGGTTTTGAATTTCATTCTCATTTGACCAATTGTCTCGAAAAAAGACTTCAAAACGTGTTACGTATAAAATTACTTAATTAATTAATTTTTCATATCTACGTCACAGACGCAGCTTTTTATTCTTCCAGTTGAAAGTTCAGCACGCATTTCTTTCTAATTGAGAGAACAAAAAAATTGTAACAAAAGTTTCGGAGTTATTTTACGAAGTTTGAAATTTTCTGCTGCTCCCGCGCCCACGAGAATTTCTGATTAATGACAAACATTTTGTATGTGCCTCGGAGAATTACTCGCAAAAAAAAATTAATAAATGTTTGTTAACATTTTATTGACTTATAAGCAAAATTCGAAAAGAATATATTTACGAAATGACAATTTACCAACCGCGTTTATGAATTCCCCGCAAACAATTTATACATTTTAGCTACGATTGAACAAGTAAAACGACTATAGAATTTTACGTTTTGCTGTTACCACACGCACGAAGGCTTTTTAGTAATCATCAATAGTTTTTTATTCCAAAAACGATCGTGTCAGCGTCATTTGATCAGCCTAATCTGGAAGGAAATGATAAAATCTGTTTTACCAATTACCCTCAACCGATAAAACAGTGTGTCGGTAAAGGAGATGGAACCGTGTGAAGTTGGTCGAAAGCGAAACAGTTGGGAGGAGTAATCTCATCATGACGTACCGTGTCGGTGGTTTCTGCAAAACCAACTCGGCGATCGGGGGCTTGCGGGGGTTTGGGGTTGAGGAGATAGGGACGGGAAGATTGTTTCGATCAGACTGATCAGACCTTCGTCTCCTCGAAGTGCATAGGTGCATTATTGTCCATTTCTCGTTGAATAAATTCGCAGAAGTTTTCAATGTTTCGTTCGGATGGGAGTTGAAGAGAGTGTCAAAGTGCGACGATAGAAAATAAAGAGCACTCTCTATATTTCGTTTTAACTCATGTTGAAATGAAGCTTAGGCGCGTCATTTATGGCACCGCTTATAAACTACGCGGTAGAGAAAGAGAGGACGAGGAAGACGACGAGGACTCAAAGCCCGCCCATTACGGGCTCTCCTCTATCTTGGATTAATAATCAATGGCTCTATTTGAGAAGCGATACACGAATAAAGTCCTCCTAGATGATACGGAAAAGCTGACGAGCGTTATTGAGAATGCAAGAACGATCGACGGACATACGGTATTTAAACTTTCCATCTCTTTTCCTCCTTGTTTTGTTTTCTTTTTATCTCGTGTCTGTGTTTTTTATTTTTCGTTCATTTACATCCAACACTTTTACCGAATCATTTTTTCCACGACGCATTTCAAATTTTATACTCAAATCAACGCTGGAAAATTACGTTTTTTCCTTTTCCGGACAAAAAACGATTCTCGCGCTTACGTTTTCATGTTCGCAATGAATCGAGCCAAAAATGATCGATGTTTTGAACTTTTCTCAGCGCCTTATCAACAGCAGTTTTACATTCGCAGACATTTTTTTTCTGTACGTTCGAAATTGCAATTATCGAGTTTTTTTTTGTTACACCCGATATGAAACTTCGTGACAGATCTGGTTCGAATTTTTATGGGAATTCCTGAAAAATTTGACCCTAAAAGATTTTGACATTGGATTAATTTTTCCACTCGAATCTCCTAAACTCTGTCATCAAGTTTTGTCGCCGTGCGAGTTGAGGCAGCGACGAATGATTTTCTCCGGATTAACATAACTGAGAAAATATTGCCCCTGAATGGAGCAATTTATCGCTTCAACAGAGTTCATTGACAAAGGTCAGATGTGACACGTTGAAAATGCTGTTTATCTGCGTTTTCAAAATCGACCCAACCTCGCGTTATCATTGAACAAATTTAAATTCTCAATTTTATTCTGTTCCTGAATTTAAAAAATTCAATTTTGGAAATTGAATCTAAGGAATCAGGAAGAAATTATTTTGTGTTTCGTCGAGGCAGTGATTTGCGATCCGTCCTGTGTTTTTCAAATCTTTTTGAAAAATATTTAATTACTATAATTGGCCGGTTCATTCTCGATGAACATAAAATCGCTGGCTCGTCTTTTTTTTTTTTATGAAACAGGATATTGGGTTTTCCTTGAAATTTCTGCGATTTAGGTATTTGAGAAATATATTTGACTTGGTTTTTTTAAGCTCCAAACACTTAGGATGGACATTTTTTTATATTTGCTCACTCAGGGATAATTAATTAGTCAAACTAATGAAGAAAAAGTTGATTAAAGTAGTTGGTTCATGATTTCATCGACTACTCGTCTCTACGGTGCCGAAAAGATCGTGCGGGCACCAAATTGTTGAGCGAATGCCTAGAAAAATGCATAGGAAATTTTTTAATTATTCGTTTCCGTTCAATTGCTACACATTTCAAGGAAAAACTCGATTCTTGTCAGAAAGAAATTCAAATTTATTGTCTTTAACTTAAAATTTCTTAGAACAGTTTAGTCCCATGGAAAATTTTTAATTAAGCAGTCGCAGGATCATGGGGGTCTGATTTTCTGCTGAAAATACGACTGAATTGACAAAACGCGTAAATTTTGATTTTTTAAAATCTCTTTGCTTACATCCCATAGAAATTTCGGTGTCGAGTGGTAAAGTGAGCAGATCCGAGTCGTAATCAGCACACGTACACAACAATTTCAGAGTCGTAGAAGTTCTACATCATTGAACAAACAAGTATAAATTGCAAATTGAAAAAAAATAAAAATAGATTACTATTTTCGTCAGTTTTGCACTGATTTTGCACAAGGAACACGAGAACGAAATTTGGGCGGACTTTTGTGATAATGAAATTAGTCGCGTTACAGGGAATCGAGATAATTACGAAATTTATTAGTTTTTTTTTTCACATTGACAAATTGTTGAATATTTTCATTCACTGCTCAACCAGAATTGAAAAAAAAAGTTGAAAAACGGATTTGGAGTGGAGCAAATCAGGCAATTGTCTCGACGGAAATAAGTTTCAGGTTCTAGGCACTTTGTCAAAGTCACGTCATTTTTAAGTGTCAGTCTGTCGAGTAACGAGTTTCCGGCATTTTCATACGAAGCGAATGTGGTTGATAATTTTTACGTAATCTGCAATGACCAAGATTTAAAAATCTCACACATTTTAATCCAAAAATACGTAACGGTGATTTTGTTTTTTTTTTTTTTTACAAATTCATCATATTTTTTGTTTACTAATTGCGGCTGCAAAGTGATGGAACATTGATCGCTCTCGTTTTCAAGCAAAAGTTGTTTCGGAGCAGCTTTTCACGATTTTGTCAAAGATTTTTACAATTGATGCTTCAAAATTCTCAATACTATCAAGCCCACGAGAATGACTGTTTCTGAGAAATATTCTCGAAGGTTTATCGTAAACAATACAACAAAGTATCGATTACGGAATGTCAATCGATCCTTTACCTGTAAGAATCGCATTTTTACGCACGATGTAATGCGATATTTGATTCTGCTAAAAGAAACCAAGCTCGCAAACAGCAAGATGAAATGAATTCTCGGAAGAATCAAAAGAAAAAACTTATAAACTAAAGTCTGATGAAAAAAGAAACAATTTAGTTGACGATTTATTAATTACACGTTCAAGTTTTAAGTTTCACAAATTAAAAACTTGGGGATGGTATTTTTTGTTACGAGTACTAAAAATAAAAATGAATTTTGAGGAGCCTGCACGTATGAAACATCGCGATAGTTTAATTCTGTGTAAAATGCTTATTCGGGCTTGTATCAAATGTGACAAACACGATGACGAACGAAAAGTCATCTTTTATCGGTTTATCGTTAGGAGTACGTGATAAGGACGCAGAGGGGTCCTGTTCCAGAACGATCTTGGCGAGTAAGCAGACGCTACAATGACTTTGTACAGCTCAATGGAGCTTTATCGGTGTCGGGCATCAATTTGCCGTTACCACCAAAACGAATCATCGGTAATATGGACGCTGACTTCGTAGCTCAACGACAAATTGCTCTTCAGAATTACCTAAACACAGTACTAATGAATCCCATACTGGCATCGTCGTTGCCTATGAAACACTTTCTCGATCCTGACAACTATACAGCGCCGTTGCACGGTGAGCAATTTCCACCAATCGCAATCAGTTATGCTCATCTAAAAAAAAAAAAAATTGAGTCCCAATTGTGTAAATTAGATTTTAGTATAAAAAAATTTTACACGCACTCATTGAAATAAAATCAAAAAATTCCAGAATTTTCGCGCCTGCGGCCACGCGATTTCGTGGCCGTTTTTTTTTTTCATTTAAACTTACCGATTCGTCGCATTCTCATTTGTTTAGAAATAGCGCTGCAACAAGTGTCACTGGCATTGAGAAGCGACGCGAATTTCGAGATCGGCAAGGCCATTCCGGACATAGGATGGCGGCTGCGAAAGCATTACTACACGGTGAAAAATCGTCAGAATCCAAAGCACGAGTTGTTGCTCGCTTGGGTAGAATTCGGTCCGGACAAGCATCTCCACGACAAGGATATGCAGGGAGTTTTCAAGAGTCTGAGTACTCTGAAACATCCTCATATCGAAGCAATCGTTCATCAGCATGTCGCCGATACAGGGGCGCTTACCATAAGACACTTTCATCCTAATGGCACACTCCGAGACGTCCTTTGTAACACTAAACCAAAGCAGCCCTTCATCAAAAAGTACGGCAATCCAAAACAGCCTCAGAATCTTCCGACTCCGGAAATAGCCACTTACGCTTATCAGGTAAATCAACGTTTCATGGGATTTTGTATTCTCAACCCTTCGCGAGCCTTTCGCGACCCGAGCGACAAATTTTTTCCCGAAAATCTTGTTTTTTTTTTCCGAAACGTTTCATTTCGAAATAAAACAAAATCAACGAGCAATTTGTTTGCTTACCGAAGACGTGAAATTTAAGTTTGAGGACGAAAAGGAAATTTTCCGGGTCGCCATAAAAAATCATGATTAGCGGAGGAATTTTCATTCACCCGCAAATCGATCAATTCCTTTATTTCTTTGCGAACACTCAGCTAAATCGATGTTTTGATATTTCAAGATCCTGGAAGCCCTGAGTTACCTTCAAGAAAAGGGTTTACCTTACGGTCACCTGCATACTGGTAACGTAATCCTTACCCCAACGGGAGCAAAACTGCTGGACATTGAAAATGGGCTTCTTGGCTTGCCAGCTTTTTATCGGCCCTACGTCGTTCAAAGGCGAAAGCTTCACGCCACTGTAAGTTTACACTTGCCTTCATTTTTTATGAGATTTTTTTCTCAATAAAATTTTACTCCATTTGCCTCAAATCCGCATGCCTCCAGATTTTTCTTGGCGATTTTGTAATCGTATTCTTGCTGTAGATCAAATTTCAAATTCATTCCATCGAGGCAAAATTCGTCGGAGTTTTTTTTCTTAAAAATATGTCTCGAATTTGTCGCTTTAATAGTAAAAAAAAATTTGTGCATTTTGAAAATACGGAAAATCGAAAATTCCAGTTGCACTATTATTATTTAATTAAAAATTTATGAACAGATTGATTTTTCGGTAATTTTGCGATTGGAATATCGAGTTGGGGCGACGATTCGTGTTTTGATTCGTCATGGGAATTTTACAGACTCAAGTTGACGTTTATTCGTTCGGGCACGTGCTTTACGAGATGGCATTTGGAAGGCCGTTGCTCGAAGCGACATGCAACGAGTTGTCGCACTCGGATCTGAGCCTGAAGAATCTCCTCGAGGTGATTCTATCGCGTGAGGCAGTGAAACAGGATCTCCCGACGTTCGCGAATCTCCTTGAGCATCCGTTTCTGGACGGTGCAAGGCGCGCGGCTTTGTCAGCCACTCATTTGGAGAAGCCGCACTTTAAACTAACGAGCCATTTAAAGGATGCGCTAGTCGAGGCCGCGAATAAAGCCGAACAACGATTGAGGGACGAACAAAAAGTAGCAAGGCATCAAAAACGACTCGTTAAAGTACAAGAAATGATGAGCTCCGAAGAAGAATTGAAGCGACGCAAACACAAACTGGTTAGTCGAGTTTTTCAATTATTACGCCTCGTCATTTCGATATTTTTTTTTTTTTTCCAATGAAAGTTTCATTCGATCGTTGATACTCGGCGAAAAATGACGTTGCCCGAATAAAGTTCAATGTAAAAAAATTCTTTCATTTTATGTGGACACAAAAAGACGATAAAATTCATTGGCAAGGCTCGAAGCGAAGCAAAAAAGTTATAATTGCGCAATGGTTAATAATCCACATTTTGTTTTTTTGATTTTCAATAGAAAAAGGAACAGAAATTAGCCCAGGAGCAAAGGTCAGCGAGCCAACTGAGCACCAATGGTATAAAACAGATAAATGGCAAAAGCCCTGAAAGATCAGATAGTCCGACCAGTACTTCGACGACTACGAGCGTGGGAACTCTCACACCTCCGTCGCATGGTGAGAAAACTCTTTCATACCGTTCGCAACTTTGCGGGCGAAAATTCATTTATTATATCCAAGTTTGCGTAGTTGAACTTTCGATGCTCCAACTTTTAAATCGTTATAAATTTACTGCCATTAAGTATAAGTTTCTAACAATAACCAAACAAGTTCGGAGCAAAGTTCTTCAAGAATATGGAGAAAAATTGATGCCGGGAAAATACGCCAGGGCTGATAAGATTCTTCATTGTTTTTAGAGACGAATTGCAGGGGCGAATTTTTGATGGATCAATTTTTCTTTCACTTTTTCCACAGCTTGAATCTGCAAATAATTGAAATACCAAAGAAATTTGTTCGATTCGTACAATACAAACTTCACGTTGTACTAAATTTCTTACTATTGACTAATGCAACTTGTTTACTAATCATTGTGCTTGCTACTCACCAACGGCGTGCCCTACGACCAGGTGGACACAAAAGTTGATGGCGTGCACTACGCTCATTCATTTCACGTAGGTCGCCATCCAAACGTTTTACACCATCGTCAATTTTTATTCTCTTCGAGCTTAGTCCACAGTTATCGTTTTTCTCTCCATTCCGCCATATTTTATGCATGTCGTTTGCTATTTATTTTCGTGCATGTTAATAAATTTGGCTCTTCATGAAATCGCGATAGGAAAACGCGTGTTCCCCAAGGTTATAGAGTTGAAAGTGGTTCGAACTCGAAATTTGTGACAAAATTCGTGTTAATTTAAAATCTCACGTTCACGATCCACAATTTTGAAATCGAGAGGAGATTTTTATTATCTTCAACGTTATCGAGTGTTTCGCGGCAGGTTTTCATCCTGAATAAATCCATTTTTTTAAACACCGAGACTTTCGGTCTATTAGATTTCTCGTAACTTATGATTTTACCGAGATCAAGAACACATTCATGACTAAAAATTCGTAACTCTGAGTGATGCGCCTCCTGCGGAACGTCCGTTCGCGAATTCTGGAGCCGCGCTTCAAAGTTTCCAATATTCACGTCGTTTTCGGCCAAAAAAGAAAAAAAAACAATTTAAACTGCACCAAGAAGGGCATAAAATATTGCCGTGCATTATTTTTTATCCCGGAACTCGTAGTTTCGTAGTTATCGCATCTCGAAGCCCTTAGCCAAGTGCGAAAAAATGTTCGAAATTCCCTCAGCTGAGATTCCTGCATGGGGGAACTAGTAAAAAATTTATAGGAGTCAGGAGGGTGAATTTTTAAGAATATCAAAGTAACTTGGTGTGCCTTCACGTGCATGTGCCTCTGTGCTCGTTTGCTGCTTACTCAGGAAGAATCTCTAACAATCCATAATATGAAAAATATGATGAAATTATCGGAAATACCATTTTTAGGGTCGCAGACGTCATAATATTTGCGCTTTTTGTTGCTTTTTATGCTTTAAATGAGGGAAAAAAATAGCGAGAGATCCACTTTACAATAAAAGTTCGAGGTAGCGATAGAAACGATAGACGATAATGAAATAAATGACAATATGAAGAATGCAGAAAATATTTGTTCATGTTCTGGTTCAGGGTCGACGGAACTACCGGGTAATTCGATAAGCGTGAAAAGTCTACCGCCAGCTCCACCCCCGATGCAGACACCAACATCGACCTCATCAAATTCTTCTTTCAATTCAATGGGTAACAGAAATAATAGTGTCGAACAGTCGCCGAAATGTCCGCCGATAAATAGTATTAAGAATACCAGCGTTGGTAAAACTGTGGTGCAGCCCGAGCGTAACGCCTTGCTCGACAGCATATGTTCGTTCAACAAGACGAACCTCCGGAGAGTCACCAATTAAAATCATTCGAATTTAGGCCACAATTAGGATTATACGAATTTCAGGCCTCGGAATACACGAGACGATATATATATATAAATATATTTAAAAAGAAATCTATATACAGGATGTTTCAAGTTTAATGATCAATCCCGTCAGCCTCACATCAGAAGCAAATTTCTCATAAAAACCTCTTTTTTCCTCCCTGAAGAGTTATTAATTATAAAAGTCCCAACTGCATTCGTTCTTGATCGTGCGCCCGCTCGAAATGACTGGGAATCAAAGAAAACACTGCAGCAAAGGACTTTTGTTAATTTAAATAATTAATAACTCATCAGGTCGTATTAATCATGTAACCTCGGACATCTTGTATACAAATATTATATATACATATATACGGAAAATACTATATAGAAAGTATATAATGAAATCAACGGTAGAGTAAAAAAGAGAAAATGAGACTCGTATCGTTCGAGTTGAGAGAATTGAAGGAGCCAATCGTAACCAGATCTTGTTTTTCCTTTCCAACTCCAAAAAAGCACGACAAAGCTCGCAGTAGAGTCGTTTTCCGGTCGGATGACAAAGTAGTCGATGAAATTTCGCTTCATACGTCAAATATTTCTTGTTTATCATTATTTCTACACGATCACGTTGGCGTTACTTGTTCGTTGTTGTAATCGTCCTCGTAAAGTCTTTGTCGTCGTAATTTTTCCATGACGATAATTTGCTCGACAGAAGATGCAAAAATATGTATTTGACTTGCCACTTTGATTGAATTGTTAACTGGATTGTCGAGAGTGACGATGTACGTAACATTTTTTTTGTTATTGATGTAATTTTAAAGGCTGTTACGAAACTCGGAGAAATTGTTGTACCAAATCTCCCGAAAAACTTGCAACGTTAATTTTACGATCGCAAACATTTATCATCACTATTTTTTTGGACTTTTGAAAGTTTTTCTTTGAGTATATCTAATTTTTTGGTGCTAGAAACAAATTGTTCGATTATCCAACAGTGCGTATTAATTTTGGACTCTATAGGGAAGAAAAATGTTTCGATGCGTTCGGAGGAGGTGAACCGCAACCTCACGATTGGATTATATGATGGAATTGGGCGAGAAATATAAAATTACACGTATTCAGTGTCAAGTGCATCGTTAGCTAGAATCCCCGTCGTTTTCCATCCTGAAATCATTCTCCTCAGCTTTATTCCCCAATTTACCGACATCCCTCGATATAATTACGAAAGGCTCCGTTTTATTGATTTATTTTATCACGTCGTTTTGGCGGGTGTTACCGATGTGAACTAGTCAAGCCAGAAATCCGAGCAAACAGAATCTTGGGCGTGAGTTTCATGAAGGAAAACAAAACACTTTACGAAAAATTGTGTCACGTTCATTTTTGACGATTTTTGAAGAATTATTTCGAGGTAATTTTTTTTCTCAGGCATTCTATGAAACTTTTGCCCACTACTCGGGTGCGAGAAGTTTCGTCGTTCTTCTGTTATCGACCACATATCATGGCGGTGCAAAAAATTGAGCGTTTTTTTTAGCGTAGCCGAGAGACTAAATTTGATTCTTGAAATGTTAATTGTTATTTCTGTTTTTCTTATTTTTTCGACTTTGTCACATTTTTTCAAATGCCATCAGTGTCAATTTCGTAACGAAAACTTGCCCAACGAATTTTCACATCCGGAGTTTAATTGCACGCACGGCGCAATTGAATTTGTCCCCCTGCAGGCGGCGGGGACAAACAGAAAATAGTTGAATCAACAAGGCAAATTTATTTTCTTACAACGGACGAATATTTTTCGTTTCATTTTTAATTGTCTTCATCAATTTGGTAAAAATAATTCAAGTAATGAGTAACAGCGTGAAATATTGTTCAATGAATGAATCAAATTATTTTCGCCGAATGTGCAGGTTGATGAGATTTTTGAATTTTAATTCTGTTCATATGATTTTTTATAGTGAAATATTGTTGATGATTCTATGGTCCAGATTAGAGATGGCCTGGACAATTGTCATCGGTTAACCACGATAAATGGTTGCATTTTTTTCAACATAAATTTTTTCAGGCTTTACCTAAAAGTGAGAAATATTGTTGACCATTAAAAAGTAAAATTTGTCGATAAATATCGATATTTTAACGGAATTATCAATCTGCATAATTGTCTTTGATAATCGGAATAATGAAACAATTAAAAAATCTGATGATCGTAGCGAAATCTTGGACTAAATTTGTTTCACTCTATTTAGCCAGCACGAAAAGCTAAATAATTCAACGTTTTCTACCGCTACTGATGTTCCCCAATATCTTATTCTCGAAACGAGGTTGAATACACACAGAATTGTGCCAAGTGGAACAAGCGAACGTTCGAATTCGCGTTATTTGTCCTCGTCCCGAATTTATTTTCGACCCCGAATGTTCAACAGAAAGTGTATTCTCGAATGGGTGCTGTTGATCATTTTATTTCTATGCTGCTTTCCATACTACGAGAGCGATATTATATCCATGCGTTTGGAATGATTGAATGTACTCTGTACCTTATATTTCATCGTTAGCATTTACAGATGCGTCTGTTCAGGAATTTGATCTGTAAATCACTTTGGGACAAATTTCGCAGTGAGATATGAATTGTAAGTTAAAACTCATGGCCCGGAATAAAACCGACTCGTACAATTCATTTTCACCCAAGTTAAGTGTTGTCTCGCATCACACATCAACTTTTTTCTTCACTCGAGTAATTCCTCATTCCGTAAAATCTATTTCGAGCGCATAAACAAAATCTCTTCACTACGACTTTTCTAATTAATGTCATCGGACTTGGTCCAAGAAAATTGAAAACTTGCACTATTGAATTTTCTGTTTGTTAGTAACGTTGATAGAATATTTTTAGGCAACTTCTTCCTGAGGTCATTATTGCATGTGAACTTGAATCTTATGGTAGGACCGTCGATTTTAGAATTAACGTTCAGAATTTTATAAGCACAGTAATAGATTATCATGGGACAAAAATGCAGTAAAATTTTCAAGATGCTGCAGAGAAGCAGAAAAAAAATATTTTTATTGGTAGTTTCGTACATTTAATTTCGAGTTTTATGAAAAATCTCAGTTTTCATTGTATTTTACGGTGAATTGTTATCAATTTTCAGGAGAAATCACCGTTTACATTGAAAAAATCCAATAAAATGTGAAATGAATGTTAAATTCATGAAATTATCGATGCGAATATCTTTTTTCTGGTTCTCTGCAGCCTCTTGAAAATTTGACTGGATCTTCCTCTCACCATAATCTACTGTACCAAATTTGATGAAAGGCCGAACGGTAATTCGAAAACCGACATTTACTATCTTGAGAGGGATCTTATTGTTCTTTCCTTCTATTTAATTGGCTAACTGTCGTGTAGTGTTTCCGGTGAGTGCTTGTTTAGCCAACGCCGCACTATCCCATCATCATTTTTTCCCATTGAAGACAAAACATAGAGCTTGCAATCTCCTAAGCATGAATGATCGATGGTATCGCGTAGTATTTCTATGAACTCACGTTCGAACCACCCTAAGTTTGAATTATTTATGTCTTTGAATACTATTTTCCTCTAGACGAGGTGTGAACGCTCTAGATTCGAATTACATAGGGTGTTGGATGGAATTTCCATATATTCGCGATCTAATTTTCTGGAGTTTCGATTACAATTGCTTTTCAACAGTATATATTCGCGTTTTTCGAGATTTAACGTTATTTTACGGTCACGATTCTAATCAAGTCGTTCGACATACGATTCAAAAAATATTGGACAAATCTCTTGCAAGTACTGCTTGAAAAACATTTTGCAAACTTTCCCCCAATTGGGATGGGCGACTACCGTCTCCTACGAAATACTTCTGAGCCATTATTTTATTGGAAGCATTTCTTATTCGAGACGCAGTAACGAACGAAAAATATTATTTTATGACTATTCGTGCCGCTAGGCAATTAAGAGGATTGCGTTTAATCTGTCGTGGGACTGAGGCGTTATTGCGTTTAATTTTCATTCTCGTATTGCGAATTGTCGACGCTTTAACGGCAAGAGAAAAGAAAAAGTTGAACGATGGGATGATTTCTCGCCTGGTTCCATGTCGGAACGTCTCTCCTTTGGACAACAATCTCAGCTGTTTTTCACCCTCAATGTTGACGACTATTAATTACAAGTACCCAAATTTGGGAGACGCTGCAATGCCATGAAGGGCAAAGTACAAAAACAGCCTTCAACCCTTTGAGGAGCTTTTTTTTCCTCCAATTTTCCCATTATTACCCTTTTAATTTGAATCAAATATACTTGTGTATTTATAACCAGTTGAAAAAAAATTCAAACGCAAAAAAAAAAACATTTTTTCCGAATAAATTCGACTGTCGTTTGACAAATTGTCCAATTGCTGTGAGAATTTTGTCAGAATCAAAGGCAAGTCAAATTTATTCAATGGAATTAACCCCTCAGAGGGTTTATGGAAAGTATCGTCAATGCTTGACATCCAAAAAGAAAAGCCTGTACGGTGATTGTCTTCAGTATCGAATTCGCGTCACGTTCTTGATTATGTGGCGTTTACTATCGAACGACCGACCGTAGCAAAACTCGCTCATTTTAATCCCGTATCTTTCGAGGGACTAAAAAATGAGCGAGATTTGATAAAAATAAAATAAAAATACATGAAATTATGACGATTTTTTACCACAAACTAATTATATTTCGAGTAAATATTCGACATATTTCATTTGCCAATAACTTGGAATACTAAAAAATATCAACAGTCATATTAATATTTGAAATAGCATCAATTAGTATTTCCTTAGGAAATTATATATTGAATTTTTAATACGAATGGTGTCCCATTTGAGATAACGAACGCAGCGACAGAATCATCAAATTCTATCCTGGATAGCCGATAATATATCGTAAAACATCTATCACCATATCTTATCGCGTATTTTAGAGGGCAAGACGATTATTTGCCAGGAATGAAATGTCATTAAATTCGCTCGATATTTCACTGTCAACGATAACGTTGCGTCGTGATTACAACTTATGGCGGCTAATGACGCAATATGCTTATGAATAACCGAGCGAATTCAACAGGCGCAATTTTTCAATTGAGGCAAAATAACGATTTTTCTTTTTGCTCGCCATTCCGTAAATTGCGCAATAAAAACTGTTCCATGATCGAGCTGTTGGCTCGATCGCAATCTCATTCGCAGGGCTCTGGAAAATCGAGCCTTCAACAAATTTCATTGTTATTTACATGCGCCAGAATCCACGCAATCGCGTATCGGCGGTGTATAAAAATCCTTTTCTGCATTAAAACGTTTCTCGATGCTCTGTTTGTTCTTTTTGTCTCTTCTATTATCCTTTTAGTTTCAATTTTAAATCACCCTAAATGTCTTTTTGCTTATGTCGTCGATGTTGTTTTGTTCTTCTTGTTGTTTTTTCAAGGAAAAATAAATGTAAAGCTTACAGCCTCGCCAGTACGCTGCGTTTTTCGCGGCCACTGGTCCTCTATTGAGTATCAATGAAATCGAGGCTATATCGAGTGACGGCGTGAACCGCCACTTTGACGTCAAAGCTTCACGTGCAACTCTTCCGTCGACATTGTTAACCTGCAACAAAATTCAGGTGTTGATATTTTCAATCAATCAAATTCGTCACTGTCTCATTAAATTTCAACGACTTTTCAAATGTTGAAATTGGAAACAATTCAAATTACGTTCTAGGCAAAATATTTTTCACCCCCTAAAAAAAGTGATTATTAATTAAAGGCGTAAAAAATTTCCAAGTAAATTTAAGTTTAAGCACTCTTTGAGTTATTCATCCGAGAAAAATCCCACCGCGATAGTTTTTACAGCACCGTCGATTTTTAGCGTGCGAAAAAAATGGAAACTTTTCTCTTTATCGAGAAAGTGAACGGCACCGAGAAAAGTGACAGCACGTCAAAGACTATGAATGCTCAATCGGTTGTTCCATAATTAATTTTATCATTTTTTAGAATGAGAATGAAGCAAAAAAATGTTTCCGAACGAATTAGAACGAAGAAATATTTTCGGTGCTATCGGAAATGGCGAGGAGATAAGATACAAATGCCCAAGTTGCGCTCCGGGAAGGTCTGTCGTGTGGATTTCTCAGATAACGTTTACAGTGAGAAGGTTTTAAGAAAATTCCCATTCTTGATTATATGAATCCGGTGGATTAGGGCTCACCTATGAAGTTCTTCCTCGATTCTATCGGTAATTGCTTTCCTCGATTCGATTTCGCTCGCGTTGGACGCCCTGAGATCAGCAAGCATCTCGCTAAAGTCGATAGGTTCACCATAATTCATCGTTACTTTTTTTCGTGTCCTTATCATGTAGGGTGGATCGTTGGGCAATACTTGATCCATGCCAAGGTGACAGATAGGTACAACGAGAGGCGTCACAGGTGATTCGAGTATTAACCTTCCAACACCCCACTTTATTCTGAAAATTAGTATCAATGACTTGGTCGTTTTCAATATTTTCATCTCGTCTTTTTGTCGCTCGATGAGTCTCAAAAAAAAAAAATTTGTCCAGTCGTCCAGCGAGCCCGCATTTAACCACGTGAATACATTTTTTTCGATTATGCGATCACACGATCATGAATTCAGTTGAAAAATGCGGGAAATGTCAATTCGGTACTGGACTCTGGTCCAGGTTCCTACAAAACCAGGAAAATAAGTCGAATCACTGGATTTACAGGGAAACGACAGGGATTTATAGAGATTGTTAAAGATTCTTCATTTCAAAGCTTAAAATTATAATTTTTTACTGAAATATTCTTATATTTCGTGTTTCTGGAGCTCGGAATTTATGAAAAATAGGAATTTCAACGTTAAAACCGCGTTTTTGGTACAAAATTGATTGTTGAGTACCCACCTCATACGCTCTTTGAGTATATTGACTTTGCCTTCTGGAAACACGTGCACCCAATCGCCTGAACTCAATTTCTCTATGCAAAAGTTCATGGATTCTTGATTAACTCCATCCCCTCTGACAACGGGTATGCATTTTCCGAGCATGAAGAAATACGAGTGCCAAACGTTGGTGAAACAAATATCATGAGCAGCCAGGGACCATCTCATTTTTCGTCTACTGAGTATGTGCTTGAGATCCAAGGTCGCTGAATAATCAGAACATGAGATATTTTTAGTACAGCGTATATCGCTTGCTAAAACGTATCATAGGGCTGTAGAGACAAGCAGAAAAGATCGAGCGAGACGTCGATATATGGCGGATTGTATTTTTTTCAAATAAACGGTTTACTTCTCGAAAAAAAAGCGAAAATCTATTTTCCATTAATTCTGACAATCACGAACTGAGCTGCTTTGAAAACTTCTGAAAATCTCAAAGATCAACGCAACGGTATTGATTGTTTTTTTTTCTTCAGGTTCCTCAACGAAATTGCCCAATTTTCACAGGGAAAAACTGTCAAAAAATTTCGTATTTCTCGGTAGAAATTTAAGGAATTTTGTAGTGTTCGAATTATGCGAATATTCGCTTTGTTAATTTGAGTCAAGCCATTTCATCGATGGTTTACTTTTGTGATAAATTTACGTGACTACCTGTTGCTTCAAGAGCCCAAAAATTCTATTATTCACATCAACACGAATTGACGAAAATTCGAACTGTGAGGTTGAATTTATAAAAATCGTTTTTTGAGGTAAAAATGCTCGATGCTCGAAAGTCAATTCGATTGTCTATTTTCAAAAACTTGGATATTATTTGCAGAATTCTTTACAATGTTTCAAAAAAAAGGAAAAATGTCAACTTTGAGGAAAAAAGTTGATAACGGAGTTTTGAGGTGAAGGAATGTCAAATTTGAAAAATTTTCTTTTAGAATATTATTGGAGTTTTGTACAGACTCTAAAAATTCGTGTAACATTTACTACGAGTTATTTTTTAACTTTTCCATAAATTGCTATGCCTCGCTCGTCGGTAAATGAGAAAAAATTGGCAAAAAAGTTTCAAAACGATTCTGCAAAGTCGATTTCCTTTCTGCAGCCTGTAAAAACGCGAGCAAAATCGTTTAACTTTACATTATCAAAATCTCATGTACGGGACAGAAAATTTTTTTGAAACTTTGTAACGAGTTCCGTAATCGTGGGCCGGCCGTTTGTTTTAGGCAATTTTTGGCAATTTCTGCGGAGAAATGCTTTGCGTAAACTACTGCGATGCGGAGAAAGAATGAAAACGAACTAACCCCATATTCCAGGATCGTCGAAACAACTGTGATGATTGGAAACGGTAATGAGCGGCACATTTTTAGGTCTGTCATCGAGTGCCTTTTTTATAATGTGTTTGTTGTAAACGGTAGTCTTGTTGAACCATTCTGAAAAAACGGAGTGATTCGTGATAATTGTAAAGACGAAAAGCTGTAAAAAAAGGGGATTGGGATGAGAAAAATAATGAATTTTTATTGGGATCGATAGGAGGCGGAGGATCGATCGAAATTTGCATTATGAAAATCATTGCCAGTCGATGTTTGTAGCTTTCGTGACAAAATAAATACATGTGACGTGCGAGTCTGGAAGATCGAAGCGAGCGGAGTGCGCAAAAGTATAAAATGAAGGTTGAATAAATGATATGGACATTATTATGATTGGTATTGCATTAAAGTCGCTGGAGAAGTTTTTAATAACGGTGGATGACTTACCAATGATGATCCTAGAGAACAGTCCGACCGCGGCAAAAGTAAAACTGCTAGCCAAATTCCATAGTTTTCCAGTGTTTCTTAATTTGGGTATAATCCATCGAATATCGTAAAGCATTGTCCTTGGTCGGGTGAAGACACAAATAAATATAAAATTGGCAGGCCGAGTTTTGCCGAGCAAAGCGGTGGGTTTGCATAGAAAACCCCCCCGCTTAAAATCGTCTGCTCTGTCGTAATTCGAGTCGGCCATCGTCACGCCATCATGTTTTCCCGACACCCAGCAGTATCACGTGGCCTATTTACCGACCGACTACGGACTTGGCCGGTCATTCACGAATCAACTGCGCACACTCCAAATTCCTGCGGGTTTTTTGAAACGGCTCATTAATAACGTCCATGCAACTTTGATCTTTGATACTCGTATCAAATGTACCACTTTTTCTACGTCTGAGTACTCTTTAGTCTTATTTACAAAATCAAAAAAGCAGTCGGTCAAGCTGAGACTCGTCATCGTAACATGGAGTCCTCGCTTCTGTCTGAAACTTTGAATTCGTTCGCCCGCAATGTCAAGGTCACTCGAGCATGATCCATTTAAATAATCGAATCCACATAAGTGCCTGTCGAATTCTTCCGTGACGCTCCGATATATCGAGGTTTGCAACCAATTTCACGTTCACCATTATCGCGTATTTTGTGTAAAACGTTGTTTCACAGTCCGTATGTTATTTTTACTATACATGAGATATTCTGCAGAATTTTTACTCACCGAGGAGTCGAGGAGCGTGAATGTTGATTTTACACACATTTTATTTATATTTATATGCACAAATATATATATATATATATATAGAGATTATTGAGTATTCACATCTTGATGTGGCAACTGCTAACATGGTAGAAACGCTTATTGTCGACGACCAGTACAACCTTTTTGTAGATCCAATTCCGACTACGAGAATTTAGCCCGACAACGATGTTTATGACTCCGGAGTAGAAATGCGATCGTGCGATGGAGTCGAAACCTGACTTTCAGATTTGTGTCAAATATTATTACAATTTTCGTTTTAGGACTAGAGTTAAAGAACGAGTTATTCGCGTATAAGCAAATGAGAAAAGTACTTTATTCTTTTTCAAAAATATGAAGGGTGTCCGAGAAAACGTGTATCTACCTTTCGGTTATCTCTCTCCCACTCACGTGAGTTCTGGATCACCTCAATGATTTAGACTGTGCGGCGCACTAGGAAAAATTCGAGATCAGACTAGTCAATGGCTCAATTCTCCCGTTTTTTCTTTCGATGACACTGAAAACGGTTCCGCGAAGCTGCCTGCTTAAATCCTCGCGCCATCGATCGCTATTTTAATTGCTACAGGACCATCGTTAGGAGTGAGTTTTGGGTTGGGTCCCCCCAATTCATCTCCGATACCTGAATCAAGCATTTCTCAAGAACCGCTTCGGAGTTCGATAGAGAGCGAGAGGTGCATGTCCCGGAGTAATCGAGCCAACGGGGATTGCTCCGCTCCGCAAGGCTCCATTATCGAACATTAACTTATGGACCAGATAGAAACACTCCGATTGCTGTCATCTTTAACATCTTTTGATGACTTTATTTTCTTACTGGAATCGAGTTCAAAATGTCGTTGCTCAGAAAAGCAAGCTTTATAGAACCTTGCGAGATTCGAGTTTCTGTTTGTAATTAAGACGGTCAACACTTCCGAGCGACTGCATCATCGTTGCCATCACTACCATATCAGTGGCTATCTAAAGCTGTATGTATTCCGAAAATTGGTGCATGGCACCTACTTGAGAGAGATATCATAGGGAATAAACGAGTATATTTTGAGTTGACCGTGTGGGATTGTAAAAGAAGCTAAATGCATATTGGGCACTTCAACTAACGTTGTAATACATCTTTGTTTCAAGTTCGAGTGCACGCATTGTTTCTGGAACGTAATCAATGTTTAGTAGACGGGACTCTGTGTTGTCGTCACACCATCCGCTACGTACGTGACTCTTCGACGTGATCAGAATGCTTATCGTCATACAACGAAACGATGTGTGACGAGTGTGCTTGTTGTTGAAGAAAAATACTTTTTTTTCATACGAGCGAGTCGACAGTGGCTCTGGTTCACAAGAGAGTATGTCAGCGACTTTGATAGGTTCGTTGGGTAAACTTCATGGCTCGGAAAGACATTGCTGCACCATGGTCGCGGACTGTCGCAGAGACGTTAGTGACGCTTTGCCATGTGCCCTCGATTACCGACCGGTACTATTCTTCTTGTATACGGCGGTGGCGACGTGTGTTCCCGTAAGACGCTTCGCTAAGTCGTTAGCTTTTCAGCAGGTACACTTAGGTACTTTGCACACGGGTGTCAGCTTTTTACAAAGGAAATACTTCCAAAGGCTTATCCAAGTCCACCGCCAAACAAGCTGTGTGCTGGCAAGCCACTGAAGGTATGTGACCAAGATTTTGACTGTCACTGTTTGAGCAAGTTCCGACTGTACGATGTTCTACATTGTCAAGGTCAGAGAATTTGACATAAATACTTCGCTCCTTGACGTTGGTGTGCCCTTGGTTATCTATATACGGCAACGTGTGGGTTTTCCTGCCTGACATCTGTTAATTAACAATTAACGTTTTATGTCGTATTGTCGTTGCTTATATGGAAACGTATATGAAGACAATTGAGGGATTCCTTGAATTATTACAAGGTAGGTGACACTACTTGAATTGAGTCGTTAAGCGGTCATTAAGACGGCGCTGTCATCAAATTTGATTACCAACATATATGATGTGCCGGCTCATCCGGTCCTGCGGGTCAGACGACTTTTGGAGGTGACGGCGTGAACATCTCAGCTGAATTTTTTAACGTAAGTATCAGTTAATAACAGATGGCTTCATAGCTCTAGCCTCATTCTTCTGTTTTCCCTCAAAGTTTTGTAAAAACGTGTCTCGTTACTGAAATAAATGTTTTTATTTTCAGATAAACAATCATGAACTTGACAAAGAAGATATTGCTAGTCTTCTTTAGCTTCTGTGGGATATACGCTATTTGCATCATCGCAGTGAATATAGTTAATTGGTATCGTGTCGAAGAAAAGTGCATTGAAAATTATGGATTGGTAAGTCATTTTCTATCTCTACCAGCACTCGTATTGATAGTTTGTTCAAGTGTGCAGCCGGTTGATTCTTTATATTTGTACGCTCACGGAAATTTAGCAAAAATAAATATGTTAATGTTTATACTTCCAGTGCAAGAATTCCATCAAGCCCTGTTGCCGGCAGCGACAACTGGAAGATCCTTGCGATACGCCTGAAGATTTTATTTGTAACCAGATCAACGGAGGGATTTGTGAACCACTTAGTAAAATTAGGAAACTGGACGAGTACATAAAGTTGACGAAGAATCTCCGCAGCATCGATATCAACAACCGCACTGATCTATATCGAGAGATTCTTGGGTTAAGCACAATGGATTCGACAATGGTTTACATGTCATACTTTTACGGTGGCTCTTTGGTATTTCTCCTCGTTATAGTTATAGGCTGCTATTCCCGATTGGCTGCGAATTATGTACCTGTTCGATCTGATGACGTCCCTACTTGGAACTAGTATTGCAACTGTTCCCATGCATAAGTTCTGTGTTCATCTCGTTTTCCATCAAAACAGTTCGGAAGGCTATTGAACACGGGCTCGGACGGCATGACATTTGCGCATTTGAAATAAAGAGTTTAAATAATAATTTTTATATTCCACGAGCAGTATCCTCTTTTAGGCTCGACATTAGTTTATTGCTAGACTATACTTTTGTGTCATTAATCATGTATACTTTATAGATTCTTTAGTATCCATATTTTTGTATAGCAATTTGTTTTGTGTACATTAAGATGATGGACTGTTCCATTCAAACAATCGAATGATGTAATATTTTATCTTTAAATAAACACGATAATATGATATCTATTGTTTTTTTTCTCGCTTTATAGCCGTTGTCTATGATAACAATGGTGTATACGGTATGAGATATAGATTCAGACAAGTTGAAGTTGTACACTTGGTAAAATCCGTAAATGTTGTTGAGGTATGACTTCGCAGCTAAGAAATTCCCATAATCCCGATAGCTTTGCCGTGCACCGGGACAGCCTGCTCGTAGTAGTGAATATTTCTGAAATAGCCATCGCTATTTAAAGTGCAGAATATGTTTTGGGCATTAGCTTGCTCTCACATTATACTCTGAAAAATCCTCATAAAACGGAGGGGTATTGACCCAATCTTTCAAATATTTTTCCTTATGGCGCAGTGACGTCTAGGAGATCCGTAATCCATGTACGGCAACGAATGACAGTTCTCTCAATGGAATTTTACGAGCTCATTGTTGAAATGTTGTGATGCATTGTCACTGTTTGTTTGGGTGCGCATTCGCGTAAATTTCGATGACTCATTGAGCATACAAAGCTACAAGGAAAACTATGGCTGGTTAATGACAGTCAGAGACCACCATCGAAACTGAGAGGGTGTCTGAGTTGTTGGGAATTTATTTGTTTACCAGCTTCAGTTTACGGTACTTCAGTGGCATTGTGTTACAGTGGCTTCAGTGATATACTGAACGTGCGTTTCTGTTCGGATACACTGTTGGAAGTGACTGTTCAAAGTGAATAAGTATTGAAATACGGTTTACTCTGTTATAACGTAATCCGGTAATATAAAAATAAAAACACAAACAAGAGTACACCTATGTGATACAATCAACGAGAGGGCGACGCTAACACGTGGGTGGTGACGTCACAGATGATTGCATTGTTTGCTAGTGCAGCGTTGGATTGTGCCTGAAAAGAATAACGAACTGAGTTGAGGTCTAGCCAGCATCTCGAAGCACACGCTGCTCAAGAAAACAGACTTCGTAAGTACCCTCATTGTTGCGAGTGATGGAAAAACTATGATACAAGTTGTATTGGATAAAAAACATTCTACTGCTCCAAAATGCATTCTTGTATTGCCACCGTCCAGGCATATCTTTAAGACTGATCTCTTACATAAATGGAGTTGACGTATTATGGCAATACGGTATATATAGTTCCGAATTTTTGCTGTTGCTGTCAGAAGGCATTTGGCAGCGACGGAGTGAACAACGGCTCAACATTCTAAAATGTAAGAAGCTGATAAAGCATAGTATTTCTTTTTTCTTCATAGCGTTAGCTGTAATATTTTTCGTGTACCGTCGAAATATGAGGGACCTTTCATAGCAATAGCATGAAAGTATCATTTGCTTTTCTTTCTAGATCTCGAGTCATCAAACGACCGGAGCAAAGATGAAGAATATTTTTTTGTATGCGGTTCTGTTGGGATTCACCTGGGCTTCTATCATGGCAGAAGTTTCAGCAGAAGCAGAGTGTCAAGCCAAGCGAGAAGCTGTAACGGACTGCATTGAAAATTATTCAAACGTAAGTCGTATATTACAATTTCTACCGCTGAGGTTTAAACGCTGTCCAAGCCTATAACCGATGAAACACTTCTCTTCAAAGTGTTAAGCAGGCGTTGTAACGAGTGTGACGTGCCTCCATGTTTGATTCCGTGAAGCACTATTTAATGTGAATGAGTGAGTTAATTAAACGGTATTTTGTATGTTTCCAGTGCTCACATTCTACCAAGCCCTGCTGTCGCGGGAAATACCTCAGAGATGGTTCGGACGTATACGAGGACTTCGTTTGTTTCCACTTCGGAGGAAGCATCTGTCAACCGCTCAGTAACATTAGCAATATAGTTAATTATGCACAGTTAGTTAAGAACTTGAACAGCACCAATTTCTTCGAAAGACT
This sequence comes from Diadegma fenestrale, assembly GCA_037043255.1. Classification (NCBI taxonomy): domain Eukaryota; kingdom Metazoa; phylum Arthropoda; class Insecta; order Hymenoptera; family Ichneumonidae; genus Diadegma; species Diadegma fenestrale. The sequence continues at coordinate 7,454,646 of CM073315.1, forward strand.
GCGTCTATTCGAAGAGAATTACGAAGTAGAAATAAGTGATCCGGAGTTCAATTACGCTCCATTTGTGGTTATGGGTGTAGTGGGGGCCCTGGTAATTTTTCTGTATGCGATCACTATTGCCCTTTTTTGTTATCTTCGAGTCTGTTGAAGTTCTTGAACCGAAGACCTTCCGATACCCTGGTTAGAAGGCAAACAGTGTAGCCACTAATCTATAGTATTGTATAATCTGTATATTTACCTTTATCTGTATCTGACATCCATGCACCATGATCAGAAAATGTAAAGCCTAGTTTGTAAATTTATGAAGCATTATGCGTGCGCCCGTACCACGTAATCAGTCTTCTTAGCGGTTCCTCTATAGTGTAGGATACTGTTTTCTGTAGGCTAGTACTGTTTACTACGATAAGGCATTTTTGTAATATTTGTCTACGCTTATTGATGTTATTGTTGCTTGAATTTGGTTGACGAACCATTTGCTTTGATAATATGTAATGATGTAACGTGTTAGTTTTTAATTTTTTAAATAAAGATGGTAATATTTCATATATCCATTTTCCTCCTGGTATCGAACCCAACACCTTGCGAGTTTACAGTTTTTGTTTGTGACAACCATGCATGCCGTATCTGGCGTGATGTATGAGCCGCGGTAAGCTCTCAGCGACTACATCGCCACTACCATCTCAGTCGCTGGCTAAAGCTGTATGTATTTCGAAAATCGGTGCATATGGTGCCTGCTTAAGAGAGATATCATAGGGGATACACGAGTATATTTTAAGTTGACCGTGTGGAATTGTAAAAGAAGCTAAATGCATATCGGGCACTTCAACTAACGTTGTAATACAACTTTGTTTCAAGTTCGAGTGTATGCATTGTTTCTGAAACGTAATCAATGTTTAGTAAACGGGACTCCGTGTTGTCGTCACACCATCGCTACGTACGTGACTATTGGACGTGACCAGAATGCTTATCGTCATACAACGAAACGATGTGTGACGAGTGTGCTGTTGTTGAAGAAAAATACATATTTTTCGTACGAGCGGGTCGACGTTGGCTCTGGTTTACGAGACAGTATGTCGCCAACTTTGATAGGTTCGTCGGGAAACTTCATGGCGCGGAAAGACACTGCTGCACCATGGTTGCGTACTGTCGCAGAGACGTTAGTGACGCTTTGCCATGTACCCTCGATTACCGACCGGTACTATATACTTCTAGTATACGTCGGTGGCGACGTGTGTTCCTGTACGACGCTTCGCTAAATCGTTAGCAGCAGATACACTTGGGTACTTTGCACGCGGGTGTCAGCTTTTTACAAAGGAAAGACTTTCAAAGCCGTACCTTGTCTAGGTCTGATGTTACACAAGCCTCAGGACCCATGGTCGATCATTACATCTGAACTAGGCTATCCGTTTACGAAAAGCGTACTCCGCCATAGTAGCTATTGCAGTGACCTCAACGACGCTCAGCCATGTATTCTTCGTCACTATCCGCTACAAAAAACCGTATTATTGAGTGCATGGAAACGTTGCTAGAACGTTACAAAGCGATAGTCATATAGTTTTGGGTACAAGACTGCAATACACGCTGCAATCTGCAGTTAAACACTCCGTCATCTTAAATTTGTCGAATATTCTTAATATTCTCGGTTCCAACAAACCCATATAGCTTCTGTTGAATCCTCTTTTCCTTCGCTCGCCTTTCCTCATATGAGACAACAAATATTAATTTCTCTGTTGCATTCCAGACGACGGAAATAACATTCAGATCAAATCAGTATCCTCCCGGATGAAGCGCGTTCACTGTTGGATCAAAACAAAAGATGAACGATATTCGAAAGCCAAGCGCATACGTCGATACAAAATGAAACTCTGAAGGTGTTCACACGACATTACGCAGCGACTGCTGTTGGTAAGGCTCGCTATCGGAATTGCCGGCAGTTGATAGACCAACTATACCCCGTACCTACGGTTATTCCGCTCCCTTCTTATCTTTCAGTACACAAATGTGCATAGAGATGTTGAATAACGGCTTAAAGGATCATAGGCGAACAAATTGAACTTCAGTTTTTGGTGCCGACAGACATCAGAACTCCAAATTCTTCTTGTAGCCATATCGCACTGTTATCTGTCCAGAAATAGCGGACGATTTTGGAATGATCGCACAAACCCGGTATTTCAAAATTCAGTACGAGGCGCAAAAAAAATTGAAACAAAGATAAAATCCTTTTTCCTTCAACATTTCCAATTCATCTTGCATTCTCGGCATGTCCTCCCATATTCACTGTGACATCATCATATGCACAAATGGTAATCACAAGATTAATAGAAAAATTGCGTGCATTCGGACATTATATGTTGAAGATAAGACAAGATCATTGCGAAGATTCTTCAACTCGTTTATTCTTTTCCGTCCAAGATTACACGATACTCCAAATACCTGCAGGGCTGAGACTGAAAAAATATCAACATATACGAGGATATTGAAGTGAAAGTCGATACTCATGGCTTTGCAACTACAGCCGACAGTGAGCATGTGCCCTTCGCTGAAAAGATTATCATATTACGGAACGTTTTTTTTTCGATACAATATCGAGTTACCTGATATGCTTGTTTTTTCAGACAAGTTATTTGATTCTCATTTTGGAGTGCATCTAACCCCGTGTATGGAACGGCTTATTCCGTATTAAGGAGCTCTTTAAGGATTTTTGTCAGTTCAGTCCCGGGGGGTCTGCGGTTTCGAATACTGCTTAAATTGTCACAAAAAAAATTCTTTGATCACCATTAAATGCACGTAACCGCATGAGTACTTTTTGCCTGAAACCAGATCAGATTTCTCGTATCTAAAACGTAAAATATTTCAAAATTGCAACCGATTGAAAAACCTCTCATAAAAGTATATGAGAAATCGATAAGTAGTTCTAAAAAAATAATAACTTCCAGCCCTGTCCTGCGTCAAAAAGAGATGCTGCAATAATTGTTGAAGAAATAAAAATTACCTCCTTTCCTAACGAACTTTAAGCTATTTTTTTTTCCGCAACTTGTCTCAAAATGGAAAAATTGACGTCTAGTCTTATACGAAGGAATCAAGTCGGTACAGCAAACGTACCTTTATGGGTTTCATTTTAAACGGGATGCAGGTTTATGGGAATAGGTTGCACCAGTCACTTACTCGTTCTCAATGTCGTAGAAAGTAATTTGTTCATTTTACTTACGATTTGAAGTGATTCGTTGAGCATCAGATTTTTCTAACATGTTTGTGTCCATGTAGAAAATTAGTTGCATGCGGGGAAAGCATGAAAGGTGCAAGTTGTTAACTCGACTATAAATGTAACGTTTTTGTTCGAAATCACCAATCGTTTCGTTTTCTGTGTTTACAACAGGCAACAGTATTAATCGCAGGCCTGGTGAAGGTCCCCGCAAATTATACGCTGACCGTATGAAACGTTTCACGTATAAAGCCATAAAGTATGCAAAGGACTAGACTATTTTATGAATTTCTTGACAGTAATTCCGCAATCACAGCTTTACAAGGGTTTTTCTCTTTTTCTTCTTTTGCACTCGAAGAAATTCACATCATCGGGCTTTATTGAGGATTATTGCAAAAACATTAAAGCCTTTTTTCGATGGTGCACTTACAAATCCGAAAGTTATTCTGGCTCTTCTACTTGGCTATTAACTGACTCCATTTTATGTTAATCACTTCCATAAGATCTTTCACAAACCAGTTCTCGTCGATGTCTCATGGAATTAAGCGTGTTCTTTTTTCGTTTTTTTTTTTTTTAGACATCGTTGCACGTATCGTACCAATTTGTTGATCTGAATTTTATTGATTGCGTAATATAGACGACACGTGTGCTGTATTTGTTCCCAGATAAAAAAATCTCAAGGTCCGTTTTTCGTTACAATTATGTCTTGCAAAATAACATTTTCCAGATAGTCATTCAAGTCAGCATCGCAATTTTTTCTGCATCGATCGGTTCGGAAAAATTGCAAATCTGAATTCCAAAAAATGAGAATGTTCAGTGAGATTTTTCACTAAACAGAAATAATAGTTATTGCTTGAAAAATCCGTGAGAATGGGGCACCATTGGTAAAAAAAAAGACCGTTATGTGAATTCACACACTGCGCGTTGAGACCTCGAAACAGCTTTGAGCAGCTCGCTAAAATGCATTAATTAGAATAATTAATTACGCTCGGTAAAAGCCCGAAAATATTGGTAACTGCGTATCGTTATCTGAGCGAAAACAGGAAATTTATGGGTTTTTCGAATCTTTGAAGGCCGCCCACGAATACGTTTTAATCCGAGTAAAAAATTAAAGTTTTTTAGTATGCATAATGCGTTCCAGTTGTTTTAAAGCAAATTTTATACCAATGAAAGAAATAGACGACAAAATAATGCGTTGTCAAGAAAATATCAATTTAATAAATCGAGCCGAAATTTGTCGAACGACGCATATAGTTCCATAAACATGAACATATATATAAAGTGACTATTTGAGATAACGGATATGAGAGCGGTGTATTCCTGTGAATAGAGAAAGAGAGGGAGAGAGAGAGAGAGAGAGAGACTGGGCCCGTGGATGATCCCAGAGCAGGTGGTGGTGGTGGTTGTGGAGATGGTCGAATGAAGGAAGAGCCGGTGAGGATGGAAGGAGAAGGTCTCGCGAGGCCTTCATCTCAACGGCCGAAGCAGTTCGACTCCGGGTCCGGCTGGAGTCTCGTTGTATTATGGTGAAGTGATAGTCGTTTCGCCCACGTGATCACGGTTCTTAACCATTCAGTTTCAAGCGCCCTTCGAGTGTTTCCAAAAGCAAATACACGCCTGAAACTTGGTGAAAAAGTGTTGAGTCATTTTATGATCCGAATTGAGAAATCAATTGTATCGTTGATTTGGGACTATTGAGGGAAAAAAGGATCGAGTGATTTTAGAATGTTCCAAAAGTATGATCAATAGTTTGTTGTCGATTTTTTATCAACGCGAGGTGCATCGTCGAGAAAGGTGCACAACACCGCGCTTCTTCAGCGAACGAGGCTTCGCTACTACATTGGAATGCACCGTGTGTGTTTTAATGCTCTTGGCAGGCAACGGGTAACAGGAGATCTTCGGGATAAAGAGTGTAGACTGCGGCGAAGCAGCGGCAGAAACAGAACGAGTCGTCTTTTAGTCTCGGCCCAGGACGACTGCGAATAGTCTTCTATTACGTCGGATCACTCAGTCACGATTGTTGATAAATGTTCAACTCGGTGAAATAAACAAAAAACGATTGAAATACTCTCGTCTGATTCCTCGTTCAAGAATTCAGTCGAACCGTTTCATCGTATTTTTTTTTAAATAGCTTCTCATGGTTTTACAACGCACGCACGAATATACAATCGTCATTCGTACCTCGTTCTCGGGGTGCTTTCCCTCCTTCGGCATTGCCCAATCCATGCGACAGGAAGAATATCGTTACTGCTTCAGCGCACGATAAATTAACGCAAATTCGAGACGAGGCAGGTGGTTTTGTATCGGTTCGACACTAGCGAAAGTTAGTGTTGTTAAGACTCGTTGGAAAACATGCAAAACCATTGTTTTTGAGTTAAAAACGAGTCAAAACGTTGTTTGCTGCTTGAGAACTTGCGAGGAGATTCCTGATGACGTCATAGTATTCATTTGTATTTTAAGAGCAGTATCTGCACCAAATATGAAGTGCATTTCACACTTTGCCAATGGCGGTATTGCTCTTCTTAGAACTAGCTGTGCTGCTTTCACTTGCCATCGTATTTGTCACCATGTGCCAACTGTTGATTGGACCACGTTGCGATCTTGTAACTACAAATCGATAGTTTCAATATTCCTTCGTACACCACTTTCGATCCTCGCTATTCGCGTCACTCCAGCGCCAACTGCTGATGGTAACCATTTTTTCATTGGCCCAAAAAATCCACTATAAATGGTTAACCACATGATGATAGTTCTTTGAAAACCGATGGGCTTCCCGTGGGTTAAAAAGTTTCCACCAGGTTACAATAAAAAGAAAAGCTCCGAGCGATTTTTAATTAGTGCTTAGTGAGCAAAGTCGAGCACACATTGTCTTTGTATCGGTAAAAGCCCAAGCGTTGTTATTGTGGCTTGACGTATAGTGCGTTTCGATTTCGTTAAGTGGAAGAGCAGTTAAGTGGAATGTTGATTCATCGATGATTCGGAGTGTTGGCTCTTTTATTTATTTATTGCTAAGAGCCTGAGCGTGTTCGTTTGTTTTTTAAGTGATTCGATACAGTGTACATCGAACATGCCAAACGTGCCAAGTGATTAATGTACCATTGTGAAATTTTTGTTTTTTTTCTTGATCTACGATAAGTGAGTGAGCGTAAATTTGCGAACGGATACCCATGCGGATATTCGCAGTTGCGGCGGGATTATTTGAAGGTTCGTTGCAGTTTCGAGGACGGAGCTTCTTTGAGCACTGGATACGTTGCCTGAGTGAAATTTCGATCGGAAATCACACCTGCCCAAGGAAGCACCACGCAGCAGGTATATGCGTTTATCATGAATTTCAATTCACGACGCAGAAAAAGAATTTTTTTTTTTAATTCGTTGATAAAACTCGCGCTTGCAAGGATTCACAAGAAATGACAATGCAAACGAGCAAATCTTGTATTCAGTCACCAAATCCTCTTAATGAAGATAATCTCCGGGTGCAGATTCTTATGTGTGCTTACAAGCGATCGCGCGAGAGAGCACGAAATGCCGAATGCTCTTATAGAGGATTCCGGTCGAAAACGATGACGGGGCATTCAGGCATCAACCTGTGCTTGAACGAAAAATAACGACTCTCTCCCTTTCTTCCGAGCATTTCTTATTCATCCTTTTCTCTTTTCTTTGGCGGAAGAAACCGGAATATTCGGAAGCTGCGAACAACAAGAACCAGCTTTTCAGTTACCTTTTCAATTATTTTCAATCATCAACGTTTCACAGTCGATTTTACCTTTTATTTTATGTCCTCGCATCATTATTGTTGTTTATCGATAAACACTCCCTGCTCTGCATGAAAATGAGCAACGGTTTGTCTGGCCGATCGTATCTGCAAGACATGCGAGCAAGCCATTTAGTGTTAATTTTTCTCTGAATTATCTAGCTGCATTCAGAGTATTTATACTTGTCATTTAGCTCAGGAGAATTTTCACAAGCACTCAAAAATACGTTCATTCATGGTCAGTAGAAATATATGGCTGGATAATGGTCCACTATTAGCTGCGGACACTTTGAAGCATGCAAAAGTGTCCAGCACTCTCCGCCGCAATTACGGTGGTTCAGTCTTTTAGCTCAAAGTTCTTTATCAAGGTTCCTTTTAGATAAAAAGCTTCCGAGACTTATTTTAAATTATATGTGCTTAATAACATCGAAAGAGACATAAAGAGATGCATGTGTTATTGCACCATGATTAATGCTGTTCACTCATTTCCCAATGAACTATATAGCTCCATAAAATTAACTACACAGCACTAAAAAATAAATAAAAACATAAAGCCAGCCTGCCAGGATTCAACGAGAAGATCAGACTTTGAATTCCTATTATATCCGTGAAATCAATGAAGTAACCAAGTGCGATAGTACACGGAGAAAACGAAGTCGAAAATGATTAAGGAATATACTAGGAATCCAGTTACTTATTGTTGAAAATTATAGTATTTTAAGGACAGTTTGGAAATTACAGCAATATCTCGAATGGCAGTGCGAAAAATCGTTCTAAACAGCATAGTAAAACGTGATCATCAGATTAAAACCGATTTTACTATTTAGCATAGCGATTAAATAAAATCGCAATGGTCATGGCAAACAAAACAATACGTGTGATAAAATTTCACACATGTTCGATATATATTCATATTGGGATCATAGAATTTTACTATGTCGACGTTTAAAATTTGAGATATTTTCACTCATAACGGAATTCTTATCTGACATAGTAAATTGTTCATGAAAGGAAACCTGAAATTCATTATCGCGCGCATTACTCTTTCTTATTCCTATAGAACTGTTTATAATTCATGCTAAGAAAAATTGTAAGTGTTAAAAAATACTATGCTGTTTTGCAATTGGTGCTATGATTCTTTTGCTTCTTAACCTTCATGACATTTTCCCAAAACATTTGATATCTTACTACACAAAACGAATCCGTTTTCTCCGTGTATCATCGCAAATACATCATATGACGATAGTGCTCTGTCGGACACGATAGTAAAATGTTAGCAATGCCCATTACAGGAAGGTTCGAGCAGAAGCGAACATTGTGTTTTAAAACCGGATGAAATTCGCGTCTTGCGAAGCAATTCGATAAGAGGGACAAAGATGGCCGAGCAGCGTTGTAAAAACTGAATGGGGCACACCATGTGCCGTATACGTATACAAATTTATTCGGTCCCAATAAAATGAACCTTCGTGCCCCAGTAGATTTTGCTCCCTGAGATGTGAGACCAGCCGGCGAGTCCGGCGCTGCTCATTTTTGAGCTGTCTCTCGCGCTAGATCATCTAACTCTCTCTCTTTTTTATTTCCTCTCCTTTTCTCTTGCTGCTTCACCCACTCGGTTCCTTCTCTTGTGTTCTAGTCGTCGTACATCGCTTTCTTGATTTGTTAATTCGAGAAACTTGTACGCCGATCACGTAATACGTCGCGGGTTGCCATTCTCTTGCGGTTCCTACTAGCGTTTACGCGTGTTTTCGAGAATATCTTTTTACATATTTATATTTGCTCAGCTATATATGTACTGATTCAACAAAGTGTCTACGTCCTCGAAGTTTTTTTATGGCCTGCCACGCGACGGGCGGGGATGCAGCTGCGGAATGTAAAAACGTCAGCTGCTTTTTTGCATACGTCCCAATAACATCGAAAAAGTGAGCGTTTCGGCCGCGGCAATCTCGAATGCGATGAAGGCTTAAAAAAAAATCATGTTCTTATACAAAATGTTCACTGTACGATCATTAGTCTCGATCGAAATTTACGAATTTCCTTGAATCATTCAGTGCCGGACTTGGAGAAAAAAATAAATTACGGCAGTTCACGTAACGAGGCTTTTGGCAATTAGGAGATTAGAGACAGACTGCGACGCTGAGGTATTCTGAATGGAAAGAAGAATCCCCCGAAACGAATGTTGGATCGAAAAAATGTAAACGCTAAAGAGGAGTTAGTAGAAAGAGAAGTCACGGAAAGGGTCTCGAGTAATTAGTAATGTTTTTGCGAGAGAAAAAGAGAGTCGCCGTTTAGTTCCCGGAGCTAGCGCGATAGCTGAAGCGACTCGCTCATTCGCGGTATGTTAATGGTTGCGATATGAAGAGTAACTTCTCCTTCCTCCCCCTTGTGTGCCCCTTTCAATACTTCTTTAGAGAGTAGGACCGGGTCCTCGTATCTGTGTAGGTAATTCGAGAAACGACCAATTAACATTCCCAGAAAGGAATAAGCTTCTTGCTGTTGGCGAGAACGTCATGGAGCTTCCTTGAACGAGCATCAGCCACAAGCCACATCCCAACAACCGCAATCCTCTTTCGTAATTGTGACTCTCCGGAACGCCAAGAATCGCCTCGAAAGATGTGTGCTCTACTATATCTTGGCCCATTAAACTCTGAAGACGCCATTTTTGGCAAATGTTTCGAAGATCACGTTTTTAGAGTACGATAAGAATACGAGATGGCTTTTATACGAAACACGTTTTGCTTTTTCATCTTTTTTTTCCAAGTCTTCCAATATGTTTCTCATGTCTCACTACGTTATGAATTTTTCCCAATTCAACACGTTTTTTCTTCGCATCGTTCTCCTTTATTAACTTTTCTATCACGATAACGAATATTCTGTGAAAATTTGCAGTCAATTGTTAAAAGTCTACATAAGAGAGAATCTTGGACTGCAAAACGGAAAAATATTCCACTCAATTTTGTTACGTATATCAATTTGTATTTTTTTACAATTCGTTTTTTTTTTTTTTTTATCGGAAATTGCTGAGAAGTATCATTTGATTCTGCACCAGAAAAAATCTTGTTACTCGTTATGGTCGTCATTTGCAAGTGTACTATTGTGTGTTCTGTGGGACATTTTTGTATGATGCATGAGAATGCGCTTTTCTCCACGGTTCTGTATGAGAATGATGGGCGGAGGGGGCATAATTCTTCACTACGGAAGATGCTGCACTCCGGCGTGGTGCAGTGAAACATGGGAACAAGTGAGATAAAGAATCCATAATGTTGGTGCTACGGTCATTACCACACGTTCATCTTACCGAACGAACCTTAATAAGTACCTGAGGCTTCTACTTTTTACTTGTACTTAATTTTCACACTCACCTCTTCCTTCCTTTCGAAAGTTCATGCACTCCGTGCTGGGGCTATATTTCATGTTCGAGTTTTCTCGCTTCGATGTGTCTTCGGCTTTTCGAGAAGATATATGAGAAAAACTCATTTTTTCATTTAAATATTGTATATTTTGATAAAACGCACGCGTCCCAATATTTTTTTCTCTCCGTCTGGATTTTACAGAACTTCGCGAATTCACCTCATTTTTAATAAATTCAATGGATCACCATTTTAAAATAGACGTTAAAAAATAATTAGAACCATTTTTTCTCGTTATTCTGAAGTTTTGAAAGGCTGCCCAAATTATAAAACATTGTGGAAACATTTCAAACGCTAGTGTTCATTTTTGACACGAAAAATGAAAATGCGACTGAACGATAAATTTGTATCAATTGCGTTGAAATGTATGATTTCGTGACAGGAATGAAATGTTTTCAAAGAGCTTTTAAGATTGCCATGATCTTATGCGCCACACTAGAATTTTATCCAGATCAATTGAACGACCGCACTGAAACCAGAAACCGAGTATGCAACATAAAAGCCAGCTGCAATTACAGAAGCGACGTAGTTGTGCCGGAATGCATGACCGGTATACAGGGTGTCTGGAGCATTTAGTTCATGGTATGCGAAAAAAGTTGACCTAAGAGTTATGAATCAAAAAACATTAGCTACTTTTCTTGTTTAATGAATCTTCAACGATTTGTGCGTCCAATCAAGTTGGGAATTTAGGCCAAACGATTTTACTAGACGATGCACCGGTCATTAGAGAAAGTGCATAAAACCCTTTTGTATATTTAGTTGAAGGGGTCAATAACTTGTTTTTTCGAAATCATTTCGTGTTGGCACGTTGAATATCATTTTTAAAGAAGTTCCAAAAATCTATTCAAATTTGACAGATCCTCCAAATTACGTAACCAAAATCATTCAGCTTCGAACTTAAGAAAATTTGCTTTTCTCCTTTTGAAAATTCTCCATGTCAAGTCTTTAATAATGTCCAAAATTTGCGTTAGTCAAAGGCAAATTTTGTCCCGTAGAATAATAAGCTTTCACATTTGTTCTGCTCCATCGATCCGATTGGATTCCTCGAAGCTCGGTTGATACATAAATACAGATAAAGTAAAAAAAAAAAATTCAACAAAAAAAAAAACGTGACGAACGTGCGCGCGTGTTTCCTTCCACTCCGTCATCGGCGCGAACACACATTTTTCTTTTAACTTTGATCGTAACTTTCTTTCGCGGACGCCGCGACGGAATCTCTTGTAAAATGGGGAAAAAGAGCTGGCGCGGTTGAGGATCACAAAGATAGGAACAGAGAAAGAGGGAGATGAAGAAAAGTGCGAGAAACTTGAACGATATCGCTAGATAGAAGGTGCAATAAATAAGCTCGTTCAACGATTTCGCACAAAGTGCAACCGCGCCAGTGGATGTCGACAAAACCGTAAAAGCCCACGCTCTCCAAAGCACACGCTATACTTTGGCGTGTAAATTTCAATGGAATGACCGCTAACGTGCACGAGCCATGATTTACAAGATGGACATTTTACAAATATGTATACTATGAAGAAAGCAAAAAAAAGAGAAAAAGGGCGAAAAGCATGGACGATTTGCTAAGACACGCAAAAAGTTTATCACATTGAACGACGACACGTTGTCTCTTTATTGCCATCTTTGCTTCAGGTCTCGTCAATTACTTGTTTACATCGTTTTTCAAGATATGATTTTATGAAAACTATGAAGCATTTAATATTTTTTTTCATTGCACCGAATCATCAAGATCTTTGATAAAAACGTATCGCGATGTTTTACTACGCGCCGAGGATTGTTCAATCAGTCAATATTATTCGTATTTTTTTGTACATCGAGAATAATTATCATGGGAAGGAAAAGGATCTCAATCTCAATCTTAATGCTCAATAAAAAGTGGAATAAAATGTTCGTATGACGATCTCAGAGTCCGGCGACGTTGAGCAGGACGTTGAGGCTCAGAACACACTACGAATCATGCTTTTAATTGCTATTCATAAATGCTATAAATTTATATGGCATAATTTGTGGAATATTCGTTGAATGAAAAATGTAACACTCTACACTCTGTATATCTGGCAATTTTGAATTCCGCTGATATTCATCTCGTACACGAGTCTTGTGCCTGGATCTCGCAGCGCCCTTGAAGCGATAGTATACGAAGAAGAATTTTCATGCCGGAATAAAAATGTAGAAGAAGCAGATAGAAATAATTGAGGCTTGAGTTTCTGCAGAGCAGGGCTGAGGGTTGGCGGAGCGCGATCGAAGAAATTGTACACGTGCAAAGAAAAAATATATCGGGTAAAACGTACGCGTCCTGTTGTTTTTTGTATCCATCGCTATCCATTCGATTCGCACGACGCCCGTTAATTATTATGCACTTCGGTTATTAATTGCCGGCAGGATAGCGTATATGGGCGAAATGATGCTTCGACATAAACGCCGGTTTCCTTCGTATTAGAGGCGAGAGGGCTTTAATTAATTACTTCTCATTCATCCAAGGCCACTCCCGACCGCGTTTGCTCTTCTCTTCTCTCAACCAATTGCTCATTAAATCACGATGTCCGCGTCGATCTACCACACTATGATTTTGCTAATGATTATCGAATAACACCAATAAGACTCAAAAAAACACTTGCATGCCCACAGTCTTTAACCTTTACTTGCTGCCATAATTGAATTTTATTAAGTTTTCATTTTATCCATTTATTTTCATCCCATGAACAGCCTTTGGTTTCAAATTTAATTAATAAAGCAGTTAATAGCCACCGGATTCATTCTCTCGCACCTTGCCTCGGAACTTTTAAGAGTAATTACCCATATTTATACTTGAGGCGCCAAGATAAACTTGATAATAACGACAGAGAAGATCTTGGCAAAATGTCAGTGTTGATACTTTAATTATATTAACTTTTCGATCAAATTTATTTTCGTTCTTAGATCTGCTTGAAGAAATTGAATCCCAGCAGGCGTATCCGAATACGACTGCTAGCATTTGATTCCTTCGAGAAAAGTGGCTTCTTACGACCACTGCAGAGTAAAACTATCGTCGCGAAAAAGTATCCAGCATCGCAGAACTCGTGGACATGAACTTACTGAGTAAATTTCAGTTCAAACTCCTTCGCTCTTTGAACCAATTCGCAGTTGCTTTATTGGAAGGAACGACGTAGAACTAAACACAATAATCCATGATTTTTCATGACCGCTAAACAATTTAAAACTCATTCGATTAAAGGACCTTGAAGTGAAACTTCCTTTTGCAATATCTAATTAATAAATGATAGTTATTACGTAATGGAACACTCATACTTGGCCAAATTAGTACTTAAACTTAATTCTATTGATTTATACAGGATGCTGTCAGCGAATGGACACGGTGCAAACGGAGGCAATGGGTTTAACAACGGCGTTCAGGCTCTTCAAGGTGCTCCATGCACTCAATGCAGGGAACTCTGCCCCGGAGGATATGTCCCTCATTTCTGGAGGTGATTTTTATTTTTTTACATTACAATGTCGTGCATGTCCGAACGGATCGCAGCTCACGTATTACACGTGAACTATAATTATTAATTTTTCTTCATTTTTCACGGTTTTTGATCCCTTGATCGTTTAATCATTCCGACGTTACTTTGTTTCGACACAATATTCGAATTCGCGTCTTATTTTCGTGATGGGACGATTTTTAAATTTATGAACTCTAAACGAGCTGTTAGGAAATGCTCACGATTAATTTTCATGCGATGTTTTCGATCGGTTCGTCTGCTCGTGTGGCAAAATTCGAGCGAACGTCAAAATGAAAGTTTGAGACATCGCGACATTTTTAATATTGAATTTTCAATTCAAATTGCTTGATGGGAAAAAAGTCGTTAAACAAGATCAAAGTTCGATGAAAATATGCCAAACATTTCAGGCACCGGCTCATCTTTGAAATTTATGAAATTTTTCGTCATGGTGAAAGGTAAAAAAGAGTGTTGGCTTTTTTCGATGATTTCACGGTGAAAAGATATAACGGTACTTGAAGGAATATGCAAACGTACGAGAATACATGCACGTGCTCAACAGTATGTGGTTATCCGCGTGATCTGCTGCGAATGAAGTAAAAGAACGTCGCGGCAATAAAGTAAAACGTTGAGAGTAAGAGAGTGCATTGTAAACCGCAGCGAGAGGGTTCAGTGTGTGGAAAACCACATAATGGCAACGTACCTAGCAAGACACCAACTTTTCCTCAACCCTTGAAACAGATGTCGTGTGTGTTACTGGATTTCGTGATATTTTTTCGAAATATCGCTTATGCTAACTTTTCCTCAATCTTTTCGGGAACTGCTGGCGGTTGTACTAATTAGCACACACGCAGCATCATATTTTTCGCTTTTTACGGGTCCTCAACTCACTTGTTCGACACTTGTTCAATGTAATCTCATGAAAAACGAGAAACCCATAGTTTTAGTGGGTTTCAAGTTGTTTTTCTCATTGGAAATTCACTGGAAACATGACGTTCCGTTCCGCGCGATAAAAATTGGTTAGTTGAGTGAAAATCGATTTGAGTAATCCGCAGCGCATCGAATGCATCGGGAAAGACATTCGCAGCTGTTTATTTTTTAGTGCTGGTCGCTTGATGTCATGCGCGTGGGCGTTTCGCGCACCTTCACCTCGAGCGTGAATTGCATGCTCTTTCACCGATTATTACCACGATCCTCCACACATCAGGGTTTTAGCTCCCGGGTGAGAAGAATCCTGTCCCGAACCTTCCGTGCAACCGGTGTCCTTTCCCCCGTACCACACCCCGCAGAATTCTCGATAAATGCTGCTGCATGGTAGAAAATGAGCCAGGAGGCTATTTCTCTCGCGTGTATAAAGTTAACGTGGGAGTTTCAAGTAGCCAATAGCCGCGCTACCGTGTGTCACGAGGATCTTCGTTTCTCATCCCAGGTGTCGTATTTCCCTTGCATACCTCCATGATTTTTCAAAACCCGATAATCCCAACTTTCCTCCACCGTTTTCCCCGAGTAATAAAAATATTAAGCCACAATTGTTTATTTTATCAAGTATTCGCATTGAACATAAAAAATTCAGCCACAAAAAATAACTTTCCTACAATTATGTCTAATTTAGGCCCGCAATATTGAAAACCCTAGAAAATTTCTGATCAACCTCCACCTGTAGCGTTAAACTTGCATCAAGTGCGCAGAACACGATTATTTATGAAATTTCGTTGCAATCGAAATGAACAAGCAATGATAGACAATTCTTAGGGAATTGGGCTCAAGGAGTCGGAATAATTCTCTCAATCGTCCCGAAAAGGTAAAAATGTGCAGATTTATATACTTCAGAAGTCAGATCAGGCTGGAATCTTTAGTCGGAAGAAAAAGATAAGAATTGCAATAATTTTGTATTGGCACCTTGTAGGGTTATCGCGTAGAGCTGCGTAGTGTAGGGAAAGATTCATCGCGGGTACTGGGATGAAGGCGAGATATCAGATCGGGTTTATAAGTTGGACAACATATATTGCGTATATTGGTAAAGGATATCGGAGGAATGGAATAAATAGAGGTGGATTAATAACAAACCAAGCGGAAGGATCAAACGTGTAATCACGCAACACAAGGTTCGTTCGGATAATCCATGCTTATTGAAGGATAAGGACGAAAGGAGTGGAGGCGCGTGTGGTTTTCATCCAGAATATAGGCAAGCGTGTACGAATGGTGAGTTAAATTGTAGGGGCTTTGCCGGAGATCCATTGGCGGCTGGAATGCGCGAAGCATTGGAAAATAAGGGTACACGCAAGATATATATACGGATAAAAATAAAAAGGAGGCTAAAAAAGAGAAGGATTATCGTTTCCCAAGGGGTCGTAGGTCAAATCTGGTGAGTATAGCCAGCCGCGCGGCCTCACACGCGAAATAAGTAACGTCTGCGTGTGTGCCACAAACGTTGCGCAGAAGTTTCATAGCTTCGGCATCGGAGGAAGGAAGAATATAAAAAAAAAGAGCGATGCAGTCGGAAGGCCCCCCCCCCTTCTCTCTCTCTCTCTTCTTCTGGAAACTCTGAAACTTCTCGCGCGGCCGCATCTCGTCCACGACGAATCGCTCTCTCTTACCCAGACCAGAGTCTGTACTCCCTCGAATCCTCGATTCATCACAAGTGCAAGAAAGAAACAACTATATGGCGTTGCTTTCCCTGTAATTAACATACCAAACCTCGGTGTAATGTTCGCTCGGGCCCCGGGTTCTTCCTGCGCAATCTCTTCTCTCTCTCTCTCTCTCTCTCTGCCGAGACTGGGGGCGAGAATGCCCAAGAGAAGTGAAGAAATAAAGAAAGAGCGTAAAGAGCAATATCCCAGGAACAAGAGTTTAGGAAGCGATCCAACTGGACAAATGAGAGCTTTCTCTCATTCTCACTTTGCGTGCGATCATTCTAGTCACAATTTTCACTTGGTCATTTGATGGAGGTTTCCAGCAAAACAGTCGCCTTGGAATTTTAATGAAAAACAAAGGTAAAAACGACCATGTCCTCAGACTTTTTTGTCACACAATTCATAGCAATTTCTCTGTCGAAACCTGACCTTTTTTATCAACATCGAATCGATGGACCTTTTTTCTCGCTAATATGATGGAACATTCAGTTTTCTCAATCCCGCGTCAATAAATGTCATTACCTGCTATCATGTCTGCGACTTAAGCCTTTGTTGCTTTATGCGTACTTCATCTACCATGCATTGAAGTGCTCACAATTCCAGTTATTCCATCCACAACTCGCACCATACTTATACATTATATTTCTGAGTTTCTCCCTTTCGAGATTCCTGGAAGTTCCATGTGGTCTTCCCTCGCACGCCATTCGACATGGTTTAAAAGACACCCCTTGCATTCTTGGAGCATGTAGCTCGATAATATACAAATGCATCCTCCGCCTAAGCCACAAAACTAAAAGATCCCACACGAATACATAAGAACCGAGTGAGATTTTCTTCTGGTTTGACGATCTTCCCATAACGAAAGTATATGCAGTTTCATGGATATATTTCTAATGGCGAATACGGTGACTTTTCGTTACCAGAATTTTCCAAAAGAGCTTTTTTACTGCTTCGATCCTTGATCTACTTGATTAATCCGATTTGCTATTCTCACTTTTGGACCGTTCCATTTTGGTGCATAAAATGTGAATGTTGATGAATTTCCACGTGGCCAGCATTCCATAAGCGGAAACCATTATGGTCGTGAGCAAAAAATTTGAAACGCAATTTGAAATTCATAGAAAAATCTCACCGAAGTTTTGAAAATATTTTTTTTTCCCGAAAAAATTTGTTGATATTTTTCAGAGCTTTATGGATATTCAAAGGAAATTTAAGTGTGAGCGAACAGTGTCTCATTGATTTAATGATCAAACGGTTTCCTGGAAACTGCATTAGCGACTGTACGCCATTAAAGTATTGCAAACTCGATTGCAAAAATATAGGGACAACAATATTATACGTGAATGGAAGCTGAAATCAGAAAAGCGTGCAATCACGAAAGTTTCTTCATGTAACATATTCGGAATTTTAATACTTCTGGGATTAAAACTACAATATAATAAATAACACCTCTCGCATGTTCTCCATTTATGCAGACTGGTTGGTAAAAACTTGTGTCAACCGAATGGAGTTTTCTAGTTTTTTGTCAATAAACTCTTGGACAATGAGAGCGGAGAACTCGAAATGCAAGAAATGATCGGACGTTCATCGGGTGAGAAGAATTGCTGAGATACAAGAGTGCTTTTTTAGTTTGTTTCTTTTTAAATCCATATATACCGAAAGAGGGCGCGACAGCGAGAAGCAAGGAGAGATCTTGAGTCGCGATTGAGCAAAGCTACTCCGTACAGTGTATCGGGGAGACCCTTGGATCGACCTGCACGGATCGAAGCAGCAGTTTTTTTTTTTAATTCCCGCTTCGCTTCTTCCGAATACGAAAAAAAAAAAAAACAGCTCGAACAGCTTTTGCCCGCGTTTGTGATGAGCGTCTTGGGAGGCAATAAAAAATATAGTGCAGAAATTTTAATTTGGATGTTTTTACAGTGATCGCTTTTATCGAATCGTAGAAATATGAGAAATGTTATTTTCGGTAGCAAAAATTGAGCACTGCGAGGTTTAAGTTTGTCTTTTGCAACAACGGCCAGCTCGCAGCAACGCAAATGGCCAACAGCGTAAACGAAAGAAGAGCGACGAGAGAAACGATCGGACTGACTCACGTCGACGTATACTCTCCAATGGGGACACCGATCCAAGCAAGATCGAGGGAAAGAAAGAATGTCGTTTGTGTTTCGCCCGACAAAAAACCAGAACCCCTCTCTCTCTCTCTCTCTTTCTCTCTCTGCATGTCCCTTCAGCCTCGTTCACTCATCTGCTTTTCTTTCCTCGTCCTTCTACGTGGCGCAGGTTCACTTTGATCTACCAGTGAAAGGATCTTCTTCACTCGATGTATCGAGTGCTCCTACAGCCTTAAAAATCGCTTTATCTGCCGGTGAATTTCAATTTGAACTGAAATCGGCAAAACCATCTAAAGCAACATGTGATAAGAAAATTCAGCAATAAAAATGAAGAGTCTCGGGTGAAAATACGACAGTGAACATTGGGCATGTAAATAAGAAGAGTCCTGCGAATTATTAACAAGTTTTGATATAGGTCAATGTTCACGGTCATGCTCAACGTTTTGGAGGTTACACCGAAAGCTTGGAATGAGAGAATGACCGAGTAGAAGGTTCGAGAAGGCAGCAGAAAGATAATAATAGTGTCGAAGATTACTATCGGTCTAATAACAGCTTACACAACGAGTTTTCAAGACTAGCTACTAATAAGCCAAAGAAGGTTTGGCTTGCCGAAAATTACGAAGGAATCGTAATCATCACTACCACGATCGTCTTAATATTCGATTTTTCAATATCTCCAAATTGAAGGCCGGGATGGAGGATCATTAAATTAATCAATAAATTAAAAATCGAGGACACGACACGTGAGAACTGTTTAAATTTTCTTGAAAGTATAGTCAGTGTTGAATCTTCTGTACTGGCGATAATTTTTCAGGATTCGCAACATTCATTATTTGCTGTTCCTCTTGTTGAAACTTGTCCGACTTTAGCTTGAATCATCCTCGTATGATGGTATTTCTTATGGATCCCACATGCGACGGTACCGAGTATAAGGAAATTAAGTAGTAATGGCTTTCGCGAAGATTGAGATTTAACGGTGTACCAGCTGCCATTTTATTGTAGTTTCCTGCTGCCATGTAGTGATTCAGCTGAAGAAGCTCACTAATCATCTCTGTGACTGACGATCAAAGGAAAACGATGGATGGATAAGAGATTCGTTACGATTACCTATGGAAGTAGTTTCACTTCACGAAGCAGAGTTTTCAAGTGGATTTCGCATGTGCGAAAGAATAATTGTTGAATAAAATGTGTAACTAATCGAGGCCACCATGAAGATGATTTCAATTGGTAACGCGTGAAAAGTAAACGCTCTGGTTGCAACGAACAAAAAAAAATTCGAGAAACTAGATAATTGCTCTCAATCAGCATGGAATTTTTTATGGCGTTTTAATAAGCTTTGCCAGCGTGAATCGATTTATCGGGAGAATATAGAACTCGGCAAAGGCTCAACATAACTGCAAATGTCCCGAGACTCTGCCAAGTTTCTGGATAAAAATGCGAAGTAAATTGCCTGCTCGTCTTACAACTTTTTCCATTGATGTATGAATTGAAACAAGTTGCATTTTTATACATTTGTTGATTAGGTGCACGATTTTACGTCTACAACAAAACAGCATCTGCCCGTTGTGGATCACGCTCGTTATTATACGTCGGCAATTTTGCTCTTTACTTTTGTAGATTTTTTTTTTATACTCTATTTGAAGCAGCACTGCTGGTATGCATGCTCGGGTGGATACGCTTCGATCTAATCCGAGTTACGTGTGGGTAGGCGTCGCCGTGTGCTGTGTAAGGATCCTAATCAAGGAGGAACACGAGAACCTTAGGATGGACCAAGACAAACAGTAAGGCCAAACCCGGCTGGTCTGGAGAATGGTCCGCACGTGACGATTTCTCGCCAGCCAATTCCTTCGTTCCTCTTTCATGGCTTTCGTCCGAGTCTGGTTGGATTTCTCCTCTTTTCCCATTGTACCAAGGATCCAGGTTTTATTTATTTTCCCCAACGACTACTGGCTGCGGCAGATGACCAGAAATAAGCGTGGCTCGCCAGACCCCATATCCTATTTCATTTGCTCTTGGTCCTTTCATAATAAACTCCTAAGTTATTACCTAACCATCCTTATGTCCTGTTAAGATGATCTAGCCAAGTGTCTTTTAGTCCGAAAGTCACGTAGGGAGAATTGTTGTTTATGTGCCAGGACCTGAATCGCATGAATCATTCGCGAGGTC
The DNA here is from genome assembly GCA_037043255.1 of Diadegma fenestrale. Lineage (NCBI taxonomy): Eukaryota > Metazoa > Arthropoda > Insecta > Hymenoptera > Ichneumonidae > Diadegma > Diadegma fenestrale. The sequence goes on from CM073315.1 coordinate 7,475,401, forward strand.
CTAATCAACAACGTGCCAATTGCAATGAGATGATGAAAAGTTAATGGATTTCAATTGAATATTCTGAAACAGGAAGTGAAATTGCCTCGATCCACAATGAGAGCCTTCGAAAAAACTCGAGTATTTTGGTGGGGTCTACGGAAATTAATATTTTGATTTTTAACAAGCACGATTAATGTGCTAGGTAAAGAAATAACAATCTCGTTGTAGTGCAACAGGAAACGTTAGAAAAATATCTGAATGAACGCTAAGCATTGGCTGAGATATTAAACGACGATAGTTTAACATGGCAAACAGTTACTACGTTTACGCACGGTGTTATTTGAAGTATTTTACACTCTGCAGGTACTTACATAAGAGCAGTTTGTATAGTTTTACGGCGTATGGACTGTCCCGCCGAATAGTATTCATGATCGTAATTACCAGCTGCTGTGAGAGCTCTTGAGCGACGCGCTGGTGCCCGACCAGTTCGTCTGCAGGGCGCCAGCATCAACCTCCTAAGGTTTCTTTATGTGTGAGAGTCTGCGCGAGTTGCTCGCACACTAAACTGAGTTGGCAGGTTTCAGGCATGTATAGATGGAATGCTCTCGATGCACCAACACATGGCTATGATTAGCTTGCTCTGTATATAGTATTAGCGAACAGGAATCGCGTATACTAGATGGCAAAAAGCACAAGTCTTTTCACAGGCAAGCAGCCATTATCTGGCTCGGCCCTGCGCACACCCTGAAAGAGAGAGAAACTCAGAGCTAGAGAGCGAAATGGAACTTGGTTTATTCTCAGCGGAGCATCTCCCTTACCCAAGGACTTTTGTTCGGCTATTGCTCCGCTCTGGACGCGTGCAGTGGGCGTTCCAGCAATTAAAATCGCCTGCTTGCAGAGTCAAAGCATCCCCGAGTGTTCTGACTCTTTAATCGGGAGAGTACACAGACCCTCCCCGATGGATTCACTGGCTATGCGCGTCGACGTGATCAGGATTTCTGGGCGAAACATTCTACACCAACAAGAATGCAATCGCGTAATGTGTAATTAAAATTACAAATGTTTACATCAGGCTGACCCAATGACCTGAGACTACCAAGTTTGTAAACCTAATTTTTGATTGGATTTAATTACTTGAACGAACGTACTTTCTGCTTTATTACGCTCCAATGGACTCGGGTCTCCGTCGTATTGACTGCTGCTTGATAAACGTTATCAGTGAAATGGAAAAAAAACTGAAAAGCTGCGTCGAGTCAGACGTAAATTTTCAAGGTTACATGCCGAATCCCTACACATTGCCGAGGGACTAGACTTTTATTTCGCATGATCTATCATTCCGGCTAATGGTAAGATTTATAAGGTATTTTTGCAACATCGAATTTCGAGGGTTCACCAGGATATTTTGGATGCTATTGTTCATATGCAAGCGCGCTTTCCAAGTGTGTGTAGTACACTACACAAAGAGGGTTAGGTAACAGGAAAACAGAGACTAGTGTCTGGTGGGTGCAGGGACAAGGACAGGAAACGTGCTGTTTGCGCCCAACCTCGATGCTCGTTTGTCAAGCGTTAAACACTGCGGCCGCTTGGCGCGTTGGTGAGGGAGTATTCCGAGGGTCGTCGTTGTGCAGCCCTAAAAAGGGGGTGCCAGAGTTTCCGCACAACCCCGCAAATTTTCAATGCCCTTGCGAACCCACCAAAGCCTTCATCTATGTACATAACACACTGTTTCGCATATTCTCGTTGTTATACACATGTATATATCGCATATAGTGCCAGTTCGAGAGAGGTAGCCAGGTCTCTTGATTAACGAGATACCACACACGTATCAGAGTGTTCCCGACGATATCCGCTTTTCCGGCAACTCTTCGCCACCCAACCTCATCCCTTCGTGCCCTCCCGTTCTGCCGGACACCTCCAATGTCGCTGCAACTGCAATTCGCTATACATTGCAACGTACCCCGCGTACATGAGCGTTTTTATCGTTCGATATCTTGTCATGTATCCCTCTAAAATCCCGACAATCAAAAAATTCACGACTTCTGTCAAATTCGGCAGACCGACGCGGCCTCGTTTCAAATTTTTATCGCGGACTATCACCAGAAAATGCCATTATTCCGTCTCGAAATTGAGGTTTCCTTTTTTTTCATCGTTGAAGGACATTTTAATTTGCATCGTCCTTATTAATGATCACAGTAAAATTCATGAAAGAATTTTAGCCAGCATTGAACTTATAACTCCAAAAAGTTTCCAACAGGATTCGCAACTGCATCTTTTAGCGTGAGAAGATCTTGAATGAGGCTGAAGTTTGCAACGTTGGAATGCAACGAAAAATACTTATTTTTATTGATAATTTGTTAACTTTTATAAAACATCGACATTTTTCGAGTTTATATACTTGTTGGGCCGCAAAAGTCGATCGTTTTATAATTGTCACAACATTGTACATTTTTATAAAGGGTTTTGTCACAAAATAAAAGAATTTCGTTGCATTGCAACGATGCAAACTTCAACGTCATAAATCTTAAGGGTTTCCTTATTCAAAGGTTATTATTTAATTTTTGGGTAATTTTCGTTTAATTAAGACTTAATCAACAATTAAGCCGAATGTAATTGACGATGTGTCCTAAATCTCCATCTATACAACTTTTTTTTCACGTTCCACCTTCATTTTTGTCAATGAAAATAAATATCTTGCAGGAAATTGGTGAAGGTGGAATTACAACAGCGTCTTTTGTCTTCTTAAAGCGACGATTGGAAAACGTCATTAAAGCACCGTTGAATAGATCAAAATTTAATGAAGTTCGTAGGCAGAATAGTGGATTTTGATGAGGATTTATCATTTGTCGTCATCAGTTGTTGGATTTGCATATTTGTATACAACTTGACTAATAGAGTCATCGGAAATAAATTTGTTTTTCTCATTCAACGAATGGTTAAATACGGCGCTATATGAATTGGCGGATGAGCAGGATCTGAGAGAAATTAATCAACTTCTGCGATAATCTACGGTATCGAAATGTGAACGAAATATGAGTTTGTTATGCGGATTTAAAGACATTGGGATGGGATGGAGCATGAAAAATTACGTTTTCAGGGTTACTTGGCTTTGAGTTTAAAGGTTTAAGGCCAACGGCCAGCATGCGGTCGCTGGCTTGCGCGGACAGTGCGTCGGCAAGGTGCCTGCATATATTAACATAAAATAAACCGCGAGAGCGTTCTATTCTGCTATTGGCCCCTCGATCCCCTTTACCGGCTAGCTGCGCGTCGCGACATTTCTTCTTGGTTGGTATGTATACGTATATAAACATAGCTCACGACTGTATTACAGTTGAAGTCGACAGTACTCGGGACCAGCAATTCCCAGATGCCATTCCCGCTTATATGTTGGTTTAGGTCTCTGAGAATTCCGAGCGATCGTTATATCGTTGCCAATCCAAAAGCGACTTTTCTAAAAGAAATTGCCAGCGAAACGTATCAATTCATTGGGTGAAACGACCACAAACACGATCATCCGGTTCGTAGCTCTAATGGCGAATTAATGATTTTCCTAGTTCTCTTTGCCAGTATAGCATCCACGGACGATTGTCATATCTGCTGCTTCACTCAAGAAAGTGTGCACATTTTTACGATAACGACGTTGATGATTTCTCTTTTCTAAAGCTGTCTGCTGACTGCCACATTGTAGCAGGCTTTTGATGCAGAATATTTAGTAGGGATCGAGAGGAGTTCTCGCTTCAAATTTCCGTGTTCAATGTTCGAGCCTCGTTCCAATCATGAGATTCCCTCCTCCTCCTCCTCCTGTTCCAGTATCTCACTCGGCAACCAGACTCATTGGTTTAATGCAAGTCAGCGGCAAAGCCTCCAAACACTGGGAATGAACGGGCGCAGTGGCGCGACAATCGATCGCCGATGAGCCCCGATAAACTGGCTTTTGCGCTGCTGGAACTCGTCACCGAGTCAGCACGCGTGTGAGTTAATGCTAACGTCTCGATCCCTTGAAATCGCAGCACGCAGCTAAGTCACGGTAGTCCGTCGTCAGTGATCTTGCAAATCCATTGCTTTATTTCTCGGAATTTAGCTTCGCCAATCCTTCGCAAATAGCCTTTCACCATTCATTTTATTTAACGGGAGATACGACACGTCCATCTCCGGTTAATCCTGTGCGAAACGTCTCGATGTATCATAAAAAATGTTCGTTGATTATTTTTCATATTTATTTACAAGGAAAAACATGTGAGTCGTCTCGTCAGCATTAATAATTGCGGTTAATTATCACTGGAAAATGCACCTTGATCTGATGAACAACTAACTCTCTGTATCTCTGACTTTGCGAGATGGTTCAAACATTCAAATAACCAAACTCTTGCACGAATAAGTTGTCGAGCAAATGTGGCAAAGCCAGATTCTTCATACGCGGGGAAGCGACAACACCCCGATTATCCAGCACGTTAATCTTAATACTAAAATGAAATCTAGCGGTGAACTGTAACCCTCGGAAAACTAAAACAATTCTACGTCATCGTCATCACGTTTTGTGACACTTTGTCAGGTCCCTTTGACACCGCCGAGCGCTTCCTAACCCTAAACCCAAAAGGATTTATAGGGAGCAGCCTGGAAACGTAAAAATTAAATCTACGTCAATCCAGCCACCTGACGGACCGTCACATTTGCAGTCCCAGCTCATTCAATTTCAGGCTGACTCTAAATTTTCTAATCAACTTAAGTCTGATTGATATTTTTCATGAATTTTCTCGAGAGTTTTTCGGCTTGGGTTGGTTCGTTCGATGTTCGTCAAAACAAACACCAAAGTTATTGGTCAGTCGAATATTTTCCAAGTTTTAATTGCACATGTAAAAAAACTTACTCCATTCGTTTCATGAATATTCATGGACTGCGTCATCAAGATGCTCAGCATCAACTCACTCAATTTTCCTTGATTCCGATCATAAAATTCAACTCTATAAAACTGATTTTTTTCTCATTCTGCTATTTGTAGGAATGGACTTGTTCATATTCAGTTCCCGCGCAAAGAATTTACATTTCTTTCAACTCTGCTATACAGGAGTCGCAAAAAATTTACTGCCGGATATATTTCCAACTCACATTCAGAACGTATGAAATTCCAATCGCCGATTGAGTGACGTTGATGAATTAATGACTTTTCTAGTATGAGCATTCAACAAACGCCGCATTTCTCCTGCACCTTATTCGTGCGATCGTTTTTACCGCGAATGTTGCATTTTTTACTCGAGCTTTCGAATAAATTGAGCAAAGGTTCAAGGCGCTATTAAAAGAGAGATTCGATGTGAAATTTCCAAACTTTCAACCTTTCTGATCCGATGGATTCATAATGGCAGGAGTTTTATTTTTTCCATCGATCTTTTCCATCTTGAATCTTGAAGGAAACGTTCCAGATTGTTGAAATATTGAACGAGACGAGACGACGAAAAAATTTCGTGACAGGAAGATGACGAGCTGCAAAAAAAAGTGGAATCGTTTCTAGTCGTGAAATTTTTCTGTTTCGTGGCTGTCAGTGGCGACCGATTAGTGTTTTTTTTTTTTTTTCAGAGAATTTCCTAACACAGGAGATTTTATCTGGAATACAATGACAGTTTTAGGGCATTACATGCGGCAAGTAAGAATTGACGACGGAATCGTAACTCGGCGATAAATGAAGAAGGCAACATAGAAAGATGGAAAAATGTGTGGAAAGAACACAGTGTCGTGGACCACAGAACGGGCAGTCGGGGACATTTATGACGAGGCTGTTTCTGAGTTATGATCTTAATACTGTAATAAGTGTTCCCAGCAAAGCCATACTTTTTTGCTCTCCTTGACTTTCAGTATTTTTTCCTTCGTGGCTTTTTCATACCGGCCACCTTGGTTGCGGTGATTCTTTCTGCAAAATACCTCCATCGCCCTTATCGTAGATTTATGCCAGGAATCCAAAAGCCGCTTCTGTCCACCGAGCCAAGAGAAATATTATTTAATTAACGATAGAAGTCGCGGAATGGTAGCGCTCCTCGTTTCTATATATTTACGGCAAGGCTTTTACGCCTCGACTGCACTTGTGCTCCGCTCCGTTCTTGCTACACTTTTTCATCTTCTCTTTTTTTTCGCTTTCGCCAGCGTCGGTTGGTATTCTCGCAGGAGTAGCATCAGCCATTAATGAAAAGTTCTATTTTCTCTACTTTCGTACTTGCATTTAATTTCGGTATTTTTTTCCTACGCTTCTCATCCACGATCCACAACTTAGCAATTAAAAAAAAAGCTGATTCTTTTTTTTTTTTACAAAAAATAAAACCAATGCCTGTAATTCTTGGTCTGTCGTTTTTTAATCTCTTGTTTTGACATTGGAATTCTTCAGCCACCTCGAGAGACAGAGAGCAGATAGCGCCAAATTTGTAAAAAATTCATTAAAAAAATCATCAAATTGAATGAGAGGATTTTTTCATACGACCAAAGACTGTTTTAGAATAGAAAGGAAATCTTTAGTACCGAATCGATACTTTTGATTGCTATCTTGATCAGTTTATCTCGCAAGATGTTTGTTTTCGTCACATCAGAGCAACCCTTCTTGTTTTTTATTTCGCGATTCTCTACGTTATTATTGTTGGAAGAAATTCAAGGAGTTTCGGTTTGGGGGACGCGGTTTTATTGGATTACTGCGAAGATTATTTCCGCTTGAAAAAGTCGATCGATTATTCATCAGCTGGCACAGCATCCTTTTATATGCAGATCGTTAGACTACTTTGTACAAATAAATTCGGCGATGTCACCCAAGCACTCGCCTAAGAATGTTCTTCTTTAATTGTCCGAAGACTATGCGGAAGGACCTTTCTATTTTCCACCGAGCTGTACGAACCCGCCAATATGTTAGAGGGGGCAAGGCAAGAAAGCGGAGCTTAAACGACTCCGGAAAGTAATCTGCCTAATTACCCAGCAAGAGATTCATTCCGCTCGGGAAGAATCGTACGTACTAATGCCACTGGCTTGGAAGACTCCTCTCCTTCCCTTCTGAACACTCCTTTTATATACCCTCACCCTTTCGCCCATCACCAACCTCACGAGAAGATTCAGTTTCTTCTCCGCGCACCAGGAATTTCCTTTCGAGAACTTGCATTCCGTCGACTTTTTGGAAAGTCTTATACGCACTTGGCTCCATGACGCTTATCACGGAGTAGCTTCCAAAAGTTTTACAAAATATCTTATTTTCTAGAACAACATTACACGCTCCTTAAACCACAACCCAAGGGTTTCAGCCTCCCTGTGCCAACTTTAGCGAGCTGAATCCGACTCGCCATTTATTCATTTTCATTCGAGTCTGTAATCCTATGGGGTTAAGTTTTCGAGACCGAGTGGATTTTGTGCAGAGTCATTTAATCAAAAGCCCGCGGGAAACGTGAATTTATATTTTCTGAATAGAATTTGAGTCAATTTTAATGAATTCAGTTCAACATTTTTCTAGCAATAAATCTAAACACTTTTCATTATAGTCATGACTATTAGAATATGACGCTTGGAATAGAGAGCATTCAGGAAAGATTTGAATAGAGCTTTCGACCACAAACCCAAACGTAAATTTCAGTTCGCGTTTGAACCCTCGCGTTGATTGAACGTGATTCGAAGCCCCGACAAATACTCTATTCTCCCCATCTCACGCCGCGCTCGTGTAATTCGTTTGCTCATGACGACGACCGCCAGGTGACGACGTTCCCTGCTTTAATAAGCGAAACCACGCAGCGTGATATTAGCCTGTCAACATATCGTACTCTTCTCATTCCTCACCCTCTCTTATTCCTTACTCGCTTTCATTCGCCATCTCTCTCAATCACATAACTCCTGTGTCTGCGGCTACCTCAAATATTATTCATAATGCACTTACCCTCTTGGCATACCGTGTGTCTCGCATCGTTTTTCTTATTATCTCATTCTCCAAGGCGAACCATTGTTATGAAATAAAAATATCAACTGCAATTCCGCCATGATCCAAATTTTGATGTAAAAAAAACTCTTTCGAAATGAAAAAAATCCTGAAAGCGTAAAATATGAACACGGAAGTAAAATTTTCTTCTGGAAATCGAAGCTTTCGAGTTTTTGTTTGCTCGCAGCGAGCACGATGGGCCACCCAGCCCGTTTATTGATCAAAAAGTTGGAAATTCATAGGCAGTCAGTGGATACGCCATTGCCGCACCGTCGATGAATGAGCGCAGGCAGAAGAAAACGGAGGGAGGTCGTAAAACACTGCATTCAAGATAAAATATGCGAGTTCTTATCCGTTCTTTCATAACGCGAGCATCGAATCGAGCACCATGGCTTGTTTTTCTCTCGTTTGATCTTTTTTTCTTGTTCCGGTCGCGGTCCATCTCGGTATACACGGGATGCTGAGCACACGCGGTTGCCCGGGTAGTGAGCTAACCTCAGCTTCGCGCTTCGATGTCGCGTATACGTATATGCACGATTTTCTAGCCCGGGCATTGTCCTATCGTCTAGGATGCCAGGCGCCGTGGCACGACGTCTGGCGTCGCGACGCTCTGCCTCCTTCTCTCCTATCACTCCCAAGTTTCTCTTATTCGTACTCGTAAAATACCTATACGTTCAAGGTTATACGTTATGGCGTTTCGAATGGCGTGTATGTATAGCTGCCGAGTCGAGAAAGCGTCCATGCCAACTTTTCTCCTCGTTAAATTGTTTTCCAGCATTCTGGAAAAAACATCGCGATATATCTCTCTCTCGAGCCCGAAGCCCGAAGATTCCATTGCTTAGGTATCCACAGGAATACCGAGTCCAGCTCATGAATAATCCCAAGTGAATACTATCGTAGATCACCATTTAAAATATTCTCTTCTTAGATCAACTCTACGAAAAGATTCACCAGCCACTAATCTTATTCTGCAAACACACGTATTTGTTTATCTTGGATATGGAGATTTCAGCTGGTGGCATGTGCGAATACATTTTTTTCAACTGTATTTGCTTGTCCAATAAACGGAGCAGCTTCCTCTTTTCAACAACGTCAAATTTTATGCAAAATCGGAGAGCAGATTGAAACGAATCATTCATGAGGAGATTTTTCTCTCGGTATACCGAGTTTTTTATCGGCTCGAATCTGTCGATTCTCCTGCAGAGTGTCACGTATTTTATGGTCTAGAATGTATCGAGCATTCGAAGATCTGGTACATCGAGTGAGTCTGACCGATACGGTGAATCTAGACAAGAACAAGTCTTTATTTCTTTTTCATACGGTCTAAAGCTTATTCGCTTTACCTCTCACGCAGGTTTTCTCTTTATTTGCTCCTGCGATATAACTTCTCAAAGAGCACCAGCCACGATCGTTGCTCGTTTTACCGCTGATATCTCTGTCCCTTTTCTTCTCCTCTCTTTCTTACCTCATCCGCGGGACAGAGCTCGTTTCTTTCTATCTTTTGACGTGCCGCGTACATCTGCCACCATCTCTTGCAGTTCCTATTCCACTCGGACCTCCTTTTTGATACAACACGTGCTCTATCGCGCCGCTTCGTAGAATGTCGACGCTATTTTTCCGCTCTTTTTTTCACATCAGCCATTCAAGACGCTGAGTAAGATTGACTTTCGGAAAAAATCACTAAAACATACTTCCCACATTAAATCATAACGATAAAGATTCGCCTCGAACCACTTGATTACTGTACCACATGAAAAAGAAATTGTCCATTTGGTTATTTCAGAAATTGCATCACATTAAAAAAAAAATAAAAAAAATAATCATGGTCAATTTTTTTACCGCGTTCCTTTCATTTTTTTCCATTGAGATGAATCATTTGAAACATTATTCAATTTTTTATTTCTAAATTTCTTTATACATTTTTGAGAAATAAAAAAAAACGTATTTTTCGTCTTTTTCGCTTTCGTCGTCGTTCCGAAATTTTTACAGAGACAAAATACTAATACAAAGACAAATGATGTACGAGAGAATCGAAAGGAGATCGTTAAAGATTGATTTTGCTCGGTGGAGCGGCGCACATGATGGATCCAACGGATACGCGATAGCTACAAAATGCAGCCACTGAAGCAACCACCAATCTGTACACGAGTGATGGTTCCTTTTACGGAGGTAGATACTGTCTATCCGAGATTAAAACTTCTACATATACGCACACGTAGCGCTATCTTGGTCCGACACTGACCCTCTGCAGGGTTCAAAACCACATCGCGAGTCTATTTGTTTTCGTGTCCGAAAAAGAGAAACCGTGCAGTACATGAAGTAGAGATAGAGAAGAAGAGCAAAAGAGGGAGAGAGAGAAGGACGAAAAGGGACAAGGATTTCCCCTTCGAACCAGTAAATTAATTACAGCTTAAAACATCGTTAGGATCGTACGCGGGGTGGACGTTTCGGTTATTAACGCAATACATCATACTTGCGGCCTGTTTTTTCTCCTTCGTTATCTCCCCTTGCCGCTGTTTTTTCTTTAGCCATGGATTTTTTTGCCTTGTATGAGCTTCCGGGCTCTCCCTACATGCTTTACAAACCCTCTGCAAATTGAGATTTCATGAAAGGGTGTACATGACCATTTAACGTGCTTCTCGTGTTCCGAACATCCATCTTGGCTAAAACGTGATTAACTATCGTCAAATCAAACGTGTGCGAGAAAGCTGTGTATTATGTTAGATGTTTCGACCTTATTTTCAGTGCAATCAGCATTTCCTCGACTCAGTTAATATTTTCCAATCAATTCTTGCAATAATTTCAATCGAAAAACTTACGCATGTTTTTTTTTCCCATTTTTTCGTGAATCGTTTCGGAGTTTTTTGTACACGTGCCGCGTATTTTTCTGCAGCTTCGTTAATCGAATCAGATTTGACATTCATCAATGGATGCTCGTGCACCGAATCCATGATGGTGACGAATCAGGCTGACGGACATTTGTAATATTCGTAAATGTAAAAAAAAAGAGAGAAATACAGATTCACGGGTCGAACGACTGGGACAGGCAGAGAAGTTTCGCTTGCTTGCATTTTTTTTCGAGATGCGGTAGTGACGCCCGTTACACGAACGCTTTCAGCAGCAAAACGATTATATATATATCGTTCTCTGTAGATTATCCTCGGGAGTCTCGTGGATCTACCTCCTGGTGGAATCGCTCGAGGCTTGGGGTAGAAAATTGTGAAATATTGTCGATTTATACGTTCTGGCAATTACAGATATTGGAAAGCTCTACCGCACGTGAATTTGTGTAGAGAAAACAGCGCGATTCGCCCCTTGTATAATCTTCTTCTCTCTTCTTTCCTACGTTTCTCGTGATCTGTTTTATCTGCTCTTTTCCTCTGCTTTGTGTTGAGCTGCGTTACGGTCGAAGCCGACTGTGTAATAAAGGTCACGAATTGATCGCACAGCTTACCACTTAACTCTCACATTAATTTTGCCTGCACCTTTTTTCCCATTTCTACCCTTGAAGCAATTTTACCAATTTTTAAAATCGTTGAATTTTTTTTTTTGATTTATGAATATTGCGCTTGAATTGGAGCATTTTACTATTTTGAGATCAAAGTGGATATTGGGAAACGACGCGGCCATTGTTGCGAAGCATTAAAAAAAAAAAAGAAAGTTAATCTGATGCTTTTAAATCGATGCTGAGCCCTCTTTTCGGATATTAATTTTGCAAGAAGCCACTTCCCACCTACAACGTATCAGATTTGCTTCACAAAGTCTAATTTATGATGCAGAAAAAAATGAATATGAATAAATAATGCGCGGGTTATCTCTCGAACCGATTGAGCGTCTCAGAAAATTGGTACATCAATTCTCACGTCGACTTTGCTAATCAATGAAAAGTCGTCTTGAGAATCGTCGTGTGAAACGGAACGTTTCTTGCTCATTGTTTGAGTTCCGGGCTATTTTGTTGGCGGTTGAGATAGGCGCGCTCCTTCAATGATTTACAAGAGTGCTCGGGAGTACGATGCTCTCGTCAAGGAGTCGCCGCGCGATCATGAAGGGAACCAGAGAACCTCCACTAGATCATCCTGATTTCACAACCGCTCTCACCGCCGTGTATTTTCCATGAGGTCCGCATACTCTTTATCAAACGCTCTCGATCCACTTCTCATCAATCATATTCCCGAGCCATTGATCTTTTTTTTTTGTTACGTACCTCTTTCCTCTGTATAAGACTCGATAGGAGAACTAAATTGTGGAAAGTAATCTTCATGAGATCGGGATATCGATTACCAGAACGGTTTGCTTGCCTTCCTCGAGGCTTGTATGTAAAAACAGCTGAAATTAAGATTTTTCTACCCTCGTTCTAATTTTTTACGATGTTATGGAATTTTGCAAAAAGTTAAGTACACCAAAACGAATCTCGCTTGGAATCTTGCTTGGCAAGGAAATTGCCATTTTTGTTACGATGATAAACAACCGGGAAACAATTCAAAAACAATCCGCACCACCGAAAGTGATAGAATAGAGGAAAAGTGATAATTCGCGTCTTATCTAAGTTCTACATTTTTGTTTTCAGTTTTTCTCAAATACAAAACGATTCGGGAGTCGAAGTTCATGAAAAAAAAAGTTGATACAAATTGACTAAAGAACAACACGCACTAAATTCAAGATTGTCGGAGTTAATCTCTATTTGTTGTATAATAATCATCATTTCGAAAAAGTTTTACGACCGATTTTTTTGAAAAATCAAATAAAACTTCTTCGATGTTACACAAAAGCGTATGGAAAGTTTTAAGAGGCTTCACCATTTAGAAATCGAAATATTTAATGTTGAAAATTGGAACTTTTAACATGCGCGCTCTTGTGAGAAAATACTGGAAATTGTGATTTTTATAAATAAATATCTCGACTCTACGTGGTGAAACGTCTTAAAATTGTTCGAGCTATTAGAAATCACTATTCTCTTTGTGTGGTGAAAATTTGAAGGAATTTTAGCGATAGGAAATTTTGCATCCAAGGTCCTTAAACGAAACATTGGAAAAATGAAAAGAGAAAGGTGTTGGAAAATTGGAAAAGCCATAATTCAGTCTCGAAGCAAATGAGCTGGACCGAAAAGTGGATAATGTACACACGACGAAGGTCTTCCGGTCTTTTAGCCCTTACAATGTGGCCAATAAGAAAGAAAGGAGTTGACTGTAGATTGCCGGGAGGCGATAATGGGCTCCCCGCTAGGGTGCGACGTACCTCCTGCCTACAACCTATTATACTCACTGGCATCTATCTATATAGAATGCGTTTTATAGATGCGACCAGCCGCCTCGTACTATACAAATGTGTAGTGGCTGTTGGCTCGATCTCTCCTGTCTCGTTGCACTCATGGTGCAGGAACTAGAATGCGAATAAAAAAGAAGTAGTGGCGGTAGGAGGCGGAGGTGATGCAGTTCGACGGGCTTGCTCGTAGCAGAAGAGGCTATGCAGCAGCATACAGAGTAGAGAAATAAGAAACTGAGAAACCTCCAAGCTATGCTGGTTATGCGAACAGTGGCTCCCAATCCAAGACCTCTCACTGCTTTATCGATACCTTCCTCGCACATGGCAATCGCATTTCATCCCAAAGTCACGTAATCAAGTTCCTGCCAGCTTCATTAAAAAGATTGCAACGTCATTCCAGATAGAAATAGTTTAGTCAGTGTAACAGATAAATTTAGCACTTATAAACTATCATTTAACGCACTAAGCAGTCAAGATAAATGTATCAATATCAGACATTCAGAGGACGAAGGAATATCGTTATGGGTGCAGTTAAATAGCCATTAAGCTGGTGAGCAATATATTTTCCGTATCACTGGCAATGGATAAATATTTGTACGCTTGCAGTTATTCACTTTCGTACGCAAATTCCTTCTTATTGAATTTTATGAGTGCCGAACTCGAGCTCTGCACCGAGAAAACAGATTCGTTTTGTTTAGTTTTACCACTTACAATTTTTCTTAGCATGAATTATAAACAGTTCTATATGAATAAAAAACAGTAATGCGCGCGATAATGAATTTCAGGTTTGTTTTCGTCAACAATTTACTATGTCAGATAAGAATTCAGTTATGAGTGAGAATATCTCAAATTTTAAACGCCGACATAGTAAAATTCTAATATCCCAATTTGAATATATATCGAACATGTGTAAAATTTAAACACACACGTATTGTTTTGTTCTCCATGACCATTGCGATTTTCTTTAATTGCTATGCTTAATTGTAAAATCGGTTTTAATCTGATGATCGCGTTTTACTATGCTGTTTGGAACGATTTGTCGCACTGCCATTCGAGATATTGCTGTAATTTCCGAACTGTTCTCAAAATACTATAAGTTTCGACAATAAGTAGCTGGATTCCTAGTATATTCCTTAATAATTTTCGACTTGGTTTTCTCCGTGTGGCCAGGAAAACATTAATTGATGAAGTTTGTATTAGGCAGCATTTCCAATATGGGATAATAAGATGTGCCATTCATCTATTTCCTTTTTCACTAGGCAGCTCATCTTTTTTTCGTACAATTTAATGTCACGGTCTATCGGAATCCTTCTCAGGCGAATGTATTCGTCAAGGTATTGATCGTAACTGGTGAACCGCGTCAGACCCACGTAGACTTTTTCTTTTTATTTCATTTGGGAGTTTTTTTCACAACTCCGCACGTCTTTCTTGTCACGGTTTGCTGATTTTGTCTACCTTTCTCGATTTTTTTTCCTTATTTCGGAACAGAAAACCAAGAGAGTCTTCTGCCCGAGACTTCTTTCCTCTTCCTAATTCCCCGTGCTGCGCGTTCCAGTCCCTTCCTTCCGGTATACCAAAGTCGATTCATCTTCGACATCAGACCTGGAATAAGTTTGTTAGGTGACGGCATGAAACGCTATGCCAGAACCACTTTTTTCTCGGCTTGTGCAACTCCCGACGGAGCCAACGTTGGAAAGCCTTGGCTCACGTGGAACAGACGTGCTCTACTATACTTTTTCTAGCCCTCCCAATTCCATCACGATTCATTTTACTTCTCTTCAATTCTCCGTGTTCAGAATTCTATACTCTCAGGGACAGACGCTCTACTTTATTCTTTTGGAAGCCAATGAGGTTTATTTCATCAGAAAAATATGTGATACTGATGACCAATTTAATTTTCAGTATGACTTATTGTAGTCTCTATAAAAGGAAATGTAAAGTAGAATCTCTATATACAACGTCCCAAGTATGGGTGGTCCAGGAATTCTTTCATTATGGGTTTTTAATTAGGCACAAATTCTCATTAACTTCAAAGCATTCTCACGAGTGAAGACCGTTGAAATCTCAGAAGAAAACAACAATTCAGCTACTCCTGCTGAAATATTTCTCTATAAACATAAATTCGTTTTTTTATGATCAACGCCGCAACCAAGAATCGTCTCAACACAAAATTCTACTCCAACTTTGCGTCGGCTAAAAAAGCCGACCGTTTGATTTTGACCCGAGGTATACCTCGAGAATTTCCGTTGAAATTTTATTTGTTTCGGCATGCGTCGAAGAATGTAGTTTGGAGCCGAAATACATTGGAATTTCCAGTTCAGGGTATTTAGGAAAAAAGTTATGTCTATCTCGTTCCGTTTAACGTCCAATGTCGTGGTAGCGTGTGTGAGAATATCTGTCCTTTTTCGGTGACCCTCACCACACGATCAAACTCTCGCTTTCGTATAGTTCCAGCACGATGTATTACAACGAGCTACACTCTTCCCGTCTATCCTCGAGATGTCTATCTCGCGGAGGTGTATAACGAACATCGTCAGGGCGAATTAGCTGCAGGTGGAAGGTAAAAGTTGTATGTTTCTGTCGGCACTATGTCAGCAGTGAGGTTCTCCGCTTTGAAAGCATCAGCTGGTCTATCGGCGGGCTCAATATTTTTCATTTTTCCATTCGTTGTTCACGCGTCCCCTTCACATCAACTTGAAATTTCATGAAACTGATCTTCGTAGTTCGTCAATGAAGTATTCTTGTCTGAATTTGATTTACCAAGAAAAGTGATCAAATGCCTGATGATGAATGAGAAAACTAAATCATTATTTTTGCAAGACTCATGTATTTGAAATGACTTGGTAACGACGAGGATTGTTCTGCCTCGTCTTAATTTTAAGTACCGCCGGTCATTGGGGGAAACTGTTGAACACTTTGGAGCGCAATATCGATAAGAGCCGGTGTTTTGATTCCTTGATTCGAAGTAGCTAGAAATGAGATTGTTCGAACTGCTTTTGGAATATGATGCGGTAGAATGCAAACGTTTCGTTGCCCGCCACATTTGCTACCTTCGGAGGTAATGATCGATACGAATCGAAATGTGCTATCAGGAGTTTCGAGGAGAATGTAACGTAAATTCAGTCGGAATATTTGAGTGATGTTGAGGCGGCATGGTTGCGGTTTCTGAAATGGATGGTTTATCTCTGTTTCGCTCATCTTGACATGGATCCGCCGTTAGGTCTATATCGGTACTTTGCATGATGTTATGCGGCATCATTGGAAAGAGCTTCATTGCGGAAACCGCAAAGGGCTGAAGTAATATAAATCGAGTAGAACCGAATCTATACCGCAGAAGCAATTTCTTTTACAGGTTGTACCCTATGGGGGCTGCTGCAATGAGATCCGGCAAGGCTCGAAGTTCGACAGGCAGGAAGAAAGGCACAGAAAGGAATCGTTGTGGAGGAATCGTGATGCTGTTAGCTCGGAACTAGTTTATACGCGTATACGTACTACTCCTATCTACCTTCGTGTCCAACCCTACAGCAGATAGAGGCATTTTTTTTCTTGTATTCGTTTCTCTTTTCTCTTCGTTCGGACGGGTAATATAATAAATGTGATAGCAGAAACAGCCGGTGCTCGGTATTTCCAACTGGACTCGGGTGTGTGCACGTCCGAGGGTAGCCGCAGGGAGTCGGAATAAGAGAAGGGATCTAGGCTGAGGCTCAAATTGCTCTCGTTTCCCCCCGCTTTTTCTTTCTTTCTACCTATTAAATCAAAGATATACTATACAACAAGGACAGCCATAAAAGTGTAGGCAAGTCCCATTGAACAAAAAACGCATAGTGTGGCTCACCATTAAGATGATGCAGCAGCAGGCTACACTTGCAACTGTGCATTGCGACAGTGAGTCATTGGACTTGGCGAGTTTGGTGGCTCTCCCGTCACTTTTTCTCATTATGCTCAAGGATACTAAATTATCTGATGATCTTATGACGTTAGAACAGTCCTACGGTTAGCTAGAAGGTCAAACTCGAACTTTCGAAGTTCTCCAGCTTCTTGGACGACGTAAATGGACGTCGTTAAGTCCATCAAAGAATCGAACTCTCTGTGGTCATGATTATTGTATGAACTTGGCAGTCATTTTTCAGGCGGATTTGGAACTTGACGGTTCAAACTGTTCTAGTGACAGGTCGTCGCAATGAGCCTCTTGTTCATGGCTTCAATCTTGCTACTGATCTCGATCACCCCTGGGTTGGAACCACCATAGAAATAAACTAAGTATATGTGAAAAAAAAGAATGGATCGCTACTGTAGAGCTCGGCTGGAACGTTAAAGAAGCTTATCCCACCGAATAGCCCTTTGACGGAGAACCTTCTGCGAGCCAGGGATGTTAAGGGCGATCCCAAAAGATTCTCGCATCTCTGAAACTCAGGCTGACGTCGTCAAGCACCAGATTACACCCCATTAACGTGGATACTCCAGGAAGACACCGAGCCGTTGTTACTCAAGAAGAGTCGCTTGTTCCCTACACGCTGAACCTTCGGTACAAAACCCACGCAACGAGCGTCGTCGTACATCTGACTTTGCACTTTTATATATCGTCCCTCATTTGCCCGCATTGTGAATTTCTTTACGTAGTACGATTCACTTACCACCTGCTCTTGGTGAATTCTTGCAACAAACTCTTCGTAAAATTCCCAACAAAGTTACTAGTCAACGAAATTTTCCTTCCGACCGAATAATAATTTCAAGTTCGCAGCAAGTGCTAACTAAACATTTTGACGATAAAAACTGGAATCTTGAAAAGTAAATTCGCACCGTTCGTTTCTTGTCTAAAAGCTTTCGCTTTGCTCACTGGTAGAGTAAAAAAAAATGTCGCCCCTGTGTTTATGTGCGGATCAATAAGTCTAATTTGACGACTGGTAAAATATATTTTATAAAAGAAAAAGTAGCGAGGGTGTTAGGGGAACGGAAGTCATTTGGGAGGAAGAAGTTTGGCTAACGATATATCAAGACGACGTTCGACAATCGTTTATCTCGCACTGCCAACTTTTACAGTGTAATAAGTCGCTGCAATTTGTCATCCCCGAGCCGGATATGCCTGTTATATAAGTCTTGTTGAACGTGGAGGGAACTGAGTTGCCAATTCGACTTTCAACGGCAGGGTAGCAGCGGGTGAATTCGATCGGTTTCCGTGCATTTCGAGCACGAGTTCTCTTCCATATCGATCAAGAATTGCTTTCCCAAAATACACACACTAAACTGGTTTTTACTACAAAAAATACGTCTCGTTGGTGTGAGAGCGTGCGAGGTCACACTCTGTATATCGGAGTCTCACGTATACATGCAAAATGAACTTTTTTCCTCGAGTGAACTCTACTTTTTATCGATACATCTCATTCAAGGTGAAACAACGTTCGATAATCGCGGCAACGCGAGTCGACTCTGTCGCTGAAATCGGCGTGTCGAACCAGTCTCGCTCCACGAGATGCTTAACTCGACTAAAACCTATCCTCATAATCGGAAACTCGTCTCTCGGAAATATTTTCAAGCTCATCCACGAATATTTACTTTTATGCTAATTTTTTTCTTCTCGCCCAATCAACGCGTCTCCTAGGCCATTTTTTGCAAGCTACACTTTGCAATAGATTATTCAACATGATTTGGGAATTAATATGATAAATGTGGACAAATTTGAATCGATGCGATGAATACGAAGAAACAAACCTGCTTGTAGACGTCATGCGAGTAGGGGAGAAATCATCATTGACGCAGCTGAGCTACAGTTTTTTTTTTTTCTTTAAATACTTTTTCTTCGACCTGAAGGCTCTGCGAAAGAGAGAGTCTGGGAAAAAATTCATAACCAGGCACTTAATTCTGGCAGTCGACGTGTCTCTCTCTCGATTCCACGGGCCCCAGGGAAACTCCGGTAAATCTTCACCCCTACAGTCACTTCTGGACGCTTCATATCGATTTTTCGAGAAAGTCGAGTCTATATTTTATATTTCTTTCGAAACGACTGTGCGAACGGAATTTGGACCAAAAGGAGTTCCCGAACCTTTGGTGACCATCAGATCAGGATCGCGATTAAGATTAAGGAACACAAGTGATAAAGTCTTTGAAATTCGTGGCAATTTGATTTTTGAAAAATAAGTCTCAACATGCATATTTGATCGGTTGAGAATGAATCAAGGATAAAGCGATGTCTCGCGAATTCGGGGAATCGGGTGAGAGGGAACAAAAAGATGGAAAAATTTAAGGTGAGTTTATGTAAAAGAAAGATGTCAATCGAAATCAGAAAATAAATAAGAGAATGAGAAAAAAGAAGGATGTGATCGCGAAGCAAAGTGGCCCTGAGGATATATAGAGCTTTGGCTCTCGCTTTCGTTCTGTTCGATCGGTGGGATCGTCGTCCGACGTCGTTGGATTCATGCGTCGCTTTGGCCTTCGAGTGGTGCTCGTCGCTTTTGTTGCACACGCTGGCGCTTCTAGCACACAGCTCTCTACTGGTTCTCTCCCTGCTGAGCTCTCCACCTCGCCTTTCCTCTGGATTCCGTGTGTTGGTGAGACGACCGCGGGGATCGAAATGGAAAGCGAATTTCGTGGTGAATTTCAATGGCTCGTCAGTTCGTGCTTGGAAAGCTTCTAGTGCGATCGCGAAAAGCGTCTCCCAGAACCCCACGCGACGACCTCATCGTTCTTCCCACGGAACTTTCTCCGAAAGTTTTAACTTTGAAAATCCGAACCAGCCGCAAGCTAGTCCCTTTTTCTCTTTCAACGATTCGATACGAACAAAGTTTGCACTTCCCTCTGGCACTTGTATCACTTATTTTTCATGGCTTTGATAATAGGAACGTGTATCGATTCTGATTTCATAGTCCACTGGCAAATCTTCTTGTCATATTTCAAGGAAAGCGATAAAATGTCCGTAATTCATCAAAAATCGAAAAAAAATGCATTTTCAAAACATATTTTTGTGATTTTCGTGAGACGAAAGCAATTACATAGCGTATTGAGGGAAGAAAGTGTCGCGCGCAAGGGAGGGAGCCTTTTCTATGCTAAAGTCGTGCTTTGGAGGGATAACGATAAGGGAGGTCGAAAGGATCGAGTCTCGCAGGTTGTGAGCAAGCAGAAGCTGGGATTTTCTCTTGTCGAGAATACGAAGGAGCTGTATATGAGGGGAGCGGGCAGGGCAAGATGGGACACCCCCGGTAGGATTTACCATAAGAATGGTTACCATTATTCGCATAGATCCGAGCCGAATGATAGCGGTAGTTGGGCGGGAAAGAGACTTTGAGTTGAAAATGGCCAAAGCCGGCTAAGGGGCTGGTGACAGATGCTCTGTATGCAAATTTCCGCGGCTCCTCTTCGTCTTCCTTCCTATCCCTTGTTGAGAAAATCTTCTCCCGCTGTGCACCACTATATCTCATCAACCGAGAAACACGAGAAGACACAGCGCCAGCACCATTTTCCTTGTCTCTTCTGTTTTTATCTTCTTCCCGAAGACCCTAAGAAAGCTCATTGTTACTTTCCACACATGCTGATCCCAAATGTGAATTATCGGCGTGGTTTGAGCTATGTGTGCTCTATGGGGGTTGCTAACGCAGTGTCAACGTACAGTTCAAATTCAAAGATACGACATGCTCGTTGTAATTGTGAGCAAATCATTTATATGGCAGGGACAGAATTTTAATTACGCCAGAAGAAAAAGTGAAATTTTATGGCAAAAGAACTTGAAGAGTATCCTGGACACCCGCTATATTCAATTTCGCGTGCACACCTTTGCATCGAAAAGCTCAGACCCTGATGAAGATCTGGTATTCGGCCCCACTCTCCCGAGCTATTTCACGTTCGCTGTCTTCCACGTTTCTAGGGGAGGCATCGACGGAACAAAAGATGGGAGGATGAGGTAAGGACCTGCTGGCAGGCAGTGGTGTATCACGCAGAGGGAAAACGAGAGACTCGAGTGAGAGAATTGGAGAGCAGGAAAAGGGCGTTAATTGAAACGAAAGCCTTGATGGCCTACGATCCTGCCTTATTTCGCCTTTCCCTCCTTTTTCTTTCCACTCATCCTACTATTTTCCTCAAGATTCTACTCAAGACCCAAAGACATTCTCACTTTACGGTAATTTCTCTTTCTTCTTCATACTATTTCACCCCTGGAAATTCAAATGTTATAGCAGAAAAAAGCAATCCTATATAAGATTCATCGACGACCAAATTAGAGACTAAACTAGAAACTTTCTTGGACCGAACTGATATCCGAGTATCAGCACATCCCGAAATTGTTCTGGTTGTAAAACAACAAAAGGATAGAAAGGAAGATTGGCAAGAAAAAACTTCTTTTTTTTTCGTGGATTCATACGCATTTTTCTGATTCAGCTCCTGCTTCATCGATTAAAAAAATTGCGAATCATAAGAGGCACCCTTCGTTAGCTGCAAGAGTTTCCAACAATGTTTCCAATGAATTTCCGTGGCCAGTTAGGGCTCTCAAGCGCCAGCTTCGAAATTAATTTAATTAGCGGTCGGTCTAGCCTCTGTCGAACTTGCTTTAAATTCTCGTTCATAACACCTGTCGCGGGGCACTCTCGGTGCGGGAGCCAAATCTCACGAGCAAGAGTTAGCTTTGATTGCTAAAACGAACCATTACTCGACGTCTACGATCATCAACTAACACAATCCCATCGCCCTCTTCGTCCTCGTCCCAAAACTCGAAAACCAGATGGCGCATCGCCAATAATGCATCCCAAGTGGACCTTATCCTGGAAGTTTCCTACAATAAAATACAACTGGAATGTATGTTGTATGGATGTTTCCATCATAAACCAGAATTTCGAACAAGAACAATGAATATTGCAAAATAATTCACTGAACACACATCTGGAATTCGGCAATCCGTTGAGCTTCATCAAAAACGATCAACGTCTTCGGCCAACCTTTCGTAATAACATTCATATTAAAGAAAAAAAAAAAAACCGTATACTTTCTCCTCCAAATTGAGTCCGCAAGTTCGATTCCGTTCCCTGTAATAAAGCCAATTTTATATTAAAGTAAATTACAGTTCGTGAATGATAAAAAAAAAAAACATGTATTGAAGCGAGACTTTCTTGATGATCGCGAATTATGTTAAGTGTTGATTGATTTCGATGGAAGTTCGAATTCGGTTAACGTGTATTGTAACGCTCAGAAAATTGGAGGTCAGCCGTTTGCAATTTTGATTATATGATTGCGGATTGTGATTAAAATGCTTGGAATTTTCATTATGAACAGTCAGGCAAGGATGGACGAGCAGTCAGTAGAGACAGTTCAATTAAAACTCAAGACATTTATGAAATAAGTAATTTCTTTGTTGAAATAATTACTTTTCCATAATTAAAAGAGTAAAATTTCCTTTAATCCATAGCGAACCCTTTGTGGGATAAATTATTACTGACTCGAATGAATTTTCAGGAACTCATTTTCGTAAAATTTACATTATAAAATGTCAAGGCGAACGTTTATTCGAATCGGAAGTCACGTTTTGTCTGTTTTATAATATTTTGATTCAAGGCACCAAAAAAGTGCAGATGCTGTGGAATCTTCGTGGATGAGATTTCATTGAAGAAATTCAATTAAAAGTAATACCCTCCACAGCATTATTCTCTTAATTTAGCCGAGCTTTTCTGACAAGTTTTCATTTGCCAGATCTCCAACTCTACACCTTGAGCTCGCGGTTAACGAGCATCGAGGATTATTTCTTTTTTCTTCAACTTTCTTCACAGTCTTCTTTTAAAGATGGTGGCATAATATCCGAAAAGATCTCGAATTGTGAACCTGGAGTCCAGGATTTTTTATTTTTTGTTCATTCTTCATGTCGTTATTGATTTTTTTTTTTTACTTCTAATGATTCGAATAATTTACTGTCAAACAGAAATATTTTGGCCAAATTTGTCTGTGAAATCGTCTAATCAGCTCGAATTTATTTTTCAACGAGAGAAAAAGACGATCGAGCTGTTTCTTCGCTAAAAAAAACTCTGCACCTCACATTCATCTCGTGGACGGCCCTTATTTCTTCCGCGTCGTAGAGTTGCTCAGTCCCCGTCACGGAATCTCTATTAGTACACGGTTTCGGGTTTGTATTTTCGCTCGGTTGCCTTCCTTCTTTTCTGGTGGCTCGTAAATTATTTTGGTGGAAAAGACAACGGAAAATTCGATCGGGAAATGGTTTGAATTCCAGATCCCCGTTTTGCCTTCTTCCATTCTTTCTTTCTCTCTCATTTTCAACTCCCCAAGACGAATAGCTCGCACGCCTCCGGAATGCTAATTCCACGCGTCTACTAACGCGAGTCGATCGCAAAATGTGAAACATACAAAGACGGGACAATGCTCCGAGTAAAAGGGCTACACGTTGGTTTTTGAGGTTTTCCAGGACGCGAAAAGCCTTCCGTTCTGACTGCACCTTTCTTTATTACACTCTACTTTCGGTATAGAGCGGTGGAGGGTGCGATACAGCGCGCTGATCGTGTTATCCTTCCCACGCGACAACCCACTTCTCGAATTTCTATCTCTCTCGAGATGAAGTTTACGGAAAATGCCACCAGCCCAACCGAAATGCTAAAAAAACGAGTTGAATGCTGAAAAGAGGGAGATATAGAGAAATGGAGAAAAGACAAAAATGGAAGAGAATTTCGCAACTGGGAACGGAGTTTTTTCGTATATATATAGCACAAGGACATTTTAAAACGTCCTGGTGAAATTTACGAGGCGTCGCGCCCCTCCACAACCTCGAAAGTGCCTGTGGGAATTGAGAGATTTTCCCTCTCTAAAGTATTCTCACTCAGCTTCTGTACTGTTTGGGAGCACTTGCCTTCGTTTTCAAGAAATATAAAAACATCAGGAAGGGGTGTGATGGAATATTCTTATTAAAGTTGACACAATATGGTTCTGTCATTTTTTTGTACGAAACATTTTTAATTGATTTGATTTTATTCTCGATCCATCACGAGTGCCCCCGACCACACCTGTCTGTCAACCTTGGTTGAATCGTCCAATAATCCAATTTAACGCAGCGATGGTTAGTGCAAATTGATCGAAAAAAAATGGACGCTTCGTTGAGAATTGTCGGATTGTCATTTGATGATTTCAACTGTCTATTTCTAGAGGCATTTACCGAGACGTAGAGACGAGGGTACAAAAGTTGCAAGGCTTTTGCTTCCATCAACGACAACTGCGGCGAGACAAGTCAAGCAGCATACACGCGACATGCTATAATGAGAGTGAAAGTTGCTGCCTTAAGGCGCACCTCGATGCAGTCCAGAGTGCATCACTGCACTCTGGACTGCATTAAGTAAAGTCAACACAATTTCCAAGACCGCGGCAAGGTAAACGTACCAGAGATATCTGATGGACCAACATCATTAATGGTAAAACTCTCAAAATCATTAGTATGCTGATTGAATAAGTTGCAATAATTATATGCCAGGAAAAACTGCACTTGGAAGTGCATCCACGTTTTTGCATCAAATTGAATGCGATTTTAACGTTTCCATCGTCAAAAGGATCGTTCTCGTAAGAAAAATTATATTCAACTAAGACTATGCGCATGGGGAAATGCCAGAAAATTGATAGTAAAAAATAAAATGATTAGAAGTCACAAAGGGAAGTGAAATTTGTACAACGCGAATATGTTTGTTGAAATTCAACGTGGAATTGAGATTTATAATTGGTCCACGTGCCGCTGCTCTAACAACAGGATAAATAAAAATGGAAAATGATAAAAATAATAAAGAATAAAATAGAGAAAGGAATAAAAAGTAGGGGAGGAAAATAAATGAGAATATGCAGATAAGAGGCAGGCAGCAGGAAGGAGTATCACCGGCAAGGGGCACGTTTATTCAAATTCTCTCATGACATTCGATTTTCGCGTATCGATGCTGCAGCCTTTTCAACGTGCCTCGAATACAAATGTCCTAAGCTCGATTTCTCGGCGGCATTCTCTCTTATTTACTCTCTGGGGATTTCATATACGCGCTGCCACAAACTTACCTCCCTATTTTGGCGGCCCCAAAAAAAATCCTTTTCTCTTTCCACTTTTGTGCACAACGAGAGGAGTGTATCGGTGTTTCCCCTGCTTCGAATGAAGGAAAGGAAGATAAAAGAAAGAAAGAAAAAACAAGATACACAAGTCGAAAATAAAAAGTAACGAGAAGCAAAGGCGAAAGCGCGGGTGGTTCAAGAGCTGGAAATGAGCCCCTCTCGTTTTCGAGCCACATTTTCTCTTAAACACCGCTTATAAAAAAGACCCGGAGGAGACCACTCTAGAACTTTGTAGATAAAATCAGTGAGCCAGCGGCTTTTTTTTCTCTCTGCCATACCAAAAGAACCAACGAATTCTCCAGTTTCCTGCTTCAATTCCGCCGTTTTTATTTCCTCACGATTTTACGCTGACTAAGAGGGAAACACAAACATTTGAATCATTGTTAGTCCTGCCCATAAAAAAAAATCAAGCGGCAATCGTTATAAAAGTATATTCGATCTAAAATTCGGCGAGACTGGGTCCCCAAGACCCACTTTCAAATTACAAAAGTTTTCATCAAAAAATGTTTCGCTAACCTTTAAAATAGTGGACTCATATTTTTTAGCCAATCGAACCGAAAGAATTGGAGCAACGTAAATGTCGCAAAAAAAAACATTCCAAATTAATTTACAAGCCTTCCATCGGGTCTGGGATGAGGTTGAATCGCACGGAAGAAAAATGCTCAACACATTTTATGACTACAATGTCGTGGATGGAGTCTCTTGCAATTCGTGTAGTCGATTCGCACGAATGTTTCCTAGAGTATCCGTTTCATCTCTTCTTTCCATCCCTGCATGTTTTCAACCCCTCGACCATCTTTGTCTGGCTATCACGAGGGTGGCTCGCTCCTCTCCGCCCTCGAAAACTCCTCGCAACATCTTCCATGAGTCTCCCAAATAGAATTTGTGGTCATGCGGTTCAAATCCCTCTACCCTGCCTTCATTTGCCCTTATCTTGCTGTATCATTCTCCACTTCGAATACACTGTGTCTTCCCGTGGATCTTCATCCAACGATATATCCGAATAGCCTTTTTTTCAGTCATCATACGGAATGGCTTACATTTTTCTACCATGTCCTATAAAATGAGCTTTTTTGTGACTAAATTTTGTTCGGACGTTGAAACGGTCGAAAGATTTTTTTATTTACTTTCGAGAGTCCAAATCGTGCCAGGTGCCGCGCTCCCTTGGTTTTACGAGTGGCCACCAGAGGGCCATATACACCGGATGTCGTTTACATGCGAATCGCTCATCGGGGAACCTTAACCACTCTGCCAGCAGCATTACGACAAACAACTGTAGACGCAACAGCACCAATTCCCTTCCATCAATGTCCGTTCTCCTTTTTTCATTCGTTCCTCTTCCATTGTCGTTGCTCGATTAATTTGAGATTTGTGCATGAAATGCCGAGCAGGACAGGCAAAAAATGGTAAATTCAAATCCATCTGGGCTGACGTACAGTTATCCGAATTTCCTGCATTCCCTACGCTGGCTCAACATTTGTTTGGTGTCTAAGGAACGCGTCGTCTACAGAAAATCTACGAATTAAAAAAAAAAACAATTCATTTCCTCGTCGTACAATTTGTGGACCGAAAACCTCGACACGAGCTTTTTGTGAAAAAAAAATGAGTTGTTCGGTCGAATTTTACGTGAGACGTGAAATCGTTAGTTTTATTTTTAGAAAATCAATAAAGTGACGATATCAGTGACATTATTGATTAATATGCTGTATAATTATATCTCTGACGTCTGATCAAATGTGCTTGTCGATAGCGATAGGCACGCGTATGCTGTGTGGCTTAGGGATCGCCCAGCTTGAGCAGCTTCGTTCGAGGCGGATACTTGTGGTTGATTGACCGGCTGGCCATGCTCTGGCTCACGCATCGATCGTTAGGGGGAAGCAGTTTTTCTAAATTCCTCACGGTCCTAGCTAGCTGAAATTTGGTAATAAAAATATGACTGAATTTTAATAGAAAAGCGAGACACTATTAAGAGACCTCACAGAATCATCAATGTTGAGGGGCTGGGGCAAAATGGAGATAAAATAATGAGATGGGCTCGTAAAAACCCGTAACGGTATAGCCAGGAACATTAAAAATAAATATATTAAAATATAGTGTAAAAAATTTCGTTTTTAATGCAATTCTGATGTAGAGAATAACGTCGCGTTCTAATCTGGAAAATCCAGTTGTTATTTTCAAATGCTTTTTCCCCTGCGAATTTTTACGAGCCCATCCTTTCACTTCAACCCTACTCGCCTAACTTTAGACCCCCAACGGCGTTACCTGCAGCCACTCTTTCTAATCGCATTTTATCGAGAGCGAAGGGGAACTATACAAAATCCAGCCGATTCCGGTGGCTTCAATATTTTTAAGTGTTAACTGATTCACACTATTGAAAATTTGGATAAATTTCGCTCAACCTCTCAATCATTAAAGGGCGAGCGACTGCATGGCTGAACTCAACCAAAATTTCCCCAACCACGCCGTCTTAACCATTTTTTTGGAGTTTTTAACAAAAATACTCCGAAAATAAAAATTCGACAATTTTTCGTGAAAAACGTCTCCATAAAAAATTGTAATCTTAGCTCCTGTACGTTCTTTTTGGGTTGCAAATGCAGTCGGAAATCGATAGTACTAAGGACAGGAGCGCGAGCTCGAGTTATAATAGGGCAAACAGACGTTCGTCCATGTAGATTTGTTGGCAAAAAAGAATAAAATTTTGATCGCATCTTGAGTGAATGAACGATCAACATAATTCCACAAAAAGATATTCGAATGAGATTACGTTGTCGTTTATCTTAGATGGCATCGTCAAGGGATTTATTTTAGAACATAAAGTTCTTTATGGTTTCTCTTCCTCGCCCCTTATTTCGCTTGAAATAAAATCAGAGTTTTCGCACAAACGCGTGTTGATAAAACAACTCGTTAGTTAAACTCTCGCAATCTTCGCACGAGTGGCCACACTACCGAAGCAGCAAATTTATGCAAAGCTGTCAATCCACTTTCAAATTCGATCGTTTTATTCGTTCTCCTATCCGCCCAGCCCTCTGCAACCCTCTATGCTAGTCCGGGGGCAATTTTGGTTCCTTAGTATTCCACAATACTTTCCTTTTCGTCTTCTACTCTCATACTGGCGAGCAATGAATTAACCTGCGCTTCATTAACCACTGAAACTAATTCGAGCCGAAGGTTTTATGAACATTGTCAAATATTCTCTAATGACAAAATTACTGTGGGAAAAACTTCATAGTGTCAAAATACCATGGGAAAGTAGACAAAAGAGTTGGATCCATCAAATGCGAAAAATGAAAACTAAAAAACGAAAGCACAAAAAAAACGATTATTCGATACTTTAATTTTCATTTTGTGCATTTCGCGGTTTCAACTTGATTGACATTTTTTTTTTTTTTATCATTCTGCCTTCTTTTATTTTTCAAAGTCAACGAGTGCGAAGTTTCAGGAAGCTGGAAGGAGCTGTTTTCCGGTTTTGAACTCATTGTCTCTGTGACTGCGTTTACACTGAAAAGAAAATTTTGTTGAAAAAGATCGATATTTAGTTGGATACGTTAAACTAAACGTTTTTCGAAAAATCACGAAAATTTTGTCATTCCAGCAAAAAACATTCTGGAAAATCTTTTCGGAAAGTAAATTTTTGTCATTCCAATCGTAAATTTTGCTGACAGTTCCGTTACAATGGAAAATATTGTCGAAACAACGAAAATTTTGAAATCATCCCAAAATATTTAGTTTGCCGTATTCAACAAAATATCGACGTTTTTTGACAAAATTGAATTTTCAGTGGAAATTTTATTGACATTAGATTTTCTTGAGGACTCGCGTAGTTCTGCACTCTCCACAACTATTTTCTTGACAATATTACCTCAAATTCCATCCACATTGTCCTTTGATTTTCTCATACAGTCCGATGGAGGAGCGATAAAAAATATGAGAACACTTTTGAGGAAGGAGTGAGTTGCCCAGGGGTTTCCGGAACGAAGGGTTTTAGCGCAACCCCTCGAACTGTCCAACTCCGGAAGACCGGTGGTTTTTATTAGATCCTCAGGATTGAACAGTCCCCCGCGGGGCCAACACTCTCCTGAGACAATTGAAACGATACATCAATGCTAGGCAGGCACCCTCGTAGCCGTTTTTTCTTTTCTTAGATTGTGCCTTCTTCGGTCTCGATTTCTTTTTCGCTCGCTGGCACGCGACTTTCGGCTTCTCTGTGGAATTTCAAAATAACTTATGAAATTTATAGCAATTCTCCAGATGATGAACGTCTCTTTAAATTCTGTATCAGCGTGAGGGCTTTTTGTGATAATCGGGAAAAAATCATTATTTTTCAAACGAAAACGATTCGGATGCTGGATTTTGAGAATTTAATTTAATGGATTTATCGATTTGAATTATTTTAATCGCGCAATTAATGATTTTTAAGGATTTATGGTGAACGCAGCGTGCACGGAATCCACGTAAAATATAACTATCGTCCTAGGGCAATTGCGAAAGGTCTTCTTAATTAGAAGGAGATTCACTTGTAAGCTAGGAGTTATAGAAGCACTTGGGAATGCGTTTCCCAGACCATCTGTCCTTTCTCTTGGTAATCCCTGAAAGCCCACAAGGTCCTGGGAATTTGCCGCAACCGCAACATTGAATCTACGTCTTGCCAACCCTCTCGAAATCCAAGAAAATTTCTACTTTTGTCTAATTTTTCCTAAATACGTAAACGAAGGATTAAAATCGAAATACATCGAGTATATATTATTTGCAAGAATAATCGCACGACGTTTTATCGAAGTTTGAACGATTCGCGTTACGTTCGTACGTAATAATTAGCTATTCAAGGGGATGCCCTCCAGCAGTTTATGCTCACGACCTCCCCTTTGTTATCTCACAGCCTTATCGTTTTCCAAGGATTGGTTTCACTGCCTTCCCAAGGAACTTGGAGATTCCAGTAAGAGGCCCTGCATCTTCATGAGCTCTACGAAATCGAACGATTATATCGACGATCCAGGTTATTACTCCAGTTTTATCTTTTCACAACTTTCGCAGTTCCGCGAGAGCGTTGCCTTCCGATATTTTTCTCGATTATCTCGCGACCAGTTCGACGACAATATGTCGTTCGCTTGGATCTTCAGCTCAGACAAACTGTTCAACATTAACTTTTACTGCTTAATTCTCTCTAAAGCCCTCAGCGAAGTCTTGAGCGAATGCAAGAGCATGACGATCACTATTTCCATGGACCATTCGTTGGTTTCATTTTTCTAGGATAAAAATTATTTTCCTCCAGGCGAATTTTGGTCCAATTATTCGTTTTGGACGTTGTTTTCCAAACTGTTGAGAGTAAAATAAAACGATCCATCGCTCAATCGATTTTTTCGACAGCTCAAAAAGAAGTCGAACGGATAATGAGAAATAATAATTTCGTTCGCTGATTGAATTAAATCGAAACGATAATGCTCGATCGAATTGGCTTTAAAAAATGTTAATACTCGTCCGATACGAACAATATTTCAATAAAATTTTAGTATGCATAAAAACAGAGTCGACAAAAACGTGTTCAATTTGAGGTTTGAGTCAGACGAGTCACGTAGGCGTCAGGCACAGAAAGAGAAGCGTAGGGTTCGGCAGGACGATACGTCAGCCTGAACTCATCAACTGAGCGAGAATCCTCGGTGAATACAAATGCAACAGAGAGCTTCCCTCTCCCTTGCCACCCGCGCGATGCCTCTATAAGCTCGCTTCAACCCTCACGAATAGCCCTCTTTTCCACGCTTCCCTCTTTGACTCTCTGCGACGACAACCCTCGCTCCAGCGACCTGCCTCCGCGCGTTACCGATCTCCTGTCTGCTCCCACTGCTTCACCTTTTTGCTCTTTCATCGCGTCAAACGTTATCCATCTATTTTTTTTCTCCAACGTCATTTTTTAAATTTTTGTTGCCATTCAATTCCTTTGATTCTTTTTTACTCCTAGTAATTGCCGAAGCCAGATACCAAACGGGTCATCGTCGGTCTTAATTACCGATTGAGAATTGCGAAATTTTTTATAAAATTTGCGATTTTATCGTCCAGGAAGAAAAATCGTACAAAGCAGAAGTTTCCATTTGTTTTCGATCGGATATAAAAATGGATGAATATTGTTTCCATGCGTATCGGGAAGATTGAGAGCACGTTCTTCCGGCCATTATTATTTTCTACAAGTCCGTGTCGTGTTCGTCTCCCTACAACAGTCTTTTTTCTTGTTAGTTGAGCCAGCAGATGGCAAGAGTACATAATACTGAGTTGAAACGGTGAGAGGAGTGTAAAGATTGTATATAGTGCGCGGTGAAAAGACAGGGACGGACGGATGGGGCAAGTGAAACGAGACTGGATATTGAGTCGATCAATCAAAATTGCCCTTGTTGTGTGCTTCGTAATCGAGTTGAAAGATGCGATGGTTGAGAAAAGCCTCCTCTTGAAAGCTTTAATGAAAGAGAATTGACTCGTGATTTTACGCGGCCAAGTGCTTCTCCGTACTCTCGCTCTGTCTCGTGTATCACGGTATATATTTACTTGTGTGTACAATCCCAATCCCTGGTGTACACTGAGCCTTTTCTTCATTAATTTAACGGGTGTGTAATAAAGCGTGATGAAAACGCGCTCGAGGGGAGAGAATGGATAACAAGTCCAGCACTTCTCCGCTACGTACCTTTCTCTTCCTATATATCTCGATTCGGTTCAGAGGTTGCACGAGGGCATACGTGTTTTCCCAATAATTCACACCAACGAGGACAACCGCCCTCGTCGTTTCCCGCAGTGCGTCCAGACCTTGGACCACCGCTAATGCAATCTTTTCGATTTTCTCCTATTCGTACACAATCCGAAATTTACCAAATGCGATTGAATCAGACGAATTGAAACGATGACCTATTTTTAGAAAAAAAAACAAAACTTTTTTCTTCATTTAAGTGTCTGTCGATCATTTTCTATCGTCGTTTTCCGATTGACACTTGAAAAAATTTCCAAGTCTTTATTTTCGGGAATTAGAAAAACCGAGAATAATTGAATGTTTAATTTTTCCGAGAAAATGAATGAAAATGGAATCGAAAAAGTGGCTAAATAAATTGCAACGATAAATATTTTCCGTTACAATTTTTGATTGATGCACTGAAAGGAAAATTTTGTTGGCAAAGATCGATATTTTGTTGGATACCTTCAACTAAAGGTTTTTTCGAAAAATCACGAAAACTTTGTCATTTCAGCAAAAAACATTCTAGAAAATCTTTTCAAAAAGTGAATTTTTGTCCTTCCAATCGTAAATTTCGCCGACAGTTCCGTTACAAATGGAAAATATTGTCGAAATAATGAAAATTTTGAAATTATCCCAAAATATTTAGTTCGCCGTATTCAACAAAATATCGACGTTTTTTGACAAAATTGAATTTTCAGTGTGCATTGCGGCCGGCAAACTATTTTGGCGAATTGAAAATAATTGTTTTTGCACGTTTATTTTTTGCCGTGAGACCCAAACGAGAAAAAAGACGGAAAAATATGAAATCGAATGAGTGAGAGCGGGATGGGAAGAGGAATCGAGTTGAATGCTCGTGTTTGTTTCCGAGGGCGGCAAAATTTGACACCAGCGCAGCCACCCTAGTGGCTTGTACGGGATTGGCTCGTGCTACACGTGCTTCTCGCCGAGAATTCCCGATCGACTCCGAAACCTGGAGAGTTTCAACTCGATTCCCACCCCGGCCACCAACGAACTCGGCACTGTGTCGGAATGTTTCTCAGTTTAGTTCGCGTGTCGCGACAAAACCCAACGCATCGCTCCACCAATTTCTCTTCTCATGAAAACTCGAACGATCCTCGCATCTGTTTTTAACATTTGCCATGAAACATTTTGTCTTTTCAATGAATTCGGTTTCAAGTGAACGCAAATTTTCGATTAAACGTCATTTATAAATTATCACGTTATTTATTTCCGGAAAAAAGTGATGGCATGTTTTTTAAATTGTCAACAAACACCTTTTTCGTAATTTTCTCAATTCTCTCCTTTATGCTGTCCAAAGTTGTCGTGTGATATGGACATGAGAACAATTTTTTTTTTTCAAAGCTTGGTTCGATTTAATTACCGAGTAATTATCAACGATGTAAACATTGACTCGTCACGTTGGAGGAAATAATCAAAATTCCAGGCCCGATTATTTGATCCTGAAAATTTGTCGAGTGCTTATCAATAAACATTATTCGCGTTGTAAAATTTTCAAAAGTGTCAAAGTTGGAAATAAAATGAAATATTTACAACGGTAATTAAATGTTTATCTCCCGGAATGGCAGGAAGACTCTCTCGAATTGGTGAATACGGATATCGTTAAAAGTGAGAAATAAAAATCGACGTCATTCATCGCCGGAAATTTTCAACATCAATAAACCGTTTACAGGTAACTCTCGACAGTTGTTGATTATATTGAGCTCGAGACTCTCTGCACTGCTGCTATTTTAATAAAACCGGTTTTTATGTGATTCATTAGGATTTATGTTTTCGAGTTGTTCACGTACTAGTTGCTTTAAAATTACTTCAAATTGAATAATTGCCCCAATTTGGATTGAATTTTCTTGTTGAAAATTCGCCAAGGCTCCTCGTCGCGTTAAACATTATTTTGCTCGTTCAGAAATGATTTTTTTTCATGACTTTTCAGCGTACCACATGAAGAAAAAAAAAACAGATTAATTTAAAAAACGAGAATTTCTTTTTCTTCACTTTTATTCACTGATCTTGTATTTTTATTGAGAATTTTTACCATTTTTGGTCTTCAACGAACCCGCTAACTCTTTTTATTCTCGAGAATCCACCAGCAAGGATGACAAAAGTTAGTGCCTTATGAAAAAATGTTTTATATTGAGATGGTATGGAGTTACGTGTTGTGAAAAGGAGTAATCACGAATTCCCATTGCTTGGTACCATTCTCCCGTGCCTTTCGCGATTCATTTCGATCTAGAGACTTACAACTTGTGTATATACAAAAATATTTCGAAGGTTGCGTGACGAAGAACCATTAATTCACTCGTTTCTCCACTGAAACGCATTTACTCACGCTCTTAACATCACTTTCTTTGGTATAAATATTTAACAAAATATTGCCTTCAACTTTCATCAGATTTGTCGAAATTTCAATCACTGTAATGCTTTTCTAACACGTTAATAATTGTTGTTCAAATTATTCCCAGGCGTATATGGCCAATGTACAAAATTTTGGTAATTCCTTTATGACAAAGTCTGGTTTCAACAACTCGTTGATAAAATCTGGTGAAAAGCACGAACAGCATGTTGACAGCATGAGAATTATTACACTTTTAACGCTTTGCTAACGTATTGGGTCACTTTTGACCCGGAGAAATTTTTTTTCGTTAAATGTAGCTAACCCAGAGTATTTCCAAGATTTCCATCAAATATTTCATCCTTTGGAAATCTCGTTCTGGAATTGAGTTCATCGAAAATCTGGAGTAAAAATTCCGAGTTTTATTTTTAAATATTCTTTGGAGGGCGACGGTTTTCGCTTTTCTCTCATCGCTGCAGCAGAATATTATTAGTTCGTGGAATTTGTTTAAGAATAAAATCAAAAGGGTGACTTTTCAATTTAAGAATTTTTTTTTTTACTTTTCCGAGCCTATGGCCTTGATACAAATTTTTATTCGATGAGTGCTCCCCAGTCGATCAGCAGACCACGATATTTTTCATCTCAAGTAAGATTTCATTCTCCACTGGATTCAAGTGTGAAGATATTTAAGTTTGAATGGATCACATGCATCGAAGCAGAAAATTGAGTTTGTGCTTACGAGGCAGAACTCTTTACCGATCATCATACGCTTCACTCACAGTCATCAGATGTGCTCGATTCTATTTTCTCATTCCATTACCCGTAACATCTATATACTTGCGCAGAAGTACTTGAGAAAGCAATGCCCTCGAATCGACAGCTCCGTTGAATAGTTGAGGCTGGATCTTAAACATCCCATTAAACTCTATGTGTCCGTCGTTCTCTTTTCTCATCGCTTTCATTAGCTGCCTCGATCATTCGCTATATTTACCAACGAAATTCTCATCCCTGCCGCGTGCATCAGTCTTTGGAGAGGATTTAAAAAAAAAACCATTCTGGTGTCCAAAATAATTTAGTGGCAACGCGTTTTTTTCATGAAAAAGCAAAAAACTCTGGAACATTTTTCATGTAGGTGACAATATCGTCGGCTGTAGACTTTTATCTCTTACGTTCGTGAAAGTCTCGAGCGAGATGTGGAATCAAAATAATTTGTTTTTAAATGCTCGTCCTCCGAAAACTTAACACTAGAGATGTTTGTTCTATTATAATTTTCGAATGCTCGATGTTCAGTTCATATTGGGAGGAATTCATAGAAAGAAAATGCAAAAAAATGCATCGGTTTTGTTTGATTCAACTCGATAATTCGTATGGAATAAAATTCCGTTTGAATTTTTACGAAAAGCTCATGTGTACAATTAAATTCCCACTGGTTCGGATAGCAACTGCATCGGATGAGTAAATCCACCACGTAACGAGACTTTTACTTGGAAAATGCAGAATGTTTGGTTACAAAGTATATCTTGTTCGAGGCAGACAGTGGGGACGTGAGTGAAGGGATCTCGTCGAGAACACGTAGAAGCGAGACGACGTATAGCTCGAGGGACAGAGGGACATCTTTCTATCTGCGTTGATCCTCTTCTTCCCTCTGGCAAGTTCCCCTCTCGCACAGGGGTTGACGTTGTTGATGTTGAACGTGAATCTCCAGTAGTCAGAGCGTGATAGGGAACCATTCGTTTCATCCCCTTTTTATGCAGCGGTGCACAGATAAAGAAAAGGAAGCAGCAGAATAAAAGAAGAAGAACGCGATGATTTTTTTCTTCATTCTTAAAAGAATGTGTATACATCCGCGACGTACCTGCTGCAGTCTGGCATCAACGAAACGATGCGAAAGTTCTTAAGGGTAAGCAGAAAAATGAAGTTGTTTATAACAGGATAAACTTTTGCTGTATTTCCGACTTTCAACCGTTCACGCTTTATTCTTCTAATTAGCAACCTTTGAAATCTCGTCCTTGGCACGCTTGACGGAATATACACAGAACCCAATGGATTTGACTTTGAAATAATTATTCAAAAGAAGCCCGACGGTTCCGCGAGTGTTGCTGTAGAATTTCGTTATATGTTTACTGAATTTCATCGACTTCGAGATTACGCACTATAAATTACATCTTCATTCGTCACGGCGTTGCCCTTAAAGAACTGGACGATGAAAAAACGCAAGATAAAGGCCGGAATGGGCATTCGATGTATTTAGGTAAATTGTCATCGTGTCAGATCGACAGAGAACGATTGCACAACGTTTCGTTTGAAACATTCCATCATCGCATCTAAACAGAAATTCCGTACGCCAGGCATACTTCACGTGTCATCCTTCCGCCGTTAAGGTTGTAGTTACAGACAGTTAACATGGAGACTGCTGCGACCCGATACGAGTCCTCGTATTTATTGAATTTTTTCACCTTTCAATTCCGTCGAGGTTGATTGCACGCGATCCTCCGACAAAGCCATTTCGAGTGCATTCGATTGAGCAGGTTAAAATATGATTTTGCTTTCATGTCCCGCACAACGTTTTTTCTCATCTTTTTCTTCACATGTATCATTCCCAAGACGGGATGTTCTTATTTTTTATTAGTCTTCTTATGGTCTGGTCACGAGATTTTTCTCGAGATGGACAGCTTCGCTCTATCTACATCCTTACCATCTTATCTGTCGATCTCATGGGACTCCCATGGCTCGAGATTCGTAATTCTTCGTCGCTTCTGACCGCAAGAATCACATCAACTACAATAAAAAATTTCGCTTCAAAATGAGCATCTTTTCTCCTGCCCTTGTCACGAGTTTCAACAAACATGAACATGTGATGAATGGAATTTGAAAAAAAAAAACTTAAGAACACATAAATTTCATGCAATCCAGACTTTTTAAAAACGGAACATCATTGTGAATTAACGACCTTAAAATCCAGGAACATCGTGAATATCGTTATCGAGCAAAACGATCGCACGTTTTTCTTCCATTATTCTAGAGATTTAGACACTTTCGCTACCAACTTTTCCGCTTTATCACTTTTACTCTCCATCAAAAACTTTCTTCCCACGTTGGCTCATCGCGAGAGCTACCTGGATGGATTCGAGTCAAGTTATAAAAGTGTAGCCGACGTATTATCGACCTGCTCGTGTCAATAAGGATAGAAAAAGATTCGCCAGCTATCCGACAGAGTTCAATGAAAGTTTCTTCGAATTTTCTCTTCTGAACTTGAAGATTCTCGCGTGTGTTTTCAATCCCATTGAGATTACACAAGTCCTTGGCTCAGGGATTTCCTACCCTGCAACCGTTGAAGAGCTCGAATTGTTAGAATCTCAGAAACTTTCTCGAGATATCGCAAGTGAATTCAAGTTTCGAGTAAAGCAAGAAAAAAAGCTCTGGTCTTTTTAGAACAATAATCCGTGTTCGGTCCTTTCTCTCGTTAATCCCATAAACTCGACCTACGTGTGTACCAACATCAGCAAAACGGCATGGAAAAACGAAACATTGCTCTTATCTATGAGCAAACGCGGCGTTATCCCTTCGCCCCTAAAGTCGTTTCCTTTTCGAGATTATCTCGGTCTTTCGGGCTTCCTACAACTTTCCCTTTGTCTCTTACGCTCTCGCACCGAAGCCGATACTGGGGCTGCAGTTTTCGACACGAAGAATTTTTACCACCAGGATAAATCCGTCAAGGGATTATTTTCCCATTAGGATCTTGTCTTCCAAGGAGAGATCGCGACCAAATCTTCAACGTACAATTGTTACTGCGCGCACGACCTTCATTTCGCAGCTTCGCCCGACGCTTTATCTCAAGTCGAAAAAAAACATATTACGTTATCGGAGGATTTTCCTAGTCTCGTCGTGAGAAATATCGGCCATTAATTTGAATTGCGTTTTTTATACACGAGTCTTGATATCGTCGACGGATTTCGAACTATTTGAAAACAGATTTTCATATCGATACAAAATTTTCCTATAAATAGAACAAATGAGGCTTTTCCGGTTGAATTTTCATGATATTTTATATTGAATTTATCGTCTTGCGTTGACATTGAATTAACTTAACTTGGAAGTTTGTTTTCGTATCACGAATACAAGGGCAAAGAACAAAATTTGATTACGCGTATTAGACAACGACATCGCGTAGCCTGGAGCTCCCCAGCGAACTTATACTCGCTCAGTCAAGGATGAAATGCTTAATTTGGAAAATTCGTCAACGTCCAACCCTATTAGCAAGCAGGCTAAGGGAACGAGAACAATTTTCGTATTCTCTTCCCTTTCCAGCAGCTAATACCAACCAAGATTATAGAAAGCCTACTCCGGATCCATTTAGAATCTCTGGGAATATCATTAACACGTTTGATGAGGATGAATTTGTAGAAACACTTGTAAGAAACTATAAAAACTTGTTCTTTTTCTCGACAGAGATATAAACAAAGTATCGCCGTGAATGCGACACCCAAAACCGAGAAAGCGTGTTTCACGAACAGGATGACATTCATCGCACACTGTATTTTGTCGAGAAGATGTTCGAGGAATGAACGAATTGGCTAAAATGGGGTGTTGGAAATGCGAAGGTGTTGGAGAACATTTGCCATTCACGCGGAGAAGGTCTTTCGGTTCAACGCGAGGCAGCCATTTTAATACCTAAATTAATACAAATTTTTGTAAATGCGGTTCAGCCTCGTGGGAAAAAAGTGACACCATTGGCGACCCCCTCGTTGCGCCTCGTCTATCTCATGCACTGTCTCGGACTCGGAACGTACTGAAATGGTTATAAACGGAAGAAGAGCACACAGTGCCTGAGAGTTATGAATATTAAAACGGGAACGCGGGGAATAGCGCTTCGTTCTCATGATGATCGCCTGCAACCGGAGGTTCCTTTTGCCTCTTGATCGCGCTGCTCCTTCTATCCGGCTTTGTCGGAGTTGCCCTTGCTTCTAGCAATTCCCTGGAGCAAGGTCCCGCCCGCGTTAACGTCTCGCATTTGTAACTCAGTACTCAACGGACTCGA
Organism: Diadegma fenestrale; assembly: GCA_037043255.1. NCBI lineage: Eukaryota > Metazoa > Arthropoda > Insecta > Hymenoptera > Ichneumonidae > Diadegma > Diadegma fenestrale. The sequence continues at coordinate 7,514,720 of CM073315.1, forward strand.
TATCCTCTGCCGCGTCGTTGGGCGTTCCAGGAGATACGGTACTTCGGAACAAAGCGTAGGCGAAATGCTGTAAAACGTTCATGCTTCATTATAGACTAAATTTTAATACAGATATTTGTAGCTCCACGAACAACACTATTTCCACACCGGATGTACAACAAATAGTAATTAGTATGATTATATACTCTTCGGCGATCCATTTCTTTGATAGTTTTACGTTTACGCGACCCTTCAACGTGTTACCGCCACAAAATTACTTTATTCAGGATTCTTTAATAATTTTTTATGAACTCTTGACACGAAAACCAACAATTTTCTCCTATGAAGAAAAATTTTCTGACGTTATGAAATTTGAGATATTTAATTTACAATTTTTCAAGCCAAACACGTGGAAATTCAAGTCTCTCGTTTCGTTCATGAGGTGCAATAGAATGTGTTTAGGATTTTTTTGGATAAATTCGACTCATATTGCCTTTCTGGCTAAAAAAAATCCTGAACACCTCATTTATTACGCTGGTAATACCTTAAAAGTTTGTAGATACACGATATGCCATTGGCTAATTAAAAAAAAAAACCTGAAAATCATAATTTTTCATTTTTTATTTTATTTTTGTTCGCAAGTCCACAGGAATTTGCATTCGAGTGTAATTTGTTGGAACTGTCAATGACGTTTATAAATTTCATCACAAATATAATTCTTGAGGATCTAAAGAAGTTGGTCCAAAAAGTCGGTGCATTTTGCTATTGCCTCGGCATATTAAAACAGAGCGTACGAGGTCTTTTGAGACGAGATCTGGTGTCAAGAGCCTGTTTTAAAAATAACTCAAGCAAGCAAGCGCACGTGCTCGCGTACTGAAATAGCAGCAGGATTTCCTTTTTATTTGAATTTCCATTGCTTGCTCTGTTTTTTATTTATAAAAGTTGGGATTGACGCGTCTGTGATGGTTATTTTCGGTTTATATGACAAATCAACCGCGTTGCCAGACGCTTTTTCTCCCTACCGAAACAGTTGCCACAAGAATTTCGTCGACACAATCTCTTTGTCTCGTCCTTACAGAATGGCAGGCTGCGAACCAAATTGGCACATTTTTATCCGACTCTGTGTCGTTCGTAAATGATCGGTTTTTCGGATGCTGCACCTGCTCTCACCTCATTTCGAGAAGAATGAAATAAGCCGCTTCTACAAACCGGAAAATACATTGATGGAGTATCGATTGTTTGCTGCCTCACCCCGAGTTGCAAAACAAACTTATTTCCTCCTTCTCCATCAGAAGCAATTTTTCTTTTGCAATTCATTCAAAAATTAAATCTTTATTCAAATCGAATCGATTTTCAGTCAATTTTCTGCAACATAATTTCGTGGATCTCCAATTAAAAGTGGAAAATTGACGTAGCTCGGGTTAAATTTTTTTTTTTTTATAAAACAAATGATTGGAGAATTGATTTTCAACAGGTTTGAATTTTTCGCGATTTTTTGAGAATTCAACAAAAATTTCTCGAGGGATTCCAAAAATGTTGGCGGCTCGGGAAAAAAAACAGCTGCGTCAGCATTCATTGCTGCCGTGTATCATCGATCGATGCCCTCGGGAATTTCGAAGCTATATCGTTAGAAAAAATCCCTTCTGGAAGTCTCCAGTCACGCTTGGAAATTGCTTTCCAAACGAGAGTCAATGTCATAGTGGAAAAACTTGTAAGCACGCACATCCGTAATTTACGCATGGATGATAGGAGTATCGCGAATGTTAATGATTTTTTGTTTTCACACTAGAGATTTGAAATTATACGCTCGATAAAAAGGAAAGAGTGCCATAAGCTACGCAGATATGCGGTTAGCGCGTACAGGCTCCCCGGTTTTCCGTGTTAACTACAAACCCGAGGATCCATTACTCGGATCGGTGACCATTTAGCTGCCTGCTTCGGGGCGCACTTGATCTTTTCTCCGGAAACTCGTGTCTCTATGTTTTAAAACACCTGCATCCTGCAACGGGGCAAAACACTTGTTCGATACGAGATTAAACAATTTTCCTTTTTCTGGTTAAAAAAAAAAAAATGCGTTCAGAAAGAAAAAACCAACCGCAAATATTAAATTAAAGGTGTTTGAAAATTTGTTTCCAAATAAATAACATTTTTCTCGACACCTCATCCCACCATTCCTTTTTGTAGTTTCTACGTGAGATGCTTCATGAGATCGAAACCAATCTCATCTTCATGCTACACTACTTTGCTTATAGGATACCAGAAACACATGGGACCTCGCGCCGATAATACAACGTCAGACACTGCCAGGAAACACTTTTCGTAGACTCTCTTTTTTATTTCGCACGGTTGGGTTGATAGAGACTGAATCATAGCGTAATCGGTAGTCAATCAATTCCGAGACTTGTGACAGAATGATAAATGCATCAATTGACAAACGCACATTAGGTCGTCCTGGCATTTTTATTTATTTATCGAATAAACCTCAAAAAATACGAAAATGATTCAGAAAATTTTGTAAAAATTGTAAAAATCAATTTGCTTTTTTTTTTGATTTTCTATTGAAATAATAATTATAATTTTTATAATATGAAGTTCTTAGAATTGATTCTCAAGACTGATGGTGCGAAATTTCTAATGGCCTAAAGAGTCATACTTTTTCTTGTGATTGAGAAATAAGAAAAAAACATAATTGCAGGGGACGCCGGAAATTGGCTTTTGACGAGCGCGGCATCGTCACAAGACCCGGGTATTTAGTATTTTTTGTTCTTTTCGTCGAGGACCGAAGGTTTCTGCACCTGGTGAATTCGTTGGTGAAATGTTTTTCAGAATCTTTGACGTTTTGAAAAAAAAAAATAAACCGCTGATGAATCTGTGAAAAAAAACGTAATTTCAAGGAATCGGAAGCTTCGCGTTGAGTTTATCGATTTTTTTTTCTGTATTTATCACGGAAATAATTTGTATCCATTGATTTTCGAGGGTGAAAAAAAAATCAATAAAATCCAACGTTACCACCGAACTGGTCAGAACGGAAAAATAATGAACGGCGTGGAAATTTTCCATGCCAGTCATTTATTAAGGAGGGAAAACGTTTCTTCATCTTTGCTGCTTTGTTCGGCTCGCGTTTCATTGGGAATAGGTCGATAGTTTTAGTAACATGGATCGCGTTTGTCGGGTAACGTGGAGTTGGTTCTTAGTCATAGCTCGAGGCGCGAGAAAACCCCCTGCCCGGCGTTTCGTATCTTCGTAAACGCGCAAGTGTGCGTGCGTGTCTCTAATGTCCGTAGAGGCAGCGGCTCGTTCGGCGTCGGATATATCGAATATGTGCAGTTGTCGTTGTGTTAACTCCCTAGTAGAGTGAGTATCGAAAAAGGGGAGAGAAGGGGGCACGGGGTATGCTAGCCACGAGCCTTTTTCAGAGGGGTGCGTGCCCCTTGTAGCGGCAAGCTTGTTCACCCCCGTTAGAGAGCACGCCGGCTAGTGTTCGACCCGCCACAACGAAGCTCGCATCTTTCTTTCTTTCTTCATAGCCTAGCTAACCAGAATAATAACGCCTCGAAAATCTTCTCGTTTTCCCAAAAAAAGGCCTTTCAGAGTGCCCAAAAAACTCAAATTTTCATCTCTAAATTCGCCGAGTTCCGAGTTGCAGTTCGTTGCAGGTGATTTCTGTGAATACGCGAACGATATCTACACGTTTTCCATCGAGTGAACCGAAGAAAACGGTGGAAAATCTGAATTTTTTTTAAGATTTCCATAATTTTCCTAAAAAGCTACAGTGGATACGTTTTTATGTTGTTGACTCTCGAGTGACACGTGCTCCATGATTTCTTTTCTTTCCCCAAGAACCTTGTGCGAGAGTAAATGACATTTTCGTAGCAACGGAGCCGATCGTGCGCGGCTTTGTTTGGAATGGGGTGCGATGTGGATGTCTAAATTTTATCACCATAAGGACATAAATTTCATATTTGAAAAAAAAATGAACTTGCTACGTTTTGAGTAAATGCTGGTTGTGAAAATTGGAATTTACATGTGTCAAGATGAGACATTCACCGACCCAGCATTACTTTACCAGCTGCCCGAGATGGCAAATGATCAACGTATTCCGTGCTCAGATCAAATACGCCACCATAAGGTAAACACACAAATCTCAATGGCGATATTTGGCTCCGGATTCAACAGCCACATTTTTTATGATCGTTGAACTGTTTCCTAAACGAAATGAGATTCAATTTTTATCATTTTTAATTCTTCGCAATCATATTAACGACGTGCGTACGAATTGGCTTTTGTTCCTCGAACTCCGAAAGTTCAATTCGTCACTTTTGTTACTCCGCGTTTCAAAAAATATGGAGAATGAAAATTCCTAACTTATCGACTCGTCGTCGCAGTATCTCGAATTAAAATCAACAAGGGAAAAAATGATAATGACGGAATTTGCCACGCTAGTTAGTTCATGTTAATGGCATATTCATTAATTACGATTTGCCGAAAGGGATAATAAACCGGCTGTACTATGAACACAAGGGATGAGCCGTAAACCGTACGATGTATATGCGCAGTAATCCTAATAACGTGGGTGTACGAAATATTATCTTATTTGACCAGGTTCAATTTATCGCTTCGAGTTAGTGCCAAGACATCATAGTCACACGGTATACGTTGTTAAAATCTTAATTAAAAAAACCCATACCTCATCACACACTGCCTCAAGACAAAAATTTCATTTTGGTCTTTTAAAAAAAAGTTATTCTGCAAAAAACACGGTTTTTTATTCAGAAGCCACGTTTTTTTCTCTTTTTATAATTGAAGATTTCAGGGAGCATCCAAAAATGAAATTTTTCACTCGTTTACTCTGCATTTATGAAAACTTTTCTCACATCCGTTGCGGAAAGTTTGCATCATTAGTTTTTACCGATATCGATTGAATGTTTGCAACTTTTTTTGCGTTATGAGTCATGCCAACGGTTCTCCGAAAACTGCTTTAACGGATGAGTTTACACGGTGCGGTGTCTTTGACAATTCGAGGGTGACGAGAGTAACCCCTCTTTTGTGCTTTGTGTCTGAAAATAACGAGGATTTTACTGCCTCATGGATATCGCACTACGACAAAGAACCTGGAGCATAATAACAGTCGTAATAATCATTTTTAATTCAACACCGGTCATGATTTACATTTGTTAATTTATCTTTTTTCCATTAACACTGTTAAACAAATAAAATGAACCTGAGCTTGGCCTAAAAATGAAGATTTCAATGGGTCAAATTTCGAAATGGAATTTCAATTTGCACATCTGGATTAATTTAGTTCTTCGCGAAACGTCACTTTGCATGAGTTTTGGTACTCTCGTTTTTGAACAATTTTTGCACGACTGCACAAGTTGTGACGAGAAACTCCTTGCTTTTGTTCATTTAATTGCGGGTTTGAAGTTACAGAAAAAATTGTCGTAATTGCATCGACTTTATTACGGACTCGCAGCGACTTTGTGCAGTGGCGAAGATTTCTAACGGAATCAGATTTTGTCAGTAAATCAATCAATTTTTATGGGATATCGTTCTCATGAAGTCATAATTTTTAAGGAGACTTCGAGACACGATCTAGAAAGGAACGTGAGCACTAGCGAGGAAGTTATAATTTATCAATGGGGTCTATGCTTCGTCTTATTTTTTTCGGAATAATGGTTGTTCTATGGGGAGAAAAAAACAGATGGTCATTGCCCTTGTCGAGACGTACAAGGTATTTTCCACGAAATATATTTTTTTTTCTTTTCCGTCGAATCGGTCGTATGACGTGTCGACAGTGGCCCAGGCACGCGCTTACCCTTCTTCATATATAGTGAAATTGTCCCTCCAGGGATTTCGAGGTGCCTCCAAGTTTCGTGTTCGCTCGCGCGCCCTTCTTTCCCTATCGCCAAACTCTTTGAACCGCCATCCTCGTTCACGTCTTTTGTCAGGCTTCGGAACGAAGATATCGTGTATTCAGACGGTGGAGTCCCATCAAAACTTGTGCGTGTGACCACGAGAGACATCAGAAAGTTTGACTGAAACGCGGTGGAACACGATGATGGTGGTTGGCGACTTTAGCCATTGGATCGTCTTATTGGATTTCGAACTAAGCCGTGGCAGTCGCGTTTTAGGCAAAGGGAGAAAAACGTCGAAATGGGTGGCGGTTAGCCCCGTTCGATGGGTATCGAACATCTCGGATCAGCGAGGTTCTGAATTGCCGATTATATCGAAGACGCGTCTAGCATTTTTCTGGACAAATATAAGAGATGTCAATTTTTCTTTTCCATCTTGTTTTATCCTGTGAATTTTCTTGCCGGTTGTTCGTTCTTTGGATGCCTGAATTTCATCTTATCGTTCCCCTCCGGCTGCTCCTGGAAGTTTGTCATTCGCCCATATAAAAATTCCCCGCTGGATAACAATAGCAAGAAAAGAGCGTTTTTCCCTGGCAAACGCTTTGAGGCATTCTCTCTTCTCTTCTCCTTGTCTCTCGACAATATACACTGACAAACTTCCACATATTAAAACTCGCTGGCCCGATATTAAAACATTCTTCAAACTCTTCTCCGTTGCGAACTGGGCGATAATAGATGATGAAAAGACGGAAGAAAACGGCGCGCGACAGACGCTACGTTGGAAAGAACATTGAGAACGAGTCCGTACATTTTTATTTACACTGAAAAAATTGTCTGTGAAAACCTGAATGAAGCACGATGAATTTCTTTTGAAAAAACTCAAGCAAGATTTTTTCCTGATCCGCTTCTCTGAGAATTCGCGGAAAGATTGATTTATTATTTTTACGTTTATGGCAAAATCAATATCACAAACGATCCCTTGCAGCCTCCGTATTTCTCATTAATTACGACAATTACTCTCAGAAGTGGCAGTTTGACGATTCGATCGTAATCTTCGTGCAGCTTCCTTCAAATGGAATTTTTCATCGCGAAATTTTCCCAGCCCAACATCAGAAATCAATACAAATTCGTTGTTTTTTTGTTCCTAAAATCATTGACTGGTATTAAAATAATAATGAAGCTGAATAATAGTTTTTCTTCATAAATAATTACGACTGTACTATTTTTTTCGTATATCTCGAGATTTACACAGAGAACGCCTGGCAGCAGGCAACCTCCAGGTGTATCTACACGCCAACGTTGAACGGATTGCCATGCATTGGGCGCCGTGCCATCTAGCAAGTGCCTCTGACGACGTTCAAAGTCCTTGTTCACCATTCTCAATTCATATTACATTAACGGTGTACGAGGACTCAAACATTCGAAAACTTGTCATGGGCCATACCGAAATTTTACCAAAATGGACGATTTTAAACTTTTTTTTGTAAATATTTCGCAATGCCAACTGAAAAAATGTACTTGAACGAAAAAATTCTATCCTTTCGAATATTTTTCCAGAAAATTATTCATCGAAAAGTATTTTTTCAATACTTGCAAATCCTTCGTTTCAACAATTGTACGAGATTTTTCATTGTTTCGTTGAATTGAAACTTGCTGTGAATTTTGGAGATATTTTCGATCGGCTCGAGACTGTCTGCACATTTCCGCGTGTTTTCCGTTCCACTTCGAGCCGAATTTTCCAAGCGTGAAAAGATAAGAATAGCTAAAGCTTGCCAAATGGTACAGAGAACCCTTTTTTTTTTACTATTCTGTGTCATTTAGCAAAGCTATAAAATGAATGTAGAGGAGCAAGTAGACTAAAAATAAAGAACAAGGTACATTTGGCTGGCTGTGCGGCTTACCTTCATGGCTGAAGGGTGAAAAAAGCATGCCAAAGGATCAAGGATACTTGTGGTATCAGCGCCTACGTATACTTAAGATTTGATTTGCTTTAGTTCTAAAAAAACGCATTTTCGTTTTATGTTGCAGGTGAGTTGGGAATTCCCGAACTGGTAATTACTGCGGAAATTCCTCGAGCAAAAGTACTGCAAGTATATAATAAAAAATGAATCTCGAATTTGTTAATCACGCGAACAACGATCATTGAACGACGAATTGCCATAACAACGCAAATTCCGTTACCAACTAAAGAAAATGAATTGAATTTCGCTTGAAAAGTTGAGCCTGAAGATTGATCATCAATTTTTCCAGATTTTTTGATTTATATAATTAAGTTAAGTTGCCTATTAAAATCGGTCACGGATTGAGAGTTAACTCGGTGGGCAGGAAATATTTCGACTCAATAACATAAAGTTGTGTGAAAACTAAACCATCAACCGAAAAGATTATTCGATATTTGAGGACAAACATTTCTTCCGCGATATAAGCAAAAATTAATCGTTTCGCGGTGGTTGATTTTGGCCTGGAATGTCCCTTTTGTGTAGTCCGCTCGGTTGCACATCCGGCAGTTGATAAGATATTGATCGATAGAATGGCCAATCGAGTGTGTATTCTGATCACATTTTACCGATCCACTGGGGAGGTGATCGATGAACCGCGAACTGCTAATTAATCAACGTCTCATTACCGATGTATCAAAAAGTAAAAAGTACGACAACTTTTTCTCTCTGCAAATTCTCGATCGTTTTATCCTGCGAAATTAAGGAGCGATTTTTATAACGCTCTGTAGATTGAAGCTAAAAAAATGATTCCAGTATCGACGGCGCTTTTCTCATTGTGTTTAAAAAATGTCCCCGTGCGAAACTCTCGGAACGCGTAGAGCTCCGAAATTCAACGAGCTTTGACTAATCACCCAGAGTCGTACTCCATCTCGCTTTTGCTCATAAAAAAGGAGCGGTCGCGTCAGACGTTGACTAATGTCTCTGGCATAAAGGTGGAGTATATGCTGCTCCGTCGTATTACCACCATACGAACCATTTGGCGCCCCACCATGGAGCCAATGGGAACGCGTGCAGGCAGCGTGTTCTCTGGACAAGTCGAGGAAGAACAGCAAGAAAATCAAGCACGGGGCTTTCTACGCTAAATGACATCAACGCCAACAGGCCCCGCGATACGTCGATTCGGGGTCCGATTCACGAGTGGCAAAAAATTTTTCAAAAGCCATTTGCAAATGAAACATTTTTCATTGGCTTTTTCAATTTCTACGGTTGCGAGTTTTGGGTCACACACGAATGACTCTAAAACCTTGTCGCTGATTAATCTGGGAATGAAAGTCTCAGAGGACGTTCGTGGAGGGTAATCGCGTTCGCATAAATTTTGATTTTTAAAAAATACCCCATAGAGAGTCGGAGGAAGAGAGAAAAATTTTCGTGCTCTTCTCCTCGCGGTCACATTGCACGAAACGAGCCAGTCCTATTAATACACTACCAACTCGACTGTAAACTAACCAGTCGGCTATCCGAATTGCGTGTGCACGCCTTAATTACACGGAAAACCAATTCGGTATCCTGGCGATTTCGTATTCAAGGCCGCACGAGAACTCACACTCCAGGTCGTGCAGGGTCTTATGAATTCATTTTACAGCGGAAGAACGTGCGGCTCGAAATAGAGCGTGGAACGCTCATCTCACTTTCTCTCTCAGTCCTTTCCTCCCACGAGTTTGGTCGTATATAACAAACGGAAATACCGAATATCATTGCGAGACATGAAAAAATTAAGAATACGCTATGTTTTCAACGTTTTCTCTACGTACTGGGTCATTTTGACCCAGACCCGCAGATTCTGAGATAATTTGCACTCGATGCATCCAAAATTCACGATAAAAGAAAAACGACGGGGCATGCACTTGATATTCAATTGAGAAATTTCGTCACAGCCGAATTTTTTTATCGAAAAATGAAACAAATTCCGTCCCGGGTCAAATTGACCCAAAAGTTGTGATTAGGCTCGCTTGATGATATACAAAATTCGCATTTGCTTCGATTTTTCCAACAGCAATTTCTCCGCACCAAAACTGACTACGATTGGTTTTCGTAGTTTTTGGGAAATTTCAAATACTTTTCGAAACGCAAGTCTGAATTACCGATCCAATGCTTGAATTGTATCCAAAATTTATTTGCCATTCCTTCGCCAGTTTCACGGACTCTGAGAAAGTCAAGAGCGAATAGAATGAAATAGGGGAAAATCGTAACATTTGGAAAGAATGGCCACCTAAAAGGAATGTCTCGAACGACAGAACATGGTCTTTATGAGCTGCTGCGCTCTTGGCAGTTCATCGTTGTATATATATATGTATACATAGTTCAACACTGTTATGGAGTACTTTAGACGTTGAGAGCGCCAAGTGAAGCGTGTCTTCGTGAGATCTCATAAATAGCCAGGGTGCGAAAAGTGGAAATCGATTCTTGGGTCCATGTTTTTCTTTATAGGCCTCGGAAGGGTTTGCTAGTCACGTGGGACTCGAATCCAGTTCAGAAACTGATAAATTTTGCACAAAAAGATTTGTCGGCAGCAAAAAATCACAATCAGTGTCTTTCAGCGATAAATTGTAAAGATAATTCATGCTGGAGGTGAAAATAATCAAGAAAAATGATTAACGGATCGTATAGACCAGACGACACCCAAAAATTTATAAAAACCATAAAAGCAGAATTAGATAAATATCTTTTAGTTTGGGAATTTCATAGAATTCCGAGCACGAGCCTGTGGGAACGAGAGCCCAGAAAAAAATAGGAAAACCTCGAAAAATCTGGGCGTTTGAGACTGGGTAGAGAAAGGCCGATAGTGGGTTTCGGGCGCGCGCGACGTATAACGTATGCGATTTCGAGAAATCATGGGAGGGTCGGGGTTGCCGAGTATGCTGGGCTGGCGATGGCGGAGGGCAAAAAGGGCAAGCGAGAAGCTATTACCGAAAATGGTTTATACGCGCATATACGTCTGTGTGCGCGTATAAAGAGATCGTCTGGGCTACACATAGTCGTGGTGTATATATGAACAAGTCTGCACATGAGATTCGTTGATGCAGACACGAGAAACTGGTCTTGAGAATGTGAAGTTGTCGGCGAGCGAGCTGGTGCACGAGCAAACGATCATGAAAGTGGTTTTCGATCCGAGGAGATCCCGGAAAGATCGGTGCAGGTGCATCGATTCGGAATTTCTGGCCTGCTGGTCATCGACACTACAAAGACAATTCATTTTTTATACAATTGTCTCAAGCAACGATTGCATCCTTTTGGATGCAATCGTTGCTTGAGACGAAATGTTCGTACGAGCACAAAGTTCTTAAAAAAAAATTCAGCTTTTGCGACATTTCAATTCTCTTGCATCGTGTCAATTTCATGTCTATAAACAACTGGATTTCTTTCAATTATGAAAAAAATCAAAATGGTTACGAAAGCGAAGAAGAAATCCATAAAACTCGAATCGTGTGGTGCATTTTTTTAGTTCTAAAATGTTTCCTCTGGAGAACCGTGCCATGTGTGGTAGGATTTTGTGACAAGCTTAAACGATGTTTAGATTTTCATTGCATCAATGTAATGCTCGATAAATAATGGCAATAAAATTTATTAATGTTGAGGATCGCGTAAAAAATTGAAATGCGAGGGAATAAAATGGCACGCGATACACGTGACCACATATGTGTCAATTCCATGAGCTTCAGGTCTTGGATTTGCGCTCTAGCCACTCTTGGCCCGACTGTGTTTCTATACATAGATCGTGGTAATCGTAATCGCCACCACGGGAGGTATAGCTAAAAACATTACGAGCGAACGTGCTCGCTATAATAAACCTATGGAGTTGTGAGTAAAATAAAGAAAGAGATGGGAAAAAGTAGAAAAAGAAAGTGAGGGATAGTTGGCCACACATTGTTATTCTCGATCTTGGTTTCTCTCGTATCGTGAAAAAGCGAGGAAAAAAAAGAAGGATCGTTTTTCTGTCTTGCTCCTATTTTCATGGGTTTCGTGCTGTTTCGTATAGCAAAACTATGTGATATAAATACCGGAGGGTGATTTTCCTCGGACCTTGCAGCAGGCTGCTCGACCCGAATAGATTCAATCACAACGGGGGACCCTCTTTCGCTCTCACCCAACCCCGGAACGTTCAAGACGGCCAAGTGTACGAGCAGCCTCTGAAACAGAAACTCGCGTCGCGAATACAAAACAGTTTATACGATTTCCCGAAGCGAAAAAAATATCGGTGGTACACGGAGTCCTGTTCCTTTTAGCACGGCCTATCCGTGACGAGAATCCGCACAGCTACTGGTCAGTTGGCCTTTGGACGGGAAATTAAGTGAACCAAGAGAAACGAAGGAGCAAAGGAAATGAGAGAAATGAGAGAGAGTTTGGGCAAAGTCTACGTGCCTCTGAAAAACTGCCGAGTACTCTGCTTGCCAGAAGATCGGGACGTTTTGTTATGAAAAGAGAAAATTAACGGCCCTCGTGCGGATAAACGACAATTTGAGAAATTGGCGAATGGGAAATACTTATTTAAGAAATATCAGGAAAAAAAAGTTTTGGCATCACGAAACACTCTCATAAATCTTTGGGCCGAGATTTTTCTCTAGTCGACGCGACTCTCGTCTCGACGTCCAATCCGATATAAAATTTCGCTCAACCCACTTCTACCCCTTTGCCCCTTCCAGCTATTCCTCCCTCGTCATTTCGCGCCATATTGAATATGGGGTATCATAAGTCAGGCGATAATGCAATATGCTGACGTCGTTATTTCCTCTTCCCCGATATTCCATTTCTCCTCGATATTCTTTTTCACATCGTACGTACTTTATGGACAAAAGAACCGATCCCAGTTTCTCCATTAAATCTGAATTGAACCTCCGATCGAGTACACACATGCCGATGTCATGTAGTTCTTCATTGAATTCTCATACGTTTCAATAATACGCTCCGCGAGCAAAAAGACTGAGCGAACTTGAATTTCGTGGTTGAGACGAAAAGTATTCTGAATTCGTGAAAACTTCGGCATCGTCCAGTTGATGTCAAATTAATAATAATAAAATTTCGACTGACACTGAAAACCTGAAGAAATTTCGGACAAACGCACAAATAGATATCGTCGTACGTTCAGGAATCCGGAAAGTCTGGAAGATAAAACGCGGCATTCAAACATATTGCCCAATTAGCGTGGACAGGAAAGAAAAACGGTGCAAAGTCAATAAAATTAAGTGGGTTTGATCAACAAAACAGGCCACGTTGGACGATAACGAGCCGCGATTTTTGCCGAACGCATCCTTGAATGAGCATCGTTGAACTTGTTTTTTTTTTTTCAATTTGATTCGGAATCATTATTCCGGAAAACTTGCAGACTCTCGGCTAGATATAAAAAAAATTCTTCGTCGCTGAGAAAATGTTCACAAGAACGACGTGGCGTCCAGACAAAACTCCATAAAAATGCATCTCGCCAACAATTATCCATTCTTATAAAAATATTAAAAAGCAAGGTGCGTAAAAATTCGAATCTCTTACAAAACAACATTTTTTTCATATCGACGACGATTATAATCAATTTGGTCTGCGCCGAACGCTCAAATTTAATCTCGAGTTGGTCCAGGCAATCGCAAATTCAATGCCATGCGTGAACGATGCTATATCTATGAGTACGTGAGGTCGTCCATTGGTGAATCTATGGAAGATCAATAGAAGATGGAACAAGTGACTCGTGGCCAGAAAGCCAATTAATTTAGGGGGTGTTTAGTACCCGATCGTAAACCCTGGCGCAATAAGTATTCGCTCTTCCATCTTCTTCAGGCCTCGGTGTTTCGAGAGCCATGTGCCAACTAAATGAATCGTCCCTTTTTTCTTGACTCTCATTCGCTTGATTCGGCAAGCCCAGAACATTCGAAGCGTCCTGCTATTTTGTACACACTATCGTTTTCGTTGTGTATACTCAAGGCAATTGCAATTGCGTTAAGTAGAGAGTAATTCCCATGTAGGGTTGAGCGGCCGGAAGCGTCTCTACTTATCCAGCTGTAAATCGTGTACGCGAATGATAGAGCAGATGGCCGCGTCCTTTTTCCACGAACATTGAACATTGAGCACTGAGCATTACAGGAAAAAAAAACTTGACATTAATCATCATTGGAATTCCTCTCAATCATTTTTCATTTGTAATTATAAGTAACAAAAGTTACTGCTAATTATCACTGATGGAAACGCACGTGCGGGGCTCATAAATTCTTCCCTAGCACTTATCAATTACGTTTAATAGTATGGAACGGTGTTCGTGAGATTTTTCCTTGACGTTTCCACGCGTAAAAGTGAAGCTTGAGTTGCAGATGAAAATGCAGCTTTTGATTTAAAGCTGCGATGGGAATTTGGTTAATTTGGGTAATTTGAAAGAAAAAAATGACTAAAGGATTTTAGTGGATTTTGATATTTTTTCTTGGGGCTACATCAACTTATTAACACGGACGGTGTATAATCTAGTTACAGTTTTAACCGTAAAAGTTATAGTGCTATCAACTGAATTGCGATAAAAATCTGCAGACGGTAGAGAGGATCAAGTAAAAACGGTTGGAGAACTGAGGCCGAACTTTTTGTAAGCCTTCAAATTAGTAATTCGTAATTACGGTAACTCCGTTCTCAACTGCGATCGGTTGGGCGTTTTATTTTTTTGCTGAGCAACCCCGCAGGATTGTGTTGATTCTCGTTCAGGGGTTTCGATAATAATCTACGCAAAAAGCCCCGTTAAACCTGGCCGTCTGTTGGCACGTGAACCCTAGAGAGGGAGAGAGACTCGTGCCTGGCGCGCGACACTGAAGAAGGACGAGGGTCATACACCGGTAATAGTCCATGGCCTTATCTCTCGTCCAGCCTGCACCGCGTCCCAGAGGGTGCGGGAGCGAGGGAGAGAAAGCTCTGTACAGGCATTTCGTTGGTTAGAAATATCCTGGGGGATCCAGAGAGATCCGTAGCCCGTGGGGCCGATAATATTTTAGTTTAAATTTAACCGGCCGCGGGCAATATCGCTCTGATTTAGAGCTTCTTCCCATTCCCCGCTTGGTACTCCGGATACTCGCTTCCATACACCAACCACCTCTCGCGTTAGTAATCATTCGCTAATACAAAAAGTACACACTGCTAAATGGGAATATCTTTAACCGAAACAAATAGCGTTAATGGACCTTAATTCGCTATAACAAATATATTTTGCTTTAATTAAAATCAATGCCTTTTGTCATTGTATGAAAATCGAGCATTGAAATACTTTTCGTAATAATTCAGTTTAGCTTGGACGATGCACAAAAAAAAAATATTTCTCGAACATTCTCGAATACCACGACTTAATTTTGAAACTTTATGGTGTACTCAATTGTCGCAGCAGGTGAGTTTGGTTATGGAAACACGTAATTGAAGCTCTGGTTCGATGAACGACGTTCGTTTACGATCGGCATGCGTATATGCCATGGCTCTATAATACATTATTCTGGCTATACACGTTGAAATAGCCCAAAGTAACAGTTTTGACAGTATCACGATACGGCGTATGCCAAAACTTGATATTCAGGAGTGATAAGCTAAATGCTTAGCCCTCCCTCTCCTTTGAGACTCCTTCGTTTGAATACATAGAGCATTCATGTAATACCTGATGGTATATCGAGCAGCCGCAGGGCCGAACACTACCCGCATCATCATTATTCCCAACCCCCGTCGTTGCTTCGTCTCACTCTCCCTTTTCCTTTCCGTCACATTCGTCGTCTTCTGTCTCATCGCGGGCCAGAGAACTCGCACTTTACGGCCATGAAAACCTCGTGCCCTCGAACCATCCTACCGAAATTATTGCGGAGCAGAATCAACCGAGATCACGACGGAGAACGAAGGAGGGATGATTTCTAAGGGTGAAACCAGAGAAGACACGGTTCATAGGTTATGTGCCGCTTTAATAATACTTTCGGCAACCCTTCCACACTTCTCGAACCATCATCATGATATGATCATCTTTAAAGCGTACCTGCTCCTACTTTTTGCATGACAGGATTCTTACTTGCACGATATCAGTCAAAATTTAACAGCGGGACCAGACCAGGACCAGTTGACAATTCAGATCAGATTCAAAGCCCTGTTCAGGTTGATCTTATCAGAACCTGATAAGGACCGCAACGGTTCACACACTTTTGATCACGCGGTCAGGTTCTGACCAGGATTTTACCATCAGGTCCCGATGGGAATCTTGGCACAAACCGAACCCTGCAATTAGTTAATATATTCAATCAAATCAAACGGGGTTTGATCAGGTTGGCCTTATCATAATTGGATAAATTTTATTACCCGTCATACCAAGCTCGTGTCCTGAATAAATCCTGATCAAGCGAATCTCCGGTTATCCTGACCTGGACCTCGAGTCATTCTAATCAGGTGCAACATACTCAAATAAATTTTATTCGTCCGAATCCCGACACATGCCCAGATACATTTTTAATCGGAACGGCCCAGAACGACAATAAACGTGCATCAAATATTAAACCATTTGATCAAAATGAAAATCTGACTCGGACAAACTGCTTTTTCTTTTGTCGACATGGTTTTTAGCTAATTCTGTTATATTTTGATGGGTTTTTCGGCGCTGGCTCACATACCGAATTTATATTCAGACGCTGTGATCATCAACGTTTATTTCATCGCGGTAGTTTGTTATCTCCATTGGAACAACAATTTAGCATAATTATTGTGTACAATGAATTTAAGATGCGCAATAAAATCCAAGTTATTGCCTCATAGCTTGGGAAACCCGTGGGTATCGACGTTATAAAAATAAAATACTCGGACACAGAAGTGGCTCAACCGTTTAGAACTTTCGCAGAAAAAATTGTTCGTAAACGGCAATTTTTTGGACAAAAAGACTGCAGCAGAGCATTAAATAAAAAATTGAACAATTTCACACGATCTTTGGCGGAGGAGCAGTAGAAAATTTCGCTTTTCATGGAATGACTCCGCAATTTTCTTACAGATTTTTTTTTTAGCCAAGTAAAATCTGTGACGACATTTATCTTGCAAAATCGAGATTCTATGGGACGGGATTTCCGGTTTAAAAATGAGTCTCAAGTATTGCCTTTATAAGAGCGAATGAGTTTTTACATTTTATCGAGATGCAACATAAAAATTTGAAGATTGTTGCATGATTTTTGTCAAAGTTTGTCAAGATTTGATCCAAGAGTAAACTTTTGAAGGAGACTGTGCGAGTTCGTTACGTCTTGAGCAAAAGATTTCAAGATTTGGGGACATTTTTTCTTGCAGATTGGGAATTATTATTCAAAACTCGGAGTAAATACGTTGTTGAAAACTTATGGTGCCATAATTCTTTGCAACTTATCGATATAAAAAAAATATTATTTTTCAACTTTTGAGGTAGATCAGCCGACCTTCCGGCTCGCCACGTGGTACCGCAGTATCGTTCAATCTGTGGCAGGAATAATTTTTTACGAGCGAGGTTTCTGATCAAATTCTTAACGAAGCTAACCAGCGAAGCTCGTTTAATATTCAAATACTTTGCAGGGTAATATATAGCTCGATGGTAGAGGCGACACTGAAAAAGCATCGCGAGCGACAATCCACGCTTTCGTGAGGAATAATCCGTCCTCATCGAGGACGCGTAGCTCGAAAAAGAGGGAAGCGACGTCAGGCGAGGAAAAGAGGAAAGAAGGAGGGAGAAAAAGGGATAAGAAAATGTTTCGGGGTTGAATTTGGAGCAAGCCTCGTAGCTCCGCGATGGGGGCGTACATCCTGAGTAAAGCTTCGCTCAATTTCCGTCTGTTGGCTTTCATGCATCGCCCTGTCTCTCCCTTCCCCATTCGTTACCTCTCTCAACCTTCAACCGCTTAAATTTCAGATAAGATCTCAACTTGTCCCCGAGTTTCCTGCTTACATCGTCGAGCAAGGCGAGATCGAGAATTTGGTGCCTTGGCATTTCCATCAACGAGATGGCTCCGCCATCAGGCGACTTTGGTCTAGGCACACTCGATATGCTACTCGCATCCGAGGAATCTTTAGCACTTTGCCGCCAAACGAAATCGCTATCTTGATGGATAAAAAATGTATACTAATAATTAGCATAAATTTCTGTTCTCACACACCATACACAGCGTCATTTGAGAAGCAATTTTCGTCGCCCGATCTACTATAGAATAAAATATTCAATATCCAGATAATGACTGGTAACATTTATTTCGTGATTCTGCGTATCGAATTTTGATAATTAAATTATCAATTCGATTCCATTTTGCCTTTCCGATCGGCAACATTTTTAATTGCTTCAGAACGGTCTGCGTTGGAACTTAAAGAATTTTTAAACGGTTGTCGACTCGCTCTTGAGAAAATTTGCCAGCTCCAAAGACTGAATATTTGCATCGGCAATACGCATGCGAACTATTTTCACCAGAAAATAAAGCTGACGTACGCTAAATGGAAAGCCAGAGAATTCGCTAATTATTATTTTAGAAAATTTAGTCCTTCCGTCAAAAACTTGTCATCATGTCGAGATAAGCGCGTTTTACTGGGTGCGCCTGTGCGTATGGCAACCAGCCATACATTGATGCAGACCGCTGCATTGCCAGAAGCGACGTAAAACGCATCAGTTCCACACATGCCAGCAGAACATTAATAAAGGCGAGAAGACACAAAATTCATTATTGTTCAAATGTGAGAATCCTCTTTATGTGATTCACCATCTTCAGTGTCGAATGACACAGCTCTTATATGTCCCAAATGAGTTGAAACGGAAAAACTATAACAAAATTTTTACCAATCCTCTGAATTATTGGTTGCAGGATGTTACTGCGTTGAATTTTTTCTTCTCGTCGATTTGGCTTCGGAAGATGAACCACATCGATTATTAATGAATAATATTGAAAACAAAAGAACTGGGAGGAAATATAGAACGTTCTGAACTCAATGGATATTTACGTGGCGACTACGTGCACTGAAAATTCAATTTTGTCAAAAAAACGTCGATATTTTGTTGAATACAGCGAACTAAATATTTTGGGATGATTTCAAAATTTTTGTTATTTCGACAATATTTTCCATTGTAACGGAACTGTCGGAAAAATTTACGATTGGAATAACAAAAATTCACTTTCCGAAAAGATTTTCCAGAATGTTTTTTGCTGGAATGACAAAATTTTCGTGATTTTTCGAAAAAACGTTTAGTTGAACGTATCCAACAAAATATCGATCTTTTTTAACAAAATTTTCTTTTCAGTGTGGATCAAATTTCGAGTTATGGCCATTAATTAGACATCAATCAATAGTTGTGATGTATTTTACAAAAATATACACTCCGACCTAACTCCTTGATATGCTTCTGATAACATATTCCCAATATACATCGAGATTTACATCCAGACAGTACAAGCAATTTCATACGTCGATGGAATTTTTAGGATCCTCGAACTAAAGCTCTTTTACGCAACCAACAGCTGCGACAAGGCTATATCATTATTTACGGAGTTCCCTATCGCATACATTTTCTAGATGTTCGAGAATATGCAAGGCACGCGTATTTTTCTCTCTTGCTCATCTCGCGTTTGTCAGACTCGCTTATACTCTATATGTAGAATCGAAAGAGTCCCTTCTCCGAAATGGTACATCAATTGAGGGGTTGGTTTGCATGGACTTTTGCAATGCGTTCATATTTCGAAAAAAAAACTGTAACTGAAACTATTATTAAAAACAGGCATTTCATTTCATCAGGGAAATAATTGCATTCATTGAAAAGAAATTCTATAAATGACAAAATAATGGAGAATTCTCTCGTACGTTAGTTATGGACTTACTAATTAATGAATATTCACAGGGATATCGAATATGTAAACGAAAAATGCACTTAACCTGCGGTGTGTGGGAAAATATGATCCAAGTTGACGCCAAAGCAAAAGAACGCCAAAGAATAATGCAAGAAGAGTCGAAAGTTCTGAAGAATGTTTCATAAAATCTAAAATCTGATCTCGTCGTTTTGCCATACGTGTTTTTTTTCCTCGATCGGGCGACGGCTCGCTGAGAAAAGTCTCTCGGAAAGTTTACGACGCGTTTTTTATGCATTCATAAGATTATATGGCGGGGTGGAAGTTGGCGCGGAGCGCCTAGGGGAGCACGACGACATCCCCGCTATCCTGGAACCACAATCCCACTTCCATTCGCTCGGATACGGTGTAGACTGGAGATTCTCACAAAAATCGCTCTAAAGACTCGGTTACGCTTTCGTTTAGGAGCTTTCTTCGTAGCGAGACCCTCAACGCGAACCTCTCGCCCCATTCCCCCATCCACTGCTGATCCTTTTCCTTCGTATACCTTTTGGAGCAGCGCGCTTTCCCTCTTAAACGCTTACGACGCGCAAAAGGTGCTCACACTTCTCCATCCAACAATCTCTCCCCAGTTTACCTTAAACTCAAGCCTCACTCTCTTCCAGCTTTTATAACGCGCTTAACCAAATAAACTCCCATTTTCCACTTTCTCTATTGGCCTTCCATCTCTATACCACACTTGCCCCGGATTTTCTTCTCTTCTACTACATGTGACAATAATCAGCTTGCTGTGTAAAATAGACGATGTTTGCATCGTTGAAATGCAACGAAATTCTGTTATTCCTTGATCGGAGCAACGAAACGCGTTCGTTATCAAAATCTAAACGAAAAATCGGTACGAAAATTGTCTGAAAATCTTTGAAATCGACTTAGAAATTTTTTTTTTCGCTGAACCCCACGATGTAATATTCACGAATATTATTTCCGGTGTCTATTTTTTTGCGATTGAATGTTATGGTGTGGTATGAAGACACATGGTGTACAGCGATACCGCACGCCGTGGAAAAATGTGGTTGATGGTGTGAAATGATGGCATATGAAGTGACAATATGATGGCGTCGTAGGAATATTGTATTCGTACACTCTACAAGATAAAAGGCATTTCCCATCCTTTCGGATCTTCTGTCGTCCGCTAAAAATGCCTGGAACTGAAATTTCTTGAAGAGTGAATGAAAAAAATACGGAGTTGCATTGTTTTTTTCCTAAAAAATGATTATTTTGAACGACCATTCGATTGCAGGACTCGCAACGTGCGAAATGTTTTCCCAAATCGTTTGCAATTCCCCTCAATAGCTGAATAACCAGAGTGAAGATGTTTTCAAACAGTCTGTACGTACTGCGAACCTTGCAGATGGGAAATGAGAGTTTTCGCAATTCGTAGAATAACAGAAAGAGCCTTTTGGCAAGGGTCTGATGTGTTATCCTGCAAACTAGTTGTTCCATGTCCTTATGCAAATCGAATGGGCGCTTCTGAATTGAGTGTAGGGAAAGCATGGAACAATATCCTTGGGTCTCAATGTGTATAATTAAATACGGTAACATTTCTGATCAAGATGTGTGGTTGGTTGGTAACAAGCTTTGATCAGAAGTTTCTGCTGTCAGATCTGACGAAGAACGAGTCTCGTGGGAGTCGTAGAGATGGTCCAAAATAATGAAATACAATTGGACATAAATAACGCTAAGGCGAAAAGTTTTGGATATTTGGTTAATAAAAATTAGTGCGGTGGCCTGTATCAGAGAAATCTCAGAGTTCCTTAGTCTTGGCATGGTTGGCTCGTTTACACGTATTTTAATGAAAAAAGAGGAGCGCGTCATGCGACAAGTTTTACCATTAAGCAATACCGTGGAGATTTTATTTCTCCGGTGGCTCAGCATTTTTTAGCTTGCATTCCTGAAACGCCTGCGACTGGTGAAAACAGAGCCAAGGGAAATAAGGCCGTGCGGTGTGTACCCTTTCGCTGTTTTCACGCGAAATCCTCTCGAGTTGGTCACACTCATTCGTTGCCCTGCGTTTAGAAATTCCATTATAAGCCGAGATGAGGTCAGACCAGCCGGCATGTACGGTACAACGGCGATTAATTAACAGAGGGGACACGCACTTTCGACGTTGAATTCGAGGGCTCCCTTGACCGGTCAGAGAATTTCATGTTTTTGTAGTGGAATTTACTGTCGAAATAAAAGGAGAAACAAACACGAGTAGCGCGCAAGAACGAGCAAGAAAAGAGGTGCCGGGATTTCGATCGTAAACTTACCGTTAATTCCTGGATTCTCGTATGGGTGGTATAACCATTAAATGACTTCTCATTATCTGGTTGCAATATTTTCCACGAAAAAAGGAACTGCCGACTGTTTGAGCGAATATCGTCATTTTCCAGCCTCAGCCGTATTTGTTTAATGTAGAAAAAAACATTGCAAAGCATTTCATTCCCGTTCGAAACATTATTGAGCGCTGGACTCGTGAGAAATGAATAAATTTCGTCGTTGGTTCTCGCAGAAATTACGATCGCTGATGGGACGAGACGTTGCGAGGCCATCATAAACGCTGCTGAACGTGAGAAATGATGTCTGACAAGTTTGACCAGATGCGAATGCAAGTCCAAGATTATGGGACACAAATGCATTTACTGCATTTATATATAAATGAAAAAATGTGAAAAATACGTGTGTTTAAACATTCCATACCGGCTATAAATCCATCGGGAGCTTGGAAGAATACGAAAGGGGGAAAAAAAGTTTAAAAGTAAAGACGCTAAATCAAGGTCGCCGGCAGGACCCTTGTCGGCGACCCTTTTTCTCTTTCCTGAGCTTATTCGCTTCAGTCGTATGTCGCACATTGCGTCTTCTCTTAGTTTCCCTGTTTTGTTGTTCTCTCTCTCTCTCTCGGTCTCTCTCGCACTTGCCGGATCCTCTTCACGAGCGAGCCAAGATATGATTTAGTATTTCTGACAGGATTAATAATTTTCACCGGGCTTGTCGCCGCCGGTGCTCGCCGCCTTCTGGTAACAGATGTTCGGACATCTTCGCGCATCTTTTCATTTTCATTACCCAACTCTGTTTACACTCACACGAGGAAAATCATTTTTTCTCATTAGGCTGGTTATTCCGGTCGCGACAGCAAATATATCGATTTTATAAGTAGAAATGATGAGCTCCATTAAGAGACTTGCCCAGTGTGAAGTGAGGTCACGAGTTTTTTTAAAAAAGGACAATAACCTTGTCACATGAAATGGGGATTCGAGTGTGGCAAGTTAATTAGATGCGCGCCAACAGTTGATTACATACTTGAGTAACACACTGGAAAGATGTCAGGATCGGATCAAGCGCGGATCAATGACAAAGAGATGAGAGCCGTTTCTCCCTCGGCCTGGAACTCGAAAACCAGGGACATGATTTACTTGAGCGAGCAAGCACGTTCAATGAGAAGGGGGCGGGAGAGAGGGCATGCTAACGACGTTACGAACGATGCTCTTGGCATTAGAGAAATTAGCATACACCTCTTCTCATCTAGGGATAGGTGGACCCAACATTACAGATGTATAGAGGGTGGATACGCGGGAGTGGGAAACGTTACGTACCTATGAGTGCGCACGGAACATGGAGTAAGGCCTCTCGCCCGTTACAAAGGATTAATCCAACGTCCGTTAAGCCCTCGCTCCCCCGTGGGCCATCCACAAACTCAGCCTCTTCCTCCTGCTGCTCCTCGTGCATGGCCCCCCGTTCGCCAGAGAGTTCTGCTCTGCTCCGAGCGAACATCCCCACCGCATCGACTGGGGCTTCAACGCATTATAAGCTCGCGCGATGTATGTTACACGCACATGTAACGTGAGAACTTGCTTTGTATAAAGGTATGCGCCTAACCAAGCAACGGCAACGTCCTCGACGACGACGAATACGATCTCTCTCCCAGCCTCGCGACTATCGCCCGCTTTAATTGATAGTAATGCGTCTGGAGCCGTTGCTCACTTAATCTCGAGTTGTATCACGTATATACGAATCAAGAACTACCCGAATATCTTCGCCTTCTGTCTTTGGATAACTCTGGTATCTATTTCGGGAGCTTTATTCGCAAAGCGCGAAAGGGGTTGTTAACCGATTTCCCTTGCCCGTATTTCACTTGCAGTTTCATCCACTATAGCTTTTTGTACGAGATTACCTGAAGATTGAATGCCTCGTAGTTCGGGGCTTTGAGCTTTGTCACATCCGTATAAAAAACAATTACTATTTCAAATGAATTAAAAAATAATAATTTATTTAAATGGAAACAAGTGCGTAAGAGTTTGGATTGAATTTTCATTGGAATCTCGGAACTGATGGTCGTTCCGGTTTGCCAGGCACGTTTACCGACCTTCTTTTATCTTGTTCGACGACCTAAGAACTCTGTGGCCCGGTGTCACCGATGATATACCACCTTCGAAGCAATTCCAATCGGCTCCGGTTCTTCGAGTCCTTTTCTGTCGCTCTGCGAGCTTTGTTACCAGCTTTTGTTTGGCCTTTCTCTCTGCCTTTAGCATAGTACTCACTCCCCTTGTCTCTGCATTCACCCCAACGATAATTCACGCGTACACCATCCGCGCGTCGGTCTCATATGCTACCAGTGGCAGCAACTCGAATCAGCAATAGCGCACACGCACTCAAGGCCACAAGTAATGTCTGTTCAGTGTGCGACCAAGTTGGGGACTCGCTGCGTGTATCTCCTTCTCCCTCAGACCTTTGGAAATTCTGTATATCGTGTCAACGTGTTACGCAATCTTATCAGGAGTTATGGCACAGTCGTAATTTTCTCGTTATAATAAATTTCTTCGATTTTATTCAACGGCGACGATATGGAAAAGAAATTTTCTCATATTCGGTGCAAACATTAAAAATCAACCCATGAAAATGACGATGATCGAGCCAGATGCAGCGGAATTATTGATACGTTTTTTTTTTTTTGCAAAGTAATGATTTAGTAGAAAAATAAACAATCAAAAACTTCGCGATAGCCTTGCAGCAACGTTTCCGGTGGACGCGAACGTTCCATCATTTAACAGGAATAATTCTAAACGAAATTTGGAACAAAAATCCAAGTTTGCAGGAGTGATTGCAATTTCCAGTTTTTCGATATTCATTATGGTTCAGAACCGCGTCGTGAATGGACGATTCAAATAAAACGAGCAACCACGAGCATCCAATCCATCCAGCGGCTGATTGCATTCTCTCTCTCGGTCCCTACTGTATCGACGATCCTCGATCCTCCCATATTATGCAGCTCCCGACAGATTACAGCTGATCATGTACTCCACCAGAAACTCCACCTGTACTCCACTCAAAGACCCCCGTACATATCGACAGCTAGTCAGTTACTTACACTGCATTGTATGACCAGACGATGTAAAGCTTCATTACGTGAAATGTGCAGTAAAATATTCGCACTAACTCATTCCATACCAAGTCCATGTCTGAATGCCCCGAAGACGAAATTACAACGCATCATAATGACACAACCATAATATTTTTATGGGAAATAGTACAAACAGACACAACCCCCATGCAAACTAACATCCATCAAGAAAATACATTGCGTTGTGATTTTTTTTCGATATAACTTGCAGATTTCCGACATTGCGGCTTGTATAGCTGGAGATTTTCTTAAATGACGAATTATCGAGTAGAATTAGGCTACGGGAAGTTCTGGGATGTTTGGAAATGTTAAACTTTTGAGTCAAGTACCTTCCAGAGGATTGTACGCAAAGGACATAGGAGCGTTTAGACGGTCCACGACGAGTCGAATAATGGAAGATTTATCAGAGGATGATTCTGTCCCCACAAATTCCATTCTTGAAATTTGTACGCTGGAAATAAGAAATTATGAGGTCGAGGAGCTGATTATGTATTAAGGGTTCATTCAGAAATTGTAATCAATTTACAGTAAACTAGCCTGGATACGCCCGCTTCGCTGGGCACACAATAATATTACACACAAATTTCCACATCACATATTCTATTATGATTTTCGTCTATTTATGATTTTTTCATTGAGGTTTATTTATGATTTTTTCATTGGGGTCTAACAATTGGGGTCGACAATTGGGGTCTACAATGTCAACATTGGTATTTGTTTGACATCATGGAACTTTGTCCAAACTATGTTAATCCTACAGGCCTCGTTAAGTGTGCGATTTCAACGCTGTGAGGTAGCGACGAGTCTTTTTGCTCGCGGCAACGGCGGATTCGTAGGTTCTCACGGAATCCTGCCGCGGCTTGATTTTCGACATAATTTAGGGGATTGTTGAATAGGCCTTCGCAGCACATATCAAATGCACGTGCCTGGTCATGTTTTTTTTTAGTCAAAAACGATTGATACAACGAATTTCCCAAAATAATAATTATTGCTTGATCGTTAATTTTGTACATAACGGAAACGGAAACGTACAATTTTTTTCCAGACCTACAGGATATGCAGACAAAATATAGTGAAGATCAAAATTTGTGTAATTTTCTCAACAACAAAAAAAATACTTTTCTGCGAAATCTCCGGAATATTTCGTTGCGCAGTTTCAGTTTTTGGGCAAGCAAACACCATGAGAAAGGCAAAAAATAGGGAGATGTATAATCTAACAAGCTCTGGGATTGCCTCGAAGCT
Organism: Diadegma fenestrale; assembly: GCA_037043255.1. Taxonomy (NCBI): domain Eukaryota; kingdom Metazoa; phylum Arthropoda; class Insecta; order Hymenoptera; family Ichneumonidae; genus Diadegma; species Diadegma fenestrale. Next base: position 7,540,986 of record CM073315.1, read on the forward strand.
ACCACAACATCGACCACCAACCATCGTTCATTTTAGCTGCCCATTGCTTTTTTTAATTTCTCTTTTTTTCACCCTGATTCACTCAGGTATTTTTACTCGAATATATTAAGACTCTGCATCATATTCGCGTGAAACTAATTTGGGCTAGTAAATCTATAACTCTGTCAAGAATCGAAGGTTGAACTGAGCATATAAATTCTCTGATACGGCATGGGGGGCAACGTGTTGAAGAAAATTATGGAAAAAGGAGGTGAAAAATCTCAAAAGTCCCAAGATGGACAGAAATGATTTGCTTTTTAAGAACCACTCGGTCTATTAACGATTTATCAGCAACCTTCGTAGCACTTCCAAAAAAAAAATGATAAATACAGAGGCACATTACGGAGAGGAAAAAAAAATTCCAGTACCACAATATCAAAACGTCTTGCGGAGTGAGGCAGTTGAAAGAAAAAGTTTAAAGTGCGTAAAAGCCGGTACCAAATCGTAATGGAACTCGAAGGACGAAAAGTAGGTCCCTGAGGCTTTACCTGGAAATAATGGCGCACGCGGCAAGCTTTATTCTTTGGCTCATCATTTTTTTGTCGAAATTATAGACCAAGCCACTACCTGGAAGGCGCCGTCTCGTCGTTCTCGTGCTGATCGACCGTTTTTTCGACTTCTTTATGGTCTAGAAGTACAAAAAATTATGAGGAGATGTCGTAATTATCGAAATTATTTTATTCTCGTCGGACAAACAAAATTGGTACTGCCCTTTGTACTGGGAAATAAAAGAATGGAATTCGCATTTAAAAATCAGCTCGCAATTCCGTATTCTCTTTTCAAAGCAACAAGATCGTGATATTTTTCGTCTTCTCTATAAAAATAAAAATCTGCAGATGATTCCGAACTACCAAAGAATTCAATCCTCGAAAAATTTCAATGATCGTATTCTAAAAGGAGTGAGTGAGTGAGTCTTCAAAACGCTCCAACGTCTGTGGAATCTAATTATTAGCTCATTTCACGGTGTTCAGACGGCGATTGTGTATGGGAAATTCGCCAGAGAATAAACAAGTGTCCATTTTTTCACCCACCTCCTTGAGAGATGATGGACAGTCCGAATAATTGATTGATTGAAGACACAAGATTTTACATTTGACCCAAATGTCAATCAGCTTCGACAGAGATGGATCGAGGGGAGAGAAAAAGTTGAAATTCCTTGCCAGACGAATGATGGTAATGCGAAGACAGGTTGGAAAATGGAATTCATGCTCAGACGCTTCAAATCTTTTCCATTCGTGAAACGAACGAGTCACAAATATTTGAATGACGATTGAGTTCTCTCGACGGGAGGGCTCGATTTTTAAATATTCAATGAGAATGCCATGTCTGACCGCATACCAGTTTTTTATTTTCTGTATTGCGTCAATTTTTGAACACTTCGTCCTGCTGTTTTTCTGTCTGCTGAAAAATCCTGTTTCCTGTCGGTTAAATACTAAATTGGAAAAAAACCATGTTTGCCCTTCGAATAACATGTTGACGATGAGCGCTAACTTATTTATTGAGGCCTCGCATGGCGTTATCGAATTTATATAAGATGAAGTGAATTTCCAAGGCGCATTATCGGCTTTTGCGTAAAATCGTTACATCGATAAATGAGTGGCTGTCGTTTGAGGCTAAATGCTAATAGAATAGCCAAGTTGTGCTGAGCGCAGTTCTCCATCATGATGATAATAATGACTGAGAGTTTTGTGTATACCGGAGGCGGCTGCTTGTTGATCTAAGTGGTTTTATCAATGAGAAAGCCCTTAGTACATCAGCACACGTTCAAGTAGTGTTGGCTTTTGCGGCTGATTTCTTCAAGGATCTAGACCTGTCTGCGAGAAGCCAAGTTCGAGAGCTCTTTAAAAATGCGCACGTCGCGAAGCGTGCGAGGTGGTTTCGCTGTCGAGGAGCGAGGTAATCGAGCCTCGCAGGATTCCTGCGGTCGTGGAATCTAATTGAGACCAAGAGGAATTATTGCCCATGTTTACCGGGATGTCGGTATACACGGGGAAGCGATCGAACACCAACTCGTAGCTGATTCAACCTGAAAACATACGTGCGGTCCCGTACGAGATACTTTCATCGACACTGGTTTTTCCAGCCGACTAGTACGCTATCCGTAACTCGTTCTATTACGAATCCATATAACTATATTGAAATTCCGCATAAAATGCTGCCGAGAACTTGTAGAATAATCTCAGGCTCTCATCTTGACGCTATACATTCCTTAATTGTCTCATGCACAAATTGGCCGTAGACGCCGATACTTTTTACGGAATCTTGGTGTAAAATATAAAATATGAAAATGTTTGGTGAACCTAGCGGTCAAATGGTGTTAAACTATCAAGGCTGACTTGTAAAACAGATACCGCAAAGAGCCAGGGCTTGGCACGACCGTAAACGTATCATCAGGAAATATACGGAGTAGCGAGTAAAATTATTTATCCGAAATAAAAATGTGTAAAGCTGTAAAAAGGTCATGTTGAATTCTAGGTGGATGATCGTAGAAAATGTTTCGAAAGCGGTATTTCGCTGGCAAGTTTGAGTTGCTACTGGTATTCACATGAAACGATGACTCGTCGTTGAGAGACACGTCGATAACAACCCTTTATTTAGTCGTTTTTGTTGTTTTTTATCGTTCGCGCAAGGATCCCGTTCTCAGAAGTTCTCTTGATCGCTCTTCGTTCCTTTCTCTTCCTCTTTCGTTTTGACATTCTCATTCTTCGTCTCTTTCTTCTATAACATTCTACGGGTACAAAATTGTAACGTGTCGCACGTGGCGTTCCGCAATGGTAGATGCTATAACCCCCTGGCCACGTATTATATGTGCAGCACTTTGAAGTAACCTACCAAGTACGTACAGCATCAGGAGCGCGTTCCCAAGCGCGTGATGATTTATACACGGCATCCCGTAAATCCTGATTCTCGCCTGGCCATCTTTTTCTTCAAGAGGGCCTGGCCGACCATTATCGCCTACAGTATTATCTGCTGCGTTGCTGCAAACCCCTGTGCATCCCGCAGGATACTATATGAATCTCTATATATTCCGTGTTCTTCATGTATCGGCGTCTTGGCAAGTTACATTGCATCGTTGATTTCTGTAAAGATACACACATGTCGAATTAACCTCGAGGCGATCACATGAATAGCGCAAAGTGAAAAATTTGTGTATCTTTCTTCATCATTTGTTGCTATATCATCTCCCATCAGAAGACAAACGCTGCACGCATGTGCGTCATGCATATGTCGCTAACTTCGCTTTCTATACCTAAGTGTGAACGTCTCTCCCGCAAGCGAGCATCGCGCTCTCGCCATCGCTTATATTTTAAAGAAAAGAACCAAGACAATCGCGAAAACTTCAGCCGAACATCCACGTCATGCAACTTTCATAAACGTCCGCCCGGGCGTTTACACGTTAGTCGTACGGCGTCGGGGACCTCCGTCGTAAAAATGTAATTACGTATCCTTGAAATGACTCTGGAGCGTTCGCGAAGATCGTGCACATTCCACGCCATGCGTGTACTACAGCCTCAAAGAAAAAATCCAAACAGCCATCTGAAGGACATGGAAGACCCACGATGATGGTCAACCAAACGTTGGCCTAGATATCGGCTCAACATTTGTATACGATAATACGTCAAGTTCTTGAAAATGCAAAACATGCAGGTTGTTCTGTCTACAAATCCGAACTATGATCCGGAGAGATCGACGTCATTGTGACTTGGGAAATGAAAAATGGTGATAAAAAACGAGGAATTTTCACTTTTCATGGAATTTGTTGCATATGAAATAAAAAGAGAGGCATGAAATGTGAAGCAACCAATGGTGGAGCGACGACGCGGAAGCAGGTATTGAATCTGTGCGTTAATATAGTTGAACTGAGATGGTCTGATGTTTATTCGCGGAGATAGGTAGACCGGATTGGCTTTCGCGATGTGGTCAACGTGCGTGCAAGCAAACTCACGAGGGCGAACGAAGAACCAGCATCTTCGAGGAATGAAAAAGGAGATAGTGAAAGGAAAGGAGAAGACACAGGAGCGAGAAGATGTGGCTGCGGTTGTCTGGTTGCATGATGCTGAAAGAGAAGGAACGGCAGTACGTTAGCAAGGCGGTAACTCAACAACAGTGTTGGCATTTTCTCAGCTCTTATCTCAGCTTTTTCACGCATTTTTCTCGTCTCCTGTATCCAGTTTTTATTTTTATGAACCCTTCAATTTGTTACTCGCGAATATGGCGTTTTAATGGAAATAACGCTCACATCGACAATTAGTCTTTCATACAATTAAGTACCACGAAACTATGTCTAATTAGTATGTAAATCTTGGAACAGACTGTGAACCAAGTGCGAATTTTCAGGACATTCCAATTAAAACTGTGTCAACATTAGTTCTTTAATGACAGAATTAAATGGAGACTCGACTCGAGGCTGTTTTTCTTGATAAAAAGAGCTATTGACGTATTGGCAGTTGATATTTCGAGGACCTGTCGTCATATCAGCCAAGGAGTCGAACTTTGCTCATGTCCTACCCACGACAATCGTTACTTCGGGTTATCAACTCTTGTCGAGTTGCCGACACAGGACGCACTTGGATATGCCCAAAGAATGAGTCTCTTTGACATCCCGCTATCAGAAGCCTGCGTGGCATTCGACAGGCTTTCTCAGCCCACATTCTTCATTAAATATGAATCAGTCAGATCGGATCGCCAACGGTGAGAATCTAAGAGATTCCGTCATGACGAGTGCGTGTATACGCGACTGCCACGAGCACAAGTGGTATTGAAAAATCTTGTGAGTGAATCCTTGGCAAGTAGCACTACTGTATATACAGGCGGGGAACGGCAGAGCGAGTTGATGGTCTCTGGACAGAGCAACGGGTGAATATATGCTCGGCACGTCGCTGTAGGATCACGTACCCCGAGCTCCATCAGGGCCCATCAGAGCCAGCTCTGCAATCTGCATAATTCCCTTCTGAAACTCATCCTCTCTCAGTCCAATCCTTCTCACAGTCTTGGGTACGCTCGCGAGTCCAAAACGAGCTCTTCAATGGGTCCTACCTAGGCCTTCGGGGCATGTGGCTCCCTCTGCATCTCTTACCCCCTCATGTGTTTATTTTCTTTTTATTCCTTTCTTTGCTTTTTCATTATTCCCTCGACTCCGAGGCTCCCATGCGTTTTCATCCACACAGAGTGGAGGCCAAACTCGACGCTGGCTCCTCAAGCCAAAGCTCCTCCAATTTCGTGCCTGGCACTTTCCGTACCTTTTTTTTTCATTACTCTTTTTATTTATTCATCTCATTCCAATTCTGGTATGTGAATAATTCGAGATTGCGATCTTCATAGTGTAGTGATGAACTATTAGATTCCACACACCGATTTCAATCGCGGATTGTTCAAGTTTTAGGCTCCCCTACGAGTAGAATAAATTCCCGCCACTCGATGAAAAGTCCTGGATCTTTAACAGTTGAACTTTTCTGTCGATCCTCCCAGGAGTCAATCATTGCAAAACATTTTCTATAGATTTTGTGATGGAAAACAACTCTGTAACGTCATTACACGAGCAACATTTCTCTTTGTCACGAGATAACTTAAGCGGAAGATAAGTGGTTTCCTTTTTGAAAGAAACTTTAGTACAGCAAAGAAAGTAGAAAAAAAAGACGGATGATGGTTGGGTCAATAGAGGGAGCTATCGGATATTCTCAACGTTCCAAAAACCAGAGAAGTCTCTGAAGAAAGAACGTGTTGGCGTCAAACGATAGCGGACACGGTATAAGAAAGAAACAGAAGTGGAAACTGCTTGATTCAGAGAAGAAGGCGACGAGGAAAAGCAAACTATAGATGTGGAAGAAAAATATTGTAGAAGCAGGGGAGCGTGTTTGCGAAGCTGTTAACTGAACGGCTCAGAGAGCTGTGTGCGGGTTTCACTAGATCTCAACGAGATAGAGATGAAAGTAAAGGCAGCAAGATAAGCCTTCGTTCTTGCGAGTGGTGACGTTTGTACACCCCAATCTCGGGAAGCTCCCTCATCGACAGCAAATATTTAATCAACATTTTTTCAGTTTCTCTCTGTCGCCCATCTGTTTGCACCTCTACTTGGCCAGCAGCACCCTCAAACAAATATAAGAATAAGGCAAACCTGTCCTAATGTACAAAGTCAATATGGTGGCGCGATATTCCTTCGAAACGGTAACGCGGATGTACTATTTTCGTTTTTTTGACGTGGAACAATCTTCGTTTTGGCGTTGCAACATTTAAGCGGAAATCAGTTTGTTCCAAGATTCCAAAAAAACGAGATTTATGATCTTTCAAAGTGGAATATTCACCGAAACGGCTAACGATTGGGTTCGACCTATAAGAGCATTTTCGAAGAATTCGTCCTAGAATCTTGACATCGAGTATATGCATTAAGATTTGTTATTTATGTTGACGACCTCGTCTTTCCGTTCCGCTGACTATCACGGTGTGATGCTCTTCTTTCATCGGCGATTCCAGCAAGCGTAAGATTGAGGCGATCATCGCGAATCGAGCGTGTTTGAGATCCGGACGTTACTGTCACGATCAGCGTGGCTGTTACTGGAAAAGTGGATTGGAAAGCGGGACACGCTTCATTTCTTCTTCGTTCTCACGGATTATTCCAGTTTTTTTCGAGTAATCGAAGAAAATTGCAAAAGTGTAGCAATTATTCCGTGCTAATTGATCCGCAGCTTGTTCCTAATAACTTTATATCACGATGACCTAAAATGCTTTCCGTGCGTAGGTCAAATCACTATAAAAATGCATTTTTTATGATTTTCTTCGTTGTCGACTAATTCCAAATAAATTCGTCGACTGCTGGATAAAAATTCTACGAGCTGGAATATTTATTCTTCATCGAACAAGTCTCGGTCGCAGTTTCTTTATTGTAGTGCGAGAACTCACGCGAGGCTTATGCTTACCGGAGTACCCTGTAGGTGCAGCCTGTCCCCTCCCGGAAACGCCCAGGAAGTCGTAATGAGTCCACTGTGGGAAAAAGTGAAGGTGCCCAGCATTGCAAGAGTTTTCCTCCCGCAAGGCATTCCTTACCTCACTTAATAGGGACTTAAGAAAATGTAGATGAAAGTGCCTCCATTAAAAGACTGCTCTTATAAAATACATTGATCAACACTCATCCAAAACGGTTATCGTTAATGCATTATGATTTTCAGAACAATCGAACCATCCTGGTAATAGCGTATCGCTTCCATACCTGGACACCAACAAAAACCACAACATTCCAACTATACAAACCGTATAATTTGTAGCAAACGTGAATGTTATGTTCTTGCTTTCGAGATATTTAATTTCGCACGACTTCTGCTAAGACTGCTATGAGTTCATAAACAGTCATTATATCCATTCGCGAATACTTGCGGATGAAGAATAATTAAGGTATTATTATGACAAAACGACTTTAGTTAGGGTCCTTCAAAATGTCCTATAAACGTTCTTGACACCAAAACCAAACGCTTTCTTCTGCAACGAAAATTTTTCTGACGTTTAGAATTTAAGGCATTCAATTTTGAACTTTTCATTTTCGCCACCTAAAAACGCGTTTAGATTGACATTTCGTTAAAAAGTTGCAAAAATCGAGTTCGGAAAAAATGTATCAATTAATTAATTATTCAATTAATTGATTGATATATCAATTATTAATAATGAATTAGTACATTCTTCCCAATATAATATAGTATAATTAATAATTTATTAATTATATTAATATAATAAATAATATATACGCGATATAATTAATAATTTATTAATTATATTACTGAATAGCAGACCCGTTTTCAAAAAAGAATAACGAAAATTTGTTTTTTTTGGTCTTTTGAAACAAACTCTAGATTCCTGATACGGAAATCTTGAGTGGAAAATTGGATAGAAAATTTGTGAGAAAAATGGAATCGAAGAATAATTATCTTATTAGTTTACATGAAAATGTACAAGTGCATGGTGGTTAGTGAATATCGAGAATTCTTGGTTCTCGTTAGTTGGCGAGGAATATCGAAATTGAAAAAATTAAATAATTTGAGAAACGGAACATGTTTGAATGTAATTCTATCATTAGACAGCTGCTGTTTACATTATGCATGAGGGAAAGAGAGAAAAAAGGAAGGTCAATAATTCTCATCGCATCAATTTGGTTGGACGAGGATAAAACCGGGGACGAATACTCGAACTGCTTTGAACGTTGCGGGTTGAGGAAGTCTGGAAGCATCGCGTCGACCGCGTGCCACCTGTCCTTTGGGCCCGTGGTCGGAATCTGCATGCCTCTGAGCGTACAAGCGATGCAAAGCGCGGCTCGTGAGGTCAGAGTTCAAGACCCGTAGATGGAGACGGAGCTTTGCGATAAGTCATCGCGATTGAAACCACTTTGCCTTAATGCTCCTTATCTCGGCGAAAATGTATATGATGAATAAAAGCGTGAGAGAAAAATGAGTTGTGATGATTCCTTTGACTCGTGAATGCGGCTGATGCCATGTCAATGAGACAATATCAATAATTTGTGCAGGCTGCTGCGAGAAAAGAGAGTGATGGATGTTTGAAAAAAAGCGAGCTAAGAATACTGGAGAAAAGATTGTTGTTCGATGATTATAGAAGCATATAACGTGCGGCGGAGATTCGGTGGCGGATACAAGATCTTATGAGGAGATTTGCCGGTTGGATTTATGTGGTCCGATAAGGAATACAAGTGGTGATTCTATCAAGATGATACGGCGTCGAAAGGATAGTTGGAGGAGCAGTAAGTGGAGAAGCCGGGTAATTCTGAGAGGATATATACGTATGCAAACAAGGGGGCTCTGGAAGCTCAAGGTATAGGGAATATCAATATTTCCGTTGGTCCATGGTGGAAGGATTTGCTTGGGGCTTTATCCGGAGGATAGGTGAGTGGTTGTGTGTGCGATGCCGCATTCGCACGAGGCCGTGAGCCTTCGCGGGCGTCGTGGGTCCCATTCGCGCACACACCACACGTATTAGAAACGAATAAGTATATAAATATATATCGAGTGGCTAGGTTTGCTTGGTCGCGGCAATTGGCGTCAGGGAGAGGGCGTCTTGGGAAGGAGCAGGCGAGAACGGGGGGCTCTCTGCGCCGCGAGATGCTCGGTGGGCCCGGAGTCAAGAGTTTCGGTGGGGGGAGAAATATATAGAGGCCTGCGAGCGGGGAAAAGGGGTCCTCGCGACATGGAGCCTCATGCCGATGGTGTTACTGCTGCCTTTTGCTATACGTTCCTTCGCGATATCCCTGAAAAGGGACGAAGAGGGAGACGCGGGTGGGCGTAAACGCGCACCTGTGTCAGTGCGTGTACACCCTTCCTTCACACGGGACGCAAACGCTCTCACCACACATACTCAATACAGACATAAACGGTTCAACTCGCGATCAGAGCCTTATGGTTATCTTGCTCACTCCAGTTCCACCTTAATGTTTCCATCGCGGTACTGCTACGGGGACCAACGAGATGCTAAAGAAAGAGAGAGCCACATAAACAGACGGAGCAAGAAAGACACTTCCCTCGCTCATGGAGACTCTATAACCCCCCCTCCCCCTCCCCACCTTCTTCATTCTCGAGGAAGGGACGGGGCACGCCGCTCAGTGCCCGCGCGGCTTCAGGACGTCCCGTCCACGCCGATCTTGTCCTCTCGATCGTATCACCGTCTCCGGGACCAAGACATTCTTCGTCGCGTGCATACACAGTGAACCTATCGAAACTGCATGTACACTTGATACTTGTGAACAAAATATCGCTACGTTCGTCAGTTCAAATTGGATTAATGTGATGCATCAAATGTTTCAAGATAACAGACATTTCGTATGACTCACCGAAATGCGTTGATCAGAATTTATTTATAAAAAAAAAAACCGATATGTCTTGATCCAAGAAATTTCAATTTCCACGTTTCTAAAATCAAGATCGTTCGGACGTGAATAAATGTTACAATTCCTTTCGAGTGCTGGTCCGTGTAAACTCGAATAATTGATCAATTGGAAATAAGAACTGGTTCAGGACTGGATTGGAGAAAAATTAAAGTCACTTTATATAAAAGAAAAACAAAGTTGCAGCGGAGCTGCATTGGTTGCATGTTGATCATCAGGGCGTTAAGAAAATTTAAAACGAGAAAAGGTGCAACGCGTCACAGAACATTCCTAGCGATACGTACTCCGGCGGAAGACTGTTTTTTTTGTTTTTTGTTCATTTCCTACGCCGAGTGCATACGACGCGCATACGCGTGGCGTAAATCTTTTATAGCGCTGGCAAGCGGTTAGCCGCACGGTCGTATAACCGTTTTGCGAACGAGCAATCGGGACCGAAGAAAGAGCCAGATAGACCTGTGGGCAAGATGTTTTTTCTCCCTTGGGTGTAGTACGTGGATGACAAGAATGACGACAACGCACGCTCAAAGAAAGAAAACGACATTGATTCTTCGGAATACACCGAGACTGTTCGTGTCGTGTTTGAAATAAATTCCTCGTCTCATCTGGTTACAAGTGCTTAGTATCCCTCCGGTGTGTACTTGATTGAACGTTATCGTCGCATACGAATTTGTCTTATCATTATTTCATCTTCTTCGTGGTGAATCATCCGAATCGGATCGTCGAGTCTTGACTCGCGAACGGCCTTTTTTAGAGCATTTGAATAAAGCGACAGACCAATTTGGATGCACTTCACCGTGGCCCAACAGCTGTGATTAAATCGTCTTTCGCCGAATCCATTGAGTGAAACGTTAAGTGTCGGAGACGGCGAGTGTTTAGCGTTTGGTAGGATCGTGAAGACGCACCAGCGAGAAGAATAATTTCTCCAAAAGAAGACAGTAGTAAAAGTAAAGTGATAAATCGCGGTGAAAAGGCTGGAAATACTGGTGGAATGAATTAGGGGAACGCCTCACGATTCGCCAAATGACGCACACTCAAAGAGGATCGTCTTTAATAACTGGCCCGCGTGATACACGATAGCCCGGCGTGGACGTTACGACGTAGTGTGCTGAAAAAGAACAACCTGTTGAAAAAAACGTTATCGTGTGCCGAAAACGACGACGACGACAACGAGTTGTTGAGCCTTTAGGGCTCCGAGATACCAGCCTGAACCTATTAAAACGTTAATCTCTCAGACTTCTCGCACTACCGGTTATACATACAGATCGAGCATCACCTCGCGTCTCACTTCCCTCTCGACGCGGCTTAATGCGGCTCCAATCTGTCGCTCTTTCTTCGCTGCTTGTGTTTCTTTCGTATACACACGAGTTTAATTCTCTACTCTCTCCATTGGTTCAACAAAACGCGTGCCAATTTAACCCGATATTTCTCTATAGTACGCCTGAATCAAAAGAGTCTATGAGCAGTAGAAATAAAAGAAAAAGAGGTAATCGAGGTGTATTCGTGCAGGAAACACATGCAGGGTGGCCTTAGAGAAAACGTGCAACAACGTCAGCAATCATCTCGCGATGAGTGGCATCGATACGGAGTGGACCAGCTTACAACCAGCAGTACACACCTGAGTGAAGACGAGGATCAAAGTCACGAAGAAGACTAGATCGAGGGTCTCTTCTAAATTATAGTGCGGTGCGAGTTTCTACTATGCTTTTCGTTATGAACGAATTAAGTGGTAAAACACATCCGAGCAGATGAAGATGTAGATTACAAAAATATGCAGCACGCTCTGTTGGAGATTGTCAAGAACTTCATTTGCTATGGATCGTGCGCAATTTCATTCACCGATAATACCATTTCTGGATAAAACAAGTGAGCTTATCGACCCAGTTTCATTTTGCATCGATAACTTTTTTTCACGTTGCATTGTGGGTGTGCAAACGATCAACTGCGTCCAGTTGGCGATTATTCTGTTGAGTCAGGATTAAAGGCATTTTCAATAGATGCCGAATTTGATAGAGGAAATTGTGATTACTCCGTGGACTTGGTAAACTCGAACGTTGCCATGGAAAGATGTCTATAAATGGTGATTGTCGCCAAGTTCAGTTGCTGTGTCCTCCACCAAGAACAAAAAATAACAAAAAGGTGGTAGCTCTTTCCAATAAATAGAAAGCCCTTGCACGCGAGGATGCTGCTCGCTAGATCCTCACGAGTTGTTGGAAAAAGAGGAATATCAACAAATGGTAGCTCGATAATATGTCGAGTCTTGCTAGAAGAAGAAACACCGCGATCTTCGGATCTCGAAGATGGTGGCAGGGTGGTTGTTGGGCAACGAGAGCTCATCAAGAAGCGTATCTGCGCAAATTGTACTCGAGAAAGAACGTCGAAGGAGCGGCACAAGGTATGCTCGGTATCGGTTCTGATACGACGCCAGGAATCACGGAGCTTTGCAACAACAGTCGTGAAACAAGCGCATCGTGGCCATCGAATCATGACGTCGAGCAGGTCAACGATGCGAGTCATTATCTTGACAATTTTCTGAGAAACCGTCATCAAAACGATGAGAACGATGATTCTGGATGTGCTACAACGAATAACGCCATTTCCGTTCTGCCATCGACAGAGACGCGTCCAAGCCCTACGGAAAAGTGCGTCGAATTCCTCACCGGTGCGCGGTCTTGTGTACATTTCAGTGACAATGCTGCTGTTCTGTTTGATCAGCAAATCGAGGAATCGCCTTGCCACATTGAGGTTACCGAACACAATCTAGACAGAATTCTACATTCCGGTTATCAAGATGTTTCTGCGTAAGTCAACAAACTTTCAAGCTAACAATTGATACACGCTCAAGTTGGCGATAGAGGCTGAAAGTTCCAAGAAAATCAACGAAATTATCACCTGATCTCCCAAATAGGGGCCCAATCAAAACCATGAACGGTAGTTCATTTTCGAAACTATCAAACTGCTCAGCCTCCGAGCTCTTTCGTACGAGTCATCGTGGAGAGATTAAAAAATGAGGTTCAAACTGCTAGGGATAAACGGCTTGCGCGTTATCGTGTTGTCCCTCCAGTAATTTATAATGATGACAGGCAAAATATAAAGCATGTTGCACTTTTCACTGCTTGTTGATTTTCTTTATGATTCCATTCCGTCGAGACTATTCTCTCTGTTATTTGCTTGATTATGTCTTCTCGTTTCTTCATATAATGTTGTTGAATCACATTAAAAATAAAGAAAATTCTCTAATCATAATATCAAGCCAACCCAAATAACGCACGTTATTTCAACCGACTGATTATATTTAGTAAAAAAAACAATCTTTGCTACGTGAAAACTATTTTTATATCCGTGAACGAGAAACGAACGTCTCAACTGTCTCGACCCGATCTCCGGAGTTGTGTAACTATATTTTGGGATGTAAAAAGACGCATTTAAAATCAGCGATATTCTCGTCACATCCGCATCGATTCGGCGATAAAGTAAATCAACTGTCAATCTTACAAGATTTTCTGCTTTGTACGGTTCACAAAGACGAAACATCTCTATACAGAAGCAAAAGTCGACATGGTATGTTTTTTTTTAAAACACAACTCTAACGAGTTGATCAGCATTTTGAAATGAGTTGAAAACGCTCGGAGTCAAAAAAGTTATCGTGACATGATCTCTCGAAGGATGTATAAGGCCTCTAGGAGGCATCCAGACGAGAGAAATCAGGAGCAATATACAGAGTCTCACTCTCTTTGCTCAACTTGCGGAAGCATGACTCGGTTTTGTCGACTCCCGCTTATAGAGGGGCAACTCTCGGTACTTAGACCCAAGAGACCCCGGGAGGTTGATGTACTTTCTATTTCCACGCGCGCGTGGGACCTTCGAATGTGGGCCGTGTACGCACGTCGCAGTATCAACGCGCGACCCCCCTCGCTATTTACTCTGATCACGTCTTTCAGAACACCACTTCCACTCGTAAGATCATTCTCCCGTAAATGGGGACGATTGCGCTCAAAATCTCCGAAACTATAGAAATTCATAATGTCATTATTAAGCTTAAGGGACTTTCTCAGGCAAAATACTCGAAACTGAGACTTAAAAAAGCAATATAGGACGGCGGATGCCTACTTCTCAAAAACTCTTCATCAAGAATCCATTGCATAAAGAATTCTCGCGCCAACCTCCACAAAAATCAATAACTTGATGGATTAGGATTTTTTTAAAGATTGTCGACGTGAGTTTCATTTTCTCGAAATATGAGGCATGACCGAAAAAAACGTGCATCTGCTTTTTGATCATCTCTTTTGCACTCGCGCAACTTCGTAAAATGCCACGAACACCGCAGAAAAAAGAAGTTTATTGAAGTTTATTGCAGTGTTTCACGATTTTTTTTAAATTTTATTATTCATGGTGCCAGAAAACATTTATTTTAGCGTATAATGCATATCATGATTTCCAATTCGCAATTTTACTTTGAAACTCGTCTGTTCGTAATTCATACATTAAAAAACATCATCGAATTACGCTTACACGAATTTCGATGAAACTTTGCTTTTTTTTTCCTTTACAACAAAACAACGATTTTTGAGAACGATATTATTTATCGAATGCGCTGATATAAATGATAGTGGATGTCAAAACGTAGAAATCGAGCATCAAGGAATATGAAAAGGATCGAGTTTTAATACTACCAAAAAGTCGTGCGCCACAACGAGTTTAATGATTGCAAGTCGTCTCACGATTACGGAGTCTGAATTCAAAGAAGCTGAGACCACAAAGTCTTGTGATAAAATCTTTAACGTCGGATTATTCCATTTACGAAATAATTGAGATGTATTTTGTAGAGTTTTTTTCTTCCATTATTAAGCAGTGCGATGGTGAAATGGATTCTTCACATCGTTGTTCACGCCTCTCTAATGGCCATTTGCTCGGGACCACCCTGTAAAAAGAATGATATTGTTCTATGCTTCGTTGAAGCAACGGAAAGTATAATCAATCGGAGGCAACGGAACGTCAATGAAGAAGCAAAAAGAGTACTGACATTTATTTTGTATAGACGAGGAAGGAGCAAGAGAGCTCGGAGAATAATAGAGATCGAGGACTTAAAATATTCTGGCCTTTATCCACGTCGTGGAAAAAAAAACCAGGTACAAGAATAAATTCCCGGGCGTTGATCAGGGTTATTAATTTCCGAGTTTACAACGAGTGATACGGTTCCTATGAGAATTCTTAACGAGTTTGTTCCTTCGTACCCCGAAGCACAACGAGAATGATTTCTATCTCTGTCTCAAGACTCATCAGCCACGATTCGATTTCATGTCGACCATTTGAGCTTTGAGATATGGCAGAAAATTCTCCAATTTTTATTAATCCAGCTCGTTTGCAACGTTATTAAAACTGTATACAAGTTTTCTCTGCTCGATCATTAACCACTTATTCCAGCTGTTCTGTTAGTCAAAGTTAGTTTTTCTCCATGTACGGTTACTGGGAGATTGGTCCAGCATGTTTGCATCCAGCTTTTTATTGATTTAATGCTCGTATTATTCAAATAATTTATTTTATAGTGCCATTTATCGCCGTTATTACCCACCACCCTTGACCACATGTTTTTTGCCCGGTTTATTTGGCCTGGCGAAGGTTTGCATCGGCTTCATTGACATATACACCGTACTCTATTCCAATTGTCCCTCTTAAGCGGTTGCATTGGATGTATACGAAGAACGTCGATGCAAATAAAGCCCGTGAGCAAAAGCGTAAAAGCGATGCTCGTCTCTTTATTAATCCGTCTACGCGCTGGTGCGTGTGCTTGTTTCTGATTCCTGTCCCCCGAGATGTTGCTTCTCCAGATTCAACTGTTGGCTCGATTTCATTTAATTCGAAGCTCACATGCGTGTTATTCTCTTCACATGAGATCAGGGGCATGGGAGCAAAGAGTAAGAGCGAGAAAGTCGAGAGCACTTTGATTTACGGCACGAATGCTCCGGGCGATCTCAGCCTGCTGACCATCGAGCCCTAATTGGAATTCGAAAGAGAGAAGAACTGCTATGCTCCTGGTGATGTAGCTGCGCGAGTCTCTTAGTTCGCTTAAATTTCATTCTCCTGTACGTGAATGCGAGCCGTACAGGATGTATCAAAATTTCGTAATGACGAATCGTTGCGTCGTGTTAACAGCAAACCAGTCAATTATTCAGAGCAAATGCCTCTAATTAATTCGCCTAAATGCCCTGTCAAAATCGCATGTACCAACCATTCAATCTGATGCCGCTGTGAATGAATCTCTTGTACAAAGCAAAAATGAAGGATTTTATTAAGTTGCTGAATAAATTGGACAAACGATCTGAAATTATTCAGTCAGATCAATTTAATTTCATTTCGCCAAGTCTGCTTGCACAAATTTTGGTGCATCCTGTATGTTGCGCTCGTTTGATATTACTCACAATCAGAAGGATTGGAGGAGAGCGGAGGTTTGAGTTTTTTTGCTGGTAGCCAAATTGGAAAGCTCGAGCCTCCAGGTAAACTCGACTCTTATTCTTTGACTCGTTTCTTTCTCAACTTGTTCTCTCTCGTTCTACGCCAGTTTGTCTTGGTCGCAAGGCGAATCGATTAGACACGTATCACCTGCCGGCGTAATGCCTCTTTCCCGCGGTTCCCATCCGTTCCCTAAGATGATCTCACGTTTCTTCATGCGCTGTATACCACTTAACATTTTTACTTAATATCCGTATTATTCCCGAAGAAGCTCGAGATCATAATAACATCTAACGTACTTCTTCATGCTCTTTCGTTACAGAAAGGTGTGCAGAAGCTGCAGGTGTCCCAGAGAGGATCATCAGCGAGGGAGCAGCGAAGCGGGCGGTGGTGGCGGCGCGTCTGGTCTCGCTGGTCTCACCGGGACGGCCTCTTCAATGGCAATGGCGATGGCCTACCAAAGCGGAGCTGTTCCTATTCCTGGTCCTGGCGTACCCTACCAGGAACCATTTAAAAGTCCTGTACAACCGCCTCCCGTTTTGCAGGACCAACTCATGCACCATCAGAGACTTTCACAGAGCGACGACGACAGTGGATGTGCCCTTGAAGAATACACCTGGGTGCCACCTGGTCTGAGACCGGATCAGGTAAATGGACTTCTGCGTATACAAAAATTCATCCCATTTTTCCTATGTTTTTTATAGAATCCATTAGTCGACACATTGTTTTATTAGTTTTCGGCGAACGTGAACAATCCAACATGACTCTTTCCAATAATCTAAAGTCATTGCCCTCTTCTCCTTTTCAAAAAAGTCGTAACTCGTGAACGCTTTTTTCTGCGTTCAGGATCATTCTCACGCACAAATATCGTCGGACTCTTTCTATGCTCGGAAACAGTCTGGGAAATAATCCCGGAAGGGATCTTAAGATGGGTTTTAAATAACTAGGAAAAGAATGACATCGAGTCCTGTGTCATTATCCACTCACAGAATCACAAGCATCATACCTAATACGTTTCTTGGCGAATTGAATTCATTATTTCGATTGAAGCTAATATACGTAACCATGCTGGCAATCATATAGAAACATAATTCCATAATTATAATAGTTTCGTCCGTAACAATGCACAATAACGAAGAATTTTTTGTAAATCACGGAAAGGCAATCTCGAGGTGACGTAAAAACTTTGCAAACTTTGCAAATGCGACACAGCAGTTTTTTAAGAAAGAACTATGGGCTCTTGGGGGGTCCACCGTGCCTGCGAGAACTGATGAACAGACAGAAATGTCGGGATAAAGCGATAGACCGTGCTCGTAAATGCCCAAATAGATTTATGCCTGGGATCAGTAGAAATAATTTAAAAAAAAACACCATAAAATGGACGCTGCTATTTCTATGGCGAATGCTGTGTAAAATAAATAAACACGAATCGAAGATTCGGCGGATCAAATTGAATCGGAATTCAATTCAGAATTCAATTTTGACAGACTTTTCTTATTGTGATTTGACAAGAGAATTGTAAATACTACTCGGAAATAATTTATCCAGGACTTGCCTTCGTCACGCTTATAGAAAAAGTTTTTTTTTCCACGCCAACTGCTGGACGTACTTTACATTGATAATCCATAATCTTATTTACGCCGTCGCACGTCAATCACCGCAGGCCATTTTCATTTCCGGCGTCACACAATCACGCGAAACAACGACGTCTCTCATCCGACCGACTATAACGAGAAAAAGTCTTCATTCGAATTTAATGGCTGGATTACTTCGGGCTAAAAAAACTTTACAAAGTCTCGCGTGAGAACTGACCAAAATAACCGGTCCCTGAAAAAATTTGACACTGCGAATGGCTATTCCAACGTCTTGACCAGCTGGCGTTTTGACTAACGATTTTGACGTTTCTACTTATGGATCAGTGGATGATAAAATCATTTTTGTACGTAAATGACATTTTTAAAAGAGGTAACAATTTTTGGCGGGATACAAATTCATTCATTCGACCAATCAAATTGTATTCCAACGAATGATTCGACAGTTTACCGCGACATTACCCATGTGATTGATGCGATAATAGTGTTAATGATCATAGTCCAACTTTTTTTTCTCAAACTACTATTTGACGTTCCTGGACTAATTTAATGGGAGATTCTCGACGGCTCGTTATTAAATATTAGGATGTTTTGGATTGACGCTCAAACTTTTATTGACCCGAGCCATTTAAGGACGTTGTATGCAAAATTTTCTATTGATAGTCCCTTAAATTTCCACCACACAAAGAAAACAGTGACATCCATTAGCTCGTACAACTTTAAAAGATTTCACCATGTAGAAGTCGAGATATTTATTTATAAAAATCACAATTTTCAGTAGTTTCTCATAAGCGCGTGTCAAAAGTTTCGTTCTTCAACATTAATCATTTCGAATTTCAAATGCCGAAGCCTCTTAAAACTTTGCATACGCTTTTGCGTAACATCGAAGAAGCTTCAATCAGTTTTTCTATTAAATCGATCGTAAGTTTTTTTCGAAATTTTGTTTATTATATATCAAACACAAATTACCTCGGACGATCTTAAATTCAGAGTATGTTGGTCTTCAATCAATTTGTAACAACTTTTTTCTGTGATCTTAGGCTCGCAAACCATTTTATATGTATCAACCCGGCGTGTGTATACTAAATTTTCGAGTGCACGGTTCGTATACCTACTGGAAACTTTAGGAAACAGTCGGGATCGAAAAAATCTGAAAAAATCCTGGATTATTCATTCAAGTGTCTAATGAATGGCCCAGCAGCCGTTGAGCTCGAAAATTTAAGGATACTCGACGCCTACTCTTTATCGATAAGGGAGAATTTAGAATTTCAAATTCACCGGTTCCTTTAAGGACCCAGTGTGCACACACGCCGGGTTAATTAAATCAGGAAAATTTGATGGACTCGGCAAAATCCAACTTTTTGTAAGTGGAATATTTTTTTGTGTGTGGAAAGTAATTTGATTTACATTGAGCGCGTGATCAACGAGTTAAAATTGTGCTTTCAAGTGGTGGAAAGGTCACGCGGTATTAGATGCGCGGTATAATTATCTCGGAGAACTCGTTTCACGGATAGGAGGATATATTTCAAAGATTCTGGTTGTTTCTTTGTTCGTTCAGGTCCACCTGTACTTCAGCGCATTACCAGAAGACAAGATACCCTATGTGGGGAGCGCCGGTGAACGCGAAAGGGTCAAGCAGCTGCTCCAACAATTACCGCCCCACGACAACGAAGCGCGGTACTGCAGCGGGCTCTCGGAAGAAGAGAAAAGGGAATTGCGAGTATTCGCGGGTCAGCGGAAGCGCGAAGCTCTTGGAAGAGGTCACGCGAGTCAGCTCGAAAGACCTCACGCTACCGGATGTCGAGAGTGCGGCCGAGCAATCGCGGCTAGCGAAATGGCTGTTGGAGCAAGCAGAGCCGGACCAACAGCCTTGTGGCATCCTGCCTGTTTCGTCTGTTGCGTTTGTCGACAATTGCTCGTTGATCTCATATATTTCTGGCGAGATGGAAGACTCTACTGCGGTCGACATCATGCCGAGACCCTAAAACCACGATGTTGCGCTTGCGACGAAATTATACTTGCCGATGAGTGCACCGAGGCCGAAGGGAGAGCCTGGCATATGAGACACTTTGCCTGCCTTGAATGTGATCGCCAGGTCAGTCATTATCATCGCGTTTTATCTTTTAATACATTGCAATTTCATTCAAATTACCGTAAACAAGCTTTTTCCACATGCCCATTTATCGATAATGGATAATTGCATCGATAAACTGATGAGTCAACTTGGCGAGCAAGCCATTAAACTCTTTTTTTTTTTACTCAAGTTGTTTGGAAATCTGCATATCTGACTACGATGAAATATTTTCTTCCAATAAACCTCGAAAATGGGTCATTTGGAAATGTTTTCGATTTCTCTCTCAATTTCTTCACATCAACATTTCGCTTTTCTAGTGACTCCGTTTGACCGTTCGTTATTGTTCACAGCTTGGAGGTCAAAGGTACGTCATGAGAGAAGGGCGACCGTATTGCCTTCATTGTTTCGATGCTTCGTTCGCCGAGTACTGTGACAGCTGTGGTGAACCTATCGGGGTCGATCAAGGTCAAATGTCCCACGAAGGTCAGCACTGGCATGCAACCGAAGCGTGTTTCTGTTGCGCTACTTGTCGAACGTCCCTCTTAGGACGCCCGTTTTTGCCGCGACGCGGTGCTATTTATTGCAGCATTGCATGCAGCAAGGGCGAACCTCCTACGACTCCTAGTGATTCGTCAGCTGGACCTCCGCCTCCCCCACCACCGGCCTTTCCCAGGTAAGCACATCAATCTTTATCCACACATCGTTCGTACCAACTTTCGTACCTACTCATACGAGAAAACATTTTTTTTCTTCGAAAAATCCAAAAATCCAGGCAGCGATTCCTGACAAATTTTATCTGCTGAAATTTCCTTAATTTCTCATCTGAACTGAATTCTTTTGGTACAATCATTCCAAAAGCAACTATTAGGGAAAAAATATAAAAAGACCCATCGTGTGTCCAATTGCTGGAAAAATATTTTGCCTCGTCAATCATGGCAACCCTCAAAAAATCGTCAAACTTTAGTAACTACTTCTGTTTCCGCGACCTCATCTTTTTTGCCACGTATTTTGATGCTTTTCCTATAATTTAATGTACTTTACGTCGTTCGTGATTTTATTTCCATCGAATTAGATTGTTTTTGGTTCGAATTGCATTTGAAAATGGTAGTAAATGGTCAGAAGCAACTATTTGAAAATAAATATCTCGAACTAAACGACCTCGAAGTTTTGATCAGATTCACAAATTTTGTTGGAAATGATGCTAAAGTTTGCAACGTTGGAATGCATCGAAAAATATTTAATTTTATTGAAGATTCGTTCAAATTTCAATTTCATCCAAATTTTTTGAGCCGATATGCTTTTCGAATGGCAAGAATTGATCATTTTATCATCGTAATTACATTCTGCATTCGAATAATTATTCTTGGCAAAGATAAAAATGAATTTCGTTGCGTTCCAACGATGCAAACTCCAGAGTCATTTGTTGGAATACTGTAAAAATTGGCGTATTTTTTCGAAACGGAAAAACGAATATGGGATTGCGTGTAGAAGAATTTGTCAAATTGCAATTATCAGAGTTTAGGATTCGTTACGAAACAACTGTGAAGAAATGAAGAACATTAGCTTTTTATCATTAAATTTGTAATAGTTTTGTCTTGTAGTTAACATCGTTTGAGCGTCGCTGACTTTTTCCTTCCGAATGTTTTGCTATCGTTGGCTTATAGCGCGGTCGTTGCGTTTTCTCGAACGGTCAGGCAGCAGAGATTTATTTGATTTTTTTCATCTTGAACCGAGCCCGTGGAGGTTTTTGTGGCTGAAACTGCTTGCCGATAATGGTTCGAGTTAAACTCAATTTGCGAAAGTCATCCATAGAGAGCCGCATACAGTCTGACACGAAGGACGTTAGGAATGAAGGAAAAATCGAAAGCAAGAAAACGATAATGAGTAGCGCAGGCCCATCTCATGGTATGTCTCAGAGAGACGTTTTTTAGTTTGTACAGTTTTTATCTGCGAGCAAACGATTGCAAGATTCTTGGGATTCCGTTGTCGATGCGGACCACCTCTCGAGATTTTTCTTTATCCGTGGTTGTCGCCGTTGTTGCTCAGTACGGAAGACTAATCGTTGCTTCTCTCTCGCTCTTGGCTTTCTTTAGAAACAGCAGAAAAGCTCCGACGCCGAGTGAAGGCTCATCGAGCCCTCCACCACCTCCTCCGCTGACGAGGCATGTCATCAGTTCAGCAAGAAATTCACCCAGAATGCTACGGAAACATCAGCAAGGATCAGCTTCTCTGGCTACGACTCCGACTCAAGCTTCCGCACTCGAGTTTCCGGCTGAACCTCTTCCGGGTTCTGGATCTAGACCCGGGGGACTCGACAGGGTAATTCTGGAAAGAAACCTCGAGAAGGCCCTCCAGGAACGAAATATCCATCCCGAAGAAACGCCCAACGAGCTCGGAAGGTTCGAATCTCAGTCAAACACTGTTACATGTCCATTTAATCATTTCTCTGTCCAATAGATTGTCGAATTAATCAAAATTATTTATCCAGATTGATGCAAGCCAGGGATCGAGAACCTCTTCGCTGTGTTCCTACTTCTGCACCGACTCACGCATCGAGCATGCCGGAATTGCCGCCTCCACCATATTTGATTGGCCAACAAAGTGCCAGTGCGAGTCTGTCTAGTCCTTCCGCCGATGTAACCGATATCTGTGGAAATCCTAGCATCAATGACCCGCCCACTCCAACCTCCAGGCGCGTTAGATTTCAGGCCGATGACCCACACGCCGTCTCATCGTCATCGATGCCATTGAACAACCCAGCGGGTACACCGCCTTCACCTTCGTCTTCCAGGCCCCAAGTACCTCGTTCCAGAAGTCTTCAACCTGAAGAGGTCGCAAGTACTTCGTGGGGTATGTTCGTTTTATTCAAATATTGATCCTGCCCAGTAACTTTCAGTCCTAACGTTCACACCGAAGGTTCATTGAACGAAAAACTAATATCACTTTTTCATAACATTGTAAAAAGCGCTTGGGTGAGTTTTAATTTCACCAAAATCGAAGCCAATCAGGACAATCTAGTCGAGCATTAAACGAGTTTAGACTCATAAGCCACAGTAACTACGAGAACGAGTAAAAGTAAAAATGTAGAGCTTGAAGAAAAAATATCCGTTAATCCTTCAATCACAAAACCAGAAACTTCCGGATTCTTTGAAAAAAATCGTCGATTGTAGGTGAAAAAAAATTTACAGTGTTTGGTCGGAGCAATTAAAGTTGTCGAACAAGTGAAGTTCATTAAACTGAAGAAAAAAAGATGAGTAAATGAAGCAACTCGAGAATGCAAATATCGCAGAATTCCGGTTTGCCGAAGGTTTTTCCTCATCAGTTACAGTGAGATTAACGTGTCTGAGTCTAAACAACACGGAAAACAATTATTGTAACTGGGATAGAAATTATGACTTGAAAATACCGGAGCATAGCGATTATACGATGCTTCGTTCCTGCTGAATATTTTATTTCAAGAGCAATTCATATAATATAGAACAAATACAAAGAAAAAAATGAACGAATGGAGAAGACCCGAGGAATGATTTATTTTTATAACTCTATGAAAATACTAAAATGATTATGAAGCAAACGGAAAAATATTTGGACAAAAATTCAACAACTTTTTGGTGGTTCAAAGTTTTCGGATCAAAAATTTACTTTTTTCTTCGAACGAACGAAAAACTGTAATGTCGTTTTAGGGCGCACGACCCTAAATGGAAAATTGACGAATGGATGTGAAATTTAATTTTTTTGTAAATTCCTGATGAGAAAATTGGTTGTAAAAAAAATGATGTTTGGAATATGGAGAGAGTGGTTTGTGCTGTTTTGGTCGTAATCTTGAAGCGTAGTGTACCTGCGGCAAGCGCAACGAAAGCACTTTAATGGAACGATCGAATGAAATTTCTGGAGAATTTTAATAATTATCCCAAATGAAAGATAGAGGGTAAAATGCAATCTCAATTAACGGTTTGGTTGGATCTCGCTGATTTCCAGGAAGCGTTGGATCGCGAACGAGACACGAGGACGAAGAGAGTTGCTGTTCAACGTGCAGCTCGTCGAGCAGTTCAGACGAAGCCGCAGCTTACGCCCTTCCACCACGACGTGCCTACGGCGGTGTAAGAATATCATACGTGCCAAACGACGCGGTAGCCTGTGCAAGGCGACGTGCAGGACCGTCTTCAGCTACCTCGGGACAATCGCAAAAGGATGCCGAGAAATGTGTAGTGTCCTGATCTTTTCTTTCGCGGTTCAGTCCGCGCAAGATGAAAAATCGATCTGTCAAGAAAACTCTTGGAATATAATAACCTGCTCGTTCGATTAAAACAGAAAAAGCAACAAATCGTTTAATCGCGTATTTGCGCGAGACACGAAAAATGCCTTCTTTTTTGCTTTATTCTTTATATTATTAAAACTCTGTCACGGAGCATGCAGGCGAGCTCCCTTTATTTGTAAATACGATCTGTGTTCCATATTACCATGGTATTAATAATATTAATTTCTTATTTTAAGAGAACATGAATCTAGCGCCAATGTAAATATTTAAAATGATTAAATGAGGATGAGCTACACCGAAGCTTATTGAAAAAACAAAAACCTCTCTTATTCTTCCCACATTTTGCATTTGAACCAAAAATCCAACCCATTAACTTTACTTCAATCTCGAATCCAACAAAAATCCAACAATAGTTGGTTTAAAATTTGATTCCGTCGCTCCGCGTATATACGAATAGCAAATTTCTTCTTTACCGGCGTTATCGGTAATTGAAAACTCAAATCGTCACGCAGGAGTGATCGGCATGATCGTTAGACAAGATTTTAACGCGATTAAAACCTCAGAATGTTAACAAACTCTGAACGTGTATCTCGAGCATCAAAATAAACGAAATCTGTCGGAAAATCTATAGAGTTCGGCGGCTCCAATCTCGTATTTCAAACCCATGCGTTGCTAGTGGCAGAAAAGAGAACTCATTCAGGACAAAATAATTTTTCCATGTTGCTTCCACTCGTTTACTCTAGTCTCCGTGGTCTCTGACACCTTGCCCGATTTCGCGCGTTTCGCTTTACCTGAGAAGCCCGCGAAAATATTGTAAACAAAGAAAGTTATAGTTTCTTCAATGATTTCTCTCGAGATGTAAAGACATAAGAACGAGAATTCTATCGTCATATGTTGCGAACCGACATAACCTCAAATCACTTTCGGACCTCTGGACAAGACGCAACAAGTAGTAAAACATTATTCAAACGTGATGACGTGAAATCAAAAGTCAATCGTATCCAAACATTTGCCTTCTTTCCTAATGCTTCGGGAATCAAATGTCAGGACAGTGGTGTAAAAAAAGTCGATAATTCGTAGACCGAAAAGAATAAATGGACAGAAGGAGGTTAAAATCGCGAAGTGGATTGTTGAGAGGACTTTCCACAGCGACGAGTTCACAAACGTCTTCGAAGGATCCGGAAGCACCACTGTCTGGTTCGTCTACCGCATCCTCGATCAAGGGATCGCAGAGAATTTCAAACATGGAAATGCTGCGGCGAAAAACACAATCGTCTTCGAGCGTTACGGAAGCGACAGAAAAACCGAAAAATACACCAGAAAAAAAAAGTCCCAAAGAAAGGCCGGGGCCGTCTCGCAAATCCAGAAGATTCGAAGAAACGACAATGTACCCGGAAGAAGAACCGGCCAAAACCCCAAAACCGAGTCCCTTGAAACTTATGCGCAAAGAATCTTCGCCAAGCCCTTCCAAAAAACGTGCGATAAATATTCCAGAGCGAGATCCATCGCCGCAAGAAAAATTGCTGACCAAACGGAAAAGATTCGCTCGCAATACTATTTCGGACAGCGAAAGCGACAGAGAAAACGTAGGGGAGTCTGCCAGTCCCTTGAAATTGCGACGTTTGGACCCGAAAGTCGTGAGCCAGAGGATCGAGAATTCAAGACCTGGAGAGAAAACAAATTCTCAACTCCCCAGAAGTTCTCAGTTGTCCTTGAGACGAACGTCCCAGAGAGAAAGCAACATCAGCCTCTTGAAAAAATTAACTTCTCCAGCAAAAGCACCGAAAAGCCCGGAAAGTCCAACCTCGCCCTGCAAGGAAACTGGATCCAGAAACTCAAACAAGTTGGAAGACTTTTTCAAACGATCGGGCATTCTTTTGAGCCATGATGACGGACCTCATCAATTGGGTACTTTTATATTTGCCATTTTAAACACTCTAATCCTTGACTTGCTTTTCGTTCAATTGGCATGAATTTTACGTCATTGATGACTCAGAGATTCACTTTGAAAGGAAAAATCAGGCCAAGAATCTTTACTGCAAAATATTCATTCGTCATGACGTTGAAGTTTGCATCGTTGGAATGCAACGAAATTCATCCATTTTGTGACAAAACTCGTTTAAAAACGAACGATCGATTTTTGCAGATAAACTCGAAAGATTTCGATGTTTTATAAAATAATACATATTTTTCGTTGCATTCCAACGTTGCAAACTTCAGCCTCATCATTCGTCCACTGCCAATATTATCCAGAAAGTTTGGCTTGGCAATGAAATTACTCGATAATAATAAAACAATATAAAATGGAACTTGTACATGATGTTGAATTTTGCATCTTTGAAATGCAACGAAATTCTGTTCTCTCTCCAGCAGAGCTCATAATTGTTATTTTATATTTGGTCTGGACACTAAAAAGATCGTTGACACAGAAAATTGTCATGATTTAAAAAATAAAATGAATAATAGATAGAAAAAATATTAATTATTGAATCTCAACGTTGCAAACTCTCGTTACACTCTTGATGCTGACGTTTTTGTATTTTCCAGACGACTATCCGGCGATAATAGTGAAAAAGATGATTGAACTATTGACCGAGGGTAAGTTCAAACGAGACGAGATCGTGGACTTGTGGAAAGCGTACACGAGGGACGAGGAGAATTTGAAAAAAAGTCTAAACGACTTGACGATGACGAGTAGTCAACCGGCCTACGCGGCAACGAATTTTTCGCTGGTTAGGATGATTCTCCAGGTACCGCAAGTGCAAACGGCGGTGATGACGCAATTATTGGAGAAATTGAACGAGGCGGTTTTGCTGGGAAATTCTTCAGAGGACGTGCCTTGGGCATCTTTGTTGTTGCAGCAATTTCGATTTCTCGAAGTGATTGTTAATACAGATTCGTTGACTCTGAAGCTGGAAGAATTGCTGGAAACTTGTCCAATTTGGTTTCAACGGGAATTGATTTTGTTTTTACCCGACATCGTGATCGACGTGCAGCACCACGCGATCGCAGAAATGTTGAGCAAATTGATGGAGACTCAGGTCGAACTAACAAGCGTAATACTCGAGTGTATATCGAATTTCACCTTGGGCAAAGAATATCTGGAAGAAGTGCGTGAAAAGATGCTCAACCTTTTAAAAACGAATTTGGTAATTGGGCGAGTACCAGCGATGGCTCAATTCGTACTGTCCGAATGTCCAACGATCGAAATCTGTGAGAAAACATTGAGTGTGTTGAGATCGTTGGATCTGCAGCCTCTGGTGGGTGAGCAGAGCGAAGAGTATTTCACGACTCAAACGCTTTTCGTTAACAAATTGAGGATGAGTATATTGTTGTCAAAAACGATGTTAAAAGCAGCGATAAACGTAATTAAAAAAACAGAAGATCCTCCGAAACCTCTGGACTTGATAATCCTCTTGATCGTGCATTCGAGGAATACGATGAAAAAAAACTGCGAAGCAATTTTGAAGCAACACGTAAAAACGGGCTTTTATCGAGCAAGTTTGTTGACGTCACTTTACCAAGATTACAAACAAGTCGCCAAAGAGATGCAGTCCGAGGCGCTGCAATTCGCGAGCAATCTTTTCAAGTCGGAGGATCGAGCTTTCGCTGATTTTGCTACCGAATGGTTCAGGGCCCAATTCGTTAGTCAGTCCAACACGATTTACAAGCAACGCGAAGTAATTGAGAAAATGATATTTCTAATGGGTTATAACGATCAAACAGCCAAAGGAGCGTTGGAAATATTGCGAAGAATGACGGAGAACGAGAACGAAATGAAATACCTTCGGGCCCATTGCAACCACATGAGAGTGTTATTAGAAAAAATGGACAATTTCGATCTTCAGGAAGTTGCAACATTGAGCGATTTGTTGTACGCCCTTTGCGCTCGCGATGATTCAGCTTCGGAAGCCTTGAAAGACGATCTTTTTATCCTCTTTCAAAAGCAAATGTCAAACTTCAAGACACTGACGAAATGCAAAGGAGTTTTGGGCGCGGCAATGGCGATAAAACATTTGGCTGGTAGACCCGAGTCGTGCGAATTTGCCAAAGAGTTATTCGCCAAAGTTAAAATCGGAGTGAAAAACTGTCCCAGATCGAGAGCTCTGTTTTACGATCAAATCGGCAGAGTAATCGCCGACACGAAGGACATTGATTGTTCGTTTCTTGAAGAAATAACTGAGCAGTTCCAGGAAGAATTCGTCAACGATTACATGAGCGATTTGAATGATTATCGTGGGGAACTGGTACCGAAATTTGGGCTAAACGAGCCTGCGACAGAGCCACAAAAATGTGTCATCAACTTTGGCGATGGAAAGTACGGCGCAGTCGTACCAGCTTTTTTCCGTCTTTTGCGAATTTGTTACATGCGCAAATCCAACGGCAGCCTGGACGAAATCAGCGTTCTTCTCGGTTGCCCCGTTCTAATGCCCCATGACATGGATGCCCCGGAATCTTCGACCCTCGATCTCATAATTTGCTGCATCAATTGGTTCAGAGAGCTCATCAACGGTTTCGTTTCCCAAACTGATTCGATATTGCAGGAGCAAGTTTTAAAAAGATTAGAAAACTTGATGACTCTCCAAGCAGAATTCAGTTGTTTGCTGACCATGGCGGACCCGCGTTATCAACCGCCACCTTGTTATTTCCATATTTTTCCAGCTCCGCCGTTCGTCAAGGTCGAGAAAAAAACGGGCAAGAAAGGAAAACGTGCGAGTGTGGACAAATCCATTAAGATTCCGGAATGGGAAGCCTGGGAAATCGGCTCTTCGCTCTGCTCCAAAAACTCCAACTATTTTCGACACTTGGATGCGACAGTCGTCGATCTTCTCGACCTCAAAATGGACCACGATCGAAGTGGATCACAAACTTTCATCACCGAGCCACAGATTTGCTTCCTCATCAAAGAACTTTTGGGAATGTTCGAAGGCTGTGAGCCTTCCGAGAGTCTCCTTCGCGATCTCGTTCATCTTCTTCCTAAAATATGTTCCAAGCTACAAGACATAATAGGAGAATTGAGGGTACAAGATGACACGAAAAATCGACATGCTGCTAATTTAATTTTGTCCCTTCTCACGGAAATATTCGATTGCAAAGGTTTTCGAAGTGCAAAATATCATCCGTTGTTACGAGGTATCTACGAATTTATCCTCAAGAATTGCACGGCCATTGCACGAACCAAAAATCGACCATCAATTACGTGAAAAGAATGTTTTTGCTTCAATCTTTTGATGATTTTTCAGATGGGCTCAGGACTTTGGCCGGTCAGATCGACAAAGCGAATTCAATGTTACGATCGTCGAAGGAATTGGTAGCCGAATCGTACAAATATTTTGAGTCACTGGCTGACGTGGCTACGGACATATCGCTCGCATTTGCAGTTGTGAAAATGTGTCGATCATTGATGAAACATTCCGCCACGTTTGCGCAACAATTCAAAAACAAACAAGGTATAATATTTTTATTAATTTATAACCGGAGCACATTCAAAATTGTGGGTCTTTTTTGAAGGACAAAAAAACTGAAATTCTCCCTATTAATCGTTGCATTTGTTTCATTTTTGAATAGAACATTAAAAAAAAAAACGAGATTCTCAAGAAAAAAGTGTCGCTTGGGTAGAAAAAGTCCCGAAAATCCGCGGAACGTTGAGCTCGAATGAAACAATTTGCCCTAACGATTTTTATTTTTCAATCAACAGCCAATTTAGCCTCCGGTTTCCTGGCTCTGCAGTGGCCGGACGATAAAGCAACGGGAGCTGCGTACAAAACCGCTGTCATAGGTTTCCTCACAAATTGGATGCAAAACGAGCCGAATCCGCTAGAAACAGTGACAACAGTTTTGGAATGGTTGCCGAACGAAATAACGACGCTCGAGAAAACGGACGATCGTCTGGAGCGTTTACCCGCCATAACGAAAGCCATTTTTCACAGCATGTTCCAAAAACTGTTTGAAGGAATGATAAGCGGCGTGAAAATCTCGTTGGACGCAGCAAAAACGTGAATATCTACGATTTTCCGTGTCCTTAAGAATCTTGCTCGATTTTGTTCTCGAATTATTATTTTTCCAGCGATCCTGAGAGGATTAAAGTTTGGCAACAAGTCAGCTGCAACGTTCAAAAGTTTGTGCAAATTTGCAAAGCCTCCTCGCGTGCCGTTCTTCTCCCCTTTCTCAGATCGATGACTGCACTGTTGAGAATTTTCATTACAAGTGGGATGCCCATCCTCGAGCAAAATCTTCGATTCCAAACGGAAGAGGTTACGGGAATCTTGAAAATGATGCAAGGCGCGTAAACCAAGAAATTGCTTTCTTCCTTTTTTTCTCCATCTCGTGCATCGTCAAATCTAACAAAATAGCAATTTAAATTGTTGGGAAAAACGATTAAACGATTTACTTGCTTTTTTCCATTTTTCAGGTGGGACGAGATACTTGAATATGGTTTGCGTCGATTGCATCGAGAAGAAAGACATAACACTGGCAAAACTTGTACCGCCTGCGAAACAACTTACCGAAAAGTTGTTGTACCTCGTAAAAGGCATGTTGGTTTATAACAACAGCTCCGACGCTTTTTGGATGGGAAATCTTTTAAACAGGAATTTGGAAGGCCAACAAATTTGTTCTCAAGTGAGTATATTTGGAGTTTCTTCTTCAAGGACTTATCAAAAAATCCATTCTGTATAATTATTCGTTCGAATTTTGCAACGAATCATTTTATTCGGTTCCTTATTTATTTGTGTATTCAGTCATCTACGGAGGAACAAAACACAACGAGTGCCAATGGCTCCGTCGCTCCAGATTCCGAGGACGAGGCACGGTCGGAAATTCTCGATAGCGAGATCGAGGAACAAGTGTCGGACGAAGATTAATAAAGGCTCTCAATCGTCAAGATTTTTCTCAGTCGCGAGTTCGACTGCGAGACTTGCTTTTGTTTTGGAACATGCTGTGAAAAATGGCTTTCGTTATGGCGGGCGGGTAAACGCTCCAGACGATCGTCCGTTTTTTCGAGCGTCGTTATTTCGTTCGGCAACCATTGCAAAACTGCTATTTACTTTCACGCAAATCTTTTGTCCTTTTTTCTCTGGCGATTATTTCTAATTAGTTTATTTTCTGATTATTTTCTAATTATCCTCAACTGTTATAAGCTCTATTTTCTAAATAATCATTTTCAAACTCGATGGAGAATCACTTTTTGTAAATCAAGTTTACTTTAGCTTAGTCTCAAAAGTTTGCGATTTCCACGTCGTGTCGGGCATTTTTGTCTCTTCGATGAATGTCACGTTGTTCGATCCATCAACGAGCAATATCGAGTGAGTTCTTGTTCTGTAATCGAGATGCTCGTCATCCACGCAAATTGAACTCAATTCTTCGAACCATTTGGGTGACCTTATTAGTAACTCCGGATCCGGCAAGTAACTGCGTGTTCAAAAAATGTACAAACTTTCAATGATGAGAAAATCGTAAAGAAAAATATACGAAATTGTTATTTTGATTGTTGTTATCAGAGCGCAATTACCGTTTTTTCGACTTTAACATTTTCAAGAGGTTTTTGACGAGCGTATCGCGATCGGAAACTTCGATTCCTTTCACGATTTTCCTCATTTCTTCCATTCCAGCCTGTACTTTGGCATACGGTCGCTCCACGACACTGTTGCTCACGCCGAATATGTCACCGACATACTTTTGTGGTCCAGAACTGTCTGGCGAACTTGATAAGTAGTGAATGCTGGCGTCGCTGAATAAAAAAAAGTCAAAAATCGTGTATTTCGCGTACATTTTTATCAGTATCGGAACTTTGGAAAAATTCAGCTTTTGAAACTCACTACAAATCGAGTAAAACCAAATTGTACGGATTGTAGGTTTGGGACGTTTGATTAATCTCGTGCAACTTGTTTAAATAATTGTGTGGCGAATCGTCAGACGTGAGATAATCAACGACGAGGCAGCCACGACCTTTTCCCGCATCTCCGGCGACTCTCATGTAGCCAGGTAAATTCAAGAGAGTACCGGCACGACCTTTGGTTGAAAAAGCGAACCAAGTGCCACCTTCTTTGCCGGGTTCGATGTCGACACCTTTTAGCAAAAATTAGGAGCAAATTTATGTGAATTATTCAATCTGGAGGACCAAAAAATATGGGATTCAGGTCGTAACAAGAATTGGGGTAAAAAAATGAAACTCTTTGACAAAATACCTCCCAAACAATCTGGATGTTTGTCCCAGTAATGAGCAGGTTTAGCTGGCCTATTGTAAATCTCGTCACGATTCGAGGCAATGATGAGACGATACGAATTTTCAACAGCTTTCGGATTGCGGTAAACAAAGAGGATGCACATTTTGAAAATGGATACCGAGAAGCTAAATGAGCCAAGAAATTTCCTGAGGCTTTTCCATCAAATGGATTTTCTGACTAAAATGATGTTCTCCAAGATTTCTTGTCTCGTTGTTTCTTTCCTCGAGCTGATAAGTCTGCTGGTAAATCGACAATGATTAGTGACGATGATAAATCAAGATAGGAGCCAACCTTTCGACGCATACTTTGCCCGGAACAGTGTTTGGAACTCGGAAAAAAATTTTAATCGGACGGTGACATTGATTTGTGTAACAATGATAAATTAAAATAGAATCGCGAACACGGTACGATGCTCCAGTAAGCGAGAAAAAAGCTTCAATGCCGGAGAAAAATTATTCTTTTCGCGACTATATTAATACGTATAATTCTTAATGAAATGAAAAAATGTCATTTCCATTTTTCTGGTGGATTCTCGTACCGGAATTTTAATAATTTTCTAAAAACTGTCCGTCATTTTCATAATTCCTGTACATTGAATTGGACTCGGAAATTGCCGCACACACAGGGTTGTTAAAAATACGTGAATCAATGAAACTTACAACGTTTATCATAAGCTAAATTGTGTTTTTTTTATTCCTCGTGTTTCCAGCCACGTTTTTCTATTTCCACACGATTTTTTATTAGTTTTCTCGCAGTAAAACGTGATTGTTTGTTACATTTGTACGTCTCAACACGCCGACGATGATCGTTTATATATTTACACGTGTCCTCAATTCATACAAATGTTAATGCGCAAAGATATGACAATAATTATTATTATACATTATTAGGAAATGTGTGTTTAAACGTTGATTACACAGGGGAAGCTTCATACGGAATAAAACTCTTATTTTCAATAAAATTAATTTGCGCGTATGTCGAACGAACGAATAAAGGATTTGTCAGCTTAATTTCCTAGAAGAGCAAACATTTCATAATACAGAAAACGGAAAAATGTGTAAAAATTCGTGATTCAATGCCGCTAGAGAAAAATGGTGTATTTTTTTTTTGGTAATCAGCTTAAGCAAGAGTTCAAGAGTAATCGTCGTATTGCAATCACTGTTACATCCAAAACGACCCGTTTTATTAAGTTAGGATTAAAATAACTCGTAATGTCACTTTAGCCGAGAGTTGGCATTTTTTTTCGCAACACAATATTCGTCACAGATTTTGTTGGCTCGTTTAGAGGAAAAAAAAGTCTAGTGAGGCCTTAATACTCTTTCGACAGTATTTCATTCTTACCAATCGTCCTCTAACCCGATGGTACAGATCTCGGTAATAATTATGTCTAATTATGTTAGCGGCGCAAAACGTTGTTTAGTTTTTCGCTCGAGTTTAATTCAATTATTGCTCTATATATTTGGTAACAGGCGGACTAGTTTTCGTAAAAGATTATCCGTCGTTTCGACTGATACGTTATTACCATAATTCACGCAGTATTAATTTCAATTTCTTTTGTTATTAGTATTATCGATCAGTTATATAGGGTTCAGTCTGAAAAAAATTTAATAAGTAGTCTTATCACATTGCAACTCTTTCGTGTTGCGAGAGCTGTTCCGCATATTTTTCGGATTTCATCGCATTAACGTCGCACGATTATCTTTTTTCTCGTGATTATTACAGCGTTCGTATGACTTACTTCCGAAGAAAACGGTTTCGCAATTTTCGGTAAGAGAAAAAAAAGCGATCGAGATGGTTCGTCAAATATTTGAATACTTCGTTGTTCAACATCTTCGCGTCAACATTTCACGAGATTTTGTTCATCGCATTGAGTTTTGCTTGTTAGAACGTGATCCGTTCGAGGTCAGGAAGAATTCTTGATACTCCCTTGAAGATGTTGAACTCTTTGGTAGATTTTGACCCAAGACATTCGTCCATGATCTTAAGTTTTTGTGCCAACAAATAAATACTTACTATCTAATTTTCGGTAACTTTACCAAAGATTCCAACAGAGGAAAAGAGCTATTGCAAATTTCTTACGATATAAAATCCATATTAACTGATTGTGCCGGCAAGAGCGGTAAACAAATTTTCCTCGTGTTATCTTGTCCTCTTACAACGCTGAGGACAGAGAAAAAAAAATGCTCAAGTTTGCTTCGCCAGGAAGCAACGAAATTCCATAAGTACATTCTCATTCAAATTTCTGTCAGGGACTCAATGAGCAACGAGACTCTGAGCGGTAAAATGGAAAAATTGTTGAAACGCATCAGCGGGCTAAGGAATTTCGTTGTCGTCGATCCAAGCAAACACGAGGATTAGGAACAAAAAGTAATTCACCCAATTTCTTGCTTATTCGAAGCCATGCAACAGTCGGAGATGATAAAAACAATAAATTCTCAGCGGAACAAGCGCCGATTAGGTTGATTTTTTAAATCGCCAAAACACCCAGAGACTTTCGAATGTTGGAAGTTTCGGGGAGCGAGACGACCCATTTCCTCAGTCCGGTGAGGAGAACGGAGCTGGTGACGAGGATGGCGCCGCCGACGGAGTATCTGTTGGGAATTTCATTGAAAAACAAAACTTGCCAAAAGAAGGCGAATACGATGTCGGCGGATCTGGCAATGGCGACAGGACCGGCCTGTTCCATTTGAAGCGCCAAAGTCAGTAAAATTTGCCCGCCAAAGCTGAAGAGAGCGAGCGCAACGACGAGGAGTCTGTCGGTGCCGCAGCGTGGCAAACAGAGAGCGCCGATGGCCCAGGTGACCGTGATGGTCTGGATGAGAGCAAAGGAGCCAAAATTAGTCATGATGACGGAGAAGTGAAGGCCTTTGAGGGCTCGCAAAAGGACGTAGGCATTTGCGCCGAAAAGCGTTGCGGAGAAGGCTGCGACGGCTCCCCAAAGATCGGCTTGTTCGGTACGGACGTGAGTGTCGCTGAGGGACTCGACGGCGTGGCCGAAAATGAGCGGAGGTCTCGTGATGAGGACAACGCCGATGAGAGTCAAACACACGGTTATTACGTTGAACAAACCGCAAGGTTCTTTGAGGAATATTCTAGCGAATATCGCGACGAAAACGGGCACCGAAAACACAACAACGGATGCATCCGCCAATGGCATGTGGCGAAACGCGTAAAAACTCAACATGAGTCCTGTCGTACCGACGAAACTCCTCAATATCAACATTATTCTTCGACCTTTGGGAAAAGGATCTTCGCCTTTCCAAATGACGATCGGTATCGCCGGCAATAATACGCCGACGAACCTAAACGCTGCCAATTCCATTGGATTCACCTCCACTAATCCTTTCACTATAACACTGCACAATGAGAAAAAGAGCGACGACAATGTCGCTAATACTAATCCCAAATACGGACAGGAACGACACTTTGATGTTGTCCTGGCCAACCGATAACTCGAGGAATTTTCGTACTCGACTTCGCAGTCCACGAGATGCTGCATCTCTAGGTGTTCCGACATTTCTCTTGTCAAAAGAAAAGAAAACACGAACAATTTTATTTTTCGAGTTGTGTTTTTGTAGTTGCTTTACGTCAAAGGTGGCATTCGGCTTGACACTTGTTTCTTTTTAAATAATATTTACCCTGGATTATTGTGTTTTTTGGTTAGGCTACGAAAAATCTTGCATTCGCAAATCCATGCAGCTGCAGCCTACTGAGCCTACAGTAAAAAAAAAGCCGATGGCGATGTTGAAAATGACGTTAGTTGTGAAAAATGACGTCGCGGCGCTAATTCCCGGGTTCGAACTGCTCCGCCGCGGTTTGATATGCGGCGAAAGCGAGAACTACGGGGCACGTCAAAAATGTTGCTGGATAAATTTATCGTATGCATTGCGATTTGACGTTAAAAATTCATTGTGCGAGTGAAATTATGAGACCAAGTGATAGTTTTAATTTTGTGAATGAGAATTTTCATCCAGCAATATATTCCTCCGTGAGGAGGAAAACGAATCATCGAAGAGCGATTTCCCTGACATGTCGCTTGGAGCAAAACTCCGCAGATAATCTAGGAACACTGGGATCGACTGCTCGTAGGAACTTTGTCATTGGTCAGTAGGTTGCACGGCGTGGCGTGGTTGCGCGTGTATGTAAAAAGCTGACAGGTGCATGCACGTAGTAGGGGGACAGGTGCGTCGTGGTGAGGATACAAAAGGAAAAAAAAATAAGCCAAGACACTCCACGCAGTTTGAACGTCGCGGAGCATGAGACAATTGAATCTCTAGTGTTGTTTTGGCTTGTGTATATAATTGTGATCAAAACAGTTTTATGGTAGCAAGTGTAAAAATGGCAAAGGACGAAGGAGACGATCTATTGCCGGACAAGGACGCAGCCAAGGGTTTTTACGCCAAGTACGAGCCGAAAGAAATTCTTGGAAGGTTCGTCATTTGTTATTGTCTAGCATCCCTCTGTCTCTCTTCTCTGGCAGTCTTTGTTTACGCACGTACATTCATAATCCCACAAAATGCGCCAAACTATTGCTTTATCGAAGCTTATCGGTCATTTCGAAGTCCGTTCATTCGGACCGATTAATTCCTATGCTCCTCACTAACCAACAAGACCAACTAAACGATTAATTTCGTCTTTCATTGTAATGGAAAAAAAACTTGGATGAAATTGGAAATTACATAATTTCTATTATTGAGTCACGTTATAAGCCACTATTGCTATTGTAAAAATAAACATTAGGAAATGTTTTAAATAGATATCGGACATCTTGGCTTAGTCAAAGTTGTGTCAAAAAACATCACTCTTTTAATATCACTCATAACCTTCAAATTGTCCATTGTTACGCGTGCCATAGACACCAAGTAACTTGTTTTTATTTCCCCACGTAAGTCAATCTTCAGAGCGTCCCGACAAATAACAACAAAAACCATAAAATGCAGTTCTTTTCCCCAACAAACATTCTACGATTAGAAAAAGTGTCTCCTGACGATGTTTACCATTGTATTACGTGATTTCGAAATATCAAGAGAAAAACGGAGTGAGCAGTCGTCGTAAACCGCAGAATGAATTGTCAACATTTCGATATTGTAGTGAAAATTCAGCTCTGATGCCAAAAATCGTGAAAGAATTGATAATTTTCATAATAATAATAATAATTCTTTATCGCACGTTGCTTTTCAGAGGAATCTCTTCGACGGTTCGAAGATGCATAGAAAAAGAAACTGGCAGAGCTTATGCGGCAAAAATCATAGACATAAGCAACGAACCTCACAATGGTACGGACAATAATACGATGCACGAGGCTACGAAGCAGGAGGTACAAATACTGAGAAGGGTCGCGGGTCATCATTACATAAGTATGTGAATATTTTAAAAACATTATCGAAACATTGGAAATTACACCGAGTTTTGGAATACGATATTGATTCGAATTTTGTTGACGAAACGATTGAAAAATGACTGTGAGAACGACGTGAAGACTCGAACGATTGAAATTTTGTTACAGTCGAATTGCACGACGTGTTTGAATCCAACACTTTCATATTTCTGATATTTGAACTCTGCAAAAATGGGGAATTGTTCGATTACCTGACGTCGGTGGTGACATTGTCCGAGAAAAAGACTCGATACATCATGCGACAAGTATTCGAAGGTGTGCAACACATACACAATCAGGGAATCGTTCACCGAGATTTAAAGCCAGAAAACATTCTGCTGGACGATAATTTGAACGTGAAAATAACGGATTTCGGATTCGCAAGAATGCTGACACCCGGCGACAAATTATACGGTGCGTTTGATTATTTCAGAGTGTGATAAAAATGGGAATATTTGAATGAAATTGTTTTCGGCTGCTTGTTAGATTTGTGCGGTACTCCGGGCTACTTGGCGCCGGAAGTCCTGAAGTGCAACATGTTCGAGAATGCGGAAGGCTACGGTTACGAAGTCGATGTGTAAGATTTCATAAACATTATTCGATTGACCGATTCGTGACGAATATTTTGGCCCGTACGATCGAGAGAGTTAATGGAAAAAAAATTGAATTTCCAGATGGGCTTGCGGTGTGATAATGTTTACCCTCCTGGTGGGCTGTCCGCCGTTTTGGCATAGAAAGCAAATGGTCATGTTGCGCAACATCATGGAAGGAAAATATTCGTTCACGTCACCCGAATGGGCCGACATAACGGGTAAAGAAAAATCCCGCTTGCAAATCTTTGAAACAGTTTTTTTCGTGTTGATGAAAAATGTGGAATTCGTTAAAAATGAGAATTTATAGTAAATTGTGTGAATCGTTCCCACAGAGGCGCCCAAGGATCTGATAAGAAAGTTATTGGTGGTGGACCCGCAAAAAAGGATTTCGATCAAGGAGGCTCTGGATCATTCTTTCTTCCATACAGTGGCAAGTGTCAATGAATATCCTAGAAACCAAAAATTTGATATCCTTGTTGATTAGGCTGAGAAAAAAGGAATAATTAAACGATCGCGATTCCGATCGAGAGCATAAAATCATAAATTCCAAACCCGCAGAGCTTGAGGCAGTTTTTTTGCTTTGATCATCGAATGAATTACCTTCGCGACCATATGACGCGAAGGCTTTGCGTTGTCTCATATTCTTCAAGTATTTCACTCAATTTTTGAATCTCCCAACACGAAACTGCGACAATTTTGAGAGAAAAGGAAAAAATAACGAAGATGAATACGGTTTTTCTTCATTTTTTCATATGATTTTTTGTTATTACAAATGATTACGATTACAGCTGTGGGATCAAGACATTGCGCCACTAAAGCGCTCGCTGTCCACTAATTCGCGACGTCTCAGTCGGATATCTCAATTAGCTTTGGTAATTGATCTGAATTTTTTTTTTTCGTTTATGTTATTGTCCATCATTCACACGTGGTTTTTGGTGCGAAACGAGAGGGGATTCGATTTTTCTTTTTTAACCAGATAATTTTTCAACGTTAATCGATTTTTCGTGTCACTGTGCTAAAAATTAATATTCCTTTTTATCATTTCATTTAATTCTGGATCATCGTTCGGTCGACGAGCCATTGTGATTGTTGTTTCTCATCCGAATTTCGCAAATTTCTGCCCTTCACATCGCACGTGGCTCGATAAAAAAAAAACGAATGAAAAACAATAAAAAATCATTAATTCTCTCGTGCTTTGCTGCGCATGAATTGCGTCGATGCAGCATTAATGAATTTTGAATCATAATCCGCTACTAACGACTCGAATTTAGTTGTTACTCACAAAAACTAATTCCTGCTTCTATATTTCATGTCAAAGTGGCTGTGGAGGATGAAAACTGGCCATCGTTCCAAAGAAACGAAAAAAAAAGTGAAGGAACGATGTCCAGCGCTCGAAGAAACTTATGAACAGAGTTTAATTGAATTTGTTTTTAATTATTCCCCTACAGGAACTCAAAGCCAAATCATTCGACGCGAGGAAACGCTTCCAATTGGCAATTATTTGTGTGCGTGCGGTTGTACGTATAAAGAGATTGCACAACACACCCGAACCACTCTCGACGTTCGTGGCTCGTGAGGACCCTTACAGAATCAAAGTCTTGCGAAAGGTATTTATGAAAGCATCGATTAAGAATGGGAAATGAGTGTCGCCCGAGAAATTTGATTCAACTTCGTTTTGACTGGCGCTCTGCGGATCGTGATTTTCCGTGGCATCTCGGATCATATCGTTTTCGACTTGCCACGAAAAACTTGACTGGAAAAATTCTGTTTTTTTCCAAATTTTTTTAACAACAGCCAATTTAGCGTCCGGTTTTCTCGGGTAGCGAGAAAATGACGGTGACGATGAATCGATGATTGTTATTTTCATCATTTCAGGTGATCGACGGTTGCGCCTTCAGAGTCTACGGCCATTGGGTGAAAAAAGGGGAGGGTCAAAATCGTGCAGCTCTATTCGAGAACACACCAAAAACGGAGTTGAAGC
Source organism: Diadegma fenestrale (assembly GCA_037043255.1). Classification (NCBI taxonomy): domain Eukaryota; kingdom Metazoa; phylum Arthropoda; class Insecta; order Hymenoptera; family Ichneumonidae; genus Diadegma; species Diadegma fenestrale. Next base: position 7,581,446 of record CM073315.1, read on the forward strand.
ATCTCTACGTAACGAATCTGAGCAGATAGCCAACGTAAATAGCCCGAAAATGAAACGTGCCTAGTTATAAAAACGTGCCATATGGTAATTCCCAAAAAAGGCCGCAGTCCCAAAGACTGAATGCAATTTTTGAGAATTATAATAGGCCCAATTCACTGACGAATTGGGATTCGTTCAGTATATTTTTTTCTCCGCGTTGAAAAAAAAAAAAAAATGAAACTCGAGTCGACGAGGAAACGAAACGAGGATTATTGGGTTAAATGAATGAGACGGTGGTGGATCGAGATGCGTTATCGATTGAGAAAATGTGCCATTTTTTTTGCGAGCCATTTATCCCGTCAGATAAATGAAGTTCGTGCCATTTAACGCTCAATTGTTTTCATGGTAAACTCGAGAATAGCGACGGACGGAAAAAATTTTAGTTTTCTACACCTTAATTTATTATTATTTACACCTAAATAACAATAAGAATTCGATAGCGGAAAATAAAATGCAAATTCTAGTCACATTTTTGAGTAGAACGTTTTGCATGCAAAAAGTAAGTTGATTTCGTAAGTCGATGGTACGTTTCTTCGTGCGATTCTAAAAACGATGAATTTCATTAGGACCAAATTTTCCATCGACACGATAAACATATTTCCTCGTTATCACAATATTTGTGTCCAAAAGCAAATCTTCCTAAACCGCAGGAATTGATTACCGATACGAACAATTAGGAATAAGTATATTTATGTATTTATAAGAGATATTTTGTCGCAACGTTGTACCGCTCAGGGACCGTTGTAGCGCGTGTGTGGTAAAACAGAAATATAGATTTAAAAAACGTTCTTTGATTATGCGATTTTCAATATATATTATCAATTTGTTCAAAAGTTGTTTCCAAAGTGATTCGCGTTTTTGAGTGTACCTGATGCATGGCCCAAAATCTGGCGATTTGTTCATCGAGCTTGAAAAACGTCGAGTTGGAAATTCGAAATGTTCTTCCATTTAAATGGAAAATAATTATTGTTAATCAATGAATTCGTTTTCGCAATGTTATCTTTACTCTGATTTATAATGAGTCGAATAAAAAAATGGAAAAATTCAATTTTTTGATGAAAAGTTCGAAATATTAAAAAATGTAGTTTTTGAAAAAAAAACTGAGACTCGTAGGGTATGTCGAGTTAATATTCTGTCTCTTTGAATACCAAGACACGCGGTGTTTTTTAACAAACAACAGCGGCTGAGGGGAAGAGTGACAGAATGAGCAGCGCCAGACGGAGCGAAAGGAAAGTATGGCAGTGGCGCGCGCGGCGTAGTGGCAGTAGGTTTGATGAGTTGAGAGTAAGCGGCAACGTCGCGGCCGCCCCTCTCCCGTAGTCGTTCCGGTATCGGAGGGATCCATGTGACAGAGAAGGAACGTGACGACAAAAGGTGGGCAGAGAGGGTGACGCCGCGGCTAGATCGAGAAATCGAGTGAGTATTTGCCCGGGCGAGCCGGGTGTCGGGTGTGTGTGTGTTGGTGTAATAAAAAGAAAAAGAATATAAAAAGGCGAAAAATAAAAGGAGATCGCGCGTAGCGTCAGTCTGGTGGACGTAATAAAAGAGCGAAAATAAGCCACGACTCGAATGAAACGGTGACGGGTTTCGGCTGTGAAGTAAAAAATCATCGAAGAAACACGAGAAAAACGGGGTATCGCGCGCGTAAACAGTGATAAACCGAGAAAAAACGCGCGTGAGCGGGGGGGGGGGGGGATTTGATGAAAAGAGCGTGGAAATGATTTTGCCGAATAAAGAAAAGAGTGCCGAGCAAGAAGAGAAAAAACGATAAACGTTGTGTGCGCGAGGTGCAGCCAGAGAAAGAGTATTTTTCCTACGAGGCAAATATATATACGAAAAAAAAGGGAAAGAAAAAAACTCGAGGTATATTCGGGCACTTAAGATACGTAGACATACGGGACACGCGTATATATACACGCACACGCGTTGGTGGGGTCTCGAAGGGGGGGCTGCGAGGGGAGCGCGCGCTAATAGAGAGAGAAAGAAGCCTCGAGCATTGCCTGCGTCACATGGGCAACGTTGATTGGTCGATAGAGCTCAGTGACGTCACAGGCCGGGCGACGATTGGACGATAAACAGCAGCGGCTCCCGAAAGAGACACGTGAATCCGTGGCAGAGTCACGAAGCATGGGGGAGCTGTTGTGATGCGCAGTGGTTTTACACACGCGTATTAAAATAAATATACGTTTTCTCTGCGCCACGCTCTCGCCCATGATCGATCATCAACGGCTTTATAAAGCCCATAAAACCGTTTGGAAAAAATTCAACAATAGTCAAACGGAGCAGCAAGTTGAAAGGAATAATAAAAAATTTCGTTCATGCTGGAATTGCAACAAGATTGAGAACAACGGGGAATTTCGCGAGGCCGCGAGGGAGGGAGAGAGTGAGAAATTGTCGGAGACGTTTCTGTGCGCGACGAAAGCGGTGGGGGGAAGAACCGGGTAGCGTGCGCCATAAAGCACGTGTACACCACTGACAGCAGCGAGACCTTTGCATCAAGCGCCCCAAGCGGGCCAAGAGGATCAAAAAAAAATTTTAAACCTGCTCGCTCGCGCTCGCTTTCTTTCTCTCGCTCTCTCCCTCTCTCTCTATCTCTAACCCGAAATCGCGTGAAAGTCTTCTCGACGTATACCCCTCTCTCTCTCTCTCTCTGTTCGTACGCGGAGTGTTGGTGTTTCGTCACGAGTTTAAAGTGTGTGCTTTTCGAAAAATAATTGGAAAAAAAAAAAAAACACGAAAAAAATAAAAATCGCAAGGAAAGCGCAACGATTTCACAATTTCATGGTAAGTTCCATAATTCATAAACACGTACAATATTAAGGCATTACAGTACAGTCCCAGAGACAATAAACGTTTTCGCGTGATCGTTGGAGCACGTCGCGGGAGGGGAGACAAAAGGCGGTGGCAGGCAACGGAGAAGCGCTACCACGCCCGGCTCGGCTAACGTAAATTTCTTTCTCTCTCCCACTACCCTAGCTTCCGATCTTTCACAAGAAAAAGGACAAACAACGCGCTTAATATTCACTTACTTCGCTCTGATAATAAATTTCATGATATTTTCTTCATTATTTTTGTATTATTTTCATATCAAAGAGCGAAATGATTGCGTGGCGTGTTTTAACGTGCCATAACAGAAACGTCCAATCGGTGATCTCTGTCGGAACGTCACGTCACTACCCCCTCCTCTCGGGCGCCCTCCCGATTGGACGAGGATCCTTCGCAACTGCGTGTGTCGACGCTCAAGCTTTTTCCCTTCTCATATTTTTTAATTTATTTTTCAAAATAATAATCGCATTTCGTGCACGTTTTTTTTTTTATTCAAAAGTTGATCCTTTCAGACTAAAGGGCATTGCTCTCATTTTTTAAAGCTCAACGGCAAAATGGATTAAAAAAAAAACAAACCAACCGTTTTTTTACGGGTATTTTTTTGAATCACGTAAATCCATAGGATGCGCGGTGTATTATGTTTTTTGGGGACTGTTGTTTGTGCCGAGCGGTGCGCGCGCTTGTGCACGTTGCCCAGAGGAATCGGAGAAAGAAAGAAAGAGAATGAAGAAGAGAGAGACGCGTTGTTTTTAGTGAAGCTTGGTTCTTGGACAAGGCCTGCTGCTTTTGCTCGATGTGCTTACCTCTATTTTTGCGCACACGCGACCGGATTCGCGCGGCGCCGCATCCGCTAACCCGCGCCGCGCGCGTTGTAGCTGCTGCCGCCGCCGCTTGTTGGCTTCGTACTTCCCCTTGCCTCTCCCCCTCTCCCGCTTACTCAATCCCCACCGCTCGGTCGCGCCAACGATTGCTAGCTTCTCGCTCCGTTTCCCCCACTCCTCCGAGCTCTCCTCGTGACCGACCTGCGCTTTCCCGTGAGTGCATCCACTCCCGCGAGTCGCGAGGCGTCGTGCCCCTGTACTTTTTACGTACATTAAATAATACAAGAATAAATAATATTTATACACGCATAAATGTACAATAAAAACGTAGTGGTCACGTAGGCCCCTGAGAATAATTTGGATTTGAATAAATATCAATAATTTTTCGTGCGTAAACAACGCGGCCTAAAGCGGTAACAAAAAAAGAGAAACGCTTGTTCTTGTTTGTGCCTATCGCGTCAAGTTTTCCCACTCGACACTTCCCGCCATTCCCTCGAATGTTTTCCACCTCCGTGCCTGTCAATATCTTCGTATTTTTTACTCGGAACTTGGCGTTCGTTTGGTTTCAATGCAGAAGATCGTGCGCGTTGAAATTTCGGTCGTGCACAATGGAAAGTGTGTGTGAGTGTGTGTTTATATAGATGGCGTGATTAGCCGGGGCTCGAACTGTCGAAAATAAAACGTGTAACACGTTCGTGATATCGGGATTCGGAAGTTACATGCAATTTCGGTAGAAGCTTTGGAGAAAAGCAACGAGAACGATGCAAACCGCGTGATCGTCGCGATCGGTTAAAAAAAAAAAAACATCTGGAGGGCAAGAACGTTTGAAAATAAGGCAGCGGTCACGTGACTGCTGAGAAACACGTACACACAGACGTTCGAGGGAGCGCGAACGCGCGCGCGGCTCCTGTCTTTTTGCCAGGTGGGCAAGGCGGGCGTTGCAACGAGAAAAAGTGATTAATTATGTTTTCGTAATGTTTTTTTTTTCTTTATTTTCTTTTCGATGAGTTTCGAGATAAGAAATGCATCAGCTTCGTGAGCTCGCGATGTTGTACTGAAAAATGAAAATGTGCAGACGGCCGCGACGATATTTTCTTGTCCCGGTACGTAAAGTCAAGTTTTTGTTGAAAAAAAAGTCAAAACAAGGTTGAAAATGTCACAAGAATTCACCAGGCGACTTTGTGCATGTGATTTTTTCCACCACTTTCGCGCGAGCCACGTCGAGACCTGAGGATTCGAAGAAAATACAAGTGTTGTTCGGGGTTTTTTTTTTTTTTTCGTCGATCGTGCGTACCGGCAGTTTGAGAAAATTTCGGGTCTCTCGGTGAGCGTGGGAACGTGCGAGACAAGGAGAAACCCGGGGACGACAAAAAAGGGAACGAACGAAACGTGAAAAAAAAATGTTTCGGTATTCGCTCGCCCAAGAAAAATTACTGTTCGAAAGAAAACACGAGCTCAGCCCGAAAGTGAAACACATCGCAAGGGCTACGGGACGAATTTTACGCGAAACGTATCGCTCGGCACGCGCGAAATTTCAGTTAGGGTTAGATCGCTCCGTGATTCTGTGAAGCCGTAGACTTTCGAGACGCGCACAAGTACATAAGCGCGGAAAAACATGCCCCCCCCCCCCCTCTTTCCTCGCTCTCTGCCGCGCCTCTACTGTGAGAGCCATGAGGCTTTCTCCGCGTAAATGTGGACCCAGTTTTTTCGTGATTCTCGCGATTTCATTTCCCAAACGCGTTTAAAAATTCCTCCAAAAACTTGTACAATTTATCGCGAAAAAAAATGTCGAAAATTTCGACGTCGTCTTTGCGTGTTTGGTTAAAAATTTTCGATTGGCGAGCAGAGTTCGCGACGTCGCATCCATCCGAAGAACCCGAACGAATTCTTAATCCGTATCAATGTTTTCAGCCGTTGAACTAGAATCGAAATTTCACTCGTGCGTGCGACAATAAAAAAGAAATCATCCGTATCGACAATTCTCATTAACTTGATTTTCTCCCCCATAATCGATTGATTTGCTTGGCTTTGGCAAAGTCCACGTGGAAAAATCTCAAGGTCATTCGTCATTGGTTATTGATTCGTAATCAAATGTGTTTTCATCTCGAAATAAAATTCGCCGACATTTTCCGCCCCAAATTACGCAAAAAAAATCCGCAAAACTTGTTGTTTATTCGATCACGCGTTGCGTCAGGATAAATCATTAAAACGTCACCGAAAAGTTGATTCGATATTTTTAAATACAAATTGAAAGACTCGGAAGGACAAAATGGAGGAAAAAGTGGAAAAAAAGCATAATAAAGGTCAGAATTAGGTCGATTTGATGTAAAATGCCCGGTGTATATCGTAGGCATAAGGGTTAGTACGCCAAGTCGCCGCTACGCGACTCGCGGACAATGTTGATTGCCGACGAAACTGCATGTGTGCGTATTAATCCAGACTCACACACATGCGCGCGCGCAGGCACAGACACACACGCACACACACGTGACGTTATAAATGTGTATCTATGACACGAAGAGAAAAATCGTCGATGGTTGACCGTTGCCAAGTGTGAACGAGGACTCGTCTCACGAGAGAGGGAGAGACGGCCATGAGTTGTACGCGGTGTGCCAAGCATGGAGGTAAAACGAGCCACTCTTGCCTCGTTTATACTTCCTCCGGTATTCCGTAGTATATATGTACAGGCAATATATATATGTAATACGTGTGCGTGTGTATATATATATTGTCTGCCGTCATTTGCCCGCTCTCCGACAACGTCCACGCCAACTTGAATACAATCTGGCACGAAAAATCTACGTCAGTAAATTTCACCGAGTACACACAATGCGAACTGTCGCAGTTTCGTAATTTTGCACGACAGCGTTAAAAAAAAACATCATCTATATAGACAAGTCGGAGGCGGTGATGAAAAACGTCGACTCGTTTTCTAGAAATTAGTTCTCGTTGCAAAAAAACACGTGCAAGAAAGAGATAGAAATTTTTTCGGGAAAAGGAAGAAAAAAATGAAGCTGAGGGATAAAGAAAAAAGGGAAACTGACAATTCGGAGGATGAGGATTGTCCTCGCGATTAGATTGTCATGTTTTGACTGCGATATACGCGGAAAGACGCGCCACGGTCGAGGTGGGAGAAGGCGCGATACAAAGGTGGCGAGGAACGAGTCGGTTCGAGTCACATGGTTCCGCTGGGCTGACTGCGTGGGGGAACCAGGCGGGGATCACAGTCCCTCGGTATCTATTGACGCGCACGCGCTCATCGCCTCGATTTTCTCGTACACACGAGTTATCCTCGTGTTTTTCTTGTACCGAAAACTCAACGCTTAGGGTAAACGTTTATTTTGGTGCTTGTTCAAGTGTCAAATGTGGCTCGTAATAAACAGTGCAAATCGTATCGGTGATGGGAACGACGTAGCTTTCGAAAAGGATTAATTAATATTCTCGCACGTGTCTCGTTCTTGTGACAGGAGAAAGACAAGCTTCTCGGCGTAAAATCGCGAGCGAAATAGCGAATGCAGCGACACTGCGCGTCGATTAGCCGCGACGTTTCCTCCTCGGCCTCGCGGGGGTTCCGCGATTGACCGAGAGCGCCCTCCTGTGTGCGCACGTGCTCAAAACCACGTGTACATCGCTCCCGGGATTCGCTCTTTCTCTCTCGCTCTCTTTCCCCCTCTCCATTACCCGGCCGCCATTTCCCCCTCTCGGCACTGCTGGCCAAGCCGAAACGCTTCCCTATTAATACTTACGTACGCGTTCAGCTCGTACACCAACGCGTTTTACATACAATGTCATTGTACTCTTGACACATGTCAGTGCTTATTAATTCTATATGTTTATAGAAATCGCATCGGTTCTTCCTCCTTTTTTTTCTCCTGCTTTCATTGTTTCATCGTTCCGAACGAATTAACCTAACCTGCAAATTTCTCGTTTCTCCTTTCGAAAGGAGCTTATTATTTTTTCTCCAACACGGTAACACAGGCGTTTTGTTATTTCAATCGCACGAGCGCTCGCGTACGAAGCGAAAGATTACGGTCGAACGGATGATTGCATTTTTTCGTAGAATTTGTAGAATTGACATCGCAGTTGACGGGGCGTTATGAGAATCCGAACAAAGAAGAATTATGTGGGATTTTTGTGCCAGGGGGTAATTCGGGTCAGCGCTCTATCGCGCCTTTGAAAATTCAAAATGGCGAACGATCGAATTGAAAAATGTTAAATATCGATGGGATTTCCGGCTCGTCTCGCCCGAATTGCGCAATCGCAACCTCGAAAACGATGTTTTTGTTTTGAACTTTTGCTCAACGTTCTCTCTCGAGCGTCCATGTGTAGTTTTTTACGCCGCGCTACGTTTTGACGTCGGGACGTTGCGGCGAAATACAAAAAAAAACAAAAAAAGTGGTTCGTGGTCGCTTGCGATGGTGTACGCAAATTTTTTTCTTGTTTTTATTTTCTTTTTTATTTGCTTTCGTGAGTAATACTACCGAAGGGGAAAAAATCGTCGGGAACGTCCGCGAGGGGAGATCCAGAACGTTTGGGCGGGTCGACGGGTGCATGAGGACGTGGGTCTCGCACGCCGTTTCACGTCACCCGTCACGTGACTCCCCCGTCGTCCTCTCGCTGCAAAATCCTCGTTTTCGCTCAAACCTCCCCCCCCCCCTCCTCCCTCGTCTATCAGTTGCAAAATCAGCCTCCCCACCACTTTTCTCCTCCTGCAAATTCTCCTCTCGTCGCGGAATCCACCACAACGCCCGTTATTACATTTTCCCGTACTGTACGACACGATGGGCGCGCGTAACACGCTCTTACGTCCTGCCGCATGCGTCCCACCACTTTTTTCATATCCTCAAAACGTTACTTTTATGCTTTGCAGTAACAACGAGGCTCATTGTCTTTTTTGCAATTCTTTCTTTTTTTTTGCACCGTCGAACCAAGAAACGTAGTAATGGGGGCTGAAAATTTTCACGCGTTTTCTAGAAAATTGAAAAACGCACACTGAAAATTGAATTTTGTCAAAAAACGTCGATATTTTGTTGAATACAGCCAACTAAATATTTTGGGATCAAAATTTTCGTTATTTCGCCAATTGTTTTCATTGTAACGGAACTGTCAGCAAAATTTACGATTGGAATGACAAAAATTTACTTTCCGAAAAGATTTTCCAGAATGTTTTTCGCTGGAATGACAAAATTTTTGTGATTTTTCGAAAAAACATCGATCTTTTTCAACAAAATTTCCTTTTCAGTGCACGTCGTTTTTCCAAACATTAACGACTTTGATCGTGGAATTTTTCATCTCGTATGTTTTTACGAGACCAATCGCGTTTTTTTTTTAGCCAAAGAGTGCAATCGAAGGTTTGCCGATAATTTGCAGATTTCCTGCAACAGAAATATCTGATTTAATTGAATATTGTCGCGTCGTACACGATTTTTGTACGCGCGAGAGAAAAATTCTATGTCAAATTTTGAGAACGAGAGGTTTTTACGATTTTATGGAATAACGAGAATCTTTGTTGATTTTGTTGCAGATTCAAGGCCTTGAAAGACGAGAAACAATTTGGAAAAGAAATTTTTTTTCTCTGTAACGGATGAGCAAAGTTTGAGGAACTCGTTAATAAGGACGTGACCGAAGACGTATCCTCGTCTTTGCCAGCTCCACGTCGAATTTTCCTCCGTCACGGCTCTTAAAATATTGATCTTATTAATCGTGCAAGGAGAAGTTACGATAAGGCATCGAGATGAGCCTCGAGACGCTGCTGGAAGCAGCGCGTTTCGTAGAACAGCAGGAGAAAAAGAGAGAACGCATCGCCAGCACGTCATCGTCTTCGGATCATTCTTTCCCAGTTGCGCCACACTCGAATCATCACAACTCCAACGAGCCACGTGGTGAGTGAATTTTGACTCAATTTCCCAATAAAATTGGCACAAAACGAAATAATTTCTAGGAAAATCATAAATTAATAATTCAAAATCGTTGAAAAATTGCAACAATTGTAGTTGCGAATAATGAGTCAAGTAACGAATGTCGTAAAGTGAAAAAATTGGTATGGAAATAAAGAGACAAGAGACAGAAGCGCTTCCGCCGTTATGGGAAACGTCCTCGGTGTATGCACAAACTTGAAATTGGCGAGCGAACGTTAACGAGTGCGAACGAAAGGCACAACTCTTGGGTACAGCAGGTGTTCACCGCCGAGGCTTTATCTCCGAGTAGTTACCGTATTCGTCTTATTGTAGTCGTTATGCATATAAAGTTAGAGCAAGAGCGAATGAGGTAATCACGAATGATGAGGGAGAGAGAGAGAGAAAGGGAGAAGCACGCGAGGGACTGCGATAAAGCAAATAACACAATAATGAAAGTCACGAGAAGTAAAGAAAGGAAAACAGGAATAGAACGTTAGAGCGAGAAATGAGAAAAGAATAAAAGAATCACAATGACGAAAGACGTGAAAAAAGGCTGATAAAGAAAAGATAGAGAAGGTGAGTAATAAAAATAACGGAAGAATGAAACGGTCGTTTACAAAGTCTGAAAATCACGTAAGAGTCGGCGGCGAAAAGAAAGAGAGCGAGAGAGATGTTGAATGTTTGACGTTTCGTTATTTATGGTTCAGCAAGCTGTAGGGACAATGTGGGAAACCAAAAAATGTGCAGTGTCCAGTAAACAACGAAAAAAAGCGTCCGGACTGAGTAACTGAGTAAAAAATGAGCTTGAGAAATGAGTAAATTGTTCGTACAAAAATGTGTAAAAGTATCAGAAAAAAATTTGAACCACAAATGCATAAACAACGAACGTGGAAAGCGAAAACCAGAAGAAAATTGATTGAGAAAAGACAAAAGGAGCGTAAGAGAGAAAGTGAGGGACACCAGCCGCAGCCGTAAAGTCTTGAATAATTGAGACGAGTATGCACAGGCCCGTTCTCCGCCTTCTCGTTCGTCTCCTTGTGCCCGTAACCCGCCGTTTATTTTCCAACTCGAGTCTTCCGCCCGCTCTCCACTCCTTTTAGCTTTGAAAAACTTCCTACGATTTTTTTCCTTCCCATTCTCCTCGTTTCTCTGGCTCGCAAAAAAACATTCTTTTTTTCTTTTATCGTACAAACCACCGCAAGAAATTGTAGCGAAAAACCTTGAAATGGGACTGTTACTCGGGTGAATGAGTCGGAGAAATCGCTCCGACGACAAACCCATAGAAATCTTCGTTTTTTATGCCCACGCGATCCTCTTTTCTATTCACTTGTGCGTGTTTTTTTTCCACGCCTAATCTGACGTCGAGACAATCTGCTTCTTCCTCGTTGGTTTTTTAGAAATAAAGTTTCCTCACGAATCAACCGGTGCAGGCCAAAATCTGTATTTTTCTCTTCTCATTCAGCAATTTCCAAGTTTACAGAATTGTTGTAAGCTTCGAGTGACCTTGATATTTGTTTTGACCTGAAAACGTCAATCCATCTGGAAAATTTATTGATAATCGGTCTGAATCTGAAAAGTTTCAACTTGTTTTCGTGGATTTCGCAGTAAATCAAAAATTGGATGGATGAAACGATGACACTCGAGGTTTCTAAAGGATTTTGTCTCCCTTTTTTTTGAAACTCTTTCTTTCGGCATCTTTTTTCCTTCAGCCTTGCCCATTGCCAACAGACCGGCCAAAGCACTCGTATACGAAATCAGCAAATAGCTAATTGCTGAATCGTGAGTTTCGCAACGAGTTTAATGTTCTCTCTCTCCCTCTCCTGTGGGTAACATTATGTGTGAAGACCGCGTACGCGGTAACACATGTGCAACTTTTACGTATGCGAAAACATTTAATTCTCGTTGACTCAGCGAGTTCCGAATTTCCTCGACTCGCTCGCGGTCTTTCACAAAGAAGTAAACAAGAAATAAAAGACACGATGGTCCCAATTTCGTTCTATAGCGAATTCGCGAATTGTAACCTTCGGGAGAATAATTTTTAAAGGATTACGAGCACAATTTTTTGTGATTATATTTCTCAAATTGACGATTTCAGTCATTAGCATAATTATAATTGTTATTTAATGTCTCGGACGATGTGAGAATAATCACTCGAAAAATAATGATCGAAAATTTATGAAGAAATTCAAATTTTCACGATAAAATGGAGAATTTCAATGAAATCGATCGTCAATTTCGTTGTTTTTGTCATTATATTTCGCGAATTGAGGATTTCCGTCATTTGCATAATTACAATTGTTCCTTAATGTCGTGGGCGGTGTGGGCGTAATCGCTCGAAAAATAATAATCGAAAATTGATGGAGAAATTCGAATTTTCACGAAAATGGAGAATTTCAATGAAATCGATCGTCAATTTCGTTTTTTTTTGTATGTCAAAAATAAAAAAATTAAAAACGAGCATAAATTCAAAAAAACGAACAAAAATACGTAGAATAAAAATGTTGCGGTTCGAGACACTGTCGGTTGAAGTTACGCAATTTTTTTTCCTACAGAAGAAAGTTGTAAAAAATCGATTTGACGCGTAAGTAATGTAAGAAACGTCCGAGAGTTGAGAAACACTGATGCCACCCATATGAATCGCCCATATGACCCACGCGTTCGTCGCCTCCAAATTAGGCATGATTTCCCTCCCAGCAGTGGCTCCCAATCGCCCGTTTTCGCCAAGATCTCTGCATCGTTTTCTATCAAACTCGATCGATTCCCTCGTTCCTTCAATTTCAACGACATCATTGTGAATTTCGTTGAATGCAGCGGACCTTCACTTGCCAGAAACTTTAACAAAATAGAATTCGGTTTGAAATCTACGAGATCGAAATTTCGACTATAAAATATCGAAAAGTGCTTGAAAAAATATGCAAAAATGTGTGTGTGCGCGTGTGTGCTAACCTCACTAACCTCCATATTCAAAACATGGATGTACTTGAACGGAGGTTAGCGTCGCTTGAACCGATCGCAATCACTAAAACGTCGCTAGCTCGTAAGCCCCGATGGTTGTTTGTGGGTTGGACCCCCATCGGTTCTCGATTCTTTGCCATTTCCCAGGTCAATGACTCGCTTACTCGCTCGCGAGAGAACACGCGGTACCGAACCGTGCACCGCGTGGTGAACCACCGTCGAGACTCTCTCTCCTTTCTTTATCTTTCTTTCGCCCCCCCCCCCTCTCTCTCTCTCTCTCTGGCTCGCTTGACACGAGCAAATAGAGAAAGAGAGAAGAAAGCTCGACTTGGAAACGCTCTAGGCTAGGTAATCTCGTATTCTCTCCCTCTTTTTTGTCTCGCTTCGTCTTGGCACGATAGTTGCAGCACGCCACTATGCCATCAGTCTCTCGGCAACCTCGTCTTGCATTAACTCTCCAAGCTGACACCAACGCCATGCGCTCCCTCTCTCCCTTTCCTTCTTTATCTCTCTCTCTTTCTTCCGTGAGCACCTTACGACCGCCATAGAAAATTTCCGGTCGAGCTCGACGATGAATTTACTTTGTTAACGAAAAACTAGCGACGACCGACATGCCCGATGACACTGAAGTGCTTGGAGCCCAACGAAAAATCACTTTTCCATTCATTTGGTCCAAAACCATGAGAATTTTCGTACCGATTTTGCGTTTCGATCCTGAAAAAATTTCGACTCAATATTTCGTCAGAATCTCAATTTTAAAAAACGTAGAAAAGCCGAATTTCGTGGCATTCGAACGATGCAAACTCCAACATCGTCTGTATACGTTGAATTTTAAAAGGGCCGGGGGGGGGGGGGGGAAACTTGGAAAGTAGATCGATATTTTCAGTTGTCAAGATTTCGCGTATTTTTGCGCATCGTCATCTCACGATTTATGTTTAGTCTGTTTCGTTTAGTGGAAAAAAAAGAATTCTAATGAATTTTCGTATTCGTGGACAGAAAACGGGACAGTAACGCATCGACATCGTTTTTCATAAACACGCGGATTCGTGGGGTTCGTACGTACGCTTCTGAGGCAAAGAACTTGACAGAAGAGTGATAAGAATATTTACATAATAATAGCCTGTGTGGGCGGATCCATCATGGTGAAACTTTCGATATATCGTCGGTTATAATCTTTTTGTCGATTGCCAAAAGATAGCAGAAATTGAGTCACGTGAGTTGCTCTTATCGCGTCGAGACTCATCTACAGGGTGGGACGCGACAAGCCTTGAACGTCGTTCAGCTTTTTTTGTCGTATTGTCAAGTCCACGAAAAAAAAACAAACAGATTTTAGTTTTTCGATCGAACGATCGAAATTTTTTGAGGCACGATGTGGGTTTTCTTGGAGAAAAACGCGAACTCGGCACTTGGTGAGCATTGAATCCTCGAGTCAGGATTTTCAGTTTATTTTCACGAGTTTTGGTCTCTGGCGCTGAATTTTGTTCGCTCCCGTCTGTCGGAGTGACTTTAAAGAGAAATTTTGGAAATTTTGTGACAAGTCGAGTGAAAAAAGTCCGCGGGACGCAAATGTAGAGAAAAAAAAGGGAAAGAGAATAATAAAAACAAAGGAAAAAAATCAACGAAGAACGAATCGTCGCGGGGTACGAGCGTTTCATGCGCATACACGACGAACGAAGCGGATCGCACGGACCTCTCGCGGTCAGTGACTCTGCGCGAGTGACGAGGAACGAGAGATCGAGAAAGGGAGAAAGAAAGAAAAAGCTTCGACGATTCATTCACGGGTGCGCCACCGTACCGCTCACCCACCCGGACGCTTCAAGTTTTCCCCTCATTTTCATCCTAAACTAACAAGTTTGTATGATTTAATTAGGAAAAACAATCATACAAGCTCGCACAGTTCGAAGTAATGAAAAAAATATTCAACAACAAAAAATCGCGTATAAATCAAAGATTTTCAGCCACGAGGGAGGAAATGAAAAAAAAATGAAGCGAAAAATACACGCGAGAGATAGGATCGATCTCCATTCGCGGTTTTGCGTCGACGCGATTTTTTCACAAACAGTGGGGAACATATTTGTATTGCCGCCGCTGCACGTAACAAGCCCTGGAAGAGCGAGCGAGAAACGCGAAAACGAAAGCCTGCGCCGAGCGAACCACCCAAAAGGGACAGAAAATTTCCCCTTCCAGGTGCTTTCGAGAAATTCTAGAGGGGGTTCTCGCTCGGTCCGGCGCATTAGACACGCGACCCTGGCCGGGTCGACTCCTACTAAGGGGGACGTGTTGCACGTCCACGTGCTCCGATCCCATGCTACACGGACAAGGAAAAAAAATCATATTTTTACCTCCAGAAACGTTTTCCATTGGCTCGAATTTCGAGAAGTTGAGAAAATCTTTTTTCTCTAAAGTTTCTTCAACATTTTTTCATTTTAATTGTTCGATCTATTTTTAAAAACATCGCGTACCGTCCGGAATTTAATGCTTTTTTACATTAATTATTAGAATTTTTCGGCAATTCAATTTTTGGCGCCTTTGAACTGACCGAAAAATTTACGAGCCTGCAATAAATTATCCCCGAAAAAAGTTTGACTACCTGTCACTGTGTAAATTCTACTCTCCACCTGGTCCTCAAGTCCGTCCACGCTCCCTACACCTTGAACGGTCATGAGCACGATTCACCACCAGCTTTTCGAGACTCTCTGACCCACAGAGCAATTCTTTCCTACTGTGTACAATCCCGTCCTTTTTCCTTCCCGCTGTCCTTCCTCAATGAACGTTTTCAATGTCATGGGGATCAGTAAGAAATTTAAAGGTGCAAGGAAAACGTGCCAGCTTTCCGAAAAACCGTTGGGGATTTAACTCCGCTTCATGTTTTTTTTTTTTTTTACTTCCTCACACGTTTCAGTAGGAACCGATTCAGCTGGAAATTCCTGCAGGAAATTTCCTCGAAACTTGACAATTTCGTGAGGCCTTTTTTTCCGAATACTCTATAAGATTTTGGAGGATCAGGAAAAATATCGATTCATCGTTCGTGTCTGTTTCTGGAGACGAAGGCGACGAGAATTGTTTTTTTTTTTTACTGGTCGAGAAGGGCTGTGAATATTTTGCGTCTGGCTCGTAAAATAAAAGTTAAAATTAACCCTGATCTATCACGTCCGGGATTTTCTAGCGAGTTCATAAATTTTTCAACCGATTTAACAACGCGCTGCTGTTCATCTGACATAATTTATTGAACACAAGAGATGTCTTGGCTGCGAAGACTCGAGCCAAAATTTGCAGGAATTCTTTTCGTAGATCGCAGATTCGGATTTATGACATCGTAATTATTATTTTGACATTCCTCACGATGAGAAAACAATGCTCGTTGGAATTTTTCTTCGAATGAGCCAAGTTTATAATTCGTAAAATTGATTTTTTGTATACATTTTTAAATGAAATGAAAAAATAAGGGGATCTGCCTGTTCTGGCGAATATTCGGTGGTTCTCTGCAGAGAGGCTGGGAAGAGACCTGCATGCCCCAAAATTCGCAAGTTCGGTCGACCAGTCCACAGTTTGTAGGGTCGAAAACGTGCAGAAAGTTGAAATAAAGGGAGGAGAGCAGAAAGAGGGAGAGAGAGAGCTTGCCTTTGACGTTCTCCCCGGGCTACGCACGTAGACTGCTGTTTCCATGAGCGGGCAGAGCGGGAACGGGCACAAGTACAGAAAAGAGGCTGCAGATGGCGTTGCGGTCGTCCAGAGCACGCGGTTCGTCGTTGTGCCAGAATACGATACAAAAACATGGAAATTCACGTTTACAATTGACGTACAGAAAATTTAAGCTGTGAAAAATGATAATTGGCGAATTGGAATGATTGAGAAACGTTAATTCATGGGAAAAGCCGAATGATTGTCAAATCACATATTACGAGTCGATTTTATCACGCGGAATCGCCCATGTGTGGCGTATATTTGTGTACAGAGACTGTTTATAACCGGGCACAACGCATGCGCAGTGTTATGCGCTAATTTTCTACCCCCACCAAGCAGGGAAGCCGGCCGCGTGGCGTTCTGATCAATCTTGGCAATGTTGCCACATATGGGAAAAACAGCAGCGGTATACATAACCCCCACAAGCTTACTACGCTACTCCGTGACCCGGCAGATCTAGCTGTCGTTTCCCCACCACTTTGCACACCCGGCCGGCCGGGAGTTTCTCCCTTCCACTTGGCCGCCCTTCCCCTTTGCCCCTGTCGCTCGTTCCGCTCGCACACACGCTCGCGCGCTCTCCTTCGCCTTTTTCCCCTTCCTTTTCCCTCGCCCATCCACTCGCACATTCAACAATTCTTTCCCTCGCCCCTCACTCTGCGCCGAACCGCAGCGCTGTACGGACGCGCATGCTCTCTCCTTTTCTGGACATTCTCGGCTCTCCAGCACGTGGAGACGACACTCTATTTTTTTTTTCGTCTCTCTCACTCGCTCGTTCTCAAAGCGTCTTATCGACCTGTGGATTCACATCGACGCAACTTTCCGCACGAAAACATGCGTGATGCCTCGTTGCTGTTTATTTTTCTCGTACTTTTCGATAAACTTTCTCTCTCTCTCTCCCTCTTTTTTCTCCTCCCATTATTTTATTCGAATGTTTTGATACGTTGGGAAAAAGTGGGGGAACACGGACAGCGGGATTGCGAAGATGATAGAAAGAGACGATGAATGCGAGTGGGCAACGAGCGAGCATCGATCGCACGCCTTGTCCATCTTGAAGAATATTATCCGCCGATCAGATACGGACGGAACGACTAAACAGTTACTCCCGTTTGTTTATATATTTTTTAACGCAGGTGCCATTTGTCGTTCTACGGTTTCTAGAATCTTAAATCGCTTCAACTACCTGCTTCACGGGTTTTATAATGAAATCATCACCAAATGCGACTGTCGCGTACGGCATTCTTTTCGTTATTGAAAAATCAAGAGAATTATTCCGATTGAAACTCATTAGCACGTTAAAAATGATAGTTCGGCGATGACCTTGATTCGAGGGTAATTTTCGCAGAGGGTGTCGATGCCAGAGGTCATTAAGGTCAAGCGTCCGCTTCGGTGAGAAGATTTTTTTTTTTCGAACATTTGGAACTTTGAATCGTTTAGAAATTTCCTTGATTCAACGATTTTGCGGGATAATTGCCAATTTTTGGGGCCGCTTTTCCCTGACCTCTTTCTCGACGTTTTCGGCAAAGTTTACTTCAATATTTTCCACCTCAGAGATTCACAGGCTGCAGGATTTTGTTCGTTTTTTTTTTGTTAATTGTTTGGCTCTCTGGATCCTGTGACCTCGAACGAGTCCCGCGTGTATCAAGCTCGCCCTTGGTGTGCAAGTACGAGCTCTGTGACGTCGACGACGACGTCACTACGCGCGCTTGCCGGGTCACCTTGCCAACCTCTCGCACCTCTCTCTCTCTCTCTCTTTCTCTTCTTTGGCCTTCGTGTTTTTGCCGCAAGATGGAACCTCCCGTCATAGGGAAAGTGCAAGGTCGTTATTAATTTATTTTTTCGTTACAATCCACATCCCTCGTTAATTAAGGGCCAATTAAGTTTTCTTCATCGTCGATTTACAGAGCTGATTGAATTTCTTTCTGTAAATGACTTTTCGGCTACGGTTTTTTTTCTTAATTGACGACTCACGTATATCTGGAGAATCCGGACAATGTCAACCTTTGAGTTTCCTCTGCAAACGTTTTTTGTAATCGAAAATTCGATCCTTTCGGGAAAGGAAATTATTTTTTCTTTTAATCGATTCCACCGACAGCGAAACATGGAAATGATTTTTTTTTTTTCGAAAAAAAAAGGCTTTCTTGAGCCAAATTGAACTTTTTTTCCTCCCGGGTCTCAGAGACCCATGTTGGAAGTTCAGGATGCCAAAATACGCGGAAATTAGCGGATTCCCGAAATATTTAGATCGAGTTAATTAAATTTTACGGTTTATTTTGTGTTATGAATAATCGGCTTTGTCGAATAATTGAAATATTTGTTAACAGGGGCAAAAATGAGGAGAGAACGCACCGAACCAGATGACCTGTTTTGTGAGGAAAAGATGCTCATAATCGATGGTAAGTCTTTTTCCTTCATCCTCGTTTTTTGATTTTTTCATTATTAAAAAGCAATTCCATTGGAATTTGATGTGCTTTGTGCGGGATCGTCATTTCCTCGACTTTATCTTCTGCAACATCCAGTGTTATGGCTTCCTCCGCAATTCCAAAGATTCACGATCGTTTTTTCCCATATGAATAACAATAAAAAAAAAACCTCGTAAAAATCGCATAGAATGTGAGGCAAATCGAGCGCAAAATGGCATTAAAATCCTTCCACCGAATGGGAAATGGCATCATGTGGATGCTTGTAAAAATTTTTATGCTCAAGTCCCGAAGGAAAAGGTCATAGCTACATTTAATTGTTTGTGACCCTTTCTGGTCTCTCGGGAGACGCCCTTTCAAGAAAAAGTCTTACGCGTCTCTCGAGCTCGTTCGTGCTCGAGGTATTGTCAACAGAATTATCGATGAAATTGCACGCAATTCGAAATAAATCGAAGTTATTCATTATTCGAGCGAAATGAAACTTGAAAAACGTCGGAAATTCGTGTGACAGTTTCGAACGCAGCCCCGCAGACGAATAAGTTCCGTTTCATTTTCTTCCGCGGTCGTTTTAATTGCTCGAAATCTCTACCGACGAAATATCAACATATATTTATTTATCCAACAACACACGTGACTCGTCCGCAACTCCTTCCTCGCGTTTATCTCTCTCCAATCGACAAACTCTCTCGCTCTCTTTCTCCTGCTCGTCACGATTGGAGATAAGACTAGCAAAACTTTAGTGCGCTTCATAATTCAAGTTTTTTTTATTGCCTCTGCCTCGCTCGTTATCGTCGCGAATTCGCAGTCGAGTCAGAGATACGCACGACGAGCTCTAACTCAACCAACCACTCTCCAGTCTATACATGTATTTTTGTATTTATAAATATTACATGTGTAATAGCATTTAAACAAAAAAAAAAGTGTCTAGCCGAGGCGGGGATTCCGTAGTCTTCCGCTCCCTCCCTCCCTCCTGGTCCCGGAGAGTGGGAGGCTGATGAGAGGGTAAGAAGAAAGAAAAGAGGGGGGAGGGGGGATGAAGGAAAAGAAGGAGAAACAGAGCCGGCAACTCGCGCGCGTCATAACCTCAGGTTGGAGAAGGCGGCACTTAAGTTTAGACTTCAGTCGGCAATCGTGACTCGCGCAGCACCGAGTTTCATTCATTTTCTTCATACTCGATATACATGTTTACATATTTATGTATACATACCCGCATTTCAGTATATATTGTGTATAAATATAATAATGAACTGAAATTAATTGAAAAATAATATTGGCCTACGAGTCATCTCGATTCTCGATCAGATCGAAACTCGTCCATCAACTTGTTCGTCGTAAAGTTCTTGAAAATGGAATGAAAATAAGTCAGACTTTTGCAACGATTATTGTTATTATCGTGTCAGCTCATAATAACCCATGAGATTTTATCAAACTTACGCTCTCACATTACGAAACTTCGCGTCGATCACGTCTCTGGAAAATGAAAAAACTTTGACTAGAAAACTCTCCTCTTTTTTCCCTCATTCTTTCCTCGTCCCATTAACTTTTTCCATTTCACGATTCTTTCCGCTCTCCAGTGTTTTCCTTATCTCTCTTTGAATGAATTTATTTTCACGCTAAATTCGTATCTCGTTGTTGTCAAGTTCCGAATTCACGATCTTTTTTTTTTTTCTTTTTGTGAACAGTGTCTCGACGATTCGAATTGTCATTTTTATCAGCCCATTTTTTAACGTACTGTTAACTTTTCTTCGCACCAAGAAATCCGATTATTCTTGTCTCACTTTACGGGAAGTGCGCCGTTATTTCAGTCTGAAAGCCTCAAAGGTCGACGGTCCCGAACCGTCGCGATTGAATTTCGATTCCAACAAAAACAAATAGAGAAATAAAATAAAACATCGTATGAAAATAAAAGCGAAAGACAAGTGTCAATACTGAGGAACACACTTGGCAGTTTTCAACATTTGCGTCTGCTCTCTCGTGCCGAGTCACTTGAGCATCAATTATTCGTCCATCGTCACACTAGATCGCAAGTTTTTTCGCTAAAACTGTCGAATCTCTGACTCGAGATTGCAAACGAAAAGTCGATTCGAATGCGAAAAGTTTTTGGAACAAGAAACAACACGCAGCTGAGATCCGATCACACGATCGTGAACCGAACGAGTCGAAATTGAATAATAAACATAAATAAATAAGCAAATAAAGGTGCACGAAAAGAAGAGAAATAAAAAATAAAAAGTAAGGAAAGTATGAAAAATGGGAGTTTTGTTGATGTCGGAGATCGGGACCCCTTTGATGAGCGATAAAAATAAAAATCAGCACGACAAAATATTGCACATGAATGTCAGCGTTGTGACAGCGGCGTTGCCACACGCCACTACAATAATTACCAACAACAACAACGATGTTGTAAACGACGATAACAATACATCGAGCATCGTTGAGAATTTAAATCGCGTACACACCATCGCCAGAAACCCAAATTTGACACATTTTCAAAATATCGATATCCCCCATGCCCGTCAATTTAACTCCTCGTCCTCCATGATCGGGATTATCGATGACGTCAAACTTCTTCCACCACCGATTTCCACCTCCGTAGGATCGTCACAACCCCCACCAAAGAAAAAATGGATTCGTCATTATCTCCTGGGTGAGCCATTTCTTCGTTTCTTTTTTTTTCAACCTTTCTCACTGGGTCGTTTATACGTATCGACCGATATCCAACGAAATTGCCGCGACGAACCCGATTTTTCTTTTTTACGTGGTCAAAAATAAAAATATATAAAACGATACGATATTTATTCAAAAAATCCCTTTTCAACGTGACGCTCAGTCTGTGCATTTAAATCTGAAATTATCTCGACGATATAATTGTCACACTTGTAACGCTTTACCGGAAACGATAAAAAGGGCGTTAAAATATTTAATTATTGCTTACGTCGTCGTGCGTGGCGTCGAATTTGCAGACCAAGACTCAAAGGGCAAGGGTCATTCCGGGAAAAGAACTTGAACCTTGCGTACTATTCCTTACTCATGCAAACAATGTAACTATGGGAAAGAAACCCGTCGTCGTTGACAAGCGTTCACCTTTTTTTCCCCCAAGCTTTTTCACGCCCTTGTGTACTTTTCAAGAATTCCATTGTGCGTTACCAATTCTCAAATATATCTCGATACTGTATGACGGAAGTACGAAATGATCCCTTGGAATGGCGGAGCTGGTGGATTTTAAAAAATGTTTCCGCAGTCGAAATGGCGAAGAATTCCGCGATCATCTTCCGCTGCCCTGAACTTTTTTGCTTTTTTCATCGTGAAGTAAATAATTATGAGAATTTCTTTTTTTTCTTGTTGAAATTTTGTGCAACTTATTCGTTAGACTTAATCGGCGTTTCACGTAATAACAATCAGCTGCGGCGCACGCAGCGTTTTCAACCCCTCAATTATATTTATGTCGCCTGAAATAAGTTCATTTCAATTTCAATTCCGAGGTTAGCTTCAACGGTAACGAGCGCTTTTAAAGATTTATTTGAACATTATATTTTTTTATGCTCGTTTTTCGCCCTGCTAAAGTTGGAAAAATGAATCTCGAAAAAAACGAAATAGTTGCAGCAAATGGAATCTTCCTACCTGTGTTCACACTGAAAATTTAATTTTGTCAAAGACGTCGAAATTTAGTCGAACACTGTGAACTAAATATTTTTGGACAATTCCAAAATTTTCTCCAGAAAATTTCTCGCTGCAATGACAAGATTTTTGGGATTTTTCAAACAAACGTTTAGTCCAATGAATTCAACAAAATATCGAGCTTTTCCAACAAAATTTTCTTTTCAGTGCAAGGATTAAAAAGCCTAAGCGTTCTTTTGACCTTTGGGCGGTGGAGGGAAAAATATTTTCAGTAACAGATACACTGAAAAGAAAATTTTGTCATTTCAGTAAAAAAAACCTGTCGAAATAACGAAAATTTTGATATTATCCCAAAATATTTAGTTGGCTGTATTCAACAAAATATCGGAGTTTTTTGACAAAATTGAATTTTCAGTGTAAACAGTATTTTTTTTTCTATGTTATTTCCAAATTTTAACCCTCAAAGTTGGAATTTTCGTGGGCTATTAGATTCGTGCGATGCTCGTTAAGGGGCTAGTAATATTCTCGACAGAATGGGCACTCCTGTTTCTGAGGTAAGTGCTAATTGACAAATTGGCAGCTCCGCGTATACCTTAATGGAAACAGGAGAAGGAGAAGTAGAGAAAGAGAGCGAAAGAGCAGTTGATTCGTGTGTTGACTCGTACAGTCGTACACGCTTAATTACGCTGTGTCAGTTTCAGTGCAGCAGAGAAGCGTGTTCGACTGTGCAGACGTGCATGGTCTTCAGATAAATGTTGTCTGTGTGACTTTACACACACACACGGATACATAACTCCTTAGCATTTGGTGCTGTTTGAGTTTCGGCACGTTTGCTAAATTCTCCATAATTTGAATACACCGCTTCGCTAAGTTGGACCGAGTTTCTCCTCTGTTTCAGTCTCTCGTGCGCGATGCTCTCGCTCATGCCACGAACTGACCACGCCTAACATATATACACGTCAAATGTTACGAACTTTGTAACGTTCTACAGCTAATGCCAAAAATAATTTATTCATTTTCGTCTGTCTGACTCGTGAATAGTTTTTTTTTGTTTTTCATTTGCAAATTTGCACCTCGACACACTTTTTCTTATTTTTTGTCACATGACGTTTGTGACCTTGAAGCGATTGGCCTTACCAAATCTGCAAAATCGATAATATCTTTTTTGGTTTTATAGTTTATTTTTCATTTCTGAAAATAACGTTTTTTTTTTAATCTCCAGGTGTCTCTCGAAACATTGAAATTCGTATTTTTTCTCGCCTGATTTCGTGTCTATTTTTATTTCTGTTCATTACACATCGATTATTCGATTTTTTTGTTATTACATCCTCCAACTTTTATTTATTACACATCGACACATAAATTAGCACGCGATTTGTGCACGTGTTGGTGGATCGAGCAGCACGCGATTCGCGCGTATCCGCGATCGCGAAAGCCACGGTCGTTTCTCCCTTCAATCCCGATCTAATTTTAACGCTATTCCGCCTGGCGACCGACCAATCTAAATCCGATGCTGTCCACACGAGATTTCTCTATTCGAAACCGCGAATTAAAGTCAAACATAAAACTTTTGTTGTGCGCGCGCGCCTCTCTTCGTTCCTTCGTACCAAGGATCAAGGACGCACGTTCGTTACTTTTAATACTCTTTTCTTCCCTCAAAAAATTTCGAGGTTTCAGGATTTGCCATCAAATCTTGCGAATCCTTGATTATTCCTCTTCGAACGATCAGAATAGAAATGAAAAATTTCCGCTACAGAATGCAAACGGGAAATGGAAAAATTTTCGTGCAATTATAATTGTATTTTATTCTTAGTAGAAGAAATTTTCATTCCATTTTTATGGAAATTAAGATTTTGCTCGGTAGAAATTGACTAACGTTCAAGCTCGTCTCTCGTTTCTATTTCGCAACGGTAATTTTTGTGTTTTCATTCTCCGAGTGTAGAGATTTAAATTCTAATACAGAGTTTGGAATTTCGATCAGGACGCAAATATGTTTTCGCGCGTTGACGAGATGACGAGAATTTAAGCATTTTTTAATTTATTCGCCAAATCTCTCGATCGATAATATATTTACTTATTTTTCTCGACGATCGAAAATACATAGTCGTGTGGGTCTGAGATATAATGATACTAAAATCAATATATTTATGAGAGAGTCTGGACGACGACTACTTGGCTAATAATTTTATTGCAGGTTCTTTTTCTTCTCATTTTCGATGTTTGTTTTTAATCCAATGGCCAATGGATAAAGGGACATGAAAAACGGAGAGAGATTCGGAATTTAGCCAACTCGAGCCTATCGATGGGCATTGCCCCTTTTTCACTGACAGTAAATCAATGATTTTTTATTTTTATTTTTATTAAAAAAAAGAAACAAGCATGAAAAAATGGAGGAGAAGGAACAACGGATGAATCGAACGTCCAGTAGCGTTATGTTTCGCTCCGAAGGAGCTTTCACGACTGTCAGTCACGAGAGCAGACACGAGAAATATTCGAAGATGACAGTTCTACGAGGCTAGCACTTTGCCGCATGTTGTATAAATTTGCATGACGGTGAAACACACCAACGAGTCTAGTCGCCTCTGGCCAATTTCGTGACGTTTTTTTTTTTCATTTTTTTGTTAAATTTTTATTCATTTTTTAAAATATGTTTTTCATTTTTTTCGATCTCGCGTGTATTACGTCGATTCGAATTCTTCTCGCTCCGATGCCTCGTACAAGAAATTTGAATCTGCGAATAACCACCATTTTTTTTTCTTCTTCTCTGTCTTGTGTCCGTTCGTCTGTGTGCGTATTCCTTGGCATTTTTTTGCGACTCGCACTCGCCCCGAGGGTAGCAGGACTCTCCTGTAATTTTAGAATTTATTTTTTCTTCTACTCCAACGTTTCGACATTTATTTTCGAGTTATTTTGAGACTCGGACGCCAGTTACAGCATCGAAAATGAGAGAAAGAGATGGATAGCG
This sequence comes from Diadegma fenestrale, assembly GCA_037043255.1. NCBI lineage: Eukaryota > Metazoa > Arthropoda > Insecta > Hymenoptera > Ichneumonidae > Diadegma > Diadegma fenestrale. Next base: position 7,606,668 of record CM073315.1, read on the forward strand.
AAAAACCTTCTCGAATTTTCAGCGTGAACTCAAATTTACAGTCGTAGCTACTAATTCTGTGTGTTTTTTTTTCGAAGTTCTCGCTTTCGATCGTTTATCGAGACATTTTTCGATATCAAAGTTTTCAATTCACTTTTCATTCTTTTTTTTTCCAACCCTTTTTCTCGAACCGAAAATCCTTGACGGTTAATTCTTGTTGTTTTATTATTTTTTATTTTCTGGGACGACAAAACTGACGATGTGGTCGCGATTTTTAGGTCAGGGTTCCTCGCAGCAGCTCCAACTTTTCGTTCGCAAATTCTCACTCGCTTCCTTTCCCTCCGCCTCTCGTCGCACGTCAAACGTTTCACAAAAACTTGGTTTTTTTTCTCTTTCTTGCCTCTTTGTTCTCGCACTTCCCAGTCCCCGATGTATATCGTCTTACGCATTTTTTTTTTGTTTTTTCAGTCGCCTCTGTTTCCCCCCCTCCTCCTTTTCCATTCGGTTCGAATTGATCGAATACGTAATTTTTTTATCGCGAGACAATCGCGGAATACGTGTAAAAAAATTTGGCGTTCAGGAAGTCGAAATGTATTTTTTCGATATTTTGACCGAACGTTACTTCGAGTTTCATGATTTTAAGATATTCCTGGCGAAAACGAGGCGACGATGAAAGATTTCAAGATGAAAAAGAAAGATTGTCCAAAATTTTAAGCGGAATCGACGAAAACGAATCTCTGCGTCGAAGGATCGTAAAAATTTCCATACATTACAAAAACATGTAGTATAAATCTGACACCCTGACCAATCCACTCTTTTTTCGTCTATCGTATTCTTCCATTTCGTTTAATAGACGAACTGCCCCACGACAACATTCTTTTTTTAAAACTCTCTCCCACCCATTGGGTTTCTCTCCCTCTCTCTCGACGCGATTTCCAAGAAACATTCTCTCAAATTTCAGCGGTATTTCTCGCCAGTCTTCGGCCTTGAAGACACTCTTGTCTCTCTAACTGTAATCTTTCGTTTTTTTAACATTTTTTTTTGCTTCAATACATTTTTTTAAATCCCTACTCTCTTCCTCGTTCTTCGTACTTTTTTTTCTCTTTTTTTAATCCTTTTTCGTTGGCACCTGATAGTTAAAGGCGAGCCAGAGATATGAGCAGACTCGCACACACGCGCGTGCATGCGTGCATGCGTGTGTGGTTTTTTTGGCTTTATCAAAGCATCCGAAGCGTCGGTGTGCGTGTCTCGGAGAAATTAAACGGCTTGTCGATCCTGTTGGCAACGTCCGTAAACTCGTACGGCCATTGGCCGAATTTTCGCAGTCACTCGTCTCGTGTTTTTTACACGCTTTTTTAAAACGACTTTTCGAATTCATTGCTACGTGGACGTTTTTTTTCTGTTGTGTTTATCGGCCCCTTCTCTCGCTCTGCGCCTCGTCGCAGCTTCTCCGCGCGCGCCACTTTATACCAGCCTGTACAATGCCCCCCTTTACCACTCACGCGCATGAATCGCGTAACGCGCAGCGCTCGTCGCGTTCATAGTCACGTGGCTGTCTGCCCTGCCTCCCTCTGCCCTCCTTCACCCTCTCTCTTCCTCAGTCGCCGCTGGCTACTCTATCCCTCCCCCCACCCCCCACCACTCTCAACGTCGCGGCGACCGATATGCCTCGCCGCAAACTCCCGCTGCTTTCTCTCCCGCACCACCGGCCACGTGTTGCCCTCTCGCTAAAGGTTATATTATCCCTTGCTCCGAATCGCCCATCGATCCAATCCTCGCCAAATCTCATCCCCCTCAAAATTCCCACCAACCATATCCCCGTACCATGTTTTTTTTTTTTTTTTACTGTTTACCTCAAAATATTAATTTTTTCCCAACTCCACATTTTTTTCTTCGTTTCTTATCGATTATTTGATTGTTACTCTTTCAAGAATCCAACCGGACATTTCGAAATTCATACGAAAATACAATTTTTACGCTTCAAGAAACGAGAAATCTTCTCATAACACACGACAACGCGCGCGGGTTCTACTTTTACTTGACTGTGTCACCGACCTCTAGACTCTTCGTAATCACTCACGAGCCAGAAACCAAGCGGTTCTCAACGTTCAGGATTCTACCCTCGATACTCTCGTACTTGAAACTCTTTTTATTGCCACTTTGTTTCCGGACTTTTGCAGGCTGATTGTCATCCAAAATCAGTTCTATTTTCAAGTTTTACTATATCGAGACGACACACGACACGACCGAATAGTCGAGTTTTTGTTGTATCGGAATTTTTGTTATTTAGTCGCTTTCGATTACCGCGTTTTTGTGAATTTCAACGCGTGACATTTTTGTTCGCATTTCTTAATTGGTTTATAATTAGATCGTCGGATAGTCATTCACTGGGAGAGCGAGCCATTCACTGGATAAACTAACGCGTCGCATATACATTGCGAGCTAAATACTCCCTTGGCAGATAAAAGGCTTGCGCCATTTTGTTTTTCGTTTTATAAATTCTTGAGCAGCATCCGTAATTTTTATTTCTCTGTTTTCGTCGTCTTCCATTCGGCTTTTCATTGTCGTCTCTTTTCACTCCATTGAATTCTCTCGTCTTCTGCATCTTTCTTGACGATCTTTTTGTTTCGAGTTCTGCGTCTAAATTTCCCTTGCAAACAAGAGGAAAAGGAAGAAACTCGAAGGGACAGAGATTCAGAAGCGAGAGAGAGAGAGAGAGAGAGTCTTTGAGACGAGAATAGACTCGACAAGATTGGTGCGTTCGTCCGAGAAATGCACCAAGAGATCTCTCCGCGAGACTCTCGGTACATGAATGAGCTCGCTCGTACGCGTGCTTCCTTCCCTAATTTATGGCTCACCGTGCAACCAACAAACTTGCCCGTCGTCTGCTACCGAACATACTCTCTGTTTCTCTCTCCTTCCCCCACCTCCTCGTCCTTTTTGCCACTTTCGTGACCTTTTTACAGAAAAAAAGGAACAAAAAACAGGGACACAACGTCCGTACTGTTTTTTTTTTGATTCTCCAGTCGAATCACGTTGACTACGAAAAAACGAAATTCATTGTACAATTATTTCTCGTTGCTCCAGTGAATATTCAATGGTGACGTTATTTGCAGAAGAGGATCCTCTCGAAGTGACCAGAATGAATGGGAATCATTCGATCGGATCTCGCGGCAGTCCGGTCATCATGAACTCGAGGGGAACACCACCGGTCTCCGGTACAATTGGCCTCACCATTCATCCTCACGTGCATCACGTCAGTTCTCATCACCAGCAACAAAATCAAGTTCAACAACAGGCTCAGCCACAAACTATTCATCATCATCATCACCAGCAGCAACAACAGCAACAACATCACAACAATCACAACAGTACAGCGCACAATCAGTACATTGAGAATCACAATTCTAATCACAGCCAGGCTGCAGCTGGACAACTCGTCGTTGATCTTGATTCGAGCCACGACAGTAAAAAACATCGGAATGGGTAAATTTTCATTTTTTTCTCTCATTTCTATGGAACGTCCTTTACAATTTGAATGTTAAAAGCTGCAAATTTTTTCAATTTCTTTTTGAAAATCATCGAATAATTGACGATCAATTGAAAATACTTTTTTTTCTTCTTAATATTTACTATTTATTTATATTATTAATCATTTGATAATTAATGACAATTAATAATAATTATTAGTTGATAAAATAATTGATAATATTAATATTTATGGCATTTTTGATTTTCTTTCGTTATCAAGCTCAACTATTTGACTCTCTTTTTGAATAATCATTCAGACCACCTTGCGTTATACGTTCTGGTACGAGGGAGGTTCACAACAAGCTCGAGAAAAATCGTCGTGCCCACCTCAAGGAATGCTTCGAATTGTTGAAAAAACAATTGCCCGCCCAAGACGAAAAAAAATCGTCGAATCTCTCGATTCTCCATGCTGCGATCAAACACATACAGGTATACTTGAATCTTTATTCCATAAAATTAACATATAGACTTTTTGAACAATATAATAATAATAGAAATTAATGTTATTATTGGATTCAGCGATTTATTTATTTTATTCCGACGATAATTATTCGTGTTGATAAATGGCACGTGCTTTTTATCAACCACGCTTGTTTTTTGTTGCTCTCTTTCTCTCTCGTTTGCTCCCTCTTATACTCGCCGATTGTATTTTATCGAAGGTCACGAGACGACGGAATAAACGAGTCAGACAAGATGTGCAATCGCACATTTTGAACTCGAGGACGTAACGCCGAGCGTCACGTTCACTCGAGTTTACTCAACAGTCGCATTTGTCTAAAAAATTATTGTTTTTCGTGCTTTTTTACAACTTTACTATCGCGTTCCTACGTACATTGTTCTTTTATTGACTTTTGATCCTTGCCGTATTCGACTCTAACGTGCCGATTACTTCATATCGCAGCCACTTATCTTACCGTAAGAATATAAATGAAAAAAAAAAAACTAACACGTTCAATCAATTTTGATATCGAGCTCGAGCTTCGTGGCAATTATTCCGTACGATTCGACACTTGAATCGCTTTTTTCATGTTTCGTGATAATTGTCGAGTTTAAAATCGTTCATATCGAACGAAAAAACGTGGGAAAATGGAAATTAAAACTTTTGTTGCTACCGAAATGGTTTCGTTTCCTTGTTTACATAATTTTTTCTTGGCCTTTATAAATTCTGACGAACAATCTCGAAAGTAATTGATTTTTTTTCGTTATTGCCGCACTGAAAAAAAACGAAGCATTCATTTTTTCCGCGTCTGTTGAGACGAGAATCGAGTCAAAAAAAAAACAGCCAAACGGTCGTAAATTCAACTTTTTTTTTAACGTCAAACGTGACCAAAGCGAAAAAATGCATAAAAGTTGAATAAAAATGGAAGGAATTAGTTCTTTACGAAATTTCATCGTTTGACGAATCGTCGGTTTAACGTTCGGCCACGAAAGAGAACGAGACACAGATATCGTCGAATATTAAATTTGTCAGTGCTCTCGAACCGGGCGATTACGAACATGTGCGACGAAGAATTTTGTCGCGTGATATTTAAGAAAACACGTTATCTATTTTGATAATTTATTCTTATCGCTCTCCGAGCCATCGAACATATCGAAATTATTTATCCTTATTTCGTCATTATACGCTCTTTTAATATCCTCAATTAATTTGTGCTTCGTTTTCATTATTTTTGACGACACTGTTCCAGCATGGAATTCTGTCCATCCAGTGGAAATAACGGCCAAATGATAATTAGCTACTTATTCCTCTTTATCATTAAAACTTGTTTGATAGCCATGTGTTCTGTATTTGCGATCGCTATTGCGCATTATGAAAAGCATGATTCTTCGCGCGACAAAAACTTGACCTTCCTCAATATCGAGACTCGACAAGAGACTATGACGACGCCACAAACATGTGTGTAGATATTCTCCTTGCCTATACGTCGTCGCGATGCATCACGTAACTTTCTCGTGCCTACGTAATAGACGCTACAGAATTTTTCCTCCATTTTTTATTCTTCAATTAATCTTGTCGTTAAGCACAACAAAAAATTCATTTGTCTCTGGAAAGTTGCAGTTTTTCACGTCTTCGCCCTCGTCATTTTTTTTTTTTTTTTAACACTGTCAGACAAAATTTCAAGATTTATGATTTACTCCTGATTTTGTGAAGAAAAATCTATGACCAATTTCGTCGTAAAATGTATAAAGTTTCTTGTGAAAATGTCAATGAAATTCCACAAAATGACGATTTTTGCTTTGAGGAAAATTGAATTTTATGAAAATCACGTTGACGAAAGAGTCACGAGTTGGAAATAAAATATCTACAAGGCCCCGCGAGTGCTTTGGGATCGAAATCCGAAAATTGCGAGCGCGATGTTTCTGTCACTTTTTGTGGGAGAAAAAAGAATGTGGATGGAGTGAAAAATGGGTACGAACGAGCTCGAAAAGCGTGCGACATCTTGGCGTATGATTTATTTGTTAAAATATAATAATTGTATCACGCGGAAGACGACGAAATAACAGTACGGAGAATCGCGTCTGTGGTGATAAAGAAACGATACGAATTATGTTTCGTTTCGGCCTCTCTTGCCTGGCTCGTCGAAATGCTCATCGCTATATACATGTGTATTACTTGGATCCGGGCAGGCGAGAGTTACCGGCGTGTCCCCGCGAAGGTCGTTTACCCCTCCACATCGCTCGTACGACACGCTACGAAACAGTTGTCCCCACTATCGTGCAAACGTCGTTCCCCCAACTCGAGCATTTCTCTTCTCGATCACATCTCCCTCTCTTCATCCTTCATCCCCACTCTCTCTCTCTCTCTTATTTTTTGCCTCGTACGTCAGTTATCGCGCAGCCACCGCGTGTATAACTCGATCCTCGTGTACGTCCGTGTATTCTCTACTACACGCGACACACCGATGTCATACAACTGGCGCACATGGACCCGCTCCATGTGTTTGTATGCCTCTCTATGTAACTTTTCGGCCACGTGATCGAGGGCGGCCATCGGTACGAGGCCTCGTGGCACGTACAAACACGCTGCTGCTTCTCCTGTGCTGCACTCCTCCTTCTATTTTTATTGCATGTATTTAAGGAGCATCTATGTATACTTTTTTTTTTTTCATACACAGGGTGTCCCGATCGCATCGAAATCTCATTAAAACGATCAAACGTCAATGAATCTTTGAGCTCTTTATATTTATTGTGAAAAATTCAAAATTATTCGTAACTTTATTCAATTTTTTTATTTATTCACGCGGGAAATTTGAATGCATTTTGCATTTGTACAGTTTGACGGAGTGGCTTGAAATTTTGACATCTAAATTGATAAAGTCAGCTGGAAAGACTGATTAAAATTTTAAATTTTATTCACTGCATCTGTATCTCCATTTTAACGATTTGAAAAAAAGCTTTGGGCAATTTTTTTATTCCTGCTTTTATGATGAGAAGGTTTATCGAGGAGGAGAGATTTTATATTGGTAAAAATAGCTTCTGTTTAAAATGCGAGTACATAAAAAAAACGACGGGGTGAGAAAAATATTGTTGGAGGTCGAAAAATATGGAGAAATTCGGGAATTCATGGATCGTTGCTCTTGCTGTGAAATCCCTCGTCGAGATTTATCATCGTGCTAATATTTATTTCGAGTTTGCCGCCAGGCGTGACGACGCCCCCGATAAATCCGCTACCGGGTTTACAAAGTTAACTCTCTCTTCAGCAAATTGTGCGGCTCTATGCTCTATTCCATTGCGGTAACCGCTTCCAACACATACCCCGTGGATACCTCGTTTTTTTCTCTTTCTCCGCGATCACGTGATTGAGAATCTCGTTTTTTTTTTTTGGAATTTGCTTCTTTTTGTTTCTTCGTGCTTTTTAATCACATGCATTTTTGGCAACATTTTATGAATATCCGGGAACGAAAATTTAGTTGGAAATTTCCTTAAAAATTTCCTTTATTATGTGGAGAATGGTTTTTTCGGAGTAACCCTCAATTAATTGATCGTTGTTGCTTCCTATCGATTGCGTAAATGCACAACCGGATGCTCAGATTATCCAGTCCCGCGTTAACAAATGAGTTACGCAGGTGCGTTTGGCTTGACGATATTTTTGTTTTTTTGTTTTTCGAAAAGCGTGGGTGAAAAGACACTTTCGAGAGCGGTTGATCTCGTTGACAATATAAAAGGCTCAAGATCCGTGATTTTCTGCTGGTTCGAATGAGCCATCGAGGCTCTTCTTATTGTCAGCAATTGAAAAATATATTTCTGTGTTCAGTTATGTATATATTATGTATATAAATGCTCGTGTTAATGGATACATAAAACATATAACGCTGTAGAGCTCGTAGCTCGTATCGAATTGCGAGAAACGAGGCAGTCCAAAAATGCCAATGGCGCGTAAACCACCACGTGGTTTATCTCGCGAGAGAATTAACGCCCGACACCACCAGCAACAAGATCCGAACGTACCGAATTTAACGACCTCGGATTTAAGCCAAATGTCTTTAACGATAATCCTACCTCAATTTTTTTTATTTTTTTTTTATCCCTCTGGAATATTTTAACGTCCTCTCGGGAATAAAGCTTCGTGCCCACGTTATTTTTACCTCCCCCCACGTGTCCTCCTATGCTCTGCCCGTTTTCAATTTTTTTTTCGAAAAACTACTGCTCACTTGACAGAAATTTGCAACTGTTTCATTTGAATTTCAGTGAATTTCGGAGTAAAGGAAAAATGAGTAAAAAGGCATAAAATTCTTTGATATATTGATAACGTTAAATACAAATCAATGATGATGCTGAAGTTTGCACCGTTGGAATGCATCGAAAAATATTTAATTTTACTGGAGATTCGTTCAATTTGCAACGTCATCCTTATTTTTCGAGCCGATATGTTTCTCGAATGGCAAAAATGGATCATTTTATCATCGTAATTACATTCTGCATTTGAATAACTATTGTGTCGAGGTAACAAATGAATTTCGTTGCATTCCAACGATGCAAACTCCAGAGTCAGAATCAACGTTTTTTTATAACTTGCACGATGGAAGTGCATCGCATTGAACAACATTCAGGAGTCAACGTGTCCTAAATTGCTGATTTAGTTACGTTTGTTTCATTACGATGCATAACAGCTTGGATTAATGCGTGTATACACATGTTTGTCTACCACGTGTCGTGGGTATATTCTCGATTGCGAAGACTCGGGCCAACATGCAAAGCCACGTGTTGTGTCTCTCAACCCTCCTCCCATTTCAACGACAGCTTCTCATTCTTGTATTTTCTTGCCTCTCGTCGTTCGCGATACTCTTGCCAGGTTTCGAATAAAATATTGATACGTAAAGAATACAAAAACCATTCGCAGAATGATTCTCTGCCTTAACGATCGCAAGCTTATTTTCGAAAATGACGTATTCGAAAGAATCCAATTAGATTTTTCGTCGCTCGTAAATTATATTTTCTGGCTAAAAAATAAACTCTGTCGGGATAGAAAAATTTCCACAGGGACGTCATTGCGAGGAAGCGACGTCGAATATTGAAATATGCACGACTTTGCTCCATTTTTATTGGTACAATTTTTTTTTTAACATCTTTTCCCATATTTTTGGCAACTTTTCTCTAATTTATTGCCATGTTTTCGCGTGCACACTTGACATTTTTATTCTGCTCGTATTTTCATTCGTCATCGTCGATGACAAGAAAATAGTTATTCTTATCGAGGCAGATGGAAATTGAATAAGTCGTTGCAAAACAAATCGACGTGGTTACAAAAAAAAAGACATTTCTTGGCAGTAATTTTTTACCAAAAGCAATAATCATGTTTTTGCAATAATGTCGTTCCATATTTTTCCAGACGTTGAGAAGAAAAGAGCGAGACTCGGAGCACGAGATGGAGAGGCTCGCGCGAGAAAAAATCGCCGCTCAACAGAGGATAGTCGCTCTGAAAAAAGAATTATCGGCAACGTGGGATCACATTGATTTCAGTACTCTGTTGCAGGAACAAGGCTCGACTGTTGATCCGACAGCCTCAAAAAACGGTAAAAATCTCATCAATTTTCACTTGTATCAAAAGATATTGCAATTTCAATCATTGATTTCGTAACTCATCCTGGTTACGTGCGAAGAAAACCCTTGCAGTTATTTTCCAGCAAGTGTATCTCTCGATTCATAATTAATCGAAGAAATGAGCAATCACGAGGAGATCTTTTATTTTTTGTTCTTTCTGCCTGGCTTGTCTTGGAGGATTGAAAGAAAAAACAACTAGAGAATTCATAAATTGGATTATTTGTTGCCGAGAGATTTTAAATAGACTTTTTCCTTCGAGGCGTGTGATTCGCTTACAAATTAAAGAATTTTCTAACGTGGGTGAAAAAAAAATGATAAATTTGTTCAACATTCGAAATGCTCCCGATGATTTTTATTTCGCGTTAATTTTTGAGGATATTGAAAGTAATTTATTTATGATTGGACAAGAAGTTTCAGAAAGTATGGACGTGGATGTAACTGGGCTGGCACGTGGCGGTACGAGGTACAGTAGCACGAGTAGCCTGAGTAGCGCCGCGACAGCGAGCTCACCGCAGAATCTTCAAACAGCAAACACGACCTCGAATATTCACAATCAAGTAGCAACCGCGGCGGTTGTGTGCCAAACTCAGGGCCTCAATCTCGCTCAAAGCTCGAGGGAAAGTCCACCCGCGAGCTCGAGTCCCGGAGCATCAACTCCTAGCATTCCTACACCCGCTCAAGTGAGTATTGAAAAGCAACGAGCGTGGGTCTGGCTGTACGGCCATTTCCAGCGAGAATTTTTCTCTTTTCTAGTCCCTCAATTATTCGCAGACGTTTTGATATCAGATTTAAAAAAATCTGCTGCTTTTTCCTCGTATTTGCGTCGTCGCCGAAAAGACATGAAAAATAATTGTGATTATGGATAATTTAAAAGGAAAAAGTGGTGACGAGCTCGGCAAACGTGATGCAGCAACAGTCACACCAATTACACCTGCCAATGTTGAACACGAGTCAAGGCTTGGCAACGATTGTTCCGGCTCTTCAACATCTCGGTCCAGGACTCAGGGTTATTCCCGGAGACACGAGACAACTTCTCGTAACTCATACAACGGGCAACAATGAGACTCGTCCGCTTACTCTGGCAGTTCAAAATTCTTCGGATCAATCGAGACCTTTGATTACTGTACAAACGAGCACTGGAAGTGAGCCAAGACCCGTTGCGCTGGTCGTTCACTCGTCCGCTGCAAATGACAACAGAGTTACCTTCGTTCATTCTAACTTGTCGAACAACGACAGGCCATTGGCACTCGCTGTACAGTCATCCGCGAACGAAGTCAGGCCCGTCACGTTTGTTCACTCTGGAAACGAGGCGAGACCCCTCGTTCTCGCTACCCACGCCGCATCGACACTCAACGTTACCAGTAAGTCTATTATTTTACTCATCAGGCTTTGCCACGTTTAAGCGTCCCATGATTTTTATTGATTTTTTTTTTGTAAACAGCCTCTCAGTCGAGAATAAGAAGCGGCGATACGCAAACAACCCATAAAATGGTCGGTGGCGTGACACTCGTCGGTGGAAATGGATCAGAATTGACCAGACTCCCCGGAGGCGCTGAACTCAATATTTTACCTGCAAACGGTGTGTTCCGTTCCGTCAAGGCTCAGCCACTCACTGTTCAAGGAGGTGACTGACCAAAAACAAACTCAATAACAAATAAAAGTATAAATATTCTATTTCGCATTCGTTCGGGGCTAATGGGGGTCGGCACGATTTTATTTTATTTAGTGCGTAATTTTTTTTTTTTTTTGACTCGCTAGAAATAGACGATTCGAAGATATAATGTCGTCGCTCATGTTGGCCACGTGGTTAGAGGCTGATCATGACGCGCGCAGAGACCCGAGTTCAAATCCCGGTTCGAAAGATTGAAAAATTCTAGAGTTTTTCTCGACTTTTTCGATTTTCTCTAGTTTCATTCGAGGCACCATATACCAAGGCCGAGTCGCACTGTTGCGATTTCGTAATGAATTGGTGCCAAATTAAAATGCCCATATGCAGAGCTGCCCGTGGTTTCACGTTAAGCGGGAAGCTTTGAATATGCGCGACAAAATGTACTTTTTTTTTTAAGGAACCCCTAACTTTTTCTTTGCATTGAAAATTCAATTTTGTCAAGAAACGTCGATATTTTGTTGAATACAGCCAATTAAATATTTTGGGATAATTTCAAAATTTTCGTTATTTCGACAAGGTTTTTCGCTGAAATGACAAAGTTTTCGTGATTTTTCGAAAAAAACGTTTAGTTTAACGTATCCAACAAAATATTCGTCTTTTTAAACAAAATTTTATTTTCAGTGTGGTCATTAAAGAGTCGAGTGGTGAGGTCGATGCCTGTGATATTTATTGCGGAATGAAACGCGGAATTATAAAGATGATGGAAATATCGTTTCAGGTCTGACGTTGAGCCATGCAGGCGTTTCACTTCAAGCTTCGCCCGGCAAAGTTGGCTCGACGGTTATGCAAACGAATCCGTCCGCAGAGGGTCAAATAACTCACATTGTAGGTCAACACGCTCCGTTATCGGCACTAACACCAATAGTTACACCAATGACGGTCGTTTCTCAAGGAAATCAGGTGACTGCCCATATCCTGGCACCAACCAGTCTCGCCGGCAAGATGATAACAACCCCTATCCTTAAATCCGTCGGACAAATGCCCCTCGTAAATGCTCAGTACATCAATACGACGACCCTCGTAAAACCGGTCGTTGTTGTCAGCACCTCATCAAACACGGTCGTTCCGTCGACGATCCCTTCGAGCACGCAACCTTCCGCTACCACCCACTCGACCGTCTGACAGGGTCGAAAGAAAGAAAAACTCGTCTGAGACGAGGCTCACGAGCTATGCAAATTTGTGATTCTCGTTCTATCGACGTTTTTCTCCATTTGCCAATCCTCCGAATCTTCATTCGTCGCCTATTTTTACAACTTGATCATTTAACCAACAAAAACAATCTGTCACGCAGCTATGAAGCTCAAACAGATCAAACATTCTCGAATCTCTCGGCAGTGTTTCAAAACGCTTGCGTCGAATGAAAATCATCAAACGGAACCAATAATTATTACCAGTTTCTTCTTTCCCCAAACATTCTCGTCGTTCGCAATCCACTGTTTCTTGTTCTCTTGACCTGCTCAACAAAATATCTAATCGGGGAATCAAAGTAGCGAAACACTTTCTCGCTATGAAGCTGAAAGTCGTTGTCTGAACGCAACGCCACTGGAAACTCGAATTTCGCGTCGACTGGCTAGTCGTGAGACGAAATTTCATCTCGAAGCTCTTCCGTTCTGCGTGCGCCGATTTACCCATTTCTTGTTTTTTTTTTGTGGAAAGAATTTCAAGGGGTTGGCCTCACTCGATCGGACCGATCGTCGCGGTAGTAAAAAAAAAATCCAAACAAGGACAAAAATATATAATTATTCGCAGAAATCCAAAATTTAACGGTTACGCAACGGGGGGAACGACATTATTTTTGAAACGTCAGAGAACATGTTTAGTAATGAATGAAAAATTTTTTTTGCTCATGTGTTTTGTGAAAATTTGTCTATAAAATGCTCACAGCTCGTCCATAAGACGATACTAAATTTTCTGTTTTTCATACAATTCCTAAATATATTTATATAATTTTTAGATTGGGTCGCTTCTTTTTTTTTTTCTTGTAAGTGTTTTCATTTGAGACTGACTCGTTGCGACGAATTATTTAACGAATTTCGGCAAAACTATGAAATTCTGGGGCATGGGGATTGAAACTTTTGAAGACTGTGATTTCGACTGAGATGAAATGGATGCGCAGGGACACACACACACACACACACACACACACACACTCGGAATGAATTTAAAACGAAAAATAATCAGACCTAAACGCATTTGCAACAAACTCTTTAGTGGTGAGTCGTCAGAACGAAATCATTGATGTATTCGTTGTCAAAATTTTGGCCAATTTTTTACGTCTTTCCTAACCAATGATATTTCGTGACTAAATATTGTTATTATCGTTATTCGTTCGAATATCGTTTTCCGCTGCGTAAACTTGGGCATAAACTGTTTAATAACATCGTAGCTTAAAGTTGGATCGCGAAATCGTGCGTCGTTATTAATAACAATGTATTTCAAAAGAGGAATAGCTCTTTAATTTTATTTTGAGATGCAATCGCGAATATTTGTTTGAGCTTGATGCGTAATTGTGAAAAGTAGGGAAAGATACATTCAGGACAAATTTGACACGTGTTTTGTGGGCTAGAATTAAAAGAATTTTTTAAAATCTATCTTTGGCCTCGACCCTTTGAAAAAAAATGGTGAACTTTGATTCCGATTTTTTTTTGTTTATGCATGTATATTAACGAACGAGTGTTCACGTCTGCTGAAGGCCAACAAGGGAATTACGATTTCGTACGATCGTATTATTTCGCCCCAAGAGATGGACAGTATTCGCATGAAATACCACTCAACATATAATTTTACGTACATAAAAATGAAGTGAGAAATGCCTCGACATTTGAGCTAAATACGAATATTATTGTTTACGACAAAACAGTAGAAAATTATTCTCCAGTTAGGGGGAAGAAAAATGTTAACAATTTCATTATTTCTCAATGACCACAGTTGTAAACCTTTTTTTGGTTTTTCACATCTTACAACGTTCATCTTCATAATATATCGTCGTATATTATGCACCGATTATCCCGTTCGTTTTTCTTTTTTGTAAATCTTTAAATTATTTAATCCACAAGGGCGATTTGAATCGGAGCTGACTGTGTTTCTCAGATATATACGAATATATATCTCACATGCATGTATCTTCCAATCAGGATAATTAAGTTATTTGCGATGATTGAGTGAAAACCTGATGAACTTGGAAAGCTTTTTTTTTTTTTTTTTAATTTTTGTTTTTTAAAGAGCTTCGAACGGAAAAATGTTCTGTTTATTCTCATATTTTTGCTTCGTTTCCTTGTTCTCGTTTCTTCGACGTTATATCACGCGCGATCGTCATAACTGCGTGTACCAATCTTCAATCTCGACGATTCTCTCGATTGAAGGCCTAAAGGTTATTCGTGAAATGAAGAAGCCAGCATTTGAGGGAACGACGAAAATGAGCATGAAAAAAAAAACAAAGAAATCTAAAATAAATAAAAGAATTTTTTACATTGCGTAGAGACCAAAATGAATGTCGTTTTACTTCAATCTCAATAAATGTTGAATCGCGAGCGATGGGCTTGAGTAGTGACGAAAAAGATAAAAATATATATACATATTATATATATAGCGAAAAAATGAAAAAGAAATGTCCACTCATGGACAACCACAACTAGACATTAATTTAATTCTCCATGAGGTTTGCGAAAAATACGAGCGAGATGATGTGCAAACAAACGTTTCGGACGAGAGGGCTATCCGCGTGAGTAATGCCGAAGGAAAAAAGAACGAACCTGAGTGAAGTCGATGTGCAGAAAAGGGGGAGAAAAAACAAACGAAAAAGAAAAAAAAATAAGTGAATGTTGGAAGGCTGCGTACACGAACAATGTGATATAAGTAATTAATGAAATTAATTAACATCTTAGCGTTAATGGAGAATATTAAGCTGTTTCCAGTGTAGGCGTCCGTTGCTAACTAATTATATTCACTAACATCTCTAAACGAAAAACAACAAACATAAAAAAAAAAAAAACAGCAAATACCTAATTGTACATAGTATACAAACAATACAAACAGAAAAGTAAAAAATGAGCAATTAAAGAAGAATCATGATGAAGTATGAGTATATATTGAAGATATTGAGGAAACAATACGAAGATAGAAAACGATACTGCGACGGCGTGAAAGTGAACAATATAATGATCGAGGGATAAATATTTGAAACAACAAAATTCAAGAGAAAAAAAAATGAAATGAGCGCTCAATTTTAAACAATTCGATATGTGATCGAAGTGTACACGGTAGAATTTGTACAACGCGCCTAAACCGAATCCGAGGGAATGTGAGAACGAAAAAAGTGTAACGAAAAAAAAAAAATTAATAATAATCGAATGAAAAAAGACTAAAAAAATCTAATAAATCATGTTGACGGTGTAATCGGTGTGTGTATGTGTGTGTGTGCGCGTGTGCGTTTATTGCATTGGCATTGTAGAGTTGCGGTGTTGGGTTACGGGGAACCGTAGATATACCTTTACTCAAAAGCGAGCAGAGAGAAAGATTTTTATAACTATTATTTTTGTCGCCTATTCTTTTTTCGACTCTGATTTTATCTCAAAAGTCAGTCTAACGCGTATCTTGGTGCTGCTTTTATTGCAGCAGCTACTTTTGCCAGTTGGTAGAAGAAACAAAAAAATCATAATTTCATTGTTTCGTACAAATCTTGAATTACGAATTGCTCAGGAGAACAACAAAGCAAAATATAAAAAACAACACAATACCGAGCGCATAATCAAATGATTGACAAAATAAACGAAACAAAAGTTAACGAATTGATTGCTCTCGTCGATGTAGGATTTTGCCGGACTCCTCGACGAGCACCAAATGTTGAAGAAGATACAAAGTTTTAGCTCTTTTGAACGAATATACATATTTCGTCAGTGCAACGCCACGAACAAATATTTACGTAAATAAACAAAACAAAAAACGACATCACAAAAAAGTTTACGGGAAAGGCACGTTCTGGTACAAAGACAAACATTTACACACACACAGAGCTCATTTAAAAATATCTTGATAGATAGACGAACGATAAAAAATAAATAAAAACTTCCTCTTTGCACGTTTGTCCATCGATGATGTTATTGTTAAGGTCTGTCTTTCTTTTCCGAGTTCAACGAGACGATGATGATGCTGCGGCTATAGTATAATGAATAAACGAAAGTTTTACAGACAATTGAGTTTGGAGTCGCGATTTAAAAACTTGTTAAGAAATACACTGAAAGGAGGTTTAAAAAGTTTGTATGTGTGTGTGTGTGTGTGAGAGAGAGAGAGAGAGAGAAAGAGCGCGAGAGAGAATTTAGCAAAGATAAAAAATGGAGGAAAACCGTAAAGCTATTGGACCGCGATCAATCGATTGGATTGACTAAGGATTATCGTTAATGACTTTACTGTACATTAACTTTGTATATTTCTGTAAATAGGTAACTTGAATGGTAATGATAAATTTACTATATGTCTACGTGTTAATTTTATCTATTACAGTAAGGAAGTTGCGTTTCCATGTAAATATTCGAAACGAATAGTCTTGCTGTAATAAACCTCATTCGAAAAATCTTTCGACCTATTATCATCATTTCAAACTTACCACAAACTTCCCCGACCCAGGATTTTTTTTTTTTTTTCACAGTGGAATGGAAGGAATTCAATTTTGTTTGTTCGTTGATTTGTTCTTGGGATTTTTTTTTTTTCGGTTCTGTTCGATGTTCAGACATTTTTCAACACTCGCTAGTCAATCTGTAATTTAATGCTCCATTTATTAAAAATATGCACTAATTCACATAGTCTATTTCATTACTTTCAGATAGAGTTTTAAGTATGACACAATAATAAATGTTGTTGTCTACCTACGGTACCGAAACACTTCTAGCACAGATATATATTATGTTATTTTATGTTTTTCGAGGTTATTACAAAAGATTAGAATTCTATCTAGTTGTTCGGCAAAATTTTGAAACGCTAACTATCGTCGTGTATTTGGACTTGAATTTTCATTGATTAATTTTTCCTTTCAAGCTTTTTCTTGGTCGAGTTTAATGGTATCGTTATGAATAATATGAACATTTATTTTCGCATATAGTAGACATTGTTGGAAAGAATAATCGAAACGCTCGTACCGTTGTCGTTTTTTTTTTGTTTCTCTTTTATATTATTTTCGTTATTTTCTCGAGACTTTTACTTCGTCGCCTAGACTCATTAGGGAAGAGAAATATTTTTTAGTTTATCGTCGAACGCGGAGGCGCGACCGAGTTTTCGCAAATCTTGATTCGTTTTTTTTCGTGCTTGACCAACATTCACAAATGAATAAACACTAGTCGATATCGTGCTCGTCACGAGAGTGCATTTCTATGCTATTTCTTTTTTCGTGATTTTTGTTCCAACTTCATCTTGTGGCCTTAATTAAATACAGCGTAAATTCGTATATCGAAGACGGCGTTTTAAACTGTGACATATCGCTCAATTATGCCACGATTGTCAAATAATTGTTCAACTAGCGAGACTGCTAAAAAAGGAAGAAGAATTGGAATCTTGGACAAACGTGATTACAGTCACACTTTTACGCAATATATTTACATAATCACTTGATTATGCACGTGAAACGTTGTAAAAACTTGCAAAATTGATAAAGGAATTTTAATGAGTATTCAAAGATTACTTTTCAAATCGCGCAAACACTTTTGCGCCGCTCTCTCGTAAAGAAACATTTGGAAATGCAATAAAAAAATGAATAGTAATCGAGAGATTGTACGATTTGATTTTCACAATGAAAATTTGTATGTTTCTTCAATCTTCAGACCCTTCATTTCAACCCAAGATTTATTCCATGACTACGTGATTTCATATTATGGCATTAATACTTATTTTGCTCGGATATTGTAGCAGAAAATCAACTTTTGATACGGAGAAAAAGATTTTCAGTTGCCGTTCTTCCAGCAACTGGTATTAACAAAGTTAAAAACAGTTTTTCTCGATTTTCTTATCAGAATGGCGATTCCAAAACATCCAAAGGAGATGAAATTACTTGCAAAAGTCAACATATAATAAATTCAATCGTAATGCGATCTTATTTATCGAATGGAAGTTTACAAGTGTAGCCTTGGAAGATTCTTTCGATTTCATTGAAATAAACGTTTAAAAAAATGTTGTTATCGTCAAGTTTTTCAATTTTGTCAACTCAAATTTGCAAATATCTATTTTAAATTTGATTTGTCTTGAATACAAATTTTGGAACCACCATTTCATATATATTCCGAGCCTCATTTTCTATAGACGACAAAAAACAATATATCGAGGATACCATTGATTTGATACAAACTTATTTCTTACTCGTAATTCAATTCGTAATTAATATATGCGTGTATATATGTAGATTTTTTTAAAGAAAAAAAAAAACATGACTGTTACTCTGAAAAAATTAACTAGTGTGTACGCGACACTTTGGTCTGTCTGTGATAATATGGTTTCACAAAAAAGAAACCTAAAAACGATGGAATTGGCACTGGGACCGTATAATTAGAAATACAAAAGTACTTTGTACTCGCAAGCAGTAAGAGCAAAGTCATTTCAATCCATTGGGCTCTGTCACACTGTATATCGGTCGCAATTCACATTGAAATACGTTTTTTTTAATGGGGGAATTTGGAATTTATCAAGCTTCCTTCTTCGATATACAATATTTTTATTTTCGTTATTTTTCAATTTATTTTCGTTTTCAATATATTAGTTCTATTATGTATAAATGTATAAGGTCGTGTCAGTAGTCATTTGAAACGAGATTTAATTCCATCGGGATTCGTTTTGAACGTGAGATAAGTCATTGACATTGTACTCTGACGATGGTTAATTGAAAGGAAAGCCATTTAGAATCATCTTATAGAAAGAATAATAATGAATTACTGTTGTCGGAAAAAATCATAGCCTCTTTTTCACCCAAGTGAGAAAAATGATTTATTTTTAATTAATATAAATGTGAATATCAATATCCCGTCCATGTATCATTATTTCGGAAGAAAATGATCTTGAATGGCTTTTTATTAATGTTTATATTATTCCGTGTACAGACGAAAACACATTCGGCTCGTTTTTTTGTCGATTCGCTCAGATAAATCGTCAAACGATAAAACTCTGGCTTTTTTTTTGTTGTTCCAGCATAAAATTGAAAACGCACTCTCACAGCTAATGAGAATATTCGGCTTACCCGTTACTATTTGCACACTTTTTTGTTCGATCATCAACTACTTTTAGTTCTCAGATTAGAGTATAAAACTTAATATTATTATTAATTTACGACTAAATGCTTAAATCATGATTCAAAGAAGTAGATATTAATTGTATAAGCGTTAGAACATAAAAATACCGGTACATAGAAGTTTTTCACATTAAATTTCCACTGCAAACACACACAATTTTCTTTAGCTAGACGGTGATGGATAGAAAGAGGTGGAGATTTGTTGCCTCACGTCGGAACGTGTTTATGATTGAAATAATTGTCGATTATTCATTTAGGCAATGAATATTCTTGGGTACGAGTTGCCATTGACTTTTCAGAACGGTAGGTAGAAGCCAATGACTGATACTTCTAGGATTTTCAACAGTTGATCGTGTGCAAAGTTTCAACTTAAAATACAACTAAAATAAAATAAACATCTATTTATTTTTTGTTTGTACGAACGGTAACTCATTTTTCGTAATTGTGTAGAGGTAGGAAAACAGAGTATCAAAAACTGCTAATATTATTCGAATAGCAACAGATGATGAAAAAAGTTATTCGAAAACGTTGCAACTACACAGTGAAATGTTTTATTTCGCGAGCTTGAAAAATATGGTAAAACGACGCATCTAATTTTAACACTCGATCACCCATCGGCTTGGACTCAAGAACCAATTTCACATCGGTAAGTGTTTCATTTTTTAATTACTCGTGTTTAATTTCTTTTGTTTAAATCAAATTTCAACCGATGCGAAGGGAATCATGTTTATTTCTAGATTCTTGTCAAATCTATTCGCGCTAATTGTGGGAAGGGAAGACGATAGGGCTAACGACAGACGATCTTGATTTGTACTTAAGTTCGATCCTTTTCTTGCGACGTTTTCACTACAAGAAAAATATATCTTCGTATCATGGGAATTTTCTCGCTTCCGATCGCACGAGTATTACGTAATTATTCTGTAATATCTCTCAAGTGAAATATCAAGTATGGCAATTCATCGACAAGAAGGTATGAGAGGAAGATTGACTTTTTTATTAGTTTGTTTGTTAGCGAACTCGAGAATAAAAATTTCAATGGATTAATTATTGTTTTAAAATTTTGCCGAAAGGCCGATCATGGGGAATACTCGAGTGCGTGTAAATAAAAATTCGCAAAGCACTTAATTTCGTTTATACTCGTCAATGGTCGTAGATTCTTGCTTTCTCTACTTTACTGCCGTTCTTAATTAGCGTATCTACGTTGTGTATATACATGCTTTATAGTACGGCTAAATTGTACAAACTATGTACATTTTGTTTTCTTTCCTTTTCCTCTCGTTCTCTTCGTATTGACCAAAAAAATGTCCATTCGGCGGAATTGCCGTTGCGGTGATCGAGTGACAGCAGTTTTTTCAAGCGTGTGTAACACAATATTTGCCTAAAGCGTCGTCTGCTTTTATAACTATCAACGTTTCTTTTTTTTCAATTCGTTTTTTTTGTTTCCTCTGAATTTTATTATCATTATCAAAGCTCAATCTTAACGCTTTCTTTAATGAGATTCCTTCGCACCTAATTTCCAACGACCCCTCAAGAGATCCTTCTGCCCTACTTGCGACATTCGTAATTGCTACGCAATTGTCCATACCTCACGGTGATTTTTCTTTTCTTTCTTCTTAACATTGCTTCTTTTTTCTCCCACTTTTTGTCTCCCATAAAGTTAACCTACTCAGTTGAACACAATGATCGATCATCGCCGATCACAATACATTTCTTCTAAATATAACGACGTACATTTGATTTCGTGTTATATCGGTAGCCAGACGCTCGGACAATTTTTTTTATTTCTTTTTTCTCTCTAATTCTTTACTTTTCGTTTCTTATCGGCGAGATTTAGTGGAAAATCGTGAACCTCAAATCTTGTCCTACGTATATCGTCGGTTTTAAATATTCTGTTGTATAATTTTCGAACATATCGTGAATACAAAAGTTAAATATCGTCATTTTGTGTGATTCCGTGGGTTGATTCACCTGAAAAGTTTTTCGTTTTCGGTTCAATTAATTCAGCGATATTTTATCCGCAAGAATGTACATCACACACGCTTTTTCGTTTTTTTTTGTTTTGTTTTCTATTATAGTCCAGTGATTGTACGAGTAGTTATGGAATGTGAATTATTATTGCACACCACGCGTGAGAGTATAGAAGAGCGAACGAATTAAAGTAAGAAAGTATAATTGACTCGAGGCTCCGGACAGAATTGCATTTTTCGAAATACGTAAAAATACGGCAAGTGTCGAAAGTTTTGAGTATTAGTAAAAATAGTCTTGGCATATGTATTTGGTGTGAAAACGATGAAAAGTTCAGCTCAATGGGTTTGAATCGCCATTTCAATAGAGTTTATCGAACACCAGTGTCGAAATAGTTGCCAATGAAAATATACGCCGTGTACTTGAAATCTGGATGATGACGAGTGTGCGTCCGATAGTCGAGGAGAAATATGCGAAAAATATCATTGGAAATATCGCGGGGCTGATCGCTGCTAACTTTTGTCATCAATGTCCAAATTTGAGGTAGAAAAATTGGGAAAAGAGTTCAAGTTGGAGGCTCGCTCGGAAGCGACTGAACGGCAGAGGAGAGAAGTCAATAGCAGTTTTTTGTAGAATTTTTTCTCTCTTGATGTGCTACTGAAATCCGTAGAAGGATGGACGGATTTCTGCGTCGTTGAAAATCAATCTGCCGTGAATTACTTAGCCCCGGGTATTTTTCCTAAAACCTGAGAATTAAGCGAGTTTCATTAATTTATTCAAACTCAATTTGTGAATCGTCGAACGATTTACTTCTTTAAATATTTACATTTTTCAAAATGACCGAATCAATGAGTTTACATGCCAATGATTTACCTTTGAAAGGTCAACTCCGGTCAATGCTTGGACTGCGGGAGGCACTTGACCAACGAGACGCGTGAGCTCACCCGAAGTACTATCGTTCCCACCAAGAAGAACGATCTCTTCTGTCCTGGCGAGCGGTGCCGAAATTTCAGCAGCGATCTGGAATTGCAAGGCGAAGCATGAAAGAAAAATGAATAAAATGAAATAGAGATTGGTCTGCAATTAAATATAAGAATCATCTTTACCTTGGGCATCGCGTTCAGGACGATGTTAAGGACAGCAGCATCGCCGTACCTATTGTAAACAGCTGCTTTGAGACGCATTCGTTCAGCTTCGGATGCACCAACGACCTCCAAAGCTTGAGCCTCGGCCTCACCGAGCAATCGAATTTTGTCAGCCTCAGCTCTCGCTGCAGAAACAGTTTGTGTCCTGGACAAAAAAATACAAAGGATCTCAAGCATGTGATATTTTTTGTGCTACGGAAAATCAATTTTCCTTCATTTCTCGCCAGAGTTAACATTTCATTCCATTACAGATAAGATTCGATTTTAAAAAGAATAAAAATCTTGTCAACAATCTCCAATCGCCATTTCACCTTTTTCCTTCGGCCACTTTTCCCATTTTGTAACTCTCTGCCTCAGCTGGCAATCTGACAGTGCTCTGTAGCTCGTGCTCCTTCCTTCGTACCTCTTGAATTTCAACTTCGATTTGCTTACGCCTCTCGACGACTTCGATCTGAATTTCTTCGTTTCGTATTCTCTGTTTGATCTTGGCTGCCTGCAGCTCATAAGCAAGCTGAGCTTCGGCTTTCTGAAATCGTAAAGAAAAAAAAAAAAAATTGAAGAATAATTCTGTTTAAATAAATTTCTGAAACAAAAATAAGCTCCGAAGAGAAAGAGAAAAATAAAAAGCAGAAAAGTGGAAATGCGCTTTATCAGAATTCACACGTTCGATAAACAAACGATGGTTGCTCATGTAGCACGTGTGTGTCGAATACGTGACGACCACCGAGTATAACGATTACGGAAAACTTTCGTTGTTACAGTTTCTTTTATATGGAATTTTTGAATGATTTACCGCCGTGTTGACTTCCTGATCAAAGTTGGCTTTTTGCAGTTGATAAAGTCTCGCGTTATCCTCGATCTTTGTGTCCGTGTTGTACTTGATATCCATGGCTGCTTTTTCGCATTCGGCTTCCTGAAACGCAGCAAACAAACAATTCGTACAATTACATGAATTCGTACAAATTCGTGCGAGTGAATTTGAAGAATTTTTTCGAAACTGACTCTGATTCCGGCGTCACGATTAGCCTCGGCAACCCCCACGTCAGCGTCTCTTTTTACTGCCGCTGTTTGTGCTTTACCGAGTGAGGCCAAGTATTGCACATCGTCGTAAACGTCCTTGATCGTGAACGAGAGAATTTCAATGCCCATGCGGCCGACGTCCGGCGCTGCAACTTCACGCACCAAAGCCGCGAATTGATCTCGATCCTTGTAAACTTCCTCCACCGACAAAGTACCTGAGAAATTTTGTTTTTTCGTTATTCGTCAATCCACGAAGAACAATTTAAAAAATCGCATTTTAATTGGTGACAAAAATTGGCAGAAATGAGCGCTAACCGAGAATCGCTCGAAGATGTCCCTCCAAAGTAGACAGTATCGTTGACTTGATCTCGAAAACAGTTTTTCCAAGAAACTGTTCGCTAGCGGTGTGCAGCAATTCGTCGGCTTTCATTATTTTGCACTGTGCTACGCCGGTCACTGTGAGCGGTACACCCTGGGCAGTTTCCACGTTTTCGCAAACTGGATTCAACGTCATTACCTCGAGCGACAAGCGCTGCACGTCGGTTACGAACCACCAGCAAAATGCATAGCCACCGACGATCGTTCGTTTTTTCATCGATCCGCAACATCCTCCTGTAAATCAAGAATTTCAAAAAATAACATTAATGACTTTTGCAAGAATTTTACGGAAATTCTCAACGATTTCTCATTCATACGGTCTTAATTTATTTATATTTTCAGCTATTTCCAACATTTCCCTAATTTTGTCCCTAATTTCCTTAATTCTCCCTAATTTTGGATTGCTTTTTGCCGCCCGAAAAGTATATCGGCTCAAAAAATTGGAATGATTTTAAAAATTGGAAAAATCATTCATAAAACGCGAAATATTCACGTTTATCGCATTTTAACTTGGCGACGACATTAAAACGGAAAATTACCGCTAGAGGATTTATGTAATAACATAAAAATGTATATTTGCGATCGATAGGACATCACTTTTGTATGAGCTGAGTGAGATTGCGAATTATACGTAGCATCGAAACACGGTGTGATATTTAAACGCCGTAGTATACACAGGAAAAAGTGGGTCACCTGGCTCTACCTGATCCGCGCCACACTTTACCGTAAGACTTGAGCCGAGCACTCGTCATGGGAGAGAGTATTATACCCTTTCGGCCATGGAATACATGCACGTGAACAATGTCACGTATCCATAAAATCGAATAGGTGAAGAATTGTAAAGTTAAAGAGACTCGAGATTTATTTGTCGATTTAATGAAACGAGGCTCGTTTTAGATTTTCAAACGAATGGGGTTTTTTTTTCTAGCTTGTGCGCGGGAGCCTTTACGAAAATCTAGGTCAAGTCGTTGAACGTGAAAACCCTACTCATGCTCTTCAAGACTTAATCCATTGTTGAGGCGGCACGTTGATTGTAGGAGTGCATAAAAAACCATTAATTTAAATACCTGAGGAAGAACGAAGAGGACAATGAGGAAGAAAGAAAAAGAAAATACAGATATATGAAGTGGATACAGGAAGCATCGAGGTGAGAGTGGGAGACGTCGATGACCGTTATCCGTGCGTCTACGTTCATCTTCGAAGGTTGTACTTGAGTTTCTTGTAGATCTCGAAAGATCCAGTATCGTCTTGGTGAACGGTGCAGCAAGGTCATGGGCAGTGAATCGTCCAGTTTTTCTCGTTCACTACGTCAACTCTTTTGTAGCTCAAAGTTTCGTTGATTTTTTTAAAGTTATCTCGACTCATTTGGATCAAAGTTTTATTTAACGTGAACGTCTAAAATCGAATTTCTCATCGAATGGTTGTTTCCCTTACGAATCAAATCGACTTGAAGTCTAAAACGTAAACGACGCACGAATTTTCAAAAGGTTGGTTCCAATTTACGATCCTCGATCAAACTGTTTCTTTTAGTTGCAGCCATCAACAAATTATCGCTCGAATTAAAAAAATTCTCTATCATTTTCTTCATAAAAATTGACTTTTTTCGTTCATTTTTTTATTTAAAAGCAGAACGAACATGTTTTTACTTCTATATCGCGGTATTATCTCGATGTTTAACGCTAAATTCGCGTTTTGCGGATTCTATTACTGTGTATCCAAATAATTATAGTGGAGAATTGAAATCGTGTCTTCGATGACACGGTGACATTGTTCTTGTGGGAATCGGAATGTTCCAAAGATTCTAGAAAATTGTAATTTATCTCTCGAATATTAAAACGAGTTTTTTTTTTTAACTGTGATCTGCGATCTTCTTTTTTAACCGTAAGCTTTCTTCTGAAAATATATCGACAGGACGTTCATTAGCGATATTTTGTTGTAGGATTTGGTGAAAAAGTTTCCGCATTCTGCAGAAAAGTTAAATTTTTAAGTAAATACAGGTCGCGTAAAATTTCGTCAAACAAAATTTCGACGAAAATGACGGAAGAAAAACAATCCGATGAGCAAGAAAAATTTGTTGTGATTCTTCTCACGTTCGTTATACTGCTGACTGCCCACGTGACTGCCTAGCTGGAGCACGGGCTTTCCGTTCGGATACGCGACACTCGATGTACATAATTTATTTTACGAAACCCAATAGAAAAACGTGTTTTTTTCTATCGCCTTGGATAATTCGTACCAATTCATGATAAAAACGAAGAGACTGGTGAAAATGATGAAGAGTGCGTGGGATTGAGAAATAAAAAATTAACTTGTTTTTATTGTTCGGCAGGCCGGCGTTATAGATTCGAGAAGTTCGAGGTCAGCATCGAAATCATGAATATCGACACGCTTTTGGGAGGTGGCTTGACCGGAGCTACAGTTAGCGGTGGGAGTTGGATTATACCGATGCTCGCTGCGACTTTAGCTTATTTTCAATACGACTCGCAGGACCAAGAATCTAAACTAATCCCCACGGAACCGGAAGACATGTTACCGGTGTATGATTTTATCGTAGTGGGTGGCGGATCGGCAGGTTGGTAAACGGGACTTGAAAACCATTTGTCAAATTGATGACGATTCGTACGAAGTTGATTTGTCAGTTGCTCGAATGCCAGACAAATAAACGAGGGGCACAATTACATTATTTTATCTGACGCAACGAGTACAGCTCGTGACTTATAAATTTCATTGACGAATCGAGCTTCTTCGATTCGAATGGCAGGATTTATAGAAAAATGAAGGAAAAACTTTGTCGCTTGACGGAGGAAACGAAAAATAATGATGAATGATGAATTATCGAAACAGGGGCGGTGGTTGCGAGTCGGCTGTCGGAAATCCAACATTGGAACGTGTTACTATTAGAAGCGGGTGGAGACGAAATGGAAATTACTGACATTCCTCTTCTAGCTGGATATTTGCAGTTGTCTCGAATTGATTGGAAGTACAAAACCGAGCCACAGCCTGGAGTTTGCATGGGTAATTAATTCGGCGTTGAACGTCTGTGAATTTAAATGTTTCCTGTAATTCTCGAGTCTTTCAATTAGCCGACAGATGGTATAATAAAAAGTTTATGTAAGTAATTCCGATGTGCGAACAGCGATGGAGAACAACCGTTGCAATTGGCCGAGAGGAAAAGTTTTGGGGGGCAGCAGTGTTCTGAATTACATGGCGTATCTGCGAGGAAATGCAAAGGACTATGACATCTGGGAGGCGTTAGGAAATACAGGCTGGAGTTACAAGGACGTACTGCCTTATTTCAAAAAATCGGAAGACAACAAGAATCCTTATTTGGCAAGCACGAAATATCACACGACCGGAGGGTATTTGACGGTATCGGAAGCTCCATGGAGAACACCATTGGCAACGGCATTTGTCGATGCTGGTCGTGAAATGGGTTATGCAACGAGAGACGTGAACGGCGAGTATCAATCGGGTTTTATGATTGCCCAGGGTACAACGAGGGACGGGAGTCGGTGCTCGACTGCAAAAGCATTTTTGCGACCGGCGAGGTTACGCGAGAATCTTCACATCGTTGTCAATAGTCACGTGACCAAGATACTCATCGATCCCGTAGGAAACAGAGCTTATGGGGTCGAGTTCTTGACAGGCGGAAAACTCCTCAAAGTGAGAGCAAAGAAAGAAATCATTTCGTCAGGCGGCTCGATCAATTCGCCCCAGTTGTTGATGCTGTCGGGAATAGGCCCAAAGGACCACTTGGCCGAGCACGGTATACCGGTAATCCAGGATCTCAGTGTGGGCAATAATCTTCAAGACCACATTGCACTTGGTGGGCTGACGTTTATGGTGAACAAACCGATTTCCATAGTCGAGACACGACTCTACACTCCAACCTCCGTGATGAATTACGCGGTTTTGGGAACCGGTCCACTCACCGTGCTCGGTGGCATCGAAGGCTTGGCTTTCGTCAACACGAAGTACGTCAACGCTTCTCACGACTTTCCTGACATCGAACTACATTTTTTATCAGGCTCGACGAATTCCGACGGTGGCAGACAACTCTACAAGGCTCATGGATTGACTCGCAGCTTTTACGATCAAGTTTTCGGGCCAATAAACAATAAAGACACTTGGAGCGTCTTGCCTATGCTTTTGCGACCCAGGAGCAAGGGCATGATAAGATTACGGAGCAGGAATCCCCTCGATCATCCCTTGATATACCCGAACTACTTCGACGATCCGTTCGACATGGCAAGTCTCGTGGAAGGTGTGAAAATCAGCGTCGCACTCAGCAGAACGGAGGCTTTCAAACGCTTCGGAAGCGAGTTGAATCCCCACGATTTCCCTGGCTGCAAACACGTGAAACGCTACTCCGATGCATACTGGGAATGCATGATACGACATTATTCCGCCACGGTTTACCATCCGACCGGAACTTGCAAAATGGGCCCACGAACAGACCCAACTGCTGTGGTCGACAACAAACTTCGCGTTTATGGGATTAAGGGCCTGCGAGTCATTGATGCCTCAATTATGCCCAATGTCGTTAGCGGCAATACCAACGCACCGACCATCATGATCGGGGAAAAAGGTTCTGATCTTATTAAAGAATTCTGGCTCGGCGGATATCGATATCAAACTTAATGTCTGAACAACCGCGTTCTTAATGGAATATTTATCATCAATGCCAATGAAATCGCACGTTTAGGGCTGTGACGCGTCTGCAAGTTCACTGGAACGCTTAATTGTTCAGTAACTGAGTTTCTCTCACGTCGACGTGATTTCAATTCCGTCCTCGCTCTCCATGTGAACGTGCGTGTAAAAATATCACTATCAGAAACTCTATAGTTCATGCAAATGACAAATACTTAATAACGAAGCAAGTGAATAGACTTTTTTACATGTCAGTTAATTATATTTGTGAGTCAAATGATGTCATTGGCCCAGTTAATTTGCTTACTCGATCCGTCGCGCTTTTCGCTTCGCTCGGTATTTGTGTAAATGCAACACGAACACCGTGTGTGAGAATTATTTAGACAGTGAGCAAAATTCGTTTGAACCAAAGTTTCGAGCAGTGTTTTAAGGGGGAATACGGCTATCTAATGACGAACGAAAATTTTAACTTTGAACGTTGAAATTTTGCGTTGAGATAAAAAAAATATACCGAAAAATAAGAGAACGTCATATTTTTTGAAACTTCATACACAGGCTCTCTTTTATGCTCTCTATAGTTGACAAGATAATAATTTTTCCAACTTCAGCAAACCAAGTTTAACGAGTGATAGCGACATAAACGATTCAAGTTACTATGTCAAACGCGAGTCATGCACAACAAATAAGTTCCATAAAATTTTAATGATAGAGAGAGAAAAATTGTAATCCTTTGATGACAAAAAAGGGGCAAAGTTGGGTTGCTTTTCGGAATCACAAGGAACTCGTGATCCTTCCTAACGTTTAGAGATTGCAGGAAAATTCGTCGATTTCCTGGCACAAAAGGGATGGAAAGACTGACACGGATCTGTGAATCCGAAAACGTAAATAACCTTCAACCGTCCAGAGCCTACTACTTCGCAAGCATTGTAACCAAATGACGAGTGTGATGGAAGCAGTATTCGTGTATAAGAAAAAGTTTGTGACTGTAATAATCGCGGATGAAATTTCATTCTACGACCGTAGACGTGTAATAATTTATGTATTTTTTGACGACAGTATTGTAATAAATAATAAGTCCATTGAATTCTGTGATTTCGATTATTTTTAGACTCGGTGCTCGTTGATTGAATCGAACGATTTTCTCGTTCAGTAGTTTTCGGTTAATACGAACGAAACGATTACGAAATTTTTGAAATTTCATGCTTTCCCCGACGTCATTTTCGAGGGATTGTAATTCGCTGACGATTCAGTTTGTTTTTTAAAGGATTGCGCGGGGACACGCGTTTTCGTCAGTTTCGTGAGCTATTCGTGGGTGCGAAGACATTGCGATCGAACCGGTTTTAATATAATTCAACTTTTTCACAGGCAATGAGGTCTTTTTGGGAAGAGAACAGTTCATGAAAATAACTATAAAAAATGCCACTGTCAGCGACGCAAAGGGCAATGTCGTATGGACCGGAAGTGGGTCTCTTGTTGCTGTTGCGTTTCCTCATAGTGTTGTTACGCGAGGATATAATTGACGGTGAGAATCGGGTTTCAGCAGTGTCAACAAAGTCGATGCTGACGCGTTACGATTTCGTGATAATAGGTGGTGGCTCGGCAGGCTGTGTCGTAGCAAATAGATTATCGGAAAATGAGAATTGGACGATATTGTTGTTGGAAGCTGGAGGCGACGAGACTGTTCTCTCGGAGATTCCGATTGTATTTCCGACGTTGCAAATGACGGCGATGGATTGGCAATTCCGTACAGAATCTTCGAGTTCGTATTGTCGAGGAATGTACGACGAGCGTTGCAATTGGCCGAGGGGTAAAGTACTCGGTGGAAGTAGCGTGTTGAATGCGATGCTTTACGTGCGTGGCAATCGTCGCGATTACGACGATTGGCAAAGGGCTGGGAATCCTGGCTGGGATTACGAGAGCGTTTTGCCGTATTTCAAGAAATCGGAGAACATGAGCATCCCAGAATTACGAGAAAATTATTATCACGGGAACGAGGGATATTTGACGATTGAAAAATTTCGTTATCACACACCGATCGCTGATTATTTCGTCGAGGCTGGGCGGCAAATGAATTATGAATGCACTGACGTCAATGGACCGATACAAACGGGTTTTATGCAGGCCCACGGTACGCTCCGCGATGGACTGCGCTGTAGCACGGCGAAAGCTTTCTTGCGTCCGGCATCGAAGAGAAAAAATCTTCACGTCAGAACGCACGCCCTTGTGGAGGAAATTCTCGTCGGTGAAACTTCGAAAATTGCCTACGGAGTCAAATTTCGTCATGGTAAAAATTCTCAATATCTGGTTTACGCGAATTACGAAATTATATTGTCCGCCGGCGCTGTTCAATCGCCACAATTGCTAATGCTCTCTGGAATCGGTCCGCGCCAACATTTACGTCAAGTTGGCATACCGCTCGTTCACGATCTTCCCGGCGTAGGCCAGAATCTCCAGGATCACGTCGCTATCGGTGGAATTTCTTATCTCGTCGATCCTCCCATACAAACTAACGAATTTGGCTTTACGTTCGTTGCTCCGAGGTTCCTGAATCTCAACTCAGTGAAAAAATTCATTCGCACCAAAAATGGCCCACTTTACGCTGTCCCGATGTGCGAGGCAATGGCTTTCATAAATACAAAGTATGTTTTGACATACCGACCTTTACACGGCGATAAATTCGAAATTAATCAGGCCAATTTGTTCAATTCTCTACAAAAAAAATGTTCCGTTACGGATTTTTATTGCTTTTTCTTCAATTCTCAGGTATGCAAATACTTCGATCGATTATCCGGATGTTCAATTATTCTTGTCATCAGCAGCGGACAACACGGACGGTGGTTTGATCGGTAAAAGAGGAAGTGGATTAAGTGACCGCACGTATTTCAGTGTTTTTGAAAAAATTCTCTTCAACGAAACTTATTCTGCAATGCCAGTTTTACTCAGGCCTAAAAGTCGAGGATTTATCAAGCTCAGAGACAAAAATCCCAACTGTCATCCCGTAATCGTTCCGAATTATTTCGACGATCCTCACGATTTGGATGTTCTGGTAATTACGCGGCACGTAATTAATGAATGCGAGGCGTGAGTGTGTGAACCAGTAGCTTTCGTAAATATCATGAAAAATGATCTTATTAGTTCGCAATAATGTGATATAATTGAGAGAAATGAGAAAATATTTTGTTTCATTCTCATGTGACTCGTTGATCGATGTTTTGATGCGGCGTGCTTTATCGGTTGTGAAATTCGTCAACGTCCCGCTCATTTCCCAAACACAGTTGTGTTTGCAAGAAAAATGCAAGTTACGCGGTGTCTTTTTTATTATATTAGAGGATAGGCAATGTTCGCCAAGATCATATTTCACAAAACGGAAACGCACTTCCGAATGTTTTTCTCTGAAAATGATGATTAAATAATATGATGATCGGAAGGCACGATAAAAAGTTGTTGAACGTTGCGCAAATACATAAATCAAATGAGTCGATGTTTGGCGGAATGAAAGTTATAGGCATATTTTTAAAAATGATTAAATTGATCGTTAATAATTGGAATTGATCGATGTGAAAAAAACTTGAGGCTGTATTTTTTTTTAGATCGAGGGGGCAAAATTTATTGACGCTTTGAGTAAGACCAAGAAAATGGAAGAATTGAAAGCTCGTCCGAATAAAAACGTCATAACGGAGTGTAAGAAATACAATTTTCTATCGGACGATTTTTGGCGGTGTCACGCCCGATTTTACACAATGACGATTTATCATCCAACGAGCACGTGCAAAATGGGTCCTGCGAATGATTCGAGCGCCGTTGTTGATTCACGTCTACGAGTTCACGGCATAACGGGACTTCGGGTCATCGATGCTTCGATTATGCCAAATATCGTCAGCGGAAATACGAATGCACCGACGATCATGATCGCCGAAAAAGGTTCCGACATGATTAAGGAGGATTGGAGAGAATTTCTAATCAGGGAACCGAGTCTTCGCGACCCTGGATTCGACGATAAATTAGAGAACAATCGTCAAAGAAAATATTCTTGGAAAGTCAATAAATTTTCGTGACATCGAAATCGAACTAAAAAATATTTAAAAATCATTAAAAATGAGCCAAAATAACACAAAAATACTTTTTCCCATGAATATCCCGAATGATCGACAACGCTCAATATTTATGAATGTATTAACAAGTTTTTCGATGAAAATTTTGTCGCGTGAGGGCGTGACGGTATTGTGTTGATGATTTTTGTGTATATTGAAATGAAGCATTACCATTCATCATGACTGGTAAGAGACAAGGCATGGAAGTGTGTGGCGCGATTAATTCTCAGGCTTGAGTCGTATATATGCGATTTTTTTTCGGTTAAAGATGCCAGTACCCATAACGTCAAGAGATCGCGCATACTTTGTACTCCTTCTGATGCCTGTTCCTCGATTCCAGTGAGTAAATAACAAAAATACCGTCACATTTCGGATTAAACGAATAAAAATTCTATAAAATCGTCTTTTCTCAATTTCCGGACGAACTAAAAATTTTCCAATAGATACAGAAGAATCGAATGCAGTGACTATAAAAAATATCAATGACGCCTAAGCGCAGAATGTTTTTCTGGAGAATTGAAAATATATTTTTTTTATTATCAGTCAAAAATCCATTTAGCAGAATAGCACGAAATCGTGAAGAGAAATATTACGAATCGTTGTATGTAAAAAAATGTAGATCTCATTGAAAATATTGTCGATAAAGAAGTTTACAAAAATCGAACGTTAATCATGAAGAGTCGAAACGTGTTATCTCAGTCGGCACAGACACGCGGTGCCATTGAGTTTGATGCTCATTAATGCAAGAATAATAACTCTGAACGAGGTTCCGTTGAAGAATGATAAGAAAATATCTTGTCTCGGTTGCTCGCTGGTTATGAAAGAATTCAACGAATGATGTGTCGCGCAGAGAAAACCGTACGTGGACGGCGAGCACAAAGAAACAATAATATTGAGAATGAAAGTTAATTCGAAATGAATTTCCACAGGAAATCCTTGTGCAACGTTTATTTCGCATATGCGAGTCTAAATTTTGAGCCTCGTAGTTTCCGCTGAGGATAAACTGAGCAGAGGAGCTTCTAAACCACTTGAATTTCAATTAAACTCAATTAACACGAAGCACATTCGTATACTCCTGCCTTCGTATTTCTCCTTTTCTTTCTGTGTCTCTTTCTTCGGTTCATAAACCCCCGATTACTATCGCTCCATTATATACTTGTATCTAATTCATAATTTAGACTTTGCTGAGTGTGTAAAATAAATTAATCACTTAATGTTGAAGTTTATGCGATCTCGACGATGCTCAATTAGTCATGACGCAACTTCATATACGCGGACACTCCTCTCAACAAACTTTTTACATACACCAGACACGAGAAGCCATTTAAGAGCAATGTTTCTCGAAAGCAAGACGGTGGATGTCATTGCTATCTTCATGATTTATTATCTACAGGATGAGACGAAAGAAAACGTCGAGAATTCATTGTTCATTTTATTCGGGAATGAAAATGAAGATCAGGAAAAATGTGAAATGTCTCGGTTTTCAACAGAAATCATCCAATCGATGTAGCAAGTTTTACAAGAAATGACAAGTTGGTTTCGATGAAAAGAAAAAATCGAGAGCTTATTTGTGGGAAAAACCAAATGTTGCGAAAACGTTTTTCGATTAATCAAAGTCCCGAAAATAGTAACGAGTATCGATCTTTCTGGACACGGAACAGCCTTTATATACGATACGAATATGTATATAAATATATTATTTAAATACAGTAGCGAAAAAGGAGGCAGCCCCCGAGGGAAAAGCGATTAGTTCGCTTCTTGTCATTATCAGTCTCGCTGCTCTCTTCGCTTTCCATCCGAGAACCAGTAAGGAAAGGAATCTCTTTCTCGTTCTCGCTCGCTCTCTCTATCTCACAGACTCTTTCTTTTTTTTCTCTCTCGGAGTTTCTTCTCGTACCCAGAGAGATCAGCAACTGTGCTGTCCGAGGTTCGAGAACCCGAGAGAGGTCTCTTTAAGTTTCAGTCTCGTCAGTACATGGCAGATAGTGTTCGACGAAGGGTGTCCCAATTTTTCGGGAGCTCTCAGGCATCCCGATCTTTGATCTTTTTTTTCCGAACCCCTTGATCTTTTTTTTGCCTCGCATCACGAAAAATAATTGAGAAATTGTTGTTGCTTCGGTCGGCAGCAGCCAAACTGCATGGAAAAAACATTTTTATTGAGGCCTTAATGCAAAATTAGTGTCAATTTTATTTGATCATGAAATCGACACGATTCGTTGACTTCGGATGACAAATAATTACCGTTTTTAATACTCCAATGGAATTTGCTATGTTGAGTATTCTAAATATACGCTGGGGAAATGTGAGAGTGCGTCTTTCCTCGTTGAGTCACGTTTGAGCTTTCGGATGAATATTGTCGCACGAATTCAGCCATGTGGTTGACACTTTTGCGTTTATGCATATCAGTGGACCATCTGAATTTCATGGACTGTTGATAATTCTTGAATACATAATGAAACTTCACAATAAATGAAGCCAATCAAAATCGGTTGACAAGTGTGTCAAAATTTTTCACGAATTCTATAAAATTACGATCGTTTGGAAGGTTTAATCGGAATGATTTTTTTTCAGAGGGTTCGTGCATGCTCCAAAGTGCAGAATCGCCATGAAGTACGTTCGATTAATCGCTATTTCGTTAGCAGTTTTCGCTTGTAATTATGTTACCGGAAGTAGGATTGCAAAGGTAAGGAAATTATAAAGATTATTGAATTATCGATGATTATTTCCAACCGTCAATACCATTTTGATATCGATTTTTTTCTAAATCAACGAAATTCCAATTTAAGAATCAATTTCGGAATAACAGCAACCTTGGGTCTAATTATTTCACAAATCATTGGCGAAAATCGTTTCGACTTGAAATATGAGGCAAACAATGCATCTCGCGTATCAACTTTGAGGTTCACTGGGGAATACGTTTTTTTTAGGGAAGGGGCGATTTCGATACTTGTGTCGTGAAATTTAGCATGATGCGGGTTTATTATCTATGTGGGTCAAGGTAACTTCCAGGGTTTATTGGCTAAATCTTTGCGTTGAAACGACGTTTTGGGCATTAAAGAATGTGTCACGTGTCGAGTAACGTCGCGTGAAATCTCGGTTGCCGAACGACGATTTTTCCAATTCTTTCGAATAATTTATAAATAATCGACCAAAGGATAATAAACGATCATAAAGAAATAGAAAAATTGAGTGAAAATGGATTTGCTGAGCTTGAATGATTCGCTGACGTTGACAACGGTTCGTATTGGTTCAAGCACATATTTTCTCTAAAGACGATATCGAAAACGGGCAAATGTATTTGGGCTGATACGAGATAATCGATTGTTACGAAAAAAATTGAATTTTTGTATTTTTGGTCTGATTTTTATGGGTAAAAAGCCGAGCCACATGAGCAACGTGCACGCGTGCAATTTTCTCAACTCTGGAAACCAATGCAGCTTCGAGGATACGACTTATATGGAAAAATCGT
Source organism: Diadegma fenestrale (assembly GCA_037043255.1). Classification (NCBI taxonomy): domain Eukaryota; kingdom Metazoa; phylum Arthropoda; class Insecta; order Hymenoptera; family Ichneumonidae; genus Diadegma; species Diadegma fenestrale. The sequence goes on from CM073315.1 coordinate 7,642,870, forward strand.
GCGGGGGTCTCGCGAGCTTCATGACGCTGTTGCAAACTACAATGATGATGAGATGTGACTTTGCAGATCCATGTCGGCGTGCCGGAAAAGACGAAATCGTCGAAGGCGAATGGTAAAATTCAATCTGACATTCTCTCGAGGAGTTGGACAATTTTTTCCATTTAATTGAAGAATTTAATTCGCAATTTTGTGATGGATGTTTCTTTCGCTATGTCTCAGGTATGATTTCATAATCGTGGGTGCGGGGGTGGCAGGTCCTGTCTTAGCTAGACGGCTTGCCGACCGTGAGCCATGGTGGAAAATTTTGTTGATCGAGGCTGGACCGGAAGAGCCAACGATGACGTCTGTGCCAGGAACATTTTTCGGCGCAATCGGTACAAATCTCGATTGGAAGTATGAGACCGAGCCCACACAGCCAAATCCTACCGCGTGTTTGGGTGAGTAAAAACTGAAGTGATCGATCTCATGGAACTTGCGAGGGGAGGCAAAAATTATACGGAACGGAAGAATCAAGAATGCATTTTTGTTTATGATCCTGAAGTTTCCATCGTTGGAATGCAACGAAATTCTTTTATTTCTTCAGCAGAGCTCATTAATTATTATTGAATATTTGGTCCGGCCAATGAAACGATCGTCTCTTGCGAGCAAAAAACTCAATCGACTGGAAAAATTGACATGATTTTCAATATTTGATAAATAATCAATAGAAAAAATGTTTTTTGTTGCATCTCAACGTTGAAAACTTCAGAGTCATTTTTGTTTGCTGAAAAAATTTATCGAGAGCCGAGTTTGGAATTTTTTTGGATCTTTATAGAAGAAATCACGCTTCTGCGTTGCTTTTCGATTGCGGATAATTGATTTTTACTGATTTTTGCCATGGCAGAGAATAAAGGTCGTTGCAAATGGCCCCGTGGAAAAATGGTTTCGGGAACAGGGGGCATGTACGGTATGATGTACGTACGTGGACATCCGGAGATATACAACACGTGGGCAAGAAATGGGAACAGGGGTTGGTCGTTTAACGAGATAGAGCATTATTTCGAGCGTGCGGAGAACCCAGAGAGGCCCGGAATGACGTCAAATCGATTATTTCCGAGAGTAAAAAACGGTGGACCATTGAGGATCGAGTATTTCAAGCATAAGCCAGAATTTGCGGAAGACATATTATCAGCTGCGAGAGAATTGGGTTATCAAACGTCAAAACTAACGGGTAAAAATCAGACGGGATTTATGGTGGCGCCGATGATAACGGAGAACGGTCAGCGAGGAACAACATCTCGATTATACCTGAGGCCGATATTGCACAAATCAAACATCAAAGTTCTCACGAACACGAGAGTAACGAAACTCTTGACTGGCCAATGGGAGAAGCGCGTGAGATCGATCGAGGTGGTGGACAAAAATGGCAACACCAGAGTCATCAAGGTCGACAAGGAGGTCATTCTCGCTGCAGGAGCAATCGGATCTCCCCAAATTCTCTTGAACAGTGGTATCGGTCCTGCCGACGATTTAATCAAGCTCGGGATACCAGTCATAGCCGATCTTCCGGTTGGTAAAAATCTACATAATCATGTTTCCATGGAATTACAAATGAGCATCAAGGACGCGGAATATGAGTCTGTCAACGCGGATGCTGTGCATGAATATCTCGCCAATCGGACGGGACCCTTAGCGAGCACTGGACTGACTCAAGTCACAGGTTTTATGACGAGTTCGTATTCCACCGCAGGTGTACCCGACATACAAGTATTTTTCGATGGCTTCGTTTCGAGATGCCCGGGCCGAGGTGTCGGTATTGAGTGCGCTAGTGGCTTGATTGATAAATGCCCAGCACGCCGCCGCATCGGCGCCAGACCGACTGTTCTCATGGCTAAATCGAGAGGAACATTAAAATTGAGATCGAAAAATCCTTTCGATCCACCACTCATTTATCCCAATTATTTCCAAGAGAGGGATGACATGAAAATACTCATCGAAGCAGCGAAAAAAACTGCTCAATTGACCAAGACTCCGAGCATGAAAAAGTGGGACCTTAGGCTCGACGAAACGCCAATTCCTGCTTGCTCACAGTAACCAAATTTCTACATTTATTCTCCAATTAAATTCGTTAATACTTAGGAAACCATTTCGCTTGAATTTTCTTTGTTTAATCGGAAAAAAAAACATTTTCAGCTTTTATTTCGGCACCGACGCCTACTGGGAGTGTCTGATTCGTCAAAAAACAGGTCCGGAAAACCACCAATCGGGATCCTGTAAAATGGGACCCGCGAATGACGACTCGGCTGTCGTAGATCCAGAATTGAGAGTCCATGGACTGAAAAACGTGCGAGTCGCTGATGCTTCGATATTCCCGCTCGTTCCTAACGCGAATCCCGTCGCGGCTATTGTTATGATAGCCGAAAAAGCGTCGGACATGATAATTAATACTTGGCGAAATATATGATGATTCTTTCTGTAGTTTCGCTTCGACCAATAAAATTTACGATGAATGTGCGTGAAGAATTTATTTAATTAACTGAAAATTCGTGTCTGTGGTGAATTGCCAATTGAAAAGTTTTGCATCAAGACAAGTTGTCTACAAAACTCGGAAAATATCTGTGCATCGTTGGTTTTCGTTCACCATGGACGTCCAGAGGAAAAAATACATTTCTTTCCGTTTCAAATTCCTGGTGAATATATTTTTTTTCTTTACAATGACCTTCGAACTCATTTTTCAAGTTGAAGATTGTTATCGTCGCGTTACGAATGTGTAACAGATACGAGATTACATTTGCATTGTGTATAGATCTGTAAGATGAGAATGTCTAGTCGAACCACAAAACATGACCTGGTTGGCCAAAGGCGTGATCGATGTCTCGTATGAATATTAATACGGAAACATGAAGAAAAAAAATGCAATATTCATACATGAAAATATACTTATTTGATACCGAAGCGAGCAGTGGAAATTGATATTCTTCGTAGTTTACTTAGTGATAGATATTCAAAGGAGAGATAAAAAGTTGAGAATATTTGTTGAGGTGACCCCTTTCGGTTCTATCAGTTTTACTTGAGCTCCCCTAAGTGTTGGATCGTGCGCTCCTTCCCATGTGGTCGTCATAAAAACACAGTAAGTTTGTAAACCATTTTTAGTCTACATTGCGACGAATGCGAGCAATACAAATAGGTGGAAAGCCATTATTCCTTTCAAATTCAATTTTTTTTCATTATTTCGTAAGAATTTGTGAACTGAGGCGATCGTGGAATGAGTCGCGAAAGCTGAGGGATGTGATTCGTCGTTGGATTTTCCTGATAACCGTGAAATGAATTGTTTTCTTGTCATTGTCGAACAAACAAAAAAACGAGAGAAAAAATCGATCTCCCTGGAGAAAAGTGTGGAAGAATTTTGAAAAAATGTAACTTTCATACGAATGAACAACTGTTTCTTGTCGACAGAATTTTCATCATTATCTTACTTCGCCCAATGTAAATGACTCAACTCTTATCAACACTTTTAGAATAGATATATTTAATCGTTGCGTAGGAAACTCTTTTGCCTCTGTAATCATGCGACACAGTGCGCTTTTTTGTAATCATTAGGAATGGAAAAAAAACGGACTGGATATGGGGCCCCTCGAAACGTTTTCGTAAACTTGTTGCATTCAGATAACTTCGTGGCGAATGTAGAACAAGAAGTTAATCGCTTTGCGTGTGACGACAGAAATAATTGAGAGAGTAGGAAAGAAAATTCAATAAATTTTGGCGAATCTTGACGAATAAAAAATGTTTTGTTTTTATTTTTACAGGACGAATCGGATTTCTGGGAAATAAAATAAAATATGGAATCCTGCCTTGCCCAGACGTGCGCATCGGCCGTGGACGGAACGTCAGGTTCGATATTTCTGCAATTGTTACAGACCCTCGTGGCAGCGCAATGCGGATTGCACAAAGATACGGATTATCCTCCGGACCGAAGGAGCGAGATTTTGGCGAATCTGGACGGGAGTTACGATTTCGTGGTGGTTGGTGGAGGTAGCGCAGGATCGGTCGTAGCGAGCAGATTATCGGAGAATCCAAAATGGAAAATTCTATTGATCGAGAGCGGTGAAAATCCGTCGCTCAACAGTTATCCACCAGCGATGATACTTAATCTTCAAGGAACGAAGGAAGATTACTCTTACGACGTTGAGCCGGACCCGAAGAGTTGTCAGGCCATGAAGAACAAGCATTGCAAATGGGCGAAGGGAAAAGCTTTGGGTGGAAGTTCAGTGATAAATGCAATGGTGCATGTGCACGGTAACGATCGTGACTACGACGAATGGGCTGCGAGAGGTAACCCTGGATGGGGTTTCGAAGAGGTTTTGCCTTATTTTAAAAAATCGGAAAATTATCCCCCCGAGCTGATTGCAAAGCTCGGGAGCAAATATTTCGGAACAGGAGGTCCAATGAGTTTGCAAACTTTCAATTACACCGAAACAGTCATGCCGGACGTAATATTGGAAGCAGCAAAAGAGCTGGGTTTGCCAATAATGGACGCGGTGAATTGTGGAATCAACATTGGTTATGGAAAAGTGCATGCAACATTGAAAAACGGCGCACGATTCAATGCCGCTCAAGCGTTTTTGTCACCGGCGAAAGATCGAAAGAATTTGTTTGTATTGAAATCATCAAAAGTAGAAAAACTAGTGCTGGATGGTAATCGGACGAGAGGAGTGATGGTCAGACTTGCCGATGGTCGATCGATCAAGGTCAAAGCATCGAAAGAAGTCATCGTGTCAGCTGGGAGCATAGAAACTCCGCACATTTTGATGCTGTCGGGTATTGGACCAAGAGATCATCTCAAGGAGTTCGGGATCGAGGCTGTTGCGGATTTGCCGGTTGGTCAGAATCTCCAGGATCACATAGTGTGGCTGGGACTACGTGCAGAGTATGAAAACTCGTCGGTGGTTGATATCGATGAAAAGTGGTTTCTCGACCAAGCTTACAACTACTTGATCCATCGCAGCGGCGAGTTTGCATCAGCGGGCGCCATAGACTTGCTGGGCTTCATTAATGTGAAAGAGCCTGAATCGGCGTATCCGGACATCGAGATACATCATTCGGTGGTACAGCGCGGACAGGCCTTCAAAACCGTGGGAATAATGAATGCGTTCACCATGGATGACGAAACGATCGACGTCGCCGTGAAAACAACAATGGAAAAGAACATCGTTTGGTTCCTTCCGTTTCTACTGAGACCAAAGAGCGTGGGAGAACTGAGATTACGAAGTTCCAATCCTGAGGACGCGATGAAAATATATGCCAATTACTTCCACGACCGTGACGACATGGAAACAATGCTGAAGATTGTTGATCACATTAAAAAACTATTAAACACCAAGCCCATGAAGAAGGTGCGAGCAAAGCTCAACTATTTCCAGATCCCAGGCTGCTCGGAACACAAATTTGATACCAGAGAGTATTGGGAATGCAGTTTGAGACACGTGGCTGGAACCATTTATCATCCTGTTGGAAGCGCCAGAATGGGAGCTGCCAATGACCCTACCGCCGTTGTGGATTCAAGACTAAAAGTTCACGGTATCCAATCGCTCCGAGTGGTCGATGCTTCGATTATGCCCGCCGTCACCAGCGGCAATACTCAATCGCCTACATTTATGATCGCTGAAAAAGCTTCGGACATGATAAAGCAAGATTGGTCAAAGAAAGACGAACTTTAAAAAGCACGTACGATATACTTTTATATGTTCCCATGCCCATTGTCACTTGATCGCATGTATTATCGCACCTACTGATTATTTAATTAATTCGAGCCTCCGACATTCGTAACTTATGGAGCGTACAATTAAATTCGCCTTTTGGTATTTCATTTTTCAAAATGTAATTCTCATTCGAAAAATATCGAATGGAAAGTGAAGCAGCAACGGAGTCATTGATTGAAACCACAAAACACGAGAACAGCGGGTTAAGTGTGCCATGACGAAGAATTCCTAATGACTGTTCCACCGCGAGATTGGTTCATGAAACCTCCGCGGAGAAACTAAAAGAATTCAATAAAAAAAAAAAACGATTTAATATTGACCGATAGAAACGAGCTACGCACCGTCGTGTTTACTCGAATTTTTTGCTTAAAGTGTTTATTCGCAATTGTGCTCGTCCATACTGTAGGCACTGTCGCGGATTCGTTTAGTTCTTGCGAGTTTTCTTGTTTAATAACTTGGCAACACACGTTCAATAACGATCGGAGATAATTTCAGAGACACGCGAACTAAATGCTAATTGAATGAAATTTAAACGCTGATTGTATCGTAATTGCTAATTGAATAAATGAGAAGCTTGAAAATTTGATACGTAGTTTTTTTTTGTTTTCTGTGAAGGTCGAAATACGTGTCTATTTTTTTGACACGTTTCCAGGCTGAATGATTCTGTAACATTAAATGATCTCGCTCATGCATGGCATAAAGTGTCCTTGCAATAATGGCTAATCAATTGGCCACGGTGATATTTTACTAATCGCGTTTCTGGCCAATTACTGGCGTTTATTCGTCGAAAAAAAATGACCCAACCTGCTGGATCGTTGTGACTTGAAAAACACCTGGCGACACGAAACAAACGATCGATCCAGTGGTTACACTTTTGGAGTAAAATCAGCAGCGTTTAATAGTTCGTTTTCATTTTTTTTGGTGAAGTTTCTAAATGAGCTGGCTTGACCGTTTGTTATATTTTCTCGACACGCTTTTGCACCATCAGTATGATCTGTCGATCGCTCGCGCACTCGCTGCAGCTGGTTGTAAACACGAAGTTCGTTCGGTCTGTTAAATTCTGGAGTAAAATCTGCAGCGCGAGGGTGAACGAAAGTAAACAGATAACTCCCGCGCCTTGTTGAGCTGCGTATTTAAATGCAATCTCATTATTGAACGCGGCTCGATATGTATCTCTGCAACTTTGCGGGGAGGCTATAAATTCTGTAGTCGCAAACACACAGACCTTCGTGAAAAACGTGAGGCCAACGAGCGTGTAAAGTGCCACAGGTCCATTCTATGTTTTCTTTTCGTTTTTCCCTTTAATCATGAGTACACGAACTGCATAAGTGGGTGGAGACACAAGAATTCCAGCGTTAGCAATGAAACTGGACTGGGCTTTGGATGCAGTCACGATTAGTTCGGGCGCTGACGTATATCGTGGGTTCGCGTATGTTTATCAAAGATATTGCAAGGTTTTTCGATAAAACGTGTGAAAAATGGAATTGCGATCGGTTTAAATTGATCGGAAATTGAGTGATGATTGTTTCGTGCCTTCGGGGACTTTACGACGTGAAATTCCATGCCATTGGCTAAGCTGAAAGTCAACTTTTTTGCGAATATATTAAAAACGGAGTTGGAATAGAAATTTTTATCTTTTTCTCGCCGATTTCTTTTTTTCCGATTGCGTTAGAATTGCGTGTGATAAAAAAACAAAAATGTCGTGGATGCCATCGGATTTAGCGCAATTGTGTTCACCGTATGCGACGGTAACGACATGTCAGCCCCAAGCGTTCATGTTCCTTGCTCTAGTTACACAACTCTTTGGTTACTCCGTGGATAATTATCCGCCATTGAAAGTTCACGGTAATCCTCGCGATTACTATTCCCTCGATATTAAAACACCGAAAACTTCTGCGGCTACGGCGTATTTGGGTTTTAAGGATTACGATCTTGCGGAGGATATTTCGCGGTCGTACTTTTCCGGCGAACATGCATCGGGACGAACCAGGATCTCGCCGGTATGGAACGCGTTTCCGAGATCTTTCGCGATCCCGAGCGATTCAACAGATTCGTCGACACATTGGTGGAAACCGGAAGTTGACAGGAATCTGGAGTATGGTGAGAGAATCAGCGACATGGGAACGTTCGAGCTCGGGAACAAGGCGAGACTCGTTTACCCGCCTCTCGCAGATCCGAGTGAACGGAGCGATCGAACAACAGGATCTGCCCCGAGCCTCGTTCCCCGGGTCAGAAATTCTGCTTCACCTTTCGGCGAGGGTTTCTATAGAATCGGTCAAGACAAGCTGAAAGAAATTCCACTAGAAAGCGTCACCGTTCAAGAATTCCCAAACGTTTATAAAGGTGACGAAGCAACGGTTAATTTTTACGACGAGTGGAAAGAGCGAAATTCGTACGGCAATGACGCTCGGATAGAAAGCTTCGGGGCAACGTTTAACGCGAATGCGAGAGATACGAAAGAGGAAGGCAATTATCGTGTTCCCGAGACACCTGGCTCCTCTCCGGACCAATACGATTTCATCGTAGTCGGTGCCGGCTCGGCTGGATGTGTCGTCGCCAATCGATTGAGTGAAATCAAACAATGGCGGGTAAGATTCAGAAATTCAGTTAGCTCAAGTTCGCAAAATAATTATTTTATTAATTATTCCAACGACTGTGGCAAAAAAACTATTTGACATTAAACCTTAAAAAATAATACAAATTTCGCAATATTCTTCCGAGAAATATTGCGGGCGTAGAAAGTTTTATGGTCCAGAGGGAAAGAAATAAAAGCAACAGAAAAACCTCATGGCCAGAACGCAGTGAGCAAAGCGACGAATACACAGCGCGAGGGACAAGAAAACGATGCATTATATTTGCATATACAAATACTTTGTCAATCGTTTCTTCTCGCATATCCATTCTAAACAGTTGGCAACACATTGCGAAAAATAGAAAACTCGTAGTTTATGTTCAAGGACGTGGAAACTGTTGAAATAATTTGAGACAGCAAGGTCGCCCAAAATTCTTCATGCATAATTATATGATTCAAGGTCCTGACGTCTTTATGCAATTTCATTGCTCAACCCATGGCCTATTTTTTTTTTTTCAACTTCTCAATGCACGACCGGGCTCGAAATCGTTTAATATCGTTTTCCACCTTTTTATTTTGTCCACTAACCAGAAAGTTGAATAAAAACTTATTTTTTCGGAATTTCATCCGGCGTGACATCGAGGACCTCGGAAATGCTTTCTGGGGTTGAATCACTTTTGATTTCAAACTGTGACGTGGTGTTTGTGGAGCTTTGAAATTATAATCAAGATTTCTCTCAGGTTTTGCTTCTGGAGGCTGGAATAGAGGAACCGTTAGTGGCTGACGTACCAGGTTTTGCACCACTGTTGCAGGGGAGCAATATTGATTGGATGTACAGAACGCAACCAGAGCAGAATTCCTGTCGTTCGAGAAGAGGCCGATCGTGTGCTTGGGCTCGTGGAAAAGTATAAATACAGAATTTTCAATGTCTTGTTCGTGCTGGATAATGAAATACATTTTTTTTCGTATCGCAATAATACTGTAAAAATTTGTCGATTTCTTAGGTCATGGGGGGTTCGAGCACGATAAACTACATGCTGTATATACGCGGCAACCCTCAAGATTACGAGGAGTGGGCACGTATGGGAAACGAGGGTTGGGACTACAAGAGCGTTCTCCCCTATTTTCGTAAATCAGAGAACAATGAAGATCCGGAGGTAAGGGAAAAGGGAACTCAAAGTGCCTTCTATTTGATGGATCAAAATGACGTGAACAATAGCCTCTTGATGGATACACAATGATAAAGTTTCTGCTCTTTTGTTGGTTTATTTCTGGAGTGGTTTTGCCTACGAGTCAGATTGGTCATGCATATTTTTCTTGTTTTATTCAATCTGCCCACTCGAAACTTCGAAAAAAAAAATCCAGCCCGTTACAAATGAAAATTACGATGTTGAAGTTTGCATCGTTGAAATGCAACGAAATTATGTTTTTTCTTCACCAGAGCTCATAATTATTATTCACTATTTGTCCCGGACAATGAAACGATCGTCTCTCGAGTCCCAAAAGCTCAATCGAGCCAAAAAATAGCCACGATTTTCAGAATTCAATAAATAATTAACATAGACAATATTTTTCGTTGAATCTCAACGTTGCAAACTTCAGACTTACATGAAAATTGAAGTTTTTGACCGAGAAATAACGAAAAATTTGGCAGATTGTTGAAGCGAATCCTCAATATCATGGGACGAAGGGTTACCAGAACGTGGAAAGATTTCCTTACGAGGACAAGAACATCCGAGTCCTGATGAATGCGTGGCGCGATATCGGTTACGAGGAGGTTGACGCGAACGCGAAAGGTCAACTGGGAGTGATGCATTTGCAGACGACGTCGATCCACGGAATGCGTCAGAGCACAAACGGAGCATTCATAAGGCCCATAAGACACAAACGAGAAAATTTGGAGATAGTAACGGAGGCTCATGTCACGAGAATAATCATCGATCGCCATACGAAGCAAGCGACCGGAGTGGAGTACACGGTCGGTAAAACAGGTCTGGTGATCACAGCGATTGCTAGCAAGGAAGTGATATTGTCGGCAGGCGCGATAAATTCGCCAAAGATATTGATGTTATCGGGTATCGGGCCGGCCCAAGATTTGTCGAGGCTCGGAATTGCCGTTATTTATGATTCCGCGGTGGGACATAATCTCCAGGACCACGTAACTACCGATGGATTAGTCATTGGCTTGAAAAACGAGAGTGCCACGAGTGCCAATTACGAGGAGATTGTTGAGGACGTTTACAAGTACAAATTGACAAAAATGGGCCCGTTATCGGCTACGGGACCGCTGACTTGTTCAGCTTTCGCTAAAACTTTCTACGAGAATATGCAGAGTAGACCAGACATACAGTTCCATTTCGATCCGGCAAACATCGACGATTTTTATGCCGATCCTGGAGAATCCCGCGAAACGGCTATTTATCCGACTGCATATTACAACGGGATTGTCATAAGACCGATTCTTCTGGCGCCTAGAAGTCGCGGCTTCGTTAAGCTCAATGAAACCGATCCTGTTTGGGGAGCACCGCTTATTTACCCGAATTATTGGACAGCCTATCCCGATATCCTTGCGATGATCGACGGCATAGAAATCGCTCTTCAACTCTTCCAGACCAACACCTTTCGTTATCATGGCTTCAGTTTGGTCGACGACAAATTGCCAGCTTGTCAAACTCACCAATTTGCTTCGAGGGCTTATTGGGCCTGTGTTCTTATGGAATACACAGCCACGATTTATCATCCCGTTGGCACTTGCAAAATGGGCCCTAAAAATGATCGTCAAGCTGTTGTGGATCCTGAATTAAGGGTTTATGGGGTTAGCCGCTTACGAGTCGTTGACGCATCCATCATGCCAACTATCGTCAGAGGAAATACGAATGCACCTACTATTATGATTGCTGAGAAAGCCTCTGACATGATTAAGTCACAATGGCTAAAAAATTGATTCATTACTATTCATTTAGATTGCGGATGAGCCTGACGTTTGCATCGACGCAATGCCACAAAATGGAAAACAAAACAAAGTCATTCGTCACTTTTTTAATTGACGAATCGGTTCGTGAGGTCCGAAAAAAATAAGGAAAAAATTAAAAAAAAAAAAAAAATTCGTTCCGGAACTCGTCCAGGGGATTGAATTTTTTCAAAATTTCGTGGCATTGCTTCGATGCAAACTTCAGGCTCATGATTGCGGCAACTACAATTATTATTGTATGCGTCGTGGAATCTGTGAAGTTTCTTGGAAGCTTTACATCGTCGAGCAGAAATAAATGAAGAATTGTAAGAACCGCAGCCTTGGCGAGCTCTAATAATAATAATTAACTATGGAATAAGTTCAAATGTTCAAATATTATTTGGATACCGTAAATACAGCATTTCACTTTTGAAATTTCCGTCCATATCTTTCGAGTTCATTCCACCGTTTACCAAGTGAATTATATCAACGTCAGTCGACGTCACTGAGCATCACTGATTTTGAGCTTTTATGAGATTGAAAGAGTCTCTTCGTTATCTCTCGTTACCAATTTTTTACTATACACTACAGTTGTCTGATCCTGTTCGGGGAACAGCTCTGATTCACCCGAATTACTGGACCGCCCATTCCGATCTCAACACAATGATCGATGGCATAGAACTTGCTCTTCGAGTCTCTGAGACTGACACACATTTCGTCACTACGGTTTTAGATTGGTCGACGAAGAATTGCCAACTTGTCGAGGCCACAAATTTGCTTCGAGGGCTTATCGTGCCTGTGTTCTTATGGAATACACAGCAACGATGTACCATGCCGTTGGCACTTGCAAAATGGGTCGCGAAAATGATGAAGAAACTGTCGCGGAGACTGAATTAAGGGATTATGGTGTTGACGGCTTAAGGGTCGTCGACGCATCCATCATGCCAACTATCGTGGGAGGAAATACGAACGAACCTACAATGATGATTGCCGAAAAATCTTCTGAAATGATTGAGTCCCGATGGCTCAAAAGTTCATGCCATTTTCCGTCTCAAAATTTCAATAACTTTTCGAAATCGAACCAAAAAAAAAAAATGTCTCGAAATAATCGACGACAAAAACTTGGCGAAACGTTCCTATTTCATAAAAAAAAATTCAACTGCCAGCGACATTATCCAATGGAAATCCCAACGTAATTGCAATGGGAACAAAATTTATTTGACTCTATTTGAACCGAGGATCCCAAGGATAAGCCCAATTTGCTTGCGAATCATATTCTACAGTCATTAATAATAATAGTTGTATTGTCATAAAAATCATCCATGGGAAATCCCTAACCACGAAAAATTAAAGTTTCTCACGATAAAAAAAAACCATAATAATCATGAAATCTCGTTATTACTGTATTAACCTGACTCTCTGCAAAATCGCGAAGCAGTAAATACGAAAAAGCTGGGTCGATCATCAGAGATCGCCAGAGTGTAAAAAACTCAATCAAATGGGCACAGCGACAGGAAAATTATTGAAGAAAGCTGCAAGGCAATGTGAAAAAAAATCATACATTTTTGCAACAGTTATCAATTACTGCGTATTCCTCAGATTAAATTCATCAGCTGCGACTTAAATGATGAGAAAAACTTTGTTGAACACCCATGCCCGTCATCCGAGGGTTAAATTTTCTTCTGATTGTGTAGAATCACGCCGAGTTTACGATGAAATATATAAGCCGATGATGTTTTTATGGCTCTGACTGCCAAAGTACCATTCATTAAAGTTGGATCGTCTAAGCACAATGAAGAATTTATAGGTGTAAAGGCTCGTTAAACGAATAGTAAAAGAAAACAGTGCTGCGAGGACGTAACGTGCAATTTATGTTTTTCTTCGTGTTTTTTTCTTTCGTCTTAATCAAACACATGCTTGAGGTGTTAGAATATTCATTTTCAATAAAAGTGTATACGATAGAAAAGAAATTTGAAAGGTCTTGATTGCAATCCTCAAAGATATCGTGACGCAAAGCGTTATGAATCTTCGTCGTGGCTATGCGAAGCCACACAAGACTCGTCGACGCAAACGCCCGGATCTCTCGCTTTCACTCTGACCAATTGTGATTTTGTTTCGAGATGAATGCTCACACGATTTCACGCAATATCCGATGTCAACGGTGAGGAAAGTTTTAATTGGGAAAGCATTTTTTTGTGCTGGTTTCAATGCGTCCGATGTTGTGGCCTTGACCGTCGAACTCTTTCTTACAATTTCAGCAACGTCTGGAATTTTTTCCTCGTTGTCTATAATAAACGAAGGCTCATTAACATTGGAGAGTAATTTCGATATTTATAGAGTCAGGAGCAACTTAAAGTTGGAATGTTCACGCCAGCTCCATAATCGTATGTCCGGAGAGATAATTGACGTCATAGAACTCGTAATTCTTGTGCAAAAGCAATCGAAAATAAACAGTTTAAAAAAATCTTCATTCTTATCGATCTATTTTATTAATTTGGTCAATTTTATTAACAATAGTGATTTTCTCCAAGATCGCTAAAGATAATAAGGAGCGCTCAACTCAAGTGTGCGTCCAGGATAATTCGAAGCTCGCGAATTTATCGAGGACTTTCACTCTCTTTCTCTCTCTATCTCTCGCGACTCAAGTGTGATGTAACCGCAAATATTCTGAAGAGACGGTAAAACAAGCCATTTTTTGATCGTTGCTGTAATTCCTCGACCAACCACTCGCCACAAATCGTTTCCTTCTCGAGAATCCTCTTCCTCTCTGCGTCCCAATACCTGCGTCCCAATTTTACGTTCCACGGTATTTCGGACGCTCCTCATAAACGGATGTAGACATAAAACGATGACGTAACTCGAAATAGTCTTTTTCAATGATATTGATTTTGGAATTTTGACAATTTGTTCTTTCCATGCGAGTTCGTATCCAGAGGCATCCAAATTAATTCAAAAGTGTGCATAATTAATTAGAATTTCCTTTTCCATCTTCCATTTTTCAATTTAGTCAAATAAACAATTATTTCCGGAAAATATTGCAACGTTGTTGCTTTTAAAAATCACTCGAATTATTCATACATTTGAAAAAATCATATTTTGGGAATTTTAATATTTTCACGTCATTTTATAATCGAGAAGTTTCCATCGTTGGTATGCAACGAAATTCTGTTATTTCTTCAACAGAGCCAATAATTATTATTCAGTATTTGCTCCGGCCAATAAAACGATTCTCTCTTATGACTAAAAAACTCAATTGACTCAAAAAATTGCTACGATTTTCAAAATTCAATAAATAATCAATAGAAAAAATGTTTTTCGTTGAATCTCAACGTTGCAAACTTCAGAGTCATTGTCTTTTTGATATATTAAATGGAAACGGAGTCCAATTGTGAGGACGTGATGGATGGCATGGGAGTTGAAAGAATGTGCAACCTCCAGGCGTTCTTGCTCCCTCTCTCTTTCTCTTTCTTTTTTTCTCTCTCTCTCTCTCTCTTTTGGTAATTTTGGGACTCGCACGTTTGAAATTGTCGCTCTTTTTCCAACGTTTACCTTCTCTTCTCTGTTTCTCATCCGTATATTCGTATTCGGTCAAATCGAAAGATGAATTTGTGTGGAGTGGTAGGAGAAGCCGAATAGCGTCTTACCGGTTAACGCGATCTACGGTACGAAAGACTCGCATGGTTTATACGCTTACTTGAATGTTTAAACTCCCAGTCTTTCGCTTTCTCTGCCCTCGCCAAGTTGCACGTTCTTACGAGCTCGTATACGGGTTTTCCGCCACGTGCTCACGCGGATTTTGACTGGAGGTTCGTTCACGTTTCATTGACAAAAATATCATCATCGGAAAAATCTGAACAATCGATTAAATTTTTAAAACAAAACGAAAAAATTCAAAAAATAAACTTTTAGAGTTGAAATTTTTTTCTTCGAAGGGCGAAATCACGTGGTTCGTTGACGTTTCGTCAATAAGACTTGAAAAAACCAAAAAATTAAATAAAAAAAAAAAACCTCATTGGAAAAGTGCAAGTTGACGTTGTGTTTTGTTTTGCTTTTTTGCCTCTCAAAAATGTTGAATATGTGTGTGAAAAATGAGAGGAAACGAGATTTTTATGATTTGTCTAGTCCGAAGAGAAGAATTAGCGAATAAACGTGTACGCGTTACGCTAATTTGTTCTCGAATTATGCAAATATATGGCGAGGCACGTGTCTGAGTGCTTGTGTGGATGACGAGACGAGACGAGAGATGAGTCGTGAGAAAACTCGTTGAACTTGCTTTCAATTCTCCACGAGAATAGTTTTTTTCTCACACATTTTTTACGCCCATTTAAACCGCGAAAATTAAATGAACTCGAGCAATTTAAAAATTCGTACATGCAGTAAAAACGAGAAGCGAAATGTCTCATTAATTGTTTTCGCGGTCTGTAGATTTTTTGAAAGTTTCGCTACATTGTTAATTTGAATTGTCATGAATTTATTTTTTAATAATTTTAGTTCCTTTTTACAATTTCAAGGAACATCTTTGCTATTGTCTGGAGGGTCCGAGCGGAAATACCAACTTCTCCGACAGACGGAAACGAGAAACATGTAGGAATGCAGTGACAGATCAAATTGGAGGCAAATTGTGGAACGAATATTTACGTCATACGGTGAAAAAATAAAATCGGAGACTTTGGTGTTTCGAGAGACGAAAAAAATTGAATTTCCTTGGCATACGCGAACCGGCCTTTTCGTATATGATTCGTCGAGAGCTCGATGAAAGCACGAGAAACATTGCGCAACGTGTTGGATCTCAAGAAAACATTGAATCGATAGAAATCAAGTTTTTTGTGACTGAAGAAAACGGGAGTCTTGAAAATTGAAAGTCGATTGAGTTTGAACGCGATCAATGGAAACGAGGAGAATATCGATCGGAAGGTGAGACGATTAATTGAGTGTAGAAAACGATCGAAAGATGGCCGTGATACTCGGCAGCGTTTTGGGAGCCTTCAAAGCAGCGACGGTGCTTCTGGGCATTGGAAAACTCGCAATCCTCCCGATCTTATTAGCCTCGTTAGCATATTATAATTACGATCTAATGGATCCAGAAAACCATCCAAAAGTCACGAAGAATTTACGGAAAGAGTATGATTTCGTTGTGGTTGGAGGAGGAAGTGCTGGAAGTGTAATCTCCAATAGACTCACGGAAAACCCAGCCTGGAACGTTCTGCTCCTCGAAGCCGGTGGCCACGAAACCGAAATATCTGATGTGCCAATATTGTCGTTGTATCTTCACAAGAGTAAAATGGATTGGAAGTATCGTTCCCAGCCCCAGGATTCGGCGTGTCAAGCAATGGTTGATAAACGTTGTTGTTGGACGAGGGGAAAGGTAAATAAAAATTCCATCTCTTTCCAAAGTGACGATCGATCGTTCAATCGAATGAAAAAAAATCGTTTCCCCAATTTAATAAAAAGTTAAGAAATTCAGCTCGTAAATGGCCAATAAATTTTATTTCCATGACGATGGAAATTTTTTTATCTTTCGAAAGTAGATTCACGAGAGAAAAATCTTGTCAAGAATTCATTGTGAATTGTATCATTTTCGATCAAGATCCATTTAAGGAGGATGAGCAAAGTCTGTGACGTGCAGTTTATTTGTATTTTTTGGATTTATCCATCGGCGTGAATTAAGACGAAATCGAAGAGTATTGAGAGACGCTGCAGACTCGTGTCCAGTTGCGCAGAGTGAAAGCAATCCGATATGCATGCTCGTAAGAATCGCCGAATGGATGTTGAGCTGTTTTGAAATATTTTTTGTCCCTCTCTTCGTCAAAGCGAACAATTAAAAAAATAGTTGACAACGAAAACGCAAGAGATCGCGTGTCAAGAAATGGTTTTTTTTTTTTTTTTCATTGACGAATTACATAACAATAAAAAGAGAGAACGATTGCCTGTGTGCCTTGGTGACGAGTTTGATAAAACTGACTAAACCCTATTACGTTAACTATCGAGCAAACAAATCGAAAGTTGGACGACGACCTTCGGTGCACACGCACGAGCAGCCGAGAAATCATTCGATGCTATGAAGATTGTTTGATACTCTCGAACGCGAGAGTATCCGATATTTCGCTAGGGAGGGGAAGAAAAAATTCACGATAAAAACTCGAACAAATTTACACCTGGAATTCACTTTTTGCATCGAAAAATTTGTGGACTCTTGAGCTGATTTTCTAATGATCCATTTCACATACCTTCACGAATTATTGCTCAAGTAGCAGTCGATGAGGAAATTTCACTTTTCACTCTGGAGCAAGCTGACGATCGATAAATCGATTCAAAAGATCCGTATTAATTGTATATACGACGATATGATCAAACGTGTTGTGATGATTTCGTAATAATTTTCCCGGGAATCGCACGATCACGCATGTCGCTGGGCGGATTGAGTGCATTTTCAAAATTTATTCTTCTCAACCTTTTTTTTCCGAAAGACAGTAGAAAATTTGGCTTAATATACGTAAAAAAATTGCAGGTTCTCGGTGGATCGAGTGTCCTTAACACGATGCTCTACATTCGTGGCAATCGTCGGGACTATGATCAATGGGAAAGTTTTGGAAATCCTGGTTGGGGTTACGAGGACGTATTACCATATTTTCGAAAATCGATAGACCAGAGAAACCCATATTTGGCGCGAAATCAACGATATCACAGTACAGGTAAGTCTTCAAATATATTTCGATGAAAAGAACAATTTTAATGATCTGGAAAACGGAAAAGTGCGAAAAAGAGACTCGGCAAATACGCGACAAGCAACAAAAGTTGCTTAAAACCGAGAAAACGTGTAGAGAACCTTGCTCGTAAGGAATTTGAGCCCTTCTATCAATAAACAGCGCGTGATCGCTGGAAAGTCTTTTTGGAAAGGTGCCAAATCATTGTATTTTGTAAGCGCCTCAAGGCGGCGCTTCCGGTTACGATGTAAATGCACTTGGAATAAATATTTGCTCAACACTTTTTCCCGAATTTCTGTGGATTTTTTTCAAATCCAATACTTTGATTTACGAGGTCAAGTTTCGTTTAAACAAGTGAAGATTAGATTAGAAAAAAAGAGATAATTTTTAGCGTTTAAAAAAAAAAGTAGTTTTACGAAAAACGTGTGATAAAAGTTTCGAGATCAGTTCGAGCTTATACAGTTTTTTTGAATCATTTTTCAATAAACGTTAAGCTAATGCGAGACCTGAACTAAAAAATGAGGTATAACGCCATGAAATGTCGCCAGAAACGTTTTTTTTTTGTTCTAGAAACATTATTACAAAGTAATGTGCAAATCAATGATCTAGAAAGTTTCGCGTTCTCAATCATTGATCCTCGATGATTGGCTATTGCGATAAAAAAAAACAGAATAGTCGATAAATTAATCACAAACGCAATCTTGGAAGAGTAAAGGTTGTTCATAGGTACGGACGATCATTTTTTTCCTTTTAAATATGGATTCCTAACGCTCGTTTGCGACTGTAATTACACGGAGACACTGATCCCGTTGCAAAAAGTTGAACCACGTGAATCGTAATCACATAATCACATGATGAAATAATAAATACACATAAATATAAAAACACAAGCAAACCAACACGTAGGCAGTTTGTGAAAACGTAATTTGTGTCAAGTTGTTGCAATTTCAACCTCGCAGATAACCAACAATTTTCGAATCACCGGACAAGTTGGTTTCATGTGTATAAAAATAAAAAACTGACAAAAAAATTGCGATAATTGTGAATAAGTAGAGAACACTGAGGAATTAGCACAAAGGTGAGAGAGTATGAAAAATAGTTACGAAAAACTGCAGCAGTTGCTCTTTAGCAGCAACAATGTATCGCAAGCGTAATATTTGATCATTTTTTTTCTCGCATTTGCATGAGAGATGCACGAAAAGTATTCGCCTTGACATTTTCGTAATATATCTAAATAAGTGAAAAAAAAATGGCGATTTACGCAATTCGCTACTAAACTTTGGATCACATAATTGAAAACTTTGCGAAATTTTTGAAGGATTCGTGAACGCGAATGATCATTGACCTCGATTTTTTCGGCGTGAGCCGTTACACACTCGATTTTTGAATTTGGAAATTACAATTTTCAATTTTGAATTACACTCGAATTTGAATTTCGATAAAAATCAGAAATTACATTGTTCTTGGTTGGAAAATAAAGTTTTGGGAAGAGCCGCCGATTCAGTTTTGTTCGCGATATTTTAAGGAGCTATGATCGATGATGCTGAAGTTTTTTAACAAAGATAAAAATGAATTTCGTTGCATTCCAACGATGCAAACTTCAGAGTCATAATGATCGTACATTTTTCATAATTATTATTTTTATACGAAATGGGGATGATTGGAAATGTATCTATTGAAATTGCAGGAGGTTATCTGACGGTTCAGGACGCGCCGTACAACACGCCATTGGGGGTGGCATTTTTGCAGGCCGGTGAGGAAATGGGTTATGACATAGTGGACGTGAACGGTGCCCAGCAGACGGGATTTGCGTTTTATCAGTACACAATGCGCCGAGGGACGCGTTGCAGTGCGGCAAAAGCGTTTGTTCGACCGATAACGTTGCGTCCAAATTTTCATTTGTCGCTGTGGAGTCACGTGACGAAAGTGTTGATAGATCCGAAAACGAAGCGTGCGTACGGGGTGCAATTTATAAGGGCTGGCAAGATGGAGGTGGTGTACGCGAAGAAAGAAGTTATTTTGTCTGCGGGATCGATAAACAGTCCGCAATTATTGATGTTATCGGGAATAGGGCCGGCCCAACATTTGCGTGACCTTGGGATCCGAGTGATCCAGGATTCGCCGGGAGTTGGTCAGAATCTCCAGGATCACATTGCCGTAGGGGGTTTGGCGTTTTTGATTGATCACGAAGTGAGTATCGTGATGAATCGTTTGGTAAACGCGAATACGGCTCTGCGTTACGCGGTCACCGAAGATGGGCCATTGACCTCGAGCGTTGGTCTTGAATCAGTGGCATTTATAAACACGAAATACGCCAACAAATCCGACGATTGGCCAGACATTGAATTCATGCTGACGTCTTCGTCGACCAGTTCCGACGGCGGTACGCAAGTAAAGAGCGCTCATGGACTTTCCGACGAGTTTTACAACGAGGTTTTCGGCGAAATCAATAATCGTGATCTCTTCGGAGTTTTCCCGATGATGCTGCGTCCTAAATCCCGAGGATTCATCAAATTGCGGAGCAAAAATCCTCTCGATTATCCACTCATGTATCATAATTACTTAACGCACCCGGACGACGTTGACGTACTGAGGGAAGGCGTCAAAGCCGCGATCGCCTTCGGCGAGACCGCCACGATGAGACGTTTCGGCGCGCGTTTCCATAGCAAAAAATGGCCAAACTGCAAGCATCTCGAACACTTTACCGATGATTATTGGAACTGCGTTATTAGACAATATACCATGACTATTTATCACATGAGCTGCACAGCCAAAATGGGCCCATCGACCGACCCCATGGCAGTCGTTGATCCCGAATTACGAGTTTACGGGGTCCAGGGACTTCGAGTTATCGACGCTTCCATCATGCCCACAATCACCAACGGAAACATCAACGCACCGGTCATCATGATCGGCGAAAAAGGCTCTGACCTTGTAAAACAACAATGGGCATTTGCAAAAAGAAGAATCGACAATTCAACCTCCACATCGGCCTAAACATGAGCTAAAAAATCAAGTCTCCCTCCTTTCTTTCTTCACGTCGAGGAGGAATTTCGTAAAGTCGTTGCCTTTCAAGGACTTTGCAATCCGCGAAACTCGCTCGGTGCACGTAAAACTGCCATACGTCATCGTATCAACACGGAGAGACGAAATTTTACTTTCGTTTTAAATATTTTTTCCAATTTTTTTTTTAATTAAACACCAACAAATTAAATTAACGTCTGAAATTTTAATTAAACGGGGAATAATAATTCTGCATCGCATAAACATCGAGTGAAAAGTGCGCCAACGGCGATGTTAACTTATTTATTCAAATTTAAGGTCCTAAAGTGACAAACCGAAGAAAATAATATTTCTAATAGACGAAACTTGGTGTAAATAATTGGTCGGGTCAGAGGACACTGTTGAATAGTTTTTAGTGTAAATAGTACGAAATAAATTGGTCAGAGAATCAAAAAGATTTGTGTTTACTGTTGTATGTTATAAATTAAACGAAAGCGACGCGCTTATAGTTCAGAATACGAATGGCATATATATAAATGTGGTGAACGGGACACTTTAACCTGGAGGTCACGATGAATTTGTTGCTCGAGTGTGAAAGTGTGTTAACTGGAAAATACGAAACGCATTCAAGTTACCAGATAAAAACAATTGTGTACATACTTGGATGCAGGTGTATTAATTACTGAAAAAAAGAGAGGCAAGAAAACACGAATGTAACGAAAAAAATGTACGTCGATTTACCCGAGTACAGTTGCTCAATAAAGAACTTTATATAGATATATATTTACAGATAAATCGATTAAAAAATAACATTTGCTGCTGGAACTAATTTCAACGGCCATACCCAGTCACTCTTGCCACACTCTCGAGTCAAACTTTGGCAATACTCTAACGCCATTCGACTCATTAGATTAATGAAAAAAAAAAAAACTGCATTTTTGTTCAATTATTTAATAAAACGACATCAAAAAATTTAATACACCAATTTCTTCAAATCTTGAGTCACTTGATATTTGGATAAAAAGGAATCGAACTTCGTCGTCCAATGACCATAAATTGGAATCGAATTTCATTTCTTTTGGAAAAATGGGTAGAAATTTTATTGAGACGGATTTCTTGTTTTTTTTTGTCGAGCGTTTCCGTAGCGCGGGACAAATTTGCGTGACTCGTCGTTATGAAAAATCCAACGTTGGGGGTTATGTCAAAAATTTTTTACACTAGTATCTAACTCGTGGAAAAGTGTATTTTTCAAATAACAACGAGTTACGCAATACAAACACCAGAAAGTCACACTCCAAATATTAATACGTACACGTAATTTTTAAGTTTTCACACGCAAGGTGGAACGAGCGAGAAAATAAATTCAACCATTTCGAAATTCATATTTTTATCACGTCTGGGTAAAATGCTTCAGAACCTACGGTCGATAATCTTCAGCCAAGCGAGCTCGGACGATACATTTGAACGAATCACGTAACTTGATCCAGTTGAATTAGCCGAAGATGCTTTTTTATGATTATTCAAATGTTGAATTCTTGCATAACATTTTTCTTCAATTTCTAGCAAATCAATTATTTATCTCCTGTCTAATTTATAAAGTTTTTTTTTTCTTAGATAAGAATAAGACACTTCGTGTCCAAGTATCTGTCTATGTAAATCGATTCTTCCTCTATTTGTATTTTCAAATGCTTGCTCCAAGACAATGTGCGTCAAGATGAGGCAAAATTAACACGTGACTATTGAAAAAATGTGTAGACAGTTAACAAATAGAAGTGTCAAATTTGCTTTGTATGTGTAATGTGTAGACTGAAAGCAAACACCAAATAAATCGGGGTTTTTTTTGTTAGCGATGTAACGAAAAGACTGGGAGAGCGAGAAGGTGAGAAGGAAGTGAAAAGAGTCGGCGACGGTTTCGAAACCGGATGGACAAAATTTTTGCACTTCCTTGCGAAGATTCTTCGCGCTCGGTACAGAACATTCAGCACAATTGCGTACGATTACGCTCATTATCAATGAAGTTTTATTATCAGGTGAAAATTGCAGGAATCTCATTCGACAATCAATGCAATTTGTATGTTTTGATTGTTTTTTTTTTTTTTTTTACAAGGCTGAGAGTTCCACTTTTATGCGACTGTACATCAGGAAAGTTCAGGCTCGTTAGTAAAACAAGAACGCTAGCGTCGATTGGATAATCAGGAGAAACTCTTCACGCTCGCGCATTGTGCGTGCGTGCATGCATGGAAAAAAAATTATCGATTATATTTTCGACTTTTTTGTTGTTGCTGGGCGATCGGGAGAATTTGTTTTTATCTTTTTCAGAATACTTCGCATGAGAGTTTTTGTCATTTGTCTCAATTGTTACGCAAGGGAATCGATGGTGGAAAGATTTTCAAGAGTATCCGTTGATTATTTAATTTTTTGATGATTTTCTGCATTTTTTTAATTCTGTTTTTTTTTTTTGTTTAATCATTGGCTTTCGGCTTGGCACAAAATAAAGGACACCGAGTCGGCTTTTTCCAGATGCCTTTCCGATCAGTTTACTCCAGTGACGCAGTGTCAGTTATCCTGAAGTAGAAAAGAAGCGCGATGTAGGTCAAGGTCAGAGGAAAAAAGAGATGAAAGGAGGCAGTACAGATTTTTTTGTTTTCCAGCGAAAATGGCCTCCCTCCTCTTTCGACATTCACAGGAATTTACTCTTTCCTCTGGTTTGGTAGGAATTACGTGCGATTCGCCATGGCAAGGCCCGAGACGAGACGCACGTAGGCCAGAAAAGAGAGAAAGTAGTAAAAGAGAGTACAGGACAGGCGCGCGCGAGGCCTCCAAGTGCCCATGAAAGTTTCAAAAGAAAAGACCACCGTCCGGTACGAGTACCATCGTCGGCTCTCGATTATCGACTCGTAGAGTCGAAGTTGTAAGTTCCAGAGTGTACGCGATACATTTTCCATTAGCCTCAGTCATAATTTACGCCTTTTTCTCTCAATAAAAAGAAAAAATCTGGGAAGGCCAAATATAACAACAACAAAGAAGACGAAAAAAGTTTCTTTGAACAATATCGCGTGCGGGAACTTTGAATGAGCGAAAGAATAAAAAAATGTTTCCGTGCATCGCTATTTCGTCATCGCGCGCAAGTTTCGCCGTCGCTGCGAAGATAAAACTTTCATTTTTTTCGGATTAAAATTGAAAGAAACTTCGAAAAATGTCTCGTGATGAAAAACATTTAAAAACGAGTAAATATTTGTGCACGGATATTTCTTAAAAATTATGCCACATTGTCTAGTGGTAAAAACAATATTTATAATAATAATAATGACGTTGATCATCACAACAAACGATTTTGAACAATCAAAGTTAATTAACCCGTCGACTAATATTTACTGAATTTGCCAAATAACAACGGGAAATACAATTTTCATAATCAAATGAAAAAAATCACCGAGAATTCTTAAATTAGAATTGTTAATAAATAATTAAAATAACAAACTCCATCTAATCTCGGTCAAACGAGGAGACGGGAATCACGTGAAGTTGGCGATGAAACGCGAGGAGATTTAGTGGGGAACTCGACGTGTTTTCACTCTCGACATTCACTACACTCCGGCTCGGGTTATCGTTCGCACTCAAACGAGTTGTGAACGCTCGTACGGTGTAACAATTTTTCAAAACTTCCACGACAGCTTCTTTCTTGGTTTATTAATGTACAGTTCATCATTTTTTGCCGCTTGGTGGTTGGAAAAAAAGTGAATCAAGTGCCTCGTTCAGCACCAGAAATAGGAACATAAAATCGCTCGAATAACCGTAAGTAATAATGACGTTTTTTCAAATTCTTTTGCAAACTGGAACCATTTCAATGGATAATCAAAGCCAGAAAATTCAGGTAACGAAAATTATTTTTATCAAACTCGTCAAGTTAATTTGAATTAATTAATGTTGACCCAATTGCACACGCTGCTTTTGTATATGGTGAAACAGTGAATGTTCGCGGTTGACGACTCAAGGTCTTTGAAATAATGTGTAATACGCTGTAAATTCAACCGTTTTTATGAATTTTTGCATTTCAATTTTCATCTACGATAACTTAACGAATTTTCTAAATTCCATCGAATGCAATTTAGTAGCTTTTTCCCATCATTCCTGATCCCTAAAAACTCATGATTATTGTCAATTTAATAATTTTTCATAGTCTTTGGGCTTTGATGCGTTCAAGTACAGGAAACGTAGTGCGTGTCGAGGGTCTGAGAATAAAGCAACACATTAAATCGAAGGAATGAAGCGAGATTGAATAAAAATAATTGGCGTGAGACCAGAAATGAACTTTCCATTGAAAATGTCTCAATGTTCGAGGCAAAAAGTCACATTGTTTAAATTGTTAACAATGGTATTAATTTTGTACTTTTTCCAGGTGAACGTGGTTAATCGGAGTTTGATTGACTTGCGCACGACACGATACCAAAAATTCTACATCGAATGAGAAAACCTCGAGGATAATATTACGAATGAGGAGCAAAGAATATGCTCAAATTGTGGGCTTGAATTTTCGTGGATTTTTTTATGGATTTGGTCAGTTTAGCCGGCACCACGTCGCTGTTAACTTTCAGCTTCATCCCACTGTTGGCCATTGGCCTCACAGTGTATCGTTACAACAGCCTCGATCCCGAAAGTCATCCCACCAATGCACGAGAGGTGAATATAAATGAATTTACAAACTGAGAGCTATAAAGAAATTTTGACTTTCGCTGTCCAGTCATAACGACGAAGGAACGTATTTCGCGAAAATAATTCGTTAACACTGCAAAATGGGAGAATCGATGTGAGTTTCGGACTTGTAAAGAATTTATTTTTCAGCTCTTACGAATGTACGATTTTATCGTAGTCGGTGGTGGAAGCGCCGGCGCAGTAATTGCCTCGAGACTATCCGAGATATCAAATTGGACGGTGTTGCTTCTCGAGGCCGGAGGAGATGAAAACGAAATATCGGACGTGCCGGCGCTCGCCGGATACACGCAGCTGTCTGAATTCGATTGGAAATATCAAACAACACCGCCGAGCACGTCGGCTTATTGTTTAGCGATGGTTGGTGACAGATGCAATTGGCCACGAGGTAAAGTCCTCGGAGGGAGCAGCGTCCTCAATGCCATGGTTTACGTCCGCGGTAACAGGTTAATTGACTTGAATAAATAAAAGTTATCATGAAAAATGACTTTGAAGTTTGCAACGTGTTGAGATTCAACGAAAAACATTTTTTCTATTGATTATTTATTGAATTTTGAAAATCGTGGCAATTTCTTCAGTCGATTGAGTTTTCTGGTCGCAAGAAACAATCGTTCTATTGGCCGGATCAAATATTCAATAATAATTATTGGCTCTGCTGAGGGAATAACACAATTTCGTTGCATTGCAACGATGCAAACTTGAACATCATTAATGAAAATTGGAACGAGCCTCGCTCGAACTCGATCGGGGATCAAGAAACTTTTAAACCGAGTTGAACAAAATTTTCCAGACTGGATTACGACAACTGGGCGAGACTGGGAAACACAGGTTGGAGTTACGAGGAAGTTTTGCCTTATTTCAAGAAATCTGAGGACAATAGAAACCCATATTTGGTCAGGACACCTTACCACGAGGCTGGAGGGTTATTGACAGTCCAAGAGTACCCTTGGCGAACGCCATTATCGATAGCATTCATGCAGGCAGGAAAGGAGTTGGGTTACGAAAATCAGGACATAAATGGAGCGAATCAAACGGGATTCATGTTGACCCAAGCGACAGTGAGAAGGGGAAGCAGATGTTCAACGGCGAAAGCGTTTTTGCGACCAGTAAAGAACCGGAAGAATCTTGACATAGCGATGCACGCGCAGGTCCTGCGAGTGATTTTCAACGACGATAAAAGAGCCACGGGGGTCGAATATTTACGAAACGGAAGGCGAGAGATCGTTCGTGTGCGAAGAGAAATTATTTTATCAGGGGGTTCGATAGGGTCGGCGCAATTACTCATGGTTTCGGGCGTAGGACCCGCGGAACATCTTCGAGAGCATGGAATTCCGGTCGTCTCGGATTTGCGAGTTGGTGACAACCTCCAAGATCACGTGGGGCTCGGTGGATTGACGTTTCTCATAAACGAGCCAATAACCCTGACGAAAAAACGGTTCGAGACGTTTCCAGTTGCGATGGAATACATAATGAACGAGAGAGGTCCAATGACGACCGGAGGCGTGGAAGCTTTGGCTTTCGTCAATACTCGTTACGCTGATAAAAGTCTGGATTGGCCGGACATGCAATTCCACTTCGCGCCAAGTTCCATCAACTCCGACGGCGGCGATCACATCCGCAAGATCCTCGGACTGAGAGACAGCGTTTATAACACGATGTACAAGCCGCTCGTAAACTCCGAGACCTGGACAATCCTGCCATTGCTTTTAAGACCAAAAAGTTCAGGCTGGTTGAGATTGAAAAGCAAAGATCCTCTCGTTTATCCAGACATAAATCCCAATTACTTCACCCACCAAGAGGACATTGACGTAATCGTCGAAGGCATCAGAATCGCTATGGAAATTTCCAACACAACTGCCTTTCAACGATTCGGTTCCAGGCCCTTGACCATCCCGATGCCCGGTTGCCAACGGCATCCTTTCGGCAGCTACGATTATTGGAACTGTGCGATAAGACACTTTACATTCACGATTTATCATCCCACAGGAACTTGCAAAATGGGACCCAAGAGCGATCCTACCTCCGTGGTAGATCCGAGACTCAGGGTACGTGGGGTCAAAGGTCTCCGGGTCGCTGATGCTTCCATCATGCCGTTCATCGTCAGTGGCAATCCCAATGCTCCCGTCATCATGATCGGAGAAAAAGCTAGTGATATGATCAAGGACGATTGGATACGAAGGAAACGATCGACCGGCAGATAACGAACGAGTCATTCGCGTTTTCTTATTTATTTATTGGAGGGTTTCTATGCGGATATTTATATTAGAAAATCTTAGCCGAATGGCATCAAAGTTGGACGGAAATGCGCTGTCATTTTTTTGCCATTCGATAGATAAACCTTATTGTGTAATCCAAAGCTATACCAAGTTTTGGATTCAGCCATAAAAACCATGGAATGTGAATATTCCTGTAACTTGAATGGTAAACGAATCACAATTTTTTTTTTTCGTCATATTTTGCTCATTCGACCACCCCAAGCTCAGGTCCGAGTCTGATTTCTCCAGTCACGAAGAAATCTTTGTCCAAATAGTCTGTAAATGGCGTTCGATAATTATAATATTGATTTTTGCATCATAGTCGTCGAGTTGGTCGAGTGTGAAGCGAAACCGGAAATGGACATGGTTGATAACGATTATAATCCAAATAAACCGATTACAATCATGTTTTCGATTAATTAATCGGCCACCTCAGGGATTAAATGTCAACATCAATCAGGAAATGTCTGTCCAATCGATTTTCCAAGCAGAAACAATTTCTTTACGAAATAACGAAGAATGTCCATCTCTGCTGATAAATAATTATTTTTCCCTGGCGAATGACATTCCAGTCCGGGAAAGTTCTCCAAATTAATTGTTATAATTCACGTATAAAGAGCGATCAATCAAAGACGATGTTTTCATCAACAACCCAATAATTAAAAATGTATATTGCTACGAGGAATATTTTTTAAAATAAAAACAAAGTCTACGAAACTGATGATGTGCCAATAATTCCAAAGTAAATCCTCTCAAAGTGTCAATACGACAAAATACGAAGAACAAAATAGACTAGATTTTGTTTTTACATAAAAAAAAAATGTAAAGAAATTGTAAAACTGTTTTAAAATTGAATTAACATTCGGAACTCGAATGAAACTTGATTTTTAACTTTTTTTTTTCATTTCATGTCGTTATGCTGCATCAATTTTTGTTAAAGAAATTGTTTTCTTCGTTTTATACGATATTTCTCAATTGCGTCTACCGTCGGAAATATAAAATGAAAATTGACCACGAGAGCTTCAAATGGACAATTGAAAAGAAGGAAATATTTGAGCATCTCGCACGTGGTTGCATTTTGTAATTTTCCATTTTTACGAGCGTAATATCTCTTCGTTATAAGTGCCGAGACTTATTTCACTCTGTCGCGACCGTCCGAAAGACTCGTCATTCCATCCCGGCAACTCCACGCTTTCTCCGAGCAACCATTTGCTTGAGTATATATATATGTAAATTTACGCGTATGGACCATTCTCCGCAGAGTCAGCTGAAAAATTAAACTCGAAAACGTCGGACGTGCAAAGTCCACGGTCCATTACAAATAATTATACGAATAGTATTGAAATCTGATTATCAAATAAGATGAAAATCCTTTTTTGGCTCGTTCCAATTCGTATAATTATTAATAACAAAAAATCTATAATGAATTCCAAAAACAAAGAAATTCTCGGGCGCACGTGTTTGATTCAAATATTCCAATTTGACTAAAGTTTTAATTATTATTTGAGTAACGCTCGGCGCGTTTTTTGCGATATCGAAATAAGGCCCAACTGACACGAAAGGTCTCGTAAAATAATAATAAAACGATTTTTTAAAAATTTCATCGATGTTATTAGTGTACGAGTCGATTTTTGAACTTCGATTTATTCGGGCATGAACATTTTATTGGATTATCAATAAAAATGATTAGATCAGTGAGGCATTTCCGTACGAGAAAAATGTAATGCAGTGAAAGTAAAACGTTCGGTAGTTTTGTATTATCGTTCCAGTTTGGTGCAGACGAAATTTTCGCCTGGGGCTATTTTCCTCTCTTCCGAAAGCAATCTCGCTAATTCAGGCGATAAATCATCCCGATTCGATTTTTAAAGGTTTACAGATTTTTCCGACATTGTTTCTCTCCCCGAGCGGAGCAAGGGAGCGAGAAAATTGGGCCGATACAGAAGCTGCTGGGCGTATCGACGATTTTTGTGATTCTTCCATCGCACTTGAATGAACACAATGAATAATTAATTTTTACGGTGAGTTACTCGCGACCGATCAACAATAATAATTTCAGGAAACGCAGAAAGCCCGACTTTTAATTATAAATAAAAATTGCCCGTCGTTTGAAAAATTGCGGAATAACTTTCGTAAGTACTGAGACTCGTTACGAAGGCAAATCAATTGAAAGATCATTTTTAATTTGCCGATCTACTCAACGTCGGGCATTAACTGTCCGAACTACTTCTTTAGTCATTAGAAATTTTAATTAAATCGAACCGAGTATAATAATTTATTCGTCTTCGTCCAGAGTTTTCTTCCTCCGGACGAAATGCGATTCTCTGGCTTCCCTTAACTCAATTGAGCGAGTGACTTTCTTTCTTCGCTTGTATTCACAGCGCTACAGAATCTGGCCTCGTGATGTTGGAACGATCTAGATCCATATTCCTTTTTTTCCCTCTCTGCCTCCGCGTCTCTCTCGCACAGAACGTATTAGGCCATACGAAGATATAAAGGACATATTTATGACTTTTAAATCAATGTTTCCAAATCGGTCGAAAGAAGAAAGTTTTCATATTCCCGGTGGGGAAAAAAAAAAACATAAATTTACTTACTACGTCGAGTTTGGACTCTAAAATGGTAAAAAATTGAATTCACGTGATTCGAGAATGAGGAAATTAATGATTTTTTTTCATAATTGTCGCCAGTGGGAAATCTGCAAGTTTCAATTGCCTCCATTTCTTGCCAGTACGAATAAATTTAAAAAAAACGATTTGAAAATCGCCGAGATTGAAACTAATAATCATATCATGTGGCAGCTCATTTTGGAGGCTTCCCTTTATTCAATTGAGCAAACGTCGAGAGTCCAAATGTGACCAACTTTCTTCAGCAGTTTACCCCGAGGCTTTGCTCAGTTTTTATTGAGATATTTCTAAGTTCGTGAACGATGCTCGGGGACAATTTGGTCGGGACATGCGTGTTGGCACGTAGCCTTTTCACTGTTTTTTTTTTTTTATTAGAGAAACCCACTTTGGTGTTCAAAAGAGTGAATTCGTGAAAGATACACAAACGAAAAAAGGGAACGTGAGAAACTTTTGATAGCGGAAAGATATCGCAATGTCCGGACAATTTAAAAAAACGTACAGTCCGATCGCGAAGACGCAGTTTTCAAAATTGCTTTAGAATTGACAAAGAAAAAAGTTGTCAGTTCGAAACGTAAAATTTCTTTAACGATTAACGATTAATTTCCGACCAACTTTCACCGGTTTCTCGATTTTTTTATTTCTCCCAAATTAGTTATAACAATTTTATTGATTATTTTAAAAAATCTGAATAATTTTGATCAAACTGTAAAAATCTAAATTCTGCTCTGCACACGAAAGGATTTTGGGCCGAAAAGGCACGAGATGGAAAGAAATGCTCGATCGATACAACGAACGAGTTGAATCGTCACAATTTACTGAATTTAAAGGTTCCGAATGAGCTCTCGAGTGCACGAGTCTCACGACTCTCATGCGAAAGATATTAAACGATATCCTTTCCGCGGGAACGATCGTTTGAATATTCGACGAAAAGTATATCTAGTCTCGCCAAGTGTAACGTGATTCATTTTTTTATTTTCTTTTTTTTCTGAGCCGAGTTCTCCGTCGGGGTCTGTGTACAGTTACCACATCGTCAGGAAGGAGAGGTGTGCGCTCTTAAATACAGGAAGAGAACACTTTCACTGCCAAAGACCGAGCACGATGAGGTTCGCGAACGCGCGGCTATTCGTTTGTCAGCCCCGACGAATGAGAAATTTTTCGTTGACTATCCACGAGGACGTCCTTTGTTGTCTTACGGCCAAACCATTCTCGTTTTTTTCAAACTTCCCCGCAAACCCATTACCCGTACGATGAATGAATAAACAAAAAATCGTCTCATGCATAACTTGAGAGATAAATGATTTCCATAATAATACAAATAATAGTTATGATGCTGAAGTTTGCAACGTTGGAATGCATCGAAAAATATTCAATTTTAATAAAGATTCGTTCAATTTTCAATGTCATTCAAATTTTTCAAGCCGATATGCATTTCGAATGGCAAAAATGGATCATTTTATCATTGTAATTACATTCTGCACTTGAATAATTATTTTTGGCAAAGATAAAAATGAATTTCGTTGCATTTCCAACGATGCAAACTTCAGAGTCATTAATAATTGATTAATTAAATTTTTGACAGACGTCGAAAAAAAAATTCCACTCGATCTTTCATCGAATTTTCGCGAATAAAAATTACGATTGCGTGAAAAATTAGGCTTTGCAAAATTTTCTTTCAATACGTGCATTCCATATTTTCCGATATTATGATTTTCACTGCATTTGGCACATCAGGCTGTGATGGTCAGACGTTGCGACGATTGGCGACGATTTAATTGTTTATGTACAGAAACAGTACGTAATTAAAGTAGTTCGAAAAAAATAAATAGTGTTCATTCAATTTGGAGGATTGAATGTAGACAATAATTATAAGTCGGTGGGTGGTCCCAGCGAAATCGAACGTTCACGGCTTTCTATAGTCTATAGATCCTAATCGTATGATTACTGTGTGCAAAAAAAAAATTGAGGACGCTCGAGATGACCGGAAAGACACTGAACCAACAATTTGCCATTTTTATCATCTGACGTGATAAATATACGTTTCAGACATTTTTACAAACCAATGATTAAGGCTGATGGTTTTTTCTAAGGGATTTCTCATGTTACGTTGTTTACGAATACGTTTTCATTGTCCGCTTCAAGGTCGATTCGAAATCGAATAAATGAACCTAGAAATCGAGAATTCCGATTGAATTCGGTTGTGCGCGCGGTTTGTTTTCTTTTTGGAACGCGGACATTACGTAACGTTGATGATTTCTTGGGTCAAATTTTCATGTTGCATTGAGGCTGATGGAAATTTTTCTTCGAGAAAATCGGGCATAGAAAAATGTTGCGACGACTGGGTGGATAGTAGTAACGTGTGTACACGTAACGTAAGGAACTATCATGAAGCTCAGAAAGATCGAGAGGGTAGGGACATGGTAGACCGAAGCCAGAACCTCGACGGAGAGTCACAACTCTCGAGTGAAGCAGCGCGTCGAGACAGCGACGACGACGACGACAGACCGACCAGGCAAGCGCACCAAAAACAGCCACAAATCTTAGCAAAGTTAAGACTCGATCGACTTTATTTCCACGTTGGAGAATTTTCCGGTTTCCCTGATTTATCTCGTGCTTTTTTTTTGTATTTTTTCTTTTATATTCGTCTCTCACTCCCGCTGGAATCCCACGTGTACGTTCATTACAAAAACCCGGCTTTTTGTACGTGCGAACGTAACCCCGTATGTATGTGCGAAAGGAAAAGTGAATGCTCCAAGTTCGATCGAGCAGTTTTTGTGATCCTGAAACTTTTGTGCCAGACAGTCGTACACGTTCCCCACGTACAGTGCAATCCGCTCCGCGATTATTATGCCAGTTTTGGCTCACACTCGGAAAATCATTTTTCCATCAATTGCGGTGAATATAAACAACGAAAATTTCAAGTGTCCTGTGTCCCAAAATCTAAAGTTTCATTCTGTACCAGTGAAAGTGTGACGAGCTCGATTTCCGATCAATTCGTTACCAATTAGACCACGTGTCGAAGGAAAAACATCGAAAAAAAGTGCCAAGTTGGTTGATTGAGATCAAATTTCGATTTTGATAAACGAATTTCCCAAATTCGTGCCAGATTCGAATTGAAGAAAAAAAAATAGCAAATTTTCTTATTTACTTTGAAGTATCGGATTTGGGTTCTCGGATTAAAAAGAAAATGGAATCAAAACATTGATTGAACCGAGACACAAAGGACGCGCGAATCCGGACTCTCGTCCTGTATTTTTCGATCGACCCGCGTCGATGGCTTATATAATCGTGAAGAAATTTCGGGTAGCACTTGGAGAGAGAAGCACTTGCGGATGCCTCGAGCGAGAGGAGCCAACACGACTTTCGTTTTTCTTGTCGCAAGGCCGTTCCTCAACCAACTCGACAGATTCATGACAATCGTATTTTTATATTTACATGTACGATGTATTGTATAAATATCTGTTTGCGTGCGTTATTGGCATTTTAGAAATTTAAACCGAAATCATTTGAAAATCATTGACAATAATGATTATTTTTAATCTTTCGCAAAATAAAATGTCAAAAGCAACTCGACTGCAGTAAATAAATTGAAAAAAAATGCAGATTGAGAGTTCAAAAATTTTGTAAGAAATTTGCTTATCGAGTTGCACTCATTTCGGCAAATTTCGATAAATTTTCGTATCGTCAGGATTCGCGAATGAATGACAAAGAATTTTTCAATCGTAACGTTTTAATTTTGTGCATTTTTTCATTCCAGATAAATCGAGAATAGAACGTGAGCCAGGGAACGATAAATCGATCGTTCGTTTGAAATTCTTAGCAACAAGTTATTGGAGGAATATGTTGAAAGGAGCATCAAGGTGTTTGGGAGCTCGGCAAATATCGTAAAAGGTATAGCGAAGAATTCGTTTGTTTCCCATATAATGGATTAGCATAAAAAATAATTAAACACCGTTTGAGGGTTAATTTTTCCAATTAACAGCTCTCAAGTTTTCACCTTCGTAGGATACCGAGGCGCGATAAATAAAAATGAGACAAATAAAGATAAATAATGAGAGCAGCTTGTGTGAGAAGTTTACATTGTTTGGAGGCTCTCACGTGTCATTCACTTGCATAGTTATTAAAGAAATTAAAAAAAAAAAAAAAAAAAAAAAACCAGTGGCTCTGGAGCATCAAACTTTGCATTATAATTATGATTAATTTTCAAAAATCGAAATTTTAACCATTTCCAAATCAGCGATGAACGTGAAAACTGATTTTTACTTTATTTTCTTGATGAAAAAGAAACGCCCCGAGAAAACCTTTAAAAAAAATGCTGTAACATTCTTTGCAGTTTTTTTATGACTCTGAAGTTTGCATCGTTGGAATGCAACGAAATTCTTTTTTTTTCTTTAGCAAAAATAATTATTCAAGCGCAGAATGTAATTACGATGGTTAAAATGATGGATTTTTGCCACCCGAAAAGCATATTGGCTTGAAAATTTTAGGAGACATTGAAAATTGAACGAATCGTCAATAAATTCAAATATTTTTCGTTGCATTCCAACATTGCAAACTTCAGCATCATGTTTTTTCGACGTGCAGTTCGATTGGCTACGAAGTCGAATTTATAATTGAGACTTTTCGCTGAAACTTTGCAATGTTTCTTTTTGAAAATTCATCATTATCATAATTATAGTTAAAATGGAGATTATAGGGAGTTTAGAGAGCTACTTCGGAGTAGTGTGATTTCCGCGCGTGCCTCGGCGAGTTGGCGAGAAAATTAAAGTCGGAAAGAATAATGTAATGCAGCCGGAAATAGCACTTTCCGTCTCTGATCTAATGAGCTAACGAGAGGCTCGGCGAGTCTCATGGGAGGAAAAGACCCAGACGCTTGAGAAGAAGAGATTATAACTCTTCCGCATGACTTGGTCATGTTTGCTATGTTTAAGTAAATATGCATGCATGTACATATGTGCATAAGTGATGGAGTAAATGCTCGCAGACGCAACACAATGAGTTACGAACATACGCGCGCAGAGGCGAGTTTTGCTTTTGGTGCGTGTGTACGTTAAACCGAACGTAGACGTCCGGAAATACTTTTTCTTTCGAGCAAGGCAATTTTACTCTTTTTCTTCCACACACATTCGAAAGTTACGAGGATATTGGCCGAATGCGAGATCGCTGGGGAATTAGACGGCAGATCGGATGTTGACATAGCCGAGCTAATTCGTAATTTAGTAGAGAAAATTGGGTGATTCGAACGTCGGATTCTGTATAGTCTTAAGCCAACAGGAAATTGCTCGAGCGCTGTTGACCTTAACGTTAACCTTGTTTACTTATTTTAATGGCCTCATTAAGTTTAATGGAACTTGATGAAAACTTTGATGTGCTTGCATCTCTCTTTGTTGACTTTTACTCCAATTTAATGGAGAGGAAAATAATAATTCATCTCGAAAAACAATGGAAATCGGATTTTTTCTCGATAAAAAAGAAAACGCAACGAATGGAATGTCGTAAAATGTACTTTTCATCATTTTTTGTCAACGAGATTGCAATTGCGAATCGCATTGCTCGAAGCTCCGGGAGCAAAAGAGGAAAACACTGAAAAATAAAAATCGGAGGTGTTGTCATCGTGATTGGAAAGAATTCGAACAGGTAGTAGTCGCGGTATAATATTAATAGAATGGTCGATTGAGAAATTCTAACGTAACCGTGACTTTCGTGCAAGGAGAAGGAAAAAAAATGCCGGTAACGCGATAAGCGGAATACGGGAGCAGAGCGAGGAGGGGGGGGGGGGGAGAAAAGTTGCCTAGAGGGAGCGCGGTTTTAGCAGAAGTACTTTCACCTTTCCCCAGTTATGAGATCACCATCTCCTTATATCGCTGCTCAAGACTCCGACTCGGTTTCCTCGTGAGAGAAAGAAAGATGCGAGAAACGAGGCAGGTGGAGGGGGGGGGGGGGGGCCGGAATCGTTGAATAGCCATTCCGGATTACATGTTTTTATTCCTGCGTGCGTAAAGATAGTCAATCAAATTTGCTATCTCGTAATTCGCGTTAAAAACTTCCGAGTCATGAGTAACATCGATTGTAATGCAAGTTTGTTGAGTCAGAACAAAGTTTACGACTCTGACAATTAGAAAATGTGATCGTCCCGCAACGGCTCAAGAGGTTTCGTGTGACACACTCGCGAACTTGATGATTTCAAACGTGCATGCGATGTGCACTGAAAAGAAAATTTTGTTGAAAAAGATCGATATTTTGTTGGAAAATCTT
Organism: Diadegma fenestrale; assembly: GCA_037043255.1. NCBI lineage: Eukaryota > Metazoa > Arthropoda > Insecta > Hymenoptera > Ichneumonidae > Diadegma > Diadegma fenestrale. The sequence continues at coordinate 7,679,678 of CM073315.1, forward strand.
TTCGGAAAGTAAATTTTTGACATTCCAATCATAAATTTTGCTGACAGTGCCGTTACAAATGAACAATATTGTCGAAACAACGAAAATTTTGAAAACATTCAAAAATATTTAGTTCGCTGTATTCAACAAAATATCGACGTTTTTAGACAAAATTTAATTTTCAGTGCGGCAACGTTACGAGAGTTTCGAAAAAGTGTCGAGCGTAAAATTAAAAAATAATAAATAATCTGGTGAGGGTAGATTTTAATTGGAAAAATTTTAATGTTGAATTGTGTTGAAATTGTCAGATTCACGAGGAGAAGGAGGATGACACTGGGCCGGTTGGATGATTGACCGTGCGTCAACGATGTGTTCCGGTGAACGAGGACTTGAGAAAATTCGTGTTAGACCTCCCGATGCCTCCTGACGTTTGGAGTGAAAAAAGGAGGCTGATAGAGCGAGGGACGGTTGAGAGAAGCGAAAATTGATGTGCGTTAATCGAGCGATTATTAGAAATGGTGTTAAGTGCGATAGTAGTGACGTCGGCATTGAAGGGAGCGATAAGTCTGGTGGGAACTGGTTTGTGGTTGGTTCCATTGTTGATCGCAGGATTATCGTATTATCGATACGACCAGCTGGATCCGGAGAGTCGTCCGATAAACAGATATCCGTTGGACGCGGAGTACGATTTTGTGGTGATTGGAGGGGGATCGGCAGGCGCGGTTGTCGCGAGTAGACTCTCGGAGATTCCAAGCTGGCGGGTCCTTCTCTTGGAGGCTGGACCGGACGAGAACGAGGTGACGGATGTGCCTTCGTTGGCGGCTTATTTGCAACTGACGAAATTAGATTGGAAATACAAGACGGAGCCAACTGGGAAATCCTGTTTGGGTATGAAAGGTGGAAGATGCAATTGGCCACGAGGAAAAGTTCTGGGTGGATCGAGTGTGCTGAACTACATGTTGTACGTGCGAGGCAACAGGCACGACTACGACCACTGGGAACAATTGGGTAATCCAGGTTGGGGCTACGAAGAAGCTCTTTACTACTTCAAGAAGTCGGAAGACAACAGAAACCCCTATTTGCGTAACAGTCCTTATCACGGTACGGGTGGTTATCTGACGGTCCAGGAATCACCGTGGAGAACGCCGCTGGTCGTTGCCTTCGTCGAGGCTGGCATGGAATTGGGTTATGAGAATCGTGACATTAATGGAGAGTATCAAACTGGTTTCATGATTTCTCAGGGTACGATTAGACGAGGCAGCAGATGTTCAACTGCCAAAGCATTCCTGAGGCCCGTCAGATTGCGGAGAAACATTCACACAGCTATGAACAGTCACGTTACGAGAATTATCATCGATCCGTTGAGTATGAGAGCGAAGGGTGTAGAATTTTATCGAGACGGGAAGAAGCAGGTTGTCTGGGCCAAGAAGGAAGTTATTTTGTCAGCGGGATCGATCAACAGTCCACAATTGTTGATGCTTTCGGGGATAGGACCCGGTGAGCATCTTCGACACATCGGGATACCGGTCCTGAAGGATCTTCCGGTTGGTAATAACCTTCAGGATCATGTTGGGATCCTCGGACTGACCTTCCTCATCGACAAGCCTGTAGCTATCGTGCAGGATCGTCTTCAGGCTGCTCCCGTAACGATGCATTACGTCGCTAATGGCAGAGGACCCATGACGACACTCGGAGGCATTGAAGGTTACGCTTTCGTGAATACGAAATACGCCAACGAGTCGAGCGACTATCCGGACATACAATTTCACGTGGCACCTGCCTCGATCGCTTCGGACGGTGGCGCACAGGTTAGAAAAGTATTGGGCCTTACCGACGACGTTTACGACACAGTTTTCAAGCCCATTACCAACAAAGACGCCTGGACTATAATTCCGCTACTTCTCAGGCCAAGATCGCGCGGTACCGTTAGACTACGGAGTTCCAATCCATTTAGAAATCCCGTCATAAACGCCAACTACTTCTCCGAGCCTCGTGACATCGCGACCCTTGTCGAAGGCGCCAAAATCGCTCTCAGAGTTAGCCAAGCCAAAGTTTTCGAGCAATTCGGCTCCAGACTTCACAGAACCAAATTGCCAGGATGCAAGCATCTCAAATTCGGATCTGACGCTTACTGGGAATGTCACATCAGACACATGACCATGACCATTTATCATCCTGTGGGCACAACTAAAATGGGACCTCCTACGGATCCCGAGGCTGTTGTTGATCCCGGATTACGAGTCTATGGAGTAAAAGGCCTCAGAGTTATCGATGGCTCGATCATGCCAACGATTAGCAGCGGCAACACGAATGCTCCAATCATTATGATCGCCGAGAAAGGAGCCGATCTCATAAAGAACGATTGGCTCGGAAGGTAACCCTTCCGTCAATCATTTCTCGGGCGATAATCACTCAATCAAATCTCCTTTGAATCAAACTTTTCAATTGTAAATAATACTTATTCTCGTTGATTCGAACAATGTTTTTCCGACACTTACGGAAATAAACCCATTATTTTCGTTCAAGGATCTATCGATTTGATCCTCTAGAATTATACACGTGGCTACACAAAATTATAATCACAAACTAGCACTTGATCCAACGAATCATTACGAACAAAAAAAAATCATCACCGATGAAGATAAATGGAGGAAAAATACTGACATACCTCAAACATACTTGATGCATAAGAGTTCAAAAACTAGTCTAGCCTCAGAAGTCTTCCGAGGAGTCGATTGTACATAATTTTCTTTATTTTTATCGATTTATCCCTGTTGTTGAAAATGGAGCAATCTTTCGCGTGCCATGATCGGTTCGCTCCACGAACAAAAAACCCCGGACCCCTGAAGGGATTATTTTTTTCACGAACAATTACTACAGTGATAATTTAATACATCATTTTCGTGGAAGATCGGCAACGAATCAGCGACGATCAGCGACGAATGAGGAAAAGGATTTCATTCCGCAACGTGTCTGGAAATGCAACACGCGGTAACTCCGCAAACACGCCTCCCTGCTCAAAATTGTGTAATATTTTTGTATGTACAAAGTACTGTAATATAGTACGTGTAAGTAATGAAGAGAAAATGGGGATGAAGCAAACTGTGCGTGGAAGAAACCAAATGTGTCTCGAATACAAAATGCACGAAGTGAAAGTTTCCTTGATTCTTACCTTGAAGTATTTCATTCGTGAAAAATAATGAGAGAGTAAACTTCACAACAAATAGTCGACTATGACCCTTCGTTCGGTCAGCGCTGCAGCATTGAAAAAAAAGCTGATTGCACTTGATTTTTTCTCCATCTTCGCAACAAGGACACGCGCGACAAGTTCAACGAAGGACGCGTGTGTCTCTACCGTTTTTCATTTTTTCCTGTACTTTGAAGCATTTTTTTTTTCAATAAAAATGTTTTCGATGTATTTACAAACAAAATTGTTGCTTTTTATTCGCCATCTTGTAGATCATTGCATGATTTTCACACGCGATTATCGATCGCGTCAATGCTACTTGATTGCGTGTTGATGACACACAACCCGTACGAGGGTCACGTGACTAATGAAAAACAAAAGTTCATCAAGTCAAAGAAATTAAATTTGACGCGACTTTCTCAGAAAATCTTCTTCCATGAAGTCAATCAGTCTTCGATTGTTAATTTTTTTCCACACAGTCGTCATTGCTTGAAAAATGCATAAATGTGAAAAATATCTCAGCGATTGGTAACTTTTTAAAAATATTTCCAACTTTTTCGACATCGATTCAGGGACTTTAACGACATCGTTTTGGATCGTTACTTCGATGGCTCGTAAGTTCGAAATCGCCTTTTTCATGACGCTGAAGTTTGCAACGCTGGAATGCATCGAAAAATATTTAATTTTATTGAAGATTCGTTCAGATTTTTCAATGTCATCCAAATTTTTCGAGCCGATATGCTTTTCAAATGGCAAGAATCGATCATTATATCATCGTAATTACATTTTGCATTTGAATAATTATTTTAGTCTAAGATAAAAATGAATTTCGTTGTATTCCAACGATTCAAACTCCAGAGTCATCCTTTTTTCCGAGATGGGTCGAAAGCTCATAATTGCATGGTCAAATTGTTTACGTCGGTGGTTGTTTCGCGATGTATTCGCAAGCGAGCAAGGCTATCGATTGAAAAACTTGTGAGACTCGATCGCTCGATAACCTGTTCCGAAACTGGGTAGACTCGATTACAAAAACGAAAAACGAAAAAAAAAAAAACTACAAATTCGGGATAATGATATGGAGCCGTATACAAAAATAATGATACGGTAGCAGGGAGGTACAAGGACCACGGCGAAAAGTGGACATGTCGACCGGCGCGTGGACGTTCTGAAAAAGATTATAGCTCATCGCGTACGTGATCGATCGCAATGAAAGAAGAAAAAAAAAGGACGATCAAAGTTTCGATGGTGCACGACATCGCGATTTCCCGTCACGATTCCATCGCGTCACATCGCTGCTCCAACAATGGGGATGCAACAAGAGATAAGTGGGGAAGAGACTCAAGGGGGAACCTGAGTTTACACATACCAATCGTACGTAAGTCGCATGTATAATGACGTTGACGTCTCGCCTCCAGACCCAACTGGTAATCTCTCCCTCTACTACCTCCCTTTCGTACTTGTTTTTTTTTTTTCATTTGTAGTGTTTCCCACTCTTTGACCGATTGTCTAATATCCCGAAGTCCTCGTGTAAATACAAAAGTAGAATGGAGGCTACAATGAAAAAGCAACGTGGGGAAGATTCGGTGTGACATCCATAGGGAATCGTTTCACGTCACGTAGCTAATGAAGTCACCTCCATATAAAACGCATCGAAGAAGCGATAGAGGCGGTTGCATAGAGGGAGAAAGAGACATAAGAGTATAAATACGATGTGCTGAGGTTTAATCGAGTCAACCGTGGTAGTAAAACAGTCCGATCGTGTAACGTGTCCGAATTTATTTGACGATGAGTTCAGTTGGCTTAGTGTATCGTTGCTACTCTCAGAAATCATCATTGTGCTTTTTATTGCTGCTCAATCAGCTTTTGTTGTTCGGATTTTTCCCATCGACAGTGAAATCCCAAAGCAACTGGTTGTTCGGTTCGAGAGGTTCCTATCGCGATCTTTATGGTCAGAGTCAAACGATCGTTGATGTTCCGAAACATGCAGCAGATTTCGTAACCGGTGGCATTGATTTTTTGATTAAAGGGCTAAGCTCGCAAGAAGCACCGGAAACAAGTGCAAATATAGTTTCGGGATCGAGTTTCGATTTCATCGTTATCGGTGCTGGAACAGCCGGTGCGACAATCGCTTCGCGATTGAGTGAAGTTCGAGAGGCGACGGTTCTTCTGATCGAAGCAGGTGGCGAAGAGAATTTTATTATGGACGTGCCATTGCTTGCCAACTTTTTGCAATTCAGTGATGACCTCAATTGGCAATACAAAACAGAATCCTCAAATTCTTATTGTCTTGGAATGAAAGATCATCGCTGCCAATGGCCACGAGGTCGTGTCATGGGAGGCAGCAGTGTTTTGAATTACATGATCGCCACGAGAGGCAACAAAAAGGACTACGATCGTTGGTCCGAATTGGGCAATTACGGATGGTCCTGGGAAGAAGTTTTGCCGTATTTTAAGAAACTCGAAACCATGGGAATCGCCGAGTATCAGAACGATACGAAACATCACAACGTCGGTGGGCCAATAAACACCGAATACGTTCCATTTCACACTCCCATAGCAACGGCTTTCGTACGTGCTGGTCAAGAGCTCGGATGGAAAGAGGTGAACTACAATGGGGAAAATCAGACTGGCTTTTCGTACATTCAGACCACGACGAAAAACGGCATGAGGCTCAGCAGCAACAAAGCTTACCTGCGTCCGGTTAGACGTCGAAAAAATCTCTTCGTGTCCAAACGAAGTCTCGTCACGAAAATCATAATCAATGAGAAAAATAAACGTGCTGTCGGAGTCGAATTCCTCAGAGGGAACAAGCTGACGAGAGTCTGGGCCAGAAAGGAAATCATACTCAGTGCCGGAGCCATTGGTTCACCCCAAATATTGATGCTTTCGGGAATCGGCCCTGAACAACACTTGCGAGACTTTGGGATCAAGGTCATGAAGAATTCAGCAGTCGGCGAGAATCTTCAGGACCACATCGCTTACGGGGGTTTTGTCTTTTTGCTCAAAGAACCGGTTGGTATTGCGATCGATGATGTGATCAATCCAGGAATGCCTTACCTTCGGGACTTTCTCATCGACCGAAAAGGCCCCATCACTGTACCCGGAGGTGTCGAAGGCATCGCTTTTATCAACGTCGACAATCCAGCAGACCCCGAAGATTATCCCAACATTGAATTATTCTTCGTGGGCACTTCGATCGGGACTGCTCCCATATTTCGTGAAAATTTGGGCCTTGAACACGAATTCTGGCGCAAAACCTTTTCATCTATCAATGCAAAATACTCGTGGACTGTTTTTCCAATGCTCCTGCGACCTAAAAGCCGGGGAAAAATTCTTCTTCGCAGTGCGGACGTCCGCACTCACCCTAGAATCATTCCTAATTACATGAGTCATCCCGAGGACGTCAGATTACTCGTCAAGGGTGTCAGGTACGCCATCAGAGTCAGCAAAACAAAGGCCATGCAAAGATTCGGTTCGCACTTGCACGATGTACCGATTAGCGGCTGCGAAACCTTCCAATACGACTCTGACAATTATTGGGATTGCGCTGTTCGATCTTTAACCATGAATATCTATCATTACTCGGGTACGTGCAAAATGGGACCCGAAGGTGATCCAACTGCTGTTGTCAATCCAAGATTACAGGTTGGTATGAGGATAGTCATTTTTTCATCATCCATCGTTCCATAACGCCAACAAAATGCCTTTCATACGTTTTCCTTGCGAGCAATTCAACGTTTTCAGAATCTCATAATAAATATGATGCTGAAGTTTGCAACGATTAAATACACCGAAAAATATTTGATTTTATTGATGATTCGTTCAATTTTCAATGTCATCCAAATTCTTCGAGCCAAAATGCTTTTCGGGTGGCAAAATTCGATTATTTTATCATCGTGATTACATTCTGCACTTGAATAATCACTTTTGCCAAAAATAAAAAAGAATTTCGTTGCATTCCAACGATGCAAACTTCAGGGTCATAAATAAATTATTTTCCATTGCTCTCTTCGAAAATCCCTCGATCGACAATTTCAACACAAATTTGTAAAATTCTGTCGAAACGTCCGTTCCTATTTTTTTACCCAAATTTGTTTACCCCATTTATCAATAGCCAAGAAAAAAATTTTGCATTTTGGCTGCGTTTTTTCTTCGATAAACCATTTTAATGTTTTTGTTTCTGCTCATTCAGGTAATCGGAATTAAGGGATTGAGAGTAGCGGACGCTTCGATAATGCCTGAAATCCCGAACGGACATACCAACATTCCAACGTATATGATTGCTGAGAAATTGGCCGACATGGTCAAACAAGATTGGGGTTATCCAATCGATCGTTTGCTCTGAAAGTGCCTCAACAAATAAATTCGTGAATCGTCGTGAAGCAACAACCGGAAATAATTTTTCGTTAAACTCTGGACCGTTCAGTGAGGAAAATAATGAGTAATTTATTCCCAAGTATTTTTCTCATACACTTGGGGTCTTTTGTGCTTCGAATGCGTTGGCGAAGTGAATTTTAACTAAAAGACTCAAGTGTTGAACAATTTTTCAGGAAAAAATGAAACCTGGGAAAAATAACTTTGTAAACGTAAAAAAATAATGCCAAGGATTAAAAATTGCATGGTCGTTATGAATTGACAAAAAAAAATTCAAACTAATTTTGATTTTTCATTGCCAAGAAAAATAAACCGGAGAATACAAAAATTTGGTGGGCTCGATTAACAAAATGAGGCCACGAAAATTTAATTAACGTTGACATGCTTTTCTCCAACATGGCATAGACGCGATAAAAATGAGCACGTGGTGAAAAACCGTCCATTATGGTCGTGGCACGAACGTGGAAAAACCACAGACAAAAATTCAATAATAACGGAGCAATTGTCGTAATGAGAGCTCTGACCGAATGATTTGGATCGCGTGGAAAACACGAGTCTAGCAGCGATTCATGGATCTCACAAAAGTATCGATTACGTGCCGAATAAATACGTAGAGAAGAAAATTTGTGACTGACCAATCATTCGACAATTTCATGTTCACATCCGGCCTTGAACGATTCTGACGTGAATCGCTTCGATCGGAAAACAAAAGCCAACTCACCTGTAACAGACAAAACACATGGAAAATTATCCCACGAAATAGCAAAAATCAACATTTCAAATAAAAATGCGAGGCTTCGATGCGAATCACCCGTTTTATGACGTCACAGAAACTTTGAATCGTTCTCAAAAAATGTATGAATGTGTAACTAAATTAGTATTAATTTTTGCAACCAGCACAATTATTTATTGTACACAATTTTCAACTCGATATCAATGCAACATGTTGTTTCCAAATATCGATAAACATCGGTCCATCTCTGTAAATAATTTTTATTTAAGATAAAAGTAGAATTATCGACTCGATAAGATTGTAAATAAACGATAGTAAATTTACAATAACAATTTTTTCTGTAACCTGTTGACCCAATAAGGCCAAATCCATTCCCTAATATCTATTCGTCTCCGAGATATCGTCGAGTCGGAAGAGATCGGTTGGCAGAACGAACGAAGGAGTGAATCGGGGGGGCAAGAGTCGCCGACGTGGAGCGTGGAGAAAATGACAAATGGGAGCGAACAGAGTTGACGAAAGAGAATGTCGATCGCAGGGGCACCGCGACGGATGGGACAGGAGAAAATACGAAATGAGGCGCGTAGACAATGAAAGAATTCAAAGCGACCCATAAAAATCCTATAAAATAGTAGTGAAAAAAAATTAAGTCGTTCTCTGCGGTCAAAAGAACTAATAAAAATGCATCTTTTGCCGATACGCGATTCCTATTCCCGGAAAACAAGTTCGGTTCGATGATGCAGACAGTATCTATAGTCGTGCGACCACAGAAATGCTCCAGTACAACAAAAGAATATCCTTTACGTTCAAGTACGTAAACATCGAGTGTTGGAAAGCGAAAAAAGCGAAGTCAGTTCCAAAAATAAGTTGAACTTTCCTGTTTCCTTTGCTGTAAAAGGGCAAAAAATTATCATTCGCGCCTCTATTTTTGGCTCGAAATTGATTATTTAACGGATTTATAAAAATACAAACAGGAAAGAATAGACTGAATTATTCTCATTATTTTCCATAGACGATTTTATCGAATGTTGGTCGAAACGTCGACGAAAACTTTATACACACTCATTTTTTTAATTTCGACAAGATTGATCGTTTTCATGTAGTTTGGCGTACGAAAATTATTAAGTCAAGAGTAATTAATTGCCAGAGCTCGTAATCGCGCGAAGAAGTTTATTTTTTTTTTTGCTTACGAATTATTGAGTCACGCTACTGCACGCTATAGCTAAGGAAAGCTCGCGGTCTGATCTGTGCTCGCGCGAGATGCATAGAGACGGAAGGACGAAGCGTTGCCACGTTTCTTTATCCGGCAAAAGCTTCAGAAGAAAATTTCGTTGCCTCTTGTCACCCAGACCAGATCAACATTTGCTTTGCGTTAGTCACGAGCTTGAATTTACACAAAAACAGGTTGGATCGATCAAGCGCCCGAATTTCGATCAATCAGAAGAAAAATCTTGATCCCGCATTAAAAGAAAAACATTTCGTGCGTGTAGCATGCAAATGTCGATTCCAAAACAGACGATTTCTGCAAAAACAATTCTGGAATACATGATTATTTTCAGTTCACTTCAGCACACGTACCAAAAAAACAACTTTTTCGTATTACAAATTCGAGTCGGATGCTGCTGAACTTTGCATCTTGGGAATTTGATTTTTTATCCTCATTTTCTTAGTCGCCAAATATGTGAATAAAATGTGGATGAGGTTGACAAAAACAAATAATTGTATTGCAACGATGAAAAGTTCCATGAAAGACATCAAATTTTTTTCTAAAATTTATAATTTCTCTATTTTTCTAAAATCCTCAATTAATTAGAATTAATTCATCAATTCTGTACCCCGCCCCATGGTATCATTAGATTTGGGGAGTCTTTTTCCATCATTCGCCTATTTCAGAATAAAAAATACTACATCATCAACGGTCAGGCTAGACCTTTTGGAATTAATTTATTTTTTTCCAGCCTCCTCACAAGAATCCGAAACCGATTTGTAAAAGTTGGACGAAAGTGTATGGTCTCGTAAGGGAGAAGAGAGGGACATATTCACGTATACAAGAGACTCCCGCCTTTTTTTCAACGGTGTGGCCACACGTCGTTAATATTACGCGAGCACAATCTCGAGAAAGCGCATTTCTCCGGCAGATCGAGAGACGCGCCTGCTCAAGTTCCACTCTGAGTTTTGTCGAGATTTTAGCACCGGAATCAATTCAAAACCTGCCTCCCAGAGTCGCAGTCCAATTTTTTGTTTTCTAACGAAAACCATTTGACGGAGGCAAATCTGTTGAGAACTATGAAAAACCAGCAACTGGTTTAAGAAGTGCAAAAATCTTGGGGAAAGAGAGTGGACGATATAAAAGTTTTCAACGCGTGAGGTATGATTTTATAAATTTATTTTCATTTCGCATTTTACCTCGCGGATCCTTGTTTTTTTTTTTTTTTTAAATAAATGATTTTTTTTTGTTTCGTCAAAAATTGCAAAACGATTCGGAAAAAAATCAAGATTTTGAGAACAAGATCTTAAAGTACTCCGTCTCTGTGCGCTTCGCTAACAATCCGAGAATCGTTACGTATTTTCTGCGCGTGGACAATCGAGTAATCGAGCTATTCAGTAATTACTGGTAATCCGGAAGTTTTGTCGCATTTTTTGTTCAAAGGAAGGAATTACGTAATTTAGATAATTTTTTAAAAATTGACATAGACGATAAAACGGACGTTTTTATTCTCCAACGCACCGAGGAGAAAGTGTTGAGGTAACAGTGACAAGATATATACGTTGATTTTCCATGCGTTTCATGTGAAATGAAAATCGTTGATTTGGTCGAGCCCGATGGTCGAGATTTTGATAGATTCGAGCGGTGTATTCTCTCGGATATCTGATGTTTTTTGTCATTTTCATACGTAACGATCGCGTATCATTACAATAATCGCAATGGAGCTTGACGCACAGAGAATTATCAGCAAACGACAGTTCCTCGTTCGATATATCATGCACGTTATGTTACTCGATAAACAACGACAAGGAAAATCCGCTGCGAAACAAAAATAAATTTACCCGCTGGAATAATGAAATTGTTTCAGTTGAGACAACAGACTTGCCGAACTTTCAAAACAACATTCACGAATTTCAATTCGCTCTCGTATCCGCAAACAGTTATTATTACCGCGCCAAACCAATAACGACAAATTTTCATTGACATTGCAAACAATTCATGATGATAAAATGTATCGAGCTGATTAAAAAAATCGCCGGCACTTGAATTCTTGAAATATAATTGGGACGAGATTCGTCTTGTGCGCTCTCGTTCATAGAAAATCTGTGAACTGATGTTCTTAGAACCTGATCACGATGCTAATTATTTTCATGCCTTGCAATTACATCCGAGACGAATGTATAGACATAATTTTATGATCATGATTGCTTGGGGATAAAATGAAACAGTTGATCGTAAAATGACCGAAAGTAAAAACGAACGAAAAATCAATAATCTCTGGTCTTAAGAATTGATGCAATTTAAAATGATTCCAGGTCGAAAATTGAAATTTTCCGAAATGAAGTTGATGATTTCAATTTTTTTGCTGACGATAACGACGGTGACGAGTTTCGGATTTCTAGGCGATCTGGAATCGGACGTTAGCATCGCGAAACCAATTTTTGAAGGAGTGAAGAGAGGTTTTGATGCTCCTAAATCGCTTTTGCACAAACTGAAGGGCGGTTTTAATTTCGACGACACGATCTTGGATCAGCTGCAGAATTACGGTTTAGCAGGAAATACCATAAAGACAGAGCCACGCCCGAAACTGGACATGTATGATTTTATAATCGTCGGATCAGGCTCGGGAGGTTCAACGGTGGCGAATCGTTTGTCAGAAAATTCAGACTGGAAGATTCTCTTACTCGAAGCTGGATACCCTGAAAATATTCTCATTCAGATTCCCGCGGTAGTGAGTACTTTGCAACAAACCAAGTTCAACTATGGATACAGAGTCGAGCCACAAAGAAAAGCCTGCCTCGGCATGAAAGATCGTCGCTGCACTTGGCCGAGAGGAAAAACGTTGGGGGGCACCAGTAGCATTAATTACATGATTCACAATCGTGGGAATCACTTGGACTATGAGGAATGGGCAAAGGATGGAAACACCGGCTGGTCTTACGACGAAGTCTTGCCTTACTTCAAAAAAAGCGAACGATTCAAAATATCAGGTAAATTCGTTAATTATTCATCGATTTGCATGATAATCTTACAAAATCATCGTCAAGTGTCATTGAATTGGTTGCGAGTGACTTTGAAAGACTTTTCAACCATTTAAATGCTCCAAGTATGGAAAAGTGTTTGGGTTTCTTGAAACTTTCCTACGTGATTTGGTCTCGAAATATTTCAATTAAATCCCCGAAACTTTGAGCAATCGATTCAGGCACTGGCGTCGTGCCAAGAGACGCACTGAAAATAAAATTTTGTTGAAAAAGATGGATATTATGTTGGATACGTTAAACTAAACGTTTTTTTTTTCGAAAAATGACGAAAATTTTGTCATTTCAGCAAAAAACATTGTGGAAAATCTTTTCGGAAAGTAAATTTTTGTCATTCCAATAATTAATTTTGCTGACAGTTCCGTTACGAATGAAAAGTATTGTCGAAATAACGAAAATTTGGAAATAATCCCAAAATATTTAGTTGGCTGTATCCAACAAAATATCGACGTTTCTTGACAAAATTGAATTTTCAGTGCGAAAATGAGCAACAGTTTGAAGAAAATAAAACCATCAACTATTTGCAGGACATTACAACTCGAGTTACCACGGGAAACATGGTTACTTGTGCGTGGAGTACGTGCCTTATCACTCGCCATTGGCAACGGAATTTCTAAAGGCCGGAGAGGACTTGGGTTACAAGATATTGGATTACAACGGACCGGAGCAAATAGGCTTTTCATATTTGCAAGTGAACGAGGACAGAGGTACGAGATGCAGCGCATCGAAAGCTTATCTAAGAGTGAACAGGCCGAATTTGCACATCGTGACGGAGGCCCAAGTGACGAAAGTTTTGATTGACGAGAACCAGAAAGCGTACGGGGTTGAATATACGAAAAATGGTATCAAGGACGAAGTGTACGTTACGAAAGAAGTAATTTTGTCAGCAGGAACAATTGATTCTGCCAAATTGTTGATGCTTTCGGGGATAGGACCGAAAGATCATCTCGAACAGTTGGACATCGAAGTGATCAAGGACGCTAAAGTGGGTTACAACTTGTACGAGCATCTTGGTTTCCTGGGCATAACTTTTACGGTGAACGCAAGTGTGACTCTGGTCGTGCCACGAACAGTAGCGAATCCCAAGACATATTTGGATTTTGGTCTCCATCGAAAAGGAGAGTTAACGTCACCGGGCGGTGCCGAATCGATTGCGTTTCTTCGAACGAAATATGCACTCGATGAGCGACCGGATCTCGAGCTTTTGTTCATAGGAGCTTCTCTCGCTGCGGACAACGGTATCAGTGTTTACAAAGGTTACGGGGTGTCCGATAAGGTTTACAGAAAAGTTTATAAGCCCCTGGAGAATCGAGACGCCTGGACTGTTTGGCCAATTGTACAAAAACCGCGTAGCCATGGTCGCATTAAATTGAAATCGAAAGATCCCTGTGACGCTCCAATCATCGAACCGAACTTCTTCAGTCACCCGACCGACGTAGAAATCATCCTCGAAGGAGTTAAACACGTTCTCAATATTTCTCAGACCGAACGTTTTCAGGCTTATGGCAGCAAAATTCACAAGGCCAAAGTTCCTGGATGCACGCAATACGAATTCGGCTGCGACGATTATTGGCGATGTGCGATCAGACATCTGCCGTCTACTATGAACCACGAAATTGGCACAGCCAAAATGGGCCCTGAAAGCGATCCGGATGCTGTGGTTAGTCCGGAGTTGAAAGTTCATGGAATTGAGGGCTTGAGAGTCGTCGATGCTTCCGTTATGCCATCCATTCCCGTTGGTCATGTTAATGCTGGCATTTATATGATTGGCGAAAAAGCAGCTGATATGATCAAGGCATCTTACAAGGATTGTTGACCGAGAAACCTCAAAGAATCATTTCAAGTTGTCCGAGATTCAACAACTTTCATCAAATCTTCATAACCTTAGACTATGTATTTATTGCATTTAATTAAATATAAGGAAAATATATTTTGTATAAATAAATAAATACATGCTTTTATATATTCGAGGAACAACGACAATTATTATTCCGCCCCTGTAGCGATTTCAGAAAAAATTATCAACGTTGACACGACGAAACGTCTATCGAGTTGGAACGAGTTATAATGCAGAAAATTAATATTAAAATATCGAATAATTAAGGAATAATCAAGAAAAATAAAATTAAAATATCGAATAATCGAAAGTGCAAAAAAAATTTAGAATTCCACCAGATTTGGAGCCTCAAAAGTGGCGACGCCAACTTCTCAACAAATCTAAGAACGCCATGATTTTTATCGACAAACTCTTAAATGGTTGATGTACGAAAAATTAGAATTAATTTTTAGTAATATAAGCGATGGAGCTTCAAATTTTTTCTCGCGCACTTGATCGGCTCAAATGGCTTTTAATCATTCGATATATATATTTTTTTATTATTTTTATTTGAAAAAAACGACGAGGTCCCCACTTATGAGCTTCCTCTGGCGGTAAGTCAGGGATCGGGAACACCTGCGAGGCTTTTTGCAGTTTCCCGTCACCCGAGAAGTCCGTTTTCGACGAATCGTGCCGAGGAGATTGCAATTTATTGTCTAAGCTCATTTGAGGGGAGAAATTGACGCTTTTACGAGGTTCCTTCGCGATTTTTTCCATCGGGCGGAAACTAATGAAAAAAAACGCAAGTGCATCAACAACACAACAACGTGTTTATTGTGACATTGCTGTTTTCTCAGCGTTCTGAAGCCTCCGATGCCGTTGACACGACGTTTAATAAGAAGACGGAAAAAGAAGAAAGATAAAACTCTTCGTACACAGGGCGATTCCCACTTTTCCTTAAAGTAGCTCGCCAATATTATTCAACTGAAAGCGCGAAAAACAATCGAGCGCGCTGATCGAATAACGCACTCGATGCTCAAAGTTCCGCATAAAGTGAATGCGGGTTTCAAGACTAGTAAAATCGGTGAATGCCGCGAATCAAAGATACAAACTGTATAAATTTATACGGAGCCTATTTTATTGCATGGACACCATGACGCGCTAGAATATCTCCATTCGAAACATAAAACCGACGATTTCGAGACGGAAAAGAATAAATTGGACAATAAAATTGTTCGCTCGTAAGATATTATTTTCATTGTTCCCATTATTATTATTATTATTATTATTATTATTATTATTATTATTATTATTATTATTACAATTAAATTTTTTTCATTTCGACTTATTGTCATAAATCTCTGTCGTTACTTGATTACGGTCGTTGAAATTCGCATCATCTTGGAATGCAACGAAAACTGATTATTTTTTTATAGCAGACTAAAAAATGTTCAGACAATATTTGTCAACGATAATTGAACGGTCTTCTTTGCCTTTTGAAAACTCAATTTACTAGAATAATTGTAACGAGCGCAATAATTATTAAAATGATGGATAAAAAATATATTTTTTGTCGTATTCCAACGATGCAAACTTGATCATTATGCTTGATTTATAAAATATGCAAAATCAATACTTCGGTCAGTGAAATCATCGGAAAAATGCAGTTTCCTGCAGATAAATCGGAATTGATATTCGAGAAATTAATCTGCAAGCCACTCGTTACGTCCTCTTTGCACAAAATGGATTAAAACAGTTCACAATTAGTGACAATAAAATGGAAAATAATTGAGACGGTCCATGTGGTCAGCGAATGTGCCGGATCGATGTTATCGTTTCTAAAAATCACGATCATGTCGATATTCTTGACTTTGTTTCATGTACAGAGAATCATCAGTGCACGACATTTTCATGATCCTGAAGTTTCCATCGTTGGAATGCAACGAAATTCTGTTATTTCTTCAGCATAGCCAATAATTATTATTGAATATTTGGTCCGGCCAATAAAACGATTTTCTCTTGCGACCAAAAAACTCAATCGACTCGAAAAATCGCGACGATTTCCAAAATTCAATAAATAATCGATAGAAAAAATGTTTTTCGTTGAATCTCAACGTTGCAAACTTCAGAGTCATGACATTTTCTTGTTCAAAATTATGCTTTTGACTTATTTAATCAAAGATAACGGAAAAAATTGAACTTGAAAATAAAAATACGTTACAAAGTAAACGAATCTGTCACCCGAAATGATTTTCTCAGCTGAGACAACAGGGTTGCCGAATTTGGAAAGATGGCGCAAATTTGTTAGAGGCCAGATTGAACATGATGGAGCTTCTGCACCATAAAATATAAGCAATCCCAGACGATTTTTGATATTCCAAATATGTGTGTCAAGGTCAAGTGCCCTCCCTGAGGAAAAAACCTAGATAAGCAAATTTACTGACGCGATATTCAACTCGCGACCGAGGGTAGCGCCTCCTACCGCAGAAACCTGAATTAGTTGCGAGTCGGCACTAGCGCACGTAGCGGTTAATCTTTCAACTAAGCTATAAAACGTCAATGTTGGCATAATCATTGGCATAATGTTCTAGCATAATGTTTGCCTGTACAAAATGTTTTTATCTCCAACTACGGCATCAATCATGACGATTTGAGTCACAATCGTAAGCTTTTTTTAATTAGTCCCCACCTTAATTTTCATATCATGATATTCTTCTCGTGAGAATTTGAAATTCGCATTTTTGCATGCGAAATTTCATGCGATATTGTTTTTATTATCTTCTTTCGTTTTTTTTACTACGCCCAATAATTCCAAGTGGTGAGTCATGATTCGTTAATTGCATGAACCAGAAAGCACGAATACGCTCTGAACGGAACTAGAAACATGTTTTTTTTCGAATGATTCAAAATAATATGAAAATCACGACAAAAAAGAGAAGGAAATTTACTGTCATCTCTTTAGAATTGCATCAGAAGCCAAAAAATTTGGTTCATTCCTATCGAAGAACTTGATTCGCTTTCATTATTGCATTTCCCATTGAATTTTCAATCGGATTTATCAATTAAGGCCAAGTCTATCTGATTACTTGGGACTGAATTGTTAAGATATATATATTGATGAATAAGTCGTTGCCATGAACGTGGCATGACCGAAATACCATAAAACTACCAAAGTCGAATTAAAGAACTTATAATTGTTTATATATTCCCATCGAGCAAGTATTTTTAACTGATTATCACCTAATGTTCATGAAATTAATAATCATGATGTTAAATTGTACGACTCTGAAGTTTGCATCGTTGTTATGCAACGAAATTCTTTTTTACCTTTGACAAAAATAATTATTCGAATGCAGAATGTAATTACGATGGTAAAATGATCGATTTTTGCCACCCGAAAAGCATATCAGCTCGAAAAATTTGGATGGAATTGAGAATTGAACGAGTCAATAATAAAATGAAATATTTTTTGTTGCATTCCAACGTTGCAAACTTCAGCGTCATTAGATTGTTGCATTTTCAATTTCACATTATCCCAGACGAGTTACATTTTGTAGCCGCTGTTCCATCAGATGCCATCTCGAATATAAATAAATAATGAACAAGAATCTCCAACTCCATGAGCTTTTTTCCTACGCCTGTTTAAAATAGATTCGTTCGATCGCATTCCATCGTAATTTCCAAAATTGAGGTCAAATCGTTGCTTCGTGTTGCTCGAACGAAGGGGGGAGTGGGAGGCAGATTTGACCTTGATCCGAAATCATTATTGTCCTCGACAATCTTTCGAAATCTCATTAGATAAAGTCCAAACGATTTCAGGAATCCGAAGTTGAATGTAATTAAAAGTTTATTTTTTGACAATGATTCTTGGGACGGAATGAAACTTTGAGGAAGAGAATTCTACTCAAATGTGTGTGTGTTTTTTTTCACCTTAACAAAAGTCGGACGTGTGCGTCATGGAATTGTGTAACTGACAATCAAACAAAATGCCGCACGAAGCAACGAATACTAGGAAAGATTAGAGATACGCCACGTACGTCGTCGTAAAATTGCCGAGCATGTAAAAAGGTTACTATGCTCGAGAATGGAAAATTTTTCCCGGCCAATATCGATCCGTGTAAAAACACTGAGGACGACTGTCTCGTTTCATCGTAGGGTAAAAAGATGTGTCCAACGGGATCGGATAATTTTATGGGCCACTTATCGCCGCCGAGCAATTATCCCTAAACTACGAACAAGAATATTTCTTTATGACTTTTTTTCACACTGCTTCCCTACAATTATGTACAAGGTTTATCAAAGAAATTTCGAAATTTCCCGAAATCTCGAAATTTCGAATTTCCCCAGAAAAATTTGAACATTAAAAAAACGCGAAAAAGCGATCAATTGACTGTTTGCGACTTTTTGTGAAAAATTATCTAATAATTCACAAAAATTAACTATAATTTTGTTCTCGAACTTTATTACTTTTTTCATGATTGAATAAATCATTACAATTTCTTTTTTTATCATTGAGATTATGTGTAACTTATTTCTCAGGCTTAATTGGCATTTAACATGACAAGAATCTTCAAAAACGTTGTTTTCAACCAGCTACCGCATGCGGCGTTGTCAAACCTTCAATTTTTCATGTCGCTATTACTCAGTAAGCAGAAATACGTAAAGAACCTGTGTATAAGGATTTTAAAAAACATGATTTTTTGTGTATCGTTCTCTTGACAATGAGACAGTGAATCGAAAAATAATTCCAATGATAAATAAACGGCACACATTTCTGTATTTCCAGATTTTAACCCGTAAAGTTGTAATTTTCACAAGTCTGTTGGATACGCATGATCTTCCTCAATGAATCACGTCCGTCGAGTGAAAATATAAATGATGAACAAAACGAAAACCTTTGCAGCGTTGCAAAACCTTCAATTTTTTATCTCGCCATTACCCGTTACCCTGAAACAAACTAGATTAAATTTCAATTCCCTTCAACGATCAAAGACAGCGTTGATTTCTATGAACATTATATTATTTCATGTTCGTTTATAATTAGATGCGCACGATCCTCCTTAAGAGGCGCTTGGCCCAATACAACACTGTAAATGGAACCTGACAATTTACATCTCCAAAAAACTTTTCCATTTCGCAATGAAAACACAGCAAAGACGACTACGGGGATAAAAATCCTAGCGATTTGTAAATACCAAGATTTTCCCATCCGATCATCATCCAGGATCGTCAACGCTTTCTGAGAATTGTAACTTTTTAAGTAATAAATGATTATCGCTGAATATCAAAGTGATCTGGACATTCAGAATGAAAGTCATTGCATAATTAATCAATCAACATGCAAAATCAAGATCTACAGATACAAGGTCATCGAGCCGTTTTGCTGACTCCGGTTACTGCGAGCTCTGAATTTGCAACGACTTGTTGCAATAAACTATTTCGCAGAAACCGATTGCAAGATTAGATAAAAATCAAGAGAAAAGCCAGTCAGTATGAAAAATACATTTTTTCTGAACAAAAACACGATATTTTGATCGTGAATGAAAAATTGGGTTGGAGGAGTCGCAAACAAACACAGAGGCCGGAGGAAAATAATGGGGAAACGGTGTTGAAGGGCAAAAATGTAACGTTAGCAAACGCAAATGCCGAAAAGGGCAAAAGCTCTGAATGTACAAAAAGGAAAAAGGATAATTAAGCGCCGTGAAAAAACGGCGTACTTTATGACACGAACGAGGAATTTTACGAGAATATTTGCTGTTAGAAAAATGATGGAAAAATCAAAGCCGGCAAAAAGTCTCAATTTTAACCTCTAAACGCAAAGTTTTGCGTAAATTACGATGCAAATAATGACGAAATGATTTCATCAGAGTTTCACCGAGTTCGATTAAGCTCGCGGGGCCGGTAAAAAAAAAAATCGACTACGTAACCTCGAAACGTGACATTCGACACAGACTCGACGGGTCCCACCTTAAAATCGAAACAGCCGAGCAAGAATTAATTTCCCGGGTAATGACGTAATGCTCACGAGCGATGAAAACAAATTATAATAATGGATGTGAAAAATAGTATGGAAGGGAATGGAAACGGAGAATAAATAAAGTGAAAATTTACCTGAAACGACGAGAGCTTCGTTTGGTCCGCAAGTATGCACGTTTCCCATCGCGAATATCGAATTTTGTCTATTTTCACTGATATGGAGATTTTATAATATATTGAATAATCGTAGAACCACAACACACGCACGCACTCGCGGATCACTCCGTAAATATCGTTCGAGGGAGGAAAAAAACACGCAAGATTCAGAATTGATGAAAACAACGTCTCGCCTCTACGGAATATACTTGAATTTCTAATTGACACTAACTAGCCCTAATTCCATGGGAACAATTGTTAAATAAGCGTATACACACCGCGGATGCGTCGATGCGATAAGTATACAATCACACAACTTTTTTTTTAACTCACACTACTCCACTACTACGAGCGTGCGTCACGCGTAGGGGAAAAACGAACAAAAAATACGATGCGTCATGCGATGAGGTTGAGAACCTATGGCATTTTTGGAGCAAAAGCCACTGCCCAAAAAGCTGGAGAATTCTATGTGTTTCAATGTTGCCAACAACGTTCGGCGGCTGGCTTCTGCGTCACGATTCGTCGATCAGCGCCCGGCTAGTAGCACAACAAACGGGCGAAAATTCGTAGAAGAGAGTATGACGCTTGATATGATATATTTTGAGAAATAAACGATGAAAAAACACGTCGGATTCTTCGAATTTTTATCTAATTCTGTTCTTGCAATTGTACGTCGCTTGAATTGTTTCAAGACCCGGAATAACCTCATCGGAACATTTGCACAATTGTCATTTTTCTAAAAATACGTATCTCATATAAATGTTGAAAAATATGTTTTGGTAGTTAAATAAAACCGTAGGAATTGATTTGGAGTTATATGGTAGTACCAGAAAGTTTGAGGGGCTTTTTTATGTCCACCGATAGACAAAAAGTACTCGCCTCACTGCCGCAGATTGACTACTTTTACCAAACTACGTACCAACTCACTTTTTACGATCTAATCATGACACCGTACACTACTGAACCACTCTCGAGAGATTCAAACGGAAATAATCAATGAAATTAAATGACGATATTGATTTTTTTTCTTTGAGGGTGTCAAGTCGGGGGACGCCATAGCCCGACAACGCGGGACGAGTTCTCGCCATTTGACTCATCTCTCTACTTCGTGAATACTTTATTGTTCAATCAATGTTGCGTGAAAATCTCACCGCCTATTACACAATATTCTACGGTCCAACGTACACATGCAGTACGTCGATTTTGGTTTTCAGAACAAAATGTCGACTGCTAACAACGAAATACCGCGTTTCAATGTTAGGACTTTGTTGTTTATGTCAGGGGTTCTCAAATCCAGGCTTCATCTTGAGATCGTACACACGCAATACCCGAATGAAATATCAAAAAAATCTTTTCATCCCCCTTATCGGATGAATACTTGTTTTTGATTTTATCGGGAAAATTGTTGATATATTTGGCACATACAAAAATTAACCACCTCGAAGAAGCATATCGATTTGGAAAAAAGTAACGAGCAAAACGGATTTCAAATTTTTTTTACGAACGCTTTGAAAAAATCCAGAATATTCCATCAGCGCCACCTGGTGGCGTTTTTCGAAACTACAACTAAGCGTCACTTTCGGCGGTTATGTACAGTTGGCAGACTCAAAAGTCAAATCACTTTTTTAATTATTTATATCGTTTAGGAATTGTTTTTGATAATTAATGATCGTATTTGTATAGTTTTCGAATAAATATTTTGTTAATAATAAACAAAATATTATTTGTGTATGGTTAGCAGAATTTGATTTAGAATCACTTGTTTTTTTTTTTTTTTTTTTTTTAATACATCAGGAATCATTTGGGCAGTGTCGGCATTGTTTTCGAAATTGTTGTTTCATCGTTATAAGTAAGGGCCGGTTCCATAAAGCTCGGTGTGCACGACGCTTGTTTTGCTGCTAGATCGCATGCGGGGCACTTGAATTAAGAGGGTCTATCACTTGCTCGGTCGGTAAAAATCCCACTACACGTTTTACTTGGCGAGACTTATTATTCAAAGAAAACTATTAGTTACACGTTGTTCTCATTTCACCAGAGAAGAAGGTGTAACTTTTATTTTTCCCAAAATACGAAGGATTTCTGAGAAAACCGTGTATCAACTTTTTGGTTGTCTCTCTCGCACTCACGCGACTGCTAGATCACCTTACCTCTCGGTTAAGCTGGTAAACAGGGGTTTAAGGTGATTTAGCAGTCGCATGAGTGCGAGAGAGATAACCAAAAAAGTAGATAGACGTTTTCCTCAGAAATCCTTCGTATTTTGAGAAAAATAAAAGTTACACCTTCTTCTCCGGTGAAATGAGAACAACGTGTAACTAATAGTTTTCTTTAAATAATAAGTCTCGCCAAGTAAAACGTGTAGTGGGATTTTTACCGACCGAGCAAGTGATAGACCGTCTCAATGAAAAGAGCCCACCTCCACTGATTTAGCCCCTTCAAGTTGAAAATATTAACTTTTTTTTTTTACAAATCTTTTGGGGGTCGTTCAGCGGTTTATGGTGGTGCAATTAAATCGTTCAGCGGTCAACGATTTAAAAAAAAAAAAAATTTTAATTTAGTGCCTGAGTTAGCCCCCTCAAGTTAGCGGAATTAATTTTTTTTTTACCAATCTCTTGAGGATCGTTCAGTGAGTTATGGTGGCGCAATTAAATCGTTCAGTGGTCAACGATTTGTACGAAAAAAATAATTTTTTAATCGATTGTGGTATGTACGCACCGTTGCGTCAATTTAGTTTTAGGCTTATTTGTAGATGGCGGAAGGGTTCTTGTCCGTTGGAACCACGGTCTTATATACAGGTCTTGCAACGAAGCCAATTTTCCATTGAGCGGCGTGGTTCGCTTCACGTCCGGGTTTGAAGTGTTTGAAATAGCCACGGCGCGGCGCTGTTATCTAGGGATGTATGTGGAGTAGGGATAAAAATAGGCCGCCGAAACACCAAAATTATATTTCAAAGAAAAACGGAGCATGTTAACCTAAAATCGACGAGTGCGTCATAGCTTTTTTCATTTAATACCTCGGTAGATTTATTATTCGTATCGGTCATTATGGATACTCGTTATTATATTGATAAATTGTACTTATCAAGTTATGAAATACTTGTTTTGTTTGCGTTTCAATAAAATCAAGCGGCAAACTAATAAAATAACCTACTAAGCTATATTTAATCCCGAGCGGGGCAAAAACTTAAATATTAGAAAACGTATTAAGATTTATATATGCTTTCCGTAGCGAAGTCGGCAACGTGCTCAGCTGTTATTTTGAAATAACCGAGTTCAATTCTCGAGACCTGATTTTTTTTTCCATGTTTGCCTGAGTTAAAAAAAATAGAAGCATCCATTGAACTTCAAAATTTATTGAGCAATATAAATTGTTCACGGAAATAAGTCGTTGCATACAACCTAGAAAAATGTAAATAAATCATCTTAATCAATCTCGTTCATTTCATAGATAAAAAAAATTGATTTCATGTATATATACACATGAACTTAATATTTTTATATTCATGGAATATTTTTTACATGAAATACTTTTTATCTTTGAAATGAACGAGATTAGTAAACTAAATAAGTAGCAAGTAGCAAATTGATCTTGCTCTGCTGTTTATTCGGCTGTCGTGGAACAGTCTAGCTAACGCTTTGAAGGCGTTTCTGGCTTTTATTATTTGGCCGTCTATATGAGCGTAGCATCTTAACAAATAATCGAGGTTCATTCCCAGATATTTGACCGTTTTTTTTGTGGGGATGATGGCTTGTTCTCTTGTGTCTGGATTAATTGTAACTATTTCGGATTCTGCGGCTTCCATTCGTTTTTTATCTCAGATGAGTCTTGATGGTTGTCTAAATAAAATTGTTTCGCATTTTGTAGGGTTAATACAGAGGTTCCAGGTTGAGTAGTGGTTGTTGATCTTGTTTACTAGGGTTTGTAATTTTGGCTGTATTTCTGAGGTGGTGGATCCAGGTATGTAAAAGATAGTATCGTCTGTGTAGGCGATTGAGTATGTATTGTTGTTTGGGTTTTTTTGAAATAGATTCAGAACATTGCAAGTGTATATGTTAAATAGCTTTGGAGAGTTTACTAAGTCCTTCTTGTATATTCAAAATTATGTTAGATGTGTTTTCTCCGTCCCAAGTGATGAACGTTCTTCCTGTTATCGTGTTTCTTATGAGGCCAATTAGTTCTGTAGGGAATTTTTTCTTTACCAATATGTATATTAGTCCATTTATCCAGGCCGAGTCGAGGGCTTTCTCCAGATAAATTAGAGTTGCTCCTACCATTTTGTAATTAGCTAGGTAGTTGTTGACATTTGATAATAGCTTGTGTATTGCGTTTGTTGTGGCGTGTTTATGTCTGAATCCGAACTGATTGTCTGGAATGATATTTTCTTTTCGGTTGTGTGCTTCTATTGCATTGCTTATTTCTGCTTCGTATACTTTGCTGATATTCGGTGTGAGGCTTATTGGTCTGTAGCTTGCAGGTTCGTTCAACGTGACTTGACAAAAAGCTACCAAATAATCCGAGATTCACTGAAACGTACACGATCAAGTACGCAGAGCTTTGTAATATTTCACTAGAAAAAATTCATCACTCCAATCTTCGCAAAATTCGGGACTTGGCCAAATGTTAGTCACAGAGTGCTTGTCCGGCCAGACAATTTCAGCTTGAGCTGTTTTACGAGTGAAAAATGGAATTGGAACCTTTCAATTTTGGATTAGCAATTGAGGAAATCACGGAAAAAATCTTTGAGGCTTGGAAGGGACTTATAGACCCATAGAACCATCGGAAATGTGCTAAAATTATCCAATCCGGCTGATAAGCTACAGAAGTCATGTGTACGTGAATTTACTGTGAAAATTAAAGGGTATTGCAGCCACATTAGATTTTTCGAAAAATATTGAGATGCGCCAAAAATCCCTTGGCACACTTTCTTGTATGGTCGCAAAGGAGGTCTGTACCAAATTTGAGTCAAATTGGATGTAAAAGTTACTCAGAAATGATAAAAAACTGAAAAATTTCAAAATTCGATTTCTCGAAAAATATTGAGATGCGCCAAAAATCCCTTCACACATATTCTTGTATCGTCGAATAGAAGGTCTTCACAAAATTTGTGCCAAATCGGAGTTAACAGCTATTCGGAAGTTTATCCTCCCTCTAAATCTGCGTGCTCTGTCGTTTCAGAAAACCGCAATTCCGTGATTATTCCTAACGCAACGTCAATTATAAGACTCCGACGCAATGGAGCTCGAGATGATAAACAAATGCCGGTCATCGTGCCCGAAGCTACAGCCAAATGATGCCGCGGAGATCGGCTTTTCGATGTCCTGGCGTTCGTCGTCCGACCAGCTCGAAACTCCTATGGCGCGTCCACGAATCCCAAGGGTGGTGAGTGCAATTTTTTTGTTTTTCGTTGCATGTTGGCATGATGGAGCGTCGACTGCGGTGTTTTTTCCAACTTAGACGAAAAAATTTGCTCCCTTTTTAAGGGGTAAATCTGAGAAGCTCGGAAACGTTCCGTTTTTAAAACGATCCGCAGCTCAACGAAATTTTTCATTTTCGTAAAAAAAAACCCGTGTGAGGCTTCTTTGACCTCTGTGACCGCAAAAATCAGACTTTCGTGAAAAAAACTTCGACAAATACGTTCACGAGTGTGTAAATTTGAAAAATACGTTGGCAAAAATTTCCTTAGTCAAAAATTTCGAAACTTCTGAATAAAGTCGAAATATTTGTCAAACGTTTGGTCGCGAAAGAGAATAATGGAGCGAAGAAATTTTTAACAAGGAGAATATAATTGAGAACGGCATGAAGACTTTTGACGATCCGTTTAACGATATTAATTCGGGACTGGCGGGAGTTTAATATTTGAGGATCGCGTCAGACTTTGCGAGGCTGGAATGCGCCTCGGGAATGTGTTCCATTACGTATTTTTTTTTTCTTCTCGGCTGACGAGAAAAGCTCGAAATGCGTTTTTGCACTCTTGGCAGAGAAAACGAAATTGAGCTCGAGAGAAAAATGGTGTAGAGGCTGAATTTGTAGGTGTGTGTCGTACGTGAACACGGGAGATGGGGATTGGTCGCTGCTGGGGATGACGATCGGACTCGGTAGCATTTCACCCTCCGGCAATCTCGCTGCATTGGCCCCAAAGTCGTAATCCAAAGCCCTCAGCGTCCTATAAAACTCGTTTTACAACCCACCCATCTCCAACATTTTCCCTATCTCTATAGTACTTTTTGCCCTCTTTTTCTACTATCGTATATCCTTCATTCTACCCTCGACGAGCCTGCTACCATAAAATCTTTTACCAAGTTCCTCACACGGCCTCTTTTACTCGCGTATACACACGAGCTCTTCCCTCAAGTCACGTACAACCGAGGAAACTGAGAGACGAGGATTCTCTTCTTTGCCATCAACCATTCTCTCTCTCTCTCTCGCTCTCGCTCTCTCGTGGTTTTATACTTTATTGTCAGGGATATATTACAGTTTGGATTGTGTGAGGATTGTAAATCAAATGGCAAAGAACATTCTCCAATACGGATAATGAAACTCGGTCACTGAATTTCGTGCCACATGGCAAAAGCTGAATTTTTCAAAGATAATGAGAAAGGACCCACCGTTTATTGTCAAGGGGACACAGAATCGTTGCTCTCGGTCCCTTGTCCTTTAATTTGGATCCTGTACTCGGGGATAAGGTTCTCAACAACATTTAACGAGAACAAACTCGAGCAGTGTGCGATTCGTGATAAGAAATTTGAATTAAACTTACCAGGCTGCAAGGGAACGTCGAGAATAATGTGAAAAATCGCTGGGCAAATATAAACAAGAATTTATACTCGTGCTATTTTTAATTGTAACGAAATTTCGAAGTTTTTTACCCATCATTAGCAATTTTTCAGATCACGCACGCGGAAATAGTTTCAGGATATCTCAAGTTTCCGTATTGTCTGTATTTCGAGCTAACTTTTCGTATGGATCGGGAAAAGGAATGAAAAAAGAGAAGGAAATTAATTTCGTTGCAGTCGTGACGTGGAAACGTGAACTCGATTTCCCGAACAGTTTTCGTTTGTTTAGTCAAACGTTGTCTAATTTACGGAAAAGTTTTCTGTGCTATGTCACAGGCTCATAAATTATGCACGAGCTTTTGATTGAGTGAGTCGATTTTTTTTCAAGTTGATGTTGTCAACTGAGAGTTTAATAATTTTGGGTTTCATCATATCGTCGTTAGTTTTACGCCTGGAGAAATCGAAAATTACAACCGCGTTTGATTTTTTTCCTTTTGAAAGTTTTTACAACATTCCCTAGTAAAATATTGGCTCATTTTTATGCTTAGCTCTATTCGATGAGTTTTTTTTATAGATTCACTCAAATATATCGAATAGCGATCGCACGTGGAGTGCGTCACTTTGAAGTCTATTGCAGCCATGAAATTTTTATAACGCATTGAATATTATTCAATATTTAATTCACTAAAATTATGAATATTCGAAAAAGTCATTTATTTTCTCGATGAAAATTGATGCTTCAGAGAAACTAAAACTTCCGCTTTATTTTCCTTCCGGTTTCGCAGCGATTTATATTTTCACTTCATATGAATGAGCTAGGACGATCGACTGACTATTTTTTATTCAATTGACACGAAAAAAAAACAACAATGGTCGCTGAAGAAAAACCATAACTTTTTATGAAAAGGAAACTTTTCAGGAAATTAAGAAAATCCTTCATACAATTGTTGGCCTGAAAATTTTCCACTTTTGCTAGAAAAACATCGATATTTTGTTGAAGAGGAGCAACTGGGCTAGTTTTCGATAATTTTCAACTTTTTCGTCGTGTCAACAACATATTTGGGCTTTCCGCATAGACTGAGACAAGGATATGACAGAAATAATTAAAATTTGGCTTTTCCAGAGATTATCATTCGGCTCCAATTGGCAAAAGTTCAATCTCGTCGGAAATATTTTGCAAAATCTCGATCTTTTTCGACACAATTTGGTTTCCAACTTGAAAAATTACGATCTCGTACATTTTATTTCGCTTTCTTCCGGGATGGGAAATAATTAGTTCACTAAACGCAATATCCGGGCACAAAATATATCAAGAATTATCGGGGAATGACCGTCGAAGGGAACGAGCTGCGAAATCTTTCAACTTCTTATTCGGTCGTATTACCGCTGTATATATCGGAGACCAATATACACGGGAGTAAAAAGAAAGACATAGAAAAATAGAGTAGCCATGGGTCATCGTCTATTCGATATACGATGTGATAAAAACTGGGATGTCATTGCAAATTCGTGAGCTATGAAAGTGGCAATTTATCGTGAAACGCAGCAATGGCGCTAAAGTTCTTTCGGAAAAAAGTTGCTACCAAACTGGCGTCCGTTCACCCTCCTCGTAGCGGAGCAGAAATAATAAAAGATAAAATAAAAGTTAACGGCTTTGGCTTGGACCAAGACACCGATGGAGTCGATATATTTTTTCGTGAATCTTATCCTCGAAATTTTGGGAAATAGCGGTCAATGAGGGTCACGTAACAGAAAACTCGTAAAATTGTGTTGCAGAACCGATTCTTCGTTCGTTTTTGATGCCAAAAATGAATGTTTTTTCCTTCAGCACACAATCTTAGAAAAATTCGGTTCCTGAAACTTTATTTGTTGATGATTTCGAGTACGAAATTGTATTTTAAGAAGAAAATAGTCCGGCGCGTTCAAAAACACTGAAATTACACAAGTGAAACGATTCCGCGTATAAAAATCGAGAAAGACGACTCTCGTCGGTTTTGGAATTTGATTAAAAAGCGAAAAACGACAAACGTTCGATGAATGACGCGCCATTTTTTAGAGACTTTGAATACGAACGTCATGGGTTGAAAAAAAAGTTTCGAATATCTACACAAAAATCATGGGCGGTTACGGTTTTCTTCTAATTTTCTATTCACATCATTTTCTCGACCCGCTGAGACTTAAAATGATGGATCAGTCACTAAACCTCACCTCGATTTCTCAAAATTAAAATACTTTGATGTTGTTCATGTTCAATTTCGAAAATAGAATCCTTTCCTTCGTAAATATTGTCCATAAAATTTACTGCAAGGAAACGAGAGAGCGCTCATCGGTCCATTCAACAACGAAATTTTAAAGAATCAGAAAAAGCTGCATTTTCTATATGAAGAACACCGAAAAAACGTAAATCATGAATGAATCAAGTTTCGTCACGTTGACAATGTGTTTTCCATGGAAAAAGGGTTAACCGCAGAACAAAAAGATGAAGAGAAAAAAAACACTAAGGTCGTTCACTCCGAATTTCTCGAAAAGTTATATTTTCTATTTATTTATGCCTCATGCAGGAATGAAATGCGTAAATTCGTGCGTTTTTCTGGGTGACCCTCATTACCCTATTTCGCCAGGAATCATGGTGGTCGGAGCTCAATCGACAGCTCTGACCTCTTGACTCGTTCGCTGCGCGGCGTATCTCTCCTCCTCCTTCTCCTATCAGGAGGGTTGCACAGCCCTTAACGAGTTTCCACAACCCTCGTACATGCGATTTTCTCTGGGAATGGAGAAACGGGGCTGGGTTGCTATGGATACGGCCCCTTTTAGTACAGCGGCCATTCTGGTTTATAGGCGTGGTGCAACTTGGTTATTTTCAACCCTCGTCCAACCAGCGAACTCTCCCCTCGGCAAGCCAACGAGCGGGGAATTCTCTCGACTATGAAGAAAAATCCAATATCCTGGGCTTGAAGTTTACGTCACACTCGAGTTCCAAGATGGTGCTGCAGTTATGAACAACATTTTACAGTTCTTTTCGTCAACAATTCCCACTTGAAGTTTTTTCATCATTGGTCGTTCAGTTGATTTGAAAAATTGCTGGTAAAGTCCGCTACAGAACTTGTCAAACGGTCGTGAGAATTTCGCATTGCCATGCAAACTGTCGTTAAAAAAAAAAAAATCGAAACTATTCGATAGTCGGAGTTCTTCGAAGCGAAAATCCGTACAAATCCAATGGCGATAGTCTCAATTGCAAAAAAAAAATGATTTTAATTGCCCAAATACTCGAGAATGCCAACGAAATATTTTCCAAGACGCTTAAGGGAGTTTGGAAAAATCCCTGGCGCTCCGTACGTCCTCAAAAAAAAAATTGATCCGGTTTTTTTTGTACGTCTTAGTTAATATTACTGGCGGTTTAGTTAATTATGATAATTACGGGTGATTTATTTTTGACGTTAACCTGAACAAAGAGAGTGAATTGAACGGGTACAGTAAAATAGACGTTTTACCTGCTGGTAGCGCAAGCAGAAAGGTTTGAAACCCTTTTTCCCGGTTCAGCCATAAAGAAACGGTTAAAAAGGGGGCAATAAAAAGTGGAAAAAAGCTATAATCCTTAGAGCAACAACACTCTTTGGAGAATACAGCGTTATAATTCTTGGCTCACAACCATTTGGCGTGTGGAATAAATTTTTCCCCAAGGCGTGAAAACCAGTTCACCAGAAACATATTTTTTTTTTTCTACAAACATGAGAATTCTCTGGATTTTTGAATTATGGACTAGTGACCCGAATTGCCTTTGCTTCCGTTGGATTTTTATGGTGGGCCAAGTGTGTCGAATCCGGACCGTCGTTCCTGACGTAAATATTGAGTTTTTTTCACTTCTAAAGTCGCAATTCCGACTCAAAACATCGTCGCGTTCGTGGGATCGAGAAAATGCCCCAGAACGTTGTGTCGGTCCATAAATGTTGTCGTCAATGTTACATTTTCGAAATGACGCTCGGATCTTGACACCAAGGAATTCGACGATTCCTGCCTCCAGGTTTTTCAACTGTCAGTAAACCCTGACGTCATCATCGGTCGATGACAGTTCGAACTAGCCGTTGGTAACTTTTTATCGATTGATTTTCGGAAATCGACACAATCCTGGACTCCATGGTCACAGCGAACGATAAAAAGGTTCGGAGGAGCAAGGACTTTCCTGCTCTGGCCAAAAGATGGCGCAACGTGTTTCCGACCAATTTACTTACCCTAGGGGTTAGGGGTTGCTCTTTTATCCAACGTTTCTTGATTCTTCACTGAACTGCCCTCAGGTGGCGCAGTTTTCTTTGATTCTCGAAAAATCGATACGAACGAAATTCTCGAGCGAACCACAATAATTTACACGAGTCATACAGAATTTTAATGTGAGAAAACTCCACGTTTAATTTATTTTGCAAATGGAATTTGGAATTTTTCTGTTTGGACAATTATTTGAATTTTTTTTGTATATTTTAGTGACCGAAATATCCGGCCAGAACTTGGAAAACTTCTAATTTGTGATTAATTACATTCCGCCAAATTTTTCTCGGTAAAATTTTCTGCTAATTACAAAAACAACTGAATTTTATAATTACGAACAAATTTCGGAAAGAGGAACTTCGTTTCGATCGCGAAAACCGAAATCATGATTAATTTTTCTTTACAATTTGTGAACGAACTTCCTGTCAACGAGATTATTGTTGAAGGTGCGGTCGTTGTCTTTCGATTTTTGACGCTCAAGGGTCTCTTTTTTACCTGTTTGTCCAAGTTCTCTGAAAAAGCGTTAACTGATTGGGCAAACATGAGGAGACCACGAGAATTCCGGCTCCGGATGATTTTCTAGTCGTCGATTTCACACGGGTCTATGAAAGTCGAGACTCAAATGTTTTTTTCCACTTTTTTTCGCATTTTTTCGAGGTAGAACATTTTCTGTGATAATGGCCATGCGATCAACGTTCTAAACCCGTTTTGCCGTGGCGAAACGAGAAGCTCGTGCTTTCGTAACGAGAAAACCATTATAATCGAAGCACGTGAGGTCCGTGCACGAGAAACTTCCAAAAGTTAACATCTGCCATGCTTATCGTACAATAATTTGCCCATTCAAGACTTTATAGTCGAAAATGGTCGTTGCTACTGAATCAACAGTGTAGCAAACGCGAGCTCCGCTGATTTGCAGAGTACAATTCACGTTATTAATGTCACGAGCTTCTCGATTTCATCCAAACTTTCTCTCTCGTCGATTTTTTTTTTCGGATTCGAGGAACGATCGCAGTTTACGATACTACGAACCTAACCAACTGAAACCATCATGAGAGCTAAAAAATTCCGTGCTGTCCACGAAAATAATGTTCAGAGAAAACGAGAGAGTAATTAAATCCGTTTTAATTGCCTTGGGCTGGGCCTGGTACTAGTTAATTAATTAATAAACGAGACACAACCAGAAACGTCGTCAACTGTGTTTGTTGGAGAACATTTTAATAATAATAAAATGGATTCAGTTAATTTGAGACTGCATTTCGTTTCGGAGCACGAAATCTGAATGTCAACAAAAACTTTTTAATAAAAACTGAGCGTCAAAGCGGAAGTTCCTCCTGAAAAATCGTTGCCCTCAAAATTTACGAGTAGATAAATGCGAAAAAAACGTCAATATCGTGTGGGAAGGGCGATTTACGTCTGATTGGCACGCATTGAATTATTAGTGGCGAGAGAAACGAGAGAGATGCGAATCGTTGCGGAGGGCGAGCGGGAACGACGATGTGACGTGAAAACGAACATAAGAATGAAATTGCACCGGAGAAAATTGTCGGTCCGGCAAGGACACGTAAGCAAAAGAGAGCGAGAGAGCTGGGAGCAGAGGGCGGAGGGAGAGAATGAAAGAGTTCACGCGGTCGTCTCGCGGCGCCTGATGCCTGATGGAGCACAGGAGAAGTTGGCGCGTGCTTCATCCTCTCCTTTCTCGCTCTTTCTCACTCCGTCTCTTCTGTATGTGTACACAACTATTAAGTGCTTACATTTATGCCTGTCATAATTGGCTTCGTTAAATGAAGAGAGTGGCCGAGGAATTAGCTTGCCGGTAATAACGCGAGGCTATTTATTAACACGTGAAACGAGACTCCTCTCTCTCTCCCTCTCCCTTTCTCGCTCTTTCTGTCTTTCGAGTACACACTAACCAACATACGCTTTATACACGACTGTTACAATGATGCAAAGTCTTTTATCTGTCTTTTTCACCTTCCTTTTTCTCTCTTTCCTCCCACTTGCGTTTTTTCTCATATCCATTCGAGCTATTCAATCCTACCAACGACTTTGCAAACGTCATATAAAATTTGATAGATGTTTCGCTAACGAGCATGCGATGTGACAAAGTAGCAACGTGCCGTGCCGTGCGCCGCTCTTTATAAACAAATTAAACTTAAGCTCATTCAATCTTTCGTTTTCCTGAGTACACGAAAAAAATTTATTGCCCAGCTTCTGAAATAGAAAACTTTGGCAATTCTGTGAACAAGTCTCGAGCGCGGGAGGACGAGATGGAAAAGGCTCGAGAGAGAAAACTCGTGTTTTTCTTAGCGAGAAATCCCGCGGGGTTGTAAAAATTAGAAAACCCGCGTCTGCGTGCCCTAGATTTCTCTTCCCAGCTCCGGGGAAGGCTTTTTCTTCCTCGTTTCACTCACCACCTTATTCACCAAAGGCCGCGACACAAAGAGCGCCGATGCACGCGTTCTCTCGAAACTTTTTTTTCTCCCTCTGTATAACTTGCTCGCATTTTTTCTAGAAATCTCATCTTTTTTGTCGGCATCAACGTGCTCTACTTATTTTTCGTCTGTATATTTTTTGGAGACCCGAAAAATCTCATCTGCCATAACAACAGCCAGAAATTATTTTTTCTCCACGAATAAACTCAGGCAAGACTAACAAAATTTACTCAAACGTTTGATAATTCCGCCACGATTAATGTTTTTTGTCTTAATTGCTAAAATGCATAATTTCGATCAACGTCATGCCGGAAGTTTCGATTTTTTCATACCGAATCGAGAATTAATCACAAAATGTGTCTGGAACGAAAAATTTGGTGAATTTTTGCAACGCATAAAAAATGAAATGTGTGCGGGAGGAGAAAAAATGGAAAAGCGTGAGAGAGCGATCGATATGATGACGATAAATGGTTCAGTGATAGTCTCTTAAAATGGAAGCTTCTTAAGAATCTGCGACGATGTGCTTAGTCGTCGTTGAGACGAAATGGCACAGCTATAGAGAATTTGCCATTTGTGAGAATCCTCGAACGTTGGAAGGATGAAATGTTGTGCTTTCGTAGAGCGTTAGTTAGTTGTTTGTCGTATAAACTTTGAAAGCAAGGAGCTTTTCTCCTTCTAGTTGTCATTTGTTCGGTATGTCCGTGTATCTCGATAGGTCGCTTGATATCCTCGTTCTCGACGTACCCTCCAGGTTCGAATGAGCTCAATTGACATCGTTTCTTCGAATAGGCACGTAAGGACGACGTTACAACTTCGAATTGAACGGAACTTACATTTTTTATTGGTAAATATTTTTTCTTCGCGGATTTTCGACCCCCGGACACTTGAAAACGTTTCTTTAGGCTTTCAAAAGATTTTTTTTAGGCTGTTAAAAAAAAAAAACAAATTTGCATATAAATATCGAGGGGATTTCGTAGGAGGATAAATTTCATACCGACGCCTTGCGCCTATCGGCGGAATGAATAATAAAAAGTCTCGGAGATTTACTATTGAAGAGAGGGACCGGGGGAGGGGGAGGCACGAGAGATATCATTCCTGTGGGTTATTTCGTTCTTGTGAAACTTGACGGGGGAATATACGGCGAAGATTCTCTCTTGTTCCGATTCCTCCCCGCGGTATCCGAGCTTCTCTACACCCATTTAAGAGGAGGAAAGGCGGTGGGGGCGGGAGGGAGGCAAGGAAGAAAGAAGGGAGTCAAACGTGATTTAGGATCCTGGGAGGGAGCTTACGCCATAAGACCGTTGAGCTGACTCGCTTTGGGCCCCGCTGAGTGGAATGAGCAAACTCCCTCCGCCGAGCACTGATCCTCGCCAAGGATTATATCTCTCGCGCCCACCACGAAAAAGTTCTGCCAAAGCAGATCCCATTCGAGTGAGGTCTCGATGGATCCGCCATTGGGCGTTGCTCGCTCTTCTTTTTCGCGTCTCTTCCCTCAGCACTCGATCCTTCGTCTTCTTTCTCATGTCCCGAATCTCTCTTTTTTTCTCTTCGTCTTTGAAAACGTTGGACATGGACACCCGCGCCAAAAATATCGACTTTTAGTCAGCGTTGTAATTTCCCCCCCCCCCCCCTCCGAATCCCACAGCAAAATCTCGACACGATGGTCCACGACACAAAATTTAGCATGACGTTGAAGTTTGCATCGTTGGAATGCAACAAAATTCTTTTGTCTGTGTCGACGCTCATTATTTAAATCGATTCTTGCGACGCAAAAAGCGACGCCCTTCGAAAAAATTTGAATCATTTTGTTAATTAAACAAATCATTAATGAAAAGAAATATTTTTCGTTGGATTCCAACGTTTTGCGAACGTTAGCCACATAATTTAGGGCCTTTGCTTGATTCTCGAGGATGACGAGAGTTTCGAGTGAAATTTCGATGCAGATTTTCACTGCCTCAAACGAATGCTTTTCGGACATCGTCGGATTGGAACGACAAAAAATTACTCGTCGAAGAAACTTTCTAGAATATTTCTCGCTGCAATGACAACATTTTTGTGATTTTTTTCAATGAAATTTTAGTCGAAACGTTTCCAACAAAATATTTTTTTCAGTGTGTGAGAAAACGTGTCGTATGCGTATTATTATCCTTCAAGATTTGCAGCACGAGTTAAGCCGGAACATGTAGAAGTCTCGAGCACCGTGATACGTTCATGTACGTGAACAGAACGTTGTCAAGTATTTCTCGCTCCTCCTCTCGGCCAAGCCGTCCGACGAACATACCCACTATTATGTAGACAATAATGGTCCGAGCATAAATATTCACGCGCTGGCTATATACGGCCATAAATGCTACCGAAGCCATAGAAATTCATACATGCATATGTATTCGTTACCCACGAACAAGCCCAAGCCAAAACGGCGAGAACTCGCGGGAGGAACTGAAGCGAGAAATATCTCGCCTCTTTCGGTGCCTGCCAACGAGTCCGACACTCTCCACGTTATTCAAGTTCTCGACGAGAGAGTCTCCCTGTCTCATTGAACCCTGCAGCGCGGCCATCGCGTTTCGTCCGTGCTTCAGAATCGTCTCCACCTTTGTTCAGAGTTTTTGTTAATTTTTTTTCAATCGCTAAATCGATCCCTCGATTGATCGATAAGTTCGTCACGATCTCCAATGAACAAAGAATTTTTTTCCATCCGTAAAGAAAAAAGCAAACGAGGTTCAACGAAACGTCATTTGAAATCGATCGATTTATTGACTTGCCGATTTTCGGGAATTAAAATGGTCTTGCACGTTGCTACACACAACTCAAGAGAATTCTGAACGATCTGTGAGCTGGAAAAGTCTCTCAGGTAAATTCCGTGACTCGAGGCTAATTAGCGTTAATCTTTAGATCCTTTCCGAGGCACTCTGAATCTCCTTTGATAAAGTTAAATATTCATAGAGGTCCTTTTATATCGATAGGCTTACATTCTACTACATGGGCGCAGTAAAAGCGAGTTATTGCGCTGACAACGCTGGAGCCTTTGGGTATGATCGTCTTGAGTGGTCGAAAGGAAGATTAAATCACGTAATGAAAAAAATAAAGGATGAAAGTTTTAAAGGACGTGGAGTAGTTGAAGTCAGAGACTGGAAAGTCGAGGCGCAATCATTCTTATCAAATGACATTGGGCGTTGAAGATGGTCTTGGGTTTTTGTCGACGTTGCTTGAGTTCTCGGACGAGCCGGCGATAAGGGGAAGCGAGAAAGCTGAGCAGTCGGATCTCTTAAGACTTTGATATATAGAAAGATAGAAATACACATGTGTACGCTGCTATACAGAGTTCCGCACTTAAGCGTATAAACGATTATCGGTTCGCGAGATCTTCTCGTGGATGAGAAAGGACGCGCGGACTCGTCTCGTTTTTATTGCTCTCAACGACGACGACGACGACGACGATCCAAGACTCTCTACCTTGTCCCATCCTCGTCCTTATGACCATTCGTTCCGCACCCCATCTCTGGATCGCGGACAAGTTTTCTATATCGCATGCGTCGTCCATTTTTGTCTCATTGTTGGTGAGCAACGTTTAGAGCGATTGCTTAGCAACAGACGGACGTAATCGAGACTTTTTTCGATACAAAGTATTGCGGAGTGACATTTTGTTGGGTGGAAACTGGTCCGTTGGTTTATTTATTTGTCTGTTTGGCTCTGACACTTTGAAGATGAGTGGAAAGCCGTACAAGGTGGTAATCGCATGTGGAGAATAAATCATGCCCGGCGCGGTTATAATATCGAAAGTTCTAATCCAATGGCGAACGTATTTTTTTGTATTTTAAAGACGTCATCAATCATTTCGCGTCCGGAGCGAATTTTTAGTCGAGCGTTTTTATTTTTTTACGAGCGTCGAAGCGACGAGTGGATCGAATTTTTTCGAGCATGTTTTTTCGGCGGGAAATCGACGAGGAGGAACTCATTTTGGTGGGGAAGAGA
This sequence comes from Diadegma fenestrale, assembly GCA_037043255.1. Lineage (NCBI taxonomy): Eukaryota > Metazoa > Arthropoda > Insecta > Hymenoptera > Ichneumonidae > Diadegma > Diadegma fenestrale. The sequence continues at coordinate 7,717,575 of CM073315.1, forward strand.
CGGTCGATGTAAAGAAATGAAAAACCAGCGGGAGGAGGTTTCGACGATATCGTGGCTCCCAATTTGTGCCTTTTCTTTGGAGGGAAAAAAAGCCATTAAAAAATCGTGGCACTCTCGCGCGGTGAAGTGATTTGTGCTCTTGCTCTCGGAGAGAAGAAACGTGTACCAGGGCGACGAGAGATAGGACCCTCAGCGTGTTTTCGAGGTAACGCGATGGCGGATAAGCCCCGAGCAAAAAAAGGAAACACTGGCGCGTGAACGAGAGGGAGAGACAGAAAAAGTTAAAATCGTGTGTGGGTTGGTGGGATTTTTGAGATATTTTTTTCCTTCTCCACAACTCTGCTCCGAAGTTCTCCTCCCTTTTTAACTCGGCACGTACGTACAGCACGTGTGGGAGTGGCGAGAATTATTCTCCGGTGCTTCGCTTTGGCTCTTTTTCCACGACACACGAGAAGATTCTTTGCAGCCTTTCATCTTTCGAAATCCGAGAAGCCACGTTCTTGCCTTCCATTCCATCGAATCCATGATCCACCCATCGCGTTTCTCGTCCTCCAGAAATAATCATTTCCACAAGATGCTCGCCATCTTGTACAAATCGTAGAAACCCCATAAAAAAAGAAATAAATATTTGATTGAGTTGTATTCGTAATTGCGTGCTGGGAGCATAAAAAATTAAGCCCAATAATTCGTCGCCTCTTTTGGCAAATCCGACACTTTTCCCCGAATCGTCCAAACATTTTTTCCCTAAAATCCATCAAAAAAAAAGTCACCAATTGCTTAATTGAAAATAAAACAGAAAAGTACTACAAATCCAAGCATTCACGATTGAATCGTATAATAAATTTATTGACGCTGCTCTCGTCAACGTTATAAAAATCCTCGAAATTGAAGCATCCACCGAAATGGTCCATTGAAACGAACGTGCGACTATAGCGTAATAATACGAATGCGTGTAAATATGATTGTATAAAAAGTAAACGACTAGAAAGCGTAACGCGCGTTTGTAGGAATTCCGCTAGATTTTCGCCTGTTGCTCTTCTCAAATTTATCCTTGTGTGTACACGTGCCGGGACAACAACTTACGATATACACGCGTGAAAAGCATATCGTCAGAGCAAAGCCTCGCATTCGAAACTACAGCGCTCGCCGCGGAGAACTCAACGCGAACAACATTTTCCTCCCAGCAAATCGATAACCACCAGCGCGAATATACCGCCAAATATATATCACATGGTACTACATGCTGCTGCACATTCCATATATCTCTCTATGGGGCCCCATATTATACTCGCGTTTTAGATTTACGTGTACGCTCCCGTACATATATGATGTACATACGCAAAACCTGCACCTGCGACGGACACCTCTTTATTACCAGCGTGAGTTACGAGAGGGGACATATATCGTCGTCATATACCATCAACCAATATTTCTATATCTCTCTGGACCACGCGATGTAACGGGTATAACTAACTTTATTGCTTTTCGGTGCTTATTCTCAAAATCCCCGTATTCTCGTAGTTTTGTCATGTCGGCCCCGAGATCCACCGTATCGGCCTATTTTATTGTCTAATTTTTTTCCCAATAGACATTTCGAACGCACTATAAATCACGATTCCACGTGGTGGTCCCCGCAAGAAACAAAAGCTTTCGATCAAATCGCGAAATAGGAAAGACGAAAATTTATTTATAAAAATTAAGTTTTTGATGAAAATTTTATTTTTCATTTTTCTCATTCAAAATTTTAAGGAAACAAAATTCAGTTTTTTACTTTAAATTCTGGGAAAAACGAAATATTGTGTGGAATTACGAAAATTCCTTAATATTCAAAAAGCACCTGGTTAAAAATATTCATTTTGGAATATCGAGCTTTTTCGGAAAAATTTGAATGAAAAATTGGGATCTGAAGGTCAAATCGCTTCGAACTCTCCCTCGCATCTTAATCATCAGGTAAAACTGATTTAAAAGCGACTTTTACCGTCTGTTTTTCAATCTGATTATCTCGAACTGACTCTGCTCTTCCGTCGGTTCGATAGACTTGGTAAAAACGTTGGATCCGATAAAGAATATTCATTCCATATACGAGGATTTTATCAGTCGAGTAAATTCAGCACAAAACTCAAATATATTCGTTTTTTTCGAACCTTGAACAATTTCGGCGGGCACTTCCTGCTGTAAAAGTAAAATTGCGTGGTTACGTGACCACCGAGACAATCCTACGCACCGTCAAAGCTTCCAGAAATCTTTTGTTTCCCATCTCTGTTACTACATTCAGAATGTATTATGGGGAAGGGAAAAAGTGTTTGAGCGAACCAGAGAGTTTTGAAATGCTACGAGCAAAAAAAAGGCTTTCTGTCGGCCAACCAGAACGTAATCCCCGAGCAATAAACCAATTAAGGTCATGAGGGTCTTTTTTTGGGTGTTCCTCATACTCTGCTCACCTTTCGACGCCACTGAATATCACCTTGAGCTTATATTCAGGCCATTCTTCATCATTCCCTCTCATAGCTCTTGTTGTCTCCTTTTTCGAGAGAGCAAAAGAGAGACTGGAAGAGAGAGTTTCCGGGTTTGAAAGAGGTCGCCTTCCAGATGGACGAAATTCCAACGTGTTTTTCAAAACCCTAAACTGTGGCTACGATCTCACGCAATGTCCTTTTTTTTCTGTGTCAAATTTTTTTCCCTCAATTTCTCTAAATCTGTCGAATTTTACGAGAGTCCTTCCGAACGTTGCGTCGTCTTGAACCTACGAACGTTCCAAAAAATTATTTTCCTCACAGTTTTCTCCAGTGGAATAATCTATTAAACATTTTCTTTGAGAAATTTGGCATAAAATTGATTTTTCGAAAAAAAAATCGAAAGTTTGACGTTTTCTATCGACGATAATAAGTTGTTGAATTTTTTTGATAAAATCGATACGAGTCCTTTGGAAAATTGTGTCGTTTTGAAACCTAAAAATATTCCAAGGAATTTTTTTTGTCACCGTTTTGTTTTTTGAGAAAATTTTTACAAAATTGAGTTTTCGGAAGAAAAAATCGAAAATTTGACGTTTTCCATCGACAGTAATGAGTCGTTGAATTTTTTTGATAAAACTATTGCGAGTCTTTCCAAACGTTTTGTCGTTTTCAACCCAAAAACATTCCAAGAAATTATTTTTGTCGACGTTTTGTCTAGAGGAATAATCCACCAACATTTTTTTGGGAAATTTCGCATGAAATTGATGTTTTGAAAAAAAAATCGAGAATTTGACGTTTTCATCGGTGATAATGAGTTGCTTGATTATTTAGATAAAATTGGATAGCACTTTCGCGTCATTATTGTATCTCGTTCACTAAAAAATATTACCACCCTCTCCATGGTGTATAGCCGAACGCTATACGTACTCGAAGCTTTCAGAGCTCTTGTGTTTCTCGCCCGCACTGTTTACATTTCGGATAGCTCGTTGATGGGTGCCTTTATGGTTTATGACACTCGCTTCTCAACAAAGAGGGACAAAAAGAGTGAAAGAGACGAGGCTAAGGTCTCGTAAAGTTGCTATTTGAGCAATGATCTTGCGAGAGGAATTAAGCTTCCTCGATACGTGTGAAAATAAAAAGGAAACGATTCGAAAATCAACATGATTAGCGTGAAATTTATTTCGCAGCATAATTACAATTTTTTTTTTGAATGAAATTCATTTCGTTGCGAATCGCCTGACAAGTGGCTCGGAGATTTAAATTTCAATGACACAAAAATCCATCACATTTTTACGAGCTTTGTTGTTGTCGTAGAAAATTTTTTCAATGAATCTTGCGGTATTTTACGCGCGAGACACAAATTGATGCCAATTCTGCCAAACGACCCGCGTCTCGTCGAGTCCGAACATTTGAAAAATGTGAATAACACTTTTCTCGTGAGCAAACCACATCGAGTTACAGGACGTAATTCACCGCAAGATTCCAAGGATCGTATAGCTTCTCCGCGTCCGCCAGCAGTTTTAGACATTCCAGAATGCAAATGATGGCGCGCGTCCTTTCGGTCAGAAAGTCTTTTATTCTTCTCCCCACGCACGTTCTCGGCGTTGATTATACCCAACCGCGAGCCTTGGACTCGGTAACGTGATTTAGCTCCGGAATAATGCATGCTCACTTATACGATTTACATAGTCGTCAAAACTCTAAACGACTTTGTAGTTAGCGATAATTATTTCGGACGTATAATTTTCGAGGAAATCGAAAAACAACGATTTGAAAAATCATTGCATTTGATTCCGACTGTTTTTTCTCTCGAATAATTTTGTCGCCGGACGTCGTCATTGATTTGAAGTCAAAATGCACAAGCGAGTCGTTTTATTCCTTCGGTCCTTTGTAAAAATTGAAATTCGATTTTTATTAGAATTTTCATGATTCTCAGTGAATTCAAGGATTGCGCGTAACAGTCGTAGCTCGAATCGTGAAATTCCGAGAGATTTTTGTATCGCTGCGCAACCAGCCAAAGGTTCCGATCCATAAAGTCAAATCTGTATACGTAGATGTGAGTTTTCTCCGTTCTGGGTTTGAATACAGCCGCAACTGCGAATGGTTGCTGGGTTTCCGGCATCGCGAACGACGACGTCGAAGACGAGCACGTATATATAAAGCGCGCACATGAATATACACGTACTTGTATATATAAATCGCAACCTGCGAGAGGGTACCGGAGAATAATAGTTCGTTGGCTCGTAAACCTGCTGCTGCTGCTGCTGCTTCGCTGGGCGAGAGTCGAGGGAGCAGCACGGAAAGACCAAGTACGCGGTGCGTTGAGTGATATAGCTGTGTAGACCTTCCCGGATCCGTATAAGCGATGAGAGTACGCGCGTAACTACATACACAGCCAGTCGCGGATCCACCCCACGATCCATAATGCTCCGCACCGTTCGCCATCGCACTCGTGCACGGGTTGCTTCACGTCCAACACCATGTTTTTCTGCTGACATTATATTTCCAATATTTTGCAGCCTCCCAAGATGGAACTCTGGAAAAAACGCAACAGAGAATAAAATTTCGCGTGCATTTAATTTTTCTACGTTTCGTAACGATTTTCATGAAAATTAGCGAAACTTGAGACTGGAAAAAAATTCGGTTTTATTTCCGAATATTCTTCAATAGGATGTTTCGTTAGTTTGCCAAAATATTTTAGAAAAATGAGTCATTTTCCGTGGGAAAGTCCGTGGATTCTGTAACATACATGAGCAAAAGTGGGTGGAAATTCTTAGGCCGGAGCATTCCATGAAATAAACGCTAGTCCGTGACCGGAGATTTATCGAGCTTGACGAGAGAGAATTTCGTGTGCGGGAAGGAAAATGGTGGAAAGCCCGGGTAACGACAATTGGAGGGTTGAAATTGAAAAAAAAAATGAGGGTCTTTCCCAGCCCCAAGTTGACATTGCTTTAATATCTCGTACAAAATTTAATATCATATTCTAAGAAGTATAATAATTAAATATATTTATGTGTTTATTATACTTGAGCTTAGTGTGTTTTAATTAAGACGTAATTTTGATTAAATTACAAAAGCTTCAGGGGAAGTTTTGGGGTGTGGCTTAAGGATTTACCATTTTTTAAATTTAATGTCATAATTAATTAACCGCTGGCACTGCTGTTCAACGAATTTTTCATTTCTCGACGTTGCCAAAGTGACAGATTTTGAATTGACTCCAACGTTTCTATGGCTCGTGATAATTAATCGGCCGAAAAATACAAAAATGTACCAGGCTCGGGAACTTGGCGAGTTCCCGAAAAGGCCAAAAGGGGTTGGTCATGCGTTGTCTTGTCTCGGTTGCGTCCTCGCTCGACATTTTTATACGTACCACGTGTCAATGGATTCTTATAGATACAATGCATATTAATTTCCTTTTTGGAATCGACTGAACGTCATAACGCGTTCGCAGGAGTTTTTCATGGCGGGAAAGGGTGGCGAAGATCCTTGCTAGATCGAGGGGTTGATGGGGTGGATATAGAGACAAGAATAACGTCATCGTGACGAACCCTCTCGTCTAGTCCGCCGAGTGTGTAACACGAGCATCACACTCGTCCGTCTGTCTAATATCCGGCAAGGCACACCCCTCTCGAAGCCCGCGAAGCATCCCTTAGACAACGAAGCGAAAGAACGAGACACAGAGAGTCGCCATTTGCCCTGTACGCTTGACTCGCTTCCCTTTCCACGACTCCCCTAAACACACACATCCATTCGTCGTCCAGCATCCCAAAAGACGTGCCCCAAACTCCCAGGAACCCTCCTATCCATGGAACGCGAACCCTCGTACCGAGCAACGCTCCCTAAAACTCGAGATCTCTCTTCCTTTTCCTCTCTTGTCGCTTTTGGGTCCACCCACGTTTCAAAAAGCTTCTCTTGTACACAGACTCGTTATTCTCCGAATATATGTGGCGTTTGCTCATGGTCCACCGAGTGAACAAACACGCCCGAGAGAATCGACGATTTCACTCGACGTGTACAGAGTGATTCATAATCCGGAGACTCTTTATTTCCAAAGCAAAGATTTCAATTAAATTGTTTTCTCATCCCTTCGTTTACGCTCCGGATCATCATTTTTCCTCTTTTACGAAAGAGCGAAAAATGAATGAGAGAATTCTCTCGTTTATTTTTGTACGGAAATAATTTTTATTGGATATTTTGTTGATTATTTTCGATCCATGTACAACGGTTTGCTGGTTAAATCGAAGGGAATATAACTTTTGGTGAATATCTTTGTCAACCCTAATTGACGTCAGCGACCCCCGATCCTTAGCTCTATATATTTCATTCCGCATACCCTTATTTCGTGACTGCGTAACCCCGCACTGATGTGCATCCTTACTCCTCGAGGTTTTGATGTATTTCTACGTCGACGATATATATCTATATATTTTCACGTTGTAACTATAAACGCGAAGCTTGGAGCATAATAAAGCCGTGTCGTTAATGGTATCGCTAATAGAATCATGGTGTGTTTCGTACGTCGTCGCGCCGCGGTGCTCTACATATATATATGTGCAAAACCATCCTCGATATGATTTTCTCTGCTCGCGCGTCGTCTTTATGCTCGTTGCTCAGTCTCACCCTCTGCTGCCTCACCGGGGCTTTTTCATTTCCTAAGCCTGTATATACCGATTTTCTTCCCTGCGCGATATAATTCTGCCTGCTCTCAGAATTCTCTCCCTGGCACCCTCGAACCTTAACGCTACTCCATTTTCATGCCGAACTTTGCGAGTCGTAAAAATATCGATATAAAAGTGATACATTTCTTTTTAATTGCACAATAATATTTTTTCGATATCGCCACATGGCTCTGGTGAATTTCAATGGAAACCTCGACGTTCTTGATTAAAGTGCCTGGCGGAAAAATCCAGGGGATTATTCTCATCGAAAAATTCACAAAAAACATTTTTTTGTTTCTTCAAATCAAACTTTTCCTGTCGCGTTCTGTGGGAAGAACTTGACTTTCCGGTCCGGTCGGATCCCAAATTTACTCTTGAAATTATCGTACACCACGTCTGTCGTGAATTCCTCGACGCAAGAGCTAGTCCAGAGAAGAGAATCCAAGTCGTCGCCATATTGTGTATACATACACATCGAATACCGCACTCAGCGGTAATTGCTTTGCGTGACTCAGCCAACCTCGCGCCAGAACGTCCGTGTGCGTTTCTTCCAACGAAAAAGAAACGGAGAAAACAAATCTCATAGATGTATCTGCGAGCCGCAGCCTCGACTCCTGAAACGTGTACGGATTTGTCGAGATTCTCGAACTTTGAATTTCTAATAAATCTTGAATTTTGTCTCCGTTCTAGAATCATCTCGAACAAAGAATTATTCAAATGATTTCGTGGCACGCTCGTAAATCGCCATTTCGAAAAAAAATTGAGCCAGCGTAATAAATCATTGGGGAATAATAATTTGTGCCCGACAAAAATTTATGGGAGGAAACGCTTCGATGAACAAAATCCCTCGAATTTCCATCGTTTTTTGTGTGGATTCCAAATCGTGGTAAAATGTCACAGTCGTCCAGACTTACCAGAAGGATAAAAAAAAATCATTTTTTTTTCTTTGGATCTTAAAGTCAAGCAAAGTTTATTGTCAGGATCTTGGTGTCTCGTTGCACAGCCAAGAACCATGTTCGTAGATCTCCCTGAGGCACGAGAAATTTAGCATTATGACGTTGGTTACACGGGGGTTTGGATGGTGAGCGTAGTAACGCTTGGAAGGTGTAACGACGAGATGGAGAAAGCAAAAAAAAAAAAAAGTGCAGAAACAGCAGAAAGATCCGCCGTAGAGAAAGAAAGAGCCACAGGCTGGAAAGTTTTTATTTGATACTTTAACGACGCACCTTAAGCTCGTGATGTCGCGCGCGAAAGAAACTTGGCGCAGCTTGAAATTCCCTCTGTGTGTTACTGCGGGTAATATATATCGATGTCATGACACGAGAAGGTCGAGAACACAACGATTAATGTCACGAAATGCGTCGTTCTGTTTTTCAGCTGCGAAAGTATTTGTATATTTATGTTTATCGATGCCTCACAAGAGAAAAGGCGCAAGTTTTAAAATTCAGCTCTCAAGTCGATGTTAATTCTGACATTTTCAGTGTCAGCGTTTTATATATAGTGTTACGAAGATGGTTTACGCGACACCATATACAAAAGTCAGACATTGTCATTGGGTCTCGTGCGAGCTCAAGAGCAAACGCGCTTTCCTCTCTCAGCATCGTTCTTCCCTTTGCAAGCCTTCGCCTCATCCCTTATTCATGAAACTCCATACACATCCTCCTTAGTATCCTCTCCACCTCGCCCCCCGCCACCTCACCAGACAATTCTCCCCCTTTGTTCGCTCTCCGCGAGCACTTTGTCCTTTTTCTTCGCACGAATTCTTATCCGTAAACATACAAAGAAAGAGATTGCGGTCTTTATGTTCAGTCTGTCTTCATAATTTCACATCCGTCATGTTTCGCTGACATTTTTTTCGTTCCTTCTTTCTATTTTATGGTGAATAAATTCAAGGCAATGAAACCTAAGCCTTTGGAATCGTATTAATTACAGGAGCTTTGTGAATCTCGCGAGCTCTCCATGTTTTTACGTGAGAAAACTCAACTCGTCTGACCAATCGCACATTTCGAGTGAGTTCTCACACATTCTTTCGTGTCTATCGACTTTCTTCTCACAGCGAGCTATGGGCCGCCTCCATTTTGTTTCTTCAAAGTTCAGCGACGTCTCGCCATGTTTTTTCTCTTTGCGGATTTTTGTTTCTTTGCGCGACAGGCTTGTCAGGCAGGGTGATATCCTTGGGCGCGCGAGGGGAGGATCCTGGTGCGAGTTCTCCGCGCTCATGAATTAGGTGTTTCGAGCTGCTGCGATTTTAATATACGTCGGGGAAGCTTGTTTCTTGCGCGTTCCGAACCCGCTGGAAAGGGAGGGAGGAGTCGTGCTGTGGCAAAGAGGACGAAACGTTGGTCCAGAGGAAAGCGAAGACGCTCCGATAACGCTGGAGAAAAATACTAGCGAAATGATCCCACCTTTACCGGACAAACAACCGAGGAGTCTCGCCACCAAGAAAAAAAACCGCATAGAAAGAGTGAGAAACGATGATCGTTACGCGAAGAATTATTGCCGCGACGAGCTGACGCCTGGAGGTGTCTTTTTACTCCTGCTCAGGCTTCGTTGCAGATGTTCCCCGAGACGCCTCGAAGAAAGAATATTATCGTAAACATGCTGCGAGATTACTGACGATCTCGAAAAATTGCTCGACCCAAACGTCCCCCGGATTGCCAACGAATTATCAGGCGAGAATTATGTTGCGATTACTTTTTTTTTCACACTCCACTTCACACCATCCCCGAAGCGATATATCTTGCTGGTGATTCTTTGTGCTCGTTTTAATGAGATTCAGGAGGCTCCGTGGCTCTAGCCAAGGGACAAGGAGAGTGCGAGGGCCTCGCAGCATCATTATATACAATTTTGAGACTTCGATTTCGTTACAAAGAAAAGTTCCGCGATGGCGGACGCATTAACAGCTGTCAGATCGCTCCAACATTTTTTTTAGCCTCCGAGAAAACCGTCCCGTTTCCTGGGCCATATTTCCCGCGACTCGTTCGCCCAACCATGTGTAACTTGGTCAAAGAATCTTGGAGCTTCAGCATTTTTTTCGTCCACGAAAAAGAGAAGTTCTCTGCATCCATGAGAACGAGACTTTTCTTTCTTGGTCGTGTGATGGGCTCGATCAGTAGCTCCGCCTTTGTAGTCCTCTTGTTTGCAGCCATGAAATCTGTTCCTTCCAATAATGGGGTACAAATGTGTACTCGCGTCTGCTCGATTCATTCCATTCGCTCAATTCCCACTCGGTTTTCTGCAGCAGGGTCCTCCCAAAGTTAAATACTTGTGATCGATGCCCCATACATTTTCGAAAGTAATGGAGTTTTTTATGATCGGAAATTGACGTCGTAAAATTATTAAATTTTTAGCCAGATTTTTTTTTTCTGACTAGAATCAAAACATTGGAATTATTTTATTGACTAAAAATTCAACTCCGATGTAACTTTTCGACTGGATTTTCATTCTGATCCAAGAAATTTGGAGATTTGTGTCAGAAAAAGGATAAAAATTGAAAGTGTTGTAGTTTTGGAAAAATTAAATTTATGGCGCTGGAGTCGTGAACCGAGAACAATTTTGGCCTCAATTTTTTGATCATACGAATTCCCTCGATGAAAAAATAATTCGCCCAATATTGTGGGATAATTTTAACAACTCATTTGAATATTTACGAGATAATAAGAGAGATGAGACGTAAATTATCGAGAGAGTTGAGCATCGATCGCAAAGATACTTAAAGTTTAATTATCTAACGCTTTCGAAAATGATTAAAATTGTAAAGGGAAGTGATTACGAGTTTTCCTGCCCCTTGGAGAATCGTCACATCGTATATGGAACCTTTCGGGGGATTTGTCGGGAAGGGTTACGATTTTAATGTTTTTTGGCAACCCAATCCCATTTTCCTCGCGATTTTTTTTTTTTCATTTCCTTTTTTTTGATACCGAATGCTGCGAGCTTCGAAGCGCCTTTCCCTTTCGCGCGAACGACTCGACGGGGGATACGATAATTAAAGAGAGATAGTATTTCATCGTTGGGCACGGCTTTCTCTCGCGGAGTGAGAATATATCCCGCGTGTACGGAGCTCAGCGCGCGGGCACCATCGGTTTATCGTCCTACCCGGGAAAAGGGCTGTTTTACGAGGCTCTCGCGGTCCTAGCGTAACCCGGAGCTTCCACACCTTCGCGTTCCTTCCGAAAGTCTCACTCGCTCTTCGCCTTCCACCAAACGCTCAGCCATTAGAGATGCGAGAAGGGCGGAAACTCCTATAAAGGGAATTTCTGAAAAGCTCCGCGTTTTTTACTTCTCAAACTTTTTTCATCGCGGTTTTCCATATATCATTAAAAAATACAGGCTAGACGATATATTTTAAAATGGACATGAATAAAATTTGGAAAATTTATTCCGAGAGGCTCGGCTCGCTCATGCGCCATCTCAATTTTTCTCACTGCTGCGAAAACTATTTGGAATGTCGGATGAAAATGTTATTCCTGTCGGCAACGCCTCTGGCAATATTTTCAAGAGACTCGTAATTATTGAAGGATTTTTACGCGATAAATAAGCATCGAGAGAGAAAGAGAAAAGACAGAGAAAAAAGAATGAAAAGAAGCAAATGGAGAATTCTCCACAAACACCTAGAGCGTCAGGATTGGCAGCGAGGCGGTCGCGAGACTCTGTAATTTGCGTTCGTAAAATTCCTCTTCGAGAGAGGCCTTCGAACCGATTTCTTACTCCTTCTTGCCTCGTATTCGTCGCTTTGTATTTTTCCCCACCGTTGCCAAAGGAAAATAAGGCGAAAAAAACGACGAGACTAAAGAGAGAAGAATACAAGCGCGCAAGATGCTGAGACAGAGGGTGCGCTCGGTTGGTTCTTCGCGCTCTCGCCGTAATTTAAATTTGAGTTGCTCACAAGCATCGCGAGGATTTTTATACACTCATTTATATCTATAGTTACGGGAAAATTGCGAGTTTTACTTGGCGCGGTTATTCGCAAATGCTGCCTTCTTTTCTCTCCGAGATACAAAGATGAAGAGAGGCCAGAGAACGCTCTCGGCATTAGTCGACGCAAGAGAAACGCGTACATAGTCGCGCTGCCGCCAGGTAACTCGCAATTCCCGATCGTCAAAACGGAAAACGGGTGTGCACAGACTGGTGGCTTTTTATGAGCCAACCACCGACCTTTCAGAACTTGACTATCGTCATTATATCCCGAACAAGTCTATATATGCGAGACTGCAATGGCCGTAAGCCTTTGCTGCTCGGAAGATTGCACGTTTCCATATTCGGGACGTCGAGCTAAAGCCTTCGCAGGACCAAAGTGTTGCAGTGGCAAAGCTTTTCCAGAAACTCGAGTCTCGCGATCGAGCGAAAAACTTTTCACCGTGCAACACACACTGAAAAGAAAATTTCGAAGGAAAAAATCGATATTTCGTTGAATACGTTTGACTAAACGTTTTTTTTGAAAAATCAGAAAAATTTTGTCATTGCAGCAAGGAATATTTTAGAAAGTCTTAACGAAAATTCAATTCTTGTCATTCCATTCGTAAATTTAGCTGAAAATTTCAATGGAAATCAAAAGAATTATCAAAATTATGAAAATTTCAAAATTGTTAACAAAATATCGCGATGTTATGGGACAAAATTGAATTTTCAGTGCAGTCGATTCCGTGGGGCTTGAAATTCTCTGAATTTTATGAATATGTATGCACTCAATTTAATGGATATTTATAGAAAAATTTACATGGGAACTTGACCCTTCTCGATTTAGCTTCGAGGACACATTTGCCAATCTGCATTTCTGTATACTCAGGGATAGGAAACAGCGGCATTGTACTCCATAGGGGTGAAGCCATGACGCATACAAATGCGTGAATGTACGTGGGTGTGGGTGCACGTATATGTGTGTAGAGAATCGTTGGTCCATCCAACTATTCGTTGGTTTACGATGAAGCATAAAATCGTAAACACGTGCCATAAACGAGGAATGAACGTTACCGAATATCTGTCAATCGAATGGCCGCGCGCTGCTGCGTTTCCGCACACTCGCCATGTCTTCGCGATACGCCGAAGCAAAACTGCAAATGATTTTTAGATAGAATTGACGTTGTCCCCAATGCCTCGAGGGTATCGAAGCGCCGCAGGAATTTTATGCCGTAAAAACAAATTGTTTCGATTGCTTATTAATCTGATAATGCCGAGTCATTGCAGATGCTGCGCTTTACGAACTCTATCAATTATTTTTCCGAACTGGATTTTTGCTGCTCGAAGAAAATCCACGCGAACGTCTCGTTGCCTCGATTTTTATTCTTTCGGTCGAGCTTCATTCTTCGCTCAATTGATCGAGCACGAAAAAAGAAACGCATTAAAGCTGCGACGTTTTAACTTTGCCTCTGCATCGTAAAGCACGTTTGCTATTTCAAGAATAAAAAATCGACGTTTTCCACGATTGTTTTTCTGCCATACACACAGAATTCAGATAAAAATACGCCAAGCTCGATTTTACGTTCGTCCGGAACACCCGGATCAGATAACCGCGTTCGTCGGACTTCTTGCATGAACTTATAAAGCCAAAGCCCAAAAGCGCTTTATCGCTTGTATACGTGGACACGTTGATTTTTTTTTTTTATAAATAAAATGTGGGAACACGAAAACGTTGCTAGAAAACCTGTTTGTCGTGTTCGAGAGTGGCTTGAAAGACACGAAAGCAAAAATGAGAGAGAGGATTTAAGAAAGACTGTTTCTGCGTCACCCAAGTCGCTGCGTTACAGAAATCCTGACGATCTTCAAGCAAAACAGAGCTCATGATACATTTTTTAACGATCTCGTGAATTCGTTCTCCGAATTTTCTTCACTTTTGTTGAGCGTGGAAAATCTACTAGACATCGCTGCACCAGAGAGTAAATTTTGTTCGAAAAGATCGATATTTTGACGTTCGACTTGAACTTTTTTTGAAAAATTACAAAAATGCTGGAATTGCAGCAAGAAAAATTCTAGGAAGTCTCTTCCAAACGTAAATTTTTGTCATTTCAATCGTAAATTTTGCTGACAGTTTCGTTGGAAATAAAAAATATTGTCAAACACATGAAAATTTGGAAACTATCGAGAAATATTTAGTGTATTCCGCAAAATATCGACGTTTTTTGAGAAAATTTCGTTTTGAGTGTGTGCTACGTTTTGCGGGTGGGAGTGGCTTCGATGTTAAGGGCTGTTGCGATCGGTCGAGAAAGTTGAATCGTTGATGCAGCGGTGCACCCTATGGCGATCGCGAGCAGCGTAACAAAAGCCTATCCAATTCTGTCATGCAACTCGGATGAGGCAGAGCGTAGTTGGAGAGAGTATGAGCGAGGAAGGAAAAGCGTCAGAACTCTCTGTAACATTATTGCTAAAGTTGTAGAGTGTGCGGGTTTGGAAACAAGAGCAGTACGCAGAGATAAGGGCGATTTCCGAGGGTTGCGCGCGGATAAACTTTTGCGTCTTTGTCTTTTCTTCATATATTCTCGGCGTTCACTCGCGCGCTATATTCGCTCGTATAATTTCGTAGAGTGCTTCGTACATATATGGGTATTTAGGATGATTGTGAAGCTGTGGGGGTGGAACGCGTGAGGGTTGATTACGAGTGCGCCGCGAGTTTCGCGCAAGTGAGGAAGAAGCAGGGTGATCGGGAGAACGACGGGGCGACGGCGCGACGTCGAAGCCGAGAGATCGACGCCGACGCTCTACGGCGAATCGCGCTCTCGCGCCATCCGATATCCTCAGCAACCCCCGGGATCCCAACCAGAACCGCCGGGATTCTCGGCCAACCCCCACATTTACTATTTTCTTCTCGCACACGCGAGAATCTATTTTTATTTTTATTATTTATTTAACTCAAACTTTACGCCTCGTGACGATTTTAAAACGGCGTTAAAAATTAACTGCGATACCGAACTTCACGTCGTGGCTCACTCGATAACTTTTTTTTTTCGTCGCTTTTTCTTTGGCTCAAACGTCACATTATGGTTTTTGAAATTTTCGAATTTGGATTTCGTCGTTCGAGGGTTGAATGAGTAAAAAAAAATAGAGAGCAGATTTTTTTAACTTGAGAATTTTTCAACGAGTGATATCGACGGTTTTCTGAATAATCAAAGAACACGAAGAAAAGGGAAATGATCCGACATCTTGGGACGTTAAGGCGAGCGAGGAACAAACATTTTTGTTGATGGCGTTTCCAAGCAACGAAGGTAAGTGACAGTTTTAATATTTGCATCCCTCTGTCATCGATCTCAGCCTCGAAATTCATTTAAAAATCGAACCGTTCGCAAAGCTACAATGCCAAAATCCGATTTTCTCGCTCGGTGCACCAGAAAAATGACTCTAAAACTATTTTTACGAGCCGTGAAGCAAATGCGTGATTGGACAAACGTTTCGCGCGTGCAAACAAGATTTCTCGACTGATAACAAAAAAAAATAGACGACGCATAAAAATTTTACATCCCGGAACCTCGTGCGGTAGAGTATTTGACGTCGTTTTGTCGGACGATTCTGGAGACAAGTTAGTCAACATTTTTCATTTACACAGAAAGCACACACGGTTGAAGAATTTTTTAATTTGGGAATCAAAAATTGTGCCACGAATTCTCGAGCGACGGTGGAAATTGGTGCGCCGCGCCAAAACCTCCGCATGATTTTGTTTCATCGATTAACAGTATGTTTTCGTTTATACTCATAAAAAACAATCATAATTTATGTGATGCCATATATTCATGATGGAACGTTAGAAAAATTATTCTATAGTTTTGTTAGAGAGAGTTTGATTGAGCGACGATGGAAATAGGACAAAATTGTTTCGCTCGAAACAAATTTGCATGTTGCACGAGCTTGCAATAGTGGCAAATGCTGTATATATTTACGCGTATAAACTCATCGGCTATTAGCCATCACGACGGTTAATAGCGTCAGAAGAGGCGCGTGCTCCGGATAAACCGTGAATATATACTCATCGTCGCTCTGTTCGCATTTACCTCGTTGCGGATTGATAACTCTCGCAGGCGCGGTGTGTGTGTTTACGGAGGGCTTACATTACGCGAGTATAGCGCTAAAATGGCATTCGGATGTCGATCGTTCACCGTTTCCCGTTATAATTCGTATACATAGTGCGAGAGTCGATGCGCTCAAGCGAGACGACCGCGTAATTTCGAGTATTTTGAAAACCAATTCGATGCTTTTCCATCCTCGGCGCATCGAAAATTTTCCGCTCGTCTACTTTCACCTTCAAATGCTTTTTTTCATATTTTGTTTTGAAAAATTGGCGTCGAATTCAATCTCGCGAAAATCCTCGCATTTTCTCATAAAAAACGAATATGTTGATAATTTTTTTGAATTACTTTATGTATGTGGAAAAAAACTGGATGGATTTTTCGTTTTTGAATTGTTACGAGAAACAATCGCGGTTGTGAAGTTGGAGTAAATGGAGCGTTAGACAAGTGCAAAGATCGACGAATCATCGCGATCAAATGCTCGCGGAGAGTTCGGTGAGCGTTGAAGATTGATTTTGTTATCGGTATCGTTAAGTTGGCTTTTCCAATCCCGTTGCTCTCGCACTGATATACTGCGCGGTAATTAAGTCACAGACTCTTCACTTTATACGCACGTATGTGTATTTTGGCGAGTGTGTTGTCGGTTAACTCGTGCCAAAACACGTACACAAAGTCGAACGCACTGTTGGTGGGTATATCGCCATTTTGCAACACATCACAGGGGAGCTGCTGCGCGCGTGACTAACGTTTTGTTATTTGGGTCAGTATACTCGGCATCCATTCACTTTATATTATAAACACGTGATACAGTTAATAAATATTTGAGAGTGTGTGTACACGTGTAATTGTTCATTGTTCGTATACGAGTTTGTAAATTTGTAATTGTTGATCCGTCGGTGATATGAAAACGATAAATCGGCAAGCGGCGAGAGCAACGACGCGTGACCGATCAGAGCAGAGCACCTGAACAACTGAAGCCTCATTTTTCATCGTCTTCAAGCTCTCGAAATCGTTTCTTACGCGAGAGAAACGATTTTCGACTGCGCGCGATTTTATTTCTCACTTTTTTTCCCAACCACTAAAACTTCTCCCTCTGTATTTTTGAAAGAGTTCTCAAAAACGATTTCTCCATTTTTTTTTCCATCCCTGGCGCTTTCGAATCTTCGTTTATCTATTATATTTCCAACACGTTTCAAAGAATCGAGTTTCGAGTGTGGCCAAAAAAAGAAATATTTACGAACGCGGAAGCGAGTGAAATCTTCTTTTGTAAATCTCGAGGTCTGCTTCACACAGCGTTCTGTAAAAACGTGAACTCGGATTGAAATTTCGCTGCGCTCTCGTTTCTCGTCCTACGAGCTCCACAGAAATTTTAACCCAGTTTTTTTTCCGTTTTTTTTTTTACTCCCGTTCGTCTTCACGTAATTTCGGCTCGATTTGCAACGCTCGAGAAAATATTTCCGGCAACAAACCGACCGCAGCTCTTTTGTCCCCGCGTTCACGCTTTTTCTCTCGACGTTGCGTTCCTTCGCACCGACTGGACAAAACCCTCTCCAATATCTTACCCGTTTCTCCTCGGGCCTTATACGACCACGAGAACCCGTGGTCAGCTGCTCACTATACAGACTAGAAAAAAAGGGGTTGGAAAATACTGTGGAACGCGGAAGCAATCTGCGGAGCTGATGTAAACCAGGCAATAAGAGGTCCACGCATACCCAAGATATATGGCCTCCTATCTCGGCCTATTACACCACCATTAACCTTGCCCTTGAGAAAAATTATTCTCTTTCCTCTCATCGCAGAATTTTTCCTTATTTTTCCATTCTTCATACCCACAAGTCTCTTTTTACATCAACAATAACCTCAAAATTATATAAAAACAGTCTCGACGTTTTAATATTTCGAGTTTTTTTTTCATTTTTTAAGCCATTGCAACGTTTTTGAATCGCAAAACAATTCGCAAAATATTTTTCAATGAACCACGTGAACAGAAAAATTTCGGAATGCACGAAAGTCGATGATGTTTTTAGATTTTCGTATAAAAATGAATATTGTTCGGAATATTTTTAATTGGAAATCAAAATTGTAACAAAACGGCGTATTTGGGGTGTCAATTTTTTTTTTTAATATTCATGGATGGCAGGTAAAAGTGAAAGGGTTTTTTAACGAATAAAAGGATGTGACGTAAGAAGAGTTAGTCTGGAGAGAAGAAAAAGAGATGGAGAGTGTAAAAATGCGTTAATTGGCAGGTGTATATGGCGTAGGAAGGAAGGTGAAGGATCGTAGAGGCACAGCTGGAGTTTTTCGTTGATCTCAGTTTGCTGGAAAGTTGGTGGTCGTAGTTGAACGACGAGCACGCGAGTAACGGTACAAACCTGCAGGTTCACTTGGTCGAGGTGTTAATTGTTCGGACAAATATACGATAGCAGACAAGAGTCTGGTCGTGGCGCGAAGGCCACGAACGGCTCTGCTCGTTCTTACGGAGTAACTTGCACTAAAAATTTAACGGAAGATTATTTGGTATTGTGTTGGCGTTGGCATTAAACAATCAATGATCGAGTAAATAAATGCAGTTAAATGACTCGATAAAAAATAAACTTGATTTTCATGTACTCGAAGAAAATGCTTAATTGTCGCCATTCGTTTCTTAGTTACGAGATATTTACGTCTCGTTTCTGGCATTGATTTTACGATTACAGCACGTGCTATAATATTCAAAACGTCGATTTAATATTATTTTATATTGCACCGCGGAATGAAAGTGTTTCGTGGTAAGTAGCACTTGATGGCTCGCCAGCATAGTCCCACGAAGCCTCTCCATGTCCTTATGTATCTATATATTTTGTACATTTCGTGTATATATCTATACAAATGTTCATAAGTACGTATGTAGACACCAATGGAAAGAGCAAGTGAACACGAGGTTTGAAACGTCTCTCGCGATCGTTTTCTCTCTCTCTCTCCACTCTCCTTCTCTCTCGTATTCGACTTGGCAGGGCATGAAGCGTTTTGACGCGGTGTTTAATAGATCGTAAAGCGTATTTGAGTATCTCGATAAATATAACAACGATTCTGCCATAGAGTCAGAAGAGATGTGGCCCGCGTTCTTGGCTTTTCCATCGAGTATTAGGCATTTCCCTCGCACTAACCTTTTCGAGAATACAAGACAAAAACTTCGATCGAGTCTTCTACGCACGAGTTGAACGAGCATAATTAAAAATATATAGAATTCAATTCTTTTGGGGAGTAAGTATAATTTTTTTTTCGCATTTTCGAAATATGACGAATCCTGACGCTTTAGAAATGGCGGTGCTCGTCTAATTTTCTCGCTAGTCCACGAATATACTTCTCATTTTCTCTGGCACTCGATTCCCGTGCAGCATTTAACGCGTTTCTTGGAACATTTTTAGTACGTTCGGCGTTGACGAAAATTAATACTTCATTTTCAGCATCTGTGAACGCTGTTGATGTGACTTTTATTTTTATGGTTGAACGGAACGAGGTTAATAAAAGTCACGGAATATGCGAAAGGACGAATTTTCTTCAAATTCATTTCTACGAAGTTTTCCAGCCGCGTTATCGCGCGTCTCGTATTTTTTTGTGCGCGCGAACTTTTTTTCAACCAACAAAAACTTGGGCCGAGGAAAAACATTATTTTTGCGAAGGCAAATTTCATGCAATGCGGAGAATTTTCGGAAACGGGAGAAAAAAAACGGAAAGATGAAGCGCGCGCCGCCGGAAATGAGAGAGATGGAGCGTGCACGAGGCCCGGGCTTTTGCCTGGAGCCTCCCCGAGCGATCGATTGGGGCTGTGGTCCTCCTCTCGCTCCCAGCCTCTCAGAAACCCAGCACCCGGCCACGCAAAGAGCAGAATCCCGTAGCTGGGTTTCCTCGCTCTCTCTCTCTCTCTCCCTCTTCCAAGACTTTTATTTATATCTATAGACATCTGCACACACGCAGCAAAATGTCCATGTGTCTGTCGTACTCGCATCCGGTCATCCTGAGCATACAATATTCCGGAGGGTTTCTCTCTTGAGAAAAGCCTCGTGACAAGAATAATTGGAACACTCGTTCTCCAGAGGGAACGAGGAGGATGTCCTCATCCGCCTCTTCTCCGGAATCGTCCGCATTCGAGAAGCTCTATACGACTATTTTAATGCTCTCTCGAGCACATACGTACCGCGGCATCTCCGCGCTTTTGTATCACACACTATTTCGCTCCCAGGAAGCTCTCCCATCCATTTTAAATTCATGCAACACGAGAGCTTTATGCCTCAGGTTATAACTGATAATTGCAAAATTTACTCTTCGAAAGTGATAACGATATCAAAGGTCATTATCAAATGTTTATACCGCACAGACACCGAGATCAAGTTTTTACGATCGTATTTACAAATCATGTCAAGTGCTCCACACACCCATTAATTATAATCATTGTCAGACGTGTCGGAAAAAAATTCTTCCATTGCAAACTTTCAATTCCTGGAGAGTATAGAGAAAATCGTTTTTTCCGGAGATTGACAGAAAAAAATTCCATGTCTAGAGGTTTGTCATCGCATCCCAAAATAGTTCAGACGTGACGATTCTAAAAGATGTTGACCTTGTCCAACAAAATTGACGTTTTAGTCGATAAACTCTGTTGCTTTTTGTGGTTTTTGGTCATTTCTTATATTATCAGCAGCGAATTCTGCAAATAGTGGCTGAAATTGTCAATTGTCAATTTTCTGGTTCAAATAGATCGAAACAACATTGAATTTCATCGCGCTTCGTCTTCCTCGTACAATTTCCACATTTGAGGGACGACTGAAAACTAGAAAAAAGGAAGAAAAATTTGTACTTGATCGAGAGATAAGTTATGAGGGAGGATAAGAGCGAAAATTTCGCGCACGAGGCATCGGTCGGTCTGACTAGTCGTCTCTCTGACTCCTTGTTGCTAGTGCGTGGCGTGTAGCGGAGAGAAGGGGAAGAGAGATAATGAGGAATGGTGTAGTTTCGTGTTGAGTGGTCGGGATGCTGCGGAGCGGTGCGAGGCATTGGTCGACGCTCTCGGAGCTTCGTTCTCATTGGTCGACCGACAGTTGGGTCGATGCGAGGTGCGCAGAGCGTGGGAGGTTCGCCAAGCTCGTGAACTCGTACGCGCGGTGCAAGACGAAGGGGTGGAAAAAGTAGAAAAGGACGGAACTACGGGCAATGCTCGGTGGCGCGAAGTAAGAGGTGGTTTCTGGGAGGGAGAAAAAGAGAGATGGAAAGCAAGAACGCGAGAGCGAGCGAAAGAGAATAAAGTACAACGTTAAAGTTTCCGAGATGGTTTTTCTCTCTCACAGAGTGCGCGACGCGCGTCCAATCCAGGAGAGATACCATGAGCCCCGTTTTACAAAAGCAACGTCAGACCATTGTTATGCTCACGAAAAATTGTTGTATCCACTTTCGAGAGCATACATTGTTGGCGTTCGATACGTACGCACGCGCGCCGACCAAACACGAGACGATTAAAGTCTAACCACGTTTTTCTCCTTTCACGTCAACCGCGTATCGCGTGAAAAAAACTCAAATCTTTCATCGTCATCGCTCTAAACCATTGATTCGTTGTCGTGTACGAATTTCATTATACCTAACGATCGAATCAACACGCGGTTACTAATGGAACGAATTAAACTACGGGAAATATGTGTTTGCGAGTCTTAATCACGTTATTTTATTGTACGATCCAATCGTAACGATGTTTCGTGTACATCGCAACGTGTTCCCTCGCTCTATTCAATGAGAGTGTGACGTGCGACAAAAACAAAAGATTTTTCATAGACGCAAGACACGATTGTGTGAATCAAAGTTAGTCCAATCTCCGATCATTGTGCAATCATTATTTCGTGATTCATCAAATGTGCGATTCCCGAGGGAGAAACCGACGAGCAAGATCCGACCGAATATCACCATGAAACTAATCATTTATCGGACAAGAATTCTCAACGAAAATATACGAGACTCGGTGTTTCGTTTGTGGGTCGACAGTGAAATGGCTGCGGCGGTATGATTATTATATAATTCACGTTTCGAGGATCGATCTTTGCTCGTCGTCGGTATTTACTGTTCGCGACATCGTAATTACCCACTCGCCGGGTAGACGTCAAGGATTTTCAGTTCCACAAAAGCCGACCGACGTATTTTCAGGACGAAAGGTATGTGGCGAATGTTCACCAATTCAAAAACAACGAATTAATTTCTATAAATGTTGAATTGCCCGACAGAAAACTTTTTACCATCGCAAAAATCTTTTGTCTCTCCTCCATTTTCTGCTCATTGACTTTTCCCCTCACGATGCGTTTTCGAGGTCTATCGAAAAATTATCTTAAAAGTTTTCAAGCCAAAAATATATGAAACAAATTAATCGATCAAAATTTCCTTGGAGGAAAACTCGATGACGAAATTCTGTGAGACTCGAGAGCTCGATCTTATTTTTCATCAAAATTTCTCTTGACGATGGCTCAATTAAAAGAGAATTCATTCCCGCCCACAAATACGTAACAATCGTTGATATCGCCCGCGTTGGTCCGTCTTGATCCACGGCTCTGTGCTGCTGGGTACTTGGAAATGAAAAGGAATGAAAATAAATCTCTCGATATAAGTAAAGTCGGCGCCGTTTTGACTCGGAAGTTTTTGTTATGCTCGCGGTATATCACAAAACGATAGGGAGATCTCGCGGGTCCGGTTACTTGTTATGTACGTAAAGTATACGACGATGTATATACGCAACTTATACTCTCGTCGTCGTCGGTTTTATGATTTTCGTGAGAAACTCTTGGGAGCGTGATATCATTCGCCAGACCGGCGGCAGCAGCAAGAGAGCTCGCGCGGGGATCAATGAACTTGAACTCTTTATGATTCACGATCTATATACGTCGCTATATGTAATTCGATATAGTATAAAACTGGGGCTTTTCTGTTCACATGCGAAATAGCTACTCGATCGCGCGAGGCTGCTTCGAGTCTATCTGCGCAGGGCGTAATTGAGGTAGGGGAGCGTGAAGAATTACGTTTCATGCGCGCGAAACAAACGATCGGATTGTTTTACCCTCGAAATGGTGTGATGGGCGCTATCGCTAATTAGGCCTGACAGATTTAATGACTGACGTCTGTTTCTCGCTTTCTTCATAATAAATCCCGCGAGCCCTGAACTACATTTCGAGTAATTCCAATAAAATATCTTTACCGAGAATGCAGGCCACGCACAAGCAATTTGAGAATCCAACGAGCATAACGATCATGCTGCGGGGGAGCTCAATGAAAACCGCGAAATTCATAATTGCATATCGCGCACACTTGCAATTTATTTGACCCTCTCGCACTCGCACTCGAGCTCTCTTCATTTGAACTCTCTCTCTCTCTCTGCTGCTGTACATAATTACAGCATGTAATCATGATTGTAATTACGAGGTGATGTAATTACTCGCACAAACGTTTTGCTTGTCAAGCTTCATAAAGTTTGTGCTGGCGTTATATTTACCCTCGTACATACCTGTGCACCATAGCAGTGCATCTCTTTATTATTCAACCGCGCGGTCTGTCTATATTTTACCCTCATGCACATAATTTATTCAACGTCGTATTGTTTCGTCAATTTCCACCATATCACCTTCATCTTATTTGCCACCGATACGCAAACAAAACAGTTTACTTGAGTTAACTAAGTGGCTTGGTCGTAAAACACGTGGAATAACATTCTCATCGGATCAAAATAAAGAAAATCCACGTGCATGGTCGACTCGATGAATATTTTCTTCGAGAATGCAATGAAAAGGAGAAAATCGGTTCGGCACATTGTCGCCAGAACATTTTTGCAACAAATTCATCGAAATCTGTCCCCATAAGAAGACAAAACAACGTGTATCGCATATAGAATTGTATACGTAAATCTATGGGTTTTTAACGAGGTCGTACCGTACGTTAATTGCTTACGGGACGATCTATTAATTGGCAAATGCAGGAAATACGATGAATGAAATGCGGCGAGTGAGGGAGAAACGCGTGTACGCGTTCCTTCTGAAACAAGAATCGAGGGAAACTCCAATCAACCCCATGATTTTCTTTCTCTCTGCACTCCAAGCGCCAAATTCAATTTTTCGCATAACTTTGAAAATCGATAAAAAGTTGAAGAAAAAAAAATGAAAACGTTTATTTTTCGGCTACAGAATCAAAAGGGTGGGAAAAAAACTTGTATCATGCTTGACGAGTCTCTGGGTCTATCGTAATTTTGTCTCGTTCATGAAAATATACTGGAACATGGAGAAAAATCGTGTTGGCGAGGATAGCAACACGCGCCTGTATATACAATCCATAGATAACCCGCTGGACGACCGGTTGTTCAAACAGCAAGTCTGCCAGTGTTGATTCAACTCTAGTGAGTTAATATTTGTTGATTTACAAGTGTCAAAGAGCCAGGTAAAGTGTTGGCTGAAATAATCAAGCGTGCAGTGCCAATGTACGAGCTTGAACGCGAGGAGAGATTATTTTTTTGTTTCTTGTTTGACTTAGACTTGTCTTCTTCGTAATCTTGCAGCCCCATCCCATCCCTTTCCATCCCATTATCTATTTTCCCATAAAACACAAAGACGGGCCTCAAATATTTATTGAGAGTCGGGAATTCAAGAAACTCGAATTTAATCTATTTTTGATTGGATGCGATTCTTATCCCGGGATTTCGTGACAGATGAGAAGCGAAAGAATTTATTTAATGATTGGATTTTGATTAAAAAATATTCATTTTTATATTATTGGGGCTGTTTTTTTATCAGTCAATCGCTTCAATTATTTCTCCACCAAATAAATCTCGATTCTGGAGTCGGAGTATACAGGAATATACTATAGCCCGCGAGTTCAGCCATGTTGTAATTCATGATGGCCGCCGAAACGCGACGTTTCCCGGCATAAAGGCCTCGCCCTATGGGAATCCTGCCAATGGCGTACCTCAAACACGGTCATTCATCCCTTCCCGAATTTCCATCGTGCTTCCCCTCGGGTGAACCGGGAACGCTGGAGCCTGTTCTTGGGTTTCTTCGCCCAATCGCGTTCCGCGGGTTAACTCCGAGGCTGGCGGCCATCGTGGTGAGCGTGCGCGCGCAGTTTTCCCGCAACGGCCGATACCGCATGTGCGCGATTTGCTTCTGATGAATTTCGAGTCTCTTGCGTATAATTGACAAAACAAAAAAAAAAAATCACGAAAGTTCGGCCAAATCGTTGCGAATGATTTTTCGATAAAAATCCGGACGGTTTTTCTTGACGAAAATTGGAGTCGATGGTTTTTCGGAGCTTACGAAACTGTGGATAAAAATTTAATTTATTGGATCAGAGAGCAGCGAACATGTAAAATTGCAGTTTGGATGACACAGAATCCAGAGAGGAAGATTCATTTTTTTCTGGAAATTAACTCCATGGATAATGGTCCATGAAGCGTCCAAGTCTGTTGGTCGATGGTTCAGGAAATTGCGTTGCCGGCTGTTGAAATGGTGGAGTACATGCGTAGCCACAAATTACTCGTGCCCATCGCCTGCCGCGGAGGCAGTTCAATAAACACAGAAACGCGGGCTTCGCTATAGTAGAAGATTTCATCACACGCACGTGCATAAAGCAGTGGAGCGAGGGGCTATTATTATTACAATTTACACCTTTTATCGTTCATAAATTTAAACGGTAGCAAAGATGTTACGAGAGACGCGAAGCGATAAGGTCTCGGATATATCTCGTGAGACATTCGATTTCAATGGGTACATTTAGCCGTCGATACAAAAATAACTGATCGTTATTCGCCCAAACGACAAAACTGTTGCGCGAGAGTTCTCGTTATTCCGTTCCATTCAGTTTTCACATTGAAATGTCAATGTCACGGTTCAGTGTTGAAAAATGAAGGAGGAGCACGGATGAGAGTTGGAAACTGCAGTATCGATGGTGGTTAAAGTTTTTCTCGATTGTCTTTGGATGAGAATAAAGAGTCCTTCGATCCTGCGGTGGGTAGGTCCAGGGTGAGCGTTGGTAAGGAAGGTCGTAAGGTAGAAATCCGCGAGGCCGTCGGTACTTGGGTACTGGCAGGGGCGAGGGTATTGCGAGCAAGGTTCCAGGACTCTCCGTTCGTGGTACGACGGGAAATCCTGCCGTCTGAAGTATCGATTCCCCAAGGATCATCCTCCCGAGCGTCCTCTCCGTTCTTTCTCTTCCGTGTCTCTTGCAAGCGACGAACCTGCAATCTTACAAAGAATGTTGACTTCGCGGAGCTTCCTCATTACCCTAAACAATCGAGGCATTAAAAAATGATGAGACTTCCGGGCTGGATGATTTTCCTTCGGTTTTCCTCGGTAGCAAAGTATCCTGCGTACAGGCAAGACTAATTTATAGAGAGTTATTTAGAGTTGGTTTTATCCTCGTTCCTGCTCGAAGATCAGCATTTATTACGGCGCAAAGCACCGCAGGCGTAGCGAGTCCGCTGTATACGATCATGTAGACTGCGAGCCGTGTTCTATCTCGTAATTTTCGCATTAAATGATGCAAAACGCCCGCCAAGAGGTGGAAGCCATACACAGTCGCTCGGAAAGCATCATGGGCAGGGTTACAACGCCTCAGAGGACGACGTTCTCCGCACACGATATAGAGTAGGGGTAATTACCAAGTTTGCCGGAGCTCCATTGCCGTTATCAGGCATCCGGAGTACCCACCGCGCTAGAAGCACTCCCGACCATCCGTGAGAGTACCTAATCCACATGCCCGCATGAGCCACGTAGTCCTTATGTACCTTCGTGTCCGGGGGTTTATGCGTCTCGCTATACATGATTCTAAATTTACCCTTCCTATGTAGCCAATTGTGACTAGAGGGTTGAATTCTGCACGCTCGTATGCATCAGCCTTAGACAATGCAGCCGCGGAAATCCCGCCTGGGACCCTTCAGTTTCTGCGAGGACAGTCTAAACCAAAGAATATCAAAATGAATCAAAATTCCATTGGCAATCGCTGAACCAACAGGAAAAAAAACGTTGGAGCTTGTAAATTTCTGTGCTCGCCTGCTCGATCTTCGTTTTTCTGCTCCAAATCCACGCGAATCGTTTCATTCTTTCGTAACAGTCGCAACGCTTTAGCTCCAATGCCACGATTGTTTCTTTTATTGTACAAATTTACTCCGGAGTGTCCATTAGCAATCGATCCAATCAGTTTCACCGAGCACATTCATATGGATGTGAAACTCAATGGATTCCGCTGTTACGCCTCTGGGCAAAGCATTGAGAAATCCCATTTGCCCTCTGCGGTCCATGTAGCAGGATATAGGATGCAACGACGTGTAGAGAGACGCTTGTACGAGGTCCAAACACGAGCGTTCCGGACTCGGCTTTAATCCTAGGGACAGCAATAAATCTATAAGCTCTACAATGTGCAGGAAAACGTGGATATGGTAGAGCCATGCGGGAAGCTGCTGATTACCATTTCGGACTAGACAGCAAATTGCATAATACTGCGGCGTTGAGTAAAGTTCTCTAGAGCAGAATAATTTGCAGGCTTTATTTTACGGATAAAAACAAGCAGCTTTCCTGGCGAACTGCGAGATTATCCAGCATCTCTCTGGTAGAAACTCGTCGAGTTATTTATTCCTCCACGGAGAGAACACGAAGAGAATGTTTTGCATTTCCATCTTTGCATCCCTGGACGCGAACGAGACCACCCAAGCTCATCCGCCATAATTTTTATCCTGCGGGTTCGCCACGTGGAGTTCCTAAAGAATCAAGGTCTTTGCGCGGCGTACCCTCGTCAACGTCCGGGTAGCCCCAATTTTTTGCCACCCACTTCTCGCTTCGGGTTCCCTTCCGAGGCTCATCTTGCAGCATCGCACTAATTCTCCGAGACCAAGATGTACCGAATAGAAAAATCGATTACAGACGAGAGACGTTTATTTGTCAGTTGACTTCCGATGATCGTTTCCATTCGATTCCCCAGAGATAATCCCCATGGGTTTCCATCTCCAAAGACATTATTCGATACTTTGTATTCCATGTGAATCCAATGAATTCAGAATGTCGTTGTCCCTACTTTTTGCACGACGTTCCCCACTCTTCCACGTGGGGCTCAGTCCTGATGGTCCTTCATTTTTTCTTTTTCGCCCATCGAGTCTACCTTGTCTTGGATACAGCAGCGCGTACCCCCGGAGCCATAGTGCTGAACCAACGAAACTGGTGGGAGAAACACCGCGGCCATCGATTTCTGCTTCTGCTGGCTTCGCAATGCGCATGCGCAGCACGAGAACCGGTCTATAGGGAAGTCTCGACTTTTCCCACTCCTCGAACTCAATTCCCCTGGTACCAATCTTTCTTTTTCCCCCTCGCTCCTCCTCCCTCCTACATCGCCCTGCCGGGCTCACGCTGTTCTATGCTGAAACAGCGTGGAGCCGCGCATTGTGTGTTGGAGAACAGTCACGTATACGCATACTTTGTAACAAAGTTTGATCACGATGGTAAAGCTACACGAACGCGCCCCCGGGAGGACTACCGAATTAGGGTTGTGTGGCTCGAACCCGAGTAAAACTAGCAGCCAAATCCCTCTTTCCTCCCCACGTTCGGTTCGACCCTCTCGCCACTTATTTAATTCTGTAACCATCCCTCGTATTTTCGTCTCGCTTCTGTTTTCTGCCTCATTCTCCTCAAACCGCGCACCGTTCCAGAAAATCCTTCAGCCTTCTTTTCGCTACGATGAGCCGCCCCTATCAGTCTCCAAGAGCTTTTCCAGACCACAATCCTCTCGCTTCTCCTTCCCGCCTATACTTCCATTATCTGCGGTTCGGCTTATCCTGGATTTACCACCCTCTTCTCCCATATTGGAAAAGTTTGATAGCGCTCTCGCGCCCCCTTCTAGACAAAACTTCTGCAAATTCGTATCTAGTCTCTTCGCGTGTCTCTAAGGAAATTCCAGGATCCGTAAAAAAGTCTTTTTTGTATTATGCAGAGGCTTGCGACCACGCGAAAAGGCGGATCTGCCTGGAAAATGGATTCGAGGCAGTCGAAACGATGAATTTTCAAATTTATAAAACGTCAAACTTTTTCGTGTTGAAATTGATTACGCTGCTTTTTTGTTTGGTTTAAAAGACGAAGATATTTTCATTGTTTTGCTCGATAATCCTTTTTCCTGGCGCTTTTTCGCTCCGCCGGCATCAACCCCATTGCGAAACTCCCCCATGTCATTATCTGGCCATCTTTATTCAAGCCCCCGGGGTCCGACAGGTTCGCGGTGGGTTGGTTTTCACGGCGAAGAGCTCGCAATGGACGCGGGAGGAGTAAAGAACGGCCTCCTGGTGTTCTCTCGTACAGCAACGAGGGTGCTTAGTTTGCCTCGTTCTCTCACTCCCTCGCGACGGGGTTAGGGAGAACGAAATTTTACGAGGGCGCAGAAATCTCCTCATCAAGCTTCCGTGGCGGAATCCCACAGAGTCTTTCTACCTCGCGGAGCGCTATAACGTGGCCCTCTGACGCAGTCGAGGGCTCCACACGACTCGAGAGCTCGTCTGCAGTCTCGAAATTGTTGGGGGCGGCCTTTTGTTCCGAGCAACCCTTCCTCGCAACGGAATTTCTCATCCTCCAAACTCTCAAATACACGAATGAGGCTGGAGGCTTGATTCCAATTATTCGGTAAATTAAACACAGGGCAGAGAGAAAGAGAAACCACAAAAGTTGAAAAAAAAACCACATAAATTCCAAATCTATTTTATGCAGCGTCTCGTGAGCTCGTTACAATCGTGACTAGATTTATAAAAAGAAAAAAATGAAGAGAAAAACTCTCACCATTTATGCGTTTGTCAGATTTTTGGCACAATTCGCCAAGGACGGGAATGAGAACTGAATGTTTTTATAAATTAACAGAGAGTCGCGCCCATAAAGCGTAGGTAAATTTTGGAATTGCAATTTATTCGTTGAATACGAGAGACGTGAAACTGGACGGAATTTTTAAGCGTAATTTGACTATGGATGAGACAGTTTTACGATGGCGTAGAAATCTCCTAATCAAGGTCCAAGCGGACGTGGCAAGAGGCCGCAGTGGAAATTGCGTCCGAGGGTAGCTTTGGCTTTTGTCTCATCGTAGGCGCAGTATGAAACGGCGGCGGGGAGGATGCTCGTGTGGATCGCACACAAATGAGGCAGCTTGATTCCAATTATTCACTAAATTAAATACGCCAAGTTTACGGTCCTGAAGAGCCGACGGGGGTGCGCGCACCGGTCGTGACACACCCTCGAGCTTACCATTACAGTTTATACCTCCGCGTGCATACACATACGTGCTGGACTCAATATACCAGGCACTGCGTTGCAACACGAGTGAACCAAAGGGAGGAACGAGTCTCTAGAATGTTGGAGAGTTATTGTCGAGGGGAGAACAGGCTGGAAAGGGTTGAAACCGCAACCAACGAATAGTACCAGCTCATCCGATCCTCCCGCAATATACAAACAGCTCGGAGCTTTCCCATTGTAGCGTAGTATCCTGTCGTGGGTTTGCCGTTATCTACAGTTAACACTGGGGCTCTCCACGAGGGTTCCAGATGAAATTTCAGGGGTTGGTTGCGCGATATATTTAGTTGCAGACACATACAGGATCCAACCCTCTCGGTCTCGCTGCTATTTCCAAATGTGTTTTTGTTTTCGAAACAGCGTATCAACCCTCAATCTATTTGTACCCTCTCTGAGGGTTTGCGCGGGGCTACTGCAAAGTACATAAAAAAGACCTTTATAAAACAATCGTACTCTGCATTTAATTATCCTGCAGAAACCTGTGTCTTTTTAAATTTCATCAAAAACAAACGGCGATCGACGATTTTCATAAACTTTCAACTTTGCTCGTTGTTTTTTGTGCAACGAAAAGAAATGTCTCCGGGACTTGCAAGAGATTGGAATGAAAATAATTAAGAAATTGTTCTCAGAGATATTGCCTGCGGTTTGTTGCTGATAAATATAGAAAAAATGATGAGAATTCTTTGAATTTTCGATGGATATATATTCTTGTATGTGTGCAAGAGCGACCTCGTCGTCGTCTCTGCCAAGCAACTTCGTAATTTCGTATTTTCTTTGGAGATTCCGTGCGCTCGCGAGCTTCTCGTATTTTACGAGCGCGTATTTCCCTCCTCCACATCCCCCTCTCTCTCTTTCGTGCTCCTCCAAGTCGTATACTGTCGAATATATAGGAGTTGGTTATCCATAGCTATGCTCGTTGAGAGAGCGAGAAAGATCGTGCCAGCAGAGACGAGTTTTCACTGTTTCTCCAGCAGGACCAAAAGAGCCAGCAGCATCCCCACTACATGCCCCAACGCAGCGTCTTTGCTGTTCGGCTCCCCCACTGTGAGAACGTCTTACCCCGCCCACAGCCTCCTATACTTTTTCCCTCTTCTCTTGTTGGCGTATTTTTATTTTTTCTTCCTCTTTCGATTTTTTTCCTCCCGCGTTTCTCTCTCGTCCGGTCTCCTCTCTCGTCTCGTCCTCTTCCCGTACGACCACGGGAATACGATTACGCTATAGTTTACAGCGACTCGCTGAACTCGAAGCTCCGCGAAGGGGGTGGTTTCCTGCGAAAGGGAGCTAGGAATTTCTCTTGATCGCGCCACATAATATACGAGTCGCTTGACAAAAAGGGAGAAAAATCTAGCGGAAAAAAATTGAAGTAAAAAATGAATGTGGAAAAAAAATGCAAAGTCTGCGTACGCAACGATCGGGGAAGGCCGCGAAGAATAATTATATTCATGTGTGTACTCAGTCGCGTTTCCTTTCGCCTCGCAAAGCCTCGCGTCGTCAATCGAGGGAAAAAAGCCATAGAATATTTAGTCTGGAGATAGCGAGAAAAAAATGGACGATGAGAGGGTAACAAAGTCGAGAAATAACGGAATTGGCAACTCAGATCCGTCACAGCGAGATGAAATTTACAATCCGTAACGTTTCCGGCTTTCGCTGGATCTACGCGAGAAGAATAAACCCCAGAAAACTCCCTCTCACGTACGTGGGCATTAGACTCAAAGCTCTCTGGATCCCACACCCCTCTCCTGCCTACGCCCCTCAATCCCTGAATAGAATGGTGGCCATGGCCAGGAACGTCCCAAAATTAACCTCGAATTCGTTGGAATATACGTCAGATCGTACCTTCTAAAAATATTCCCCTCTGCTTCTGTTTTTCTTGGTGAATGGCGAAAAAGGATCGGCCGAAAGCTCCGTGTGACTTGTATTTTGTATTTTTCGAAATTATTCCTCTTTTCTTCGTTCTTTTCGTCTTTATTTATCTCGTTATTCGTGTCCTCCACAGTCAATAATATTTTCTCCCCCTCACTCCCTCTCGCTCGATCTTTTTCTCTCTCAGTTGGAGCAGTCCTCGACTGTAAACATTCGGATTATCTGGACAGATTCGAGAAACGATTCTGCTGTGAGCCAACTCCACTGTAACACGAGAGCATCATTTCAGAGTGGAATTCTTTTTATAACCGTTTATTTTTCTCAGGATTTTCGTACGGTCCATTTACCGTATATCTATCTAGTCGGAATATATTCCATTTGCCGCGGTGTGTTATGCACAAACGTGTGTGGGTCTGTCGGTGCGTACGAGGTCGAAAGACCTCGGAGTACATGCGCTGTATACCAAACTCCGACGGATGCAAGCTGCTAAATTCGACATTTTATGCGCGAGGTCGCCACAGCCAAGTCTCCGCGGCGATAGAGAGAGCGAAAAAACGATGAGGAGAGCATTAACACCAACAGGAGAGATCCTGAAGCGTTCACGAGCCAAACTGCTAAAGAGATATGCCCCAACAACAACGTGCACGCCATATCGCTCAGGACGATATTCTGAATATTTAAACTACCCACGCGATCCACTCGACCTGATACACTCTCCCCGATAAATAAATTTATACCAAAATATACGATATACATATTTGAGGAGTATATTTTGCCTAAAAAACTGTCTACTAAATATTATTTCAATATTCAAAGCAATCGAGAATTATGACCAAGAAATTGTCGTTTTATACTCATTTTCTTCGTTCTAATAATTTAGACAAATTCCAAACAAATGTTTCGTCCTAATTTCCAGAAAAAACAACATTCCTACCAAACTTTTTGCGTTGGTTTTTTTTCGTCTAGTTCAAAGCGTTCGAGAGTCACTCGCGCAATATATTTAGAAATAAAAGGCTCGAAAAAACGTACGAGAACCGCGATAGCTCGAAAGCTCGAGTGTAGATAAAGGTACGTTTCGAAGAGATTAACGCGTTTATCGGATTGTGCGTCACGTTCGATAGCAAGTTCTCCCTGTACAATGTACCGTAACGGTACACGTTGATTATTTTTTGTTTCCGACTCTTTCTTTCTTGGGTATCGTGTTGTACGATCGTCTCGATTCGTATACAACAAATTCGCTGTATGGAGCTTTAATATAAATTAAATATAAATATATACGAACGCTCGATACGTAGATTCGTGTGTATAAAATGTGGGATGAGAAAATTTAATGCTCTTCGCTATCCTCGCGTTTGGCATTTACATTTTACAACAAGATCGCGGTGGTGCACGCGAGAAACGCCGCGGCTTTATATCGCTTTTAACTCTGCTAAAACTCGATGAAAGGTGAGCATCAAGATAAATCAAAATGGATCTGAGAGAGGAGCTTCGTTGAAATACGCTCGTCCGTCCAATCGTTTATAGTGATTTATTCATGGCTGGATAAAACGAGTTTGATTTGTTTTTTGCCTCCGTTATTCAGTTGATTTGTTTGTACAATCCACTTTGATTATGTCTGGATGGGAAAGACGAGTATATGAAAAATCGATCGCGGCGATAAACACTTTTTATTTCCAGAAAACCGGGTGGGAAAACGATTCTCCGTTGTTTGGAGTTTCAGCAGGAAAAAAATGAGATTTCCTCCCAATGTAGTTCGAATTCGTATTCGGTTTTGCGAAGAAAAATGGGTTTTTGTACTGGGGCGGATGATCGACGATGTAAATAAATCAAAGGCAACGCGAATGCCGAGGAAATAAGAGAGGGAAAAATAAGGGAATATTTATGAAAGTGTGTATACGCGTCTGATGTAAGAACGAAGACGTCGGGCGCCTCGCGACGGCGACGCCAACGTCGTTATGGCTTTCGATTTATGCCGTCACGCCAGTCGCGATGGACGATTGCTTTTCTAGATGATAAGAAAGCGAGAGAGATGCGGAGTACAAAAAAAACTAGAAAAAACGTTTGATAAAAAAAAAACGTATCTCGCTGCAGGGAAACCTGAGGGCGAGAGTTTTTTCTCGTCGTTCTCTCGTATATTTTCTCTATCGCACGTTCTCCTCGACTTTTGCTCTTTTTTTTCTGAGCTCGTACCAACGAATCTACGAAAACCGAGAGACGACGAATGGTCACACGGCGTTAGGCTAGGTGCGGGTTACCGTGCGGCGAGACGTTACGGGACGGTGAAAACAACCCTTATCGGGACTGCTCCGGGACGCCATGAAACTCACGGGGCCGTGATATCAGCGGGTTACCGGCGGCTACGTCAATGGCGATGAGAATCCACCAAGATGGCCGACGCTTCCTCTCAGCTCGCGGTCGCCGACGGCAACTCGGCGACACAATCGCGATGAATTTATTAAAAATAACCCCACGAATCGCGTTATTTCATATTTCCCTTCCAGAAGATTTTCTTGAATTTCAATATCGTCGATCTTTTCCACGCCTTTGGGAAACGTGTCGCAAAGATTTCTATTAGAAAAAAAAATGACAAAGAAAATTTTCTCGTATTATGTCTAGACCAAGGTCACTCCACCAGCGGCCACTCGAACCCTCGTAATAGTCTTTTTTTCATCCCCCAAAGGTCGCTCGCTTCCGGCAATATACTCCAATTTTTTTTCGCCGTCGGTCATTGCAGCCTTTCTTAGACCTAATCGAGACTCAAGGCCGTGTCGTAAAGACCTAAACAACCCGTGATTTTTTTTCCAAATTTTTTTCACTCGTACTTTTCATTTCTTCAAAGTTACGTCGAAGATCTTTTGAAAAATCAGACTTTTGTCGAGTGAATTCTGTTATTCAGACTTGACGTCACGTCGAAAACGATTTTCGTGGATAAATTTTCGGTTTCTCTTCCACTATCGAGATACCAAATACCAAATTTTTGCAATAATTCAAGAATTAATTATAATTGAGCAAAGAATAAATTCGTGGTCAAAATTGATGAGTTTGGAATTTTTATTTTCCTGCGATCGCTCGCCAACGGTCGGGGTCTCCATGGGTCCTTGAAATAATTTGATTTTCACGGAACTTTGCTCTCGCCGCTCCGTGGTCCCTTCCGTCAATACTCCAATTTTTTTTCCAGTCCTTTGGTTCACCCGTTGCACACTATTAAATCGTGAATGAGACTGATCCAAGGCCGTGTCGTAACGACCGAACGTTCGGTATGGTTTTGTTTTTTTTTCTCTTGTTTTTCCCATCACACTTCTCGTTCGAAAAGTTTTTCAAAAAATCCTTCTCGTCCTGGTTTTCTAGTTCTAGCGAACCGCCGGCAGTTCCAATCCCGACGGCGCCGCGATCTGACGCTACGAAATCTCGTCTACTTGTTCGCGTTTATTAAAAATTTTGTTTTTTCAGTCTTTCACCCTTAAGTGACAGTTTTTGGCGAAAAAATTAACGATCGTGCCATTCCCTTCGCGCGTCATGAGTCTCTCAGGCGTGTATGAAAATTTTTCGTGAAAAAACCGCGAGTTTCATTGCATTTAAAAAATATTTTGCAATTAAAAAATTAAAGTCAATCAAATCGTCAAAAAGGCTTTTTTGTCAAAGAAAAAGTTTATTCTTGTAAGAAAATTTCGAAGCTAAATCATTCAATCAGCGATGGGAAACGTTTTCAGAACTCGTGGCAATATTTTATGCGAAGGGCGAACACGAAAGTCCGCTTAAAGAAATCTCCAAATTTTGTTCGGTCTGTTGCGTTTTATTCGTCTGGCGTTTTTTACCGACGGCCAAAAGTGCGCGATGATAAAAATGATAATATTCGCTCGCTCCCGAGTCGCCATTCGAGCTCACGAGCTTCACGCTCCTGTCGAGGTAAATATTGAAGGAAAATCAACCTGAAACGATACAATAATGAAAACAGCCAGACAAATGTTTTTTTCAACGTGTTCGTCGTTTTTATGGCCCGTGTACCGCTTAAAAAATATTTCTAATCAATCTCCATAATTCGCACGTTCATTATCCGTGCAAATTCCGAAATTCCTCAAAAAAAGCTAAAAGAGTTTTGCAAAATAAATTGGACCGTTACGTCCAGACAGAATTTTGTAATTTATGTCTACAAAAAAGAAAAAAAAACATTCCACTCCAATTTTTAATGTAATTTGGATGTGCATAATTGGGAAAAAATGATGGAACGGAAATGAATAACAAGATCAAAGCAATTAATCTGCCATCAAAATAATTCGACCAGACTCGGACATTACCCGGAGTAATTAAATTTCTATGTATACATCGTGACAGAGTAAGAGTTGAGAGGATCGCATGAGCGGGTACTATACGAGAGAATATCTCGCCGAAGCAGTGTTTACGAGGTGTTGTTCATCGAGTGGCCACTACTGTGTCGCTAATAAACGCGCGCCGAGCTTAATATGAATATGGAACGTCGTTCGAGAAAGCGTTGAATTACCGGACGATGCCGGACAAATTGTGTGACCCCTCTCGGTGGTTGTTCGATCCTTCAGAACGACCCTAATCTCAGGCCGGTCTCAGGTCTCGATCCAATATATTATTCAACGCAGAATCAATTTGCATTTACCAAGATTTCCCGAGACTTTGAAATTTCGAAGAGCAACTACAAAATTGTGTGTTTTTTAAATTTTTTTATTGAAAATTCGACAGCCCGACGCGTCTCCTCAAACTTTCGGATCGCAGGGTAAATCGGGCGCGTGCAACCGCATGTGCAAGTTGCAGACTTGCCGCTTCGGTATTACACGGTGATTGTTTTATTGTCGCTATATTTCATGTTTATTAGATGTGTGTACGTTAACTAGCGGTGAAAAGTGTGGCTCGTTTAAACGGCGATAATCTCGTGGCCAAGATGTTGTTGGTGGTGGTTGGTGGAGATGTAGATACAGTTTAAAATATACACAGGTATATTATTCATTGAAAACGAAAAGGCGTTCTTGTGTAGAGAGTCGAAGCGCTCGTCTATCGTGTGTGGCACATGGACATGCATTTGTAATGGTTTAACAGGTAGAGGAGACACTGGTGTTACCATAACATTCTCTTTTTCACGTGGAGAGAATAATACACATTAACCCTCTGCGCTCCGAAGGCGTCTCTCGTGTCCTTCGCACGAGTATTAGTGACACAATCATACTTTTCTTTCGTCCAAAGCAAACACACATAAAACTCGGACTATTTGTCTCAACGGAACGCTCGTACTCTGAGACGAGAGGGTCAAATAATTGTCCGGTGAGTTAGCGTTTAAAAGTCACGTAAAGATTTCATTAGTCTTAAAACGCCTCTTTACGATTTGTTTCAACGTTGAAAAGTCGCTCAGAACTCTCTTCACTCAATGACCCGGAGATCGATTCATACTTTCGAGGAGATTTTTTTTGTTTATCGCCTACGAACAGAAAAGCATTGCTTTTTGGTCAATTTTACGTTTAAATTCGCGGCGAAAATTACTCTGATAAACTGGAACGTGGGAATCGCTGCGAAAGCGACAAAACTGGAGTGAATGGTGAACATCGTCCTCTGTAAAACCTCCCAGTCATTTTGGAATCCTCATAAAACAGAATACAACGCTTTCTTTTTTATTTTCGATCTCGTACATTCGGAATTATCAGCTGTACAGTAAATGCCATTCACGCCCTCCTGTCTTGAAAAATTCCTGAGTTTTTTTTTCTTTTTGACATACATTTTTTCGTATTTTTCTAATTTTTCTTTTGTCATTAATTTGCGCAGGACTTTCCTGTGGTTCGGCTCAATTTATATAGCTGCGATTGGTTTCATAGGCAAATTATTTTTTATTTCACACGGAGACGAAAAAAGAGGAGCAAGCGCGTTCTTACGACACTTTGTTGCTGCCATGTGATGTATAAATCGCGATAATCGTTTTCCCGCACGATCGCGTGCTGCTCGCGTGATGCTGGACTCTTGCCGATAGCTCCTTTCCGTTATGCGATATATTAAGCTTCTTCTGAGGTGTTCGTACGTTAGAATCGTTAGAAGTTTACGATGTGATAAAGGGAGAGCAAGGTTTCCCGTTGTATAAGCAAGAAAAATAGAGACGGAAAGGGAAAAAGAGAAGAAGGAAGAATGAGTTGTTGTCATCACGTGACCAATTTATTACAGTTGCTCATGTCCCGAGAGATTTCCTGTTGCGAAAAACTTGCTTTTGTTTCGACCGGAAGCTCGATAGATTTTTCTCAAAGCCATTTGTGCTTTTATGCAGAGATATATTTTGACGAAAAGAATGTTTGATCGAAAAAACATGTTTTTTTTAGGCGACTCGCGGGTGTGAAAAAAAGGGAGCATGGACTGTATGAACTCTTTTGCTCGCTGTCTTCATATAGCTCCTCCGAACGGCTATCATAAAGCCATTAACTTTATTATACCGAGTCATTAACTTAAATATTACGACTCGCGTGTCGCCGTTTCCGACTTCTCGCTCACTCTTTCTCTCGCTCAGTCATTCTCACACTCTTGTACTTTTTCGTGATTTATTGTGCCGTAAGAATGCACTGGAGCTGCCCGCGACCTGATGGACTTCCTCAACGCACTCCCATTTCATTTTTGATTTTTTTCGTCCCTCCTTTATCTGCATACGAAACGATGATGATAATTAGAAAAATTCAGCTAGGAATGCAACGAAACGTAGTCGCCCAAGATGATGAACAAAAGTTGGTTGAATCATGAATTTTTTAACTTTTTGTAGCGTTGGGAATTGACTGTGTCAGCATTTCCGAAATGTCGAACTTTTTTCTTGACACTAATCAGCTTTTTTATCACGAAAAATCCTCATGAAATACATTTTTCTTTGAAAATTTGCGTGAATCACGAACGCTCGATTTTCTTTGCGAAATTCTCGCGCTTTTTTTAATTCAAAATATAGCAAAAGCGATTTAGTGTCAAAGAAACATTTTTTGATCTATTTCATCCAGCCAGAGTTTTGAAAAATAAGAGAAAAATGTTTAGAAAATAATAAAAACGACACTCTGCGCTGCGTTGGTGTTTGAGGCAGTCGTCGAGCACGTTGTGCTTCCTGGCTGAGGGATGAAGTGGGCATGAGGAAGGGAGAGGCGGAGGGAAAATAAGCCAGAGCGCGGTGATATATCAAAGGCGTATTCCCGTGGCAGCAAAAGTTGGACGCAGAGTTGAGCAGAGGTCCAGGTCGTTGGTCATGTGTGTTCCATATCCTCTCTGTCTCTCTCGGTCTCTCTTTCTCTTGGTTTCCGTCGCGATCTCGCGGAAAGAGGGATAAAGTGTACAGGCTCGCTGCGGGGTCCCCAGGACCATATCGGGCTATTTTATACGAGTCTCGGGATTCGAAATGAGGATTTACGGGCGGGCTGTTCGGGAACTTTGCCCAGGAAAGCGAGCCAGAAAGAGAGGAAGATGCGATGGAGAGGAGAAACATTGTTTCAAATAAGACGTCTCCTTGGCCAAACTTAAGGGTTTACCAAAGTAATTTTCGACAGCCATTAATTTCGAGGACTTTGAGATATCAAAACGCTCGAATTGTCAATTTTTTTTGTCGATTATCCCAAAAGATAAGGAGACTATTTCTTCAGTTTTTTTCTCTGCTGCTTCCCATAAAGATGGAGAATCTTCGAGCCCCCTGTCGATTCCCAGGACAAAAGATCCCAGGGAATCCATAAATTCACCTGGAACGTCTTTGTAACTGATGAAAACAAAACAAAAAAGACAATAAGTACTCGGACCAGAATAACTCTCTCGTATTCTTGAAAGGAGGAAATACAATGATGAATCAACGTTCCGTTAAATTACCGGGAGCTGCGATAATCTGCGCTCCAATGATTCCCTGGCACTTTGGGGAAAAAGTGTATACTAATCGTTAATCTAAGATGCTTTATTACTCCGGACGTAAAGAGAGACACTCTCCTTGTGTTTTTGTTGAGTTTAGAGAAAGTGCTGAAAATATCACTTGAAAAATCGACCAGATATCAGGAAATGGATATTTATCGAGTGATTTAAAAGTCAATGGAATCATTAGTCTGATGTAATCAACGTCAATGGGGAATTTCTTTTTTGAGGGGATTTCCCGATTCCGAAAATCCTAAACACATTTTTTTGCACCTCATAAACGAACCGCGAATTAATTTACACGCGTTTAGATGGGGAAATAAAAAAATTTGAGAAATTTTTTGACGTTAAGGATTTGAATAATTTAAATTTGAATAATTTTGCATGATTAAAATTGTTCAAGAATCCTAAACAAAGTAAATTCGTGATAGTAATACGTGAATTCCTTCTGGGCAGTTTTTTCATGACAAATGGTGGACCAGTATCACTGATCAGGGGCGAAATAGTGAACTCTTGTTTTTGGAGTACTCTGTGCCTTCAAATCCGCGATCGAGTGTATGTAAATGTTGGGACTATCCGAATGGCTGTGAGCGATGGATAAAAGGCATCCTTTATATTCTCCATCGCAGTTTCATTCGTGTCTGATTCTCGCTTCCTCTTGGTTCGCGTATTGGTGCATATCGCTTTATCCCCTCCACCATAGAAACATCATCACCACTCGTTTTAGCAGCCACCGCGATCTCTTATTCTCTCTTTTTCTCAGTTATTTCTTTTTCTCATTGCCGGGCGGCAGACTTTTGCCATGGGGAGTGTATACAGCGGAGCATACTGCTTTTCTACCGTTCCTCCTTTGGCCGCGTCGCACCGACGTCTTTATGAACTTGTTATTATACGAACCAGCGGATAATCAAAGAGCGGTTCCCATATGCAGTCGGCTGCGAGGAGAGCGAGTTTCTCTGCTGGTACGGTTGAATCTCTGGTTGCTTTTTTCCTCTTTTACATTTAGATATATATATAGAAACCCGCACAGACACATACAAGACTTTTACGTCATCGCTTCGATCTCTGCTACGTCGCTGGCTCGCTCGCCCTCGCGACTCTCTTTTATTCTCCTTTTCTTTTTCCTTCTCGTATCCTCCCCCGCGCTTCGGGGTCACGTTCGCCACGAAAGATCTTCTCTCGTTTTCAGCCATCCTTTCCACGCTTCAGCTTTCTTCCTCCCTCGAGCCTTCTTCGAATTAAAAGAGATAAAAAAAGGGAAAAGGAATGAAAAAGAAACTTGCGTTTGGTCGGATCAACTCTCCTTCCTTTGCTCTCTCGCGGCCTCTCTTTTTTCGATAGGATAACCCCAACCTCCTTCAAAGTACTCGGGTGTAATACCAAAGCGAAAGAGGCACAGTTGAGAGACAGGGAGAACTATAGATCGCGCCCGGGAACGCGCTCCCCGAGAGTAAGTAAGACAGAACGTATTTTACGATCCAAGTTTCCTCCTCGCCTCTGGAGAGTGCGAGACTCGAATTCCCAAAGTTGGAGTCCCCGCGTGAGTGGAATTTATCCGTAGACACGTACTCGCGAGTCCTCGAGTATCTTTCTCTCCCTTTCTCTCCCCCTGCATGGCTTTCTCGCATGTTCTTGCTCCACCGGCGAAACTATTCGACGTTCGTCTCTGCTTCGTCAGAGGACCCGAGTCAAGGTGGAAACCAAGATTACTTTGATGACTTTGCGAGGCGTTCCTGACACCAGCGAACTTCTCTTAACCTCTCACCCTCTCCCTCTCTCTCCTCTCGCTTCTTCCTACACCTTTTCTCTCCGCGCGGTTGTCGTCGTCTTCTGCTATGACATATTGCAGGAGATGAAACTGCGAACGTGCATGTCGAGCTTTCACATTGTTCCCAAGAATTTCCTCTCGCAGTGTGATGAAACTTGACGATTTTGTAATTCAACGTTGCACATCTTTCGTGCCTGCCATTTTGCCTTGCAGCTTATACTCTGGATCACGAAAAGCTTTCATTTTCATAGCTCATGACAAAGCATCGCGATGTGAAGAATTTTTGGCCCCGTTAACGTTCCTTGGCCAGCGAGAAAAAATTTATCACGTAACATAATTTGTGCGCCAAAGTATGGCAAATTTAATTAGCATGAATAAGCATTTTCCTTGTTTACTTATCGAAATAATTAACGTGAAATTTGTCGAACTCGTGGGTAAGTAAATTCTGTACAATTGAACAATTTTACGTTACGATAAACGTTTCCGTTAATATTCATAAATGAACCATGGCAATTAGGAAAGAGGAGGATATAATTTTGCCTAGTATTCTAGCAGCAATTAACCACTTTCGAGTCTACCAGCCCTTTCGCATGATGGGGTATGTGTGTGGAGTGAAAGGGGTTGGTTTTCAGTGAACGAAGCTGCAAGGGTAGTTTTGCTCGTTCTCTGGAATAGAAGGAAGAGAGTGTGCGGAGAATTTCAACCCTCACGATTTTCCGTGCCATCATTGTTGCACGGGGTTGCGATAGGGGAGGATTTTGGCTCCAGGGGCTAAATAGGCGCGGTCGAGGCTCCAGCATTTGGCCAACTGGTATTGATCCGTCCGGGATGCCACGGGGAACAAGGGTGGGGCTCTCTGAGAGGGGTTGTTTTCAACCCCTCTCCGAAGCTCTGGCACTGCAAGGAACGCACGAAGCGTTGCCATTGGTCGGAGCAAGGGAAGATGGCCGACCGTGCTTCTTCTCGAACACGTACCGCAAACGTGACGCTTCGCATATACAGTCACGATGGACGTTCGTCGAGAAAGGCGAGGCTTGCCGGAACGTTCCCGTCCTATTTTTTCCTCCTCTCCATTTTTTTCTCTTCGGTTCCTTCTTCACCATTCTCTCTTTTCATCCCCGCATGTGTTCCGCTTGCACAAGCTCACAGCCCCGAGAGAAATGAGCCATACCCCTTAACTCTTTCCTGCGTGTTTCGAGGACGGCTTTTCTCCTTAACTCCCCCGCGTGGCTCCCCTGGAAATCCCTTCGTTCACCCTTCGGCGTATAAAACACGAGACGCGGGGGTGTGCACACCCAGCGAACGGGTGAACCCCACACATATACGTTTCAATGCGCTCCAACGTTTTTTTCTTCTTCTCCCTCGTCTTCCTCCCTCCTCTTCGTTACCCTCGAACTTATACTCTCATTTCGTTTTTTCTTCCTTTTTTTTTCTTCCTTTCTTCTTTTCTTTATCGAACGAGAGTGCGAGCTTCGTTTCTTTTACTCCCTTTTTTGTTCCTTCTCCTTTCTTCTGCTCTCGCTTCCTCTTGCATTCTTTTTATATACGGAGATAGAGAGCGCAGTGCGCGATCCGCGTGTCCAAGCGAACTGCAGCTTTTTGCGAAATTTATTACAGCGATATATTCACATCCATTAGATGCCTCGCTTCTTTCTCGCTAAGTGCACTCTTTTTCCACCGAGATCCCGGAATCCGTGACCCATTACACCGCTTCTTCTTTTTCATTCAGAGTTTTTACTTTTTTTTGTTCTTTCCTCGAGCTCCTCCGCTTTACTCTTTCGGTACTCGCCGTGCGGATAGCTTTTTGCGATATTACTCTTTTCGCTCTAACGTTCACTCGAATATTTCCCACTTCCTTTTGGACAGGTCTGGATTTAATGAACACCTCGAGGAAACTTTATTTTATGCAGAGCTCGTGAAAAAAATAAATAAAAGATTTTCACATAAAAATGTCTCTTTGTTTTAACAGACAAAAGGTGATGAATCGTATACTTTCTTGGAAATCACTGATTTATTGACTCAATAAAGACAAGTTTAGATTTTTAACTACCCTCCGAACTTGTTGAATTATTTATGCCTCTTAATTGCACGTTAAGAGATATAAAAGTCTCATTTTTATTACCTTTTCGAC
Source organism: Diadegma fenestrale (assembly GCA_037043255.1). Classification (NCBI taxonomy): domain Eukaryota; kingdom Metazoa; phylum Arthropoda; class Insecta; order Hymenoptera; family Ichneumonidae; genus Diadegma; species Diadegma fenestrale. The sequence continues at coordinate 7,761,601 of CM073315.1, forward strand.
ACCTGCTCTCATTAATCCGTGATGGATAACGATCAGCGACACCGGCCAAGCCTTTTTATCATTATCTTTGCTCCTTATTTTCTTTTTCAATGTCGCCAAATCGTTTCTTCAAATCGAGCTTACGATTAGGGAATGAAAAATACTTTTGTCAATTGAAACTAATGGTCGGGACATTAGCGAAGAATTGTCAGCGGTATACAGGCGATATAACGTTGAGAGACCATAAACTTGTCGTACTTACGCGCTCAGATACCTGAAGAAACCACCCTCTCCCTCTCTCTCTCTCTCTTTTTATCTCCCTCTCAGTACGCTCGATCGGTTCTTTGTATATGTCACAATTCTCTCTCTCAACTGCCTCTTCACCCCTGCAAACTCGTCAAAAGCTCTCCATCTCTCGTTTGCTACCATATACAGCCCGTAACTATACGCGCCAATAAGCCACTCACGTTCTCATACCTATACAACACTCGAGATGGATTTCACCGGCCATTTTTTTTTTATCTTTCAATTCACCGCCTTGACACTTATTTTTCTGCTTTCTCGTCGTCGCGAATCGTTTTTCGTAGCTCACTCTGCGAAACGAACTCGCTCTACGGGTGAATAGTTTCTTCGTCCTTTCCGTTTTTATAATTTGCTCCTTTTTTTTTATGGGAAACGCCTCGGAAAAGATTGTGATTGTAACGTGTCAAAACGTGAAGTCTCCGAATGTGACTAAAAAACCTTCAATTCCTGGCGTTTTGGGGGAAAACTACAGGGAAAATTAAATTTATTCATCAAAGAAACTTTCATGCTCCGCTTTTCTTTCTTTGGCTCGCTCTGCCGGCCAGCAGATCTCTCTGGAACGCCGCGTTAAATCTCAACGCCTTTTCCTGCTCAAGGTTTACGGACATCGAAGGGCTGCAAAAAAAATCTACCCCTCGAGCTTGTTACTTCGGGGTCGTGACAAATTCAAGGCGAAACAACTCGTTAAGTTTCGTGTAAACAGTCTCGGAAGGGGTTGGGAATGATCTTTTTTTTTCGCATTTAACCTCGAAAAAGGGAAAGTCGAGGGTGTATTACAAGCTTCGGGCCATTCCCAAATATTTTACGGTCGATTCTACTTTTTTTTTCTTTCGACTACATTCTCGAACTATATCTCGCTCTTATTTTCTCAGTCGCAAGATTTTCTCATTAACAATAACACATAAAAACGACTTAAATCCTTTTAAATGGTAAAATTAAAATAAGTTGGTTTTTGGCTCTCGTAGTTCCCTGGAAATAGAAACGAAAATAGAGTTCCGCGATCATGCGAGCTTAAAGGAAGTTTCGACCGACGTGGAATAAAATTTTTGTAAAGAATGCGATCGCAAAAATAATAGAGTTTGGATGAACCTGCCGTCGTTGAATAATTCAAGCGCCAAAATTTGGGAGATTATTACAGACAAGTGTCTGAATTTTTAGGCGATTAAAGTCAAATATAGATCATTAAATTAGCACGGAAGCGTGAAAACGCGTGCGATGCGTTCCCACGTCGCGAGAACGTTTTAGAGTCACTCTTCGATCCTGATGGCACGCGCGAGTTCTCGAGAGTATGTGCGAGAGAAAGAGAGGAAGCAAGTTGGTAGTGCTCGTTCACTCTCGATTTCAACGTGCCTTTATTGCGCCTCTTAAATTCGCATTTATGAGCTCTTATGTTCTTTCTCTCTCTCACACTCTGGTCGACTCGGTGTGGAGCAAATTCTTGCCGTGTACTGTGCACTCTGATGTGCTTCCTTTTCTCCATTCTTCAATTCTTCCTCTCTTGGCATGTGTTGGCGTAAAGAGCTTGCATTTCTCTTGACTTTTCGAGAGTAAAACATATCGTGGAATCGTCGCTCTCTCTCTCTTCTCCTTTGTAGCCGACGATCCATGCATCAAAGTTTATACGCCCTTGCCATGCTCGAGACAAATCGACATCTCGAAGCAGAAATGACGGTTATAAATGTGATGGATGTCCAGCCACAAAATTCCCATCGTTAATTTACTCACGATGAATAATAACGATTATCATTTCGAAAAAAACCCCCATACGATTACAGGAGTCTTTGAGCACCTGTGTGTTAAACGTACAAACTATATTATTATTGCGGGTGTAAATTTTTTTATGAACTCTCTGGCATCGAAACACCGCCAATATTTCGTAAATACTCTTGTCCCAGACCGCCAACCAGACGAGTCAAGTTGAATGGCCCATTGTCTCAACGCGATAATGTTGCCGCTTGTTACGCCGTCGCGTTTTTACGTTCGCTGCTTGTAAAAATTCCTCCTTTTTTTATTTCGTGCTGTTTCGTTCGTGGTCGAAATGAATGAATGGCGAATTTTTGTCACACTTTCGATAACGCGGAATCCGCGGAGATCTTTATATCTGATTGACGATCGATTTGTCTTGTTTTCGTCGGGGACGATTTGCATTTTTTTTTTTTTACAGAATTGATTTCCGTATATTTTGCAATGTTGCTCTCGCTTCCCCGGGAGATTGTGATTTTTGAAAAACTTTGTTGTCGCCTCGCTTTTGCGTAAACTTTGATGCGAAATTTTGCAAGACCTCTCGTGGCCTCGAGCAGCACCGCGCTTGGCGAAATATGATCGACTATAAGTTATGGCTTTTTGAGAAACATTTTTTCTCCTTTGCTCTCTTTTCCTCGTAGGCTGTAGTGTGAATGAGACAAAAAACATACACGAAGAACTAATATTTAGCTTTCTCCACGACAGTTGGCTCGTGTGTCTGAGTTTTGTTCTTTTTTAATTTTTCTACGCATATACTTTGCGGCACTTATTAAGAGAGGCAGTAAAAAGTAATAAAAAATCATAAAACTCTCGTTGACGATTCTTTGTGCCTTCCCAAGTAGCCAAAGCCGCGGCTGTTTGAACAATTCACAGATTTCATCACGTGTATGTGATTATTTGGTAGCCCGCGATTAATTTCGGCCCCTCGAACTCAATTCTTACGACATACAAATTATCGTGTGTTAAAAGTGTAATTCTCGAGAATTATCCTTCCATTAAGACACCCATGAAACTCCATAGAAAATAATTCCATGGAGATTTATGAGAATATGGCGAAAATTTCATTTTTTAAACCCTAGAACGATGATCTTTTTTTTCACCCATTTCGGTGAACTGGGCTCGCGAATGACCCCAATAAAAAATTGAAAATTTTTTAACTCCGGTGAAAATTAACGAAAGGGGCTGATTCCTTTCGTTTTTTAATGATGGATCGCGTAAGCCTCGGGCAATTTTGCTCTGGGCAGTGCCAAAATGAGTAAAAAGTGCGGAAAAATGATTTTAAAAAAATGGGAAAACTAAGGGAGAAAGGGCGAGGGATTCCTGGGGTCGTTTTCGAGCCCCGGTTGCCGTTCTAGGGTTAAATCCCGTTGCGCAATCGACTCGCAGTATGAGGCCTGATGTCACGATCAACAATAAAGTGTGCTGGGCGCCAATATATTTCAACCCAGCTCGAATCTGGGTTCGTAGTTGAGCGAGATTCGCGAATCGTGTCAGCTGTGCTTTTTGGATGATTGAGACCAACGTACGCCCTCGCGAGCCATTATAATGGCGTATGCACCTTCTGGCATCGACACAGAGATACGTATATGTATGTTACGTGCAGGCACAGGATGGAAATAATGTTCGTCGTGCAAAACGCGATGTTCTGCTTCAGGACTGCACGTACAGGCTGTATGCGTGCATTTTGTGCTGGTTTTGGACACGGCGTCTCTCTGTTGGCAATGGATCTCCGCCGCAGTGGAGCTCCACAGCAGAGATCTGCTACGAATCGGTCTCTCGCTTAATTTTGAAACGCGCCCGGCAACTAAATGGGTTTAACGAGAATTCGAGGGAATAAGAGAGGGCGTGAGGGTAATAAATATATATGTGTATGTACGAAAGGAGGGAAACGAGAGATACGTCCGTCCTTCTCAGTCCGGTCATGATGCAAACACGCGGTGGCTTTCGCGGCGAGAAATATATCTATACAAGTCTACACACGTGCAGTTACGAGCACCAGAGGCTCAATTAAGATATCGGACATTCTCGTTTTCTCGTGGGCTGAGCCCCGCACGAAAAACGGTTCTCCCTCGCAAACTCCCCGCGCACCATCCAACCAATCGACGAAATTGATGCTGGACCTGCTCGTATCTCCAACTTTCCGCTTTATTTCATCCTTCCCATCCCTTTTTTGTCGTGCTCTTCGCTCTCGCGATAGAGAAGCCGCGCTTCTGCTCCTGCGGGGAGGAACATTCCCACAATGTCCCACATGAAAGAATTTCTTAATGGTGTTCTCGTCCCGGTGAATAATAACGAAAAAAAAAAAAAACCATAACCGCCTCCAAGGCGACCCTCGACACGTTCTTTCGTAAAATCACGAATGTTTCTTCGTTTAATTACGAGAATCCGCAAATTTCGAAAGTCCTGCCCCTCGAGCTCGAGCCAACTTACCACTCGCAACGATTGAGATGTCTGATAGGTTTTTTTTAACGATGAAAAATGGCGTCCGGCTTAACCTTACGACCGCCTTCGCCATCGCGTACATCATGTCCACATTATTAGCTTTATATTCCGAGAGCGGGCTCGTTTCATCCGTCATATTTATATAACCCAACTAGCCCATGGGACCAATCAAATTTATCTGCTTTTCCATACATTGTTCCCACTGTACAAACACTGAGACAATTTAATACTGACGCTTCGTGGCGTGAGATCCATCTATCCGATAATGAGCACCGAAGGGAAGAGACGATTAATACAAAAACCTCTCGCTCATCGGCTTACGCAGTTTCATTATCTTTGGAGCTCGCACCGCACTGGTACACTTTCCTCCGCGAGTTACGATCGACGATTACCATTCGTAGGGACGAGCAAGAAAATAAACAGGAGATGAAAAATATTCGTCGACCCCGCCCAAATTTACCCTGCCTACGATGCGGTCACCCTTGCTCTTTCCGGATCTCGCTTTTATTGACAAAAGCAGCCCCCATTTTCTTTCTCTTCATCACTTTATTCATCCGCTTCATTGTTATGATTATTATTTTTATTATTAAACACGCCAACTAGAGTAATGATATTAATCTTGTCTAAGCCGAATCCTCCTCTCCAAATACAGATCCGTGAGAAAAGCCTCCGTCGAATTCCCCTCGAGGCAATATCGTCCAATCATGTTCGTCCAATGAAGATTCCAGCGAGAGCCTCTGGTTAGCGTTGCCCCCAAATAAGAAGGGTAAAGTACAGGGCAAGGCGCGAAGAAAAAGTTTTCTGAGAGGATAGTGACACGTCCTACATTCGCCATAATATATTATACGAGAGACATCTCGGATCATCGAATCCAACCATAACGCGGTGACCCCCATCCAACCACAAGCCTGAACCCTAAAATGTATTGGCTGGGAGACCATCGTCGATATATCATGCACGATAAAATATTTTGGCTCTCGCGTGTCTCCACGAACAATATCCATTTTCGTGGGAAAATACAATACTCGCTTGATACGTTGCTCTTTTTTTTTTACGCTGTCGTCTCTTCTCGAGCGAGGAAAGTCAATGCCTAATAGCCCCGGATTTACGCGTTCAAGAAGTTGTTGAAATGATAATCTCAGGGCGTGAGGGCAACGAAAAAATCTCATGAAATTGGATACTAGAGGAGGCTGAATGGCGACTTCCGGGAACATTTGCCGTTGCAGCGAGCTCGCGGTGAATCGCGCGGTATACAGCGTGTTCGGAGCTCGAGGCAGCGAAGACAGGAGATCGTGCATATCCTTTTTTCTTCGACTTTTTTTGCTGCTGCAAAGCTATACACGTTGCCGCTCTCCCTTCAGTCCGCAAATCTTTGCTCCTGAGCTCCTGCTTCCTCGCGGTTGCGGGAACCGTTCTCCAGCATCCCAGCAACAATTATTATTATCGTTGAAATGAAGTACGCGATTTTCCTCAAAGCGGAATGTACAAAAGTAAAAAAAAAGAGTGAAAAATATAGATATCTTGACGTTGGAGAATCCTGCCGCAAAGGTACATGATTTCTACCGCGTTGGTTGCCCCGCATCTTCCTTTTTCTCCCTCCCAAGCAATATGGCGGTAAGAGCGCTCGAGCTAAACGTTTCCCAGAGAGGAAAGAGCTCAATCAATGTCGGACCTTTGTCTCCCCGCACGGTCAGCCTCAGTTTTGTTCACTGCGCGTGTATTACGCCGCGACTTACATGTATTTGTATATTTCTTTTGCTATGGGGTAAAGAAACTGTGGGTGCGAGAACGAAACGGAAAAGAAGAAGAAGATGAAACGAGGGGGGCATGAGGAGGCGGGCGAGAGCGAATATGCGCGAGCGAGGGATGAGGAAATGGGAGATAAAGGAGGACGCTAAGAAAAAAGTATATACTGTGCTATAAACCAATGAGGTACTGAAAGCCGAGAGTGGCGAGCTTAGTGACTCAATCGGCAATTTCTCGTCCCTCTTCGTCCCATTTCCTCCGCCTCACTAAGTCTTTCTGTCTTTTTCACGGGGTCTCTTTCTTTAGGACATAGTTATATCGCTCATTTCTCTCGTTGGGCAATCACAGCTTCCCCCGGTTTCGCTGGCAATGACACGATCTCGCTCCGCGGGAAATAATTCACTCGTTTCTTCTCGACCTCTTTTTTCTCTCCTTTTTTCCAATCGGTCCTGTCGCAATCTCAAACTCTTCGCATTTCATAAAAAATCCACATTTTACGCACGTATCATTTTTTTTTTTGCAGATTGCATTATTTTATGTAGAAAAATGAACGACGCAGACTCGTGCATTATCCAAATGGCTAAAACGTCGATTTGCCTAGCGAAATACGCGAGCTATTGTCTCTGGCAAAGGAATTAACGTACGTACATATGGCCGCAGGTGCTTTTGCAACAGACCGATACGTACAGTCGGTTCGTACAGAAGGTCTACCATATGGTTTGGCCAGGTACACAGAGAGGAATACTAATACACTTTGATGGGAGAGAGAAAGAGAGATAGGGAGGTGGGCGCCTGATTGGCTTGCGGTACGTTCAGCTCCATCCTACTGTTATGGCGTATGGTAGAGGGAATAAGCTCGCGAGCGTGAGGAAGAGCGAGAGGCAAGAAAAGTCGAGAGCGAAGGTAAAGAGTATGGTGGAGAGAGGGAGAGGAGATTAAAGAAAAAAGGCGAGATGATATGGTAGCGAGAACAGACCAAGAACTCGTGAACCAAGAACTCAAGACGCGAGTTAGTTCGCTGCTTAGTTCGCTCTTGCTCCTTCTCTCATAAATATATACATTTATATATATATATATATGAGCACACGCACACTGTTTTGAACATAGTAATTCTCGTTGGCCTCATCTCTCCTCATTTTCCGTCCCTCTCGCTTCTTTTTTTCTTGTTCTTTTTCGCTCTATCTCTCTCCACCGCTCCTCCTCATTCATATTCCCTTCTCATTTTTTCTCTCTCGAGCACGTTCTTCAACGTCTTTGGTCTCTCTGATTCTTGGTCGACGCACTCGTCGTCATCATCGTCGTCGTCGTCGTCATCCTCATCGTCGTACACCAACGTCCTCCTCTCGCAATCCCTTCAACCTGTACACACGCCGCAACCTTCCAGTAAAAATCTTATCCTCTTCCTTTTTTTCCTCGCTTCCTCTCATTCTCTCTTTCGCGCTCATTTTGCACTCTGGCAAACTATTGCTGAGCTCTGCCAAGCTTTGGCAGCCGCCATCGCTACCAGCAAACATCGCTCGAGTCCACCGTTCACGAGGGAGTGAGAGAAGCTAGTCTTGCCAGCCCCAGAGTGTATTTCTGTTCGTAGAATCGTGCCTGCCGCGTATACACGCCATTATACTTGTAATACAGTAGTGGAGCTCGCGTGAGCCTGCTCTCGAGTGTTTAATGTTAGGTGCGTACCTCGAGCTCTTGTGCGCGACTTTATTCCCGATCGCCGAGAAAATACACGCCGGAAAATTCAGTGAAACAAAAAACCACCGTTTTGTGTACGTCCAGTTTGACCTTTTTCTACATATATATTTCTTCGTTCTCCACCAATCAAGTGTTTCGTTAGTGTCTCATCGTCACGTTGCGTGATCATTTCGAGAGATCCATTTTCCTTCGTTACAAAATGACTTTTATCGACTTTCCTTTCACCCTACGAACCCCTCGTACTTTTTACACGCATTCCAGGAAAAATGCTCACTCTGCGTGACCGCTGACCCCCTCGTACTCAACTCCGAGCACTACTTTTCTCGATTACTCCATTTGTCCTTTCCCATCGAACCGCCCTCACTCTCTTCGCGGTGTCCTCTTCTTGGACACGCACTTTCATCGATCCTTACAACGCGAGTGCCACATTGACATCGCTCTCGAACATTGTGACATTTCCGAAACTCCTTGCAACGTGTCATTCCCCTGGGTCGCTCATCAGTGCGAGTTCCGTATATCGATCGCTGATCGCCAGTTCACGGTGACGTCATACTCAGTGCATCTTGTTTTCCGGTACCGACAAAAGTGAACAAAACCACCGCGACTCAACGCTCGTTTTTCGACGCTTTACCGTTAACCTCATTTTTTTTTTCTTCAACTTTTTCTCCTCCGCGTGCTCGAGCACTTTCCAGGTGCATGTGCATTATACAAATCGAAGCGTACTCCGCGAGCCTTATTCTCAAGCTCGCATATTATCAGCTCTTGGAAGGGTTAACCGCGTGTGAGGAGAGAGAAAGAGAGAAAAAAAGCAACCAAGCTCACACGCTTTCGTACACCGCACACGAAACTCTCCTCGCATCGATCGCGAAACAGTTGTTCCTTAAACACGATGAGGCCGACGAGAGAGTGGTGTACCAGTGACCATCCAAAGTTCGCGTCGGTACCCCAAAGCCGCGGGCATATATATTACGGTCTCCATGAACAAGTGCAATTTCCCCTTCTTTATTGACTCGTTAATTTTGGATTAAACCATCACACGCTTTCGCACGACGCGTATCGTCTTTTTAGAGAGAATGCATCGCTCGCTTGTTGAATTTCCTGAATACTGGTTCATCGCAAATCGGACTACTGCAACGTCGAATTTCAATAATGGAATAATTGACGATAAATGAAAAAACAATCTCGTCGAAATGCATTAATCGAGCAATTATTAGAATTTTTTAATTCTGTTGCCAGTGAAAAAAGTTCCTCGATCACTGAGTCCGCTTCTCGTCTTAGTTTTTCGTGCCGTCGGGACGAGAACTTTGTGTGTTTTTGAAAGCGTTTTCATTAATTTTTTACTCACACGAGATCAAAGTGACTACGCAAACAATGTGTCGCGCATTTATCGGCGTGAAATTTCTAGAAACTGTCGCGATCCATGTCCCGGAAAAACGACGTCGTCGCCCAAGACAGTGGCAAAGAAAAACACACGAATCCGTTGATTGTTTCAGTCACTGAGAAGCGAAGCATGGACTAGTCGAGTGGAAAGAAATAACGTGATATTTAAAAAATATCTGCGGTCATCGAGAAGCTGGGGAAGCATCCAGTTGATCAAGAAACGTCGAGTTCCGAGCGACTTTGTCGTCGTCAACGTCGATTCAACGGAGCGACCTCTCCGCCGCCATTACAGCCGCAAGGTGAGTCACTTTTACGACTTTCAATTGCACTATCCGCATATATATCCCCGTATATAGATTTGAACGCAATTGTGTCTCCTGGCGAATTGAACAATCCGCTCTTTCCATTTATTCCACTTCGAGACGTTTGCAAACGCGGGTGCCAAGTTTCCACTTGAATTGGCCTCGCTGGAACGAGATTTCATGCTTTTTTTTCCAATCTCCATTTCGATCTGTACCGTGACTGCTTCGTTACAATCGCCACGCATTATTCTACCGTGAGCTTGTTTAATTTCTCATTCCTTCGACGAAATCTCTTTTCCTTCCTCCATCCAAACAGTTTTTTAGATAGCAAGAGGGTAAAAAAAAATCCAACCGCACAGTTGCATTCTCAATTCAAAAAAATCCTTCAAATTTTCAAGCAGTCGATTAATCCGAGACAAATTTATTTACGAGCTTCTGAAAACAACAGAAATTCCCCTGAAAAACTCGATTTTGATCAACATCTCTACTTTTATGATCCTGCCCATTCAGAAACGAATTCTCCACCAGAATAATAAAAATGATAACATTGTACCATCCTCTTTACCAACCAGACCATCAAGTTTTGTTTATTTGTTTGCAATTAAATATCCGAAGAGATATAATTCAGCAAAGTTAATGTGCTGTTCAAAATTCGCATCGAAAATTCCTACGTCCTCGAATCACGCAGTACCGAGTCAAAGATTGGATGAAAAATATGTTGCCTCTGCTCAGTAAACGACCTCGTAGTGATATCCGACGTGGATATTAAAAAAATATACGAATATATGCCACAAGATCGTTGGAGAGCTTTATCGCCGGGCGAACATGGATCGAGACACCAAATAAATGATCGTTCCTCCCAAATACCACTGATAATTGGCCCACCGCGCATTCATTTAAATACGTACACGCTTACTCACCTACACAAGCGTGTATAGTGATACAAATTTATTTGTACGATGCAACATAGTTCTTCGGGCTTCATCGATATTAGACGGATCGAGTTATTTATGATTAAAGCAAAATAAAACAAGTATACGTCAGAAAAAAGTTATCCGTTGGAACGAGAGGCTTTTTTTTTGGAATCGCATACGATCTTCGTTAGTCCGACTCGAAAATTTCTTTCCTCCGAATCGAACGAAGCGGAGGGAGGACCAGATTGTGTGTCGAGATCCCAGCGCGTCTCTCATTAGTGATCCGAGATCATACGCACACGAAGACTCCGAGATTCTGGGCTGAAGAAAAAAATTAAATAAAACAGCGAAAGAGTTGATGCGAACGTTGCCATCGCGAAGAGCGAGCCACTATAAAGGGATGGGAGATTGGGAATCTCGTTTCTATATATGTGTTTGTGTACGTTCCGAGCCAACTATCAACGCGAGCAGTTCGTTTGGTTCCAGTTTTACGATCTTCTATCTGCTACACGTTCATATATCTGTAGGGAAAATATATAACAGATCGAGATTGTCTGTATCGGCGACTCAGACCACTCGGCCTCGTTTTTTTGTATTATTTCGTTTCATCAACTCTCGGCAGAAATATCGACTCCACCCATCGTGTCACCCACTCGTCTTTCCTCCATTCTTGTCCCCCTAGATTTGCACGCGAGATACGCGGCCCGAATGTCCACCTGCGATTCGATTCGATTATTCATGAGTTTTGTTGCGTTTTTTATATTAAACTCTGATCGACACTCCAAAAATAACGTTTGCATAAAAATTCATTCTTTTCTGTACGTAAAAATGATTGACTTTGGTCTCGAAAATGCGTCTCGTCGATTTCACATAAAGTGTTGCAGTCCACGAGAATGAAATATACTTTTTTCTACGAATGGAAGGCTCGGTGAGACTGACGAGTTGTGGTAAAGAAAAAAAAAGATCGCGAGAGAGACGGACGAGTCGGTTGTGCATAAAGTTTATAAAATAATGCCGCTATCTAAATTTTATCCACGTTCTTTTCTTTCGGCAATTCTCGCAGACTTTCATATGCGTGCATCGACCGATATGTCTGGAGAAAATATGGAGGCGACCATTTTGGTTTCGCGCGATGTATTCTTCCAACCGCGAGTCTTCCCCCGCATGTGGGTAGACGAGATTCTCCCTTCGGTCTCGCAAGGATCTCCGATGGAAATAAAATTCAGAATTTATGGAAACTCGAGCTTCAAGCTTTTTTTCCCTCTCTCGACAACCGAGAATCGTCTCGTCGACCTTTCTTATTTTTGATCCTCGTGTTTGCAAGCTTCGACGAACCCGATTCCGGAGGGTCTCGCATGATGGTTCACGGTTAATAGCTCGGAAGGAATTTAAAAAAAAAATGGGAAAATGTGCGCGCAAGGGGATGGAGAATTTTCAAGTTTTCACGAAAAAATTTTGCGTCTCAATCCCTCGGTGAGTTGAATGAGAGATCGGAGGATTCGTGAAAACTTGTATCGACGAAAATGAGAAGATTCGAGTCTGCGTGCGAACGAAAAATGGGAAAAAAAAGTGCAGAGTAAAAAAACGTCGCGTCCCGCGAGAGCAAGATCAGCATGGCTGCCGTCGGACGATGGCGCGCACGTATTTCACTCCCTCCGAGTGGAGAGATCGCTTGCTTCTTCCGTTGCTCTGCCCCGCCGAGGGGTCCACAAAACGTGACTTCCACGTCGAGAAGATCCTCGATTCGAAACGAGTCTTTTTCTGTCTCGGTCTTTCCTTCTCTCATCGCCATTCCGTCCTTTTTTTTCCAACTCCCTCGTCGTTTTGCAATCGGTCCAGAGTCCAACTTCGTCCCAAACGGCTCGACGAATGCGAACTCTCCAAGAATATACCCGAGAACAAGAAAGAGAGAAAGAGAGAGAGAGAGAGAGAGAGGGAATTGGCGACTCCGATAAACGATGGACCGGGTCGCCATCTTTGTCTCCGCGTCCCAACATCCATTCCATTTTTTTCTTTCCACATCTCATCGCCGTGCGTTTTGATTTTTGCCTTATCTCACGTATATTCCAGTTGTACATGCAGACGCCTTTATCGCAAAGATAAATCTGCCAATTACGCAGCTCAAGGCTATATATTTAAATCGCGATAAAAATTCCGTGAGTTAAAAATTCCTGAGGAAAATATCCGAAGCGAAAACTGAATTGAACGGGAATCCGATTTTGCCATATCGTTGGAACATTCCCTTTTCTCCTTGGAATAAATCCACCAGCGAGAAGCACTTTGTAAAATGTACAAAGTACGAAATGCGTGTCGGCAAAATTCCGAGGGCTTTAAAGACCGCGAGAGAGCAAAGTCCTCGAGACTTGCTTCGGGATAAAGGGAAGAGGGTGGCTCGCTCGTTCCAAAGGTTATTACACGTACGTATTTACGAGAGATCGAAGAGAAGTCCACCGGACACGAGATTTCCTCTTGCACAGAATGCATGCTGCACATACCGAGTGCATCCCTCCGCCTCCTCCCTCGACTCTCTTTCGTTTTACATATTTTTCGTTCCATCGGTGCTCCGCGCAAAACCGCGCAGCTTTGCACACGCGTTTCCGTCGTGATCTCTCATGCTGAGCATGTTGTAGTCACGAGGAAACGATCTTGCCAGCTTGCACATAGCCCCCGCGTGCATAAGTTCTGCAACCCCGATACGCCGAGAATGTAGCCGCGAGACTGAGAGCCAAGGATTTATTCGTGTCTGACAAACATAAAGGCTGATCTCCAACTTTTCTTCATACTTTTTGCGATGTCACTGACGACCTTTTGCGTTTTGGCCCAACTCTATATGTCGATCAGCATATATTTTCGGAGCAGAAATACGTGACGCGAGAAATTCGCTCTCGCGCGGCTGTGGTGCATGTTCCTTTCCACCTTCACCGCCCGCAGTATGTATTCTCGAGTTGCCATGTGGCGAAATATGTACGTACGGGTACATGACACAGAGACGGACGAGACACGTACACAAAAGCGAGTACACGAGTCTACGTGGCACTGCAACGCTCCGTCAGCCATTTTGAATTCCTACAACAAGTCAGAAGGTTTCTCGTCGTTGTCGACAACCTGTGTTTGGCAGGGCCGCGCCTCTCGACGACAGTAGAGAAAGAAAGAGCGAGCGCGGGTGTGTCCTTGCTCCGATCCGTTGTTTCCTTCTCGACGTCCAGATTCTTTTCTGCAGCCTCAAAAATCCTGACGGAATCGACTCTCCATTGGGCGAGATCGTTGGTCGCGCGATGTTGCAGCATCTCGGGAGCGAGTCTCGGATCAGATTTCATCTCCGTCGGTACCGCATACAAATCCATGTGGGCAGCTACGCGAACAGAAACATTCTTGTTCGCGCGAATATTGTTGCAGGTTTCATGTTTCCTAAAGAAACCGGAGACGCTCGGAAAAAATGCATTTTTTTTTCTCTCGTATTCTTAAAGAATGGTCCCGCAGATTTCTCACATCGATGAATCCGCGCGGACCAACGATATTTATTTCGCATCGGAATCAGCTTTTCTCGTACTCGGAAAAATTGTTTCGGTTTTTCGAAATTGATGTTAGTGGCTCGTAAAAAAATTTGAGTCGATATGAAAGGCAATATTCTCGCGGGCTTTCTATATGCAAAAACAAGTCGGTTGTCACGATGAAACACGTTTTACGAGGCAACGTCGTGAAAGCAAACTTACTATTAGAGGAATTTTGTACGTCCCTTTGGAATTATATGGATTTATGGACTCGCGATCAATCTGTTGGAGTGAAAACAAACCGAATTTAAAAGGCTGGTTCAACATCGCACCAACTCATTTATGCATGCACGTGTTTAAATTCTTTCTGGCAGAGAACACACCGAAGTGAGATTGCATCGAAGCAATTTCTTTGTATGTTCCACAAGCTATGAATATTATTAGGCAAAATGTATTTCTGTGTTGTTCGTGATAGCTCTCGTGATATTATCGGGCATAAGGAATCACCGGTATTAGCTGAACGTACCGGTCCCTGACATTTACTGTTGGGCTATTCTCTCACATACAAAAAGCAATATGGACGAGAGAGAGAGAGACAAAGAATGATTTCTCGATCCAGTCGCACAAAGACTGTCGAGCTATCGGCGGCACGAACCAAGAATTTCCGATAATTAGACTCGAGTCGAACGCGCATGCAATTCCACAGCGAAATTTGCTTCCCTGCATCCATTTATACATTCGCAATCATTGCTCAGAGTCACAACGACGTATTTACGTTATTTCGTAAGCTGAGCCGCGAGGAACTTTGCGCCCTTTACCGCGTTCCAACGCTCGATCCACTAGACACGAGTTTAGAAACCGATCTCACTGCTGGGTCGATTGAGTAACGACGCCAGCATCTACAATTTACGGCGAATACGAGCCGGTGGACGCAGGATTGCCTCGCCATTCATAATAGCACAGTCGGTAAGATTGCATACGTATACAATGTTGCAAACTCCTGATTCAACATTCACCAAGCCCAGACAGTCTCAAGCAATTTGTTTCCACCAGCATAGTTTTTTTTTTTTGTCTACTTCGCTTTTCTCTGCGAACTCACGGCGAATATTCTTCTTGCGACTGCTGTAGCAACCAGCACGGGTTGTAACGACTGTTGAATCAATAAAAGACCCGCGACGTGCACTTTCCACGACCTTCGATTTTCTCAGGCCTCACAAACCTCGGAGAATAGTCTCTCCTTAAAAGGGTCATTATTGGGACGAAAAAAAAACATCAGGCGCGTCCTTTGAGCTCAACATTTGTCGGGAACGGTCGAAATCTTGCAAGGAAACGTCGCCCTCACGTTCTTAGATCATTTTTCTTCTTCCATTTGGCAACAAAACTCCCATGAACCTTGGCTTTCTTCTCAACCGCCATCGCAACGGGCGTTGCCTATTTTTGTACATATTTTTTAACGTCATTTGCAAGATGGCTCGGTGGGTTTTGATAAGCCTCTTGAAATCATGGAGAGAGATCGTCGAGAGTTCAGTGAACTCTTTCGATCCACTTGACTCCTTGAATATTCAAGAGTCAAAAACTGGTCGCGGGTACATCGAGGAGAATTTTTTTCACACTGAATGTACTTTGAGGCAGACTCACTCGTCCATGCGCGGCACAATAAATCTGAAAAGCAATAACGTGGAAGTAATGACTAAAAAATTCATCCTCAAAAAGCTCCACTTGGAGCTCGCAATTGATTTTATGAAAATTTGATCCTCCATAACTTTTTTCTCGGCCGAATGAAATGATCTGCAGTTCGAAATCGTTCCAGTCAATTTTGCAAACAATAAACCAAGATGAATAAAGTTTTTTCCATCGCACGAGGCTTCTTCAGTTTTTATGTCGGCAATTTTGTTGTTACGTCGACGAGGAAGTTTTCGCTTTGACATTCACCAAGATTGACCGTTTTAACGACTCTACCCACTTTTCAAAGTCTGCATCAGGATCTTAAAGAAGAAAAAAAAAGATCGAGTATGACTCGCTGCCAGCTAGACCTCCGGCTTCGAGTACCTGCTTCTTTGCCCGCTCGCACATACACGTTACGCCGCAGTAACTAATTATCCCATTGCCCCTTTCGTTTATGGAGATTCCGGCCGTGCTCATCGAACATGCAACAAGCTCCACCGATCGACTCTCCTCGAACTAACCCTTGCCTCTGGTTTCTATGATCTTCCCCATGTCCGCATCAACCTGGTGGTTCGAACTCTCCTTATTATTGTTATATATTTACTAGACGGTCATTATACGTGCCAGGCATACGGCTAAGACGTTTATATGCCGAGCTTAGCTATGACAGCTGAACAGTTGCATGTCGATCTGGCAATGTCTTTCCAAACACATAAAACCAACGAAAAATAATCCTGTTCGATGTACACGATTTGTATACATTTCGGGGAATCAAATTAAAATCAATTTCTACACTGAAAAGACAATTTTGTTGGAAAATATCGATATTTTGTTGGATAAGTTCGACTAAACGTTTTTTTCGAAGAATCACAAAAATGTTGTCATTGCAGCGAGAAATTTTCTAGCAAGTCTCTTCGAAAAGTCAAATTTTGTCATTGCAATCGTAAATTTTGCCGATAGTTCCGTTAGCAATCAAAAATATTGTCAATATTACGAAATTTTTCAAATTATTCAAAAATATTTAGTTTACCGTGTTTAAAAAAATGTCGACGTTTTTTTTTTTACAAAATTTAATGTTTTTTTTCTAGCATGTAACGTCCCTTTGAAAATATCGGTTCCCGTTTAACGAATTACTCATTGTGTAAAAACGTTTTATAAACTTTGTCGAAATTGAAAAAACGTGAACTCGAGACTTTCGATCGAAACGAATGACGTAACTTTTCGGTTTCTTTTGTTTATGTCGGAATAAGTCTGACAAATTTATCACGCCACGCGTCTCCTTCTTTCTTGACGACTCTTTTTTCCCCTTCCAACTTTCAATTCTCTTGGAAGAAATAACTTTTCATCTTGCACAAAGCCAGTCACCCTCTTATTTATACACCGCTTTCGTTATTACTGCAAACGCATAACAAACCCCCTTTGATCCACGAGTGGTCAGAACTTTATATGTTTCTATTATTCATACATGTGAGCTCCGGAAACGATACTCGTTCACGCAACTTCAACTCGATCTTGTATAAAAATCGTACGCGAGGGGTAAAAATGGTTGCAACCCTCCCATTTTTTCTGCTGCTCGTGTTCAACGATTTAATCCTGAAATGGACATTGACGAATTTATGGGTTTCCTTCTTAAAGTGTATCGAAAATATCATCAAACTTTGATGCATTTTTTGGTACGAAAATTCCACGAGAAAAATCAATTATTTTAATTATTACGAATTAAGAATTCATTTATTATTTTTTTATGGGGTTCCATGGATTGAGAATTTTTTCTGGTTAACAAAGAGTTTCTATGGGCATAACAAAAAAGTTTCTTCGATTTTGTTGCTTTATGGAAATGTTGGATCTTGCGTAGCCAAAACGATAAACGTCATCGAGGATTTACGCTCGAATACATAGTGTTGCGGAATATAATACGCTTTTATTCGAAAAACAGTCGATTTCGTTGTTACTCTCTGAAATTTCCCTACCGACCGACGGCCTCGCGTCAGAGTTCTTCATCGCCCTTTAAGCACGAGAAACTACTTCAGCCACTAGTTTTCGTTGCTCGGTCACAGATGCCGCGATGCTCGGCCTCGCTATACCATCGACGTTCCGGACAGCATGGGCACTCAAGGGACAGAGAGTCTTCCAATGGAAAAAAAATGAAAGATTTTTTTCTAAATCGGCGTTTTACCGAGCGCAGAATTTTTTTTTAGAGATTACTCGAGCATTTTCATGGGGATTAGCATCAAATTTGCCAAAGAAAAGTTTTGCATTCGAAATTATTTTCGCGACTTTGACATTGAGTAGAAATCGTACTGAATTTTGTTATTTTATTATTTTTGTTTCGACAAAAGTGGATCGAATACGAATTTCCATACGATTCTCGATTTTTACTATAAAATTTACGTTAATTTTATTTTTTTTGGTCAAATCAGAAAATTGAAAAACTGAAAATGAAATGAGAAATGTGAAGAGCCACGGTATTAGGCATGGAATTTTCCATATTTTACTGTTGCCACCGTCCGAGCGCTTAATTTACGTTCTGAAAAAAATATGCCATTTCGAATAAAACTCTCGGCTTTTTTTTGTATTCGCGCCTTCATTAGCGTTTCTTTTTTTCATCACGTAACTGCGTCGCCCCTCGAGGTGTTTAGAGTAAAAAGAAATTGAGCTTCCTGCCCCATCTCTCAGGCTGGCGATTCTTTAACTACGGAAGAAAAAGTTGTTCGGCTCCCGCCCATCCGGTGAGGTAAAAAGGAAAACTCAAGTTGGTCGAAAGAGTCGAAGCTGATGGAGAAAAGCAGAGGGAAGCTCCACCCCAAGCATCTTTGGCCTTTCCCATCCTCTGACGACCCCTTCGAGCGACCCCCAACAAGCATCGCCACGCAACCTTCCATTATTCTTACACACAGATATATAGATTGCGGGGAAAATCCTCCCCTGGGTTTTTTGGAATGGCGCGTACGTGCCCGACATACCACTCCCGACTCGTTGGCTGTTTACCAAAAATATTTCTTTTTCTTCCACCTCCAAGCTCCGTCGAAACTCTCGGCTTTCCTCCGCACCCCGAGGCACCAATATCTTTCCTCTCTCCCTCCCAACGCTTTTGCTTATCTCAGATTGGACCTCGACACAACGAGACTTTTTTTTTATATCGCAGTGAAAAAAACATTTTCCGAATGGAATATGTATAGCTTTGCCGAGAGTGTGGCTGGCTTGCGTCATGCTTTCTTGGAAATGAATTCCCGACCATTTTTCCATGCTCCATCGTCCAATGCTGCGATATGAAATTTAATCAGAAAACCGGAGCAAAAAAGTACTGTGTCCAGTCGATCGAAAAATACACGGAAATTTCCTTTACTTTGGATGATTATTTAGAATATCCCACGAATTTGTGGATCTTCCATTAGGTGATCGATTTTTTTTATTAGATTAAATGACTAATAATTCATTCAACACCTCAATACGAGGGCTGTGCCTGGTTTTTACGTGCAAAATTAACTTCTGTCGTCCCAATCACATTCCGAAATGCTTCCCTTCATTTTATACTCTCTGGGAATTTCGCTCGAGCAAACTGAAAGTGACTGAGTTGTTTTTTTTTCTACTACGATGTGCAGGAAAGCTCTGCTCATAGTTTTTGCTACACGTCGTCCTGCTGCGGCATTCAAACGAGGCACACTGCTAAACTATCAAAGACATCATACACCACTCGCGTTATGTATATAACCAGCGAGGAACGATCGTGCAACAAGTGTGAAAGAACGTTATTGCCCTATTTCACGACTATTTCGCTCGTAGAGTGCGACGTAAAAAGTTAATCGACCCGGTTAGCGCGAGATAGGTACAGCCGACCATCAGTTTTGTCGACCCTTTTGCTTTTTTCACGTCTCTCTTAACATCGCCACATAACAAACTATGTTTGACGCATGTCGTTGCGTTTCTCGCGTACGGCGCGATTGGACTTTCCGCAGGCATGGACTGTACAAAAAAAAAACGCGACATCGTGCTTAAGATTCTTCGTTTCGTTTCAATTAGTCGTTAAACGCTTGAACGTGTGGCATTGTTGTCTCGCGTGCGTGTGCAAGTGGTCGATTGACGCAGAGACTCGAAACATCGATATTTGAAACTTACTGGACCCTTCAATTTTTTTTAGTCTGCCACGTAATCAGCTTTGTTCAGTGTCTGGACCGAAATATCCATGGACCAAAAATGCGGACCAAGGGTGGTCGAAAAAACGTCACGGTTCGGGGCCTGACAAGTTTATCTATTTATACGTTTGCCTCGGATAGATGGTTGGCAAGTGAAATCGCTCGAAGGAATTTTGAGTGTCAGCCAGAACTCTGAGAGCTTTTTTTTCTTCATCGAATCGCTCGTTTTCCCTGTTTGTCCGAGAGTCGCATGAGTCACTATGTCCCGAAGGGTGTTGGTTAATCTCACATTTAAGTGGATTTGAAGTAGGGTTGATGAATGCATTTGATTCATACATATTTCTACATGAGAGGGTGTCCACTTCGAGAGCCCCGTTTCACGCCCTCGTAACGTTCATCCCTTGGGCACATGCAATTTATTGGGAAATTCACGATTGCCTGAAAAATTGACTCTCCAGCGTCGGCAGCCAAAATAAAACGTATCGATTTATTTAGTTTTTTTCTTATTTAGCTGTCGAATGAAAAAATAACGATAAATTCCCCATTTTGCACGAGAAGGAAAATGTTTTTTAACGTAAACAAAAAGGGATTAAAGTTTTGTCAAATAGGACACGACCACCATCCCTCGCTTTCCACGTATCCCAACAATCCCGAAAGCACATGAAAGGTTCTCGCGAGAAAGCGGAGAATCCCGTCGGGGCTCATGAGGAATAGAAGGAGAGCGAGATGGAGATAATAAAGACGAACGCGAGAAGCGACGATATAACAGAGGAGGGAGTTGAAACTCATTAAGTTAAATTGTCTCTCAGGATGAGCTCCCTTAATGACTTGGATTCTCGTCCATCTTTTTTCCTCTCGATCTTTCTCTCTCTAGGATGGAGCTCCGATTCTCTCATCTTCTGGTCGTTCGATGCTTTGCCTTCATCTCTCGTTCTCCATTCGCTAAATCTCGTCTTTTAATGTTTCTGAACCAATAGCTTTAACTTCATTTACATTTAGCAGATAAAATAGCCAACTCGCCCACTCATTCCCAAGTTTCATTCAAGAATCGTACGTTTATTTTTATTCCCATTAAATCTTCGATCTCTCGCGATGTGAATTGCCAAATTTCGTCATTGTGTTTGCGCAATTTCAAGATCGCAATAAAAAATCAATTTTAATCGAATTTTTTCAATTTTTTAAGCAAAATTTTCGATATTTCATCATTTATCAGAGATTTTTTTTACGAAATTCAAATTTCCTCGTACTACTCGCACCGGAATACGTATTTCCAGGCACATGAGAATGACTATATACGTAGAGCGATAGGATCCCGGTGATGAGATTGGCAGGAGTTGGAAAAGGTAGGGAATATGTTGATAGGGTCGGAAAGCAAGATGGGGTGTGGCACGGAGGGTGCGTTCTGTTATGGCAAGAGTACATCGACGCCGAGGGGTAAAGGGCGTCCTCTAAATATGCTAATACCTTCATCGTGCGAGGTAATGAGTTCCTTCGGGCTTGCCTTCCTCTAGGAAACCTGTGTCTGCAAATATAGATGTATCTGCTTTTAGTTTGATCCGCCGTCGGGCTACTATGCATACATATTCGCAAGCCATAAACACAAGTCAGATCGCTGTATACAACGTGGATGACGAGATGCATACTAGAAGCTTCATTCCTCGCTCTCTCTCTTTGCCTCCTTCTCATTTCCTTTCCCCTCTCTTCCCTTCTTCGTCCTCCTTACACTCCAATCTCACTCTTCGATACCCTGAAACAACTCCGAGGCGGGATTCTGACGTTCTCGTCAGCGAGGGACATTTTCCCAGAGCTCTTGCCAATCCCAGCGACGATTGAGTGTTTACTGATGGATTTCGAGCCTCAAAACTCTTCCGATCATTTATCAGTCGGATTTAATTGCATTCGAGGCGAAAAAAACTCGTTTTAACGATGAATCGAAATTTGCTCGCTGAATGTTTCGAGTTCAGAGAAAAATTGGCAGAAACATGAAAAATATCGTTGGAAAATATTAGTTAAGAAGGAAAATGTCATGGAGGATTTTCTGGGGGGAGGATTATGATGAATAAATATGGCGGGGTGCCCAGCTGGCACAAAAATCAACTTCTATTAAGGGAGTTTGAGTTTTCCGGAAGAATAACAATGATGAAGCACATAATTCTAGTTTCTGGATGGCACATGGCATTGGTTACAGTTGAAAATGCATGAGAAGCTTGAGCGTAGCTTCGGTAAAATAAACGCCGAGTTAAAAAACATTTATCTAGCAAGGGCAGCAAAAAAGTTAATCCAGGAAGACGGAGCGAGACCAGCTGAATTTTCTCATCCCCTCGGGTCAATCTCTCTCGTAATTTCCGCACATTCAACATGCGGGCTCGCTCACTATGGCGTCAGCCATCATTCTCTTGCGCCGAGCTCCCCCTTCGCCATTGCAACCAAAAGCCGCGCGCTCAAACTCTCTCGTCCTCTCTCCCATTTCCCCTTTAACCCAAGGCTGCCGAGTCGTTCATCACATTTTCAATTTCCACCACGTTTCCCGTTTCCTGCCTCTGGGCTTCTGTGGCTTCCTCTTTTGGATCGAGATTCTCTTTCTCCCTTTCCCTTCCTCTCCTTCACTCACTCGCTCTCTCATTTTTCTCGCAACAAAACGTGCGATCGTTGGTCCTGCCGATCCTGAAACCCATCCAATGATTCGCTCTCGACCCGGCTCGCTGTGAGAAAACGTCCAGCTGTTTTTCCAGCCGCTTTTTTCCCCATGGACTCGATGCTACGTACAAAATGACGGATGTCCCGCGAAGATCCTCGACCGAACTTAAAAAAATGGAGGCTTAATGAAAAATTCAAAAGATTCGGCAACCACAAAAAAATGTTGACAGATGATTGATTGATATTTCGAAAAATTACGAGGATTCTCGTTGCGACGAACTGCGATGATGAATAATTGTTTTCTTTACGATGTGCTTCGCGCTAAATTATTCGTCATTTGTTTCTCGTAAAATGAATTCAAACGTTTCGCTTTCCATTCGGACAAACTACTCATCCAGCAAGCAAAGGAGTAAAAGTCAATGATATGTATTTAAGAAAAAATAAAATAAAATAAAAAATACACTGAATCAAAACTAGACCAGACCATTTTATGGGCCATCAAATTACGTCGACCACCCCATAAAATACTTAAAGGGGCTTCCGTGTAATACTCTCGCTCACCGCACTCGTAGCTTGATGGTTAGCTTCTGGTGCCGCCGTTCGCGTGGCTCAAGATCGAGGATATGACTTTTCTCACCGCGACGGACATGCGCTTGTTCGTCAGAATTTTATACGATCCGGATTATCTCGTTCTCCTAATTTGTAAACCATTCAATTTTGCAATTTTCCCAAATTTCCTACGAGGGCACGAGTCCGTGTCACAGCATTGCGGAGTATTCTAAAAAAATGAAAACAAATTGTTCATTTTTACTCCAAAAGCAACCGAATCGAATATTTTTTATGAATCGTAATTTTTTTCGGGTTTTCTCTTCGAACGAATCTCGATATTATTCTCGCAACGGCGTTGACATTCTTAATGAGTTGTCGATCTAGAACTCGAGCACCTAAATATGGTTCAGGGAGTCTGCGAAGTGGAAAGTACGCGACGAAGATGACGTCGGCGAGTTGGGCCAACCGCGAGTCGCAAGCACGCGCGCGAAACCACTCGTCGTTAATATTGCGCGACGAGAATAAACGTCGGTCATAATTCAATATTATAATTAAAGCCTCGTAACCTCCAGCTTTATTGTGCCAATTAATACGCGTCGTTAAAGTAATTGCTGGTGTTAGTTCTGTTTGGAATCTTCGTCTACGATGTTTCGTAGACTCTAAATACTCGCAGATTATTGTACACGCGCGTATTTATATTTATACACATTTATTTATGAAAAAGATTAAAAAAAACGATGTTTCGCTGATTTTTCGGTCTCTCGGACGTGTCGCCAGTTCTTACTCGACTAGATTTCATTCAACTCGCTGATTTACTATGAAAAATTGTTTATAAACTCAAAATTCAATAAAAACACATCAAACACCATAATTTGCCAAGTTTATGGAATCTTGTTGCTTGTAAATTATCATTGCCAAATAATAAGCGTATGAAATAATTTTTTTTCGTCATATTTTGGCTCGTGAAATTTATGACCATGTTACAAGTTAACTAATGAAATTAAAAGTAACACAAGTAAATTCAAAAGGAAGACAGCAGTTTTCTTCGAGACTCCTGGCTCATGATTTATGACACTTAATTCGGATGTGTTTCTTTCTATCTAATACGCCGAGTATATATACGAAGCCGCCTCGACTACACGTCGGCCATATAACCCGAGTCTATAGTCTTTTTTTCTTACGTTGTCTTCTCGTATCCTGTATCGCGGGCAGGCATTCAACGCGAGAGTCAAACACGACACGTCGGTCATTTCGATCGAGCCTCCTGGCAGAGCGCGTGTCCGCGGGACCACCCATTCGCGCGAGCCATGTCACAATCCTCCACGTCGCGGTTTCTTTCGCCAACTTTCAGAATGTTTAAGTTGCAAATCTTCCGAGTAGCGCGGATTCCGTGACTAAAAGGATCAATAAATGTGATAATTATAATAATAAAATACAAAAAATATTGAATCTGTTTTTGCTTGCGATGAAACTTTCGCAATTTTTTCCGCGTAATGATTGGCTGGCGGCGTTCTTGGGTTTTCGTAAAGTTTTTTCAAGAGACGAGCCCTTAAGACGCAGAAAAACATCCGCAGAATTCATTGGCCGAAAAAATTTCAGGTTTTCGTGTACATTTTTTCGCTTAATTTTATGATTTTTTCCAAACCGCATAATGTTTTGCCTTTTTTTGGCCTCCCCAGACGTTTTTTTGCATTCTGGACTAAAGTTCCACCGCACGGATTTTACTGCAGCAGTGTGTGTACGTACGTACTCATTTAAATGCTGCTAATTGGCCATAAAAGCCCTGTGCTGAAGACCCTTAAGTTTGTGCTCGCACACTCGCATAGATAAATCAAGTTGTTCGTACACACCCTATAAGTCTATAACGTGCGTGTCTTGAAAACGACACTCTGATTCTCATTACCGCATCCGGAGCTGCGTAAAACGACAGGACAAAAAGTATACAAAAAGGTTTCGTGAGTCACGCGGTATTGAATCGCTTGTATCAAGATCGGATATATAAATATCTCGCGATAAAAGAGACTTCAGACCGATATTTTTTCAACCATCTAGAAAAATTTGCACGTTCGATTGAAGAATCGAGATTTTTCTGGAAATTTTTGAATTTGCAAGTAGAAAACGTTTTATGTTAGAAATTTAAAGGCTGCTGGTGACGATCCCTTTAAAAAATCGTTAAATTCAGTTGCATGGTCGCTTTTGAGGGTGTAATTTGGTGGCCGCCCTTGACACGGAATAGACAGTCATCGAGCGAACTCGGATCGAGTACCTGTTCCACAACTGGGTTATATTCCATTATATTCGTACGCATCGTTTACAAAATTTTCTACCCCTTGATGCTTTTGAGCTTCGGTTCAGCTCTCTTCCGCGAGAGATGAAGTGGGTCCGCGAGTGTGGAAGAGAAACAGAGACGAAAAACGAGAACTGCCGCGCGAGCAGTGGCAAATATATTATACCTCTCGTAAAATTAAGTTTTTACGATCATTTTATGGACGCTCGGCGGCCGTCGATCCTCTCGAGCACGTTGCGTTCACTAGCTCTCTCGTGGCTGCGGTGGCTGCAACGGGTACCCGCGTGATACGGGGCACACGCGGGCCCCGACGCGATATGCTCTTCTAGATCTCGTCCTACGTTCCATCTGGCCCAAAGGTTTTCTCACTTTTTTCAAATTCATTTTTCTCGTTAAGCGTCCGCAATTTTTCTTGCTGTCAGTCTCACGATAACTTTGCATCTGTCAACAGAACAAATTATCAGGAATATCGTGAAAACGTTATCATGATAATTTTGACCGTGAATCTACGGGCGTAAATTTATTTTGTAATTACTTTCGTGTACGTGCTCTAATTTGGCTTGTTATTTGTATTAATATTTCATTTTGCATTCGTTCCATTTTTTATGAACTCGTTTATCAACTTTTATAAGTGCTCGCAGTTTTCATTCTCTTTTTTATCCACATTTGTTTATGGGCTTATTAAATTTTTCCCACAGCCCGTGAAAAAATTGCCGACGCTTGAAATGCGGCCGATGTCCGGGGCAATACTGGGCCGCCAACCATTGGCACCAACCGTTGGGCCTGAACATGGCCCAACGTATTTGCCTATGCTTGAGGAACGCTAAGGTTCAGCATCGGTTCAGACGGCCGGCCAAGCCTAGGCCAATCGTTGGCTTATAAACGTCGGCCGACTGTTGGCGTCGACTGTTCGCCCAATATCGGACCGATACTGCTGTCTGTTGTTTACCCTGTAGTCGATTCCGCTATCGGCGGCTGACAAAGGGCCCAGGCTAAGCCGGCATTCATTTTGGAAAGGCATCTCACGACACATTATTTATCTACTCATTTTTGCTCATTTGCGGCAAAAAAACATAAGTTTTATATTCGTATATAATATACCACAGTATATACGGACTATCAAACGTATTATCAAATTTAAAATGGAAAATTTGTTGTGAAGCAAAATTACAAAGTATCGACGGGATATGCAGAAGGTTTCCACAACAAATACATCAAAACGTATTTTAAGTTTTATATGCGTACTACCATATCATGTATACGCCAAAAAACTTATTTGAAATATTTCACAACAATACGTTTTGATTAATTGATCGTGCAATATTTAGGCATATCCCGTCGACATTTAATATATTTAACAGTTTGTGAAAAAAATTCTGTTGATATATATTTCTTGAACAAATTTTATCAAGATACGAGTGGTGTAGTGGGTAGCGTCGACGACTGCGAACGAGAGATGGGTGGGTAAGGCGGTTCGAATCCCCGATCGACACGAAATTTTTCTGCGATCCAATTGAAAAATGCGAGCGCCCAAGACAGTCGAGTACAATCGTGAAGGCGAAAAAGCGCCTACACGACTGTAAATAAATTTTTCAAAAAAAAAAAAATCATTTTTTGACAGTACTTGCTCGACGGTTGGCTGAGCGTCGGCCCGTTGTCCTGACCAACGCTGGGCCAGTACTGTTCCCAAGCTGTAGCCAACCCTCGGACCGCTGTTATCACTCCAACGCTGATCCAGTGGTTGGCCGATCGGTTTCGCCAACGGTCGGACAACCGTCAAACACGGTTGGCACAGTACTGGGCAACGCTTGGGCCATTCGGCCATTTTTTCACGGGAGTTTCATTCACTGATACGAGGAATCTCGTCGCGCATTTTAACTTTTTCACTTTCACAAACGAGAGACTCATTTTTCAGTGTTGTTCTTATCAACATTCCTTTATGGAAACGTCAAATTTTTGTGCACTTTTATTCCTCACTCGTGAAATTCTGCAGCGATGTTTCACATGCCTTTGTCTTTTTTTTTTTTTTTTAACATTGTGGCGATTACAGCTCGTCCTAAAGTTTTATTTCAATCGACGCATCACACACGAGCAATTTATTAAAACACTTATTTGTCACTGTGTACGGGTTTTTTTTTCTTTCTTTGACGTTCTCGTCGGAAGTTGCACGTACGAACTGCTTAACGAACGAAATAAAAGTGACGTCGGGATGCACGAGACATTGGCTCGAATGTTGCGTTTTGACTTTCACTTTGACGAGAAAAAAAATCGGGTGAAATTTCACCTCAGGAATTTAGGTCACCGGTAGCCTCTCGATATAACGGCACCGAGGGTGCAAAACCCTCGCACTCACGTCCCTTTTATATTCCGCATAAACCCTTGGCTTCCTTTCCAATTCCTACCCTTTTTTTTCATATGCTTTTTCATTCGGGCCCGACGCCAAGTTTCTCTTCTCATATTTTCTCTTTCGATCCTCTCCTTTTTCTTTCTGTATTCTCTGCACTATTTTCCCTTGCCTCGTCCTGGGTCCTTTATCGCGAGGTGAAATCTCATGCGAACGAGACCCGAGCTTCCGTTTCCAGAGGGCAACGTATATTATTTTAGCTGAATTATTTATAGAACACTCTCCTTGCCAAAGAAGCAAGTCAAGGAGAACATTTTGCTATGGGTCCACACGTTCTCCATTTTTGTCTCGCCGTTGTCGCTAAATTGAATGAATAATAATACAAAGCATTACTAAAAAGTTCACGATTATAGAAAAAATTCCCATTTTTTATGGTAAATGCTCAGCCAATCATTAATAATGCAGAAAAATCCATTCAATTTATTTTTCAACACGTGAATCGTGTTTTCGTAATTCGAAGGAAAATTTAGTGACGAAAAATCGTGCGATCAGTCGAAAATTTATCTCCCTTTGAACAAATTCTAGGAAAAATAAATGTCTGGAAACGTATCTTGTTGAAAATTTACGTCATTTTTTTGTCTTACAAGCGAGGTTGCTGGCCTAAAGTTTCTCGTGGGCGATAAGCTTTTCGTAATGGTGTCTAGAAAGTCTTGGAGCGCGATAAGAAGAGCAGAGAATACACGTACGAAAACCCACGGACATGGCTATCGACCGATATTTCGGTACACAGAGCGAGTACATGGGCGGGAAGGAGGGGACTGGCTTCTGCTGGAGTTTTAAAAGCATCTGGAAATTTTGGGTTTCCGAAGGCGTGGCTCTCGATTCAAAGTTTCTGCACATTCTCATTTTGGAATAAATCCATCGGGCGCCCGTGCGGCTTCGCTTCGCTGCTCTTACGAATTCATCTCCGAGGATAGCACTTTACGAAATATTCATTTATATTCACTACGTTTTCATCGCGTGACTGAGACCTAAGGAACTTTATTCCCGAAACTGCAATCTTCGTTCATCGCAATAAATAAATTATCCACGCTTCGTAAATCCCTTTTTTTATCTTCACAGTCAATTCACTTGCTCGCGATTCCTTCCGCGAGTCAAAATCTAAGTCCTCCATTGGTCGTCATCCCTTTTTCATAAATTGCACGGTCCCGCAGTGCGCTAGGAAATTGCATCAACGAAATAAAACGCTGCGGCGAAATAACTCTGCTCGCTCGTGCTCGTAAGATCTGTCGCGTCGTGCCGCAAGAGCGTTTTCATTAAACAAAAATATTTTTTGAATTCTCTCAAATTTTGCTCTAGTCAAAATATTTTAGTCGGAAACTCGGAAAATTTTAATTAAAATACTCGCGCGTATATAAATGAATTAATTTTGTGGACAGGAATTTGTGAATTACTGTGAAATTATGACCAACGCGAAATGTTTCGTCTGTCCAAATTGTATAACAAAATCTTCAAGCGTTTGGAGCATCCTTGACTCACCGCAGACACATACACGTGTACAAAATGTCATAGAGACTGTCTGTGTGTTCAATATACAACCGAAATACCAGGGTCCTTGGCGATGAAACTTCATGGACAATTGCGACGTTCTTATGGACGCGACTCTCGGCGTTTCTCATTGTCCCTCTTGTGCCCTTCATCCCTCTCCTATTCGCAATATATACAACATCTTTATCCGAGTATTTTTCGTCTCGTGCTTTATTTTTTTTCTTATGGCATTATAGGACCAACTGCCGCCCAGCGAAATAACCTTATTGCCAACACGCGCCTGCCCATATCTCCACACTTCCAGCTGCCTCTCCGTCGTAGTTCCAGGAGCAACTTTTGGCCTTCGCGAGCCAGCCAAAAGTTACAATGCTCTCTGGATTGCGCCGACGAATACAAACCGACTCGTTCTTTTCTCTTTCGTTTCGATCCCGCGCGCCGAGGAAAGGGAACAGCCTGCGAGAATAAGAAAAGGAAATTGCCCTTCCTTAATAGTGTATACGTGGATATTTTTCCTCTTGTGTATTCTGCTCATAATTCCCTCATCTCGAGGGGGAAAATGAGAAAAAAAAATTACGAGTGTGGAACTCCGTTGTTTCCATAAAAAGGTGGCTGCGTTGTGAAAAATCAGGGCCTCAAAAAAAGTCAACGCAGGCTCGTCGCAGAGTCTAATGAGATTTTTGTCGCGAAAAAATTTCGTCGATTTAAAAAAAATTCAATCACTGCGAGACGTTGTTTTTGGACGTTTTGAAAATATACACAACCGGATGACGTAAGGATTTTGAAACGACGCCCATATTTGTCCATTGTCGAGATAAAAGGTTGGAATGAAATGAAGGGGCGAAATCAGGGTTGGAGCGGAGTAGTCGCTCCATAAAAATAAAAAGCGTCGGGAAAATCCTAACTCTGCAGTTCGAGACACGTCCCTATGCTAAATTCCACATGCCAGAGATTACTTTTTTCGTCAATTTCTGTTTACAACATTCCATATCGGAGCCATCGCAGGCTTTGCCGAATATTTATTATGATAAAGAGTAAAAAAGCTTTCTATATTCAAGCCAGAGGGGTGGATGAGAAGGGGTTGAAAATTATTCTCCAAGGGGCGGTAGAAATGCGAGCAAAGGGCAAACGTCTGCAGACTCTTGCGCTAGAAAAGATCCATCCAAGATGGTGGTGTGTCCGTGTATCATCTAGGGCGATTTCGTGAGCTAGTGAATTTCTGGAACCACTTAAAACTTGGAGACGAGCTATTCGACCAAGTCACGTGTCTCGTGTACGAACCTCTCGCTCTCTTTCTCTCTCTCCCGCAACGTGTCTCAGTATTTCTCCCTTTCAGTCGTTCTCGCTTCAACCCGCTCGCCTGCTCTGTCTCATTTTCTCTTTCCTTCATCTTCGTATACAGTATCGTCCTGCCATATTGAACGCACACAGTCACATCGTTGGCGCACGGCTGTAGAATTGCCGGACGCTCATTGGTCCTTGTGCCGTAGACGTTGAACGGCAGGGACGTCGGGGGCGTCGTTCATCGCGACCTGAGTGCCGAAAGAGCGATAGAGACGGATCGTAAAGCGCCGAGAGCGAAGGGGAGATTGAGCGGGATGAAGGCGAGCTGAAGAGAGACTCACGATGAGAGTTGGACAAGGAGGAGCTGCGTGTGGAAAGAGCAAGAGAGAAAGAGTCAGAGAGGGGGTCCTGTACCGCTGCTGAAAGCCCCGTCTCGACGCCCAGCTCTCTGAAAACGGCACGCGTCACATCGTTCGGTTATGGTCGCTTGCCACTGGCGTCTCTACCATCGCGACACTCCGACCTCTTATTTCTTTTCCCTTCCTCTGCGTTCTTAGCTCGTCGGAATATTTCTCATTCTTTTTTTTCTTCACTCTTTTTCTCAACCCCTAGCTCGCATCCTCTTTTCTCTCAACCCCTTTCCAAACTCATTCAGGCTCTTTCATTTTGACTGCAAGGAAACAATCTCATGCCATGGACCGATGAATTTTAGCCAGCTCCGGTTGTACAGTCGCGTCTCCGTTACGTCAAGCCTTGCGATCATCGTAGCATTTTGTCCAAATATTCGAGCAGTTTTCACTGTTTTTTTTTCATGTTTTTGCATTAACCGAGCGATTGTTTACGTTGGGAAATAATTTGTGTAGTTTTTTGCGGAATATTTTGAAACTTTTACCGATTTCCATGCCCCATTTTTCACTGGAATTTGTCGCTTCGAATGTCTAACGACGAGACTGTACGAAAAAATGGTCCAATCGCCTGTTCTCCTTTCACCGCGTGGGCTTTTTTGTCTCTAGACAAACGATGCTCACGGGACTAAGTATATACGAGTTCTCAGAGGATAAATTTCAATTTTTATCCGACTGCTCGTTGCCACTTCTCCCTCCAGCACGAATCTCACTTTCCCTGTCCCTGAACGAATCATTTTTCTCGCTTTCTCATTCGAGCAGACAAAAAGGGTTGATCGTCCGCTCGGCTGCGATTCTCTTTTTTACTAATGTAGTTTTTTTTGTCCTTTTAATCAACGCGAGGTACTCGGGGGTTTAATTGAATTCAGCGAGCTGCGTGAAGTCGCGAGGTGGAGAAAGAGTCTCGTACTTTTTGTGCCTCATCTCCTCATTTTTTCTTTTCATTCGTTCTTTCGCTGGTCTGTAATTTAGCGGGAGCGAAAATAGTCTCGAGAAACGTTTTTCTCAGGATCTCGAAGGGGGCTCGGGGTTTCGTGAGAAGATTGAATAAACTTTTAATACAAAGAGTCTTTCTTCGCTCTTTCGTTGTATTACTAGGCACCGAATGACTCTGGCTTTTGGGACTGCGTTGTACGCGCGCACACAAACGTTTTCTCATATTCGGCTTTCATTATCGCGCAGAGATGCTGACAGAATATTTCGTGTATATGCTCGTCACGTCAGAGAATAGAGAGAAAGAGAAATTAGTGGAGACACGGAAACTCGGAAATGTTCTTGCGTTATATTGCCACCGAGTCTGAAATAGTCTGGAGAAGCCAAAAGGTGGTGGACCTTTCGCGCGCGCCTTCTCTTCTTCGTAGTAAACCCACGTCGGGCAAATTCTCTCCATTCGTTCCGACATAGTTTTCCTCCCTTTACGCGTTCCCAACGCAATTAATCTTTTCCTCCATCTGTACACATCTTCCCCATCGTCGTCCGCTTATATTCCTGCTCTGGTGACGTCTCTGTCCACAAATTCCTTGCGGGGCGAGAAACATTTTCTGGTCAAGTGAAAAAGAAATGGACACGGATGTCAAAGATGGTCGGAGGAGATCTCATATTGCAGGGCCAACAGATTGAGACACATTCACCAAAATCTGTGCACAAATTGACTCCCAAATGGCTTTTCCCATTCGTGCACATAATTTTTCCACAAAAGACACGTTTTCTGGTGAAATAAAATTGTTTTCAGTACTCGGCAGCTGCGGAGTATAAAAAATTTCATTTTTTCACATGCAACACGTTCGAATAAAAACAGAGATCGAGTCCGTGTTAATAGTCAACAGACTGTGACTGCATATTTATGGAGACTTAATATACGAATGCAGAATCAAATGTCACGGTAATTCTGCAAACCACGCCCAACGCGCAAAACTCTCTCGCACACTCGTTGACGGACGTTTGTATTTATTCGCGGATATGTCGTACAATTTTATTCGTAAATGGTCTACGATCGTTTTGATGTCATTGACGTACGATCAGAACGGTAGCTCATCGCGCGTTCACGCCAGTCTCGCAAACATACCAACATGGCTCGTAAAAGACGGGCTTGATTTTATTACCGATAAATTTGCACCGTGCGAAAGAGACGGAGACAGAGAGAGCAAGAGAGAGAATTCTCGCAGTGTGCCAGCTAGGAAGTCGCCGTTATAAACGCGTTAAATATAAGTACATTCTATGATTTTTGTGACATGCATTTACTTACTGCATGAGTTTCCATTTTTTTCTCTCGCAGCACGAGGATGAAGTACGAAAAATAAAAAAATCTATCAGTCTGTCAAAAAAATCGGCACAACGTTTCACTGCCGCGTTTTTTGATTTATGGCTACACGTTGAGCTTGATTTTTGTCGTCGAATTGCCTGATTCGTCATCGAGCAAGTAGATAAAAAAATCAACACGTTAACAAATCAGGAAAACAATATATTTCAAGTCATAATAAAATGTTGATTGCATTATTGCGTGCCAGTGAACAATTTTATTGACGCGTTAATCAAAAACGCGCTTCATCCCTGTTGAAAAAATCTTTTAGGGAAAACGTTGCTTAGAAAAATGACGCAGTTGCATGGAAAGCCAAAAAAAGTGGAACGTATTTGATTCCTGATCACTGGAGTTCTGTGTATTCTGCGGTCCCGTTCATTGCCCTTATCGAGGCCGATCGTTAATGTCACTTCGAAAACAGTAAATGTCAGCTGAGCTGTAACCTTCGCGCCTCGTCTGCAGGTCAAGGCTATAAGCGCGTCTATATTCCTAGATGACTGTCTTATATGAATTCCCATTAATCTGACCAACGACGTTGATTATCGAGACAAAACATCGAAACTGGTGACAAGAATTTTTCGAGTTCTCCATATCGTGTCAAACAGTTACGCTTATCTTTTCGAACGTACATAAAAATGAGGCAATCTGACTTTTTTTTTGCATCGCAACTGGAATCCTGCTGTGTATTTTGTTTTGACTTTTTGGTCATTTCCAGAAAGCAGTGATCACGTGTTCAGTGTCTCTGCTAATAAAAAAACATTTCGTTGACACGATTTACACCTTTGAACGAATGTTTTTTAATGAGAATGTGTCGCATAATTCGACGTTTTCGTTATTTGCATAGAGACATGCGTCACGTTAACAAAAGGCTCGCGTTCCATACGTTGGGGCTGGATTTTTGGTTTTTTTTTTTCATATTTAAAGCGAACCCTCGGTGAATAAAACACACAAACATAGACTCGCGTATGTACTCAACGATTCAAGTGCAACAGGGAAGAGAGAAGAGTTGGGAGAGAGAATCAAAAGAGAGAGCTTTCTCGTGTCCGATTATAGTGCCAGCTCGTCGTCCAATCTCTATCGGTAACCCCCGAAAATACTGCGAGTCAGAGAGCGACATGTTCCCTCTTTGTGGTTCGTAGCTTTTAGCCTGTGGGGTGTGACGTACAGGATCGTGCGCCAGCCCTCTGTCTGGTCCCTTGCGAAACAGAACCCCTGCGAAAGGTGTCCATTTGCAGTGGGAAATACGACACGAAAAACAGAGAGCGAAGGGGAAAAAATGGAAAAGAATTCAATTTCGGTTCTCGTAACATTTTCAGCCTGGTGCAAAGGACACAACGTTAGTTTCGTCCGTCCCTCATCGTCTTGTCACTATAGAAAATATTTAAAAGCTGTTTCGCCTCGTTAAGCATTTCGAGCACAGTTTCCATCACAATTTATCATTCCCCTTCGAGTTTTTCACGACAATGTATTCGATACAAGTTTTGGTGAACAATCTCGTGCGAAGGACTTGTGATTCCCATTTTTTACTCGGGGCAACGCCCCGGATTCTAGTGAGAAACAAAAATATTCCTCCTCCTCGTCTCGCCGATTTGTATTTTATTGAGCAATTCATAAATCTTAATGTCACAAAAAACCATTAAATTTCAAACTCCTTGGAGCAACGCTTCGTCAACGAAAATTTGATGATTTCACAGTTTTTCTCATTTTTTTCGGACTCGAACGTTTTCTCGTATCCGATATAGGAGAGCAATCGAGTAGCGCATAACACTTCTCACTTCCGTCGAGCCTCGCACACTTTAACCCTGTCGGATAATGTGTGCGAGCCATAAACTCAGCAAACTTCGCCCCTCGAGATTCGCCACTGCATTTCTCTCACGTGTCGAGGATCCACCACTGGAAAAGACGCGGAATATCCGTATTTCCATCTCGATTCTCGAATCCTCAGACTCTTGACTCCAGCCTCCATCCCCTCGCTCAATGTCCCTCGTGGATTCTCCCACATCGCACTCTCGATTTAACATTCATACGAACGAAAATGCTCTCAGGAAATATGGGATCGGTTTCCTTCCAGCAGCGAAAACCTCGGGATTCAATTTTTTCTCTAATAATCGAAAAAAAAAATCAAAAAACGCTTTTTTTATGCGAAAATCTATTGGACTCTATGAATTTAAAAGAGAAAGAGTTTCGTCGTAGTTGAAAAATTCTTCTGGCGATGGCGGGCGGCGTAGCCTATTAAGTGACAACATGAAATGGAACTTTATACCTGCCACGACACAAAGCATTAAAATCTCGTATAAAACGTCACGTCGACATATGAGCTGTTACATTATTCACTTAAGGACACATACTGCATTTTATCGATGGAGATAAAGTTTTGTTTGACAACATTGTACTCTTTCACGCTTTTCATGCTTATTCGATTTTATAGAGACTTTTTTTTCATTATTAACCTGAACATTGATCGTTAGTCTACATTTTCTATTTTCTTGACTCTGTTTTTCTCAAGGCTGCTGTTTTCCCTCGTGAGCTTCTGCATAAAAGGCCTCAAAGTGTTCGGCGCCGTGGAGAAGACGTTCCACCCTTACGAGCTGTGCAGCAGGTGAGACAATTTTCATTTCAACCTAATTTTTCACTCTAACAAATTCGAATTTTGATTAATTCGTCAATTATTTCGAAATTTCGGGAATCGAATTCAAAACGTCTGGGTATCACGGACTCCAACGTTTTTGCGATCATTTGTGTTCTAACGGTTCCAATTTTTTTCTCTCCTTTTGCAGGCTCTCCCGCGTGTTCCCGTCTGCAACCCTGGCCGGTTTACAAGGTAGGGCCCATTCTTTATCACTCGATTTTTATCACACATGTTCACAATCTACAATCAAACAAAAATCCAAATAACCGTGAATGACACTTGGCAATTTAAACGTACGAACAAAAAACCGATCGCAATGAAAAAAAAAAATCTCTGCCCTCGTTCTGTCACTGCGTTGCACGAAATTTCGTCGAATATCCAAAACAACGTTATTACGCAAAGTCCCAACGAATTCATGTTGAAGTAACAATTGGTACGTGACAACTCGATCGTTTTCATGAAACAATTGTACCGGGAAGTCGAACTCGGATCTATTCGCTACTTTGTATTTACGACATTGTTAACATTCCTGTAATTAGCTCCATCGACATAATTTCTTCGCTTCAAGCTTATTCGACCACGTTTTATTATTCAAGTTAAACTAATTGAAACGTGTGTCGAATTAGGCCTCGATAATTCGAGCTCTACTTATTTCTGGACCATTACGAAAACCGTTCTTCAGGTTTTGTACTTTTTGCTCAGCCATGGGAAAAATTGGCTAGCGTGAGCACTCAATAACGGAGTAAATTCTGAATTGAAACTCAAATTTCATGATTTTTCAAGCATTTGTTGTTATTCAAACTTGCAGGGAGAATATTTTGTGGGTCGCTGGTTATCGGTGAGTAGTAAAGTCGTCGTTCGTGGAGACGCCACATCGACAAGTAGTACAAACGAATCAAACGTTCGAGAATGATTTACAAATCTTCAGACCAACATTTACGATTTTCTAATGCCTCGCGAGTAAATTCTCAGGTGCAAAAATTATGGAGACAAGATGCCAATTCAAAAAAATCAAATTTCACTAGTCAAAGAATCGTTTTCTCGACAAATTATTTCATCAGAGTCCCAAAAAGTGTCAGAACTCAGATTTCAGAACGGAATAAGAAAAGAGCAAGAGACAGAGAGGAAAAAAGGCCTCGTTTGCTGCATACGAGGGCGATGGCCACGAGTTTAAAGAGCCGGTGTGTCGTAACAGGTGTCGAAACGTTTCCGGTTCAACTGGAGAACCAGAAGAAAAATTGACACGGCAATTAATAGCGGAATTTGGTCTTGTTCCTCGGAGTTGGACTATTTTCTGTCTTTTTTCTTGTCAAACGATCGCATCTCCATCGAGTAATTCTTGTGTGTGTCGACGTGTGTGCGTGGGTCGAGTCTCGTGTTATCCGGACGAAGAAAGAGCGAGAGAGAGAGAGAGAGAGAGAGAGAGGCGTGCGGCCCGGAGTTGTTGTCAGACCATTTTACTTTAGTGCCCATAAAAGTACCGAGATTTAGACTGCACAATACACCCGTGACGTATTGCCCTCGTCGGTAGCGTTGGTCGCCCGCGGGCTCGTGTTCGGTCTTGGTACATATATATCGTGCAACATGGAATTCTCTCAAGTGCTATCCGATCCTATTGCCACAAGAGACTCTTGGGCGCGCGAGCAAGAACCCGCGAAATCACATTGCCGCAAGGGGGAGCTTTTTGTCACCTTAAACTTTGACACGAGGGTATAAAAGATCGAACGTAGGAGAGAGGCGTTCTCCCAAGTATCTCTGATCTTTTATTTTTTATTACGTCGTTTCGATCGTTGATTGTGTCGTTCATCTTCGCCCATAAATCAACCCAGTCACCTTACTCTCGTAAAAGTATCATAAGTAGTCGATCCAAACACTTGTTTCTTCCCAACGAACATTCCATGTCTCGTGAAAACGTAACAATTATGGAAAACCGGCAAAAAATCTTCAAACTTTTCCTCAAAGTTTAAATTCGTATTTTTTCATGAACAAAAATCATTAATTTTCGACCTTAATCATGTTCGGCCATCTGGGAATAAAAAAGTAAATGAAAAACTGCAAATTTTCAAGTTATTCATAAATTTTTGACGAAAAAAAATCATTTCGTGACTTTATCGAGTACACCTGGAATTTGTCTGATAAGAGTAACAGTTACGTGGACGAATGGAGAAGAGAAGAGTCTTGCGAAAGTCTCATCGACGATGGATCTGAGCTTGGTGGGGTTTTTGTTGAAAACGACTGGCTACGAAGTAATCCCGTGTGTGTATACGCGCGCGCACGTTTCCCTTTTGTATAAATATATATATAAACATATATATACATAGATATTCCGTTGGATATGGCGATGGAAGGGGGGAAAGATCTGAGGACGGCGACGGCGGCGGCTCTTCGGGTTTTGGCTTGGGTTCTCGTATTCGCCGAGAGATTGCGCTCGCGTACCACTCGAGCATCCCAAGTTTCCGAGTCCCGTCGGGCTACGAGCCGCATCTCGAGCTCAGTTCTCGCTCAGTACGGCTCAGCCAGGCCAGCCGACAAGAAGGAGGGGTATATTTTTTTCTTTCCACACACGTCTCCATCTCATGCGCGCGTGTTTCTCTGTGTCTTTCTCCATACACAATAACGACCTGCCGTCCGTGTGTGCGTGTCGTACGATTTGTACAACGTGGCTAAATTACCAAAAAAAAAAACAATACAAACACTAAAAGTAATCCTCGAGGGTTCCGGACTCCGAGCCCGACTAGAAAAAATAGCAGAAAAAAATTAGATCCCCGAGTTCGTACCCAACAATGTACATCTGTGTATCGATGTGTACGTGAAATTTAACCCTCGGTGCACTTTTGTATACCTGAAAAAAAAGGGGACGTACTTCGAGAAAGACAGAGCAGGACGGAGAGAATACAGAGAGTGACAGAAACGAAGGATAGCTCTAAAAAAAACTAAGGTTCAGTGAACGTTGCAGGAGAGAAATATCCACAATAGAATTAAAATTGTGCTGTTGTCTGATCGTGCACGCTCGTTGACTACTTGACTTTTCGCGAGTTTGTGAATTTTCGTCAACGTCAAGTGACACTTTAATAGTAAAAATTGACTCAAAGTGCAATTAGAGTTTCGATCGAGAGCAGAAAAGTTGTTGCAATAATTGAAGAAACTTTTTCGTTACGTGGGGGATTTTGCAATCTGGATCGATCTGTTTGTTTCAAAGTGCTCCAGAAGAAAATTCCGAGTGACGTTTCGATCGCGTTGATTTTTTTTTTTTTTTTGGAGCTTTTGGCATCTTTAATCGCATTGACATTTTCGGGTCGTTTGTTTTTGTTGTCGTTCTTACGATGGTTAATTTTGACACGTTATCTACAAGGATCAACTGTCATTTGATACTGTAATGCAGCTGTGCAGTACGAGACTCATTCCGTGCACAACGTTGTTCGCTAAGGAGGAGGCGGAGGAGGAGGAGGGGGCAGTGGTGGTGAAAAGGCACTCGTGGTTTACGCGCGGGACGCTCTAGCTTGTCCCGCCAGTGAATATCACGACGTGCTCGCTGCACGTAGTGCTGTTGACGTCGTCGTCATCCTCTCGTATCGAGGATTCGACGAGTACATCGCGATCCATTGAAACTGCAAAGATATTTTTAAGCGAAGCGAAATAAAATCATTGCTTCGTTTACTTCGACGATTGCCAAGTGTCATTCAAGTTGGATTATACTCCAGAAATTTGAAAAAAAACTTCGAGCAACCAAGTGTCATTGAAGAAATGTCAAATTAATTTATAACGAGCAAGAAAAAAAACATTGCACACATTTCACGTAGAAAACTGTTCTGAATCGTTTTACTAAAGTGTTTTGTGTTTTTTGAATTTTTTTTTTTTGGCTCAACGCAATCAACAACTGGATCTTTGACAACTTGGATCTAATCTACGATCAACGTAATATAAAACTGAAACATAAACATCTCGATCGTTATTATTCGTGAAAACACAAAATAACAAACGAATGAAATAATTGGTAACACGAAATATTGGTGAAAATTAATCGGATTGCCGAACGAATCTCGCACGTGGTAAACTCGACCGGTCTCCTTTTCTTCCCTCTCACTTTACACCCCCCAACTTTACTCCCCGTAAAACGACGCTCGTTTTTCTCTCATCGGGGTCCACTCGTCTCGGGATTACCCACGCGTCGTCGTTTCACCTCCAACTTTATTCTTCGTTCATCTTCACCCACTCCCCTCCCTTATTCTCGCTGCTGCTGCTGCTCTGCCTCCCCTTCCTCTTTTATTCGACCTCCCGACCAATTCTAACTCCCCCTTCCACCTCCTTTTTGTCTTCCCCCTTCCACCACCCTTCCACCTGTCTACCGTGGCGCTAAGCGCGCCTGGGCGCCCGCGCACACATCCGCACAAACATACTTGCCTCCAACTCACACTCGTCGAATCCCCTCGTGTGTGAATCTCCATCTCATATACGCTCGCTACCCTACCCTTGACTCTAACTAACGCTCGCGCTCTCTCTCTCTTTTTCCCTCTCGCTCAATCTCCCGCACCCTCGGGCCTGTGACTCTGGTCTTCTCCTTCTCCGCGCACCCTCTGCCTTTTTCACTCGATCCTCGACTCTCCGTCCCGCTCTTAACCCTCGGTTTCCTTATTCCTTGGCCCGACTCCGAATTCGCCTCTACCGCTGGCTCTCGCTGCTGTACCGTATATACATATACACGGACGGGCGCGCGACCACACACTCTTGTTCCTCGTTTCACTCTATTCTTGTCTCGCCATCCCCACTCTCGACTCGTCGCACGCGTTTATATTTTTGTTTTTTATATTTATTTCCCGACGACCGTGCACGCAACTGCGAGATTTTTTTTCTCCGCGACTCTTGTTCGGCGTTACGTATCGGTGAAAAACACGTGGGGACACGCACCATGACAACGTTCAATCGCGTCACAATAAACATTGACTGATCAATCCGAAATCGAACTTTGACACGGTCGCTCGACGTCTCTGAAAATCGTTCGAACTCTCCGTTGCGAACGATCGCGTTTTGTTCGTTTGGTAAATCAATAAATAAAAACTAATTGGCGAACATCACGACAAATATTCGTGTTTAAAAACAAACAAAAAAACGAAAATTCGCGACGCGATCGGTACTCACGATCTTATAATTGTGCCGTGGAAATACCGCCACCATCTGCACCATCGCCGAACACGTGGCTTGCTCGACGGCGACCCTGTACGACAATGTGCACGCGGCGCCGCTATGCGGCTCCGGCGTTGGTCATCCTGGCTCGGTCACGCCAATTGGCACAGCCACCGGAGCGGGGAATTCCACCGGGGTGACCTGGTGGGCCATGATGAACAGCAGCCTCTACGAAGAGAGCCCACCGCCAATACCACCGACTTCTTCCCTTGTTACAATCCAGCATCATCATCACCAGCAACAACAACAACAACAATCATCGACACCAGGATCCCATCAGCAACAACAACAGCAACAATCGACGACACCGACCTCACCGGGTGCACCGAGTTCAGGAAACGCAGCAACAGCTCCAGTCGCTGCAGCCAGTGGGAGCTCAACCTCACCCAGCGCCTCTTCCGTGGCGAGCAACAGTGCGGCCGGACCACTTCACATACCTGCCAAAAGGCTAACAGCGACACCGGCTGGTGGTTCGACCTACGGCGAAGTTCCTTGCGTCGAACCGACCATTGCACCGGGTGGTGCGACCGGCGTTATCAGACACTCGCATTCCTCGTCTGCAGGATCACAAGGAGGCTGGAGTTACAGTCCTCACAATCCACAGGAATCACATTACTCAACCGCCACTCCGGGAGACGTCGTCCTGAATCATCATCAGTCGTACGGCACCCCAAACCCACCGACTTATTATAATCTCGCTGATCCTTCAACCGGAGGCAGCGGCACTGGTACCGGAACGGGCGGCGGTTCAACCGGATCGTCAAGAGACAGCCGTAAAACGTCGGGAGCACTTACTTTCTGGTCACCGGCTACAGCTGGCTCCGTAGCCGCTGGAGCCGGTGCCAATTCCGCCGATTACAAATCTTACAATTCCGGGGGTGGCGCCTCCACTGCCACCTCCTCAGCCGGTGGCACCTCCAGCGGTGGCGGCGCCGTCACTGATCCTGCCGTTTCCACGTGCCATCAAAGCTTCTCTCAAAGTTGGTGCAATTATTCACCCTACGCTAGTGCCAGGCATCATCACGGTGTTGATACCACCGGACATCACCATCCACACTCCCAAGCCGGAGTTTCCTATCTCACACCATCCGCGGGCGACGATCGGGGGCGAGTCGCCGCTATGGTCGCTGCTGAAAGTGCTTTCCCACACGATGGCTACGGCAGCTTGAGGAATTACGCACCAGAACCGGTCGCCTCTGGCCCCTATACCACACCAGGTAAGCATCGACTCTGTCATTTTTTCAATTCTCCTCATTTTCTGGTAAAAAAAAAAAAAACTGTGTCGGGATTCGGCGAATGGTCAATTTTTCGTTTTACAATCATTTTTTCCTAA
Source organism: Diadegma fenestrale (assembly GCA_037043255.1). Taxonomy (NCBI): domain Eukaryota; kingdom Metazoa; phylum Arthropoda; class Insecta; order Hymenoptera; family Ichneumonidae; genus Diadegma; species Diadegma fenestrale. The sequence continues at coordinate 7,803,886 of CM073315.1, forward strand.
TTAATTAACCACGCGAACTCGTCAATTAACATTTTGAGAAAGGAAAATTTACTTAAATTTATTTTTATTTGTATTTTGCCCAAAGTTTTCCCTGCTCCGTTGCTTTCGATCTAACGGCGATTTTCCCCTTTTAATTCCCCTCGTGTATTCGTTCGACACCCCAGTTATCCCAGTTAATATTCGTGACACATAGATCCAGATCTTTTACAACAAGTATGTAGAGAAACGTGGACCGGAACCGCGTGGTCTTTCTCTATTATTGTCCTCCGTCCCTCGATCTTTTCGTCCTCCCTCCGATTCTCTTCCGACAGACCCTCGCTGTAACGCACAGTCGTAAACTCTCGACGCGCTTTTCTTCCTCGTAATTCAACTCGCTCGTGCCGTTGGGTATCCCGCTAAGAGAGTATGTGCGATACTTTGGTTATGTGCATGCTCAACTGCAACATTTTTACTGAAGATTCTCGGATGAATGGTCCAGCTGTCTGGGAAGCTCAATTCCCGGATATATATATTTTTTTTTTCATTCATTTCTTTTGGTTGCTCGATAATATTATTTTTAAAAACAGAAACTTTTTCAAAAACACTCGTAGACTTGTTTATCGCGATTGGTTATCGGGCAAGACAAAAATATCGTGTAGCTATTTACCAAAAACATTCTGGACAAAACCGGTTGTTGGAAAATCATCTTTATTCTTGGAATCAAAGATTCTTTTTGGTGCTAGACATTCGAGTTGTTTGGGATTACCGCAAACGTGGCATGAATCCGTTGATTCTTATGCCAGGTAAAACAAAAACCGAAGGACAGTGAGAAAAGAGATTTCTTCTTATTTTTTCTTGTTTTTCTTCGGCTCTCTCTCTCTCTCGCTCTCGAGTGGAGGCGGCAGAGAGGCTGCGGTGCCGAGGTTTATTGGCGGCCGTAACTCGTAAACCCTGGCGGGAGCGCGCGCGCCTTCCGATCAGCTGATCCGTTCCATGACCCGTACCGCGGTGGCGAGCCAAGAGCCTTCGTTTTCTCTTGCTCCGTTAACGGTCTCGCCACTTTGGTGCAGATGACTGTGTACTTGGAGTACATCGTTACACAAAACTTTGTTACTCGTTTGTCGGAGTGACCTGAAATGTGCTCCGGAGCCCTTTCGTTTCCGCGGAATCCAGCAAAAACAATGACACTCCGTTATCACATTCTCGAAATATTTTCTGCACAATGCAGCGATCATCATCTTTCTTTTTTCTCACCATTTCCTCCCGGATACGTCATTCTACCGTTTTTTTCCTCACAACATTTTAGTTTGCTCTCATAATCAATAAAACGAGGCTCCGATCAGGTTTCCTCAGAATTCACCCGTTTTTTTCTCGTCCTCCAATTATGGAACTCGAAATTCAGCTTAAATCAACTCTCGATCTGTTCCCATTTAGTCGAGATTATCTTCACGCGCTCGGTCCTACAGCGTTTGCCTCTGGTATTTATGTGTCGTGTGTGTATATAGATATACGCGCTCTTGGCTCGCTTCTCCCGCTACCCGATAGATGGCAGCTGCATAATGTCTGCTCATCGCGTTCTTACATTATCCGAGGAGATTCTGCCGCGACGAGAAGTGGGCCGCTTCAAGTCCCACAGAATTCTTCCTCCAGACTGGCTGTACTTTCTACGTATACGTAAAAAATTCATGTGCATTGAGCTCCACGGATTTACGATCTCCCGCAACACAAGCATTTCCATATAATCGTACGAAATTATTTCCGAAACGTCACTCTACCATCTCTGGCATATTTTGTCCTTGAACTTTTTTTTCATCCTAAGAAAGTCTCGTGTTTGAATCGCAAAGTAGGACGACGATAAAAATCAATCGTTTGCATTCACTCGTTTTCTCGTCTTTCCTCGAAATTGTAATAATTCCTCATCCCGGTCACACAATGCGAAAAGCTGATTTATCCGATGGCTTGGCCGTGACACGACAATCCGCAAGAGAGAAAAGCCAAACTAGCAGAGATAGAGCGTCGCTATAACTTCGAGGGGGGGGGGATATCGACTTGGCCGAAATCACTATTACTCTGTCGTCTCACGCGATTTTCAACCCCACCATCTAACGCCAGGAACGAAACCCTCTTAGATTTTCGGGATACGACTTATCTGATCCTCCCCTCCGTCTATTTCGACAATGTACATCGAAAACCCTGCTGTGGAATGTCATTATCCTTGCTAGGGGAACTTTTCGTCATTGTGCTGCGAGAACTATTTCATTTCCCGCGATTATTTTCTTGATGGTAACTTTTTTTTTCCGTTTCTTTCCAACGTCAAAATAAGACGAAATTATTGTCTCACTTTCTCGCAAATTAATGATATTCTGGCATTTTTGAAATTCTCAATTGCGAAATATTTGAGCAAGATTTTAAAGCAAACTCTTTGCGCTTTATCGACTTGACTAATTATCCTTCGGATCAAAAAGGTTCATCAGGACTCGTCCGGTATTTCGCCAAGTATTTCCATGTTTGTCTTTGAATCGCTTGTGATGGTTCGCTTGATTCACATCGCTAGCTCCACTAATTGGACTTGGCTGCTACCAACGTTTTAATTACAGGTTCAATATCGGTCTCTTTCACTTGCCATTATCACGAAATATTAAAAGAAGATATTTTAATTAAAAAATGTTCGAATCGCCTGCATTATATCGACAAGTCGGTTAGTTATGTTCTTCATTTGCACCATTAGTTAAGATGCTTCAATTAACATTTTAATTAATGAAGAATTTACGGGACAGCGAGGAAAGATCCTTCGCCGCACGCGAATTACCATGACATTAGCTCAATGACGAGGCAGGACGAGGGAAGAGAGAGAGAGAAATCTTACAGAAAGTGTAGAGAGTTAATTGATTCGTTACTCGATTGAACGTCGATCCTTCGTTTCGGATGGGTGACGCGTTACCTGTACCTGTAGTTATGATTCCCGGAGGTTTAAGCAGGAGCCTGGGGTAAAGAGCAAGAGGAAACACATCGGGGCAATCTTCGTCCCTGAGAATCCCTGACCTTTGTTAAATAATTTGCATATTTCCACGTTTTAGTGGGCAATAAATTCCTGCCGCTTAGGCAATCGCGAAAGCGTGGTAGACTCCGACAGGTCGTGCCGGCTGTTTGAGTGAGACGAAACGATCTAGCTCGCTTACACGTCAGTCCGTGTTCATCGCTGTGCATATGAACGTATGTGTGCTTGTATGTGGGATGCGAATAAGTGACAGTGGGAAGCTGGAGAAGGGCAGTAAAATGAGACGGTTTACTCGACGTGAGCTAATATGCGAATCGGAGTCGCGCGCGCGGTATACGAGAATAAATATATATATGACAGCGTGGATATTATAATTTTATATAAATTTCAATACAAATTTCTATATTGTCAATCTTTGCTCGGTCATAATTCTGTCCGGATTTTTTTTTCATTTCTGAACTTTATCTTACGATCGGAATGATTGACCCTTGAAGTGCATATGAATTTTTGCAATTTCATCTCGCGATATCAAAGTCGAACATCGACTTTTTAATTCATCATTTTTTTGGCCTCTCCTCGTCTCCTTCGCTCGACGGATGTTTTTTTCATGTTTTTTTTTCATCATCCTTTGAATCGGACATTTCTAAGCAACCTCACGTTCACTCATATGCTTCACTCGTCTCCGCTTGGCACTTTGGACGAGAAGCGATTGCTCTCGGATCGTAGGGAAGGCGCGAGTGGGGGAAGATCTCCCCTTGTCCCCTCGGGGACATTATCCTCGTACTCATGCGGTTAGCCTCTCACCAGAGCTCTCACTGGGACGCGCTCACATACTTTGTACGGAGCTTGTCGCTTTGAAATTTCGTTCGGCCGCTGCCGCTGCAACTAAATCGACTCTACTAACCGTTCCACGTAAAAACGTCTACAAGCCGGTTGAATACCAATAGAACCGGTCTAAATCGTGGCCACCGCGGTGGCCCGACAGCTCGCGCCTCGCACGGCTAAATCCGTAACGAAAAATGCACTTGGACGATCCTTTTTTTTCGGACTATAATTTTCCTCGATTAAGATTTTTTCACCCGCGTTCTTAGGCGCTCGCAACAAAAAATTAACATGAAAATATCGGAATTTACCGCGATCGATAATTTTATGAATTTACATTTTTCCAAACCGTTTAATCGAACAGGAGCAATCTCATAATATATTTTTTTTATTAGACCATTCGCCGATCCAGATCTGACCCCTACGCGCAGAGTGCCACGCCAGAATAAATTGCATGTTCTTTGCTACTTTCTAAAACGATCAATCCAAGTTATTCACCCAGCACTAACCTCCCGATGCATGTATGGGAATCGGAGAATCTCGCAGCAACTTGGATCGCGTTTGATAAGTAATATCGATCCTCGCCATTAATTAGCGTCTTGGGAATTTCTCATCACGTTTTATTTGCATAGTTTACAATCTTAGTTAAATATGCTGGACTGTAAAGTGGGTGTTGGTCGTTTTTCTCGAAGAAAATCCGGATTTCCTGGTGCCTGGTGAAACGCAAATGCTTTAGCTTGAGAAAAAGAAAGAATTTATAAGCACGAACCGCCCAAGAGAAAGGAATGTAATGATTAAGTATAAATTAGATATTAAAAAAATGAATCAACAGAACAACGATAAAACTGAATAACTGACATTCTAATTGTGTTAAGTGGTGTGGGGTTCCTCCCCGTCTTCCTTGTTTCCGGCAGGTTCGCTTGCCGGTGTCGGGGTCGGGATGGGCGTTGCAGGGATGGGTGTAGGTTGCGGTGGTTCAAATTCGCTCGAGTGGACGGGCCAAGTGACGGTGCGGAAGAAACGCAAGCCGTACTCCAAGTACCAGACGCTCGAGCTCGAGAAGGAGTTTCTTTACAACGCTTACGTGTCGAAACAAAAGCGTTGGGAATTGGCGCGCACGTTGAATCTTACGGAGAGGCAGGTGAAGATATGGTTTCAAAATCGTCGAATGAAAAACAAAAAAAATAATCAGCGTCAGTCGCAGCAGCAGAATAACAACAACAACAACAATAGTAACAACAATAACAACAGTAGCGCAAATAACGCGAATCATCACGGAGGTGGAACGGGGGGTGCGAGTCACCATCACCCGGGTGGTGGACACGGGCCATCGAGTCATCACGTCCAGGTAGGACAAACGCATCACGCAAATGGCTCGAGCAAGCACCATCAGTGACCCGTGGCTTTCTCTGGGGTCGTTTTCGGCCACCATCCGCATAATCACGGCTCGTCCTCGATTCACGCTGCCGCTGCAGCGGCTGCAGCTGCCGCAGCTACCGGACCCTCCGTCGGTACTCACGCCAGTCTCGTTGCATCCTCGAGCCACGTGACCCACGGACTTCACGCGCCACAACCGCAGATCTCTAGTTCCGGACTCGCCGCGATTCACGCTTCCGGCTCGAGCAGCTCCACCGTAGGCACTTCGGTCTCCGGCGCTACACACTCGTATCATCCGCACCATACGAGCTCCCATCACCACCATCAATTGGGCCACGTAACTCATCAACAGCATCAGACCAGTCACGGCTTAGCAGCTTGAGCCAATCCGACGAGATTATCCATCATCACAGGCGCCCATGAGATCTCACCTGGAATTTCTTCAACTTCCCCAACACTCTGACGAGCCTGCAGATCCCAGAGAAACTAAATTCTTTTTTAGTCCAAGCCACACACACCTTTACACACAGGTACATATGGATATATATAAATTTATATATATATATATACATGAAAATATTAAATATACGTATGTAACGATACGTCGCTAGCGTCGAATTGGACTCTGCATGTGAAACGCCCACGAAAGGTGTTTAGCAAAAGATAAATAATTTAAAGAGCGAGAGAGAGAGAGAAACTGACAGACTCTTCCGAGTGAGACCTCTTATAATAGACAATTAATAAATATATTAATATCGAATGCTGCATCGCCCGCGAGTCACATCTTTCCGCGTAGCGAAACGATATGTGTGAATGTGCATAATTTTATTATGGGAGTATGTGAAATAAAAACGGTTACGAAATTGTGCGAATTAAGAAATATAAACAATATGGAATATCGATTTGGTCGCGTTGTGTGCTTGCGTTTTCAGCGAGAGAGAGAGTGAGTGAGAGAGAGACGGATCGTTTTCAGTGCAGTGCAGTGCGCGAAAACCTCCGAGCAATCTGTCCAATCCGTAACTCGATAGTATTCCTCCAGACTTTTAAATATGTAGTTAAAAAACGAAGAAAATACGAGACGTTAGCTGTCACATCGAAAAACGTCAAATTAGTCGATCCTCTTCGAACCTATTTTGACTTTGGTATAAATTATCAAATTTATTACTCACTTTAATATCTCGCCGTATTTACGGACAATTGCCCGTCACGAGATCTGACGTTTTTTCACGTGGCTGGAGAGAGCAAACTTTTATATATTATTGTTAGAGCAATTTATCGGTTTTTGCTTTTTCCCCGATTATTCACAATAATATTTTTGTCCTCTTGCTTTATTTATTCTTGTGAAAAGTCCGAAAAACCTTGGTGGAATTGATTCTGCAAAAAAATAGAATCGCTGCAGTCAAAACTCGGTCCTCTCTCGCCAGAGGGTACGATTGCTCCGGTCGTTGGCCATTTCTCTTCGAAGTAAGACAGCGTGACGAGGAGTTTACGCTTCGACGCGTTGCACAGGCCAGTCCAGAGGGAAACATCCTAAGGAATAAGACCAAGTTGAGAAAGAAAGAGAACGAGAAAGATGCAAAGAAAAGAGAGCAACGAGAGCTCAACGTTGCACAGGAAACTCTCCAATCACTCTGTTTTTATACATTTATGCACCAGCACTATTCGTCCTGGTGCATTGTTAGTTCCTCTCTCTCACTCTCTTTCTCTCTTTATTTCTGTCTGAGATCCTCGTACTAGAACAATTTGCCTTTCCTCCTTTCTACTTTTGCCTCTCTCTGGTTCATAATAAAGACCACGTACTGTTAGAAAATATCGTCCAGCTGACGAATTCTGAGGTCGGATACGACCAACGAAATGGCCAACTCACATAAACTACATTTTTTCTTGGCTCAACGGGATTTTCGTAATTTCAAACATTTTCAACCCACTTTTCGTCACGATCTTTCGAGGAAAATCTAGTCGGGCAAAAATTGAGTCAATAATTTTGTAGTTTCTCACAAACAATGTCATCGAAAATTACCATCAGAAACTCAGCGTTGATCAAAATCGTTCAACCCAAATCCGAGGGTTCGGACTAAAAGTGACGAACACCGCAACATTTTGCAAGTTCCTGTCTTAGAAAAAAAACGACAAATCGATATATTTTGGTTTAAAAATGTTCCATTTTTTAATGCTATTTCGATTCGTCGTATTCGATCTCATTTTCACTGGATTTTGATAGAAAAGTCTTTTCCCATCCAGCCACGAAATTAGAAATTTTGATTACACGGAAAATAAAAATTTGGCTCAAGTGAATTGCGTGAGTTGAGTTTGTTCGAAAGAGATATTTGCCTAGCAATAAATAGCGATTTCAAGGTCATGGAAAAAGATGAAAGTTATCAGTGAAAAAAGACAAAGGAAAATTTGGCGAATGGGATTTTTCGAGACTCGTGACGGGTCGTCGACGAAGCGATAGCGATGTAAAATTAAAGAAACTTGTACTTAAACTGTTCGAGGAGACTAGAAATTTGACGAGCCGAAGGAAAAAGCTCGACGCTCTTTTTTCTGTAGCAGAAACGAAGGGGTCGAGTAAAGGTAGTCGATAGTCCTTTAACTTCATTTTTCTCATCGATAGAAATAGTGAAATGAAATTCGACAAGACGATACCGGTGAATTAAAAAAAAGAAAAAAAACAATTATCTGAGCTCTCACGTTAAGCTTCGGGGGAGGCATCGAGATAATTGGCACAATGTGTGACCTAGACAAAAAAAACAGTCGAAAAATAGACCCAGTGAATACTAGAAATTTCGTTGAACGCGACGTTTTTGTTTGTTTTTTTTTGTTTAAATTCTTTGTTGGAAATACAATGTTGGTATAAAATATTAAGTATTTAGAACTGAATATTCTCTCGTGGGTATTTCAAGTGAAAATAAATCCGTTTTGAGTCCGTAAAGAAACGTAGTTACTTTTTTGAAAAGAACGAAAATTCATTTCGAGTCTCGAAACATCGAGAGAGACGATCAAGAATATATTTTCGCGTTGCATGATTTTTTCAATCGTTTCGTTTTTTTTCTGTTTTTCATTTTTCTTTTTTTTTTATACATACGTTTTTTGTTCGTGTGCGTGTATGTCCGTTCGTGGGCGTGAGTCATTGTGAAAATTATGCACACGTGATCCGTGAAACTGGAAATCGTGTTTTAACGAATTAAAATTAAAATAAAACGAAAAAAACTGCTGTATAGTTGCGCCACGATAAATAACCGACGGTTATATTGTATTATGTAACGCCGATAGATATTATTAATGAATATGCAGTATATAAGTGAAGCATAAATGTGGTAAATCGATTAAAAACACGAAAGTGCGAGAACGTGAAATGAAATTGGTAAAATTAAACTAAAACACGAATGACTCTTTCGGGAGACGGTCGTCGCCGTTTTTTCGCAGTGTAGGCCAACGAAGCTGCGCAAAAAAAGATGAAAAGAAAAAAACCAAGGACGATGGTGAAAAAGAAAGAGGAAAAAAAGCCACAATTGTAATTAGTGATAATTATTATGTCGAGGACAATGTTTAACAAGATTCTAAGGTTATTAAGATTATTAATTATGATTATTAATTATTATTGTGAGCGTCACGTTAATATTATGTTATTGTTTTTATTGTGTGTTGTTTTTGTATGTATCGAGCCTACAATATTATTATTATTATTATCTATATAACGAATGATTGATAATGGAGGTGATGAAAATGATAATGAAAAAAATAATTGATCCGTTCATAAAGGAGAGAAAAAACCGTGTTATTAAATGTGTACACCGTCTTGATCCGCTGATAGCAATTTCAAAAGAGCACTCACTAAAACTCCCTGCTACGAAGTTCAATTGCTCAAAACAACGACAATGGAACTTTCCACTTTTCCAATTTTCCTCAATTCACACCTCGATCTCCTGGCGATTATCGCTATTTGCAACAACGTACTCGTTAGCCTGGGAATATTCAAGGATGCAAAACCAAGGTTGAAATTAAAAATTCTACAAATTTTTTATTCCGAACAGAAAAAGAAACATAATAGAAATTTTTCCAATTATTTCGATAACTTGACCATCATTTTTCAAGATTTTTTCTCAGCAACATCCGCGAAATTCTTACTTTCGCGCTCACACGGATACTTTTTCTTCGTAGTTCTTGCCACACACTCTAATAACGATCCTTCGAGTAGTCGTACTCTTGTAAATAAAGTATATTTAATTACTCAAATTCGCACAATCTACAAGAACATATAAACAAGAAAAACAAAACGATCAGTCTCTCATCGAAGTGCAATAATAAAAGTATGTTTCATTAGTGCCAAAGTAAATGATAAGCGGAGTAAAAACTCCTTTTTTTTTGGGTCAGAGCGACCAAGCACTTTTCCTTCGGTAGAGTTGGGCTGAATCCTCGGGCGGGATCGTGCTCGATGTGCTCAGATTTTTCGTCGATTTATTTATGGATTTGAAATGTAGAATAATTTCTAGAAACTTGGCACTGCGTTGGAGATGAAATTCAATAAATTCAGTTAATACAAAAGTAGATCGATGAATATGTAGCTGAGGCAAAAATTCAGTACGCAGAAACTCTGTCGCACTTCCGGTGTTCATAGGAAATAACGAATTATCAATTATCCTTATCGTTCTCACCATGACTCGTCACGATCTCGATTAAAATGCATCTCGCGTTTGTATCATACGAAATAATGCTCGAGACCCCCGTAGATTTACTAGTATTTATTTCGTTCGAAATGAACTCGAAAGGGTCTCGCGTTTTTTTTTTTTTTTAATAAATCGAATGTGCTTTCACTATTATTTACATATTTAAGACATTTTTATTTCGTTTATTTAGAGAAAAAAAATAAATAATGACTCGTAAATCGTGTGTAAATATTAAAATATCTAATCAGTTACGTCCGAAGACAAGTTGACACATATACACGTGACTATTCGCGTTAATCAATAATATTAGCAAGTAACGATCGATGTCGATGGAAAAAAACCAATTTGTCGAGATTATCCATCCGCAAGGATCGTCTTCGATGCATCTATCAAAGTAATGCTCTAAGTTAAACACAACACACACACTCTGATACACTCAAACGTTACACTTTTCCTTCTTTTGATACCGTAGGGAAAATGAGCTCTAGATAAATGACGAATACTTGAGAAACAAACGATAAACAAACCCAACATTCATTCATCGAGCATTAAGAAAATATACAAAGTTAAGGAACACACACAAATACAATCCAGCCTATTATTAGCTGTCCGAACATAATGTATGTATAAATGTACGTGTATCTCTGTAAATAAAGGCATATTATCTTATCTATACGTTACAATGTTCCATCAAAGTTAAAAGTTGAAAGCTCGCAGAAATTGTCATCGGCTCCTTCCTCGATATCTCGTCCTTTCAGAACAACTTTTACCCAGTAAAACTCACCGAAGTGAGGTCAACGAGTTGCTTCTCATCGTTTCATCTTCGACCACCGATTACAGGTAGGACAGCCCACATTTATACAATCTGCACATTTTTCTGATATTCCGAAATAATTGTTATTTGTTATTTTTTTGTCATTACGAAATAATCTAATAATGTTATTATTGTATTTGAAATAAATGCGAAATTTATGAATTAAAATTTATTATAAAGTTCAAAGTTTTTAAACAAATCGGTTCCCAGCGTCGAGCACCGTTAATGTTTTTTTTTTCGTTGATCAAAAATTGAGTGATCGTAGCAAAATTTGAGAATGGAGAGAAATGTTTGGAGAAAAGAGACGAAGACAAATTTTGCTACAAACTCGTACAGTTCACGCTCATGAAAAATCCATTACGGTTGAAACTTAATTTCGTTGGAAACTTCACGTGAAATATAATTCATTCTTGCTAGATGTTTTCTCGTGCGAGGTTTATTTCACATTTTATTAGCAATCCCGGAAGAATTCCAGACCATCGAGGGCGGGACGAACACATGAGAGCATTAATTTCTGTTTTCCTCTCTTTCTTCTTCGATGGCTCTATCGATATAGTGGCTTTTCTTCTAAAATCTCTTTCGTTTGTTTTGAGAGCATAATTGCCTGTGGTAAACTCGTCAGTTTTTGTTTTCGGGATAAATTACTCGGCTTATCGGTTTTTTTTTCTCTTGAATGCTGCAACGAGACTCGAGATTAATCCGATGTTCGTTAAAATCCAGATTTGTCGGAATTCTAGTCGTTTCGAACTACGCAGCTGATAAATCATCCGAAAAGAGCTTGTAAAAGTCCGAACGTCAACAACGTGACTCTCGGTTAGTGGAGTGTCTGAAAAAATATCGAAAAAAAAATGGAGAAAGTTGAAACGGACAGGAAACGAGGCTCCGTGGTGTCTTGACGCAAAAAAAATTATATAACGGTCAAGCGTCCGTATGGGTCAACCCTTCGCTACCGAGCGACTCATCCCCGATGTTGAGCCCCAAAAAAAATTGGAAAACCAGGCCAACAACTTTCTAATCCGTTTTTCTTCGTTTCGCAAGTTTCCCGTTAGTCTCGTCGAAACTCGGCTAGTGGTCAGTACACAGAACTTTTTCGAGTGCAATATTTTGAACAGAATTTTGAATCTTTCGAGACCTCAAAATTGTGTTAATTACGTTACAAATCTCGTGCCATTTAGATCGCAAAAAGAACGTTTCGCGCTCGAACGTTGTTGACGAAACGACATGAAATCCGCGAGACGGTAAAAAACTTAAAAAAAGCAGCGGAATAATCCCGAAAAATGTGGATTCAAAAAAATTGGATAAAGTGAAATTCGTGCGAAGCGTGCGTTATTTATTGATACATTGTCCGCGGTAAAAAAAAATCGTCAAAAGTTCAGTGAAGTGTGAATGAATTAGGGGGGTTTCTCTAAGTAAAAGAAACGAAATGGAGGACGAATCTAATAGGCCAATGGGAATGCCTCAAACTCGAGAAACTTTCTCGATTCCTTCTGAGAAAAAAATCTCCGCCCCATAACGACAACCTTTGCCCTGTTATTCGTGATCGCTACACAGCAAATTACTCAATATATATGTTCATACGTATAACTATTCGGTGCGAATACACATTAGAGCTATTCGGGAGATCGGATGGAATCGAGGCAAGCGAAGCAAATGCAAACAAAGCTCAATACACTACATAAACTTCGATAAATTTGTGATGTATGGGTCGGACGAACGCAAACAACTCGGTAAAGGAACGTTAGAAAGCCTATATAGTGCGTTCGGGGATCGTTGATTCTGCTTCTATCTCTCTTTCGTTATTTCCCGTCCGTCAGATTGAATTTCGTCTAGAAGTTTGCCCGGACTGGATGAACCCGGCGAGGGTGGTTGGCCAGCATTTCTGTCCCTGAGGCATGGAAGAATTTGCTGGACCCGCCCGGCGAGGGTTGCGCGCAGAGGGCAAATGGAGGGTTGGTGTTACGTTCTATAAAACGTTTCACATTTTCCGTATATCTGTATATCCGCAAGGATCAACTGCCGACGAACAAAAGGTCGCGTTTGCATTTGCTCGGCTATTCCTTCGCGTAGTGAATTTCGCAACATTGGTCTTTCTGCTTCTCGCACTCCGTAGTATATCTCAATGTCTGGCTGGCTGCAAAACAGCGAATGGCCGAGTGAGAAGCCAAGATAAAAGCAAACCAAGTGAAACGGAGCGGAGCGTATACTCTTCCCGGATTACTCCGGTTTCCCTTCCCTCGCTATGGACTTTTCTGTCTGTGTTCGTCTCTCTGTTCCTCTGCATATAAAAATATATCGCTGTATCCACTCGCGTTTTTGAAACGGTCTAAACGGATCGTTTGCTTTTATTTAAGCTGCTGGACCGTCCCGTACGTTTGTTCGTTGAATTCGCACGGACAAATGGAGCTTTAAAAAAAAAACCCTAAAAAAAGCGTCTCCATTCTCATCACAAAATGAATCGCAAAAAAAAAGAATTTGGTCACAAAATTTTCTGCATTATTTTGAAGCTCGAAAGTCCCCTCCACGTGATTTTATACCGAATGTCGAATCAACTAATTTCGCAACTTTTAACCATGGGAAACTTTTTGTTCTCACATTGAGCGGGGACAGCAAAATGCATATATATAACTTTTATAGATTTGAGTGTCGTCCTTCCCTGCATAATTTTTGCCTCCGTATGAATATATATCAACACGCACACAAAGTAAAGGCTGAATCGTGATGATCGCGCGTGTGTGTATGTGGGGAATAATGTATGTGCAGCTTCGCGAATTCAGGTATAGTCAGTGCGGCAATTCCATTAGGAGGCGGACGGCCAAGAGAGCTAACGTTAAGAGAGAAACGAGAGGTGAAAGAGGGTTGGGGCGGAGGGGCAACAGAGAGCTGAAACTACCAAGAGCTCGAATCACATTCGCCGACGTGAGCCAGGCACCGAATTGAGACGTCGACGAGAATGAAAGATAGATATAGGGATATACGTTGCAGAGAAAATGTTCGGCGAGGGGTGGAATCGGGAGGGGGTGGGTTATAGTGTACGAAGAAAGACGGGATTGCAGTCCCCCTTTGCGAATTGGGAGTTTGCGCACAATGAGCTCCATGTACATACGTAAACGTCGTGCGCGTTGTCATTTGAACGATAATTAATGTGATTTTCTAAATAATTTCGTGCTCAATATTTTTTTAGCAACTTTGTTGAGCCTCAATTGTTTTTTATAGCTTCACTCCTTGGCGGGTTAATTTAATTTTCATTACCAAGTCAATTACCACCTCGTTCAGGCAGCAGAATCGGTACAAAAATTTTTACATCTCTCGTCATGAGCACAAATTTTCCAACTTTAGTGTGTTTTTTTTTTTTTTTTAAGTCTCTCCTACCGAGCTGCATATTTATGCTAAATATCAAGAGCTCCGAATTGCCGCCGCACTATAGCTGGAGGACATTTTTTTTCCACCCAAATTCCCGGGGAGGCTGGCGTAAAAATAATGCATTCGGGCCTGCTGTCACGTCTTTTAATGCTTTTAACGCCCCCGCTTTTTGTACAGCATATATTCATAAATATATTCAAGATTTTTGTATATTTTATTAACACTTTTGTTCCGATCCATAAAATGTAACGATTCGAGACGGAAAAATACTGTGTAGAGCTGCTTTGCTACATTCCAAGAAATATCCGTACCAATGAAACAGCGAATTTTTAATCCGCAACATTGTCAAAATAGGAACGTCAATATCTTACTAAATTGACTCGGTGTGGAGTAAATCATTTTATTTTGCTGACGAGTCGACATTTTATTCGCGGTATCGACGCAAATTTTATCACATTTTAACTGGTCGCGGATCTGCGTTTTTTGCAAGCTTGATTCTGGAGCCTAAGCTAAAATGGACGGTGGTTGGTACTTACGAGACAAAGAGACATCTTCATCATCTTTCCCCCTCGGGAGAATAATAAAAAATCAAAAAAATCATCGAAAGAAATTCCTCCATGCTTCGCGCTCTCTCCTCCCCCCCCCTGCGTCTCCTCCTTCTTTCTTTTCGTTTTGCCATCTCATCCAAAAGCTCTCATTTGCCATACGAGCGTGTGGGTTCTCTATTCTTAGAAATCGTCCTCCACTCCCGCAACAAAATACTCGTATTTACAATGTTGATGGTCACAGAGGCGTTTAAAATTTAAACCCTAATATACTGACGGGTTTCAGCTCGGCCATCCTCTCGGGGGCCTTCATTTGCTCTTCGCTTCTTCTTGGACACCGCGAACAAATTCAGCTTGCGCCTGCTCCGTCCGCACGAGCAACAGCAGCTCTCACACAAATTCCCATACGTATTTATTTGCAAGAATGTATTCGAGTATTTAATATGTTTCGGCGCATAAATTGACGACTATATGGGGCATTATGAGGCAAGTGGGAGGAGCGAGAAGAGCGCTTCGCGACGAGGATTCACAGTCAGTGCGAATTGTATAGGTAAAGAAGAAAGAAAGTTTAAGAAAAAGGCGAAAAAGAGGAGGGAAAAAATTGGCTAAACGAATATATATGGAACGAGAATAAAGACGCGAGATGAAAAGAGGGAGAAATGGTTTGAGGACCGCCTGTGGGATTTTCGATGTCGTGGAACTCTCGAAACTCTCACATCGCTGTGTGTATCCATGGCCCCGCGCTCTTCGTGGCCATTTGTGACGCCGAACAGTCGGATCTTCGTGTCTCCTTCGACAAAAGTATACATTTGCAAATATATAAGAATGTAGTAAACGAGAGAGAAAAAAAATGATAGTTATATCGAAAGTCGCGGTCCGAGACACGCGAGAAAGGGTTACACCCTCGCAAGAAGTCTCTGCTCCAAGATTCTCTGAATCCGTTTCGATTTATTCGTTTTCTCCAACTAAAGAGCCTCCATTTCCCTCGCTTCATTCCCTCGATCTTTCTCCCCCACCCGCTACCTTAATACGTATGCATTAGCTTGTATCTCGCGGCTCCAAAAGATATATTTTTTTTTCTTTTTTCCTTCGGTTAAAACGAGAAAGGAATTCTTTGCTCCTCGACAAAGTCGCGATGGCGGCGAGCCTTTATTCCTTTCGCCGTCAAAACTCTTAATTTCTTATCGAAATTACGGTGAATAACAAATTTATCTAGCGTGTTTTATTCCATTCATTGTAATTAAATGCGATACGTTGCGTTTTCGATCGAATGAAAAGTGGATAATTGTAATAAATTACAATATACAACTATATTTCGATAGGATCGACCTTTCTAATGGTAAAGTCAATATTTCGTCACGTCCAGATAAACTTTGGAGACGGAATAAATTTTCTTATAGAATAACATCAACCGTTACGGCCCCCAAAAATATTACGCTCGGCAATTCTGCCATTTTGTTCAGAACGAACGTTCCGTCTGTGACGTAAATCGAATGAAATGAATCGCGATTAGTATTTCATTGCGATATTAAAAAAATTTAATAAAAAATATTCGACTCCGCAATTCTCCCGATGAAAATGAGCAGTTGACCGAAAACTTCGAACCAGTTTGCCGTTTTGCTCCGATTCGTTTGGGCTCTTGCTTTAATTACATGGAACTGAATATATTTTTTTTTCAATTTTTGTCTCGGGTGAGTAACCGCGCGCCATAATCATTTATCCATTAGCCTGGAGGTTACGTAGAGAGGAAAATGTCGCAATTTGATAAACGAGATCACGCTCGAGTTATTCTTTGCGCGGGGCGATATGAGAAAGTTGTTGATCTCAGAGAAATGAGTTGTTCTAAAATGGAGGAAGCCGACGGTCTAAGATCATCTCGCTGAACGGTCATTTAGTTTAATTGCTGGAGCGTGAAACAAGTCGAGGTTTTAAGTAAACGGTGAAAAAAAGAGCAAAAGAGAGTCAAGCGCGAAGGGCTTATCGTTGGAGTAAAGAACGTCACGGTGTTTGAATCGAAACACGATCGCATGGCGGACCGTACGGAGAGAATAAAAAAATCGGAGAATTCTCGCAGCAAACAAAAGAAATTTCACAATTAATTGAATAAAAAATCAGATTCAAAATCGAGGCTTTCATGGGGAGGGAATTCTAATTCGGAACAAAAGTCCTGCAGCATCCTCGCGCTGGACCGTTTCGTGAAGAAATAATGCGTGCGTTGCAGTTTCTCTTGTTCGCCAACTTCGTAAAAAAGTTGTTCCCGCAGCTTTGCGATCGGAGGGCGCCACCGAACGGCGTCGTTTCTTCGTCGCTATGTACACACACGAAGGTACCTTTCTCAATAAAACTTTGCCCATCCCGCAACGTGTACGTCGTACATACTTTTTTTCTCCTCCTCGCGCGCCATTTCTTCCGTTTTTTTTCTCTCGATCGCGAGGGGAATGGAATCGAGCAATGCGCGCGGAAAACTTGATCCACGGTGGAGGGAGAACAGGGAAAACGTGGTGGAAAGGGTGCGAACAGGGTGGGCACATTCATGTATAGGAATCGCATGGGCATCGACCCCCATAAGAACCTCTTTAGAGCCGTGAGAGACGAACTCCGCGACCCTCCCTTCCGATCCACTCGCAACTCCTCATCGTTTCAGCGCAAATATAGCGCCTGTGAATCTTACACCCTTAACGTTCGACCTCATAATTTATAAAAAATCATTAAAATTATTCGTTGATTCGACATTTCGGCAAAAAATGAATAAAGAGTGTGAAAATAAGGCTCGAATTTTATTTTTCCAGACACAATCACTTTTCTCCTCGTGTGTGTCATGTAAATCTCGCATAAGCTAAGAGTTCAAGTGAGCCAAACTAACGACGAGAGGGTTGGCAAGCAAAGTGCGAAAAGTTCTGGTGGCGGTGGTAGCGGCAGAAGGTTATAGAGTTGCGAGAAGAGGGAGGAATAAATGGATGCTGTTACTGCACCAACGAGGCATTGGCAGTGCGGCAAGGGAGAGGGCAAGTGACGAGCGGATGTAAGGGCGCGGCATGGGGATTTTGTTATCGAGATTGACGATGGATATGTATTTTGTAGTTGCAAATCTAGAGACTCGCGCGGTAATGGACGTGTATGTAGGTTTTGAAGGAAAAGGGCGAGATCCAAATGATGTTACGTGTGGATTCGTATGAATAATGCGGCATGAGATACGTCTTTGAAAATTTAGCAATCATTCGATTCTCGTGTGTGGGTAGCGAAAGCGCGGTCGCCCAAAGCGTAATGCGGAGGTAGTCGCGTATACCTTTTGGCGTGGATGGAAAGCCAAACGAGAGAGAGAAAGAGAAAGGGAGTGAAAGAGGGAGGATGATGAGAGAACGAAGTGGTGAAGGAAGAGGAAGAGAAGGAGGAGGAGGTGGTGGAGGAGGAAAAGAGGGTGTTCGCAAAGTGTCCCTAAAACTTTTACAATCGCTCGCTCGGCTCGCTCGGTTCGCCCGGCTCGTCGGTCTCTCCGCAGCTAGAGGGCTATGCTTGATGGCGTATCTTCCAATGTGAGTTGCCCATAATACTAAGATGTACGGCTGCGCCGGTAGGGGTCCGTTCCCGTCGCCGCCAACGCCGCCACCACCACCTCGTTCCGTTGGTTCGTTCGTCCGTTTGCACTGCTCGCATCTCGTTTCGTTCTCTCGTTCATCCGGGTTCTTTCCATCATCTTGATATCGACGTTTTTTCCATTTTTTTTTTTTTAATATTCGTCAAAAAACTCGAAATCCGGAGTCTCGTGACCCGCGAACCGTTCTCGCCGAAAGTTTGAAACTTACGCGTAGCCCTCGAGCCGGAAAGAGAGAGGGCACGATGGCGCAATCAGGGATCACGAAGATCTAAACAATTGAGAGAAATTCAAAAAGCAAGTTCGTTTTTTCTTCGTTTTCGACGTCCACTGTGTGCGATTATACCTTTTTTTTTTCATCGAGTTTCAATTGTCTAATTGCTGTCGTGATGAACGCGCTATTATGCTCATCACATTAACGTCACATTCGCGTTTCGGAAAAAAACGAATCCTCCTGGGGATGACATGAGGGCGCGCGTGGCCTCGAGCTTTCCCTCTTCCTCTCTTTCCGTCTCGCTCGCTCTCGCGGGATCCGTGTGCCTGCCGGCTCTGCCGCTGCTGCCGCCGCCACTCGCCAATCCATCGAGTCTAGTCAACCATTGGTGGCCGTGTCATGGCCGCCCGGAGATATCTCTCTGTGCTCTCGTAGCTCGCACCGGTTTTCTCCAATGTCTCAGCATCCTTGCGACAACGCGAAACGTGAAGATTGCTCCGCGATTTAAAAACAAATAAATAAAATAAAAGAAACCGCAAAAATGCACAGTTCGACGAAGCACTTGTTCTGGATTCATCTGACGTAACGAAATTCGCGAGAGAAAGAAAAAATCCCAGAGATAAAAGAATATTCATAAACTCAGTGTTTATTCAGAAGCTTCTTGACACATCAGACGATCGTTACTGACTAAAGAGCTCTTAAATCGCGAGATCGGGGCACTTATTTGTTGTACATGTGCCTTTTGCACCGGAGCTATCCCCCCCTCGGGCGTTTCCACGTGTTCATTCGCGGCAATCATTAGTGTGCGTGCGTCTGTGTATACCAACAGGACGAATCAAACGGAGCTTGCTAATGCGAGTGTCTCGTACCCACACAAGTTCGTATCTCTTTTTACCATTGACGTCTCTCTCTCTCTCTCTCTCTCTCTCTCGCTTCTCCTTTGATGTTATTTCGCTACTTGATTATTCAATGTGACATCCGGACAGACACACACACGCACGCACACACACTCGCTTTAACGTTCAACGATGCATCGCTAACATCTTTTCGAACAGAGTCGGCGTTACGGTGGGGGATTTAATGGAAAGTCTCTCCTTTGCCTTTTGTTACAGCTAAAAATGGCGTATCGCGCCTACTAATACGAATTCACCAGTGTGTCAATGTTTGCCACGGAACCATCTTTTTGCCAGCCGTCACTTCTAGTCACGCCGCGATCGCGACTGACGTTTTTTCTTTTTCTGTCAGCTCTCGTTCCGTCCGATATCGACGCGGTCTCTCGCTCAACGCTTTCGCGCTCTTTAACGTCATTGTTTTTTTGTTGTTGTGTTTCTCGCCATTTTTACACCCCGCGTATTAACTTTAACTTGTGTTGTGCGCGAGTTTGTTCAACTGAAAGTGCCGTGAAAACGAGGACGATGTCAACCGACAAGGAAAATCGATGAGCAGTTACGAGGATGGCGGCTCTGCCAAGACTGACACAACAGCCGGTTGCCCGTGAGTAAAATTCCACTTTGCATTATAAATTTCCTCAAATCCCTCAATTATTTTTGTTATTGTTCTTTCCTGGCTCGTTAAAATGTCCGAAATATTATTGTATTTACTATTTTTACCATTGACTCCACATAAATATGCGACTTTATAGAGTCGCTTTCTCAATAACTAATTTTCGTGACATAGCTTAAAGATTCTGCCGACTCATGAATTATTCACAGCCAGCTGAGGTTATGTTCGACGCCGGAATAATGAAAAGTTCACTCCACACTTGACCGAATGTTGTTGAAAACGTTGGCGCATTTGACAATATTCTCGGACGATTTCAATTTCACCATTTCATTCGGCTTTTCCTTTCGTCAATTAAGATTTTGGAGCCTCGAGCCACCCCCTAGAATTTTCAAAACGGAATAATTTCCACACCGCATGGTCGCGACGACGCTCGCAGGAGAATTTCGCGTTTTAAATTAGCAGTTCTCGTTTTTTGTACTCGCGATGGCTCAGTCAAAATGTGCAGTGCGTAGGAAGCTCGATGGAGAAAAAAAAAGTCACGCAAGAGTTGCGAGGCGTCGAGGAGCGAAAGAGAGACCGGAAATCGAGGCTTTTACAGCTATTGAACCTGCCGGTGCGTCTTTTATATATATACGCTCTCTTTAGATTAGAGAAAATCGTAGATGGAGCAACAGGAGGGTGAATAGACGGTTGGAAGAATCGAGAAATAGAGAGGGTAAAGAGAACGAGAAGAGCTTTGCTGTGAGAGAGAGCGAGGCAGACACGGAACCACTTTCATTATTGCTTCCTTGGGTTAGGTTAGTAATTTTCTCCATCCTGCTCTTTTCGCCGTTTAGCGTACTTAACCTGGCCTATCGCGAGCAGCATCGTATTAGCAACGAGAATTATCTCTGCGAGGATAACAAAAAGTATAATCTCCAATCATCAATTCCACACACGTGCAATCGTTGCGTTCGAAGCTGGAGAAAAAAATTCCTGAAAAAAATGGATTTCTGGAGCGAAAGATCGGCGAGTAGGGGAAAAAACAATTAGCAATAATTCCTGAGACTGAAAATAAATTCCGAAAGATCGAGAAATCGTAGAATTTCCATGGTAAAAAATCTGTAATTATTTTTCCTTTTCTAATTGACGGGAAAGAGCTTCAAGGTCGACGAAGGTCAGTGATTATATTTCGGACCAGATATATTTTCTTTTGCTGAAAGCAACGCCGGATTCGACGAGAGTCAGAAATATAATGCGAAAAATTCTCGAATGAGATGTGGAGAAAAAATTCAGGCTAATTGGACCCCCGCGAATAAAGGCGCGACGAATTTTATCTCGTTGCGCCGGAAAATTGCTGGGATAAATAAACGGCAGCTGGGTAATTGATTAGTGTCTTTTTTGGGCGAAAAAGAGATGAAGCAGATACGAGGGATATAATAAGAGTTAAAAAGAAATCCCATTGAATTGAGCACGAGCGAAATGGTGAGAATCAAGCGCCGGGCGAGGCTGCAAAACCCCGTGGAGTTTCCCCGTCGAGTCTCGCCATACATACGTGGAGGGGATCCTGGACGATCGATTGGTCCGCAGCTCGTAAAAAATCCTGGGCCGCCCATCGTCGAGACGTCGACTCCAACATCGACACTTACACTCAGACTATTTTTCTCGTATGCACACGAGTTTCTTCTCGTGTATTTGTGTCGCCTACCATCGCCATGCGTTTTTCTTCTCATGCCAACTCGCCCGTTCTCCCTTTTGTTTCTCTCATTTTGCGAATTTAACGTTGGAAAATATACTCTCAATTTTTTGCCTTGATCCTCCATATTTATCGATCCATCGTGTTGAAAAATCCCAGGCTGAAAACACAATTATTTCGATCGTCGCTGCGTCTCGCTTTCGAATTTATTTTCATCCTCCGCATCCTTGAATCTTGAATTATTTATTCAATGCTCTTAACTCCGCTACTCCAACTCACGGTTCAACAAGAATCGACCGCTTATCGGTTTTCATTCGTAATTTAATTTGGCACGATAAGCCGATCATTAAATCTCGAAATGAAAATAAATTATCAACGGATAGTAAAATTAAAGCTTCGCATCGACTTTTTCGCCCGAATCGACGTGTCTGTGCTCCATTATTCTTTCATTCGATCCGGGTCTTTGCTCATGAGAATTTTCGGACATCATTAGTGCGATAAGTTTTGCAAATCAAATGGAAAAAAAAATTCGAGTCAATTGGTCCACCACGCGATTGAATCGCTACAAATTATATTTCCGTAAAACTTTTCGTTGATTTACTAAATATTTGACTTTTAATGTTGATGCTTGAAAAATGTTTTGAAATTTGAAACGAACACATCCACTCAATCCTGGCCTTGTGTTTTGGTAGCATGTTTTGGAGGTATAAACGGTCGAGCGCGATTATGAAATTGGATTCGGCGATAAAAGGAGCGCGAAACAGTCAAGAACTTCGGTAAAAAGTATCAAGCCCGATAAAAACTCTTCCATTTGTAGAAATGAGAAATTAATTAGAAAAAAAAATGTTTAAAACGGAAATAGAAAAAAATGTGGCCCATTCGACCTCGGAAACGTCAACGATCGCCAAATGTTTCCACTTTCTCTTCGTCCTTATCCACTTTCTCTTTGCGTGCGGTTCACCAAAAGGATCTAAAGATTTTTTTTCATCCCTTAGCTCTGCAATGCGAGGGTCGCCCGTGCACGAGTGACTTTCACTTCTCGTTCGAGACGATATTCTTGAAAGGGCTCAATTTTTTTTCCCCGTTTCTTCGACCAACGGCGCGGTTCTCTTTTGCCTCAGGATTTTGGCCCAATTTCCGAAATTCCATGTAATTTCTTATAGCATTTTCTAAACCCGGAGCAAAATATTTTCTTCTACGCCGCGACTAGAACTTTCTCTTTGCCGATGGGGATGATGGCTCGCGTCGACCTTTGGTTTTTATGCATACACTTTTTTTCCTCGGATTTCTAAGACGCCGAAAGAGCACGAGCACGTTATTATTACAGCTGCACATTTTTGGAACTAGCGAAAGTGGGTCAAGCATTGAATTTTTTCTTCCTCCACGACTCAAGAATTATTGGTCCGTCGAATATATTTTTTCAGGGTCCCCAGCACTAGTTTATTCCTACGAGGTGGAGGCTGTAACGACGAAAAAAGAGGTCGAGGGATCATTGTTAACTTTCGAAAAAATAATCTTCGAGCTTGAATATTTTCTGAGCGTCGGAATAGCCACGAGAGTGTCTAAAGATAATTTCTCATGAGTTTCCTGTACGAGCGATAATTCTTGACTCTCGCAAGATAATCCAGAATCCTAATCGTTTGGACCGGAAATTTACGAGCCTCGTAGTCGCGTACGGTGTTGCTTAGATTTTTAGATAAACTAATGTACTCGCTACCATGGTACGCGGGCGTTTAGACACCAGTGAAATTCACACGAACGTAATTTCATCCTCGTAGACGTCGTGCGACTCATGCACGTCCCGTTTCTGCGATGCTCGCGAAACGGATGAATCGCTAAATACTTTCATGCATGTGGTTCACGAAAAGAATCGCCGCGACGTCGTTTAACGGTTCGTGAAATACTAATCTATAAACTTACGACACAAATGTCTCACTGGTGCAACCTTATCGCGCGAAACAAGCTCGCGACAGCATTGCGTCCATCACTCTCGTCCTCCGTTTCTCGTTATCTTTCTTACTAGATGAAATAGTACGCCAGTGAAAATTACGAGCGCGTGCCACCTCGGAGCTTTGATTTATCGCGATTTTCCTGCTCTCGTAGTTTACTTTCGAGTGCTTCATCTCGCGATGCCTCATCCCGCGCTGCATCGTTGTCTCATCTCCATAGCCTCTTGAATCTTAACATTTTATTAATAGAAAAACGCCACAGGAGCCCAAGAAAGCTCATGGCTTTTTCAAAATTTCCTGCGGAGCTTGCAAACATTTTCACAAATCAAGATTGGAAATTTTACCAAAACAATGGCGCTCGGAACAGAATTAATCGTGGGTTCAATAAATAAATTAAAAAATGTGCATTTCGCCATGTAATTAAAGTTTTTGTCATAGCAACTTTCTGGCTTGACCTCTCAGGCGCAATTGCACGGTGGATTTTAATTTCAGTCGTTTATAACTAATGGATCATTGCGTTCGAAATATTTATGATCAGCCGTAATTTTATACGCTAACGTTCACCAGCTTCACGTAATTTCTCTACCATTCTCCGTTACCAAGTTTGTTGAAAGGGAACCGCAAGTACTGGTACTGCGCGCAACAAAATTCGATAATTCGTTGAATACGGTAAAGTAAATATTTTTGGATATATTTAAAATTTTCGTAGTTTTGATGATATTTTTGATTCTTCACGCAACTGCCAGCAAAATTTTCGATTGGAATGACAAAAATGGACTTTTTGAAGAGACTTTCTAGGATAATTCTTGCTGCAATGACAAAATCTTTGTGATTTTCCGAAAAAAGTTCAGTCGAACCAACAAAATGTCAATCGCTTCTAGAGAAATTTTCTTTTCAGTGTACGATCCTTCAGGTCGATATTCGTGCAAAACAGCGAGGCTCACGGAACAACGTTTATATCCATGAAAAAAATGGGCTCTAATTGAAAAGTGTCTTTCAAAAAATTTTCAACGCGATTCCGATGAACAAATTGTTAGCAATTCGTTTCGTGACAAGTTTAGACCGTTGGTTGCACGTTGTCCCATTGGTAATGCATGGAAAATGCAACATGAGTCCAACAATTACGGAAAGTGATTCCAATAACACGTCCGGATGGTATAATTAGTGATGCCTTAACATTGATTATAGAAATTATTTGAGTGGAGAAGAAGAGACAGGCATAATTATAAGTTACGTATAGGCAAATAACATCCTGTCATTCTCCGAAAAATGCCTCGACCTCACGTGCAAGAGAGTGGAAGATGTAAATTAATTCCATGTGCATGGAAGTGGTCGTTGAGCACGATGAAAGACCGGATGAAGGACCGTCGAGCGTCCTTCATGGTCTCCTTCTCTTCGAGGAGATCCCTGTGTTGAAAAAAAAAGATGAAAAAACATTTTTACGTCCCTATGAATTCATTGAAATGTCAATTCTGCATTTACCTCGGTCTGCAGTCCTCTTACAAAGTATATGAATCGCCACAATGTGGAGGTACGAGTGACAAAGGGAGTTTCGAGACAGTCACCACTATGTATAGCTTGACATGCCCTCTCGTGGATATACCGTTCCCACTCGATATCACTCGCTCGAGATTCACATTCGTCCGCCACACCAATGAGCGCTCGGAGGGTTGTAACAGTTGACTCTACCGGATTTTATGACGTATTTCATTTCGGAGGCAGGAACGAGTCACACATACACGTTCGAGGAGAACATTCAAATATATTTTCTGGTGCACATCGATGCACGAGTTACGGACTCGCACACAACTTGAACGCGGAGGGAAAACCGATACGTGTGGTGACCAAGATGCATAAACCAAATGTTTGCGTTGGAGTTGGGGTCAGAAGTCGAAGACGCAAGCGCAGTGACGCTCGCGAGGTTCACGGAGCACATGGTCCTTCTTCGGCCACGACCTCGAACCTTCTCGTCGTTTATCAAGTCATCGCGGGACTCGAATCATTGTTTTCTTTTTTCAAAGTGAATTGTGCAGTAGTTTCAAGTGGAGGAACTCAAGTGTCTCTCCGGCTCTGTCCTTCGTTCGTCAGCCTCAAGAAATGTTTGACGTCATCGCGGTTTTTATCGCTCTTCCAAATCTGTCGCCCTTCCTTTCACACAAACGCGTTGCTTCCTTATCCATAGCCATTGCCGCGTGTATGTAGACATCGGCGTCGAAGAAGAGAGGGATCGAGGATCTAGCAGGGCTTGTAACGTTACTACCCACTGGGACGCTGGGTGCGAAACCACCCCCTTCCGCTCGGCGGAGCTGCTGCTGGTTCTACGTCGAGGGGGTTGATTCTGGTGGCTGCAGTCCTGACCTACGGCTCGACCGATACCGTCTGCGGTCTTCTCCCTTTTTCGAATCTTTCAGCCTAGCTCACCCTTCACTTTTACTCGTCATCTCCAAAACCAGTTGCTACAGCTGTCTGCAAACGTAGACGCCATTACAAATCGCAATCATTCGTCTTGGTGCTGGCGTGAGAGTGAAGTGACTCGGGTGGATGCTGTGACCTTAAAAACAAATTTTCCAATATTTCCAGAAACTTGGAAACATTCCAAAGTTCATGGACCAAAAGTTTTGTCAGTGTCAATTTCTCCGGTTGGCCAAATTTGCCTTTCACCAACAACAAGTGCATCATGGACCGTATACTCGCGGTGAGTGCATTACATCAATGACGTTCCTTCTCAAAGATATTTAGTGTCAGTGAAAAAAATCGAGAAAAAAATCTCTTTATACCGCACGAATCTCGTGACTGATTGAAATTCTCAAACACATGTGATGACGACAACGAGATTGAGTCTAGGGTTGCGTGCTGATTCCACTAGAGTGCGGTACACGTTAAATGTCTCCATCGATCCACCTCTTTACTTTTGTTTGCTTCGCATTGTCATTCATCTTTCCTCCTATTACGGTGAGTTTTTATTATTTTAAAAACATCTTGTATACACTTGACACGTTGAAGTTAATTGCAGCTGGTCACGAAGCTCGCAAGTATCGACGTAAACAGGGTTGGGAGGTCAGGGGGAACGCAAACATCAAAGGAGACAAGTTATGATCGCGCAAGATAAATGTTTAATTTCTGTTTTTTACCCTCATCATCTTCATTAGCGTGTTTGACCGTTGTTGAAAATAATTCAGCGGAATTTATGCCACTCACGTGTCGCCTAACATTTGCGGGAATGTGACTGGTACCACGTGAAATTAGCTCGTTTCGCAAACCAGCAGAAGGTCGGTCATACATGCGTATAGAATCAGATCCACTTTTATTTATTAATTTCTTCCTGCGCGACACGAGGAAGTCTCTCATCCATTTTGTGTGGAGCGCCCACATAGCTATTTGGCATGTGCATGAGATTACGAGAAGATTTGAATGAATCGAAAGATTCCGAGATCGTTGAACCGCTTCTGTTGCCAAGTGGCATTTGAACACAATGTCAGTACAATGTATGAATGAAAATCTGCTTCAATTTGTTTGACACTTTGGTCAATGTGATCGCGCTCGTCCTCGCATTGCAATATGGATCAGCGCAATTCATGATATGTATTCGAGTAGATTGTTGATAACCGCGCGCTTCTTATCCGGTAATTGCGAGCGTATGCAACGAACTCATCCATCAAGCGAATCAGAGACCAGAGAGAATGCAAGTGGCTTTTGCTCGCGAGCAGCGCATACACGCTCGCGACCATCGCAGCCGTGAGTGAATGACGTGACGTCATGCGAAGAGGCGTGCGGAGGTGCTGTTAGTCTCTGGCGAGACAGAGACAGAGCAAGAGCTCGAGCACGATCTTTTGCATACGCTAATCCTCATAGCCCTCGAGCAGAGACTGACGTGGGTCACCGGTAGCCGTGTGCCTTATCGCGTGTCATCTATAAACATGACGGACCACGAAGTATTCCACCTACAGGTTGACTCCGCACTTTTTTGCTTGTACCTGTTCGCATTAACGAAGCCCCGCAGAAATAATTACCGGAGACCCCACCAGACGATATTATGTCTCGAGGCACGCGATTATACCGCGACATATTTATATTCTCCGGGGAATAATTTGTATCAGAAGCAGCAAAAATCTTTTCGCACGAAGCTTTTTGTTTAATTTATGCTCGAATTTGTTTCGGAGTAAAGTAAAGATCGAGCGGAAAGAATTACTGACCACCGAGTCAAATCCCTCAATTCTATGCCTTTCAAAACGTATTTTTAGCTTCAATACCCAGAACGATTGCCTGATTTTAATAAAGAAATTTACTTAAATTCATTAATCGAGATCCGACGGGACTGCTGATCGGCGATGACGAAGAGTTCGTGGGGCGTCGACCAGGGGGCACCCAAGACAGGACATCGGATTTCAGTAGCGTACCTAGGGCACGGAGTATGGCGATATACCTTTTTTTTACGATTTAACCGGTAGTTCAGGGCGTGCATCTTCTGGATATAACTCCGATAGAGCTCGTATAGACGAGGTCCCGTATTTACTGAGTTCGTTCATGGCCGTAGGCATCTAGGCGGGTATAACTGCCTGGGCTTCGCCAATAAAACTTTTAACGTTCTCGTGTCCAATGAACGTTACGTTCCCGTGGTTTTACGTGGGGCGTTGCCGCGCGGCCATTACGCCATAACCGAACAAACTCGAGCCACGATTGGACGTCGTTCCATCATGGCTGCCGTTTCCCTCCAACTTGTCTCTCGCGTTTCCCCTTCCTTTCGTTCCGCTCGACTCCCCTTACTCTTCAGCAACGACAACGCTGACGGCATCCCACCAAGTACGCACCCCCGGCAGTCTACTTGGTTGCTCAGACTCTTGTGGAAGCGTACTCCGGTGATTTGCCTCCCCGTTAACCAGGGTGCTTCCTCCGCTACGAATGGCAGCACAATTTTAATGCACGCATATTATGCCTCGGCTCACATGCTACAACCTACGATCTTGCGCGATTAACAGAATAATTATCCGATTTTTTTTCTTTCGATCGTCTGCCCACAGAGACGACAAAAAAAAACAATTAATTTCGTATCGGAGGTTCATTAAAATAAGAGAGATATATTTTAGTTAAGAGCTGGTACCAGCTCGAGGAATAAATTGATCCGTATTAATACAGACCTGGCAAAGTTTAAGTGACTTTTAAAATACCCAATTAAAGTTTAACTCCTGTTCACGTGTAACGATTTTTTTAACAGACTGTCTGCGGACATGATTTATGACGAGAGGATACCGCTTTATTCCTAAAATGCATGTTTTGCTGCTAAAACCTGTTTCCTGCCTCCGCCGTCACTCACTCTCGGGGGAGCGAGCGGATTCGAGGTCGGTAAAAACGGTCTCGATCGACCTTATCGACTGCCTCAAGGATTCTCCCGTTCCCGCCATTTCCGCACTCATACCAATGACCCAAACGTCGCTACTGAGCTACGCGTATGAAAAACGTTTTATGGCTGCTAGACACTGCATATGAGTACAAAAACACGTAGCCAAGGACGGACTTTGATGCCGGCAGTCTGCTCAGTTTTTTTTTATCCATCGATCACTTTGAATTATATTTATTGACGATCTTTTAAACAAACATATCGAGACAACTAACAAATTAAGTAAAAACATACAAACGAGGCTGCTCAATTGCAATATAAAATAAATTTTGCTTCATTTTTTATTAAATTAGAAAATAAGACTCGAAGTATACGAAAATCCTTGAGGAAACATCCTCTCGTTTTATTTTTCTTATCGCGAACGTACTTCATCAAAGCTGAAAATCCGGCTCTCAAAACTCAGGGTCTCAAATACACACGTACCAAGGTGGGCCGAGGGTTTTCATACAGCCTGATATTCCACTTCACCCTTGGGAGTAAAATCATCTCATATACATTCAGGTTTATATATCTGTATCCATAGCTCGTGCTCTCTACCGTACCGTCGGATATAGCGCGTTATAGTACAGTTCGCAATTTCGCCGAGGGTGGAGAAGACTTCGTTACGTTCATAGGACGTGCGAAGGAGAGGCTCAGTGGCGGGGACAAGGACCAGGAGGGGCAGAAAAGGTAGAAAGGTTCGGTAGAAGCTTCGGGAGTCAGAGGTCAGGCGGAGGGGGAAGAAAGCAGAGAGCTATAGAGGGAACCAGAACATGAATTCTCACCCATCGGTAATATTCCATCGCTAAAAACTATAGTGATTGGCTCGTCGAAACTATTCGGTATGCAGAGAGAAAGGAATGTATGCCAAGAGAATGTTCTTTCCATGAAAGTTCAATCTTCCTCTAGCGCTCGCGAGCCATCTGGAGCCGACACGACGTCAACGCTCTGGAACATCGGTTTCATCGATCCGCACTAGCGACGCCAGCAGCGTTGAACCTTCTCTACCTATACTTTACCTATTGCTGTTCCCGAGCAACTCAATTTAGCTAAAACGTGCATTCAACGTTGGAAAAGCTTCTCGCCCCTTCGTTCGATCTGGACGACGTCTTTTTCGGTCCCAAGAACTCTCATTTGTTCAATGCATACATTTCGTAGACTGGATAAGTGGACGAGATATCGAAAAAACGTTTGAGAACGAGGTTGACTCATCCCAGCAGCGACTGTGCGGCATTCCATTCGTTTTTTCGTTTCGGTCGAGCTCTACCTATGGATAATAGTATCAGCATTTGGAGCCAATACCCACAGCCTAGACCTTACCCCAAGACCTTGCAAAGTAGGGTGTGTGATCCTGGGTTATGGAAGTTCTGATGGAAAGAAAGACAAAAACGAAAAAGGTAGACACAAGGCTGAGCCATGCAGGCGATAGAGTCTGGTTGGTTGATGCTCCTGGTTTTCCTTCGGCTTTCATAGGCCACCATAGCGATAGAGGCCCCGGGGGTCATTACGAGAGATACGCTGTTGGGCCACATAACATGCAAACCCATAAACCCACCCGCACTCCCGTCATTTTATGCCACGACATTTTCCTACACTAGACAAGCCATACATGCCAACAGGCATCTCGGCCTAATCGTGCAGGTGTTTTCCTCGTCGAACATTCCGGAGTGTAAACACCGACCGCACACTGACAATCCCAGACATTCTTCCGTTCATCCGCACCATCAGGACGTCTCGTTACAAATCCTCCAGCTGATATTACTTGATAATATTTACAAAAATGAATCCTCCTCGAATTTCAATAATTCGTGATGCATTTCAAGCAGGAATTTCGATCCTGAAGCATGTACGAATTTGTGTTTTCTATGGAACAAAGTGCAGCTATGAATTTTTCAATTACTCAAAGCCTCAGTTTGACTGCGTTTTTATCTAAAAGTGTAAAGACTGCAGAGTCGTGCGTCTATTGGTCACACAGCAGAAAGAAACCTTCAGCTTTGGTATATCCATCGCCATTTTTACTCGCTGTATATACTCCCTTCATATAAGTTATGTTACTATCATATCGTAAGAGAGACAGATATCTATAGAGTGGCTCGTTCACTTTTACATGCCCAACATCTTGTGCATACTGTGGAGGTTTACATACGCCAAGTTGATTCTGTGCAGGTGGGATGCGAGCATTTCTATGTTGCATTTGGTACGTCCGCGCTATCTGTATGAACGCAAACATGCGAGGTATGGTGGTATGGAAGTTTGTCCGTATGGCATATATGCGATGAGTGTTGAACTATAGAGGTTTTGGAGTCGGCAACTCTGCGAAGGAGAGACAGCAGTGCGAGTCACGACACGAGACTTCGTGGCTGTCACAACGCTCGAAATTCTTTCCTCTCTTTCGCGTCAATCAATTTAGTGATTGGTTAAAAAGGAAAAAATTTGAAAAAACCTCGTTGTACCTAATTGAAATGATGAAAAAAGTCATCCAAGGCTCGTCCGTGACCTTTTTCACCCTGCGTTTGTCGGGAAAGCCGCGAGTACGTCGTCCGCTCGGATAAGTAACCGACTACTGTGCGTGTCGCGTGCGTCTCTTCCATATGGCTGTACAGTGCGTGGTTTTCACCGGTTCGCGCAAGCGTCGATCGTCTCTATCCCTGCTCCTTTATTCCTCTCGTACACATACATTTTTATCCACCAGTGCAAAATATATATACATATGTAAGGAGATTTGTCTGCCGAGCATATGATTCCCTCTATTGCGATTACATCGACCACGTGACTTTTCGACATGTCCCCCACCATTCGAGGTCGCATATTCTCGTAGCCTATATGTCTATCTGATCCAACTAGCCGCGGGACTCAAACCAAGTTTGCCGAACAACTCTGACTCGCGAATAAAGTCGACCAGTTAAAAAAATTCGACAAGTCGAGCAGACCAACGAAACAAAGTGTGCAAAGCGAACGTCAGCGCTCAAAAAAAAAGAGAGAAAAACGTGCGTTCACGACGATCTTTGTGCGACGATGACCTTCCGCGCTTCATCTTTCGCATCATTTCCCGCCTACCCAACGATCGCACTACCCGTCACTCTCCAAGGGCCTGAAATGCCAGCTGACGAACTCCCAGGTTGGTAACGCCGCTTTTCTCGCCCGCACCAAACCTCTTTAGACGTTCCTCATCCCCACTCTCGCTCTTCTGACACCTCCTTTCCTCCCGCCCTTCACCAAGCTCTCCGCACCATTACAAATACCACCTTCCAACTACCACCACGATAAACCAACGTCCACATAAACTCTCTGGCCCCTCTCTCCTATTCCCTCTTACAATGTTGCTTTTACGCCGACCGACCTTTCTCCCCTCCCTTTGCTAACCAGTCAATTGAGCTTTGCTCCATTGCAGTTTCTAATTTACATACACGCTGCATATGCAACACAGATGCTAGCAAATGATCCTTATTTTTACTTAATCAGCTGTTTTCCATAATCGATAAGCAAATGTCAGTGATTTACAATATCGACGACCCTCTGACTTGTATCGATTAGTTATCGCCTTTACCAATAAATAATTAAGTGCCTGACATTCCACAATTAATACTTTTCCATCGATTTAATCGTTTTCATGATCCCAACTGGAAAGTGCATTCAAGCATGAGTGCATTTTACTTGTTTTCACCAGCCAAGTCATTGATAACAAAGTCTGAAATGTAACAAGTTAACTTTTTTTTTTTATGGATCATGGAATAATTTATAATCGAGCCAGAGGCTCGCGACTCGCGTATGATAGGTCAAAGATCGATGTAGTGCGAGTTCAATTTATTCAATACGTTGTACACACAATTTCTTTTTCGTGGAAATCTGAGGCTGTGTAGAGAATTTATGAAGAGGGTCTTGGGAGTAATTGCAACAACATGACTTCTTATCTGTTTTTCTTTTTTTTAGAGTTGAAAAACCGCAACATTTCGATCTCTGAAAATTATTGAAAAATGTTTGACTTTCTGCAGGAGATATTTTGCATTTTTCATTCGATAAATTGTGTGATTTTGAGGAATTTTGAGAACCCCTGCAGTTTTTCGTGTTTTAGAAATTTTAGAATTATTATTTAGCATTTGCATAGACGAAAATGATGCTATTTGTACACTGCTCGCAGATATTCAATGCTCTTCGCGACGTCAGCAGTCTCGCTTTTCTTATTGTAATTCGTTCTTCTCGCTCGTACTTTCATCGCTCGAATTCTTTGGTCCCGCTTCGTGCGATTTCATTCGTTCGGAATAAAACGACGAGACGTTTGCCTCGTGTGCAACAAACTCGTTGGTTTACGAGAAACGTTCTCTTTCGTTGCCTCGGCCGTCCATTCGGAATACACGAACAAAGTTGCGGAGCGTCGATCTTCGGCGGCCCTCGCTATTGGACGACTCCCGTCGCATCGACGCAAACAGCTCTTTTTCTCCCTTTTGCCTTCTTCTCCATTTTCCCAGACGCTTCATCGTTTTCATTGCAACCGGAATTCTCGCAAAAGTCCTCTCTCCGCGCTTCATGTTCTCTCTGGCTAAATTACATCTGCCCGAGCTGCCCTATAATTCGTACCGTCGTCCCAATTTATATGTCACTTTCCTGCAAAATTTAGCTCGACTCAGATTGACGAGCCAGAGTGCTGCAGACTGCGTTGCGGAATTTGAAACGTTTTGATCGATTGATTAAAAAAATGTATGAAAAATATTCCCCCAAAAGTTCATCTCAGGCGCGAGGACGCGTAGCGTTGACTTTTTTTCCATCAGTTTCTATTTTCAAACACGATCTCGAGTCCATCTTATCAGTTGTCTTGAAGGCGTCAGCTGATCGAGACTATTATTCTCTTGAGAGGCAATATATAGTCACTGTGCGGTAGCGGTTCGTTGCTTTTATTGGCCTCAAGGCCATTGCCGCAAGCCACTCGCCTCGTTAGTCCCAAAGTACAATAGTGCTTCTTCGTCCCATCATTGATTTTCTCAAGCCATACTTTGCTCCGGTTGATCCCTGCAAAAGAGAAAAATAAATTCATTAACGATGCGTTACAATGTTTAATACAAAGAATTCCTCGAAATTCAAAGAGAAAAATTATCGGTAAATTTTCAGCGAACTCATTTCGTCGACGGACTCGGTCGCTTTTTTTCTTTGATTAATTAAATTCTCAATTAACGTTGCCATGACGACCGAACGCTTCGCGATCGCCGGGCATCTCATGCGAATAAAACGTTTGATTCTTTTTTTTTTTTGGCACAACCGGCCATATGCAGCGGATGAGCGAAATTTCAGGCTGAAGATAAAAAAATATGTAGACAAAAGTAAAACCAGGTGCAGAGACCAAGTGCTGACTACTGCACGAAGCGATTTCAAAAAATACGGTTGTCCGAGTCGTAGAGACAAGAGCACGTTGTAGTATTTTTTGCGAGAAAAAACTACGTGACTGGAATGTTTGATAGGCCAAGGAGATATCCACTGTGTGGCGATGGAGACATTTGGTACAATTTCGTGATCTCACTCCTGCCGCAAGGAGGAACGCGCGATTCATGCGGAGGAGCGAGTGTGGAAGCGCTGCTGGGTTCGTTTCAACGTTGCCAAATGTGGATACGTCCGCGGACTTTGTACGAGCGATAATAGTGAGCTCCTCAAGACCACACGAAAAAATTAATTTTTTAATTAGCTGAAAATGATATAAATTTCGACAAAGATGGAATAAAAATTCGATTCACTTCAATGAGTTCTCGTTCCACGCGGGTGAGTTTCGTTCCAAGGAAATAAATTTGGACTTTTCACTCATAATTAATCTGCCCCCGTCTCTGCCCAGACGGGGCTTTGGTCCATTGCCAAATTCACCACCAAAATCGGCCCCTTTGATCTCAGAATGTAGCACATTTTAATGAAAAAATAAAAA
The DNA here is from genome assembly GCA_037043255.1 of Diadegma fenestrale. NCBI lineage: Eukaryota > Metazoa > Arthropoda > Insecta > Hymenoptera > Ichneumonidae > Diadegma > Diadegma fenestrale. The sequence continues at coordinate 7,838,657 of CM073315.1, forward strand.
ATTCTGTTAAGCCCAAGAATTCAGTTAAGATTTTTCGAATTTATGGTTATTCGAACTCGCTGGAAATATGGCTGCTCCATCGTGCGCTCGATCCACACTCGATTCCCATCATTTCTCGAAACTTTCTCGCTCTTATGCTCCTTCCTTCGCTAACAGTCTGTCGGAGTCAATTTAGTCCTTTTTCCTTAAGCCCCCCCCGCCCGGGACATATAGACGTTCGTAATCCAACACCCATCGGGCGAAAGCGTCCTGGGAGTGCGTCACAGGACAAACCAACACCAACACCGCCATGATCGAGAGTATACCCACGGAAAATGGTCGCACCTCCTCCTCCCTCGAGACATTACGGTTTTCACGCTTCACTTAACCGCCTCCCGAAACGCGATGGTGCACGAGAAGAAAACGAAACGAAAAAAACAAAGTCTGAATATTTGTTCAACCCCGTACAATGCGTCCCGATAAAACCAGTCTCCAACGTTGTAATACAATGTGTATCACAGTTTTCACACGTCTGAGAATTTTATATTGTACTTCCGACGTTTTTACATTTTGTTTGCTTCCTCAACGCCGCCACCTTGTCCAGCAACAATATTTTGAAGTAAAACAAGTCTGGAATTTTTAGTTTTCTCGCTCGAGTCAACGAAACGTTATGGTCATTCGCGTGAAAGATTTTCCGTTGGGAAATCAAAGTTTGAAAATCAACGGCAGTAAAAAAAAAATCAGAGTTTTCGTTGAAGGTTTCAGCGTTTGTGTAACTGTCTCTAGAAATGTGCCGGAAGTTCTAACGGTTTACAGAAGGATATAATTCTTGAACCGTCCATTTTCCAGCGGGCTGTCTGAGCCGCGGTCCCAACCCTTTTTTTTTGCTCCCATTTCGAGGTACTTTCCGTCCCGTGACCGTCAGAAATGCTGCGCCGACAGTGACGAAACCACGTCCGGGCAAAACTAGCAATAGAAAATATACTGCACGACGAATTTTTCAATGTCCCTCCGTTCTGGGGCAAAAAAAACAATGGAAAGTCTGGACGATTCCTGGAGAGTCCTCGAGGCACATGCGAGATTTCAGTGACAAGAATGGGTGAAAAAAATTACGTTTTTTTTTTTTACGTGTCTTGAAATCTCCGGCTTTGCCTCGCTGTTGAATTTTTCCACACGTCCCCTGGGCATAACGGTGGAAAGACCTTTTATAGCCCAAGTTCGTACGAAATTTTGGTCCTTCGGCTGGGCAATGAAAAATATACGGAGAAAGTCTGATCACTTTTCCAGCTCAATTACGAAATTACCGAAACGTTGGCCGTTTTCTCATTTACCCATAATTTTCATGGATCCAATCAAGACTGAAAAATGACGAATTTTCGACATGGTGGATGTGAATATTTTGGAAATCTAAATATTTGTCAAATCCACAACATTCAGTATTCACGACCATTTTCCGTATGCCAAAAACGTAGTTACTTGGGATCTTTAATAATGAACATAAGGTCAATAACGTGGATGCTTGTATGAGGAATAAAATGGGAAAAAAAACGAGATTCCTCGAGTTTAATCAGAAAGAGTTCACTCGTGGGTAATGGAAGAACTCCAGCTCATCACTTCATTCATTCTGTATGTATTGTATAGCTATACGTCCTTCGTGTCACTTGAGTTCCTTGAAGGAATAGAGAGACGGAACGAGACACTTTTCACGTATCAAGAAAACTTTCAGAAGATTGAATCGCCGTGTGCAACGAGAGCACACGCGTAGGTGAAAAAAAACGACAAAAAGTGTCGAAGGGCGCATGTGTGCGTGTTCCAAAATAAAAAAAATGAAGGGGGTTGGATCTTCAAGGATAAGAAAGAGTAGGAAAGATAGAGGTAGGATGGATAAGAGTTCGGGGTATGCCAGGCACGTTCAGGACCATTTATAGGAGAACGGTTTCGCCCTCTTTCTGCTCTCGTTTCTTATTTTCTTTTCCCTTTTTTTTCATTCTTTCCGAGTTGTTTTTTTCGCCATCTACTATAGAGACTTCCTTTCTATCGCTCCACCTTCATTCGAGCTTTTACGAAGTTCGTCGTTTTTCCATCCCATCTCTTTTCCGATCCTCTCGGATCTGTAAGTTTTTTCTATTTTATTTTAACCTTGCACCTAGCACGGTATGTCCGGATTGGCTGGTTAATTTGAGAAAAGGGATTAAATGGCTCGACCTCGAGTTCCCTGACGAAATAAGGCCGAAAATTTCACAGGGCTCTTTTCGGTGTGTAATTGGTACCGGACCAAAGGCCCTGGGCTAACTTTTGCTCCGTTCGATCCGTCCTCGCTCTCCCTTGGCCACCCCATATTATTTTATACGCAGAAACTCTTCGGATTTTCGATGAAAATAATCGAAAAACTTTCCTAGGCCAATCTTCTCGTGCGCCTATTAACAAAACCCTCGCTTCAAGCTACACACGCCATCTTTTGTGATGTGAGAGAGAAAGAGGGTCTGCTGGCAGGGCAAACGATTCGTCCGAGAGAGCCTCGGGAGATAATCCATTACCAAACCACCCAGAAGTTTTCGTCTATCCAATGAAATATCGAATAATAGTTACACTGTGTGTTATATGCCTGAACATAATCAGGGTTCGAACATTTTGTTGCCTGAGACCATGTAATCAATCGATTCGTTCCGATTCCATTTGCCAAGGAACCGAATTCTGACTTGAGACTCTTAGACTACACGGATCCATTCTCTCCCTACAATTTCCGTTTCGTAATCTCGATTCGTCCACCTCTCCCACTATTCATTGCCCTTCTCATCACCAACCGTTACGCCTTCGATCTTTCTCTCTTATTCCTTCCTTCATATTTTTTCCTTCTCCCTCACTCCCCTTATTCTTTATCTTTCTCATTCTGGCGTTTGCTTCGCTTGGCACAGGGCCAATTTCCATGATTAGATCCGCAACGCTGGCTTGCTACGAATACACATACATATATATATATATATCTAAAAACCATATGCCACGGGATTATATACTCCGGCACGTCCCGTTTCGCTCTCAATATTTCCTCTCGTCGCCTCCTCCACTACCTTCCTCTCTTTTCATTTCTCTACATCTTGCGCCATTTCACCGTCTTTCTATATTTTTCTGTCGCAGCTTTTTTCGCTCTACTCCCCTCGTGTTTCTCTCGTTTTTCATTATTTTACACTTTTTCTTTGCTGTATACGTCGCGAACTACACGTGTAGCAAGCCCTGTCAATCGACACTTTCGTGCAAGCGCCATTTTCATGTTCTCGTGTACTTTTCCCCCGCCTGCTCCCTTTTTTCACATTGTTGCTCGCTCTCGCTAAAATCATCCTTAAAATTCCGCGAAAGAAACGCCCGGAAAAAAGCTTCTTTGCCGTCCATTGAAGTAACGGAATTTACAGTCTCGCGTGACTTTAATCCGAACTTCGCGAACTGCAGGCTCCGTTTACACACGGAGAACGTGATTTTTTGGGGACAATACGACGAGACGACATCCCTCATCGCTGGACCTGTGATCTCGCCTCTTCAGGCTTGACAATCTTTGACGGAAAGGTTTCTTGATCCAAGGCTTATGTTTACACACCGACGAAATATAACGCTGCATCGAATGCGATAAAGCGATGAACGAGTCTGAAATATAAATGCAAGAGAGTATGGATTGGTCCACGATTTCCAGATGTTGCCTTGGCGTGTCGTCAATGTGACACACGTGCCTTCTTCATGTTTATACGAAGTACGTGTGTTAACGTTTGTTCAAATAGATTTATCCAGATTTATTTTATCGCCTGCTTGTTGTTCCCTCAGCATAAATACGATATTTCTTTTTCTTCCTGCATCTTTTTTTTCCTCCTATTTCTCCGAGGACCATGTTTGCTCACAATAAAGTTTAATCAAGGCCGCAACCGAGCCATTTTGCAACAAAACTTTGAATAACTTTGTAAGATAGTTGCAGTAGAAAGAACGTATTTCCCTGAGGTATTGCCGAAAGTGCCTGTGCCGGGTGCTTGAAAATTTTGCCTCAATATAACGCGAAACGATGGACGCCGCAACGAGACTTTTCAAGGCTTGTGTACTCGCCCGGGTCTACCAAGTGCTAGAAATGAAGGAGCGAGCACAAGAGGGAAAAACTGAGGTCACGATGTTACATGGTGTTGGTACGAAATTGAACCACAAGTGGTAAATTCGGACTACCCACGTTTTTCATGACGTAATGAAAGTTTCTGTGCCTCAGAGAATGAGATCAAAAAAATCAAATTAAATCACGCTCCTTTTTGAAACTGGCAAAGTGTGCAAAAAAAAATGCAACGTTCCAGGATCTGTCACGATGGAAATTTTTATCCTTATAGAAAAATTCCAGCCTCTCATTGATGATCTTTTCCATTTGCAAAAATATGAAAGATTGACGACGTGCGAGCGTGGAAATTTGCATGACGACTCGTTATGGAGCCTCGTTAGGCCCGATTGAGCGAGTTTGCAGAAATGAAGATTGAGTGAGAGGTCGAGGTCCCTCCTATTTTCTTGCACATGCATATCTGTACTGCATCTGCAATTCCCCATGGTTGTTTTTCCAAGCGAGAAAACTGACGAGATAGGATGGCGGAAGGGAAAGAGCGATTCGGACAGAGCCATGAAAAGTTGGAGCTCGCGGAAAACGTAAGAGCTGCAATGGTCTTCTTGCCAGAAAAGGGCATAGAACGGTGAGCGTACAGAGTGGGTTGGGAGTCGCAGAAAAACGAGTTTTCTCTGGAAGAGCGAATAGGGTTTTGGGCCAAACTAAACAGACAGAGAGTTAGAGAAAGAAAAGCGAGAAGAGAAAGGGCGAAATAGTGGGAGCGGAAAGCGAGATAGCCTCCACCGAGAAAAGCTTCTTTTATGTTACATTCAGAAAGCACACCCTTTCCTCGATCCTCCTACGAAAAGCGAGCGAAAAATAGAGGGAAAAGGGAAAAAGCATGAAAGAAGAGAGCGAAAACATGAAATGTATATTTTTCTTCTGTTCGCATATATTTCTTTGCAGCATATAGATCAAAATACACAAAAATACGGACAACCGTAGACATACATTATACATGGACGAAATAAAGAGCGAGAGAACGCGAGAGAGCGAGAGAGAGAAAAGTTTAAAGGCAAGGGTTGAAAGCTGACGCGAATATATTAAACATTGTTTCTCCCAAGAGAGATATCCGTTGGTAGAAGTTCTTATGGGAATCTCGTTGGAATAGAAATGGCCCAGTTGGCCCAAAGCTTCGTGTATAAAACTGCTGTCTCTCCGTCTCTGTGTATTTTCGTTCGTTGTATATAAGCGTGTTGAACATCCCAACGAAATCGAACTCCATGTCGAGACGTTGCGATCGTTTTCGAACTATCTATATACACGTTTCTATACATAAAGTAACGAAGAAGGAGTGAGATAAAGGAACATCGAATGTTACTTTTTTTTTCTTTCACGGACGACTTACGTGCAGCGAAGAGGAAAGGCGTATACGAAACTTTTTACATCCGCAGCACCGATCTCTCGTGCTAGCCGATCATCGACGAATTCGTTACACTTCTCTCTCCGTTGCTATGTTGATGCTGCACGTAACATATTCAGATACACGCGCAAACATCGACGTGGAAGAAAAAGCATCGACTATTCTGGCTCGCCCGACTTTCAGCAGCAGGCCAAGTTAATACTTTTGAAATTTGTTGTAAAAAATGTACTCCGCGCCATTCTCACGAAATTATACGAGAGTCAGTTTCGTTCTGTAAACCTTCTCCCATCCCTCGGAATCATTCGAGAAAAACACTGTCAAGCTTTCGCTTGTGTTTGGAAAGAACGAGCGGGGGCCGAGGGTAATATGAGCTTTGGAAAAATTCCAAGTGCGACGTTGTTTGTTCGTGTTGGTCACGTACCGCGTGCAACCAGAAAATAAATAATGTTTCGAGTGATCCTCTCCTCCATGATTCGGCTGTTGGTAAATAAAAAGCAGGCCTCAAAGGTGAGGAATTACATGTACAAAATGATTGTGGGCCCAGACTTTTTATTTCCCAGCTCTCGAGCAAGTACGCAACGAGAGCAAACTTTGCTCGCTCTGAAAGTTTTGTTTTTTCGTAAACACTCGATAAATCCTTTCAACTGATTCAGCCGCTCGAGGTTTTGGTACACACGCCTAATTTAAACATGTGTCGGCTTTCGGAGAATCGAAAATTTTGCACGTTTCTCGAAACCGTAGCGTGTTGGCCAAACATTTTTGTGGCATACAATTTTTTCTCTTTTCCTTAAAAGATACACGCGTGTTTAAAATTTCAATCGAAAATCCAGTGACCTCTGTAGCCTGAACTTTGCGATAAGCGATTTCCGAGATTTCTTGAAAATTCACGATAATTAAAACCTAATGACTCTCCATCTTTCGAGATTGCTCTCAAAAGTTGATAACAAATGTCGTAAAAGCAAAAAATACTAGATTAAAATTGGAAAAATAAGACTGGAAGAAATCAAAACGATTGGCGCGTTGAATATTTTGTTATCGTTGGATCACGGACGAACGAGAGATGAGAAAAAAGTTTTAAAGACCAAAAGAGCATACAACGATCTTTCGAATCGCGAAGATGCGGAGGATGAAACTTGCAATAGAATCGAAAGACTCCGTGCAATTTCCAAGATCTCTTGGTACACCATAACGAAGTAAAGTGCGCAACGCACGCAGACAGACGAGAAATCGAGGAGAGAGATACAGGATGGAAAATGAAGCCGATTCTCAAGCGACGTCACGTATCTCGAAGCCAATCTAATACACTCGAGAGGAACATCGGCAAGCAGGAAAGGAAGAAAATGCCGGAGATGCTTTGCTCCATATAATAGTTGGTAGCGTTTTCTCCTCGCGGAGGAAGCTCTATCGCGAGATTGGACAATCACGCTTCGTAGTAATGCCAACGGCAGGAGGGCACATGTGAAATTCTTTTACTTTCTTTCTCTTTTGGTCTTGTTGCGAGAAAATAGCGTGGACGAGACTGAGGAAAAGAGAACGAGTGTGTAAGAGAGAAAAAGAGGGAGCAACTGCAATTTTGTGGACCGTTGGGCTCCGATATGAAGACCGTCGTAAAGGTGCCACGGTGCTTGCGTATCCGAGCTTTGGACGCGCGGCTAAAGAGATCTGTGGGAGAGAGCGAGAGGCAGAAAGAAGGAGGCACTTGATAAAGTCGTGCGAGGGCAGCATCCTGAAACATCCGTTATGCTTCTCTCCATCTCTCGTTTCTCGAGCATGAACAACATGCCAAAGAGGCGAGCGCGCGGGATAAGGAACGCGATGGCGATCCTGTTCCATTTTTCAAGATGATGAAATTTGGGAAATTGGGCTACATGCGTGGGCAGCGAATCCATTAAATATTCGTAAGCAAAAGGGCACAGTCGAACTCGTTTTATGACGTAGATATTCTTATGGTTACGACACTTCACCAACCCCCATTGTGCAGCTGCATGAGTGTGTGTACGTCAAAGACAAAACTGATACGACGCTCACGCTATATACACGAAAAGCCTGAACAATCCTCTCAAGTCATAATTTTTCTACCAACGCGATATGATAAAGAGCTGCTCGTGTTCTTGATGCTCGAGCACCAAAATTCTCCAGTGTTTTTCCTCTCTTCTCTTTACAGTCCCTCTCATCAGTAAAATCGTCGAGAAACGCTGCAAAAGATCGAGAAACCCGAGAGCATATCTTTACAGGATGAATTTCTTCGCGAGAGATCGTATTTTATTTTTATTCCTACTTCAACCAACTCTCACTTGTTTATATTAATGACGTACCTACTTGACACTTCGTTCCCGTCGGACTGTGACAGAAACCACCAAGAAATGGTGTCGAATATCTTTCCAACGTCTCCAAACAAGTTATAAATCAATTTGACCAAGAATTTTCATGATCTGACCAACCAACACTAATACAAAAGTTTTCTCAAGTGATTTTCCGAGAAGTCTATTAAAGGAATTGGTCAAAGTTCAGAGAGACGAAAATTAGTATCGGAACGTTCGGCGTCCGACGGATCGCCGCCATCATCTTTTTCTACGTCATGTCTCTGGTCTCGCCTCTCTCGACAGGGATTGAAGCTGCGCGCGTCGGCCCTCATCGGTCGATAGACGCGCCAACCCCCTTCAACTCTCTTGCTTGTTAAGGGATGGACCTTTCCTCCGTCCTTTTCTCACCCATTTTCTACTATTTATCCATCTCCCTCTCTCTTTTTTCTTTTCTATCCATCGTAACGCTCCCCAGCCCGTACTCCAGTTTTTTTTTAGTTATTTTGGGACGAGCCCTTTTCATGTAATTGCTTACGTTATAAGACGCTCAAGGTTTTCACAACGTTCGCACACGTGCGTAAATTTTATCTCTGGATTTTCGACACTTAGGCTGCTGGAAAATTTCAAGTGCTTGAATTCCGACGAGATAATTATTCCGCCTCATTGGATCGTGTTAAAATTTTTAAATCTCTAAAATTGTGCACTTTGTTTGGTTAACAGGGTGTAAAACAAATGCAAGCTCGCCTGGACGGGCTGCGAAACGAGCTGCAATTTTATTGCACGAATCTCGAGATGGCAAAAACATTTTTTCTCTCGCTTTCGCATTAATAGAGGAAAAATCGTCTTTGGAGTATTTTTGATCATGTTTCTTCGTACGTTAACGAGCAGCCGCGCAGCAAATCCTAAAGAGAAGAAGTTTGAGGTGAAAAATCAGTGTGTTTGAAATGATAGAAAACCTGTGTGTAAGTCTGTATAGATAAGAGGAATTAATGATGCGCGGCATCGTAAAATAAAGATTGTCAAGCAAGACAGACCGAGTCACCAGACGTTTCATCCTCATACGCTCGCTCCTATGTCACTTCGCACTCACATTGTGTGTTAACATCTGCTACTGCACGACTAAATTCATTTCCGAGAAGAGTTGTTCAAAGAGTTTGCGCAACGTTTCCCTCTTCCAAGACGCCGGATATCCGGTCTAACGAGTATAGACGTTGGGTCCTCCGGACTACCCGTGAATTCCACCGAAATACCCAGTTTTGCGAAATTTAAATTCGGCCAGGAAATTGGCTCGGAAAATTGTCACAATCTCAACTCGCGTCGATATGCTTTTAGGGAAAAAACGTTATAGGGCCTGTTCAGGCTGAAATTCTTACGGTTTTCTACATTTTTTTCCTCGATTATCACGAAGATTTTAGTTTATAGACTTTGCGAGGCAAAGGAGAATCAACCCAAGGTATTTAAATACTTTTTTTCTTTTTCATTCAGACTTCAAAGCCACGTGGGTCGTGATTCTAATTCGAAACTAATTTTAGACGTACCTCGTGCCTTTTATTTACGGTATAGATCGTAAAATGACGAAAAAACGATGTGAATAAACCCAAAGCAAAGAGCGTGAGGAATAAGATGATGAAAATGATAATAATTCAACATAATCGAAGTGTTTACGCGACAAATCCCATCGGACAATTCTCCATTTATTCTTCAACATTAAGCGGATGATTCTCGTTCGATATTTCACTGAATAAAAAATACCGTTCTCGCGTACCTCCCCCGTCAAGGATTTTTTTAAATCTCTGCGCAACTATCGTCACGATCGAAAAATTGTAAGAATATTTTCGATTCCGGTGTGTGGATTATTTATCGGTTACTTTGGGAATACAATATTTTCCCTACGGCGTATTAGAGGAATAACAAAGTCTCCTCCTACGAACGTGAATATATTTTTCTTCTCGTCCTTTTCGGGGTGTAGGCGAAGGACGTAAAGGAACAGGTTGGGTCTCGAAACCAATCGCCCAAGAGACTCATCAATGCAAATGAAGATATTACGGGTCCGTCTTCGTGCTTCCATTCTCTATACTATTTTTCCTCTATTTCGCATCTTCCATCTTCAATCTTTCCCTCCGCATCTATATCGTTCATTTTATATCGTCCATACTTTTTTTTTCTTCACCGAGAAAGAATAACATCGAATATCGGAAATTCTGTTTCTTGTCGTAATAACATCGGGAATGAGTAAAAAAAAAAGTAAAAACACTCGATCTTTTGCGGTTCACTAAACGAGCTTCCCGGCATATATATATTTTTTTCATTTTGCGCAAAAATATCGCATTTCATTAGAATATTATATCAGTGCATTTAGTTGAGCATTAAAATCGCAATGAAGGCCAGAGAACAAGTTGAAAACCAGTTTTCATCAAACAAAACATTTTTTTCTCCTTCCAGAGCGACGGATTTTTTTTTTTTTACTTCAGCAAATGAAAAATAATGAAGGAAAGATGTTAATTGCGGCCTCGTCCCTTTTATCGAATCCCCAGGATCAACCACGACCCATTTCCTCGCGACGTAGATAAACGTGTATGCATACAAAACGCGATCAAACATAAAAACTTCGGATTGAACGATTTTTCTGAGTGTGCCCGGGAAAAGGGCTCGAGCCCGAAAAGCCTTGGAAATAAAAAGACATGAATAAAAAGCGACGTCGGACAGATCACGTGGTCAAAAAACAGCGAGCTCTTATCAGTATGCACAGAAACGTTGGCAGTTCGTAATTTTTTTTGTTCAGGACAGTGAGAAAACGTTGCGAGATTCTTGAATAAAATTGCGATGATGGATGAAAGTAATTTATTGCCGAACGTAATAGATGGAAAGTTTAAAACGCAGTAAACATCAGATTTTTTCTGTAAGAAATTACCGCGAGTCTATCGAGTAATTTGTTGTTCAGCGAAAAGTCCGTCAATCCAAGAAATAAAAACGATGTTGTTGAAAACTTACCGGCTCGCTTTGACCTCAGGACAAGAGAATTTTCCGAGCGTTTAAACCATGCAGCCTCTTTGTTTTCTTTGCGTCCTCTCACTTCGTCCTTTTCTGTGTCGGAAACGTCGTCAGATGCGGCACACATATTCGTGGTGATTAATAACGCAACGTCTCGATTACGAGAGACACGGGAGAACAAGATTTTTCCACGTCGACAAACTTTGGCCCTGGGTGAAACGGAATGAACGAGCTTCGCGATCAAGAGCCCGAGTGCAAATGAAAACAAACGTGTCTCCGTTGCTGTCCCTAGGCATCGGGAACGACATTTCGCGCTCGCGTTTAATAACGGTATAGGGCTTTGGTGTGTACGGTTTGTGGAGGTGCTGCGAGAAGCACACAAAAAAAAACAAAGGTTGAGGGTACCGGCAGAGCCAAAGAGCACAATTCCCAATCGCGCGCTACGCCGAGAGCTGGTAACCCTTTTTTTTTGCGCACCGACCCAGCCGCACGCCGCTTTGGCAGGTCATAAAGCAGTTTTGCAGTGTGTCGAGAGCCCTTACGTATCGAGACCAGGAGAAAAGAGCGAGACAAAAATAAGGAACGAATGAGCCAGACGAGACTAAGAAAGAATCGTGCATTCGAGTTATTTCTCCGACTCCGGATACACAGTCCGCGATGCTGGAAGAATTTTTTGTTTGTTTTTTTTTTCTGCTGCCTTTCTGGGCAAACGGTATCTCATCTGCGATGGCCATGGCCGGACGCTGCACCGCAGTAGGGTCAACGACAATGAGCGCAGAGAATGGCCTGTTTTTGCTCCGGTTTCCTCGCTTCCACGCCACGAAATTCCGCTCCCGAAGATTGTGCACCTTGGATTCGAGTAGGATAAAAAAAAAAACAGGCAAAAAATGGTCAGGTAACGGACCAGTGGCTTTCACGCGTTCCACGTGTAAACCTTTGACTCCAAGACGCTTTTTCTCTGGTATACGCGGAAATCCGAGGAGCCTCATCTCCGCGAGTCGGAGACTGACCTCTTGCTCTTCCTCACTGCACGCGGTGTGCAAGATCCATCGCGCAAACATTGTTTTTTACCTTCCGTGATGATACGTCATGAAACTTGATGTATATTTTTTTTTTTTTGTAAATAATGTTGCGTGTTTAAACTCCGGAATATACGACCTTGGAATATATTATAGTGTTCAAGGGAGACTCAATGAATTCCATATAAAGCGGAGGATGTGATTGATTTACGATCCTGTCGAACAAATAATGAGAATTATTTATTATTCAGGTTCGAACAAAACGACGTCTAATATGGCGCGGATTGATCAAACGATGAAAGCTCATATATCGGCTCAACAGTCGTAATGGCGCTTTTGAACATGGAATATTTAGAATTTGTGCATGCGTAAGCATTGCGTATTAATGGTTCATTGTGGCGAGCCATAATATCGCCATGTAATATGCATGAATACGTTTGTCGAGAACTTTAGCGCCCCTTGCGTGGGCTTTCTTTTCCTTTCTTCCTCCTCAATCACTTGCACTCGGCGTCTGCAACGAAAGTGTATAACGAGACTGAAAATAGTTCAGATAATAAACTTATGTTAATCCTTGCACGTGATTGTCGTCCACGTGTTCGAGAGCTCGGCAGGTAAGAGAGCGAATTTATTCCAGTCCGAAATCAATACCAAATTATCATTGTTTACAACTAGAAAATCAAGCATCGAATTCGTTAATTTGAAACGCTTCGATGCGAGGAATTGAGCAGCACTTTTTGTGCTTATCGGTCCCAAACAATGACAAACACCGATACGATCTCAACTTTCGATTATGCTGATTCGATTCTCGTATACAGAACATTTATTATGAATCAGGCTCGGCAATGGAGAACTGATTATTCGGACAAGCAATTAAGAGTTTGCGGGTATGATTAATTAAGCTAATTAAACCTTGTACTTGTTTATCTGCGGACGCAGAAGTTGATGATGAGCAAGTTTCATTTGCCTGGAAATACGAGTCGTAGTTGAACAGACACGTTTCCAATAATACGTGCAAAAGGACATGGGAGATTAATGGATGCAAACAACCATAAATATGCCATCTTAGTTGTATCGATGGGCGTCTTGAACGACACATCGATACTCTATATATGGTTGCGTGATGTGTTACGTGCATAGTAAAGATGCGTGCCGTTATCGAGGTACATGTTTCGCGTATATAAGCACTGGTGTAAATTCTCGTCGTCGCTCGACGAGGCAAGGACCCGGTTACGTTTTATATTATATACTTCATATATATATTTATGCCTCTGTATATCTATGTATGTCGTTGTGTTGTATACGTAGAGCTTTGTAGCGGACCGCAAGTTTAGGGCATAATCGCCGCCCCATAAAAGTGTACGATGCGTTTTTAAAGAGTGCTTCTGTTGAGTAATAAACAGAAGCAAACGACTGTTGCTTGCAAGCCTCTGGCTGCCCCTTTTCGCCTGTTCTCCAATGCTCTCTCTCTCTCTCTCCCGTCTCTTCTCTTTCTCTCTTTCTGTTTGCCTGCTCCATCCTTCTTCTTTTCTAGCTCCCTACAATCACAGACTGTCCCGCCAAAACGTTTTCTCTTTTCCATTTTCTTGTGCTCTTCCTCCCCACGACCATTACGGGCTATGGGGTGCTATCTTTCGCTCTACAAATCGCTCGCTTTCTCTGTTATTTAAATCACTCTTGACTTCGGGCCTGTCTGCTCCTCCCCTAGTTTTTTTTCTGCACCCTCGCAAAATCAAATTTGCCATTCTCTCTCAAGTACTGCCAAGAGCTTCTGTCATTTTCGGGCTACGGAATCCAATTGAAAAGACAAATGCTCACGCGTGTATCGCATCTCTGCGTTTTGATAATCAAATGTTTTCCTCAAAGATCGAAATCCGGTTTTTATATGATTGGGAATAAAATCGATGACGTTCTTCGTGCGTGCTCGCGTTTTTGTGCCTCAATATTTTTGTGTTAGAATTCGATTTATTCGAAATTTATAAACGATCTCGATGTTGGGGAATTTTCACTCTTCGAACTTGAACGATGGTTCGGACAGGGTGGCCGAGCGGCCATGGAAAAAGGTCCCATGGGCGGTTACAACTTTGAGCGGCCACGATGTATAGCGAGCGTTAAGTTACGGGGGCACAAAAAATGGTGTCGAGTCCGATGGAACTACAAAAAAATTATGACGCGCATTCATCAACAGTTTTCCCGAATTTTTCAGGATTTTCATGTCGTCGACGAAGTGGTGGAAAAAAAACGAAATCGTTGCAGTGGATATTCAAAAATAATGTTTAATTTTAATCAGACAAATTTTACGGACTTTGAATTTTTATTTGAAAGTCGAGCTGGACCAATTGCAGCCAGACTTTTACGAAGATATTGCCTCGTCCCTTTTGTCATGGAGTTCACTGTTTCGAGCTCTCATTTTTCCACATATTTTCTTCGAAATATTCGCCCCACTAAAATTTTCATTTTTCGTCAAACTTTTATGATAAATTGCCCCAAGTGAGTTTTTTTCGATCTCCAGAACCTGAAACTGACTCGCGTAACACGTGTTGGCCATACTCGCATACTTTGTTATACTTTTGACACGTCATAAGGCAAATTCGATTATTTATGTGGCGCTTTAACGCGGAGTTGAGAAATTTCTTCGTAGTCCTTGAATTTGTAACTATTTACTCGTGGGAGAAATTTACGAGAGTCGAGACCAAGTCGTGAGGGCAGCCCATGCAAGTTTTTTTTTTCGAGTAAACGACATGCCGACGTCTCGTAAATAACTCGCGAGTGTCCAGTTAGCGTAAAATAACGAGTCAAATGAGCTTGGAACAGTTTTGCCACCTTCCAGACTCTGCACCACTCTTTTTCTCCGTCATGGGAAAAATTCACTTACGGCACTCAAGTGCACAAAAAATAGTAACGGTTCGTACATAATTTACATACTTTCAAATCGCCTTGTTCATTCCTCGACAGCCTTGATCATGAGATAGAAAAGTAGCGGAAAATTGAGCCACAGAGAAATTGTAAATCATTTCATCGGATTATAAAACTATTGATCTGGTAAAAACGAGACGTGCGAATTCCATCCAAAATCTGAATTTTAATAAAACAGAAAATTTGATTGATGAAAAAATAAGATAAGAACTGTCCACCACACGCATTAAGGGTGTTAATCCTTTTTTTCCCCGTAATTTAATCCCATGCTTTACGTCTAGCGAATTTATATCGGACCCTCTCGCATTTCCCCTCCTCTTGCGTTTTTTTTCTCTTTGATTTTGCTGACCGGTCTCACGGTGTTTACGTGGCTGATTGCCTCTCACTACTGCCTCGTCGATTAGGGCTCGTTCGTTCATTGGAGGAAAGAGTTTCGTCCTCTCGAGGCCCCACGAGCGTCGCGAGCCAAGCACGTAAGATTGTATATAATTTACATGAATTATATTACGGGATCGCGTGGAGCCGCGATCGAACAGGCGGACGCACAAGCCGATGCGATCGTTGCACAGGATTCTTAACTAACCTTCACCAGAAATTTAAACTCTCTTCGTATTTTTGCGCCTCCAAAAACAACTTGAAATTCCACTTTCGAGTATGCCAACATTTTTAATTGAACTTACTCCGCAAACGGCACCTGTCACTGCACGATCCCTCCTTTATTCGTATACTTTACGAAATACTTCCTCCTCGATTGCCTCGTTACATTCCGTATAAAATTACCCCGCGATTCCTCCAACTTATCTTAATTGCTGTAAAAAGATGCGCTGCACAACCGCGTGTCATCTTTTCTTTCTTTTTCATTACACGAAATTATTGATAAATTTCTGCAAACAAAAAAAAAACTTCAAACTTGTTTCTTGCAAAAAAACTTACGATACGAGGAAATTTCGTGATAATTTGACTTTTCCAAAGCATGAAACGTTTTACAAGCATTCCATGAAAATGTTGTCAATGCATCGCCGTAAATTCTTCATAACGAAGTGATTGCCAAAGCAAGCAAAAAGAGGATTCCATGGAAATGTAAAACTATAGCTCATTCCCTGTAAATCCCTGAAAATTCCCGGTTATCCTTGTCGTTTGTCGAGGACGGCAAACTAATCGATGGCAATGTCGGTAACGAAGAGAACTCTGCTCCGGAGTTGACTTCTCAGTTTCCGTTTCGGTCGTAGCAAACGAGAAATGGAAGTTACCGGCAGCGACTAGATGGTTTTTCGATACCCATCAAGACCTGCTACCAGTCGCTTGATGGGTCCATCAGAGGTACCTGCAGTAGCGTTGACCCTCAGCCTCTAGTCCTCCGATGGCAATTTTATGTATTTCCATCCAGTTTCTTGGCAATTCGTTCAAGCTCGTTGAACTTTCAAGTAATGAAATAAAAACGTTTCTAAAATGTGACAAAATTATTATTTTGCTTAGAGAAAAACAAACGTAAGTTGTCGCATTTGAAACGGATGTTGCGATTTAGAGAAAATCTCGATTTTTCCAACCATTTTACATATTCGGAGTGGAAAATTAATTCCCAAACGCGATTGTTTGGAAATCCTGAAAACCTGAACTTGAATGTCTCGCTCAGCGCGTTTTGCGTGCCTCCGGCCGCTTTTGTCGTGGGTCAATCTCTGATCAATTTGGCGGATTCGCTGTTGGCGCGGTTCGCGTTCGGGAGTTTCCGTTCGCCCTTCTGTCAGCCACTGCAATGGCATTTAAGCTGCAAGTGAAAGCGCATGCGTTGATAGAACGTATGGAAGCTAAATTGGTGTTGGTTCGTGCAGAACGATAAAACGATGGTGCGCAGGTGCGAGAATGCAAGATCGCGAGATGGTTTCCCCTTCGGAGTGTGGAGGGAGAGTTTACGGAGACCACGCCTGGGTCGTTCTCGAGCCTTAGCCCAGACACGAACCCGGACGAGGGTCGTTACCGTTAGCGGAATGGACCAGCAGCTCGCGTTCAACCGGCCATACCATCTACGTCCTATTTCAATGATCGCCATGCAGATGACGCTGCGATATAACGATCGAATGTTATTGGCGGAGACACACGTGGAATTGCAGAATTATTCGCGGGTTCTCTATAATGAGCCAAAAGCCAGAGAACAGCATTGACAATATATACGCAAATTTATCGCACACTCGAGAAAACTCAGCATCTTGTTTTCTCGTATGAGCGTAAATAAAAATAAGTTAAAACAATGAAGAAAAAAAATGTGCATTCAAGGCTTTTTTGCCTTCTAGCTTCGCTCATGGGCAACCGCGTCGCTTCGTGCTCATGAGCATTAAAGCTTTTTTTTTCAGACTTTGTTTCACTCGATCAATCGTATTCAATCCTCGATAGTTTATCCAAACGACGATGAGGAGCTTGTTAAAATAACAATAACAAAAATCAACTGATCCACGATTATTTCCTCGAACCGCACTCCGAAACAAATGAATTTATACACATTGTCGTGACGAGAGAACGTTCTCCATGACGTGAGTGCGTGATCCCGAGAGATCGCCAGCCAACCCTGATAAACCCCCTTAACATGTATATGCATAGCTTGAAACGTACAATTCTGATACTTTGTAAGAGACGAAACAATGAAAGACGTGGAATTTTTTTATTTTTTCGTTATATTTGGTGGAACGATATAATAACAAACTTTAATCAGAATATCCACTTACAAGATTGTATCCAGAGCGTCATTTTTTTTATTGATTCAGCAAGAGATTTATTACAAACTCATAGGAATGTATGAACTCGTGCAAAAATGAAATTTATTGCAATTTCGGAGAAAGTCATAAATCCACGATCATTTGCAATGCCAAGAGAATTCGGCGACTGTTTGGCTGAAACGACACTCGGTGGGCAGCCTCGAAGCTCAACATTAATATAAAATATTGAGTCCATCAGGGGAGCGTGATATTTATGCTCATAATTTATTGACCAAGACTTTTTATGAAAATTTACGGACTCTCTCGATTTTTAACGTCAACATTCATTCGTTGATCCACGTTCATGCATTTCAAAAAAATTTATGTCGTATTTTTTATTTTTGCAGTGACGTAAAAAATTCAAAACTCATTTTCTGAATTGGAACGCCATTTTGTACGCAGGATACAATTTACCAATCAATAGAAATCGGATCGACGCACTGATAAGAATTTCTCATTTCGCGGTTCGTGTTTTGTTGACGATAGGGAACGGTGTTGCGGATTTGCGTGTGTTAAAATCCGCACCATATACACCGAGAATCGCTATTTTCAGGCCTGGCCATAAAGCCGACCGCCGCGAGGTTCAACGCGGTCCAATAGCGCGGCCACCTGTTGCCATGAAATACATTAACCCATTTGACGTCAGCAACATTGGCACACCCTGTGAATGGGCACCACTTTCCAACGTCATAAAGGTAGTCATCGTCACCCGGTGTTCACTCGCGGCATTATGCTTCGAAAACCCCATCAATTTATTCTTATGTTTTCCATATAACGCAAAACGAGGCCGTTGCACGTTCAGAGCTGACCTTACGATCGGTGTTTTTGCCGAGAACGCAACACAAACGTTCCATTCATCGTATAGACTGAAAGATTTGCCAATATTTTCCATTGCATCTTCGATTTTTTAACGAGCTCGAGAAATTTTACAGAATTTGGCGGATCGTAGAGATTTTTGCAACTGCCAAAATTCATTCGCAAAGCAATCCACTCGTCGGTAAACATTTATTGCACAAGTTTGTGTTTAATCATCAATTATTGAGTCGTGATCGCGTTAAGACAACACTGAAATTTAAATTTTGTCCAAAAAAGTCGATATTTTAGATCATTTAAAATTTTGTCGTAATTTCAACAATATTTTTGGTCAGCAAAATTAGCGATTGGAAAAAATTCATTTTCAAAGAGACTTTTTAGAACAATTTCTTGCTATAAAGACGCAATTTTTGGGATTAAAAAAAAAAGTTTAGTCGAACGGATTCAACAAATTATCGATCTTTTCCAATAAAATTTTGTTTTCGGCGAAGAATCGACTTCCGGCAGAAAATACTAGTCCGTCATTTGTTGAGCAGCGTGAGAAATAGTGTTGTGCTCAATCTAATAAAACATTTAACGACGTGCTTTCCGCTACTCACAGAACATTAGACCCCCATAAAACAAAATATCATAACTGAACAAGCTAATTACTTTGGATAAAATAGTTTTGTTTTATTTTTTATCCTGTCGATGAAATCTGATGAAGAATTAAAAACTTCAAAGTCTTTAAAATTGAGGATTTTATTTTTACTTTGCAATTCTTATGAAAAATGTTGATGAGTAATTCGCCAAAAGCTCGATTTTGTTTTTAAAAAGCTCCGAGATTTCATTTTTTTTCATCGCCCATAGTTTTTTCGTTTCACGTTGTTCCGAATTATTTTTTTCCCCAATACCGGATTGAAGAATGTCGTCGAAAATATCGAACCACCGCGATGCAGTTGCTTTCCTGCTGCTGATGCTGTGCGAAGCATGCGGGGGAGGAAGAACGAAGAAAAGACTCGGTTGACTTTCTCATTCCCCGTGGAAGGAGAGCAATAAGCCCGAAACTTTGTCAGCAAGGGAGAAAGAGTTTGGACACGAGAGTGGCGAGAGTAAGAGAGCGAGGCAAAGAGAGGAAACATATAAGACAAACGCGATAGAACGAAAAATGAAAATGAAGAAACGAACCGTAAGACGAGGACGGAGTTTTTTACCTCCGTCGCCATGACTAAAGAACCGAAAGCCAATCGGCTCTCATTGAATCAAGCAGCGACATCTTGCTCTGCACCATCGAATCTTCGCTGCTGATACTCTCGCGTCATTTTGTTCAATTTCTTTCGATAAAAGCAACGAATTCCTCGTGGGAGAATTTCGTTTGATATGAAATGTTTCAGAGGATACTTTGTCGCGAGGATAAATGACTATTTTTTATTCATCCTCATCTTTATATTTTTCTATATTTATTCGCATGGACCGTGTACATTAACCAGTCTACCCACGTATCTCCAGCGATTCTCATATATTTGCTCTCTCGATATCTTCGAATGTACGACATCTCGTGGTTCGAGGACTGGCAAAGACGAGAGGAATCCAATGGAGCAGGTACATAAAACGTAGTATTAAGAATCGGATATCCACTTACGAGGCTGAAAAAGATAACGCGTTTCGCGTTGCAACTTTGTAAATTGCAAAAAGCTTTCGTGCTGAGTTGTGCTTGAACGCGCGCATGCGAATTAGCCTCATAAGAAAGTAGGAAAGTTCATATATGCTTTTTTATCTATGATATCCTCCGCGGTGGTTGGTGGATTTGGCCTAATACGAATCTGTATCGAGAGAGCCATCGCTCGACCTAGCCATCTCGGCATAAAAATCCCAGCCGGTCGTCCTCTTCCATCAGCAATCATCCGATATTGCTGCGCGACTTGTTCTATACTTTACTTCATCTCCTTTTTCTTTTTACCGCTTCACGTCGATACTTCTTATACTTCAATTTGGTGGGGCACTCGAGGGATGAAAAAGTTTCGGGAGTGCCAAGCCAACCAAAGTCCTTGAGCTTATAGCTCTCTATCTGATTGGAATTGTTGAGGACGACGACGCAGTCTGACGGTGTGCCCTTAACGAACATCCCCCGTGAAGCGAATACGACGAAAAACTGGATAAAGAAGTTCGTGTGGTATAAAGTTGATTAAATACTTCTTCAAATTAACTTTTTTCGGTGCTTATTCGCGCTATGGGTTTACCTCGTTTTTTTCCCCATAGAGACTTAATAGAGCAACTTTAAAGTTTGGCTCCCAGGCCCAAAGGGATTAAGAGATGAGACTATTCGTGCTTTTTTTTTACCGTCAGACTAACAGCACGATAAAATTAATTTAATCTACGATTTTTTGATTAACATAAAACTACCGAATGTGAGAAAAAGAGTATAAAAATAAATTAAGTGCTCATATTCCCAAGAAAAAATCTTCACAACATAGATTCATATCGTGTCGTTCTTTTGAATGATACAAATTTTTCCAGTGCTTCTTCCACTTTTAGCGCTCGACGATCAACTCGAAATGGAGCTATTATAATAATATTTCATTACGCAAACCCTATATCGCGACATCTATTAAATTATTTAACATTTTATACAAACGATTTATTAATGCACTATCCAAGCCGCCCGTTTAGTAAAACGATTTTTTTTTTTAATGAGTAAACTACCCCGCGCATACGTATACGAACGATTCTACAGAGTGTTGCTCCTGTCGGCGTGCACATATACGTCGACGAGCGTAGTATACTGCCTCATAAACCACGATCATTGCTTTATTACGTGCTTCTTGTCACGTTCTGGCTAATCGTTGGGTGCGAACACGTTTACCGCCGAGTTTGTTCGGCTTGGCGAGCAATATTCCGGTTCGCTGTTTCCTCGCGTGATGGAAAATCTTTTTCTCATTCAGTCACATGTCGTTGCACATATTTTAATCGCAACCATTACATTGTTGTAGTTTTCATCGTAAAACAAAACGTTAAGAGAATACGATCATCGTTAACGATGGTTAAAAAATGCTGTTTGAATGTTTAAATTGTCAGGGAGTATATCGAACGATTCGGCTCTTCATTATTCACGAGGGGTTTCCTGTAAAAAACAAGAATTACTACTGCAAGGAGGAAAAGGATTGACGAGCTCACTCAGCGGCGAATGTCTCTGCGGTCGAGGTGTGTTTTTCTCCCTCTCTTTTCTTTTGCTTTCTTTTTCCTTTCGAACCTCTGCAAGGAACACGCCCAACGCATTTTCCTTCCAGGAACAGTGAAATTATTTCGCGTCGTTCGACCCCGCAGGTTCTTTCTCTGACAACCTCATATTTCTCCTTTTTTTATGCGCCTCTTTTTGCTAGACTGTATCGTTTCGAAAGAAAAAAAAAAACAAAAAATGTCAGACACGCTCGACTCTACTGATAACGATTGGCCACTAGCCTCCAGCGAGCACATGGCGAAAAGAAACGCCAGTTTTGACACTTGGCCTTTTTTGTTACAGTGCCAAATGCTCTCTACCAGTTTCGGCTTCGCGAATGGTTTTTGCGTCGCAATCGCGCGCGTGTTTGCTTTCCCATGGGACTTTCTACGACAAATCGTTTTGTCATAATATTCTGCAGAATCGCGATCAAGCAACAAAAATCTCATCAATAAGCATCAAATTTCTTGAATCAAAGTTTTTCCCAAATTTGCATCAATTTATTTTTTATTTTTTGCATCATCGCATGTTTCGATTGAATCTAATATTTCATGGCTTCATCGATGATCAATCGATTCTGTCAATTATTAAGGGCCAGATCCATTTTACGTAGATTTGCTCGTAGATTTGCTGCTTTTGAATATTATTTTACTTTAGAGTTGGTGAAATATACATAGAGCTCGGTTGTGTATATAAATTACGCGTCCAATGGTCACCGCCTCCACGTGTGCCCACAACTTTCCCCCACAGCTGCATATCATAAAGATGTATAAACTCAACCACAATGTAGTGAACTTTGTAATTTGCAACCTGAAGCTTGAAGGCTCGCCGAGGAGGCAGACGAAGAGAGAGAGAGAGAGAAAGAGAAAAAGATGGCCACAACTGTCGTGGAGCACGCCATCAAGCATTGCAGTCGTCTTTCCCTGTAAAAATCTCATTGCTACATGCTTGGCGAATAAAAAAATCCGAGGGAACTAAATAAACAAGTACACATTACTGTTTTTATGTTTTATTTTATATCAGCATATATTAATCCGTGGATTTTCCTGTGGCTCAGAGAGATTTGATCCGTGTGTGCCAAATACGCAAGTGCCGACGAAACTCGAGGATTCTTCCTGGTGAGAAAAATAAAAACGAAATATCAAATTTGTTTCGTAATGTAATCGTAAATGATGAATAATCGGACATCCCATTGAACAAACGCCGCGTACATACAAACACTATTTTATGCCGTAAATAATTTGCGATAGAGTTGTTTATCGCAATAATTTTCGAAGCTATCATTTATTTATGAAAGACTCGGAAAGTTATGTGCCAAGGTACATAACGTACGGGAGAGACGTCCCGTGACCATTCCCCTCATTTTCATGTCGACGCGATGATATCTTTTATACCCTGGTGAACATGTAGTCAATGAAGAGCGAAGCAAACTTTCACATAACCTCGAAAATATAAGCGAGTCTCATATAATGACGAAAGTTGAACGATAACGACTAAATACTTTAAGCAACATTGCCATATTTACTTTTTACTGGTTTTCCCTGGACACGTTCGATCTATATAAACATTTATTTTTCCCGCCGTGTTTTTTTTTTCATCCTCCTGTCAAACTAACTTTTTCGCTCGAGTATATTATCGCAAATTTCGGACTGCTTGTGCAATTCGACCACGTACGAATTTTCGTATTCGACCGAAAGATCACGTTTTGATAAAATAGCACTAGGGTTCTGCGATATCCCTCGGGAGACAGAATCCACTGCTGTATCCCACCGATGTACCATGTTGATGTATTTTCGCTATGGAAACTCAAAAAGGCGTAAGTTGTTTAAATTAAACGCGATAAATTGAGCGGTTTACGCCTTTTTCTTGCCAACCGGTCAGGCTGTTTATTCTCTCTGGTCTAGCTAAGGTATTTTAGTGCTGCTGTTTGCTCGGCTTCGTCCTGCTCTGACGAACCTAGATATATGCACAATGTTTGGATGCATTTACTCATATTTACCGTCTCGGTCTTGTCGTTTTCTTTCCTCCCTCAATTTCGCTCCGTACTTTTTACAACATCCGCCACCTTCGTTGGATCCAATAATTTGGAGCTCATTACTGCGAGGTCACGTCTAAACTGAACCCACCGAGCTCGCTACGTTTTTCCTCGACCTCTTTCTTTGAACCCTCGTACCTCATGTATATATTTGTAATTGAAGAACGCGCAGTTCTCTCTTATTCTTTAATCCGCTTTCCACACGATGAGATTCGCCTGCGCAATTCTCCTGAATCTCTCAGGGGAAAGACGCGGCGTCGTGACGCTGTGCGACCAACCCGGCATATTTGCTCGACACTTTTACTCACGCGACGGTACGCTGTAGCATTTTTCTACCACGACTGCATTCTTGTTCTTTCGCGCTCAAAAATATCGATCGTTCTCGCTTATTTTCATCTCTCTCGTCGAATACGTCGTGAAAATTTTCGTGACGAATCAGACTAATTGTCTCTACAATTGTAACAGAATTACGATCAGTTTTGAATCTCGGCCGTTTTGGGGAAGAAAAAAAACGATTTTCTGACATTGTCCCTGCAACATTTTGCCTCGTCTTACTCGCTTTTGATAATGAATAATAATCCGAAAATCTTGTGAGGACATTCCGCAGTGTCCATAAATTTTTTATCCACTGGACCAGTGAGGATTTATCTGAAAAATATTGCAGCCTTCGTTGGTGTGATCTCGCGGAGATTTGATCTCGCCCCGTCGGAAAACAACGAAACGTAGAGAGACTAAAAAAAAAGATGGAATATGAGATACGAAAAAGGCATAGGCCGGAATATTTCTATATATCGCGTGATATGAACGGAATTACCTAGCGGAAGATGTGGGCGGGGATTTTTGTGATACACCTCGGTACGCGAGAGGGCACCTAAAGGCCAGAACGTATCAGGGTTCGTCTCGCCATATTTCCCAAGGGATATACACGGCTAGGCTCAATTTCAGATTCAATATTACGGCTCGTATTACAGAATACATATAGACCATCAAAAAACCAAAAAAAAAAAAACAAACAAGTTTGTCTTCCATTCCGTTATGACGTTCGCGAAAGCTCCGGAGAACATATTTCCTCGATGTTGTTTTCCAAAAATTTCGATTCCACGGACAACCTGCCTATTTCGCGTGTGTTATGACTTTCCTCATATTCCCGGCTCACGCGGAAAAGCCTGAAACTCCGTAAAACTCGTGGCCTCGATATTTTTTCGTCCGCGCTGCATTGAATCTCATTATTTTAGTTTATAATCGTCGTACGTCGGGTTAATGAAAAAATAATTGGAAATTAAGGGCGTATAAGCGTCTCACGATCATTTTGGAATGATCTGTGCCGAGTTAATAGAATGGCGCGTATTATACTTGTTCCGCGATTAGTGGGTCAGCGTTGTCGATAGGAAACGAAGGACTACGTCGAACGAGGCATGGGATATGCGACGTAAATCGCTTGGGCGACACACGTGTCGCGAGAGGAAAAAATATTGCTCCGTGCATTTGCGTCTAGCAGCGCTCTCGTAGACTCTCGAGAAGTTAGCGAACAATATACATGCTGCGCAGTCATAGAGAAAAAGAAAGATAAACCTGATTGAAGAAAAAACGAGCGAGAGAGAGATTGAGAGGCGTCCCGCGATGCCACACGTCCGTAACGAGGTTTACAGTCGTGTGCACGGACGAATTTAATTAAATTGCCTTCCCTCTACCCTGGCCGCCCCTCCGTGCATCGAGTAGCTGCGCCAGCTCGATAAGAAATTACTTTTCGATCTACGGACGATCGTCCAGCATTTCTATATCTACAATCCATCGTACTTGTGCTATTATTGGAGCACCCATACTACCCAGCCAAGATCGATCTTTCAGCATCGCTGTTATCGTTCTCCTATCGAGGGTAACCATTTTCAAGACGTCCAACAACTCACCAACCTATATTTTCTTACAACCGTTTACATGGAAATGATGCATTTCATGAGCATTGACTATATTCACATGGATTCACGTCAGCCAAGAAATCTCGAAAAATTTGGCTCTCAAAATATCAGGGTCGATGGAATCTGCTGGTCCATTGCATAAGATTTCGAAAATATTTGATAGAATAGTCGAATTATATTTCTTTTACTTGAAATTTTTCATTAACAGTCAATTTTGATGTTTATACTTTGCAGGTTATTATAAATAATAACTCGTTACTCGTCACTTACAATATGAGGCTAGACCGATATTTAGACTTCCTGAGCCGGTCGTATATATCGCCCGTTATATTAGCAGACGTTGTCGATGGCTTATCATCGAGTATCGAGAGTTCAATGAGTAGGAAAAAGATTTCATTGGCGATGAAAAAAATGCAAAAGAAAGAGCCAACACGGTGGAAGGAAAAAATTGTACAACTCCCCTGCTACAGTTCGCGGTGCCGATAAGCGGACGTAAAGCTCCTGGTAACTGGCGTATCTAGTGTGCAATAAAGTTGACACGTCGAATAGGCTACTCGTATATACTCACGTGAAACGTATAAGAGACCCCGAGTAACAACGAACCGGTGCAGTGCCCGATTCGTACAGCATCAGCGAGGACTTGATTCTCAATCAGGCCAAAATCACCGAGTCACTTTATCCACAAGCCCAGAAATGATGGACTAGAATCGTACGAAGAATCCTGACGAAGGTTTTCGGAAACGCGTCACGCGTGGGCGAGCCTCTGCGGGGGTAAGAACAAAAATTGTACTAAAAAATTTAATTCGTTAAATCAACTTTTGATGGATCGACGAAAACCACAAAACTCTGAGAAACTTTAGAAAATAATCAAGTATCATGGATTTGTTGAAGTTTTGCTGCAGTAGAAAAAAAAGAAGAAAAATTTCCCGCAACTCAATTTTTTATCTCGACTTTCCATAACATATTTTGTTTACAAAATCGCGTGCTCACTTCGAGCTCCCCCACGTATTTTAACTCAAAATGAAAAAAAAAAAATTTAGCACCCTCCATAAATCCGACAAGATTTGCTTTTCACCCTTGTGCTACCTGGTGAGATATTTTTTCCTTCTTTTATTCATACAAACGAAAGGGTAAAAATGAAGAAGAAGGTTGGAGAATTTCACTGCGCGGTGTGAGATTCGTATCGGGAAGGGTTAAAAGGAGATAGCAGAAAAAAGGGGGAAAGAAGTGAAAATTGAGAAGAGAATTGAATGGGTGAAAGGAGGAACGAGCGCAACGACCTAACGGGATCGCGAGGAGACGTCCTTTTTTGCGGGTACATAGCCACAATCTTGGCTTTCTTTTTTTGTTGTTGTGGGAGCGTACAGTCCTCTCTAAAAGGCAGAAACGAGCAGGTAAGACCGAAAGGTCATAGAGTTTCGTGTCCGAGCATACTGGGCAATATACAGAACCGCGTGGTAACTGTTTTTGCTCCCATTTTCTCCGGTTTTCCGGGAGCCACCGCATCTCCAATGGCTTGTATAATGGTCGAGGTTCGCTTCGCTCTATGGGGGTTGTGAGCTCCACCGTACAACTTGCTTCCCTTTCATTTTCTCGTCCTTTATTGCCTCTCTGACCATTCCGGCTCGCACCAAGTGCTGTAAAATAAAATTTCAGGTGATTATTACTCGACCAAAAGGAACCAACGTCAAGAATTAATTTTTAATTTTTTTCGTTCCTCCTGTTAAAACAAAAATCCCCTTAATTTTTCTATAAGAAGGAATCGCACGGTTTTCTGCTCATTTTTATCGAGCGGATAAGCAAATGAGAGTCTAGAATTTTATCGAGGATATTTATTCATTTTTGAGAAAGGAATTCGCGATAGAGCGACGAGTACTCGCGGAATAGTGTTTCGGTTCCCAGACCCTCGCGTATGTGCATTTGCCCTCGAGAAGCCTTCGTAGCGAGTGCGGAGAGATAACGATAGAAAAAATTGTACCCTTCGTAAGTGAACGCAACGAGGAAAAAGTCACGTTTGTACGTTTTTCTCGTGCGAATATACACAAGACCATGAAAATTTATTCACGGCCGAGCAATTGCATATTCAATCAGTATAATCTTTGCAAAGAATCAATAAATTTCGTTTTTGAACCTCGCACAACGAAACTCTCAGGAATTAAACACTCGAGTCGACCTCCGATGCACTTTCCGTAACGATTTTTTTACAATTCTTCCATCTGCACATTCGAATGCTCATGGATTAAAAAGTTCCACGTAATTACTCGAAATCCACATATTATCGAGTGTCCACGCAGGAACAAAGAATTATTTGGCTGAATTAATGGCTGAAATTTTTTTATACTGGCTCTGGAATAAATTTTCTTGGACTTTTATCGTCGCAAAACGATGTGACACTTTGAGGCAGAGGATTATTCGACGTATCTGGAAAGAGCACGTCGATAATATGTGGATTAAAAAGTTAGACCATGTCGGAGTAATAAGAAGATCGTATAAAGGTGTAGAGAGAGTTTGGGGGATGGGCAAAAATGTAAAGGAACATGGCTGCTGGCTTAGAGAGTATATTGGATTGGGTAGAGGGGTAAATTCCAGATGCCAAGGGGTGGAAGGATAGAAATGGCTCTGTAGAGTCACCGGCACGTTTCCAGACTTGCTTCAGTCCTGCATTACCTATATCCGTTTCGTCCTCGTACCAATACACAGACAATGTATGCATACGAATATATACGTAATAGGAAAAAGCAGTTGGCGCAGTCCTTACCCATCCCACAAGCTGGGATGGAAGTTCGAGGCGGGGTGCAGGTGAAGCAGCAACGGATATCCAGCTCCGTTGGTAGTTGGAGATTGGCTAGGGCGAAATAGAGAAACACCTCGACAGAGAAGCATTTCGGTGCGAGCGAGAAGAGAGGATTATCGGAGTTAGCCGCATGGTCTTTCGCTCGTATGTTCTCGTCACGAACGAGGCCAAGGGGTAGTTCCGTCTCTCTCTCTTTTAGGGGAAAGTTGCCCACCCTCTTGTTATTCCTGTCGAGGCTACACAGAGCAACAGCTATATATATGTTTGTGTGGCAATCCCCTTCAGCGCCGTCGGGGATCGTGGCCCGACCCCTAAACAGTAGGAAGCCCATCCGCCTCTATCTATTCATATTGCGTTGGCTTTACCTAGCTAACCTCATGCTCGCTTCTCCCACAGAACAGGAGCTGTTCTCATAAATGCCCCACAAACTCCACAACATCCTAGCGACGTCAATCCATAGATATATTTATCATATTATTCCATATAATATGTATTATCTATATTTATACATTATCTATGTATAGTGGATATTGCGAGGACGTGGATGTGTTCCTTTATATAGCCACCATTTCTACGTGAGAAGTTTCCTTCTCGGCATGAGCAACGTCTTCGAGGTGAGACGTGGAAGAAAATATCTCGTCCTAGGACGAAAAAGGGCGTAGGTCAAGTTAGACAACCTTGAAACAGTGTGTTTTAGGCCCTTTGGCACGTCACCAAGTGTCTAACATGTCTATATACATTTGGATGCAGCCGCAACACGGTAAATGTGTCTCGCGGCATCTCCGGATCCATGGCTTTCGAGAATTTCATTATTATTGCGGTACGCCTCCAATATATATCGCGCGGTTAACTCGTTTTCGTGAATATTTCGCAGCGGGATGTATCAGCCAGGAAAACATCTCGATTGAATTCTCTCGAATTACCGAGATACCGTAAGCTCCGGAGTAATAAATGAGAAAAAATAAGGAATTGACCGAGGAGAAGTTACTGTCTGTAAAAAATACGTAATTCGGTACAATTGATGAAACTCGCAGAGTTTACGATACAAGGGTAATGGCGATATACGGTCTTGGGTTTATAATCGCGCTGCAAATGTTTTTCTTTTTTAGATTTTCCTCTTCTTTCTCTCGCCTCGTGCAATTTATCCTTCTTGCTCTCTGTCTCGCTCGCCTCAAACTTGTTTCCTGCGTAGTCTCGTTTGTTTTGCAATGAGAAACACGCTTGCGAATCGTTATAGACGCTTGAAACGATCTTCGATCATTGGCTTCGTAGCTCTTGCCTCCGAACTTGGCCGCCGTGTAAATTAACGATGCGGAATACCACGCCACTCGTCTACTCGGTCGACGAGAACTTTTATTCTTTTCCTACAGGCTGATTCGCCGCGTTAATGTTGAGCTGGAAAGCCCGACTCTCACGCATTGTCACGTTTAAATGGAGATGAAAAAAAATGAAGAAATCACTCTTTAGACTTTCCAGCATATTTTTCGTCACGTTTGTTTTTCGCGTTTTTATTTCATGCCAACGGACGTCAATGTTTTTATTGGAGGAACGTTCTCGCTTTTTCCTCATCGGTCAAAAAATGGAGTAAAAATTGATTTGACAACGCGTCGATATTATTCAATTGTTTTGGAGTCGATTTTGTTTTTTCTTTTCCACTCAATACCGATGTGAATTACGAGTTTGAAGAATATTCGAAGTTTCAACTTGATTGGTAACTAGAAATTACGAAATCTTTGCAACTCGAGAGGAAAAACGTTTTCGAATCAGAGTCTCTGACACTCGATTAGGCACGTAAATTCTCCAACTTCCATATCGCATCTCTCGCACTCCAAGTCAAAAGGTGTTGAGCACTCGTCCCGCCATTTCGGGTAACGATGAGCGCTCAGTTTTCTCTCTTTTTTCCCTCTCCCATTTCCTCTTTCCGTTGAAAAGGAAATCGTGCCGGCGGGCAAAGAAAATCTCACCGGAGTGACTATTTCTCTGTTCTTTATCCTTCGGAGCATTGGGGTTATCGATTTTCTTTCAAGGGAGAACGAGTGCGATCCATTTTGGGAAAGTTCTGCTAAAAGCTTTTTCAACGCATTGCGAGAGGGTGATACACACGAGAGAAAAAGTCGCTTTCGTGTCAGACATAACACGCGAAAGAGGCTTTTTCATAGTCAAAGTCACTCTCGTGACAGTTTTTTGTTATCGAAAATTGCTTTCACGAGTCTGAGAATTATTATTCGATTTTTGTTTTTTCTTTTTACAGATGCGGCGGAAATCTCTGGGACCATGGCGGCTCAGCGGCCAATGGGTAAGCTGCATTTCAGTTAATTTATCTTTAGCTATACTCTGCTATCCACTCAATTTCCACAGGCTTCTCTTTTTTTGTCTATTTGTCTCTCGTTCGCCGACACAGCGCAATTTTCTTCGTACCGACACGCGCGGTAGCATCGAGCGCGTTCAGCATCAGCATCAAAATGAGCTCCGTCGTACAAATTAGATCGGCCGATGCCCGTCGTGCGCGATGCTGGGCTGCTCTTTCCTACGCTCTCCGCATAAAATCACCCGAATTATCGACAAGTGGCTCGCTCGTCGAGTCTGCATCCTTCCTTTTCTATCTCTCATTTTGCCAAGCCCGCGATCGTCCATCCGCGAAATTCTCGGTCATGAAAAGAAAGTTCCAGACGAAGGGCGCTTCGATAAAATTTTAGTTACGTTCAACGAACCGTCTCTGGAGAAAAAAAAACATAAAGTAAGAGAAAGAGGACCAGAAAAACAATGACAATTAATCTCGGAATTTCTTCTCATTAGTTGACTCAATGCTCGCAATAATGAATGACTCTTGTGCTACTTTGCAACTACCGAGCGGGTTGTACATTTTTTGCAATTAATTGCGTACGAGTGTCCTTGAAACTTTCGAATGCAGCTCTTCAGGCGCATTCTTGACCATAATAATGGTAATAAGGAGTAATTAACTGATGGAACAGTTGGTGCCGACCCCTCGTGCGATTGCACGAGTCATCGGACGAAAATAGAGCCGCGCCGCGTTGGACGAACGAGAAATTCTTCCAACTTTCAAATAAAAAATCCTGCACACGTCGAGATTTTGTTTTAACGCTAAACGTGTAGGCGTAATCCTGTATCAGTCCGTGCCAATCGTCACTTGGACCGGATAAATATAAAAAAAGTACGAAGCTCGTATTACATTGTGTACTTTTGCCTCTGAAGAAGAACGCACGCACAACCCAAAATAATACAAAAATAGAGAAGCTTTTCGAAGGTTTACTGGTGCGCGAGCCATTTCTCGGGGCAGCCAAAACGCTACAAACTCTAGAGGCTACAAAAATGTAGTACACATAGAAAATAGCTTTGACTTCATTCCGCCATCCAAATCGATACTATCCGAAAACGTCAACAGCTCCATCGTAAATTTCGTGTTTTCATAAAAGTTGAAAAACAACATTTCCACCGAAATTTCAACTTGAAATCGAGAAAAAACAATTCGTTAGTTTTAAAAGTGGGAAAAAGACAAAGAAAACGAAATGAACAAAATTAATTACTGAGTAGCCTGAATTTGGCAAAATATTCAAACAGATTTTACTGACGACGACGCGCCACATGGATCGTGACAGAAGAAAATAGCAGCGGTGATGGAATTTTCGGAAAATGTTTCCCCAAGAGCATGTATAATGGGATGGAAGCTCTTGACGTTTCACGAGAGTTATCTACTTGTATGTAACGTACGTGAGTGCATATCGCGAAGTTACGTTTCATCTATATCCCCGAATCTTTGCGACGATGCGTTGAATTTGAAAGATTTGTGAGTCTGCATTGCCAAGGGACTGCGCATAAATTTTCTCGCTGGATTAGCCAAGTTTGGGGGAATGCAGCTAAAATTAAGTAGTCGAGAGACTTCGAGGGTATTTGTGCATCCGAATGAAGTTTCGTGACTCCGTATATGCGATGGCAACTTCATGGCACACTTTTGTCTCTCTCATTCATAGTGTCAACGTCAATATTTTGTTGAACACGGAAATATTTTTGGTTAATTTGAAAATTTTCATAAATTTGACAATATTTTTGATTTTTAACGCAACTGTCTGCACAATTTACGATTGGAAAGACAAAAATTTACTTTTTGAAGAGACTTTCTAGACCATTTCTTGCTGCTATGACAAAATTTTCTTTTCAGTGCAGAATCCCAGTTGGGAAGTTGTGTTGTCTATGAAATTTTCGACACTAACGAGTCGCGGTTTCATTGGTTTAACGCGAAAAGTCAGAAGTATGAAAATGTGGTGGATTCGAAACATTAGCCGGGTTAGTTGAGTATGTAACATGAAACTTTGTGTATAGAACGCGACGCAAGAGTGTGGATAAAAGTACACAGAGAGTTGGTATACGCGAAGGGTTTTAGCATTGATCGGCCTGAGGCAGGAGAAAAGCTCAGCTCTGATTGGCTCGGAAGGTTTGTCTCGCTCCCACCCACTCTCTGGCTTTTTCGATCTTCCTCTGTGCCCAGTCGCACTGTATCCTTTTGTCGTCTCTCTCTCGGCGGTTCGTGCCGACAGAAAACGATGCTGCTGGAAGCTGCGAGGATTCGTCCCACTCGTATTCCTGGAGAAACGATTGTAGGGCGAGGGAGGTTGAGGGCAGGGAACGGGCGAGTGTGAAGCACGAAGAGGGACAGATTTAGCCACGACTAAGAAAGCGGTTTTTTCGACTCGACCGGGATGAGAAATCGGTCGAAAAATGAGAGGCGGAGGGCGCATAGAAATCTATATACCTAGCAAAGGGCTTAAGTCTACAAAGTTACCGGATTTTGATACATAGGCACGACGGGGATATAGAAAAGAGAAAATGGAAACGAGCGAATGGAAAATCTCACGTCTCCCGATACCAAATCCTGTAATCGAAAACTCGTAGAAATCTTTTTATCATCGAAACATTCCGGAGCTTATACTTTTATTTCAATTTCACGCTTTTATAGACTTTGCCAACTTTTAGTATACGGATATTTTTATTCAAGAAACGCTATTTACAAATTTTTCGTCGATGTATGTCAATCGCGAATAAGAAATCTTGTAATATTTTTTTTCTCAAGTACATTTTTGCAATCGCCGCTTCAAAAATATGAGAGATACAGAATCATCTTTCTCTAATGAGCTTTAAACTACTCAGAGATGGAAATTCATTTCTGCCTCAGAAGAATCCGGTTTCTTCGAGAGGTTTGTCGATTTCACCATTCATTTTGCCATTTTAATATTAAACTCAATATTTTTTCCCGTACGAGCAATTATACTTTATGCGGAATACTCGCTCGTTCCGAGATGCAAATTAAAAATATTTATAACCGCATCGAACGAGTCAGAAAAGAATTCTTTTCTCCCAATTTGCTGTTCAATTTTGCGCAAAACCAGACTTTGCTCTTCGGTCTAATTTCCATTGCTTTTCATTTTTTGTTATTCTCCTTCGCCCGTCGCTTCGATTCATCGACGAGTGGGGCAGTCAACCTTGTAATAGGCACCACAAAGTCAAGTCATCGCGTATCGAAGTCTACCCCATTATTTTTTCAAGCTTCTTTTCAAAAAACCTTCGACTCGGTACTGAATCTCTTTTCAAGGAGATCTAGGAAGTGTCTCCAAAATTGGAATCATTTTTTTTTCTTCCTCAGCAAAAAACGTATTTTTGTCCCTGCCGTTCGTAACTCGCGACTGAACTCACTAGGATACGGATTAAAACAACTCAAATCCTGTTATCGATTGCTGAAGAAATCGTGAGTAAGAACGTTGCGAATTTCGAAGGATTCAGCTCTGAGTTTAAAGAAACATAAAATACAGGGGATTTTTCTTTAATGCGAATATATGTTAATTATGCAAAGCCATTTCTTTGAATCCGAAGTACTGTTGAAGTTCTGTCGTGTTTATTATCCAATCATACCAGAAAGACTTGAGTGGGATTGAATTTTTCATTTATTTTATTAATTAAAACAGTAACAGGTAATTAAAATATCGATCGGAATCGAAATTGGTGATCTGGTAGTTATTAATTTTTTTACTAGGAAATTTTCAGATGATAAAAACAATTTTGCAGTAAATGTTTTTTCTTGCGTTCCCTGTGAATGCAGCAGCTGTTTTTATGAAGCTGTATAGTTCAATGGACTTGAGAATTTGCAGGCTGTATGTTAGAAATAACAAGATCAAGATACGAGGCTGGGGCGCGTCCCCTCGAATCGATAAATATATTGTTGGGCGAATGGAATGGATCGAAAGATCCTCTACGTCGACATACACAAACCCATGAAAAAACGCATGGAAATAGTATGTGTTTGAGAGCTCATCTTGGTAGCTTCGATCTTCGACGAGACGAGGACGAGGTTCGAGAAAAACCGGTTTTTCACTAACGCGGATTAATACGTAGCGATGCTTGGCTGTTCGCTGGTTGGTCGAGGATATCAGATCGCAAATTCTCGCGTATAGAGTTAAAAATTTCTAAAATGCCCGACATAGAGACAGCCGGCCATTGCCATTTCAGGATGCAGCGGTGCAGCCGGCTCGCAGTGCATTTGAAAGTGAATTTCTGTATGCAAAAAAAAAATCGGACAGCCACGATTTTTGTGGTTCTGTAACGAGGCGGACATTAGAGAAATAAAACTGATAAAATAGAATGAATTACACCGATATTTCCTCGCATTAAATTATGATAACGAACTTAGTTCGTGCTTATCACCAGCCGAGATCGTTATTGCATGATCGTGAATAAAGTTACGACAACGCGCGGGTAACGAAACGTCGAAATGCGTACAATCACCTTTTTTGCTCTATTATTTTCATTACACCGGTAAATTTACGTGATTGGAAAATTCTTGGATTACGAGGACATTATTTATTTAGAACAACTTATTTATTTCGATAAATCGTCACGCTATTGCCGATAAAATATCAATTCGTGCCGTTCTCGATAAAATTTATGACACTTGTAAGGCGTGAGACTGGACAAGACTCGATTTTTCACAATGTTCTTCCAATTAAACTATTTTCTGACGATAATAATATCACCTTAAATTGTAAAACTAAAAAATTTCCGAGAGTACAACGTCAATCAGAGAAATCCGGTTTTTTGGTTTTTCTGGTTGCAAAAAATGTTTTTCCGGTTCGAGAGAGCGAGGATCTTATTGATCAGAATCCTGGTGGAGAATTCTCCCGGTCAGAGGAGAGCCTGGTAGCGCCATCTCTCGTGAGACTGTGCAGCCAAAATTTTCGGGCCGTGACAAACAGGCGAGGGGGATGATTGCTCCCTCTCTTTCTCACAAGCTTCGAGAGGATTTTCGACGGAGGGGCGTAAATGGCCTCTCGGCGTGGGGTCGAGTTCACTCAAAACGAAACTCTCGTTGGACCACCCTCTCGCTTCTCCAGCGTTTCCCTTTCCCCTCGGTAGTCTGTGGATATGTATAGATATATATTTATATAGGTGGGTCTACTTGCTGACGCGGTATCGATCCGTAGAGAGTACAGGTCACACGAGTCTGCCACGAGGATTGCCAAAAAAATCGTTGCCCAGGGATTCACTTTAAATTTCTACACCGGAAAACCTTTTCTTCCTATTTTTTTTTATTCGACACTGTCACGTATAAAATCTCCCCCATCAATTCACGCTACAATATTTTTCTTGCAAATACTTTCGTTAAGAAAATCATTATTTTTCGAGCTTATAATGACGTTTGTTACCTTGTAATTAACGACTCGTCATGCCATTAAAAAAAAAACATCGTGATGCCTGCACCACACCGAGAGCAACCATGGACTCGATACGAACGAAACTCTTTCCTGGGTGTAACCCCGCGTAATGAGATTTTAAAAAGAATCAAGTTATTTAAAGTCTCGTTATCGCATATCTTATATTTATAATGGGACAGAAAAAATAAGTGAGAACTCATTTAATGGAGAAAAAAAGGAGCTGAAGAGCGAGAGAGAGAGATCGACAAGGCAGACAAGGATGCAGGTGAATGCAAGAGGATTTTGAAAATACCCTCGAAGGGTGTCCAAATCCATTAACATTTGGAACGAGTATCTTGGGATGATTGCAATTTTGAGCTCGCTGCACGCAGCTAATTGGCAGCGCGGAAAGCTTCGTATTACAAGTCGAATAACATTTTGCCATAAAGAGCTTAATTTATTTCCACGTGCACACGCCTCATGCGTCGAGAGAAACCATCTCCCTCCTGTACTCGCCGATTCCTCTTTCCTCGTGACGATGCTATTCAAACTTGAAGAATTTACCAGCCGAGCCAAAGCTCTTGCGAGTGTCAGTTGTATAAATTGTGGGTTTTATGTCGTTTTCGCTATACACAACATTCAATTGCAGGACAAACTTAAAAAAAATGTATGCGATTGATAAAAAACGATGAAATTGATTTCTCAAGACTGTGGACTATGGGGGATTTTGAAATGACAAAATTTCTCGTTGAAAATTTGCGGAGAAGGAGAATTTTTATAAAATTTCTCGACAATTTGAAAAACGAGCACTTGGTTCAATTTTTTCATTTTTTTTTCCTGCAATTTCATGCATTTCGCTCCCTAAAAATCAAATTTGATTTTTCTCAAGAAAATCAAATGATAGACAGGCTTGCAGGATGAGAATAAAAAGTATAAAGTAGTTCAGGAATGCAACGTTCAGACAAGCGAGATTCCGCATCGTGTAGCACCGACTGAGAGCGAAGAGCTTGAGCATTTTGTGGAGAGATGGCGACACGAATCAGTCGTTTGGTTTGGAGAGCCCGGAGTGGTCCAACTGGGTGATTCCCGAACGGCAGATCCAACCCATGCTCGAGCAAAGGCATCGAACACTCGTGCTGGGGTCGGGACGAGCCACGCACAGCATGGCACTCCGAAAGATATTCATGGTCGACTTTTTTCTCGCGTAACAAAAAGCCTCTTGAATTCTTTTTTTAAATCTTTAATCCAACTGATATTTATAGAAATCAACGTACCAACCAAATCTTTAAATTCCGTTTCGACTGGCTCGAAAAAAAGCTTTTTATGGACATAGCGACAAACTAATTTGGAGACAAACAACAAGAAGCCGTTCAGATAATCATCGTCACATAAAAATTCAATCGATCGTGAACTATTTCGGAAATAACAGGTCCAGGAAACTCTGTCCATTTTACGGTATTCTCATAAATACCAATTAGGCAAAAATATATTTGCCACTTGAAAATAAAAATAAATAAATCATTTTGTCTCGAGTTAATGACTTGTTGAAAACGCAATAAAATTTGTAACTATATTTTTATGCTGAGAATATCTCAGCCATTTCGGCTACTGATATAAATATCAAAAAGGGGAAAATAGCATTTAATTTACCTGACTTGTATTGCCACCTCGAGTTACCTATAATGTTCATAAGCCTCGTCTTTCCCTCGGACTCTAACCTCTTCCCTAATTAAACCCGTTAAGCTTTTCGGCATTTTACGATCTTGTTTCACTCTCAGGTTTCTCTTCCTCTTTTCTTCTCTCTTTATTGCCGTTCGCTGCTTTCTCGTTTTTTTTCTCGATTCAGTGTACTTTGCGCCTGTTCGTAAATATAAAGAAATAAATAAATACGAAACGCATGAGACGACCTTAAAATGCCTCGAGGTTTTCCTCGGATGATTCGTCCCCAATGGTCAACTCGTAGGCCATGGAAAATTGCAAAATTTCATAGAAACGTGTGACTAATAAATTATTAATCACTCGTTGCATTGAATTGCGGTTTCCTGGATCGTTGTTGAGAGTTCGATGAGATTGTTTAAGTATTTTTTAAAAATAATTCTGGTCGGTATTTGTTGAAATTTTGAAGAGACTCTCATCTCAAAAAATGTAGCTCATGATATGCGTAGGCACGAAAAATTCCAAGAGTCTGACCCACATCGCATCTTATTCGTCACGCGCGAGATAAGATTCACGCGATAAACAAAAGAAACGAGAGAAAATCTTCATAAGAAGGAAACGCGTCGCCGAGAGTATTTGAAATTTATATGAATGGCTCGTGAGGAATGAAGTAAGAAAAAAATTATTTCATATCTTGTTGGTACGCTCGATCGCACGCGTCCGAATATTTTAATAACCGCGGCGACTGTTATTTTTACCGGCAAGGAACAACGCAGTTATTAAGCTCGCGTAGAAAATGGAGAATTTCCTCATTTTTCTATTTCTTAAATGATTCTTCCGAATTTTACGAACAGCTGGTGCTGACATCAGTTATGCAAGACGTGCAGGAGACGAAAAAAAAGACAGAACGATTTTAGAATGTTGCCCATTGAAAATATAAAGTTCTGTGAGGCTTTCGTCCTCGTTGTTAAATAAACGGGAGAACGTCAGAGAGAATGAACGAGAGGAAAAGCAAAGAAAAAATATGTGAGAGGAAGCTCTCTCGAGAATATAAGCGGACGATGCCAGGAATGCCAGACGCGTTCGATGTTGGAGGGCTTACAAGCTGAGAGAGCTTCGTTCTTCCTCGCGCCATTTGCATTCGCGAGATCCTCGCATTTTGGAATTCAGCTGAGACCCCACGAGCAGTGGATTCAGACGGGCACTCTCCGCAGCAAGGACTATACACTCTCTCATGGTTCATATTCTCGTCTTCGTACCAAGGCACCAGAGAAACACAGAGAGAGGGAGAGAGAAAGAGTTGGAGGTTTTCGAACCTTCTACCTTGAATACCAACGAAAGAGGAAACATCATTTTTCCTCGCCTTCTGCCTCTTCCCTCGTACCTTTCCAGCACAACCATGAATACCCACCTATTTAAAAACTCTTTTCCCCTTCCCTCGCACCCCCTGTCTGTCTTTCTATATGAAATAGCAACGTTATTGTTATACGCACGCGAGCAACCTGCGCGAATTATAAATGGACGAATCTCGAGACTCTCTCGTACAATCTTGCATTTTGTTTAATGGACGCTGCTCGGAAAAAACGGCTAATTGATATGGTGTCTCGATGGAAGATATATTTATGCTAATTTACCATTGCCATCCTGGAATACTTGGCTTGCATGTAATTATCCATAATTACGTGCATACTATTTTACACATAGACAGCACCGTTACACGTCCATTTTTTAAATTTATTTACACAAGCAAAAAAACTATTCGCAAGACCCTGAATTCCAGAGAAAAACAAAGTCTCTATTTTTTCAGTGTCTGTCTATTCAATCTTAATTTTTTTGTCCTCAAGTCTTTCGCAGAGAAAGTCCCTAACGCCACAAGCAAAGTTCCCTCTCAAGAGTCCATTTTTTTTAACACCATAACGACCAGTTTCATCGCCAGTGACGACGAGAGCTTCGAACTCGAAAAACCACTCGAATCTTCATCCACATTATACTGTACGACGACAATTTTTCTTAGAGATAAAACTGATTCTTGTAAGTCTAAGAAAACATGATCTTGCTGTGAGCAACATTGATACGCACTCGGGTCGTTCGCGCTCGAGTATGCGGAGAAAAATCAAGTACGAAGATCGTAATGTACGAGTATAAATTGTTGCCAACTGACCTCTCGCTTTTATTCCTTTTTCGAGAGAATAGCAATCGAGTCTGGCGTTCATATACACCGTAAATGCTAATTTTATTACTCGTCACAATCAGCCTTCTCTTCGGATAATTTGGTGAGGACTCGAGTCGCTTGAATCGAGCCGACGGTCCTTTGGCTTCGATGTAGCGACTAAAGAAAACGATCCGTTTGATCGTTTCTTTCACCGAGCGTTTCAAAACTCTTTTCCCCTACGTCCCATTTTTCCGAGCGAATTCTGCCAATCGCAAATTCCCTAAAAACCTCCCGAAACATTAACTCAATCACGTAATGGAAAATACGAAAATCCTCGAGAAAACCGTAATATGAAAAATTCAAGCAAACGTGAAATAAATTTTATATTTTGCATCTCCTCGAGCTATTTTCCACGTGCCACAGATTTCGTGATCCCTCGGAACGATCATATTTCAAGAATGTAAATTTGTCAGAACTCAAAATTTACTCAAAGGCAATTTGTTCCAATAAGATCCTTCAGAACATTGTCTCAATCTTCTTGAAAGTTTTTATAATATATTCCATGCAATCTGTAGCGGTACAAAGTAGCAAAAAGTATATTACACGTGTAATGTGTAATGCAAGAAGATTTTTGCTTGACTTATACATGTATTTATTCAGTCTGATGCATCAGCGTTGAAAAGCCATTTCCCGGTGGATGCGGAGAGAGGTTCCTTGAGAAATTCGTGGCTCTCTACCTCCGGGCTACTCTATTTCCTTCTTATATACCCTGCAGAAAAATTGTCTTGCAGAACCATATGATTTTACGTACGAATATGTGTGTAGCTAGAAAAGCGTGTGTGTGGTTTGATGAGTTTTTTTTCGCTATCCCTCGAGATGTATAGATGAAATGACGTTTTTGACTGGTTCGCGTTATATACGGGCTGTTGCTTCACCAGGGCCCTTTTTCTCGACCCAGGCTATGCCAAAATATCGAGAGGTATTTCCGCATCGAAATATACTCGAGCATCGCACTCACGAATATATGATTTTCTGGAAGGCAAAATATACGCCGTGTATCGTGTATAGAAGAACGAATAACTTATTAAATTCGGTGTAACGTGCAGATCAGACGCGGAGGCAAAAGAAGTTCGGGAGTCTGCGAGACGAGAGAGCAAAGAGAAGATTGACTTTATATGTAGAAGTCTCTCAGTCGCGCGATCCTTCTCTCTCGCTTGCTCTTTTCGTTTCTCTTCGCCTTTATCTTCTTATTTACTTTTCCTTTTTCACTCTTGAGGCCGTAAGGAGGAGTCGAATTTGCGTTTAATCCGTGCTTCTACGGTTGGAACGAGAGTATACGGAAGAAAGCGAGGAGATCCCCCGAGGGTCGTACCGGTAACGTGCCTTTCGAGAGCAACCGGAGCAATGGAGAGCGCGAGAACGAGGCAAAAAGACGGAGAGAAAACGAAAAGAGCCAAGACTGTACGTAGGTAAATAGACGCGTCGTGAGAACAAGAGAGCTTTCGCAACAATGAGTAACAGCGAGTGAAGGATGAGATAGAAAGCAGATGGAAGAGACGAGACTCGAGATCGCGTACTTTGGGCCGTAGGTATCTGCGTGATGAGTTTCAAGCTACTTTCCCAGGCGCCTCATCCAACAGCCGGAAAAGAGTACGCAAGCGAGCTCTTTCGGCTTCTCTTGACAGCTTATCTGTATATTTATATATATTTCGTCGGTAGATTTGCTTGCTACAATGTATACACCAGCAGACTCAGCAAAAGTCTTGCTCCTCACTCTGCCATTCGTGTCCATCGTCCCCTCGAAGAAATTCCCTGGAATTCGCTCCGGGTTAAAATTTCGCTCAGCAATTCGAAAATTAGTTCGAGTAAACAACGAATTTCATCCACAGACTTTTTTCGCTGCCTGAAAAATGTATTCGCTGATCGAAAACCCCATAAAATTCAACGAGAGCGCGTAATCAACGAGAATTCTATGATTAAATAACCAACGAACTAGAAGTCAAAAAAAATAACCGATATCGCGCAAACAGCAAGAGAAATCATAGACGCAACGGTACTTTCTACGAGGGACAATTTGCTCTGCGTCTAGCACAGAGAAATACGGGCAATGTGCCAGCAAAACTGCGGGAGAAATTGATGCTTTCGTCGCTATGAAAGACAGTCACATCCGGCGAGAGACGCGGAAATAGACGGAGAAAGAGTGAGACGAGAGAAACTGCGAAAGAGAACATTGACGACACCGCAATGTATACTTAACGCAGCATCTCAAGTTTCGTCTCTAACCTTTGTTGTTGTTTAGATGGAAATTATCTCGAATGTAGCAGCGCAAGAACCCCAAATTAGTTGGCTACCGTTGTTACCCACATGTTCTCGGTCCTGTATATTTAACAGTCACCCCCTCTTTATCCTCTCGTCTCAGCTCCACTCGATCTTTCGAGACTAAAACAAAATTCAACGTCTCCTATGCTAGCCGCGTTTTTCCTCGAAAATGTATATACGTATATATTTCGCAGCTTCGGACGTCCCCTCAGATCTGTCATTTTCTCTTACTCTCATCGTAAAACGTCGAAGATTTTCCTCACGACGGTGTCTGCGCGCCATTTTCAACTTTCCGCACGGGACAAATATCCCAAGACGAATTCTCAGATTCTATTTTCTCCGTACCGTTGAATATTTTTTCACGACGTTTTTAGCCCTTCGTAAAGCTCGGATTTTGGTGATGCGATGTACGCAGAATGAACACGAATGGGTGGGCTCATGTGCCAACGTTTTGCTCCCATACAAGCATGAGAAAAGTTTTTTCTGTCGCGCTATCTTCGCAAGGGAAAGCCGGCGCGACGGAGATATGAGCTGAGGAAAATCGTACGAGGGAGAAAGAGACACCCGGACGAATTTCCACCCCCCGCGAATGGGGCTGCGACTCTCGATTCAACCTCCCAATACTCCACCCCTCGAATTCACCCTTCAAACTTTTCTCTACCCTCTGCGTAACCCACAAATTCTTCATATTCTTTTGGCTATACAATCACCTCTCCCCCTCGCTCCCTCTCGCAGGTCACGAAATACATACTCGGGACCAAGCAGAGGACGAGGCAAAGATACAGGATGAGGAAACTGCGTATATGCCGTCGGCACAAAACGAAGTACACGAAAAAGATTTTCCATTGTCGTTCCTCCAAATTGAACTTTTGTTGTTTCCACCCTATCGACCATGTTCGTGGACGTTGTCTAAATTTACAAACATGTATTGACACTATTCAGAGTGTTTCTAGTGCTCCATTTCATTGCCATTAATTTTGGAAGTTAATTGATCGATTTCATGAGATTTTTTTTTTAATTTTCGTGATAATGTTCGTTTAGATTTGCCCCCAAGAATCTATGACACGAATTTCAATGAGAAACGAAAATGCGAGTTTACGAAAACCCTCGCAGGGAAAGTATCGAATTTTTGCCAAGTTTTTTCGTTCCTATTTTACTGTGTGTGGTGCAGGTTCTGTTTCTACATCAAAGAGTATCGAAGCGTGTTTGTAGGAGCCACCCGGAGTGGTAGCTGCGAGAGAGTTCGCGGGAACAGGGATCGCATGCACGAATCACCAGACGCAGCACGGTGCAATGGTTGTTGCCGTTACAGGCCGTCCATATGAGAGCCCGGAGCCTTTTCGTTTGAACGTTATAATAAACTCAAGGGTATATTACGCGAATCTTTGAGAATATACCGTTCAAAAGTACGGCCTACGTTCTCCAACGTGACACCGTTCTCGGTTTACACGCACACACGTATAAATGAACCAACAGCCACGTGTTTACCTCGTAACAAGCACACAA
The DNA here is from genome assembly GCA_037043255.1 of Diadegma fenestrale. NCBI lineage: Eukaryota > Metazoa > Arthropoda > Insecta > Hymenoptera > Ichneumonidae > Diadegma > Diadegma fenestrale. The sequence goes on from CM073315.1 coordinate 7,882,173, forward strand.
GAGCAAAACATCGCTTTGTGGATTATTATTATGGTTTCTGTTATTATTATTGTGTCGAGAGAGTGGAAAAGGCGCGTAGAAAAAGAGTTTCGCGTGGTCGAAAGCACGAGATACGCCTTTTTACCCTATTTTTTCCATCCCTATAAAATATCTCGGAATGATACGACTTTGCGTAGAATTTTCAACGCACACGACTGGACCGTAACTAGACGAGAGTTTATATTTATATCCCCTCAAGATTCCGCCAACCCGTTCGTGCGTCGACGATAATTTTGTACACCAAAGCCCTTCTCGCTCTCTCTACAAACGAGAAACTTCATACTCATTACAGAACAGATCGATGCAATCGTTCGGCCTCTTCAGCAAACACGGAAAAGCTATACACTTTTGCTTCAACATAAAATTTGTTCTCCTTACATTTGATACGAGCAGACCGAACCAACAGCAGACGACCAGGACGAAAAAAAAACGTTTCCTTTGCCGCGTATATCTACCGCGACTTCCTTGGTGTGGAATACAACTTCGTATAATTAACATAACCCACGTATAACCACGGGAATGTGGTGGATCATGCAGTTTCCTTTTGCATATACAAGCTCCGCGTGCAATCTCGAACTATAAAAATGTTATCAGAATCTCGATAATTCTGTTGCCGAGCCTCGCAAACTGTCTTGAGTTTCTTTACGCGTACAGGACGCTCCGAAAAAACAAACAAAAATATTACACGCTTCCTTCAACGACATTGTTGCCCAGCTATTGAAAAAGTTTCATCGTTCGAAGAATGAAAAATCAAGAAAAATATCATAGAATCGTTTATAAAAAAAAAAAAAACGAAAAATTCGAAATTTTCACTTTTAATTCTTGTTCACCGTAATAGAAAAAAAATTTCTAATTTTTGAATGACGAATCATGCAAGAATGCAGATAAATTTCTTAATCCCTGAATCACTCTGTACAATGCAGCTCGGTGTAGCGATTAATCGTGCTAATTGTTGAACCGAATCTAATCATCTGCGATGGACGTACACGACTAATAAAGTAACGAACTTAATCGCGTATGTGACACTTCAGAGATAGTAGCTTCGGAGCGAGAAGGGCAATGGGACGCAGTTGGTTTCTCATGCATATTCATTGTGAGTTGGTGATTGTGTTTAAGATTGGTCGAGTTTGTAGTTCATAATTACTCAATTAACTTGCGTGCGTTTAGTTGCACACGATTTTTGTAATTGCACGTTAGTTTTTCACTCGTTTTCATAGATGAACGTTACCGCGCGATTATCTTGTAGTAAAAGTAAAAAACTTATCAAACGTCTGTAAAGTTGACTCACATGATAGTTTCGCCCTTGAAGTAGCCCGCGGCGATGAAAATGGTCGCGTGACTTTATTCCGGAATTTTTTCGACTCGAACCTCGAGATAATGGGCAAGTTTAGCCTCGAAAATATCGCGAATACGCGGAGAAGAGTTTCGCTCACGAAGTTTCCCGGAGACCTTGAAGCGAACGACTGTCTTCATGGCCATTCTCACCTGTCGATCGTTTCGTGGTTTTTCCGGCCTCGACCACGATTTTCTCTACGCAGATAACGGTAAAAACATCTTGGGATACCCCTTTTCGCTTTGCCGGAAAGAAAGGGCTACAGGCAACCCTTAACCCCTTCCCCAATGGCCGAGGGCGCGCATCTCTGCACGCCTGTTTTTTTTTGTTGTTGTCGTTGAGAATGTATACCAAAATATCTATCCAGGAAAAAAAAGGCTCTTCGAGCTATATTGCCTTTTGGATGTCTCGTTGCTTTACCTACGGAGACTCTTTTTCCAATCGATTTATTACACCGTCTCGGAGTAACCCGGGAAACCTCCGAACCCTTTCCACCGCGCTTTATTGTCAAGGTGAAACACCGAGTGTAGCCATCGACTCCCCCGCACACTGTTTTTTGCTCTATGGTATCCTTTAAAACGGGCAATTGCTCCGGCTGTTACAAGGCTGGCCGATGGCAGTGCTTGCCTGCTCCATTGCTCGAAAGGGTTATAAAGCGAGGAAAAGGTCGGCGACTACCTTCATTACTAAGGTATTTCTCGAGGAAAAAAAGGAGCGAGGAATTTTCGACAGGAAGAATCGCTGGGGACCGAAAAATTGTGTGTGTTTTTTTGCTCGTCGAGAGGCAAAAAAAATCCAGGCAACCAGCGAAATTATTAGTTTATATATTTTTCATAACTGTCTTCAAATGTCAACTCGGTATAAAAAGATTGCCAAGACCTACATCGTTCCCTGTACACGTGGGTGTGCGCCCAACTCTCCCTTGAAAAGCAGCGACGAAAAATTGCGCGCGCAGCTGTTCGATAACAGGAAAACGCGGAGGGGTGCTTTTTGGGCTGTTCGGGAGCAACCCCCATTTGCGCACACCCTCTTAATCGCAACTCGTTGGGAATTCCCGAAACCTCCTGTACACACTTGCCAACCCCTCGACTAAAAAAAAATGCATCTCGTCTGCTCCATCTCCAAAAGCCCGTAAAAAAAACTCACCTGCACCTGGTCCACCCCATCTGGGTACCAAACCCTCATCCCACGCGACGAAACGGCTATGGGGCAGGAGAAATTCCATCACATTGACGATCCCTCTCATCTGACAAGTTCGCCACAGCCATGCTCTAAATTATACTCACTTTTTTCGTTCCTCGGTTAATACCAACTATAAATCGTGCCATAAAAATGGATTTTTTACAAATGTTTTTTCTCTGGTGATTCGATCGCGTAGAAATATTTACTCAACGTATTAAATCATGGAAAAGTGGAGCAGTATTTTTATTTTATTCAAGCAGATTTTATTTATTCAGTTGCATTTTTTTCTTTTTATTAATAACCATTTTTTATGTCAATTTTTTAACACCATGGCAAGGAAGAAATTTATTTGAGAATATCATTGCTTTCTTGTAACTAGAGGAACGATCTTCAAGGACAGTTCGTACGGAGATAGGACAGAGTATCACAGATTGCCCTTAGAGTCTAGGAAGTCGCCGAGAAACTTCGGTTACGACGTTTCGTATATACATGCACTCGATATATGCTAAATGGTAGGCAAACTTCTTGTAGAGTTGCCTGAGGCTCCTCAAGGGTGATTTGTGGAAGCTCCACCCTGTACACACACCGCAGAGCCCTCATGTATGCAACGAGAATAATATACCACGGTTTTCATCCCTCCAAGGGATAATTATAATCTCTCCTGAGCTCTGCAAAAGCCACGGAGAAAATTTCTCCCTCTTATCGTTCGACATTCTCAACCTCGTACGAAGATCGCATACGATATTCGTGTGACATGGAATTTTCTGTGCAGAATCATCAGTCGCATGCACAATATTTATTTTTCCTGGTCGAAACATCGTGCGAAAAAAATTTCGAGATTAAAATGAATAAATCATGGAAAAATCTGGACTGATTATCCCGCGGCGAATATAAATGACGAAAACTTTTTCGGAACTAATATGACGATTCAAGGGGCTCGGTGTGCTGAAGGGGTTGAAAGATATTAGCCCTCAAGACGTCACTGGGTTCACCATCTCGCTGCGTTCTTTGATAAAACGACATCATTTTTCAAGATTAACGAAAGATGAGAAAAGTTTTAACGCTTCGCTCGGGCCCGTTTCCTTGGTAAGTGACATTGTAGTCAGCGAGCCTGAGAGCGCGTCTGATATCGCCCAGTCCTGCGGGGATACCAAGAGTTATTTCCCCTACTCTTTTTGGGAAAAGCACACACACACACATACGAAAGATGTGAAACTCTTGACGGTTTTCGGTTGGCACTTTACGAAACGCTATTACCGGGATAAGAGAAGATCCGAGGTTTTCGTTTGACAAAGAAAAAGAATCACTGGCCATTCCCAACTTATTCGATATCTTAGAAAGCGTAAAGTTGAAAAACGAAAAAAAAAAACAACATTCTTCGAGTTACTCTTGGCTCTGCGAAAATTCCAGGACACGTGGCGTTCTCTTCTTTCCATACACACACACACACGCTTCACAACTTCATGATCAAGAACCTCCGCTTTTATCGAAAAGTTCAAGAGTCAAGACGAAAGAATTTCTATTTGCAGATAAAAGAGGTAGAGAAAAAAGTACCAAGTTTGTCTCGATTCCCTGATATATTCTCGTCGGTAATGAGAAAGCAATAATGCCGGGAGCCAGAGTTCGATCTTCAAAGTTGAGTATCCGCGATAGTGGTCACGAATATTTGTGGCTTATGAGCGTGGAGGAAACTCATAAGGATAATTCCAGCAAATGGCGTAATGGCTTTGAAAGTTCAGTTAAAAAAAAAGTTTTCTTCAGTCTGCGCAGCAAAAAATCGTGTCGGTAGATATTTACAAAAGAGAGTTTTCAGATTTTTCCACAAAGATCTCGTTCTCACAGCTTCGGAATGTGCAAACGACACATTTTTTCTTTTAAACCTGAAAAATCTAGTGCAAGTCGTAAATTAAAAATTTCTAGACACTCGTCATATTTGTTTTTCCATTCGATACTTCCGATGCTTTTTCGTTCTCGCTTTTCGTTCATGATCGTAAATCTTGTCCCGTCAGCTCGTGTTCCATATTTCTTCTTATGCTCTCGGTGCACGAGATTCCCCTCGAGTACTCGCTTTTTTGGCCCGCTTCGAGAACCAATGCTTTATGCTAATGAAGTAGGTGCAGAAAAAGCAACGAAATATACAGATAGGTGAGAGGAAAAATCGAACACACGCTCGGTCCTTCCTCAATGTCGTAATTCACTCTGACAGTTCTCAATAAGGCCCCATTCGTATGTACAGAAACTATATACGTGCGAGTTCGAGTGCAGCTGATGTTTCGAGTTTTCTATCTTTCCTGTGTGTTATTTTTGTATGGTGACTCCATTTTGCTTGAAAACACGAGCCACCACCGACGTTTTCTCTCCGGAGTTTTGTTCTCCTTTCGAAAAAGGTTGCTGGAGCGATATATATATATTTTTTGAGTGTTCTATCGAATTCTCAAAGAATTCCCATTGGTCCAGCTCATTCGTGACTGTCTTCACGTATCCCGGTAAATTCCTATGTCCGCGTACATTCGTATATGGACATTGTTTCGTGAACGTGTATCGAGCCACAGCTGGAGCGAGCCAATGAGAGTTATGAGCTCGAGAAGTGATCGTTCTCGTGTTACGAGTGGGACGAAACGATAGAGAAAGAATGAAAAACTCGAAGAGAGCCGAGAGGGGATCGGTAAACAATTTTTGGACAAAACATACGTTTACGTTCCGAAGCACCGCGATAAACAAACTTTATCAGTTTCTTTTTGCCAAGAATTTTACTCTTCGACAAAAGGTGACGAAACGGTTTGGCATTTTCGAGAGAATCGATATCGGAGCTTAAATTTTGAAGCCTCGTAGTAAAAACATGAAAATCAGTAGATAAATTTTAATTTTCATGAATTCTTTATCACTGAAAATTCCATGAAACCATTTTTTACTCCACGAGTTCGTTTTTTCGAGATTTTTTTCTTTCGCTACTTGGGAATGCTCAAGAATTGAGTGCAGCTGCTCGTAAGAGACGATTTGCAACGCGAGATAAAGATTATTGCAACGAGAGAGAAAGACCGTAGCGAATATTTCTCTGAGTTGATCCTCCCGAATGACCGACAAAGCGAAAGTATAAGTCTGACATATATGAAGAATCTTGTGAGCGATACTTATCGCGTGCTGTTTTTGAGCCAGCGATATATTGTGTACAATAAAACATGGCTCTGGTGAATATCTTGGTTGCCTCGTAGCAGCACGAGCCGACGGATAAAAGAGGGGTCTCCCAGCCTCGAGAGTCTCGTGTGAGCAGACGCACGCACCGATGGTGTATAATATTTCCTTTTTAAATTATACGAATTAAAGGAACGATGAAAATTGCTTTTGCCCAATTACGTACATACGGGAACAAGTTACAAAGCGAGAAAAAATAAAAGAGTCGTCTGCTGCGCGTTCGTCTCGATGTACGCAACAAAATGGCAAGCTTGAGGGAAAAAACGTTGTATGAATATTTCGGAAACTTGTTTCTTTGCTCCGAGACCAAGAAAGCGAACGTATTCGAATGTCTGGGCTCTGATAAAATCTCCCGAAAGGTAGAACGAACCGAGGGAACAAATAAGAATTAAAGGAGGGCCTGACACACCAGGATTCTCATGCAAGCTGCGCAGAAACGAAAGAGATGGAAAAAAAATATTATCGAAAAAAAAGAGACGATGAAAAAAAAAAAATAAAGAGTACGAAATCAAGGATGGCGAGAGGAAGAAAGAGTTGAAAAAAAAGAAGGTTATGGTCTGCTGGAATAATCGACCCTCAGGCTCTCTCTCCACGTGGACGTCAAACGAAGAAGCCAAGGAGAGTAAGATGAGGTTTTTCGGTGGAGCAAAGGGCGGAGTGCCAATCAGGCCCTAATTAGGCTCCGCAGCGAATCTCCCCAGCAACCTGCTGTCTGTCCGCCTATCCAGCTCCTCCACACCACTCGTATAAAGAAATTCTCGCGTTCGCCTCAGCCACGGTATTCCGCTCTCAACATTCGATGAAATCCTCTTAACCCTTCGGGACCCAAATTTTCGACGAAACTCGAATAAACGCCTTAATTCCCTCGAAAATATTAATTCCCCTCGCGAGCACCTCTTTTTTAATTAACACATTTTATTTTCTCCTTCAAACTCCAAGATTTCTTCCTCTCCTTTTTCCACCCCTTCTCCCCCGAATAAATTCGCATTGATTAAAAAAACTGCCAGGATTGATCCTGAAAATACCGACATAATCCGGAAGGCCACGAATATTTATAGAATAGCCGCGGTTGAAAATCAAGAAACCTTTCCGTACCATTATCAAGAATCCAAATCGATTAAGATATTTACGCATTCATCCATATCGCTTTCTCAACGATCGCAGAATTCGCTTTCCTAATGAAAATTTATTCACATAGCGTTCTCTTCGGAAACGAACGGTTCAATATCTCCGAAGCACTCGCAATGAGCGTGCATCTTACGATAGAATCGAAGCTCAAATCGAGCAAGTGATCTCCTTTCAAATGCGCGAGGGTTGGACGAAACTTTTGACGATAACACGTACGTGGGTGAGATAAAAAAAAATTTATCGTCACTATTTTACTGGAAATTTTATTCGCACAAATATCAACGAATCCAGAAAAAATCTGGCACATCGAATGACCACGATCTCGATCTTTCCACTCTATGCGTATTTATTTTACTAAAATATGTAGTTGAGCATTTACGCTCACATGTATATTTATTAAAAATTCAATATCGCTTCCATATATATTACAACTCGAAACACTTTGCTCTGAGTCAGTTTACATCCTTGAAAACAAACTTTTCCCGCAGTAGTACGATACGCAACATTGCGTTGGCGCGCCTTCGAAGTTCACGATCTCTCCGGAGTGTAATATACGTACACGCTTTTGGTATTCGCGAAGGTTAGTTTTATCGAGTCATTTATTGGTTGAGGTGGGTTCTGCACGTAATTATCATAAATAGGGAATTCCATATAAATCGAGTCAACAAAACTTTACGAATGAATATTCGATAGTCGTGCCAAGGTCATTAAAGATGGATGAATAAATTAGACATTTTCAAAATTGTTCTAAAAACTTAATGGCAAAGAATTTTCTATTTTTGGGTTGCAACGATGAAAAACGTTCATTTTTTTTTTGGTCTTCGAATCGTGCTGATTTTTTGGAGCAGATTTATCAAGAAATTTTGAATTATCGTCGAATCGGTTTGTTAATTTTTTGGAGCTTTTGGGTATGAACAAAACGATTGAACGATCGATTTCGCATGGAATTCCTCGTGTACGAAGAGACTCTTGTAGTAAAATAGTTGCAGCAGCTTCTACCACATGTTTGTTGAATTGTATTTCGTGGAACATAGCACCTGACGAGTCCCATACGCAGGTATATATTTATTTTTTCAAACGATCAGAGGAGGCTTCGTGTCCAGTTACGTACCGTCCAATTAAAAGTCCAGCTCTTGGCAGCGCTCGCAAGTTTTGCGCAACGATCGCGAGCAGGAATAGCAGCAATTTAGTTTCATCCCCAAACCCCATGAAGCACCATAGACGATATACATGTAGGATCTTCCACGTCAACGATATGGCTCGACAAAACTTTTCAACTTATTTTTTCCCTCGCCATTTTGTTCGTCCTCGTCAACCTCCGGTGAAAAAAAAAATCGTGTGTTTTTCATGAAAAGTTTCGCGAGGCTTATAAAACTCTCGTATAATCCCGTTCAAGGGCCTAATTTTTTTTACCCCTCCGTACTCGTGATCGTTATTTTTGCGTGTGATGAGACTCGTTTGTTTTGGACAACGAAAATTTAGGCTGAAAGAGTTTGTTGTTTTCTGCATGGTTTTTTTTCCATCCACGATCCGCAGGTTATTTTCAACCTGGTCATTGACGCGTCGAACTGATCAGAAATTTATTGCGAGGCTCCATTTTTTTCTAATCGTTCGGAGAGTGTCTGCAGTCTCGAAAAATAAACAAAATTCGGGATCCTGAATAAATCCAACTTTACCGGTCAATATTTCAGTGAAAATATGCCTGACAAAGTTTTCTGTTATTTCCAAAAGACGTGACATTATTTTTTCAAAATCTTGCTCCATCGGAATTTTATTAAATATCTCCCGAGACCTTCCGATGACATACACAAAAGATGTTGGCTGATCTTTTTCTCGTTCCCCATGTAGGGTTTTACGAAGGGGCCAAGATCGGCCCAGTGACGGCAGCCGTAGTTTCAATCTTGGCACGTTAAAGGCAGCCAAGCCTGGCGCAGTGACGGCTGAAGAACGGATGATAACTTCGGTCCGTTACTGGGTGTTGTTCTTGGCCCAAGAATGGGAATAGGTCGTCGGCCGATTGGGTCATCGAGTAGTTTATTTATTGTATTTTTATTAAATAATCCTTATTTTTCCGTAAAATAAGATTATTTATTATTAAAATATGGCAGAATATGGGGAAAATTAAAAAAAAAACAGATTCATCAATTCATTGAAGATTATTTTTTTCTGCCAGAAGGGGGATTCGAACTGCCTACCTATGTCTTTCCTACCTAACACCTATCTTACTAACCCGGGACGCTAACCATTACACTAAACGCTGTTACTTCCAAGATCAAATTCTTCATCTAAATAAGCTGCATAATACCGAGCACGAAATTGAAAAAGTTTATTACGATACAAATGTGTATCGTATTATTTCTATGTGTATGCATGATTTTAATAAATGATAAATTATTATTATTAACAATCATTATTGGTAATAATAATAAAAATAAAATTATATATTATTGTACTATTATATTATTTTATATAATAATATATGCTAGTGTATTATATTATTTTATATAAATTATAAAATAAAATAATTATTATTAACAATTATTATTGGTAATAATAATAATAATAAATTAATAATAATAATGAATTATCAATAATAAATAATTTGTACATACAAAACTTGATTATGCAATCAAAAATTATTTTATTATTAATTAATACTATTATTTATTATTATTATTATTTATTATATTATTATTCTATATACATATAAATAATGTGATACACATTTTTATCGAAATGAACGTTTTTTTTTTAAATTATTTTCGTGCTCGGTATTCTGCAACCTATATGATCGAAAGGTTGATGTTTATTATAAAAAATAGGACCGAAATACTGGCGGCTTACAGAAATCAGCCAAAAATGGTCCAAGACTGGTAAGCTTGCTTTGCCGATCACCGGCTACCATTCATGGGCCAAGTGTCGAACTTTTATCGGCAAATATTGCATTAAAATATCCATGGCATTCAGTCATCGGCCAATAATGGCCCAAGACTGGTAAAGTTTGCTTGGCTGATCATAGACTACCATTCATGGGCCAAGTGTCGAATTTTTATCGGCAAATATTGTATTAAAATATCTATGGCATTCAGTCATCGGCCAATAAATGGCCCAGGACTGGTAAAGTTTGCTTGGCTGATCATAGGCTGCCATTCATGGGCCAAGTGTCGATTTGATATTGGCAGAAATATTCTGTTTTTATTAACGGCACCCGATGAACGCCCAAGGATGGGCCAGGCTTGGCAGACTACACTCGGCAAGCCATTCGTGGGCCAAGCGTTGGCCCTGTTGTCAAGCTTGGCATTCCCTACATGGGTCCCAGGGAAATAGAACAAATAAAAATACAAAAAAGGAATGTCATGGCAAATAAATAGTGACTCGAGCACTCGAGCTACTCTATCCGATGAAAACATGTATACTTATAAATAAAACATGGAGAAGTTTGGTAGAAGACTTTGCAAAGTCTCGTGTTTCGAATCCAAAGGTTTTTCTACATCGAAGAATTTCTCTCAATGTTGGCTGATGGCTGCTCCGACGTCCACCATACACCATTTTGTGTGCCGGATAAGGAAGGAGGGGCGCTTTGAAACTCGGCGAAAAGCATCGCCGACGATGCTGGACCGTTGCTCGTCTCGGAGTACAGCATCCACAAAGCTGCGAGAGAAAAAGAGAGGACGCGAGTCTCGAGGCCAAGAGAGAGCGTATATATAATTTATTTTCCGACTGTTCGAGCTCCCACGGGTATGTTGGCTTGCAGGGCCAATAACGTATGTGGATACCAACGTATATACACTCATCTCACCAATCCAATCCCAGCTTTTTCTCCGAGTCTTCCAACCTCCGAGTTCCTCGATCTTTTCGAAAGCCAGAGATGCTGCATGTCTTAATTATTGATCCTGTTTCAGACCACTTTTGCTAGACACTGGAAGCAAAAATAAATTTAAAAAAAAAACCACGAAAAAATTACGGTATCAAGAGCTAAAATCGATTCTGACATTTCAAGTTTTTACCAAAACGGTTCATTTTACTTTTCGTTCACAGAAATGTCCCCAAATGGTTGGATTCTTTTTAAATATTTAAATCAAACGATTAATTATCGGAATTATGAAATGATTGAAAAGTTGTTGACGGTCAATCGGGTGAATTTTTGTTTTGTCAAAAAACCGCCACAAGAAATTCATTTTTTTCGAATATTCTTGACGAAAGAAAAATGTCGTCAGATATAAATTGAGGACTCTGGAGAAGAGCTCGCTCGATTCCATCACATAAAGGTTAAATGAATTTGAGCCCATGCTTTTGAGGACGTTGAAATTTTTTTGTAAAGGTTCGTCCCGAGGGAAACTCTTCGCTTTGTCGCGTGTACATATGTACTTGGCGTATGTGCAGATTCCCAAAATATGTAAGATATTTACTGCACGAATGTGACTTTTTGTCCGAGGAAACTTGGTCGGGCCGGCATGATCATTTTTTTTCTATTTTCCTTCTCTCGCGATCTGAATGTGTTACAAAATGTATCGAAAAAATTGAAACAATCTTTGGGCAGTTTTTCAATTTATTTTTACCTTCTTCGTTTTTTTTCTCTCGATGTTTTGCGATCAGTTCGTCGATGTTATTTCAGAATCGAGCTCTCACATGTTCGAGGTTATCCTCGTCCTCATTTTCTACACACAAAGTGTGGGAAACGGTGTGTGTATACGAATTTCCTGATGTGTGAGTGTGTGCAAATATATATATATAAAATCTTTTCTGCCGACGGTGGATTCGGCGAAGGCAAAATTGAGGCGAACCACTCTCTGACGCCAGAAGTTTCCTAATGTTATTGAGGCCTCTCAAAATTCTTGGAGGACCGAACGATCCCGTCGGCGACACGTTGAACGACAGTTCGAATTTTTATGTTACTGATTTTCACGAAAAAAGTCGATTCTCTGGCGATCCCGATAACGAAAAAAAAAAAAAAAACATCGATACTATTTCACTGAAGTTTTGCCTTGTTTATGTTTTCGCGTTCGATCGGATTCCGTGAGTTGGCGATTATTGGGACATTTAAAAAACAACGAAATTTTTATGGAGAGTGTGTGAAAAAATTTGTATCGATTAAATTTCGCCGAAAAACCTTTCGATCCAACTTTCTTTTTTTTTATCAATCGATTTACGGTTTTGCTGCTATGTTTGCCTTGAAATATTTGGGTATTTGGTGAATCATCGCGAGGCAGATCGTCAGTTGACATTCTAGAAGGTACGCCGAACTAAATTATTGTCCGTAAATTTGGACCAGCCACATTAATGTTTCGAAATGTAGCAAAATGTAAAGGAAAGTTTCTCGAATATAATCAGGCTTAGAGAGTGAAGGAGAGTGGAGAACATCCATTATTCCTGAGTTCCCATTTTGTTTTGGCTGGGATCCAAATATTCTTGGGCACGAGATGTTGCTCGGAGGCAAACCGCTAGACTCTAAATGTACTTTTTCAACAAGAAGACGCGTTTATAACGTGAACCCGAAAACACTGCACGCGATCTGGTATTTCGAAAATTCTCCCCTGCTGCTCCAACTTCTCGCGGCATAATCTCGACGACGTGGACGAAAATTCATCGTTACGGTGAAACGATCCAATTCCAGACTTGGCACCGTGTACCAAACTCTGTCGAGAATGATCTCTGGACTACCCGGAAGCCACGAATTCCAGTGCTATACTTTTTTCCTCCTCTCCAGCCTCCCAACGTTTTTCTCTGTCGCCCTCATCGAGCGTCGCTTCATTTGCATACATTTTTTTTCATTTTTCTCACCCCCTATGTCCTCGGATTTTCTCTCTTCATTTTTCCTCGTAGTTTTCATATTCTCGCCACGATTTTCATTAATTCTCGGAAACAAAATTGTCCGCCGAGAGCCCGCGGGAATTAAAACACACAAAAATAACGATCTAAAAAAAAAACTAACAAAGTATCAAGGGAGAACCGTCTGCGCGAATATTTTCCACTCACTGGTGACACGATCACGAAACATTCGCACACTAACCCGCGTATACGAACTTGTTACCAAGATTTTCCCGAAAATTGAACGAGCTGCGATAACTCCGTCGATCGCGCAGTATTCAGCACAAAAATTAGAAGAATCTTATTTCCAGGACGATGGATCGTTCACGAACGCTGTTCAAGTAATACTAGCGAGTCTTAGGCTCCGAGAAGTTGGAGGATCTTTTTTTTAACTCTTTTCTCGACACTATGGATGAAGGACAGTACACATAGAAAAGAGCGAGATTAAAAGAGGTGCGTTTGCCAAGGTCGGAAGTCGTTGGGGCAATAGCAATCGTCGAAGGCACTTAACCCTTCTGTTTCTTTGACCTCGCACCAGGTTTATAGCTTTATAGCGTCAAAGGGGTAGCCAGAGTCCTTCGACGCTCCCCCGAAATGACTTTTTTCCAAACTTTGAAGGATAAAAAGTGTTCGAGGTATTTTTACGATGGGCACTGTCGATCCAGGTGTCTCGTCGAGTTGTATTTTCTTGACGGATCATCCTCGGAAGCGACTGTTGAATTTCCCTTCACTCCGAATGCACAGAATTCGACGTTAGTTCGAGTATAATTATTATAGGAAACATGAAACCTGTGTCATGATTTAATACACGAAAATATTCCGAGCCAATTATTCTCTCGCGTTCACTGGAAAGCAAATTTTGTTGGATTCGTTCGACTAAACGTTTCTTGAAAAATCACAATAATTTAACCATTGCAGCAAGAATTATTCTAGAAAGTTTCTTCAAAAAGTAAATTTTTGACATTCCAATCGTAAATTTTACGGACAATTCCATTCGAAATAAAAAAAAATGTCAAAATTACGAAAATTTAAAATTTATCCAAAAATATTCAGTTCACTGTGTTCAACAAAGTATCGAAATTTTTTGACAAAATTCTATTTTCAATGTTGACACCTGATTCCATCTGTTTTGATGGAAAATCTCACAGAATTCTGCATAAATTCGTCCCAATCGTGGCACGATCTTTGTGCGTGAATTCCTACGAAAAAATTTGGCCAATCTTGCAGAAAGTTATGAATCAGTGTCCATTTAGGAAAACTCTCCCATTTACACCTAATCTGTAGTTCTTACGAGAGAGTAAAAACAACGACAGTTCTCGAGTGGCCGCAAATCATGCAACTAGGAGTTGTGAACTATAGGAAAAAAGGAATAAAAATAGAGGCTGTGTAAGTGAGCGAGGAAGAAAAAACAAGGCGAAAGTATCCACACGCGAAGACGCGAACGACCCCACAAACTATAAAGCCCCGGTTTACTGCTCGTAAAGTCAATGAAGGCGGTCACGTTTGCCCTTCGCGCGGCGCGGCTCGCGCACCACGCGGTTAAGTTGAACGGCTGCTGGTGCTTTTACATGCCCATCGAATCCTTCTCGATCTACTGGCCTATCTAGTTGGACCATGAAATTATTAATACTGATCGTTGTCTCTTGTGGCCATCATTGTCATCGTGCTTATCGAGCTCGTAATCCTCCGAGGGAACTAGTGATAAATCCCGAGGCTAAACTTATGAAGCAACACGCCAAAAGGCTGCGAAAAACGAGAGTTCCCATTCAGATTTGCCATTGAAATGTTCCTCCATTTTCAGCAAACAGCTGACGTATGAATAGGTACGTCGGAAATTAGATTTTATTGAAATTTACCGATTTTAGGAGAGTTTTCGTCATTGACCTTGAACATTTTAAAGATCTGATTCAAAAAATCATGTAAAATGATGAAATTTCAGAAAAATCGTGTCCATTTGCCCTCCTTGTCGTTGACCTGGTCCCAATTACGATGCACTCGGTCACTGCGGGTCATTCGGGCTTGCGAGCGACTCGGGTTTATCCGGAACTTGGACAGCAAGCATGCAGCGTATGAGGCGTTAAAAAAATGTACCTGCACGAAAGGATCTCTGTACCAAAACGAAGCGTGACGTTAACTGAGGTTTTTTTTTGCCACCGGGGCAATTTCCGAAAAACTTGGACGAAACGTGTTGTTCATGCGTGAGGTTAACCCTTTCGGGGCCCGAATTCGGGGCTCGGTATTCAGCAGAGGATCGAGGGCCTCGTGTGTGTTTGCTGCGACGAACAGTGAGTCCTCTGTCCTTCGTCCGACATTATACGACCGTTCTCCTCGCCATGGAGATCAAGTCCACGCCGCTGTGTTGACCGCGCTCGCACCGTTGCCTCGCAGCAAGAAGCACATTTTGTTTTTTTTTTTCGTCGTCCCTTCCACATCTCCATACTTTGGCTTCCTTTCGACAAAACGAGAAGAAAAAAATAAGGCGATCGCGCTTAACCCTTCCGAGAGCCGCGAGAGCGGTTTCTTTATGGGTTTAAACCGAGTCGAGGAATATTTATGAGCCTTCACGTGCTGCGCGCATTGCGTGCCTACGCACCGAGAGATCCTCGCCCCCTTGCCGAGAACTCCAAACAGATTTCCGAGTCTCCTTTTCCTGTATACAAGAGCAAAATGTCGTACACGACGCCGCAAAAACGAACATTCATTTCGACTCCTTATATTCAAATTCTGGCTGCATTAACATTTCATTGAAAACATATTAGCGAGCCATTCGAAACTGCAAGGGCATCAGTTACCTGACCGGAAATAAATAACATTAGAATTTTAAGGGGATTCGTATTTCTCAACCTCAAGCGAAAAGTCAAGAAGATTTTTCAACGATAACGCTGAACGAGTTGACAAATGAGTCTCGCGTTCATTTTCTGTTCGGCGCACTCGGTAAAAAATTGTCCGCATTTTTCACGTTGATTACAACTCCTTGATTATATCGCCGACGTTTTTTTTGCCTGATTACATTCAAGTTGGTCGCGAAGTGCGTTTATCGGACAAGCGACCTCTAATTAGCGGATAATTTGCGAGCAACATGTGCGATAATGATCGAGGAATATTCAACGTCGTGCTATTAAGAAATATACGGAGTTGTAGATATTATACGATATTTCTTGTTCGCGTAGCCCGATATTAAAAAATATTCGAGTTGTCCTGTATGATTATCTTTTGCGAGAAACACACCTTTTTGGAGCATTCCTCGACGCTTCTCCGCTTTACCACAGCGGAACCACGTATGGCAGGTAAGTAGAGAGAAAAAAAAAAGAAACAGCGAAAGGATATCCGAGACGGTGGGACCCCCGGGCCTTTGGAATTAATATGGATGCCGTGGGAGAGGAGGTGGTGGAGAGAAGGAGCGGAGCAGTCTCGAGGAGGGTCAGAAAGGATGGCATGCAGGAACTATCTTTTTTCATTCTCATATATGCGCATCGCGATTCGTTCAGCAACGAAATGAAGTCCCGAGGGGCTTCGATTCTGCTACGAAAAAGACGCAGCGTTACACAGCATGGACAAAGAAACACGGACGAAGATCCTCGCATACGACGACGAGAGGCTTCGCGTTCGAGAATACGCAGAGGCTCCGAGCAGGATAACCGGATACAGACCCAATGGAACTCCCAGAATAACCAGTTTCGACCAATCGCTACTCTTTCTCATGTGTGTGCCACGACTGCATCATTCCCCGCGTATCGCGTACTGGTTTCTCGTCTCTCGTACTAAGCCCGACATTACCAGCAGAGATAGTGCGTCTTGTACACGTGCAAGTTATTGTATTGCCCAACGCAGTCTCCTTCCATATACTCTTTGTCTTCGATCCCCGGAGTTGAGAACGGTTCAATCATCTTCTATATGTCCACAGGGGATCACAAATTCACCATCCTATCATCTCGAAACAGATCTCATTATCGATTAAGCCTCCGGGTGTCTGGCATGACAATTTCACCCAACGAGCTTCCACGAGCATATCAGAATTTCATGTTCACCTTTTACCAAAGCAATGAAAATCCTCATTCCAGTTCCCTTCGAAACATCCAAATTCCAAAGGACTTTTGAGGTCCTTGACATTCCCTTACTCCTTCGTTAATATCCGACGATGGAGAGCCCGCGACGCCAGTTACAGAAACATGAAGTAAAGGGTTAGATAATGGCAAAGAAACCCCTCGCAAAACTTTGTTTCTCGAAAGATGTAAAAAAAAAGTTAATTCTGAATTTCCAGCAAAATTCCAGGAACCCGTTTTTCACGCCTCGTATTTTGCATCGCTGAGAGAAAACACGAACCACTTTTGATTATTTCGATTCCCAAAACCCATGTCATGCAAGATCAAAGATTTTTTTTTTTTTTACAAAGTGTCAGCTGGAGACCTCGGAGTTTCAATAAACTTTTAGTCGTAATCGGTGAACCAATCGCGTTTCTTTGATCTTCAGCATTTGCTTCAGCAAGCTTGATAACATTCAACCACACCTCATTTTTTTTCGTGGTCTTATTATAGAATCAACGCCTGGTTCGTTCCCAAGAATCTGGAGTGCATTTCTCCCGAGAGATGAAAGATGCTTGTGCATATCTGCTTAATACCGCTTACAGTTTTTCATCGACTCATATACGCGATGTTATTGCGTGAGGATTCACGTGGACGAGATCTAAAGCATCCAAGCATGACAATGAGAGTGTGTGACAGTCGCAGCAATTCAATTCGAAATGATCGTCACATCGTGCAGATAAAGTTGCCAGGTTATCATAGCGTGTGGTGAACGGATAGATGTAAAGGAGTGAGGCTGCCGACGGAGTCCAACGTCCCGGTTGATCGTGGTTTCCTCCTCGTAAAGCTTCATCGCGTACGGTTTATAGCGAAAGGGGTGGATGCTGGTACCATTTACGAGAGTAGCATAAAATTCCGTCGAATGATATTGTCCATGAACTTGCACGTTTCACACCAAAAGAACAAGGTGGAATACACAACTTCTGGATGAGTATTCTCTGCTTAACGGTGTCATAGAACTCGTAGGTAACATCGCATGAAAGAAAAGGTTTGTTTCCTCATATATACCAGTTGTTTCCGACTGGAACGTGATGCAGGAAAAACGAGAGTGTGAATTGCTCAGTCGATTACGCGTGAAGCCATTTTACGAGCGCGAAACTGAGTATCTTCAGTTTAGACAGACGGTTCCTAGACTGCCAGGGAGTAGATGTAGATCAGAAAGACAATGTCTGGTCCCCGGTGCAAGGATGGCCCAGGCCATGAGGTTGATACGGCTAATAAAGCTGGTGGGTACTTTGTTGGGCGGCTGTGCATCGTTAGTTCTCCCGAAGGTCTAGCCTGCTCAGACCCGCAGCTTAGTGCACAGTACCATTTTCTTAATTCATTCGCTCTTGAGTATTGCGCGGGCGTGCTCTTATTTACGGGATGGTTAAGGGTAATTGTTGAATGGATTCGGAGGAATAAATAATGCAGCAGAGTTTAAACAGTGTCTCCTTGACGCGATAGTTAGCCGAGAACAGTCTCAGCTCGATGCATACTTAATTGGTTGAGAATGATGATGCTGCTAATGAGTATGATGATGCTCCATGTGACGAGATAGGCTATTTAATAGATGGTTCATTGCCAGATTTACGAGGTACCAGTTGAAATGGCGGGGGAGTTGAAGCCAGGCCGTGCGTTAAAGCCTTCCGGACTCTAGGGATAACCGTAAGAGGTCCGTTACACGAGCCATTCGCGGTGTACGTAACACGTCGTATCTAAAGGTATGTGAGTAATATTATATAGCTCGTGTGACCTTGGTTGGAAGGTGTAAACAATATATAAACCCAGGAGAGGCGTTGACGTTCACGCGAGACTGTGTGCTGCTGCAAGAGTCCCAAGACGCGCGGGATAACCCATATCTACCCCCTCGCCATAGCGATCCCCCTAAATGAAGCTAAACGTTCGGCTTTTACGGCCGCCAATAAAGTTTTAAGTGTTAGTAAAACAGGGGGATGGATCGGGGCCCAGGCAGTAACCCGTGCGGCACACGGTTCATGTGTCCGAGAGTGTGCCATCGTCCGCAGACAGACTCTCTGCCAGACGAAGACGAGTTGGTGTATAAAAAAAAAAAACGGAAAGATCAGGCAGGACCGTATGTACCATCTCACATTGTTAGAGCGTGATACCGCTCGTAGTGGACATGTACGCAGAGCACTTTTCACTATCATTGACATTCTGGACCTTTCCCTCTTTGTTCTTTTCGGTGCTTTGGCTCGGAAGTGAGAAAGCAGACTCTCTCTGCTCTTTAAAAGTTGGAGAACTAGAATTTTACATGAAAATCTGGGCTTTTCATTGTTTGTACGCGGAAAATGCTCGGTCTATGGGCAATTTGTGTCAAGGTCGCACATGCCACACATTCTGGAGTGATGTAACGACGTATGCGACCATGAGACGAGGCACTTGTAACCGTACACACGTTGCGTAATGATGATCGTAAAATGCGAGCGAACGAGAGCTCAAACGCCTGCCACGCAAATGTACGAGATCACTTGTGTGTGCTTTTGCCACTACCACCACTGACGTATAGTTATTATGTACAGAGTCATTATGATGCTCGTATTTTGTGCATATAGTTCGTCCAGTTGACGAGGAGGCATGCAAAAGTATTAAAACTGATAGTTGAATCTATGGATACTATAGAGAAGCATTGACGCAGTGTATCTCTTCCAGAATCTCGTGGACCATCGTTGAGCAGGATTTATGCCGATTTCTGCTTACTTCCTGATGACATGATCGTTCATTATAGTTTCTACTGATATTTGAGCCAGTTAGCAGCTCGTCGAATGTTGGCAATGTTCAGTAAATCGCTTCGGTCATAAAACGAAGTCTGTGCGTCCACCGCAGAGGATTTTATCATCTTCCGCCCAGGGCCCAACCATTTCGCCGGTAAATCTCGGTTCGTAATGAGACAAAGAAATTGGCGACGTTACACTAGCGTCTCTTCCTAGTTATCATGGTGAAAAATGGTTATTGTTCGGGCAAAACGATCGCTCATCTCGTAGGTTGATGATATCAACGACCATCGCAAAAGCCGCTGGAAAAATGATACTACCCGATTGTAATGTCAGACTTTTACAGTCTGTTTAGCCATTTTTAGTTCAAGTCTGGTATGACACGCGTCACTCTTGCGACGGGTTCGCGGGGAGGCCACGACCTGCCCCAATCCCAGCAGACGAGAGAGTGTAAAGGCAAGGCAATATAAACGAACGTTTACAGGCTCGTTACATTTTTATGGGCTCAACGCCACTACTACGTTACTACGAGAGTGAGAGCGTTCGCGCGCGCGTCGACCATCAATGGAATGCCGTAAACCATCAACCCAAAGAGAAAGAGTGAGCGCGGGAGAGGTAGAGAAAAGGAAGACAGACTTCTTTTGCCCCCGCGTGTACAGGAAGGACTCGCAGGAAGACTGCTCCTGCAACAACACATCAGCCATCTCCGTTTCGCCATTAACCTACTGCTATAGGTTTCTCCTTGTCGATGTTTCGTTCTACAATAGCGAGCACAAGATAGCCTTTACGTCATATATACTAAAGCTTCCCCTCTCTATCAGTTCTTGTGGCATTTATGCGCGACTTCCGGTCTGACGTCAGAGGAATCTGCAAGCCTTGCTCGAGACCATCATCATTCTTTCTCGTTCTGCTTCGCTCCTCTGTCTTCCTCGACATGTTGCGTCATTTTATTGGTCGTGATCATAAAAATTTTTACGCGGACCTCCAGTGCGTGCCTCCTCGTTCGTAAACGACCTTCCACCGTGTAGAAGAGACCGACGATTCTCTCTGCGCGGTACTCTCCTCCCGCGGTTCAGCACTGCCTGATCCGCACCTCTTCATCGCTCTTTCTCTCTCTTTCTCGCGAAACGACATCTCCTCGAAACGCCAACCCGCTGCCTGAGATTTATTCCTGGCGCTTCCGCCCATACACTTGACGTTGTCTCTTTTTCTCCCATGACTTTTCTCGCCTTCTCCTTCTCTCTCTTTCTCCCTTCACCGCTGTCGTTTATTTATAAACAGTTGCTTGCGTTTCGGGTCATAAAAGGAGCCTGGTACGTGTCATTCCACCTGGCGGTTTCCAAGATTCATTGGATCGCCCGCTTCGTTTTACGAGCTATGTTAATGTGACTAATTGAGGAATCAATCTGATGCGTTTGACATTAATGGCTTTAGTTGTTGACAATATTTTTTGTCTGCCTGCTGAATCATTAATCTTCAAGTAGTCTACATCCAATTTTTCCTCGTAACGTTACGATTGAATGGATTTTCGATTATTTCTCTCCCTCTAACAATTTTGGCGACTCTCATATTTTACGCACAATCATTATAATCTCTGATATGAAAACAATGACAAAGAGGCGGAGCACCACGTTCAATTCATACCGAAGATGGCTGGCGCTCCACCCAGTCGATCTTCACTGCCAAGTCCCTGCGCCCTCTGGACGACACACCCCCGGACAGTCATTGGCCCGCTGGTCGGCCATCATTTGCTTCATTATGCATACCATGATGGCTTCCATGATGGCCGCTGCATAACCGACCAATCACGGCACCCCAGAAGGCGGCCATTCGAATCTGGAACAGGCCTGCGCTCTGGCGGTAAATCGCTCAGCTTCTACGTCCATCGACTTCGCCACTTTTCCCACAGATGTCTCTGCCACTAAGAACCGGCTTCGGGTGTACTCTCCGCTCAAAAAGTTTCGCTCTTGCCTTCTTCCCATTCCCTGGCAATACATTTCTGAAGGATCCTCATTTTCTTATAATTACGTAAATCTTTGGGGATCATCTTGGACAAAGCTCGAGTGAATATTCTTGAGACAGGATTTTTTAAAATAAATTTCACGAGTAATACAGGAATAATTATCAAATTTTTTCGCTCCGGAATTCAAAGATTTTTTGGCAACATTCTCAAAGTTTCGCTCAACATCCAAAGCACTTGGGATTCTCGATGTGCCATTTTTTGTTTCATCCTTCAGAGCCAAATGGCCGATTGCAGACACGCAATCGCATGTTCAAAATATGACGCTGCCAACTTCGGAACACGATCCAAAGTGCTGGGAGGTTATTATCGCGTCTAAAGTACAACTGCGACCAGCAACGAAATAAGATAAAAATATAATCTACGTTACATCGAGAATGCGCTCCAAGAAAGAGTGGAATCCATGATGGCCGCATCCAGGACTCGTTCCCGGTCCAGTCGCAATGCCCGAGCCGGCTCTGTGTATAGGCAAATACATAACTTTGTACATAGTCTCAGGAAAGGTTTATGTACAGGATATAGGCACGTATACGAACTATAGACCAGAGGGAACAAGTATTTGTGCTTGTCTGTGAGTTTACACACTGAAAAGAAAATTTTGTCGGGAAAGATCGATTTTTTGTATTGGACACGGTCGACAAAACATTCTTCGGAAAATTACAACAATTTTGTAATTTCGGCAAGAAATATTCTAAAACGGCTCTTCGAAAAGTAAATTCTTGTCGTTCCAATCACAAATTTGGCTGACAGTTTCATTAGAAATCAAAAATGTTGTCAAAGTTGCGAAAATTTTGAAATTATCCAAAAATGTTTAGTTTGAAAATTAAATTTAAATTCAAATAAAAAATTAAATTAGATTAAATTTAAATTTAAATAAAAAATTCAATTTAATTTAATTTAAATTTGAATAAAAAATTGAATTAAATTTCCAGTGCACGTCTTCGGACACGTATTATCGTTTTCGTCCCTTGACAAGCCAAGTACGACAGTCCGAATGGATTTGGAAGGAATAGAAGGGCTTAACCCGCGTAATTCAACGAGCAAAGTGATCTGGATTACGCCCTTTTGTTAATCAACTCGAAGTTCATGGCCAGATCCATGTACTTTGATGTATACGAGGATCCAGGACTCGTGGGCTTGTACATGGGTCGAGAATGATACAGCTGGAGAAATGTAAGAGAGGGAGGGAACTGAGGAGTAAAACACGAAGCTCCTACACTCATGCTCTTGCCTATTGCCCGGACACGCAGTCCCGGAGCCACCAGATTGGTAATTTAGGGAAGACGTACCGGGGAATTTTGGCGTCCAGAGGGAATCTTCCCCTCTGTGGTTGCTCCAACCCACACAGACACGAACGCATCTTTTGCTGGTTCGCTCAAGGCGCACACGCGATAAAAACTTTTCGTTTCTTTTCGGCAAGCAGTCTCTGTGCATTCACGGAGCCTTCCAGCCTTCACCCTCTACGCTTTTATCCCTCCTGGGATTTGCATCCATTTATTCCCTCTCATTTTACCGTCCGCTCTGGCTCGCACGGTCCTCCCTTTGCGATCCACGCTCCGCAGCAGCGAGTTATTGCGCTTAAATTTTACCCGAACCAGATACTGTTATCGGTTAAAGTTTCGAAAATGGAAACGTACGATTTTATTATTCAAAAAATAATTTCATTCCTTTGCAGATATTTATTGCTTTGCCTGCTGATACAGAAACGTCCAATACGAAAAGCATTCACTTGGTTTTTAATTACTCGATCGATTAGCAAGATCCAAAAGGACGTCGCGTACCTGTTGCTCGAGCTTTTTCTTGTCGAATCTGCGATTAGCACAAAAAATACACGTTCCTTTTCGCCAGTTGCTTTAATTTTGATGGAAGCCGCGAAAATCAAAGACGTTTATAGGACGAATTACATGACAACGAGTAATATATGTGTCGGTGTAGTGATTTGGATTTTATTTCGAGGGAATGTACGAAACATTGCGTGCAAGTATTTGGTCATGAGCAGAGGGTTGGCGAGGACGTGACAAGAGCGAGAAAGAAAGTCTGTGGCAGGAACAATTTGTCTCTTTCTTAGATCCGGAACGAGCGCGCGATAAAGAGAGAAAGATTGGCGCACGAGCCGCTTCTCTCGTCAGTTTGACACGTAACTCGATACTATATACCCGCGCGCGTCTCGTTTACGACCCTCATAAAATTACCGAGTTGATGCTTTAAACTGGAATAAAACGATTGCGCGCGGCTAGAGTCAAGACCAACCAGCCAGACAGGCTCGTGCGTTCGTTACTATATGCAGCAAAACTCTTGGGCTAATAATGGCCACATCCTTTTCGCTCCTGATCTGCGCCACTGGAGAACATTCCGCTCCTAAAAAAGGTCCACCGTGACCTTTTTTTTCGTTCCATCGTTTCAGCTTGAAATTAGTTGCACTTGGTAAGAAAGATTGGAGCATCTACCAAATTTGCAACTTTGTATGCATAAAAGGGCAAAAGAAATTGCTTCCATTACTGGCGGCCTACCAATTCTCTTACATCGAACAAAATGAAAGTTTTTCGTTGTCCCACAATCTCGAGTCTTGTTGCGGCTCGACTGTATAAACAGTCGTGAATAAATTTGTCTATCCGCGGCTTTAAATATCTCGGTGCTCTTTATAGAGAATTTTAGATCGTTGCATATACAGTCGCCGCAGTTGCAACTGAATGTTCTACAATGATTTCAATCGTATCGGGTTTCGCCTTAATTACGAAAGAAACGAAGGAATTTGACTTGGAGTGAAAGGCAATTCACTCTGTTATTATAATAATCGACGTTCGAATAGCTTGGGGTTATATTAACAATAAATTTATTGCTGACCCGATCATTATTGTGGGAAGCTTTCTCTTTGACAAGCACGATCTTCTAACGTCGTGGCCGCATACACGCGTTACGTTCCTCTCTATTTCTCTTTTCGATGCTTTTATCAAATAAATCATCGAGCAAAGAACCCGTTCCCAGCGAGATTGGCAAAGTAAGTGGCGGTCAAAAAATCCCGTGACATTTCGAAACCGTTGGAGCATTTGACTTTATCCACCAATCGACGATAACCAATCGTCAGGGATATTTAAACTTACTCGAATTGCGAAAAAAGGCCTCCGGGAAACTCTAAATTGACTGTATTTGCAGTGGACCAATTACATTGAGTGCAATAATTAAGAAGCATCGGGTTTGCCCAAGAAAATAAGCGGTGCAACATTATCGTAATGGCTCGAACGGAATTCTTGTTTATTCTGTGTATAGCCGATTTTTTTTGTTCCTTCCGCCTCATTCTTGGGATGGGATTATGGCAAGATCGGTGGTCCGAATAGTTGCGAATGAGGAGGCGGTTCGATTCGATTGCAAGCGAGTCTGAATAGTTGGTTGAATAAAAAAAAGCGAAAAAGGTCAATAGTAGCTTATCTTTAATTTTATTTTTACCGAATCACGTTACCTTGTATTTTTTTCTTGCATTCGTGCATACTCTTTGTCCACTTTCCAACTTTGATCTTCCACGAGAAGCTATTTATAAAATAAAGTGTAATGAGCCAAGCAGAAAAGCCGGCAAATCGATGCTCATCGGAATTTTTCGAAACGTAGGACGAAACATTGTACAAGATTATCGGGATAATAAGAAACAAGACAAACGTTCTTCAGTCGTAGTCATGGCGAACTTGTACGTATCGTTAAAGATAAAATACACGCACGTGGGGGGATGTACGTCCATTTTACCTGACAAAGGCCCTTAATAACATTTTTTTTTAACCATTCGATACATATTTTGAAACAACTTTTGAAACTTACTATTTTTACAATATTTTTCGCAACTAATTTGCGTCGGTTGAGATGCTTAATATTTTGGAAATACACAAAAGGCTGATTTTTAATATTCTTGACTGCACAGACGAGAAAGAAAATTCCAGAAAAATGGTGGGTCCCAGTCAGATACCAACAAGTTCATTCGCTCGGGCTCCTTTTTTTCTCAAGGGCTCTGAACCGCCTTGAATTCTCAGGATCGCTGGCTCATCGAGATAAGACCGGGAAGTCGCGATGATCGTTTATTAAACCGGCTATTTCGCCATCTCGCTATTTTCTCTCTTCCTCGCTCGTGTGGTTCGCTCTTTCCAGCAATTGCTGCGAGTGGGAGGCTCGCGCGGATGCAAACGATTCGCAGTAGGCGCGAGGCTCAAAGCAGTCTCTTCCTCTCTTATTCTTTTCCTCGTGATGCTGCTTTGCGCCTCCGCGCGATTGGTTCAGACGGATTACGCGCAATGAAGAAGCTCAAAATTCCTTTTTCGTTCCTGCAGTCTCGTAAATACTCGTCTAATCCTTTTCTTCGTATTCTCTGCAAATAGATACTTCATATTCGCATAATTCTCTTCCGAAAATTTCACTGCTACGCCCGTTGAGTACACAGAATTCTCCTTCCTTCGTCAACGATTATTGCTCAATTCTGCAACAGGATACGACGTTGAAGATGGTATTTAGATCGTTCCGAAAACTTTCATAGACAATAATCTATTAATAAACCTCGATTACCTTCCGGAATTGAGCTGTATAACCCTTGGCCATTGTAATAAAGCGTTGTACACGTCCATCTGTAACATGAAATGGAGTTTTATGGAAGGTCTAAAGCCAACGGAAATGTATAGTCACCCAAGAGTATCCATTATCGTAACTCAAGAGCATTTCCAAGTGTTGCGAAATATTTTGCTAACGAGAACGTTTCAGTCTCGCCTCTGTTCCTTCTCCCTTTCTCACCACTTTGAGGAAATATCAACTGGTCAAAGTTTTCAACCATGTGTGCTGATCGTCTATTTTCTGGCACCATTTGGATGCAGCAAGAGAGACGTGTCGTCTCTCTCGTTCTTTCGTGGCAGTCAACGCCAGAAACGAGACTGCATCGAGAATGTTGAATGGATTTTTCATAGACGATTCCGTGGCACGCAATTCCCAGCTTCTCTAAAGAAAACGACAAACACGTCAAGCCTCCGCTAAAACACCGAAGAAAAAGAGGGATAAAGTGCAAGTCCGATGAGGGAGATCGTGCCAGAGTAATGGCGAGCGAGGACTTCCCCCAAGATTCATTGCTCGCAATTTCGTCTCGTTTCGTCCACGTATGTGAGCGACCCTTTCATCCTATACTTCTGGGATGTTTTCTCTCTGTGTCCCACAAGGAAAAACTTTACAACGAAATAAAACAAGCGTTTGTTGGCTCAATCGTAAGGGAAAAAAGGATTTTACATTTTACTGGACATCTCATTTGAAACAATAGTCTCACACATTCACAAATATCATAAAATTTTCAATCCCCGTTTGGAAAATATTCACGATCTCAAAAGAAAAAAATTACAGTTCATAAATACGAACGAAAAAAAAAAAATAAACTTTGATTACGATATTTACAACGTTTAGATTGACTCAACGCTCTGCTCAACCGACTGGAACTTGATCGAATCTCTATTTTCGTTCCGATTAATCTAATTGCAAATTAAGACACGTTGAACAGTCTCCGTTCCATTTTTTTTTTTTAACAGCAAAGAAACGTTTTAACCTGTACAAGTCAATATTTCATGATTCGAATGTCAAACAGCTCATTAGCGATAGTCAAACGAAGAAAATGGTTCATCGACTTTTTGCCAACGAGGTGAGTTTATTAATTAGTACATTTGAAAGCCTTTTTGCCTTCGCTTTGCGGTCAAAGTGTATACGCGAGGAATCTGAACAAACAGAATGATCAATGTCCATCGTGTTTTAATGACAAATGACGCGTAGACATTTGTCTCAACATCTCTTGTCTCTGTCCGGTATTTTTAACCTCTGAATGATTGTGTGAGACGTTAAACTGCGAATCATAATTCTCTGTGAATCACATAGAAACACATATAAAATATACATACACGTTCAACACATAAAAGCAATCTATATGGCGCAGAGTACTTGAGTACATGGTGAAGCTTTTTTTACGACCTCTCGCTTTCTCAAGAGAGAAAGACTCGCGATTGAAGGCCTTCTGTGTGTGTGTGTGCCTTGTGAAACTCAGAATCGTTCCGCTAATGGAACGCACTCGATGAACGAGGCTTTTTTCTTCCCGATTATTCGATATGATTCAATGGTGTCTATAAAATTCGCATATCTCACGCTCGTGCCATATGCTCCGATCGGAAAACGTCATTTGTGCAGGCAAATCCATTTTGTACGATTGGCTCATCGATTTAAAAAATGTAAGTGGCCATTGCGTGTTGTAAAAATTAACGTTTTAGTGCACACGGCGATTTTGTTGGAAAAAACGTATCACGAAATTGATTTTTTTTTGTAACAAAATATTCGAGAGTAAAGATCCTCTGAAAATTGAATCTTGTCAAAAAATTTCGATATTTTGTTGAACCCGGTGAACTTACTTGGATAATTTCAGAATTTTCGTAATTTTGACAATATTCTCAATTTCGAACGGAATTGTCAGTGAAATTTACGATTGGAATGACAAAAATTTACTTTTCAAAGAAATTTTCTACAATATTTCTTGCTGCAATGACGAATTTTAGTGATTTTTCAAAAAACGATGGAACGTATCCAACAAAATTCTGTTTGCAGTGTCAAGTTGGAATTTCACGATTTTCGTGAATAATAAATATATTTCGTGTGTTTTTGACAGTGTAGGAAATTTTATTTTGAGGCCATTGGCGTAGATCCCACGTCGGGAGGCAGCAGACAAAGCCTGGGCGAGAATTTTCCGTATAGCGCATGAACGAGAGGGTGTTTGGGTGTCGACCAGAGGGTTCGTATCGATCGTGAGTTGAGCCTGGAGGACGCTTGGAGCGGTGTGGTCCAGGGTAAAGCGGGAGGGTTTGTAACATGGGGGTTGGCTGGGAAGCGACAAGGGAGTGTTTGCAGAGGGATGAAATAACGGAAGGCAGCTCGGCATAGAGAACATGCAGACGTATAAACCTTTACATATATATATACAACGTACATGGGTATACAGAGCTACAAGGGTGGCGCCCGAGGCCCGGGTCCTGGCTGTTTCCGTAGAGCGACCGAATCGACCTGCTGGGTCGAGATGGCTGCCTGCCCAAACCGCACAGAGAGGAAAACCTACCCTAACGCAAGCGAGCGACCTCTCGCCATCTCGTCTCTCTCGACGCGATCCTCGAGCTATAAGTCTGGACGTGCGCAAACAGAGAAACCTTCTCTAGCATGCGAGTATATATAGAAGGAAGATGAAACGAGGCTGCGATGGGAGACCATCGGAGTAAAAAGGGGTGAGAGATTGGAAGCAAAAGCGAAAGACAGACAAGATATGGCTGCCTTACCTCGTTCCTCTTCGTGTTCCCCTCGAATCAGCCAACCCAGCCATGTCTCTGTACAATTCTACGTGCACGCTTGTATATATTTCTGGATATATGTACTAGAGTACATAGACAAGTACATATTTTTAGTGCAGCTGGGTCCGCAGTGCGAACAGGAAGCCTCGTCAAGTGTGAGGATGATGAAAGCATCCAGCATCCTCTCAGGCAAGAGGGAGTTCGCATCACTTTCTCCACAAACTTACCCCCTGCTTTTTTCCAACCCATTTACATCCCTCGAGCTCGCTATATGTGCCTCAAACTAGCGCGTTTCTGCCTCGTGCAAAAACTTTTACCATTTCACCGTCTAGCAAGATAATCCTGCACCCTCCACCCCTGCATCACCGCTATTCTTCCAGCTCGATGTGAATACCTGGTGCATTCATAAGTATCTATTTAGCTACACCCTCGTGCCTCGAGATATGCTGATGTAAGACTCCTACCAAGGCAACTTTACACGCGTGTAATCTCGTAGACTATGCGCGGTTATTCCGCTCATTCCCTTCTCTGTCTCGCACGAATGTTCCGTCTTCATTTTTCTCTACTTCCTCTGGCTCGAACGAAGCGAACTGTCTCGTTATTTTCTACTTTTTGTGCTTAAATTATTTCCCGGCAAAAAAAATGCCGAGACGTTCGAAATTACGCGATACACATTCCAAATTGCTCATCCAATTTTTTCACACACGCATGCACCGATGACACATGGAACGAACGATCTATATCGTTGTTTTTTTAAATATAGACATTTTTATGTTATTGCGAATTCTTTGGCATATTATACTCGTTCATTTGGTACTTTGTGGAGTTTTGCGTCGTTGACCATTCCCCGCGGGAGATCGCTGGAAAATTTGTTAAATCCGAGGAGGTCGTTGTCGTGGTGTGTGTTTTTCTTTTTCGTTTTTTTTTCTTGCTCGGGTGAATGGGATGTTGGATAGCGTAGGGAGAGGTCGCGCATGTCGTAAAGATTCCCGGGAGTGTCTAGGCAGCTCCTCGCGACCAGAAACGACCGGCGAAGGCAAAAAGTACGAAATTACTTCTGCTTTATACAAACAAAAAAAACAGGAGGAAGAGAGGGGCAACGACTCAATAGCAGGATGGACGTCGTTGCTGGCTCTTCCAGCTGGGATATTGGTGGACAAATTTAAAAATATATTTAAAAACAAAAGATAAAAAACTGGGGACAAGCTCGCAATGAATAAAGAACGAAGTGGCCGTCGCTACGTGCGATCCACGTAGGAGTAACGTACGAGCTAACTTGGCTAGTCTACTATACCAGCGAGAAAAACTTGTATTTAGAGTTTGAAAACGCGTTCCTAGATATCTATAGATGCGAAGGAAAGTGGGCGTGGATTGGTCGATGAACGATCCATGTTTCTATTCCTGATATTCCATACTTGAGCAAAAAGGATAAGATATCGTTCGAGTCGGTTTTACCGAAGGTGTGGCTTACCTCAAAGCCTCGCTATAATCGAGAAGCGAGTCCGAGAGATAACTGGAAATGCAGCTAAATTCCGAATGCCCTTTTTCTTCCGACGCAACCTGCTTCTCAGCCTGCCGGGCTCTCAGGATCATTTCAAAATGGTGGAAACGTCCGGTATACACGAGAAAAAGCAGCTTTAATCTAATCCTGCCAAGAACGAAAGTGGGTACGAGCCAGAAAAGAAAAAGAGAAACGGGATTTAAGAAGAAAATATATCGCTCGTGCATGTCCCTGTCTCGCAACGCCATAGACACACCATCTTCACGATGTTTACTGAACGAATGTCAGCCTCGCCAAGCCACGTTTTACTTGTGCTTCGTCGTCCTCGTAGCAACATTATATTCTTCTTTTCTTTTCCCTGGCCAATAAGAATGAGAGAAAAATAACGACAATGTCCAGCATTGTATATATCGTTCCCCCTTTTCAGCCTTCGAAATGTACGCAACGCGCTTATTCCCTATGGCGAAAGACGCCAATAGCCAGAGCAGCACCACAAACTCAGAACATCCAACACACATACCCGGTTTTCTTTCTACGTGGGAGATCGAAAAAACCACACACCATGCCTGTGTATCCGCGTAAATCGGCTTCTCACCATACAAAGACCCCTGGCTCTTCAGCTCTTGAGATCCTCTCAGACATAAACACTCTATCTAATTTCCAAATACTCGCAATCGTGAATGTTTGGGATTTCATCTCGCCGCACAAGCTTCTCTTCTTCTTTTGCTCATGCGTACCCGCACGTAACATCGTCACTCCTTACGAAGGACTAGCTGTAAATTTACGAAACTATATTGTCGACCTCGCACTCTACAGGATTTCGAATGAAATATATTTTAATCGATTGATTGAAGCATAAAAATGCAAAATTCTACGACATCGATTTTATTTCCCGAGTGTAACTCAATTTCGAAAGTTTCTTTATCAAAGTTTCAATTTCTCAAAACTTGCTCCTTGCGTTCCAATCTAACGAGACATCATTCTTGCCAACTTTTCACATCTACAGGGAACTCAACTCGACTCTTCAGCCATTTTTATCGTTCTTTTCAAAGCAACCAACTTGGATATTGCTGTTTTTTAAACGGAATTGCCTGCATGGATTTTTTTGCTCTGAGAAACCATCGCCCGTGTTGGAAATCGCGCTTTGGAGAACGTTTTACTCCAAACTTCGCATCGACCTTTGCCCCGAACGCAGCCCGCTCCGTGACGTCTTTGCCATCCCTACACTCACGAGCCTCGCGCACTCTCGTTGCTTTCGACAGTCTCGAACAACCGTTTCGTGGCCCAACCCCGTGCAAATGATCCAATTTCTACGTAGGAATATAACGGCGACTTCAACAAAGCTTCTGAATGATATTTGCTCTTGGACCGAACCTCTGAACAAACTTTCCGACGCAAGACGCATCAGGGTTGGTTAACGGGGATGAAGATCGAGTTGCAGGATTAATGTGATCACACGAAAGGGACGAGGATTATGTAAAAATATGAAATTTGTCGTGAGACCAATTTTCTTTTGGGATCCCAAAATCTGACCGAATTTTTCACATGCTCGCAGTTTCGTGGTCATCTTTTTGTAACTCTCTAGAATCTGAACGATATATCTCAATGAATGCGATAAAATAAATCTCAGGATAAAGTAAAAATCTTGATTTCTCCGAGAGAGACTCTCGATGAAACGTCACGTACGAAGCAATTCCAGGAGAAAAGTTTTCGTAAACATGTCGCTGATCCAATGGATCGAGAATCCATCCATTCTCGTTTCTCGACATCCTTATACAACTTGTTTTCTCCTGCAGCCCGATATACGCATATAAATATAGATCGACAAGAAATAATCCAATCGTCCTCGAGTTCGCTGTGGCAAACAACGCGATCAAATCTTCATGCTTGAAATATATGAACGGTAACCCAGATTTCTTTATCCGAACGATTTATCTGTAAGAAGAAACGATATCAAGGTATAGTTTGCTCGATGCAATATAACTTGACACTCCTTGTGCTGCCTGGATTTTTATATGAGCTAACCGGAGGTCTTGTAAGGGTGCTACGACCTTCTTCCTTTTTTTGCCCTGTGGTGTACGATATAAATGTAGCGGGTGCTGGTAATGGAGCTTTTTTGGTTGCCATGTATGAGCCTGGAGCTTAGGTGTGTTCGGGACAATATTGGACCCGGGGACGACGCTTGCGGCAAAAGCCATGGGCTGGTTCCTTTTTTTACCATTTTTTTTTCTACAAACGTTCGCTTTGAGGCACGTGCGAAGAATATCTTTCTAGCCCTCTGCATCGAAGACGCCACAGTCTGACTTACTCTCGGCTCCACCCATCTCGTTTTCTCCAAACGCCAAGCCCAGACGGGGCTGAGGCAATTCGGGGTCGCCCCCGCGAACGGTAAATATTTCAGGAAGACTTTGGTTTTCATCCCCTCACTTTTGTACGCTGCTTGCACCTTTTCTCCAGCACCGAGCACGTCCACCTTGCATCGATATTTCGATCGTGACGCCATCGACTAATCGGAAAATTTCCTTGGATTCAAGAGTCTCGGGCACTTTTTTTTTCAAACGGAACCAAAAAAAAAAAACGCCATT
This sequence comes from Diadegma fenestrale, assembly GCA_037043255.1. Classification (NCBI taxonomy): domain Eukaryota; kingdom Metazoa; phylum Arthropoda; class Insecta; order Hymenoptera; family Ichneumonidae; genus Diadegma; species Diadegma fenestrale. Next base: position 7,915,085 of record CM073315.1, read on the forward strand.
TTCGTTGGACCGAACACAAAATTGGCCAGAGTTGGGAAAAGCTTTGGAAATCTTGCATAATTACGTTAATGATCCCTCGACGAAGTAGATGAGAAAATTATTCTATAGACATTTTTCACCATGAAGAAAAATTGGAAAGTCTTTGGAGGAAACATTGTCGATTATCTTTTGTTAAAAATATTCCATCAAGATCGCTCGACTGTCAGCGATTCTTTTTTTTTTACGTTTTTCTCGAAAACGAAAAGTTTGCTTGATAAAGTGATCGAAGCAAGATTGAAGGAGGCAGCTGAATTCTAAACGTTGGTCGGATAACGAGAATTACGAAGAAAACTTTCCGAAGGAGATAAAAATATCTCGTCGACGCGGTGACTATTTTTATCCTCTCGTTGTTCGTGTTGTTTGTCTAGTCCAAGTTGTAGAATTTGATTCGTGATAAGGTGAACTCTCGCGTGCAACAATCGCGTTTCACATGAGGTAAAATCTAAAACGAGAATAAAAATGAGTCTTCGGCGTGTCGACGGAATATTTGTTGAAAAAATATTCGCACGAGTGTGTGTCTATGTGGTAAAATCGATCGGAATCGGGACGGACGTTGGGGATGGTCTGACTCGGTCGTTGTCGTCGTTCAACGATCGCGAACGAGACACGCGTTGGCCCCGGGGAGACCGAAAGAGGCGAGACGAGACGGCGATAAATCTCGAATGCTGAAAGACAGTCTCTTCGTGAATATATATAGAATTATCGCGAGCTTTTCTAGCGTGCCTAGGTCTAGGAAATGCTTGTTTACCCTTCGAGATAAAAAAGGCGAAAGCGAGCGCGCCAGGAGGAGAAAGAGAGAACCAATCCCCGACGGGAATGGCGGAGCTCTCGACGCTGGATAAGAGTCTTAAAAAAAAAATCATGTTTTCTAGCTTAGCAACCAGAAACTTCATAAAGTCGTCGTTTAGTCGCGCTTAATTCGGTGAAATATTTTTATAATGTCGAAAATCCCATAAGAAAGGGTTGAATAGTGAACCTGAGGGAATTCGATTCCTCACGGTTTCCATCAAATTAATTTGCCCCTCGATTTTCTTGTAATTTAACTCGAAAAATCCATGCGAACTACAAAATTTCGCCATAAAATTACGACACGTGTTTAGAATTTCACAGCCTTTAGAGGAATGTGAATGGGAAATATTATCAATGAAAGCACGTGTCCAAGAAGCATAAACCACAAATTCGTCTCGGAAATCTGCAGATTAAGAGAACTGTATTTTTTTTTTAACGAAGTGGTTGCTGGATAAAATGCAGATTTGAGTGAAAATCGCGTATTCAGGAGAGGTGAAGTTTGCGAAGCACGCACGAGCCATATTGGCGTGTGACTTCCGAGAGATCAAGCTTAGAGATTTAGTTGTCATAATACACATACGTTCATAAAAAAGCCATATGAATTCATGTGTATTTGTATATGCACGTATTAAGGTGTATGGAAAATGAGAAGCCAGACACGTCCAAGTTTCGTATTATATTGCCATAGCTATTGCCCACTTCTCGTCACATCGGACGCCACTTTTATCGTGACTTGAACTATCGTTTAAAAAGATTTAGATGATGCCTCCCCCACCCTTTTACCTTCCAGCATCGTTGTATGTTCGTAAAACGTTGACGAGCCAAAGAGAAGATTGAGAGAGAGAGAGAAAACCTCGAGATTTTATATATACACATGTATATAGACTGCTTTATCTCTCTCGACACTTTGCTACTGGCTGATGTTGTTGTGCGCTGTATATATAGATATGAGGTCGAATGAGAGTGAGCTAGCGGCGGTAGAACGGCGTCAACGACACAATAAAAAGAGGCAGTTCATTCAATTTCATCGCTCTCTTTTACATTCGTCAGATCCATTACTTTTTCCGCTCGCCAAATCATCTCCCTCGATCTCTTTCCTTCGCACGCAGCGCGAGCTCGCTGCAGCTTTGTGCCGGTTTGCGGTGGCTCGAAAAAAATAAATAAATGAAACAAGGAATTAAAACAAGTGGCTGTAAATAACTTTAATAGAATGCATCTATATACCGCGCGAGCTGATGTGATTACAACGTGATTAACTGCGGAAATAGTTAACGTACCTATACAACATTTTTATTTATGTCTGTGTCTTGTGAATATAAAATGCGATAACCTCCTCGTAATCGTTTATCGCGCGCTAACGAGAGAGTCGAGAAATAATCGTGAGCCAATGAACATAAAGTTGAGCTTTTCTTCACGAGACCGTCTCGTTCAAAATTCAATGAAGAATTCCTTACAAATATTCGTAACATTGCGGGATGTTTTTGCGATTACAGTCGCGGGATAAAAATCACGTGCAACGATTTTATGGACTTTTTTGCTCTCGCGATTAGAATTGACGATTCCGTCAAATCGTATCAGTTGAATTTTCAGATTTCTAATCGCCGTCTCGTCTTTCGTTTAGCCGAAGACTCAGAACTTTGTGTTTCATAAATTCCTCGATCTCTAATGAAAAACGGACGCATAAATATGTGGCGCGTAGACGTTACTAAAGATACTCCTCCTTCTTGCGATTATTTAGCAACGAGACTCGCGTCCGTTCGCTCCGATTGCAGCGGAGTAATGAACCAAGTAGATTGGCCGGCTAACCGAACGGACGAGAGCAATTGCCATTCGTTGCTTCCATTACGACTTCGATTTAACTGAATAGTCGATGCAACAACGACTCGACAATTATCTCGCTCATGAATAATCGCAGCATTTGTTTCTTTTCGTTCCGAGCGAAAATTCGAACGAATGGAAAAATAAAACACGCGCGAGACATGAACATTGAGCATCAATTTGAAAAAATAAATAAATGAAAATGTATTCGATTTTGAATTCTTTTCGCCACCGAAAACAAATGCGAAACATTTGAAAATTATTCAGAATTTCTTTTATGCAACACCGCGACGCTCATTTTTTATTTCGAGTCCATACAAATAATAATTTGTTATGTTTTAGGAAGTCGTTCGTCGGACACTTATTTTCTCGTTAAATTATTTGTTTCATTTATATTTTTTTAAATTATTTTCACTTCACGGTACCGTCACCGCGCGCTACCGCGGCGTGTGCTTTTTTTTTTCCCGCACGCGTTTACAGATAGCGTTTGTGTGTATCACAAAGGCTTCTGGAGCATAAATAAATTATGCGAGCAACGATAAAACGAGTTTAATTCACTTTTACTGCCTCGTATAATCTGGCAACATAAATTTCGATCGTGCGCTATGCCGGCGCGCCCGGTGCTCCGCGGTGTAATTCGCTTTCTTCTCCTACAAATGTACTTTAAATACTTTGAGGTATCAACCTGTGTTTACCCTAAATCTAAACATTTATCCCTACTTTTTCCGCGCAACATTCTCACGATCATCAGATCCGGAATAAAGCATAAGGAAAAAACATCTCGCTCCACTTATTTCTCCAGGAACTGCCGTTACCTTAATTCTCGTCGGCACTTGAGCGAGCGACAATTAATAAGAATAAAGGCTGCAGATCCGAAAATCGATGACACGATTTCTCTCACCGCCAACGAAGCAATATCGCGACCGATATTATAATTACTCTCGAGAAATGATTAAAAATAAAATGTGTTACCAGCTCACGGTTCTTTAATTGGACGCTATTTACGACATGGATTTTGGTACGAGGCAAAAGTCCATTTGCAAGATTTTTATCGCAGAATTTGCCCTCAAAAGCGATCGTGAAACCCTTTCGAATTTCTGCGTGTAATTCAGTTTCCAAATTCGTTCGATCCGTATCTCGTCGCGGGGAGGACTGAATGAGGGGGAATAAGGCGAGGATGGCGCGATCTTCGCGGTCGAATGGCGAATAGCGCGCAATAGTTTCACTTTACTTTTATCTCGTTTCGACGTGCATAATAAATTAATAAAAGTTTACAAAAAACGCATACCCGCAAGCGTTTTTTTTTTGGAAATTCGTACGCGCAACGAGAGATTAATCGATAAAGAAGGAACGCGAGAGAAAAAAAGCGGTGACCGCGCGGCCGGTATCATTTGTTGGTACGTTTTCGAGTGGCCGTTCGGTTGCAATAAAATTTGCGATCGAGAGACTCGTAATACGCGCTTTTAACTGCACTTCGGGTGTCTCGTGAGCGTTTTTCGAGCGATTTTTGTGCCATTTTTTTCTTCAATCCTTCCTCAAAGCGACTTTTGTGCAAAGCATATAGAGATTACCTCGCGAAGGCCTCTCGTATCTTCCTCAACACTGCGATATCCCGCGTAATGCTAAGAACGAGAATGGCGATGTTTCGTGTATAAAGAACGAGCGACATATGCAAATTTTCCGAATTATTTTCAGCTGACTGTGTTGTCGTCTTTGCGAAGGAAAAAAAACGAAATATAAAGGCGAAAAATTACAGCTTTTGGAGCGTTCTCGACCGCGGATTGAATTCACCTCGAATTCATTCAGATTTACGCTCATCCCCGACATACCCGAATGGAATAATTATTGGTCGCGATAAACACCCGCGCTGGCAAGAAAAAAATGTCAAAATTTAAATACACCACGAGCTGCGAATCCCAGTTACTTTCCGCGCGAGAACAAACTTCATAATTCTTCCCACGATACACACAAAGTTTGCCATTTTCAAGTTTCTACACATTTTTGAAAAAAAAAACCCTGCGAATTGTCCCAATTGCGAATTAAATCTTGAGAACTTTATTAGTGAACGGCATTTTTATTTATTATTCAATTTATTGCAAAGCGCTTTCGATTGTTCGCGGTAGTTTCAAAAGAAAAGAAAGATCTTGATGCTTTTTTGATGGAATTCGATAAATCCACAACTTTGATATTTTCCTTCACATACTCCCGTGGGTAGACGATCGTCTACGATCTCGTTAACACCTCCATCTCTTTAAATTACTGCGGGAGAAACGACACAAAGACGATTTTAGTCAAGAGTTGAGTGCCGTTCGTGATGAGTTTAACGATCGTACAGAACATCGAGAAAATCACACACTCGCGTGTGAGGTTATAAATATTAGTACGAAGCTTGAGATTGGCTGCGTCGTTCGCAGAGAAGTGCCAGTCATTAAAAAGTATCGGTTTAATTAGAATATTAATTCGATTCGATCTTGATTTTATTCGAACTGACGCACGATTATTCGCGCACACTCTGGATATTTCTTTCACGTTACCACAAATTTTGTTGCCACTTTCTTCCGTCGATGACGATCTTCCTCACCGGACTGAACGAATTGAGGAAAAGCCTCGAAAACTATCGCTGTTTTTTTTCGGTTCCGACCACCAGGAGAAAAAAGAAATCTCGGTTTTAAAAGACACGAACGGAAGAACGAAACTACAGGAAAAAAAAACCCTTTCAGTCACTTTTACAGGGTGCTGTAAATCGAGTGACTTTCTCCAACCCTTTTACTGGCGAGTCAGTCGCGCGCGCGGTGCAAAAAACTTTCTCCGACCGGCGGAATGTCGTACCTCTTTCGTTTCTTTCTCACAGTGAGAATTTTTTCACTTTACTTTCCTTTACTGACCCCCTCGGTGAAAGCCAACTTTTCATACCCTTTTTACAACGGCGACAGACATTTTTTTTCATTAATTTCTTGTTTTTGCCTTTTTCAGATTACTGGCACTACGCTGAGCTGCCTTTCCGCCCCGACCCTGCGGAGGTAAGTCACGACAAACGAACGATTCGTTGAATTATAAGTTTCTTGCAACTTTTCAACGTCAATCAGCACTTTCTAGAGGCTAAGCGTGGAAATAGTCAATTTTTTAAAATTATAAATAGATTTTTTGTAACGTTTAAAAAAATCTTCGGGATGTACGATGAAGTAAAGGAAATGTTATAAAAGAAAAGTCTGTTTTGACTCTGTGGACGAGGTCGTACATTTATTGGAGGATTACAAGGGGTAGTTTGACTTTTGGACGATTTTTATGGTGCTGTTGGGGTTGTCAGTCAAAGCAACGACATCGTGATTTTTTTCCACGAGAACGGGATAATTTTATTGCGGTTCGAGGCTTCGGCGCGGTTCGTCAAATTTTCTCTTGCCCGTAGAATGAAAATTTTACTGAACAACAAACTTTACAGTCATCTGAGAATTTCTTAGTTTTCATTTTTCATTTTTTACTTTAATTAAAAACGTTAATGAGCTTTTGAAATTTTTTATAGCTGGAAAAAAAAGAAAAATGACAATATATTCGCGCTAAATTGTATTCTCGTTTGACATTCTCGTTCTCTTTTCCTCTCAACTTTTCGTTACAGTCGATGCGGCTCACCTGCGGCTCGTTTCGTTGTAAAGTAAAGGAGTAAAATCCAAAATTCACTAGGGGGCGAATACCGACTGACATTAAGTATCAAATTAACAGCCTGAGATCCAGCCACCCTTACCGTTGCCAGAATAAAAAAAACTTTGCGGTATCTCGCTCCGCAGGTTCATACTTTTAGGAAAATGACGTTCGTGCGCGTCTTGATTTTTTATTTCTTTCATATACTATCAAATTTGTAATAATTTTATCAAACGTCGAATAAATCTCGAAAATGGTTGAAAAGAATTCGAAAAATCGTGACTACGAATATTCTCGTGGTAAGTGAGAACGAAAAATAAAAAAGAGACAAATTTTTCTAATGATCGTTGAATCTGTCCCAACAATTCTTGTTAATTGACGATAAATTAGATTCGAATTATATTTATCGGGATGGTAAGCACTTGATGAAGATTAAGAGAGAAGTGAGAAAGTGACAAAGGCTCTAAAAATGGAATATTACATTCCACCGGGACGATACTTTTGGGTTTACATTCCAGGGAAAGACACCTGGGCTAGACAATGCCTTCGGTTTATCTATCCAAGAAACAATTTCGTGCCAGACCCGTCTCGCGTTCTCGTGCGACGATATATCGCGAGTGCACCCTCGTAAAGCTATCAATTCCAGAGAGAACGTCAAACTCTGGTGCACCGAGGCGCCCTCTTTCTCCCATTTGGTCTCGAGGGCGCGGTATGAAAGCTAGTCTCGCGATAAAGCGCTCTCTCAGCGTCGGAGCGAGTTTTCGTGCTTTTGCTCGGAATTCTCGAGACTGCTGAGTGAAAGATTTAAAGCACGCGATGGATAAATGCCAGTGTGATGAGCGAGAATCGCCGACGACGGAGGGCTCTATATACGTGCGCGATGAGAAATCGCGCCGGAAAGGCCAACTCTCAACAAAAAAGTGGTTAAGATTTTAGATACCGGGCAAAATAGACAACGCCGAGAGACTGTGATAACAAAAATAAAACTCTCATCTCATTGGCTCGTTCACAGCTCGATAATAAATATCACGAACCACTTTTTCGCCGGAAAATTCTCTGCTAACTTTGTGATCACAAATTTTATCGAAACGCTGACATTTCAGAAATTTTGCTACCAGATTTTCCGGGTCTTTGATAATTTTCATTATTCAACTACTTCGATTATTCTTCTCAACAACGAAAATGCGATCCCCTGAGCTCTAAAAATAAAATTTTGTTGGACACGTCGGACTAGACTTTTTTTGAAAAATCACAAAAAGTTTGTCATTGCGGCGAAAAATATTCTAGAAAGTTTCTCCAAAAAGTAAATTTTTGTCACTCCAATCGTAAATTTCACAGACAATTCCGTTCGAAATCAAAAATATTGTCAAAATTACGAGAATTTCGAAATTATCCAAGAATATTCCAAAATTCAATTTTCAGTGAGAATTCGCCTCATGCTTCGTCCATTCGCGTTGGTCCATTTACGGACTATTTCAAACAACTAATCAGCATCGATCGTTTATTATTTGTTTCAGACAAAATAGAAATTTACGCTTTCAAGAATCATGCGAATTCTGCAAAGTATCTAAAAATAATTGAACCTCAATAACGTTCTATCTTGAAACTATTATTTGTGAGACAAGCCACACCCATGATTATGGGTCGTTGACCTGTAGATAATGAGAAAATTGATAATATTCGAAAGATTGAGCATTTATTTGCCGCGAGGTTATATAGAGACGATGTTGCGTTTCCGATAAGCGATCTATCGTGAAATTTGCGTACCTGCAAAGAGGTGCCGGTACTGAACGCGAACTTCTGGTCCCAATTGCTCTAATTGATTTTTTAGTGTGAATTTTTATGAATTACCAATGTTGAATTACGAAAGATTGAGGATCGATAACGTGGCAAACATTGAGGAGATAAAAAACGATACTACTGTATAATTCTGTTGGTCGGAGTCTGTAACAGCGAGCACGAAATTCTCGTAGCCTACAGCATCCCATGATGGCTGACGTAGCGAGAGAACAACCCCACCCACCATTCTCTTTTGCTCGCGCTCTCTCTCTATCAGTTTCATTTTTGTGCATTAGCTCGCGTTCTATCTCACGAAGAATGAAAGCCAGGAATCCGATGCTCGAAAAGGTCCCCCAACGAGTCTCGTATATTCGAGAGTTTCCCTTTGGTACACGGCGGCCATGTTGGCCCAGGGGTTGGGCCACCAAAAGAGAACGCTGCCTCATTGGCCGATGCAAGAATATCTCTCTCGCTCTTTATCTCCCTCGCTCCCATGCTCCCTGATTCTCTACATTTTAGTTTTCTTCTCTCACTCGCTCATTCGTTGCCTTGTTTTTCCTCCCGCTCGCACTCTCTCCGATTCCCGACAATTCATTTTCTCTCTCGGTTTCGCGTTTCTCTATCGCTGCGTCTCTCTCACCCCTTGTTTCAACCACCCTCCTCCCGCTTTCTATCTCGCTCTGTTTCTCTTCTCAACCCTGCTGCTGTGCTGTGTCACTGAGACGTTTCGACGCCACAGCCATTTTTAGTAGATTTCATAGCGCATCCCTTGTACCCTTGACGACATAGACACACCCCACCCACCCTCTTATATCAACCGGGCTACCAACCCCACCGATCCTACCAATTTTCCTTGCTCAAGTGCTTCTCTTCACTCAATGTCTCGAAACACCTGACTAGCTACTTAAAATGTCTCGAACAAGCCCTTCCAATTGTGCAAAATGTTTTTAACCAGGGGCATGAGAACTTGATGAACGCGGCGAGGGTTTGTGTCTTTACTCGAAAGGGTTGATGGCAAAATGGTCTCGTGATTCTTTGATCAACAGAATCTACAAATACAGCGAATCGTTTTGTCGAAAAGAGGGAAAATTTTCGTGAAACACTTTGTTTTCCGTTGTGCAATGTTTATTTACGATAAAATAATTGATCCGGAATTTTCACCCTTTAGACGCCCGCATGTTTATTGCACTCGGACACTTGGACGCGTAATAGTTCTCGCTCGGTGGCAATTCACTAACCGCAATGACGAATCGTTTTATGGGGCAATTAAGTCGAGCAATTAACTTTCCTCTACCTGTCGTAAAAACTAAATTTCCGCACAAGACAAACCGACCGATCTATGAGACTCGGAGACGTACGTTTGCGTCTGCGAGTTGAGAAAAAACTGACTAACTCTTTAAGATCGTCGAGATCGAAAAAAAAAAGAGAAATTTGCTCCCTTCCCTTTTTTCTGCTGTCCATCAGGGTGTAAACCCTTTTTGCCAACTTTCTAATTTCCCGAGGCATTTTTTCTGATCATTGTGTCCAGTCAACTTTCTCCAACCCTTTTAGAAATTTTTCCAGACTCACGTAACCCCGAACGTCCATCCCCACCAAGCGCCAAACTCTTTTTTTCTGTTCCCTGCCCTGAAAGGGTGAAAGTTTTACGATCTTCTCGTCAGGATGTCCAAAAGATGGTCCGGAAAATAGCTTTTTCTCGAAACTTAATTCAACTCCGACCTTACGAAGCTCTCGCAGGCTTGTGACGCTTCATTTGAGCTCTCATTCGAGTGTTAAATTAATTTGAAAAAGATTGGAGGCTGGACGAATGTGGCTCACGGCTCTTTTTAGATACTCGATCTTCGTCGTAAAATTCTTTTCAGTAACTTCTTGACCCGTATATCGCACTTGACGATTTTTTTCATCGCGTATGTTTTTTGGTGCATGAACAGTGGAGCGTTGAAAAAGATTCGGTTGTACAAAAGTATTTTGGTTTCAATTTTATTCGATAAATCACAGACGTGCTTCGATTCGGTACGAGAGCCTCGTGAAAAATGTTTCAAAATTCAAATATCCAAGAATGACAATATTCCTTACGTTATTAGATCGCAGAATAATACAAAATATTCATGGTTCACCATAAAAATCAATCTCGACGCTAATAATATTCGAGTCGATAAATATTCGTAGGTTTATGAAAATTTAACATGGTTAATATGACGTTTATTTCTTAGTCTAATGCATGTTGAACGATGACGAGTCTCCGCGACGTTATTTCGATGTCAACGGATGAAAATCTTGGCCGAAAATTGGAGAGCGAATGCAGAGCGTTACGGAGTCCAGCGTTGAACAGTGTGGCCTCCTGTTACGTATACTGAAGGTATACCGGAAAAGAATACACTCAGGATACATTCAGTATACGTCCAGGGGGTTCCACATTTCTCACCGAAGACCATTCGGAATGGAATTTTGCGAGCTGATGATCTGGAAGGAAGAAAAAAGGTAGAATTTGTGGTAAAGAATCGAGTGAAATTTGTGTTTTATATAGACGATGGTGAAGGATGAAATCTTACCGCGGGAACGAGATGAAATGATGTGATTGTGGGGAGCCAGCTCGATCGATCGGTCATCGCCAGGAAGCTGAAGCGATTGAGTCTTTTTTCTCCGAATTTAGTCGACGACGTGTATCAGGAGCTCGTAATATTTTCAGTAGAGAATCGAGTGTGCTGGACCATGTTTCGCAGCTTCTCTGGACCGCTCGCATCTGCCTGTGGACATAAATCAGACCGGAGTTATTAACGACTCGCTCTGAAGGGAACGAGAGAGGCAGCAGCCGGCTGAATCTCGAATGCACTTGGATGTGCAACTGCATCGACGCCGTACGAGCGCTGTGACTGGCAGAGAGGAATTAAATGCGCCTGCGTCCCCGTTAAAGGCAAGGGACGCGTGAATCAATGCGTCCTTTTCCATTCGGGGGTGAAAAAGCGAGATTGACTGTAAAAAAAGAGGATTACGATGGCAGAGGCAAAAGCCGAAAGGAGTTGGACGATCGGGGCAAAGAGAGAGGGAGAGATGGCAAGAGAATGTGGCGATCGCGTGGGATACCCCGGGGAACTATAGGACCCATCGTACTCGGGCGTTCGGCTGGTTGCCTGCCATTCGGTGCTGCTCTTCCCGTCCTTTTCCCTCTTTACACCCCTTCACTAAAACACGAGCCTTCCCAAATGGTAATAGCCGATCGATAATTCCCTCGTGCAGTCTCCACCGAGCTCTGCTAACACGCACAAAAATTCCAGTATTCGTTGACTAAAAACTACGAAAAACGATAGAAAATGTCCGACAGAACAAAAACAGAAAAACAGCTAAAAAAAAAAAACAATCGAAAAGTTACAAATCTAATAAATTGTAAAATTAGTTTCATTAATTCGAATAAAACTATTAAAATACTAACCTCATTTTTCAGGAACATCCTACGTGCTTACAAAGCAGAAGCTCACTCAGCATGTCCCTCTTTGTCCGAGCCATGGATCCCCACTCTCTTTCCCTCTCCCCGCACTGTCATCATCAGCTGTCTCGGAGCCTATCAGTGCGTACGTGCAAATGGGCGTGTAAGACCTTTCATCTCGTCGCTTGTTTTTTTTCTCCATCTTTTTGGCATGTGTGTTTATTTAAAGAAGGATAAACGAGGCTGGTGACGTTGACAGATCAAAGTGACAGGTCCACCTGATCGAAGGTTCAAAGTCTCGTTGACGTCTGGTCGGTGTGTCCGGTATCTCGTTAAAAGTGTCATCGACTGGCGTAAATTAATAACCGCAGCACCCTTGCGAATGGTAAAAAAAATGGCTGCAAGATTCTCGATGTTTTAGACTCGCTGGAGAAACACGTTAGCGTGACGTTGACGAATGAGAGGCTCGTATGACGCGAACGTCCGTGAGACGGTGATATCGATATGTGAGAGTTCGGTCTGTGCATGTGTATGTACGAATGGTTGTTGTCCAACGTGCTCGGCGCGCGGTTCGTGTCCGACTGGGAACGTCCCGTAGTCGCGGCTCTGACCCGGCCCCAGGGAGGAGTGAATCGCGACGACGACCGGGCTGTTGCTGCTGCTGGCGGTACTGCAGCTGTACCAAACAGCGTCACGTAGAACGTCAACACTCGCACGAATCTCAGAAATGTCTGTATGCTTGAAAGTGCGTAGAGATAGAAGGAGCTGTCAGCGCTTTTTCCCCCAAGTATTTACTTTTCTTCACTAGAATCCTTGGAGTCGAACGTCGTTGCACTCTTTAGCGGGTTGAGATATTTATTTCGTATCTTTTTGTTTGCTGTACGATGTCTTTTTATTTATTTTCCGAATATTCTTGTGACATCTAGCGTTGGGAGATCCGGAGCAAAGTCCTCGAGGCTTGGTGACTCGATCCGCTCTGTGGCCAGAGAGCCAAAGTCCAACCACCAACTCTGTCGCTTCTTAAGCTGCTTCTGTTCGTTGGTGCATCATCGGGGGATGCTAAACGTCCAACGCCACGCGGCGCCGCACTCTGCGCGAGTCCTCCGGCTCTCGTCGAGCTCGAGTCTGGACTCGCCCTCGAAAAGTCTCGTTCTCAGGACGCTGGGATGCCCGATGCTGTCGCCCTCGTACGAGGGAGATGCTTCATCCTGGACTCTGCTACTACCGAGGGTGAAACCTACCGGGTGGTAGAGTCTGGAGGGGTAAAGTTCGATAACGCGCAGGGTCTGGAACCACCTCTCGTCCCCGTCCGTTATCTCGCTCACGCTTCTGCTTTTTCCGACCCCCGTTTCGCTTTCTTTCTCTCTCGGACTCTCTGGCTTTCGTCCATCTTTATTCAGCTCGTCCTGCGCGGCTTCCATCCCCTTCGCTCAACATCCATTTGACCCAACGCGCCTGCGGCATTCGGTCTACGTCGTTCAGCTGGTTGGTCCGTTGAAAGCGTCGCTCTTCGTGCTCTCTCGCTCCTCTTTTCCAAACCTTGCGACCTCACAAATCCACCCCCTACGCCGATAGAGTGGAGTCTGGCGCCACCCTGCGACAAACGTCCAAAGCTTCTCCTCCAGACTCGCTCGCTTTTTTTCCTCTCTGTTCCTTCATTCTCCTGTATTCGCACGAGCAGGGGACTCGAGAGGCAGAGCGAGAGAGAAAGGGAAAGAGAGAGACCAAGAGAAACACCAACACAGTCTTTCCCTGTAAAAATTTTTGGGAATCTGTTGTACCACAGATGGAAGATCGGGCTCCTGTGTTTCCAGCTTTAAGGGGATGTCTCGGATCCATCCCATCGCTCAGTTCGCATCAGAAACAAAAACTTCCCATTTAAATCCAATAGAAGTTTCTAAACTTCAGAAGATCGCTGGTTCACTGAAACATTCGTAAAGATTAGTGCGGTTGACATTTGCTCATCGCGCGAGTAGTTCAGATAAGTCGAGTCACCGCGGCACGACCTTTCGCTAAAAGGCCTAAAAATCTTTAATCAAGAAATGTTACTTGACCGGTAATATTCCCTCGGATCCGCAAAATTATTGCTTCATTACGAGACTCGAGCGGCTTCATTTTTTCTCCTCGTGTCCTTGTAATCCTTTTCAATATACCGACAAGCCTGGGAACCGCGGCTGCGCCAAATCCATACACCGAATATTATCATATCGAGTTTTAGTCAGACGCGAAGACCTTGGACCGAAAACTCGAGATGTTATTTCGTCAGATCGAGGAATCCGTTTGTTTGATTTACAAAGTGTTCCCTTGCGTTTGTTTCTCTTTTGCTCCTCGCCCTTCGTCCACCTCGTAAGACTAAACGACCAATCCTGCAAGGAAAATTCGTTATTTTTACGTCTTTTCTCTTCCTCATTCGGATAAGTCAACCATGAAAAAAAAGCAATGCCCGTGAAAAAATTGCCGACGCTTGACATACGGCCGATACCCGGGGCAGTACTGGGCAGCCAACCATTGGCACCAACCGTTGGGCCTGAACACGTCCCAACGTCTTTGCCTATGCTTCAGCAACGCTAAAGTTCAGCATCGGTTGAGACGCCCGCCCAAGCCTAGGCCAATCGTTGGTTTAGAAACGTCGGCCGACTGTTGGCGTCGAGTGTTCGCCCAATATCGGGCCGACACTGCTTACTGTTTTTTTACCACGTAGTCGATTTCGCTATCGGCGGCAGACAAAGGGCCCGGGCTAAGCCAGCATTCATTTTGGAAAGGCATCTCATGACACTATTTTTATCCACTCGTGTTTGCTCATTTGCGGCAACAAAAAAAAGTTTTATATACGTATATAATATAACACAGTTATATACGTTATCAAACTTAAAATGGCAAATTTTTTGTGAAGCAAAATTACTAAATATCGACCGGACATGCAGAAGGTTTCCACAACCAATACATCAAAACGTATTTTAAGTTTTATATACGTACCACCATATCATGTATACGCTATAAAACTTATTTCAAATTTTTCACAGCAATACGTTTTGATGTATTCATCGTGCAATATTTCGGCATATCCCGTCCACATAATACATTTAATAGTACATGAAAAACATTTGGTTTATATATATTTTTTGAACACAAATTTTCAAAACACGAGTGGTGTAATGGGTAGCGTGCTCGACTGCGAACGGGAGATAGGTGGGCAAGGCGGTTCGAATCCCCGATCGACAGGAAATTTATTCGAGGTTCGATTAAAAAATGCAGGCGCCCAAGACAGTCGAGTTCGATGGTAGAAGGCGGAAAGCGCCTACACGACTGTAAATAATAAATTTTTAAATAAAAAATAATTTTTTGACAGTACTGGCTCAACGGTTGGCCGAGCATCGGGCCGTTGTCATGACCAACGCTGGGCCAGTACTGTTCCCAAGCTGTAGCCAACCCACGGACCGTTGTTATCACTCCAACGCTGATCCAGTGGTTGGCCGATCAGTTCCGCCAACGGTCGGACAACCGTCAAGCACGGTTGGCACAGCACTGGGCGACGCTTGGGCCACTCGGTCATTTTTTCACGGGTGAATTAAAAAATGTGCAATTGACCATGATTTACGTATTGAATGAAAAAAATCAATAAATCAATAATAAAAATGTACAGAATTTTGCATTTCGATCTGCAAACGTGGTGGCACATTCATTAGGCTGAGTCATCGGCAGCAGGATCGTTAAAATATCTTTAATACACTCCACACTCATTCCAACGAGAGAAACAGGCTATTAAAAATCACGTTTTATGATTTATACTCACTAATTGCTCGAACGTGCCCTTTTCGGTATAATTAAGGCAATAATTATTCATTCTTCCCAGAGCTTGAGATTTTATTTTTACAAAAATAAATTTTCAAAGGTTCGGTTGAAGGTAAAAAAATAATCGGATTCACCTTTTTTCGTGCTGGCCGTCGGACGATGATTCGGTCGGGAAAAATCCTCGTTAGCTGATGCCATCTTCAGGTATTTTTGTCAACCGTTGAGCCGCGATGGAAGGGATGACGAGTCCTGCATGCTGTCGTCGCGCGAGCGTCCGACGGTCAAGGAAAAAGCTCGCGCCAAGCGCTCGGACACTTTTTACGAAGAGAATTTTGACTCGGAGGATTCATCGACTTGGAAAAAATGGGGCAAAGTCCATCGATTCCCCGGCCACATTTTCTCGTGGTATCAGTGAAAATCTTCCATCTGGAAGCAAAGAAATTTTCTTCATTCGATAATCTCATCGACGAAGCAAACTTTCACGATTTTTTTTATTCGTTTCCTCAGCTAGGACGTTTTTTTCAGCAATAAAAAACAATTCGAAGTAACGACCCTGAAGATGTTCCTACAAAACATGGCGTTTACTACTTTTTTTAGTCGTAGGGCCTAATAAAACGAGTAAACCTGACTCCCTAATCCTTACCGATGGATTATACACTCTTTACGACTCTTTTCTATTTGCGTCGAATAGCTCGTGACTCGCATCGACCAGGTACATCTTATTCGCTCAAAGAAACTATCCGTGCAGAGAAAAAAGTGAAAAAAAGTGGTTTAAAGTGACTCGTCACTTGGCAAAGAAATCCGTGGCAGTAAAAAAGTTTTTTGGCATTCGCAGCGTGATTTCGGTGCATGCTTTTAGCCAGAATTGGTTAACTTTTCGAAAACTCTCATGAAAATAAATGAATCTACGTTAATGAGCTCTCGCTCGTAGCAGTTGAGGCTTTTTGAAAGTTCTTCGCCTCGAGAAAAAAAAAAAAAACACATTCCATTCGTGAATAATAGAAAAATCAGCAAAACCGCGTATACGTGCGAGCGGGAAGAGTCGACAAAATTGTATAGAAAATACGAGTGTGACATGTTTTCCTTGAGCTCGAACTTCTAGCCGGGTGGCCATAGACAAAAGAGATTTAAAACGTCCGTCGTAGTACAATTCGCGGGCAACGTACCCGCGAGAGTCAAAAGCAAACAAAATGATCGAGCAAAAGTATCCGCATTGTTGAGTCGTAAAGCACGTTCGCATCGACCCAAGATCTCACTCTTCTCTCTCGAAATCTACTCGTTCCATAATCCATCCTTCGTCCATCCACGGAATAATGGCCAATGGGTATACGAAAGGCTTTGATAATTATAAATAATGACTACGCGAGAGGCTCACTCCGCTTCGGTAAAATTGTTTGGCGAGCGTTGCGAGGTATATAAGCTCAAGAATGCATTACACCCTTATTACGAGAGCTGCAAGACTGTGCGGCGATGCCTCGTGGCTTATTTCCTTGGAAAGGTGAGTTTAAGTTTGTATATGTATGAGGCGGCTTATTATGCAATTATACGAGTAATTTTGGTGGCATCACAAGGAGCCATCCGCGTTCTGTATATATATCTACGAGACTCATCTCACGCGCGGTAGCTTCGCCACGTCGAGACGCCCAGGCAAATATTCAAGCTGCAGCCCTCGCGAGCGTTGCAACGCACGTGCACGTTACAACGATCCATGAAGCACGCTTTAAATCTCTCTCGCATGCATCCCTAGTAAAAAGTAAACCGCGACGATGCAAAGGATATATAACGTTTTGTTATGTATTAATCATATCGCAATATACGCAGTTCCGACAAGGATAAGTGCTGACTTTATAGACCCGAGAATAGTTCGATGAAATACATTATGGCCAATAGATCTGTACGTGTATTCACAGACATTCTTCTCACATG
Source organism: Diadegma fenestrale (assembly GCA_037043255.1). Classification (NCBI taxonomy): domain Eukaryota; kingdom Metazoa; phylum Arthropoda; class Insecta; order Hymenoptera; family Ichneumonidae; genus Diadegma; species Diadegma fenestrale. The sequence goes on from CM073315.1 coordinate 7,932,288, forward strand.
TATACAATTCTATCGTCAAACACTGAAATGGTTATCCCTGCGCGGTAGTCTGTTGCGAATAGTGCCTCATCTATTATACGACCACGCTTTTCTTCGTGTTCAACGTCTCTCTCTCTCGGTCACTCAATACCATATCCCATCTAGTGGACGATATCGCTTCTTGGACCACCAAAGTACGAGCATTTTCAGACGTCGTACCGAGAATATCGCTACACGGAAACGTTTTCTCTATATCTTTTCATTTCCCACCCGACCGGACTCTCGCGTCCTCCGGAAATCCGCTCCGGAATGGGATTTTCATCGGAATCAAAGTTTTTAAGGTCAACGATGTTGTATCCAACAGAATATCGATCTTTTCCAACAAAATTTTGTTTCCAGTGCAGGATGATATTTGTATATTTTATTGATTCAAAGTAAAAATATTTAAAACTATTTTTGTGGTCCATGGGAAATAAAAACGACCCAAAACCGTTTGGAAATAATTTGAGAATTTTTTTTATTAATTATGGGAACAAATCTCATCGTGATCGTAAATCAAATGAAGGAAAAATGTCGCGAAATACATTTTTCCTTTAAAATGTTAAAAATTTTTGGGAATTTCGAGGGATCCAGGTGAATTATGAATCGCCCTGTAGGCCAAGCGAGAATAAGGGGAAGGTAAAATGGCTCGGTCGCACACGAGCGTGGCTGGACCAGCCGATGAGGCTTAAGCGAACGTTCTCTTTGGCCGTGGAGTGGCGTTGGTCGCGCTTTGGCCAGTTCGTGAAAGGGAAAAGTCCCCGCCACGCCAGAAATCCAGGCAGGGAGGGAGGGAAAGAGAGTGTGGGTTTGGAGGGGAGGGGGAAGATCTAAAGATCGAGAGGATGAGCGAGAGAGAAAGCGAATAGACGATCCGCAGCAGCAGCGCCGCAGATCCAGACAGGTTCGCACAGATGCGCGGCGGCCATCATGAATGTCTGTAAAATATGTATTCTCGGTGGCTCTGAGGTGGGGCGAACGCTCCAATGAAACCGTGTGCCTGAGAGGATCGAACAGAGCGAGCGAGCAAGAGAGAAAGAGAGAGAGAGAGATTTACCAACACCGAGACGAATTCTCGTGTTTGCTAAATTGTGTGTAAAAGCGAGATAGCTATAGGCGTGTGCAGAGGAAATAAATTTGTGGGGATGATATTGCTAATATCAGAGAAAGAAGAAAAAGCAGAAAAAAAGAGAGCGAGAAAAATAAATTTCCGATGAAAATGTAAGTGTGTTGGTTAAACGAAGAGGGGGAAAAACCGATGGAAAACGGGCGTGGGTCTCGGCCGTAGGGGGATGGGAAAAGGGAAGAAAATTGAGAAAAAGAGGGGAGAAGTAAAATACAAAGAAGGGGAAAACAGCAGGCGAGAGAGAGAGAGGGCAAAGCTAGATAAAAGAGCGAGTGCAAGAGACGCGAGACGAGTCGCGAGAAAACCAGGGCCGCAGTCTCATTTCACGGCGAGATAGGCAAAAAAGCAGGCTGCGTGATCGAAGTTGCGCTACGAGAAATACCAATGAGCAAAAAGTACGAAAAATGTTTTCATAAATTGATAATATATCAACGTCCTATACAAATTTCTCACATAATACTAACGAGTATTTCTTTACCGAGCAAATTATTATAAAACATCCGATTGCGATCGCATATTTTTTGCGCAAAAATTCGTTCCGTTCAGAGGCAAATGGAATAACAGTGTTTGTTTACTCTCTTCTCAGGCAATATCCAATTTATTAGCGTCTAAAATCTGCCCATGGAAAAAAAAAGAATCTAAAAAGAAAAAAAATTCTGGCATATGATTTTTTTTTTTCAAATTCCTTAATTTTGTATGTCACGATTAACATATTAATTAAAAAATTATACAACCAGAGATAAAATTCCTATGACTTGGAATGTCCCATACATTCGTTCATTTACGTACGCCGAACGAGCCGGAACATGGACGTCGATGTCACGTACGTGAATTCTCATCGTAAAAAGAAAAAAATGTATACCGAGAGAAGGAGCGAGAGAGAGAGAGAGATGGAAAAGTTGTATTAGAGGGCGAATGCAGCAAGGATATTGGAAACGCATGAATATAGATTGTAATGCACGATGGTGTATTTGCAGGAGTTTTTTCCAACCAACGATGCTGGAAAAATCGAGTTCCTCGCTGCTCTGAGCATTCCCTATCCGATCGTCACTTTGCTTTTTCTCGTTTTCTTTACCTCCCCGAGTTATACGACGCGCGTAAGATTCACCCGCCAAGAATTTTCCCTTATCCATTTCTTATAAACGCCAAGAATTCTTATCGCGCGAGATAGCACGTTGAAAAATGGAAATCTTCATTTATTTTTGCTGCGAGATTCCAGGAGCTGCTGGGACAGAGTCTTTACGATTTTTCATCAATTAAAATTTCGTATTTAATCTATAAGTCTCCATTAATATGTATTAAACCCCATAATAATAATCCTCGACCCCGCAATTAAGAAAAAAGTTAACAATATCTAAATTTTTCATCTTTAGCTAATTTTTCTCATTCTGCTCGTTTGACTATTTATTTTTTTACACATTTTATGGGCAAGGAGAAAGAACGAATTTTTTTCGAGCTGCTCACAATCAGCCTCGTGGTATCAATGATATTTACGAGCATAATAAGGCAAAGGAAAGGTTAGCGATAGAGAGATAGAGAAAAAAGAGACATGGCAATACAGAACAGAGGCTTCCTAAAATGTTACGCTCGGGACACCCAATGTGGCAGCTCCACCTTAACTTTGGTCTCAACTTAAGTGGCTAACAGTGTGTGTTGGTATAAGAGAGATGCACGCACACTTTAAAGAGCTTTGCACTCTGTATTTTTCTGTACAAAGGGAGTAAGATGGGTTGAAAAATAAAGAACGAACGCGAGAGGGACAAAGATCGAGAAAGAGAGCGAGGGAGAAAAGGAGCTCCAGAGAGTAGCAACGACAGGAGCAATGGCGCCTTGGGGTTGAGTAGCTGGACCTCGGGGCAACACGTTCACCGTCTTTACGACGCCTCGCGGTAATGCAGGCGTCGCCGCAATAATATTTATAACCCTGAGCGAGATTATAATATCTTATTTCGTGAACGCACCGTGTCTCTCGCACGCTCGCGGTATCCGCTTATTTCGTTTTGTCTCCGCGTACAAATAAAATATGCATTTTCGCCATTTTCTTCTACTTTTTCTTTTTTAGATTCCTCTAAATGTTTATCCGGAGTCAGGGGAGGGAGAAATATCGCGTGGGCCAAGATGAAGACGACGTTAGATTCAATTTACATTTTATACAACGACTTCACGTAGACTCCGCTTGCGATCAAACCAACTTATTATTTTTATCATTACATATTTACAATCAAATCATTTTTATATTATTATTATGTTATTATTATTGGAGACATTCGAAAGCAAGAATATGAGCATCGATTCAATGACAAAACTATCTTCCTTATTACCAAAAGTACCCAACGACTGGCAACTGAGAAAAAAAAAGTGAATACTAATATGTGTATAATTTCCGTATCTCATCATTGACCATAACTCGCCCGCGTGTCCCATAACATATAAGTGGACACTGAGGCCATCGTCTCTATGTTTTAAATGATCCAATGATGAGCTCCATAACATTAAGTACGCGCCAGTATACGATGACGAGAAAATATAATTAGTAAGAGAGAAAAAAAAGTTCGTTAGCGTTTTTAACTATAAGCACATTTCTGCCTGTCCATTCAATCTGTATTCCTCGAATCTCAATGACGTTTCGTACTGTGTAATCTCGTCTCTATTAAAAAAAAACCTTTGGGACGTTATGCACGTACGATGAATCTACAATTTTTTATTATTTTCGTTGATTTTGTCATGGGAATCGAGGATTTTCTCTCGCGGTTTTTGCCAGCCGCATTTACACTCATCCCAAAGTATCCATAATCGCGAAGTAAATACAAGCGTCTGTATTCGTTGCGTGTAACGTGGACGTTCAGTTTAACTTGTAAGTACAATTTAGCGACAGAGAATTCGAGGAGAACGAGGGAGCGTTTGCGGCGGCTCTCGCGATGACGAGGAGGAAGACGTGATGTCACGATTTACTCTAAAATCACGTTTTCAAGGGGATGAAATGACACGCTATAAAATTGGCATTTTTATTTTTCACCTTTTTGAGGCTGAATTTCAGGATTACGTTTACTCGGTTTATGGAGACCGAGTGCTTGCATAAATTCGTGTGTACTCGCTGGGAATACCAGACGAAACAGAGAGCGAGAGATTCGGTCTAATGGAATTATTGAATGAATATATATGAGTCGGATGCAATTTCAAGCAGTCGTAATCGCGACTGACACCTCCACCACGTATTTTTATATGCACGAGCAGTAGCGTCGAAACAGCGGGACAAAAAAACACACACACACACACTTTTGTAGGCGAAAATTCGGTGTTCTCTCATTCAATGAGACCTTAAATATGTATGATCCAACGAAAAGAAAAGAATTCATGTGTCAAGTACCAGCGAACCGGAGGACGCGAGTCTCAAAATTCAACACGTCGATTCATGCGGATTACAAGCTTTTGGACGAAGGGGACGTCTCGTAAAATGGAGTGGAAACCAAAATGGCTTCTGAGTTGATTGGAGCAAGAGTTTTCGTTAGTTTACCAAATACAGTAGCTTTTTTTATGCCCAACAGACACGAATGCGATTGAGTGGAAATGTTCGCGATGGTTTGTATTAATACGACACGCTGTACGAAGGTCAAGCCTGTGATTCGATAGAAAAGATTCAGAAGCGAAAATGTAGCATGGAAAACGGTTTTCTCGAGCTCAATCAATATTTCATGCTCTCACGGGGCCGCGAAAACGCATACAGTACACTCTCTCGTACATTTCCTACACAGTCATGCTTATGAATGAAACAAAACGACCGCAAGACCGTGTATGGAACGAAAATATCGACTTGTGAAAATAAAAAACATGACCCAGACGACTTGACACGTAAACTCATGCGGGTTATGCCCTTTCGTTTGCTGCTCACTCCATAAAACGAGATAGGGAGGACATGAAAAATAAAAACGTAGAAGAATTGAGCCAGGAAAACACGCCGGATATCTTGAGAAAGAATATTGGAGGCTTCGAAGAGCATAAAAGACGTTTGTGAAGTCGTACTCCGATATTGTTACGTTGTAACGTAGTTTTTCATTTTTTTTTATCATCCACGAACAGCCTCCGTCACGAGGGCGAGCTCTAATATTCGCAACAATATTACCGAGCTCGTAACATCGCTGCAAAAATTAAAGGACAACGTTTCTCCCAATTTTATGTAATTTTGTCGTTTTGCTCAATCGTCGTATCGATCATTTTGGAATTCCGTTTCCCTCGTTTCTAGTCATGAACATTTTTCCTATTTTCTTCATCTTCTTCTATTCGGACCATTCTTCGGTTCTTTGCGATCGCTTTTATAAACGGTCTCTGACAGTTCCTCTCGATGAGCTTCCGTTTCATCATATTCCAAGAACTTGAGCATTCTCTCGAAAGGGGGCGCTCGTTTTTCTCTCCCTCTTGCTTTTATTTCTTTTCGCACGCTCTCACTTACAATCTCTTTGGCAGAGTCTGCCAATAAGCCGAGACACAAAGTCCCTCGACAACTCCAAGTCATGCCTTGTGGAAGGGCTCGTTCCGGAGGACGAAAGAAATAGAGGGGTGCAAAAGGGATGGCAACCCTCGAGAGACACTATGTATATGTGGACACTGCGCTCAAAACGACGATGTGGTCACCAAGAATGGACAATCCCATGACACCAATACACTCCTCTTTATATTCTGACCCCTAACGAATACCGTGGGTATTCGCGTGAACAAAACGCATCAACAGCTTTAAGGGGTGAGTTTTTGATACTCGGACCTCGTACCGAACAATCACCTCAATGATCCTCTTTCCATAAGCAATTTGACCAGCCTCCATTATTCGTTTTTGTGTGGCTGAAGAATAATTTCGATTATTGCTAAAAAAGTTCCCAAATCTTCATATCGTTTTAATTGTACGATTTCGAAGAGTTTTCCCTTCTGAAATGATGTGTTTTAGTATTCGTGCTTCAGTGAAGCTTATAGACGTAAATACATGTGTTTTTAATTCAAATTGTTGAATTAACGAACGGTTAGGATGAGCGAAGGGGAAGAAGGCAGGAGAGGGAACGAGAAGAGAGGAGCCAGAAGAAGAATAAGAGGCAGTCATTGCAAAGATCCTGGGGGATAGGAAGGTCGAGTTGTCTCTCGAGGTTAAATCGTGGGACGATTGCAGCGAGGCTTCGCAGCAGTTTTCTCTCTCTTTCTCCGTCTCAACCATTTTACCTTTCTTTCGTTCCCTATTCAGGTTTCCCCCTTATTTTTCTTTCTCTCTTCCACCCTCTTATTCCTGACTTACACAAAAGCACTGATGGGCGCGTATACAAGAGTTTACACGCATGTGTCTGTACGAAGGGAGCTCCGCCTTGCTCGGCCATCATGCTTTCGTATACGCCAATTATCAGATACTTTTATTGTGGTCTTAGCTCTTTTGGGCGGGGGGAACGGGCACGTTTTTTAAATTTTCTTGCCTGCTCGCCATGCACGTTATCCTTGCGACATTTTTTTGCTGTAAAATTAGTGTCGACACCATTTCACTTTGTCTTTAGAGAAATTAACTTATCCGGTATTTTTTCTCCGTCAATTTTTCAACCAGAGAATTTCGCGCAGAATTTGTGACGTACTTGCGACTGTGCGTTCGTGTGAGCGGCCTTGCGTATCTCCTTTTGGTAAAGATTTCTCGTGAGAAAGTCGCGTCACCTGTTCGGGCTCCCAAAATGAATTAAATTCCTCAATTCGCACCTCTCGAATTCAGAACTCAGACCAAAAAAATGTAGAAATCTTGTGTAGTATCCTTCGTTTTCGGGACGTGATTAGAATCGAGCTTGCACTCATGTTTTCTTCATGAGTCAACATCGCGATGCGTCTGCGAAAAGTATTTCGAATTAGGGAAAAAAACATGTTGAATTTTGATGCGAGGTTTCGAAATTCATGTTGCAATCGTCGAACGTATTTGCTGAGGAATTTTTCAAGTTTAACGATGCCATCGAGCACTCCGACACTTCGCATTCTTTGGGAACTTCTGTACCTTTCCATTTGGCTACTGAAAGATCGTGAAATTCGTTAAAATTCACCATATTGTGAATACAACTATAGAAAATAAAAATTTCGTAGTTCCGGGATCGGGAACAACGTCGTCGAGCTTGCGAGTCCCTTGTATTCAACTGTAGGTTCCTGTATGGGTATTGATCGGCTTCGATATACCGCACGAAAAGCCAGACACTCTCTTCTGCATATACACCATATAGACACGGTTTATACATGATAATATAAACACAGTCATACGAATCTATAGGGACGTATATATTTAATACATATGCACCGCCCAAGCAGTTTCACTTGTTTTCTCTTTTTGTTCATTCTCTTTTGTTTTTTTCTGTTATCTGCCCTTTGCTGTTTTTTTTTCTGTTTCGTTTTATGTGTCTTTTTTTCTTCGGAGCCTGGAATCATCGCCGTCTCCCACAATCTCCCGTAGGCGAGGAGGATTACCTTTTTCCTCTCGTTTTCTTTGCTCGCTCTTTTTTTCCCCTAGTCTCACTTGTTCTTCGTTTTATCGTTCTCAATCCCTTTCGTCGATATCTCTTGCGTTCTCATTGCAGGGACCAGCACCCACGCAATTTTAGATTTCCGTTAAGCTCCTTTGCTCGCTGGCAAGCTTTGGGAGCCGCCGCGAGCGACCAGTTTCCTCGGCTAGCGATAATTAGCATATTCGGTCGAAGGTATAAAAGTTGACTGTGTATAGAAATGACGGAGGGTCGAGGCCCTTTGTGAAAGCGTGGACACCGAGGATTGCGGACGAAAAGGGTGCAAAAATCGTGGCGCATCGGACAAGTTGCCAGCGTCTCGCTCGCTCTTTTCCTCTCGTTCCGGGATCTACGTCCAGAAATCTCGCGGAAGGGCAATTAGGGCCGCAATTACCGCGCACCCTCTTGCAAACTCCTGATCACTTTGTTAAAAATACCGAAGAAAAAAAAATTATCCTCACAGAGTGAACTGCTGTGCTGTTTTTATTCCCACTTTAAAACTTTAAGACTCCGAGCGCCGACTGTCAAACTCCCCTGGATCGCGAGAAGATTTTTTATTGGCCAAAAAAATTAATACAAGATCTGACGAGAGAATAATTTTACGGCTCGTTTCCGTATCATCGTGGCAAATGGAAGGAGGAAACGAGATAGCGGCGTTTTTATTTCTAGAATCCCAGACGGAATATCAAATTGCTGAGATAACGTTCCAGAATCTTGACATTGTCGACAAAAATGTCGTTCGATAGACAGAAAACGGGAACGTTCCCAAAAAACAGGGGTTGGGCGACGAGGAAGGTTTTTAGAGAATGGATTTTTCCTGCTTTATACATACACGCGTTTTATAGGGAGAGCGAAAGAGAAGGGGAAAGCCAGAGGGAGAAGCTTATGAGGATTTATCCGAATCCGATTTTGCTCGAAGCTCGAACGCGATCCAAAGCGAGAAAGAGGCAGAGGGGTTGAATGACGCGGCTATACGGTTGCCGGATAGCCGCTAACGGTATCGGCGTTATCTCGCGTCTGTGATAGCAACTTTTATAGCCACTCTGCTCCATTTCCCGCGGGCGAGTCATCCGATGAAAACGAGTATATCTGTATTCGCGTTTAGCGTGCGAAAGGGCGTTACCGAGACCCTTCAACAGGTAAACTTGTCTGGTTTACGACCTTTTGTTCCCTGACAATCGATGGATAAGAATTCCACTGACTTGGTCAAAGGAGGCTGTACATTTTTGGAAATCCTCATGATTATCCGCCCTTTCGGCTCGCAGATGTCACTGTGCGCTCGACACTGCGATACCTCTGTTCGCACGACGCGCTAAATCAGATATATAACGACTTTTCAACTGTGTGTGTGTCTGCGCCATCCAAATAAGCTTTCAAAAGCTTTCCGACTGAATCTCGAACACGTATACAGCGAATTTATATATATGTGTGTTCTCTGGTGTGTGCATGTCAGCGTTGATATTGCGTTCGAGCAATAACCATCTATCCGGATTTGCAAAGTCACCACCATCAAGATTACACGCTTCGCTGCATTCGATTTCGACTGTGACGTATTAAGTGGCCTTATGCACGTGAATTTACATGATTCTGACTGGAATTTGCGATCAGGTTTTGATCAAGACCTTCTCGCTTTTCTAATTCAGTCCCAATCGGAATTTTTAATACATTCGTCAAGACGTGGCTCGACACTTGACGAAGTAAAATTCTCATTAGGGGGAGTTGGAAATTGAAAAAAGTCTGGCAAGTTGATTTTGAGGAAAAAAATGATTTCCGGAATGTAATTCGTTTCAGTAGAACGCGCAGTTTTGCGCCCCATTATTTCTGGTCATGGTTTCTCTTTGTTTGTCCCCCTTGGGAGTGTGACGTCGCAGCAAATTTCAACCAACTCGCATTCCATTCCTCGCCGTTAGTTGCGGAAAGTCCAGCGAGTATGACAGTTGGAATTTCGTAGTGAAAAAAGGGGAGAGAGCTGGAGACGTTCTGGCTTGACCGGTACGCAGGGGTTGGGATTTGTAGAGAAAAAGGGTTGGGAGATAAAGTTTGAAGTTTTGGTGATAACGAAATCTTTGTTGCTGGATATATCGACGATTTTCTGAGATTTCTGGCGAAAGGACAAGAGCCCCGAAAATCAATTGTGAGTTTCGTGCCTTTTTTGTTTTTCCTAGAACTGCCGAATGATGGTTTTTGCCGGGATGGCATATTGCCAACGAACTCTCGGTGGCTTTTTCCTTTCTCACATTTTGATTCACATCTATATAGAGTGTATGACGGTTTCTCACCGACGAGAAGACTCTCACGTTAGCAGCAGACGGGACAGGGTGGCGTTAGAGTCGTGGAAAGCATCTGGCTCCACCGAAATTCTCACTCTCTTCCAAGAGGAACGCGACGAGAAAGGAGTTGGCAAAGATCAAGAGAACTCGTTGGTGATGCCAAGTTTTTATTGCCAGCAATCGCAAACAATTTTAGGCCCCAAAAAATCTATTTTTTTCCTCATTTCTTACGGGATAAAAGTTGGAAATTAAAATATTTTCCTCTCACTTTGAATTGTTTCGAGACTTCCCACGATATGGATGCTCGACCTTTGCCAGAGAGATGAATCGAACCCTCTCAATTAAGGGAATGCCAGAAATGAAAAGACACTGGAAATCTCATAGAAATACACACAGATATGATGAAATAGCGTCGTCCAAGGAAATCTTAGGCCCGATGCAAAACGTCTTCGTCCCATGATTAACGACGCAACACGGTGTGGGACACACAAGCACTTAACGATCTCCGGGAACGAGGAAGCTGTGCCGTTAATTTATAGCGACTTTGATGGTTCGGCACTAACCCACGTCCACATATACACAAACATAAACCCTTGCGAATGTTATCTCAATGTGTTCGACTCGATATTAGTCTCTGTATTATTCGTCTCGAGCATTAAGACAATTATTTTCTTAGCTTTTAGGGTTCCTCCGGTCTCTTTAGACCGAGAGACATACAGAAGTGAAGGCACGAGGATAAATTAAGGTTCTGACAAATAAGGCTTTCAATCATTCTCAAGCATGACAAACAATGTCTCATTAATTTTGAATGAAAATTCCATCAAAAATTCTTCATAAAAAACAAAAAAAAAACAAATTTTTCGTTACGATGACAATTTCGTTAACGGCAATCTCTCTTTATCAGACTATTCCCAACGAGACCGCTATCTAATTTAATCAAATCTAAAATAATCTTCCTCGGTCGTCATATTGCATGCCGGACCAGCGAAAACTCGTATCGAGATGAAAAAGAGTTGAAAATTAAACGAAATCTCTTGCATATAATGCACACATATATATGTATCTCTAATAAAAATATATACAGTGAGAAAAGGGCTCGAATTACTCTTGCAAAGTTGAGACTCTTTTTGCTACACTGTGGAAAATGGTCCGGAGGCTCGAAGGTGGGGTTAAGAGGGTTCCGGTCGCAGGCCGGAAACTTTGCAACAGCTAAGGAAAAGGGATTTAGCTCTGTCTCTTTCCCTCTCTCTCTCTCACGTAATTTTGGATGTTCCTTTCGGCACCGGTTTCTATAGGGACGATTCTCCATTTTCCATCCTCGGCGTGAGGCGATGGCAAAAGTTGAAAATTGTGCAGCCATTGAGCGCACCCTGCGCGTCCGATAGCCCACCCCTTTAGCCGGCGAGCTCTCGCACAGCCTCTGTCTCTATGTACACCACTCCCTGTTACACACACCACCGCACACACGTACAATAGAAACCTTGTATACAAATCAACGTGTGCAATGTACAAAAATACTCGAGTATATGAAATCTCGCACGTACACTCGCGCAGATTTCTTTCACACACTCTAATATGTATTTTTCCTGCATGTACGATCTTATGTACGAAATCCAATTTCGTATATATTTACGTACGGGAAGTGCTTGCAGCGTGTACAAAGCTAACTAGATATTTTGTCTGTGTATTGAGTATGTACTGGGAACTAAGGTAGTTCCAGGTCGAATCCATTTTCCTTGGACCCCCTTGACTGCACGAGAAAGTAATCAAAAAGGAAAAAATCACCGAGTGATTTGATGAAATCTAATTCAAGGTCGTGCTCAAGTTTTTATTATCAGTTTGGAATGATTTTGGACGGTGCTTTTTCGGATTTGATTGAATTTTACTATCATTTGCGCATGCATTTTTGAAGAATGTGTACACAGTCATTCGGAGACTCTTGCGATGGTTATTTGGGTCGCTGGACGACACACAGGATCGTGGATTATGTGAGCGCAAGTATCTATGCACACGATAGGAAATGTTTGCACAGAACTTGGCCAACGTGACACACGAAGGAGCGAGAGAGTCGTTCGAGCCCCTTTCCTTTTCCTTCTGTGTTCAGTCTACAGTGCATCGCAAAGCTAAAACTCGAGGAGCTCATGCGACTCATTTTCCATCCACTTTATATGCAAACCAACCCTCTCTTTCTCTACAGCCGGAGAGGAAAGGGAGGGAGTGAGAGAAAGATAAGAAAACGCGTACCTAGTCGCCTCACCTTCTTGCTCCTCCCCTCTCGTCGACCTCCTGCTTCTCCCTTCTCTGATACAGGACGTGGCAATGTACAAAGGACGAAAGACCGGGAGAATCTTCGAAACACACTCGTGAGACAGTTCTCAATTTCACCATTTTCTCCTTCCCCGCATTGCCTCCATATTCTCGCGCAGTTGCTTCGTTTTAATCTCGCTCTTCTCATCGACTTTCTGGTATAAACTCGATCGGTGGCCCTTACGAACAGATATCACTCTCGAACAAGCTTCAGCCTTCTCTATTCAATCCAATTAATATGCGCATTTATGCATCTCGAATTTGCAGGGAAAATTCCATTGCAGCGTCTGAAAAAAAACGCAAAATTTAATTTTACTTTGAGTTTTTCTTCGAGATCCATATACCGAGAAAATTTTCGAAACAAACGACAATGGAGAGTTCATGTGTAACCAGTGTTTATGTAGAAAGTCGCGACCCCTTAAAAACTTCTGTACAACCTTTCGTACTTTATTTCCCCTTTCGCGACAAGACGCTGCTCGAGTTTCTTAATGCAATCCTGTTTTTTTTTCTTTATTCGCTTTACGAGCTAAACTTTTGCTCCTCGACCCATCAAAAACATACACAAAGTGTGCACATGGTTTCACAGGAGTTTTCTAGAGTATTTCGCGACTCCTCAACCCCCTTTTTGTTCTCCACGAATCGCCGTTACCATATTTCAAATATATTTGCTTGGGACTTTTTTTCCTACTGGTTCTCCTCGCTCTGCTCATTCGCCGCCATTCATTTTTTTTCTCCGTCTGATTATACGCACGTTTAGCCCTTGCGAGGCTCGTAGACGCGACGCTCGATTTTTGGTCACGCTAAATGGTGTAGCGTTTTGTCGATAGAGGGCGACAGTCGATTCCTCGACCTTCGAGTTTCCGTGCAGACCTAATGGAAGATCTTGCCCTCTCTTTCTCCGTCTAGCTCACGTTTTCTTTTTTTTCGAAGTCTCTTCTCGTTGCCGTTGCCCCTTTGCTGGTGCTGCCACACGGAACTATTCCGAGACTCGTTGCAGAAGAGCAGCAAGCGAGAGGGACAAAGACAGCGACTCGAGCCCCGACGCAGCTCGTCGTTACTTTGTTAAGTTACGGGATTTAAGAGACCGGCGCGGATACCGAAGTAAAAAAACCGAAGAAATAGGGAAGAGATAAAAAAAGAAAAGAAAAAAGGCAAACGACAGGGGAAAAATTCTGCATGGCTGCAATATACAGCTCTGGATAAACGCCGTTCGAAATGCCTACCACAAGCATCTTTTCACCTCTCTTCATTCCCTATCCTTATTTGCACTGACACACAATCCGGTCTTTGCCGCCTCCGCCAATCCGCAAACTCCCTTTTCCCCCGTATTAGTATTTTTTCATCATATATCTATAAAATATTGGGCTCAGGTAAGAAAAAATCTCGTGATACTGAATAATCTGAATTATGAATTGAAAAAAAAAAAATTCTAAACGAAATCCTCCTCTGAACTCATGGCCGCGCCGCGACCATGATCCGCAGTGCTGTGTAATAGTCTCCAGTATACGAGACCTTTATGGCTTGTAACTCTATTCAGTTGCATGGAAATCACGAGCAAGATCGTTCCCACCGAAAACTCCTTCTCGTCCCTTCCCTTTTCTCCGCATATTGGCAAAACGTGGATGATTAAGATTTCGTGAAATTGGGACGTTATACCTCGACGTCGAGCGACTTCCTCTCTGTCTCGTTGTTTCGTCTTTCATTATAATAAGAATCTCCTGTTTGCTGGACGTTGCAATTAACATTGAATCTCGCTGACCCAAAGATACTGGCGCATATTTTTGACCAACATATTTCCATCGAGTTTGTCATCATTTTTTTGATCAAAGTTTACGATTTCAATTGTTTAATTGTTGATCGCAATTCTCGACCACAATTGATGGTCATTGGACTCTGACGTAGTCGATCTTCCATCGTTAGTGAAAGCATCAATTTCAGCGAGATGTATGCGCGTGTGTGCTCTCTAAATTTATCGGTTTCGTGTCGGGGGTTTTACGAGCTTATTGCAAGATGCCTGAGGAAGATAAAGAGAGAGGAGAACCGCCTATAAATACTGTATTAATACACGATTCGTTAGATGACGTCATTTAACGATGTATACACGGTTATTCTCGGTGAGCCATAAAAACGACTTTGCCCCCGCGAGAATATCGTCTCTTACGTATCGTCTTGTGGTAGAGACTAATTTTCATTTTTTTTTTTCCATAAGCAGCCTCGTCGCCTACTTTACACATATTATACTGATATGCACAAGTTTTCGAGCCGAAGAAACGCTCGAGCAGGGTCTTAAACAGTCGAGGACTCGTCGAATATTAATAAATTGACGAGCCAAGTAATCGCGGTGAACGATCCCAAGGGATTTCCATTCAGCTCGATTTTTACAACGTGGGAATGGACCAAAAAGCAAAAGTTTAAATACACATTAAATTCGGGTTGTACGTGAGTAAATTGTGATTCAAGAAATCAATGAATTCTGACAATTAATGTTCATCCGAAAGTTCCTCGTACGAGCCGCCGACGAAAAGGTTTTGAATACACGCGAGCTATTGCTGGCATCCAAAAAGGGCATAAATCCAAATTTTCCATTAAAAAATCAAGAACATTTCGCCCTTTTCGAATCCGCACGAAATATGTAGATCATTTTCGAGTCCCAAGAGAAATTTACCTACAGCCAGCAGCTTCGAGGCAAAAAACGTATCTGTGTCGGTCGAACGTTTGCACAGAGTTATAAATTTTCTATCAGGGATTATTCGTTGGCCTAGAAAAAAGCATGGCCGTTGGTTTCTCTGCTGGATCAAGTGTCCATCTCGTGCATGACAAATGGCGCGTCGATACGCTCTGCTCCGTATTTCCTGACGTATCCGTACCAATAACTCGAAGCAATCGAATCGCAATTTCCATCATTATCAAGCGTCCTGGTTCAGGATGTACATCATCGTATATATAATACACAGAGATACTTGGGTGTATTCGAATGCATAAACCCAGCAGAGACCCTTGTGTAATCGCTCAAAGTTCCATGGATATTGTCCCTCGGGTGTACCAGTAGTCTCGACCTTAACGTTCCTCCCTCATTTCGCAGTCCAGTCAGGAGCATTTCGTGATACGAACCCCATTGAAATTCTCATATATATATATAAACATTAACATTGATCCAAGTCTCTCGTGTATTGCGTCGATTATTGCACAAATTCTATATTCGGATCGCAGTGGCAACGAGACTAGCCCCTAGAAACACGCGCGGCGGTATCTGCTCGCGCGTACTCGGCGTTATGAGCGAAGGAACGCACGTATAGCATTCGGGACACAAGCTCAAAAGGGCGGGGGGAGGAGGATTCGGATGAATTGTGGGATTGTGTATAGCCTCTCAACGTTCCTCCACTTGGCAAACCCTCCGAAACAACCCTCTGCTTTTCGCTTCACATTGAGTCTGCTCCTGCTGCTGCTGCACTAATTGCTAGCTCGATTATTTACGAGGTCCATGGGCTCGTCGTAATGCGAGAATCGGGTTTAGCGCATATATACAACGATCAACATATCGCCGCCTCCGTCATGGCCGAATAACGACGCGAACATTGGCTCGGCCACACTTTGTCCGGAGCTTATTCGTTCGCCCCTGCGTAGTCATTCTTTTCTTTCTTTTTTTTTTTTACTCTCTCGCTCTATTTTTGTTCCTCTCTTACCGGTCATGATGGCTGACCTCTGCAAAGCATTATATTCCCTGGACGAACCACAATTATCTCCGTGTATTCGTATCCCCAGCGTGAATTTAGCCCAAAATGGAATCCCTCGATTATGATCGACCGACTCCTCATACCCCAAATGTTTTATGGCCCTTTACTCTGCCCCGGTGCTTTGTCTCTGTCCAGCAATAAAATCATTCTTCGATTTCTCGTTTTCCGGATCAGGTATACTCGCTCATAATCGAGTCATTATTATACATCATCGTTCTCGTTCATTCCATTTTTCTTCCCAGCCATTATTTCGGGCCTATGGTCGTATTAAAAGGTCGGAAGAAAATACCATCGGGTCTCTGCATCAGATCGATGAATGGACAGCCAAGAATCAGGTTTATTTTTTCTCCCAACAGTTTTTCGCCTTAGCAGTACCGCAATTGGACAATTTTTCACAAAATTCAACGATTTAGATCGAGACTGGTTACGCGAGATCGAAACGTGTCGACTGCAAAGAGCGCAGAGCGCCTGGAGGCTAATGGACCGAAGAATCTGCTTGCCAAGTCCGGCTCGATGTTTCTTCGCAAGATCAACCACTCCGGCTGTTGAAAGTGGCTCTCGCTTGGCGTATGCTCGAGCTCCGAAACGTATATCTATATATCCATACAAAATGGCAGAAACCCGGTGGCTTTACGGTTAATAGACTTTCCGTATCGTAATAACTGCGATGCATCGGATTTTTCTGTATAGACGCGTCTACACTTTGTAACACTTTGAATTCAACTATTTCTGCTAATTGATCGAATAAAATAAAAAGGATCGTATACACGATCGACTAGGAACCGTTAGAACCAAAGCACGAGACCAATAAAAACATTTCTAACGTTTGAAACGCGAGAAATCCAACTGGAAGCCACTAAAGTCCAGGATTCTTCATCATCATTGCGATCTCATGCTTTTTTATTCTTCTTTACTCCCGGTACAGTGACCAATGAGAATAAGGATCGAGGCCTCACAGCGAAGAATAAATTGCACGGTTTCAATACAATTTTCTTCGAATCCAACGAGGCCTCGTTCCCATTGCACTAAATTGTTTTAATATCGTTACAAATAGCCGCATCGCCAATGGTAATGGAATTCAATTGATTCATAACCGTATTTCGAGTTGAAACTATTTTTTTTTATCCCAAAAAATTCAGCTCGAGGCACGAGATGCCAAAAAAATATAAAAATAATGAAGAAATTTCGCTTGGAGCATGCAATATCGCGTGGATGCTCCTTTTTTCGGGGGTTTTCTCAGACTATCGGAGTATAAAAGAGCTGGAATAATCCCGAGGGTATATCGACCTCAAGATGCTTGAAAAAGGAGAGAAAAAAACGTGCATACATATAAATATAGCTCGGAGACTCCCGAGAGTTGGCAGAGACTCGCAGAATGCAGTACAGATATCCCGGAGGATTAAGGAATTAGTAATCTACATGCGGAGTTGCTCTGCTACTCTGTGCTCGCCTCTGCACCAGTGGAAGCGAGAAAGAGACCGAGAAATTTCTCGAGAAACCACCAGACCCGTACACGATATTCTCGTATACAGGAATCGTAACTTGGTCGATGTATTGCCCGTTAAATCGTTGCTCAACGTGCTCTCCAATCGGCCAATAACGCGTTACCCGGATCGACGTGCGTACGATCATAGTGTCGTATAAATACCTCCAGAGCGATATGACGTTCATGCCGATTACCCATATATGACGTGACAGAGTCTGAACCACCGTCGATTAATAAAAAATATGGGACTGATCCGTCTTTAGTGTTTTTACTTTCCATTTATGCCCTTTAAGTGGAAAAAAACGGCATTGGCAAAGGCTTTTAACAATTTGTTGGAGCATAATCATGAAAATTAATGGGAAAAATTTCTATGACGATTGAGGAGACTGGTGAACCGTTTTTCGTTCAATTTTATCAAATTAAATTGCTTTTAAATAATTTGACGTACTTGTCAATCTATAAACAACATTTCACTGCGGCTTGATCGAATCCACTCAATTAAATACGAATTGCAATGGCCCACGTTGAGCTTTAAAATCGAGAGCCAATGCCCCGAGGCCCACGATGTCTATAGACGTGTATATGTAGAAAAACATAAATTATGCAA
Source organism: Diadegma fenestrale (assembly GCA_037043255.1). NCBI lineage: Eukaryota > Metazoa > Arthropoda > Insecta > Hymenoptera > Ichneumonidae > Diadegma > Diadegma fenestrale. The sequence continues at coordinate 7,950,336 of CM073315.1, forward strand.
CGGTCGTCGCGTACGTCAGTGCAGCCAACAACTTGGCGAATATTCTCTTTCCCTCTCTTGCAGAGTCTTAGACTTTACAGCCAGGCATTAAATCCCTTGACGCTGAGGTCGTTTACGCGGAATATACGTTCGTAGAGTGTGTTATGACGCCCGGATTTTTCTCACGGTTCGATTGCAGCTTGTACTCCTTTTAAAAACTCAAATCGACGAAACGTCCCTCCAATAATAATAAGCATAGTCATGAACATAATAAAATCGATGAGCCAGAAAAAAAAAACAAAACAGCCAGCACGCATTCGATTGCTCATTCCGGACTCCATCGTCTCAAGTTGTCCATGTATTTTCGATCGTAAATGAGAGTCTTCACGTCGTTAAATTGATCTCGAAATTGCTTATAATTTGCGGGAAACTCTGCTCAGAAATGTTGTTCTAAATTTTTAACACTTCACACGAATAATTTCGATTGGAAAATCTTTTGAACGCGGTTTCTAAACCTTACGACGTCAGGCAATTCGAAATTCCGCGCCATCTCGTCGTGCTCCCGTTTTTTCATCGTTTTACAGCATTTTTGAGTAATATTTTTACTTCAAGCTAAATTGCTTCAGACTCGCGCGCGATCCTGCATTTGAAAAACTGAAAAAATGAGCCCAAGTTCAATCTTTTTCGTTAAATTTTGCCGGAGATATGAATTTTTCGAAATTGGGGACATTTTTGACCCCAAGTTACCAGAATTGATAAAAAAAAAACAAGATGGCCGTTCTAGGGCTAATGGAAAGCAACGGATCGAGTGGTTTCAGGCTTAGAAAAGGAGACTCAATTGATACAGTCACGAGGAATCCAGGCAACTGCTCTGATGGCGGAGAAAAGAGGAAGGCGTGACCGTAGAATCTCCCGTTCGACCAACGAGCTTTATATCCAAGTATTCCGGACAAATATGGCTGATTTTGTCCGCGGTCTCCCTGCTGTGGTCAAGTCTCCGGTATAAAAGACTAAGGTTCAAAATATCCGGGACTCGAGGCATCCTCGTGGTCGTATAAATGGAATGAATTGGCCATTGTTCCCCCGAGAGACACAGGAACTATGTGTACCGAACGATACGAGCCACTTTATTCATAAACACGCTCCTTACACACACTACCGAGATAATCCGTGACTATCTCAGTTTCTTGTTCCAAAGATCTTGCGTATATAAGCCTTGACTATCGTCGATTCGATCGACCAGGAAATCCATATACATGTACGATAATCGTGGATATACTTATCGTCCTCCGTTGCTAAAAACCTCCTAATGATTTCGAATTATCGTCAATCAATTCGTAATCTTGCACCAAGACAAAAAAACCTAATGCCATTAAATTTCATATTGGATTTCACTATTTTCGTTGTTTGCTGTTCTTCGGCAAATCTCGCTGATGATCTGATACGCAAATCCAGAAATTACGAAATATTCCAATGACGAAACTACTCGAAAAGGTTAAAATTAAAAAAATTAAAAAAAAAAAACAGGACAGTTCGGTTGTTTTTCAATTTCGAACGGGAAAAATTGCTCGAGCAAAGAAAATCAACAGTATTTTCTGGAATATTCACATACGCGAGAGGTACAGTCTGAATTTGAAACTTTCAAGAGCTATTTTTAAGTGTGCCACGATTCTGGGAGCTTGAGGAATTAGTCACTTTGAGTGTCTGTTATTTTTATAGATTTTTTTACGACTTGTTTTCAAGATAAGCCGATTGAAAAAGTTATGGTAACTCCCGCTTCGTGTGAATGACTCCTCGGAAACTAGGAGACGAGGGAAATATTTTTAGATGTAAATAAAAGTTTGGTGAGACGAAATTATTTTCTGCATTTTTCAAATTCCATCTTATTTTTGTTTAATAAAATTACTCGCAGATTTCCGAAACCTCGACGAGTGTCCGGAAAGAAATTGACGCGAGATTACTGAACGTGACGTCACCTGCTCAGCTGATTTTCATTCGAAATCTCGTGTACAAAGCGTGAGGGTGCATAAAATATGGAATTTATTAATTCGCGTCTTTTGGCTCGAGATTGAAATGATTAGTCAAAGTACAATAACGATTTTATCCGGCTTTATAGACATAATAATAATAATAATGTTAAATGAAGTTGATAGAAACATGAATCGCATGACGTAAATTCAAACGGGAATCAGATACTCGGACAAATCTCTGGCAATAACTGTTCCCCGTAAATGTATCGAGTGCAATGAAACATCGAAAATTATATGGAAACTTGAATCGACGCTGAATAGATCGTTGCTCTACATTTTTTTATGGCATGCCATACAGCCTCAAGGTGACGTCATCAATTTGTTACGACAGCGATACCCAGATAAGCGCTATTCCTCATTGGGATAATTAATTATACTCGGTCGGGGTGAAACGCGCGTTTTCAATTATCCAGATTGCTTATCGATCCGCGTATCGTCCATATAAATAGAACTTTGCATTAATTTAGTCGTTTTTTCTAACGCGAGACGAAAAATCAATGAAACTGTGTAATCCATTTTTGTCCCTCGCAGCTCAACTTCAAATCCACAGAAATTGTTGTTTGCTGTTTATTTACTTAATTTGTTTTATGTCATCGCAAAAAGTCAGGATTTGATGAAATTGTGGGGAAAAGTATCAAATAAGTTGTGACGTTTCTTTTGCAATTAATTTGCTCTGATGCAATTACAGTCAAGCCCAAAAATAAACTTTTTCGTTTGAATTCGTACAGAGGTTCATGAAACTTGGAAACTTAACGAACAATTTCTCACTCACCCCGTCGGTAGACGAGTATAGCGTCGCGTGTGTCACCAAGATATCGCACCGATTACCGTTTCCATACACGCTTTTTGTACTTAATTATTAACGCGATATACAGCTCGAACGAAAATAATTTTTTGTATTTAATGTTGACGATAATAAACGATTATTTGTTGGTATTATCATGGTCGTGACAGAGATATAGAGAGTCCCGAGTCGGTAAAATAGCCAGGAAACTTGAGCCCCAGAGACACGCGAGATATCAGAAGGAAGATTTCAAAATAATTTCGTAAATTTGAGAACTTTACTTCGGTCTAGAATAATATTATTTTTCATATTATACGATACCGTTCGCGAGTCAATTCAACCGCCTCACTGTTGAATCTACCAAATTTATCACGATTTTATCAAGCGTAAATTGCACTGTGTCGTCCACTGGCAAAACAATTTATTTAACGTTAAAAAATCGCTCGTTAAATGTGACCAAATAAATGTTCGCTTGTCCTTGCGAAATTTTGATCCAAATTACGTTTATGAAGCCCAACTCGGATTTTATTGACGCCGATTCAACACTCGCGATTCAATATTGCACATGTCATCAAATTTGACAATGCTAACTGAACATTTATGGCGATGAGCGAGTTTTGTGGATTTCATAACACGCAATAAATTTCGTTCGCGATCCCTCGAAAATAATCGTATATAAATGAAATTTTGCACGAATAATAAAAATAAATGTTTTTTTTTTTTCGTTTCACTGGATCTTTTCCGAGGCCTCGACTTTTGAGCAATTTTGCGTGCGAATGCAGAATCTTAGGTTATAAAACAGTTTACAGAACTGTCTAGTCACCCCGCAAAAAATAAGAATGAAAAAAAAAAAAAAATTAAAAAATCTGTAGGAATTCTAGCGCGAAGAGAAATCTGAGAAAAACAGTTGCGGCCGCAATCATCACAACAAGTCGTTCCGTTGTTGCTGGAATATCGCTTAACGGTCTATATAGCGTAGTAAAATCCATCGCGACGAGGATCATTGGTTGAGAAAAAGGAGAAAACTGCTGATTCACGAGAAGTTTAAGGGCAAAATAAAGAAGAAAAATGAAAAAAAAAAATATATATATAGCGACAAAAACGTAGTCGGTAGCTCATTGAGCTCGTTGAAACCGAAGCTAAATGTTGCTGCAGGCATATAATGTTTCGAATTCTTTCGGTAGCGCACGTTTGAGCCGGCAAGCATGAACGAGCGAGAGAAATTCTTTTTGTTTTTCGAATCGAGAAGTTAAAAATCGCCGAGCGACGATATATAGAGACGAAACGCGACTAAAAACTTGAGAAACGACCTGGTTTTTTTTCGTGTCCGACATAGAAGCGGGAAAAACGAAAAGACACGAGCAAAAACTCGAGTCATCGTTCTTCGCTGCCCATTTAAAAACGAGCCATTGCCATTTTGTTTTCCATTATGGCTTCGTCTCATTTCCCATAAGATTCTTCAACTATTGAAAAAATATCGAGACCCTTTGTCGCTTCTTCCCATGGTCACTAAATTTCCTGCATAAATTCTATCGATTCGAAAAAAATTTACAACTTTTAATAAGTATTTTTCACTCGATTGTTGTTTTTTTCACCGGGCAAGAAATTATTCGAGCGAAAATATGGTTTTCTATTTCGACGACGAGTTTCACTCCGATGCGAAGTTTCCTACAAGCTGACGATGAATAGCAAATGGCGAAGAAGAGGAATAATAACAATAGTAAGAAAAGTGGAGGTATAAATGATGGTAAAACGCCCTCAACATACGTACGACGTTCTCTAATGGAATGTACCGTCAGATCGTTGATTCTCGTTGTCGCTTGCGTGTTCGTATGGTGCGCGGAGGAATATATATGTATATATAGTAAAATAAAAGAAAGAGAAGAGTCTCGGAAGAGCTCACGAAGAGCACGAATTCAAAATGGCCACCGGGAGTCTGTGGGCATGGGTCGATTATCGACTCTCCGACCTACCGGCTCTTGGTTCGCCTCCTCTCGGCTGCGCTTCCTTCTCCTTTTACTCCGGCACACATATATGTATATATAAAACGCGATATACATGACATTTGAAGCTGGATTAACCGGTGGACGACGAACTCGTACGAAAGATCGTCGCGTGTACTTGAAAACTAATCTTAGACAGGGACACCCGTAGATCCACAGACACAGACACGCACACGAGCACAAATAAACGCGGAAGTGAAAAATTTGCACTGAGCTTGCGTGACTCCCGTTCACCATCGAATTGAAATCGCGCGGTATCGGTAAAATGAAAGAATTCACACAGCGATTTATAAACATATTCGCAAAAGTGTCCGCGAAGATAAGAAACGTTTTTTTTCAATAATTAGCCAATAATTAATCAGATGACTAATTGGGATAAAGTAGAAAAAACTTTCAAAAGCTTTTCTAGCCATAAACAAAATTCTTTCGTTTCGCATCGATTTTCGATCACGAACCAAATAACACGTGGCCCCTGCACCATTATCCCATAAACCAGTTCTCTGACGCACAGACACTCGCGGCAACTTGGACACGCAACTTATCGACATTGAGATGACAGTTTATAATCGAGATACACCGCAATAAAGAGGCCACTGAGATTACGAATTAATTGCACGATTATTCGATGTTGTTTGGTTGATCGAGCAGAGCTGTTTCGTAGACAAGTTTCGAGACGTGAATGACAGTGGGCCAGAGACAGTCGGATAGGGGGCAGCGTCAAAGAGTCCAACGAGAAAGAGAGTTGTGAGTATATACAAATATATATGTATGTATTTGTACCCGTAGAAGACTCGAGAGACGGGAGACGAATAGCAAGATCAGAGTTCAAAAGCTGCGGATGTAAGACAGCGAGGAACCGAGTGAAAAAAAATAAGAGAAAAGGAGAGAGATTCGTCGTAGAGAAATAGTACGTAGTATTTCAGCAGGAAAGAGTGAGAGGGTGGACCGACCGGGGCGAGAAACATTAGAGTCAAGGTCTCGCCCGCTCCAGCTAAGGGCTGATTACCCCTTTACGATGAGCCACAAGGTCTCGTAGTTATATCCTTTACGGTGGTTTCCCACTCTTCCTCATTCTCTCGTTGCTTCTCACTCGCCCACGTGCTTTCCCACCTTAGGATCATCTCTCTCGCAGGAGCAATGTCTCTCCGGCTCGCCTTTGGAGCTGTATACAAAAAGCGTCGTAAAAAACTTCCGGCAATACCGTCGGTTTTCCTCTCCCATTCTTTCCCAGGTACGACGAAGAAAAAAAATCCAAAGCCTGCGAGGAAAAAAGGAGCTCGTATAATTCTAAATGCCTATTTCTCTTCAGGCTTTTTTTAACCCTTCAAAAAACGCGTATACGAGGGTTTAAGGGTGCTGGAGGTCTCATCCTCACGACGGGACTCTCCAATCGCGTTTGCTGGAAGCTCGAGTCAGTCGCAGAAACTTATACGACGCCGAGAGCTGCTCTCTGCCTCGGAAAGAAGGGTTGATTATCGCTCTTCGTGGACATTAAACCAAGGCCGCGACCTTGACCACCGAAGCCGTAAAAAAAGTTTGACTGGTACAGCGACCTGGACTTCTGAGAGGAAACATCGTAAAACCAACAGAGAACAACCCTTTTCCGCTCGATCTTCCTCTGCGGAGATGCTTTTTCTTCACGCACGCATCCGCAATTGGGGCTGAACGACCTTGAATGCGGTCGAGTGTCACAGGTCTATGAGGTTTTCATGGCTCATTGTTCCAAAGTCGAGAACTCTTCCACGACTTCCGTATTACTAGGTCTTCTCAAATTCTATATATAAATACACGTACGCGCGCGTATCCGTTTTTACGTGATCGTAACACTCGACTGTAAAAAGTTATCCAAGTTCGATCGTTAAAAAGTCTCTGGCTAGGTCTCTGGCCATGTCGGAAATGCATGTTAAGTTTATATTTGCTTGCTACTATATAAACTGGCGACTATAAAATCAGGTAACTTAATATTATTTTAATTGGCCGTTAGTTTTGTATTGAACGAGGCATTAACGGGATAACTTTATCTGAAAAATAAGTGGAAAATCTTGAAATCGTATTTTTCGTTTTTAGCCAAGAAAGTCATTGAATCGGGAGGAAGATAAGACACGCACTTCTTTAGTACGGCTTTAACGAAGCGTGCAAATGAATATTATACCGCGTGGTAGAGAAAATATGCACGTGAGTACGATGGGGAAGAATCGCGGGGTTCATATCTCGCAACTTGTCTGCACACAAGCCACGAGAGCGAGAAAAAACGAGGGACGGAAAAAAGCAAGCCATTATAGAGTCGGATAAATTTTGCTCCGACTCCAATTTAATTCCGGAACATAGGAGCGAGAGGAAGAACGCGAGAGAGTGAAAAAAGCCCGATAATATTATAACAAATAAATTCATGATATTATTTTACCAGCAACCGCCCACGGAGTCAACGAGCGAGCAACTTTTTTCCCTCTCCCGTTTTGCGGAATGTGCTCGACGATATTTTTGTTTTTTTTTTTTTAGAATTCCTTTTTTTTTCCTCCAAAAGGATTCTTCGCGTCACTAGGCCTAGGAAAATTCTGCTGTCACCCTCGAGAGCGAGAGAGAAGTCTCAAGACAGCGCATTGACTCTCGGCAGTAAGGGTTGCCTCAAGGCCGAGAGGACATGAAAAAAAATCCACGATAGCGCACGAGAAGGGTTGCTGCCGCGTTAACGATCTCTCGAAGGTCATACCCGACGATATTTTTTTCTTTACTCCTCCACAAATACGTTACCTGGCATCTGACGGCTCGAAAAAAAGAGTTTATCCTTTTTTTCTTCCTTTTTTTTTCACCGCCTTCGCGTTGCACTTGCGACGAGAGTCTCGAGGTCATACTAATTCCGGCTTTTCTTACCTGGACCAGCGAGGCTATATTCGATCGGTAATATACAGCTGGGGAAAAGCGACTTTAAAATTCACGGCCGAAACCATCGCGAGAAGGGTTGCCCGCGGGCTTTTTTACTGTTACTGCTTTCTCGACAAGGTCATACGCCTTTTTTTCGACTCCCTTACATTCTTCACCTGACGAACTGCCACAATGTAGCGAGTCGACGGGAAAAAAATTCACGCCTGCTCACAGTATTACTGAACGTGTGCGGAAGTGTACGCGGCCGTGACAAGAAACTTGTCCGCAGCATTTGCAATTTCTTGTAATTTGACAATTTCTCATAGTGAGAAAATCAGTGAAAATTCAGTTTCAACTTTGTATTTTTATTTTTCCGTTGTTTGCACTTGGTAAAATGTTCCGGACGATATTCGAATCGGAATTGTTTTGTAAACTGTTGATGTGGACACACGAAAATGTCAAAAGTGTCAAAATTTATCGAGTTTCGTTTTTTTTTCCTCTTTACGTGAATTTGCTCCGGAATCGAGAGATTTGACGTTTAGTTGCGGGCTTAAAGAGTGCGGAGAATGTGTATAAGTTTGTCGTCGCGGTAGCGTCGGGATGGAAACTTATGGAGCAAGAGGAACGAGTATCGAGCGTAGTTGGAAATTTGAACGTGGTTCGTCACGTGTGAAATTTTGGGGGCAAACGAAATCGGGTGATGGTGAAGTAGGCTGAGGTTGGTTGCGTCCAGGAAGACGCGCGAGTTTTCGCGAGAGAAAGAGGCGAGAGAGCTCCTGCGACCGTTTCGCGAGATGATTTATGCGTATTTGATGGTTTGTGTGTGCAGTCGCCGGTTTTATGGGAGCGTTTTAAACGGGAGATAAACGTAAAGAGGCCTTTTATGGCGCCATCAAATAAACAACTTGACTCCTCCTTCTGCTGCTTCGCGCTCTACTGTTGCTCATGCCGCGCGCTTCTTCTTCATCTTTCCTCTTCTTCTTTCTCTCTCACTATACTTCGGATTTCGCGTGTGCTTCACAGAACGCGCGCGTCTTCCACATACACGCCAAGAGTGCAGAGATCGTGGCAGAAATTGCCGCGGCGTGCTGCGCCGACTTTCGAGAGCCGACAGAACGTGATTTACTTCTCATCTTGCCAAGAGCGACACAGTGCCAATTTGCTTAGCCCGACCCTGCTTGCGCCACTCTCCTCTTTGTATCTCCTTCTGTCTATTTTTTTTTTTTTTGCAACCAACGACTATACATTAACAGCGTGTGCGTCAGGGATTCTCGTCTCTTCCTCCTTTCGGTCATCTCCCAGCAATCACACTGCAGTACAACGACCGTTCGATCCTCGTGGAAATCATTCCGTCGCAAAAAAAAAGATTCTCGAGATTCCTCGAGCATTGACTCCTTAATCAATTTTCATCCAGTCCCGCTCATCCCAAGCCTTGATTAACTCGAATTAAATTTTAATCAACTCCGACTTGGCTCTCTAAGCGCTCGATTCGCTTTTTTGTCTGCTCTCCGTTCAATTTATTCGCCCTGCTGGGAGATGCAAGGATTTCTGGCTAAATTACAGACCAATCCGCTGCATCAAATTGCCAGCTTTTTGAGCTTACGGACCCTGATGACGTTGAGAGTCTCTTTTATCCGGATTTTTGCACGATCAGTCGTGGAGCAGGTAGAGAAAATTTTCATTTCGGAATTAGTTCTTTGACATCATCGCTTACCAAATCTGTAATTTTCTGGCTTTAAACTCAATTTATTTTTTCTATTGTCGAATTACGAACATTTTCCGTTGCCCTACGTTCAATTTCCTTCAAATTCATCACGTCGTGTGAAAAAATTCAAAACATCAATCGCTCGATGATTCTGCATAAAATTGCAAGCGCAAATATCGAAAAAGAATTCAAGAAATTCTAGTTCAACTTCAAACTGCCCTGTAGTGTATGAAATTTCAACATGCTCTCGCGTTTTCGTGAATTTCCATTTGTTTTGAGCGAAAAATAAAGTACATAGGAAAATATATTACTGTGTACGCAGAGTAAGACGAATCGGGAGTTTTCAACTCACAGTTTTTTTTTGGCCTCGCGATGAAAACGTTGTTTAAATTCGGGCGTGAGTGTTGGTTGGATGCTGGAGTTTATCACTGAGTTTCGACGGGGCGGCCATGGCGTTGAAAATTCCGGCGTCGCGACGCACCGACGGCAAAACCACCACGGCAAGAGCACTCCAGCGCGCGACCCCGAAGTATCGACCAACCGGCACTATGCTCAGCGCCGTCGACTAAACCGTCGCGCGTGAGGGAGATGGCGAGATGGGGAATAACCGATGGGAACTTGGATCAAGACTCTATACATATATATGCATATATGGCGGGATAAAAACGAACGAGAAGGACGCTGAGCAAAAGGGATGAGCGAGATAGCGTTCGCACACAAAGCTGATGCTGCGATCTATATATTTTTCGATGGCCGTTCCCTCGAGCCAGAAAAGAACCAACACAAGGGTGCGAGAAAGAGAGGGAACCACTCCAAGGGGTGGTTCACGCACCACGCCCAACCTCAGCCATCGTGCAAGTCCCGGATCGAGCTCACTTCGTTCTGCCCTTCTGCACCCTCCTCCCCGACCGAATCCCCCTTCAAAAAATCATGCAGTCTCCGCACTCTTTTCCCCTTCGATTCTTTGCATGCCTCGTGTGCATATCGATTCCAACATTCGAGCGTAACATTATCATGGATTACTCGTATGCATCCCTTCGCAAAATGCATCCGATGCAGCTTCTTCTTTCCCGTCGCCGTGTAATCAACCCTCAACGAACTTTAACCTCGACGTTGGGAATCCGCTGCGTTGCTTTTTTACTTCGAGTCCTATTCGTCGCTTCGTTTCACATTTATTTTCAACAACTTTCGAATTTGAGCCACTCGTGCAACAAACATTTATAATTTTTTATAAAATTTCTCTCGTTGCATCAATTTGTAAAAGAAAATTAAAGTTCCAAGCATCTTGATCAACCGAGAAAAATAGTTTTGCTTGCAGTTCAGTAAAATTCGTAATTTTGAGTAAAAAAAATATTGTACCCTGCTGAGAAAAATAGTTTTTAATTTAAATAAGGTTTCCCAAAGGTCCTTGGGTCTGTATCAATAAAGAGAATCATTGTCTGCGAGGATATCGTCTGAAAATCTCGAGAATGAAGATTGGGGGAGAGCAAGAGCGAAGGATTCTCTGTCGTTGACAACGATTTTGTCTCCTGACCTTACGCAAGCAGATTTCCAACATTCTGTGTGTTTGCTCACTGGTTTTATCCAAGTACGTAGACTCGTTTCACTCGAGTATATTAACCACGAGGGATTTCGTATAACGACGAACATAAATATGTAAATAATGGTAGAGAGTCGAATTTTTGTAGTTTTATTTTTCCGAGAGGTTGTACAAGAGAATTAATGTAAAAAATGTTAGAAAAATTCGTTGGCAAAGACAAAGTAGCAAAGTGTCGATCGCGCTATCGCGTTGTAAGCCCGAAACCGCGCGGCCTGCTTTCAACATATAACTGTCCGTCTGATGGTTCGGTCCAATTGAATGAAATTTAGGACCTCGACAATATCTTTTCTCTGGCTTTCTTGCGAGGCTTGGCCGTAACGGCGATAACCCAAGAATCGAGTAACCTTGACACGTTTGTTCGCCCGCGTTTCATTGCTTCAATCTTTTTCTGTTTCTCTCTGCTCCGGCTCGCTCCATTTTTCAGTGGTCGTATAAAACGGAGACCCGCATGAAAACTGTTGTTTTTATTGGCCGAGAAGCCTACGGTCACCACATCCAAATCTTTTTCTCTCTCTCTTGCTCGCTTGATCCCGAGCGCGTAATCATCGATGCATCTTGCTCCTGAAACGCGGAACCAGAGTGCGAGCAGGCTTCACGAGCTACGATCTCGTTTGATGGACTGTAAACAAGAAATCACACTGTTCACGCTCCCATATAAATGCGACGCCCTTCTTTCCGATTCATTCCAACAAACTTTATCCTCCGCCCACAATCCACAGCATCCGGTACTTTTGTCTTCTGTAACCACGTGCTCGGCTCCTGTCACTCGTCGCTCATGCGTCCACTGCACCGAAACTCAGACACATACATTTGAGTTCTCGAGGTGACCAGTTCACCTTATACACTGCTGTAAACGACCGTGACTGATGACAGGCTCGTGGGAAGCGAAGGACAAGTTGTTCGCCATTCCTTCACGTCCACTAGACTGTGAATTGAATATGCCAGCCCAATTAAACTCCAAACTTTACGATCATTCATCGCGATCCCTTTCCCAACGTTCATTAATGAATTTCTTTACCTCCGCCCAGCGGAGAACCAACTTTTCCAAGTAGTTCAAAGATTTTCATCAATAAAATTCTTCAAATCGTTAAATTATTGTTCCCAGATAATAATTTTAAGAAATGAACTCGAAATTAATGAACTCGTTCCGTTGAAGATGGTTTGACAGTTTTTAATGATCATTTATCAACGGATTTTCGTTTTTATCCCCATGTTAATCGTTAATATTGTCTCAAGTATTCTCTCGCAACTTTCCGTCACGACATTCGCCTGCGTCCTTCTTTCCGCTCGACATAGCAGGAAGGGCAGCAGGCCAACGACACACCAAATCTTCCAGCTCTTTTTTATTCTGCCCAACACATACATACATGAGACAGACAGGATTATGGATGTGTGTATTTCAGTATATAAACATACGGAGACTGTTTCTCGCTTCTCGTCCTTATCCATGTGACAGTGTCGCTTTACGACACAAGGCCGTGCATTATACGGCAATCGCGAGTAATCATCCCTCTCGACCGGTATCGTAAATCCACAGGGGTTCCCAACCTTATCAAACCACGTTCAATTTTTTTTCTTTTTTTTCTTAGCGAACGAGTCAGACAGTCGGTCAACTCATGTTGTAATAATCCAAATGAAAAATCCGCCGTACGCAGAGGAATTTCAAGTTTTTTCATTTTCTCGATGACACGGAAACTTTGAATTTTTTCTTCACGTCATTTTTCTTGATTTTCCGCGTTTTTTTTCTAGTTTAATCTCGAGACGGAGTCGAATTGAAAATAAAAATCGATTCTGTTCTTGGTTTTTTGATTATTTGGACATTTTATCTGAAATTTTTTTGTTTTATGCTGCAATAAACGCAGGCGAAATAAGTTTGTGCATTTTGCGTCTGGCGTATGACCTGGAATAACCCGAGAGGTCACAAAACTCAGATAATCGTGGAATATTCACAGAAAAGTAGAGTTTGACACGCGCGGGAAGAGACACATACCGAGATCTCGTGTGATATTTACGATCCAGAGAAGAGTCTCGGTAAAATAGTGAGACTTTAATATAGCAGTGTCCAAACAACATGCAACTGCGACGATTACCCAAGCGGTCATGCTAGTTTTTGCATTAATGTAAAAGTGACATCGCTTACCGAAGATTTACAATCAATTTACAACTCTCTCCACAATTTTTCACTTCATGTCCGTTTTTTTTCCAAAAATAATTTCTCGCCACTTTATTGAGTAACGGTAAACGAAATTTTTCGTTACGCGACACGAAACTTTCCTCCGGCATCAAATCGCAACTCCATAATAATTTCGATGCTGAATTAAAGAAAAAAAAAGATTTTTTTTTCTCATCAACACAAACACATTGTTGCAGTTTTTTTCTTCATAAAAATCAAGGTGCTGGCGAGTGACTTTGAGAGGTCGAAGAGAAAGGGTAATCGCTCAGCGTTTATGACTGCAGTCAAGTGGACGAGTGCATGGGAAATGCGCTTTTTGCATGCATTCTAGTATCATAATATCACGTGTATAAATATATTAAATAGAAGAAATGTAAAAAGTTCAGGACACCGCATAAGTCGGCCAGAGAACTCGTTGTCCGCGAGCGTGGCTAATAAGACGACGATAATCATCACATTATGTAAAAGTACGAAAATTATAAGTGCACCGTGAATAGATTCACCTTAATGTACTGTAACAAGTTAAAACAACCGATAAAAAATCCATTCGCAGCAGCAAACTCAATAAAAATAATTCTACATGCATTCCATAATGGTTCATAGTGAAAAATAGTAATTAATTGAAAGTGAACCCTGGAAAATGTCAGTTGAATGTTCAATGAACGTAATCGAAAAAAAAATCACGAAAAAAAGTAAAAAACAGAAATTCTCCTTGGTTCTCCTGTACAAAATCGTCATTGCACACACGAGTGTCGTTGGCAGTATTTTCAGAAGCAAGGAAAGTATTTCCTCCCTGTGCGGCAAACAGCCGGTGTGAGTTGGCGACTGTCGACTTCAGCGAATCGTACAGATCAGGTCCCGAATGTGCAGAAGGATATGTCGACTAACTAGGAAAGAGTCGGCTTGCGGGATTGGTACTCTTCAAATCGAGGAATAATGCGAACGAGGCCCTTTTGTTTGATAGAATTATATATATATAAAAAATACGTATATACATCAAGCATTTTGCTCGAGCGTTCATTCTCTTTTTCGCTTCTCTTTCATCAGGTTCGCCGCATGAGCGTGCATGAAAGCGTTGCATTCACCTCGCGTCAGTCCGTAGTTTTCGCAATGGCGCGAGTCCGCATTCAATTCGAAAAGGAATTGGTGAATGCAGGATGTGACTGTTTGAGGAGGGCGAGTGTGGAAATCTGTGAACGTTCTCTTGTGAGCCTCTTCTATACATATTTATATGTATTCCTATGTATACATACGAATGTGAGAAGCCTTTGTACATAATATTCATGCATATATATGAATAAGTACATACAAATATGTACTACACGTGTATGTAATGGCTCTTTACATACAGATGCATAAAAGCATTCATATATGCATTTATATGTATGCATGAGTGGATTCGTGCATTCATGGTGTTCGGCGAATGTTCTCGGGGCGGCCATACTGACTGTACGACAGTCAGGTTGGTGGTCTCCGTTCATTTTCCACGTACAGCACTATCTCTACCGCAGCTCCATTCGACCGTGCCGTATGCTAAAAAAAATTTATGCAACTATGAAATATGCACGTAGTGCGTGTCCTCCGCTGCTTTTGTCCCTTTACTTTTTCTCCAATGTATATTCTATTTCGGTTTTTTCATATATTCGTCCATGTGGACACATGCTCGGTAGCCTGGTCATACCAACGTCCTTTTGCAGCAATACCATTCGATATATGTTGCCAACAACCGCAGCACAATCCTCGTGCATTCCACCCTAGACCCTGGTCTACCAAACGACAAAACTATACACAGCAACTGACCCTCGTAGACGGAGATAGACAGACTTTGGGAAAATCAACTCTGACCACTGCCTCCGTGCCAATGGCCCTTCAAGGCCAACCACCAACACCAACCCTTCCATATGAACAACTTCTGGTTTCTATTCCAGCGACCATTTTCTCGTCTCTCTCTCTTTCTGTATTTCTCTCCCTTGATCTTTCTACACGACCCTACAAAGTTACCTGGAAAACTCACCATTTTACTAAGGACACGTGAGTTGTGCAGAAAAAAAAAACAGTTTTTACAACAAATTCTGTTGCAACGCGCCTCACGACTTGTGAGTTTTCCAACAGCTTTTTCATGAGGCTGAATTCGTTCGGGCGAGGGTAAAAGTTACGGGTGTACTGCATTGTTGATCGGGTCACAAATTCCCTGAACTTCTGCAGTGCAACGAAAGATGTCACGAGTTACGTTCAGCCAAGGTCAGGGCTTCGAAGGTTCAAGGGACTTTTCACACCGATGATTTCCGCGTACAACGAGCAGCCCACTCCGCATTTCAACACGAAAACTTTTAAGCTGGAGGAGCTGGTCGGAAAAATTCTTAATTAATCTTACGATTCTCGAAGGTTATCGGAGATTTGATCTGTGATAAAAAATGATTTATTTTTACGAATATTTTCAGGTTTTACGACCTCCGCTTAGAAAAAAAAAAACTGTCGAAAAAATGGTGAATCTGAGACGATTCCGAGCAACTTGAACAAACAATCATGTTTATTTTATTCAGTTTTTATGAATAAATTATTCTAGTGCGGCAGTAAAAATTTTGTCAGATAAATCAACTCGATTGTAATCAATACTGTAACAAATCCAATGCCGCTTTCTCACTAGTTTTTTTCATCCTCGAAATACCTCTGCTCTGGTGTGAATTCAGGGAACTATGTACCACCGAAGGTATACGTTCACCCCGCAACATTTCAGGGTGCAGTTTCGTCCCCGAGGACCGAAGAGACGAGGGAGGCTTTTGCCAAACTCCCTCGGTGGTCGGTCGGTGTTGCAGGAGGGTTCTCTTAGCGCTAGAGAACCAACGTGACTGACACGTTCTCTCTGCTTGTCCCACCCTTCGTGGGATGGAGCCACTGTTCCGCAAACAGGGTTGACAAAACGACGAATCTGGATTTTCCTTTCTAGACACTGAATATTGTTCGATATTTAAATTGCTGGAATTTGCTTGAACCAGTTTGCTCGAAAAAAATTTCGACGATGGAAATATTTCCGATGGTTTTCGTAAAAAAAAAAATTGTGATATAAAAATTCTCAACTCTCCATCGTGCATCGATGTAATCAAGATTCACCGATTCAACCGATGCAAATAATCGTTTAGACACATTTTCATAAATATATGAATTAATGAATAGAAACGGGAAAGTGAGAAGTAAAGTACAGTCTACATAGCCGTACAGCGGTTTATTGATTTCCGCGAGAAAGCTCAGCTTCGCGCGAGCCTCCTCCCTCGGGCGGAGTTCTCTGCCACCCACTTGCTGCTGCCAGCACACACCAGCCAAGTCTCAGCGATGAAATCAGCGAAAAGCGTGTTCCAGAGCTCAGTTTTTTTCACTGTTATCACAAAAACTAAACGGAATTTTGTTCACCAGCAAATAAATAAGTGGCTGTTGTTGAAAAATTATTTTCATTGCAGCCCGAATACTTGAAGATTGTAGCAATTACGACAACATTTTTATCTCCACTCATCGTTCCGAGTCACAAAGTTTCCTATCGCCGTAAAAGTCAGCAGATTGAATATAATTGCATAAATTTCATAAACAATTTTTCATTCGTTATTTCTAATTACTTCTCAAGGGGAAATTTCTCCCAAACAAAAATGGGCACTCGTAAAAGTCTCTGGGATTGAAGATAAACAGATTAATTCGACGATTAGAGAAAATAATTGACAAAGAAAAAATAAAACGTTAAAATTTATTGAGATCGAGAAAAAATTATGATTTGATACAAAAATCTAGTTTTGCTCATTGATAAGTTCGATGCGGAGGAATCTACGATATAGTTATTGCCCTTAATGTTTAGTGAGTGATCTCTCGAGCAGAAAAGAGAAGCTTGAACCGGCTAATAATTTTTAGGCCGCTGTATTGATGTGTCGATGATTCAACACTCTCGTGGAGAATCACGAACAAAGTGTGTCTCAAGGAACAGGAAAAGATTTCGGGTCGCGATGTCAGATAGGAAGGTGTTGTTTAAAAGTCAACGAGGAGGGTGTTTTCACGTGTACACACGCGTTCCCGGGCTGTGTGAGAGAAAGAGTGAGAGCGAGAGGGGGAGAAAGAGAGGAAATCAGCGATAGGCGAGAACCCAAGAGCGGGGCATTTTATGTTTTGATGGGGCAATAAACCGACATAAAGCAGCAATAAAACGCATCGAGTCACAAGTCCGCTCAGCTGATGCTGGTTAAGTGGCCGGAGGAGCTGGCGATGGTTCGTTCGTTTCTCCATCACTGTCACTAAATTCCTTTTGCCATTTCTCTCTCTCTCTCTCTCCCTCACAGTGTTTTTTCAACTTTTTTGCATAAACATTTATATGCACCTAACAAATATGACGTCATTAATCATTCCGGAGAATCTGCGCGTGCTATTTTATTGTTATCTCTTGAAAGCACGTGCTCAAGCGCCATCTTGAAAAAATTGAGGAAACGCGCTGGAAATATCAGAGCAGAGCGTTCGAGTCTTTCGCCACGAGATTCCTCGTACAACTTCCGGAATTCTTCGGTCTCATAATATATTTAAAGATCAAGCTGAACTTTGAAACTTCTTGCGAGTCTCGAGATCGTAACTTTTCTCTTGTAATTAAGGATGTGTGAATATTCATCGTAATTCCATGAGTTTAATGACATTCGGTGGGGATAATTCACTAATTTCTGATGCTTCGTTCTACCTAATTATTCACCTGTTTATTGCGATACTACGATATGATATACGGACCTTTAAGGAGTTACCGAATTGATGCACGTTTTGTAAGTTCCTCGGGAACATGACGATCCGTCATTTCGTTTTATGCTACACTGAAAATTTAATTTTGTCAAAAAACGTCGATATTTTGTAGAACACGGTAAACTAAATATTTTTGGATCAAAATTTTCATAATTTTAACAATATTTTTCATTTCCAACGGAACTGTCAACAAAATTTACGATTCGAATGACAATTTTTAGAATTTTTCTCGCTGCAATGACAACATTTTTGTGATTTTCAAAAAAAAAACTTTTAGTCGAACGTATCCAACAAAATATCGATTTTTTCCAAGGAAATTTTCTTTCCAGTGAAACTTTGACACCAATGTTTCGATCCTTTCGTTCGAAACTTCAAAGACAGACTGTCGAGAAAAAAATCAGATTTGCGAAGCAGTGCTCGGACCACGAGATACCCCAGTCCTTATCTTTGCCATGTCGCCGGGTACCAAGTCAAGGAAAAGACGTAGTGAAAAGCCCAACGAATACGAGGGGAATTTCAAGATCATTTCGCAGTAGTCGTCGAACTATTGTCAACTCTCTCGCACTCTTTCGTTCATCCTTACGATAGTTACGCTTAACGGTTTTATCGCGGATAGGAAATCTTCGGGGTGTTCGACCACGAAGAGAGACCACCGCTCTCCTCCGAATGATCTTACTTACTCCTCGGATCTCCCATGAACCTTTTTACGAGCGAATCCGATGGGCGACTCTGGTTAATCAAGGCCACACAAAGGGAATGTCGAACCAGAAGTCTCGGAAGGATCAAGAATTGTCCAGAAAATCTTTTCACTCCCATTTGCGATTAAAAATATTGAAAATTGAAAAAAAAATTATAAAAAATGAATGACGTTGCATTTTGATGATTTACGGTTCTCAATCAATTTTCTTTCATGATATTCCACATGGACTGTGTATAAATGTTGGTAACGTACCATCTAAGGATCAAAATCGCATGCGCGTGGGACTTCAGGTATCCCAGCAGATTTCTTTACCTGGAAATCTGCGTTGCGCAGTCGGTAAATCGGTGAATCAACACCGGCACACGGCTCGAGTGACTGCGATGGAAGGAGAAGAGATTTCCCCTCCGCATCGAACGCAATAAAATGACTTGTATTCATAAAACCGCGAGCATGTGCTACATAATCGAAGAAAAGCTCCTAAAAAAAGGAGTCAATAAACTCTCGACTCGTTTCGATCGACCTCGACCCATTTAAAATGTATCAATTCGCGTTCATTCAATACATTGTGCTATACACAAAATATCGTCTGTTTATTTATAGTTGCGCGGTTTCTGTAGAAATGTGTATATAATTTTGACTTCTTAGTTTCTTCATTTCACTTCCTCACATGCAAGCGCGTTTGCAAAGGGGCTCCCGCCCGGACACGAAGCAGATCGGTGACTTTGATTCATTGCCTCGTCTCGGAGCACTTTCGAGTGCCCCAAAGAATCTTTCAGTATGTGCCGTATTCGCTCGCACTATCCGCTGTGCCGAGAATCGTGCAACAGATGCGTGTAAAAAGCTCGTAAAATTTTGAATACCCAAAGGCCTCACGCCACTCAATTCCCAACATACGATTCTTTGCTTCCTCGTCATCGAACTCGGACTTGTATTATTATTATCCTGAGCGTACTCGAATCTTTTGAAATATTTTCTATAATTACGATTTTTATTCAAAATTATTGCAATTAGTGTGTTTGGAAGGATTTTTTTTTCGCAATCGACTTGAAAGAGAGTTGAAAATGCATTTTGAACGAAAATCCACTCGTTTTGGCCATAAACTTTTTCTTTAACGCTTGATGGTCGTAATCAGGAGAAATAAACGCGACAGGTGAACGATAATAATGATATCACGGGATATATAGCTACTTGGTAGATTTTCTCAAATGTCATAAAATTCCTCGTTTGCTGATCAGAGACAGGAGCGAAGCCTTTTGGTATCGGAATAGAGAGAGAGCAGAAGCGTTGGTACGAGTCAAACAGAGATGAGATAACGTGAGAAAAGGATAAACGAAGAGGAAAGGTTGCCGATATCGTCAAGAAGATGGCGCACTCGGTGTCTCTTTTAGGAACTTTGTTCAGGGCGTCTCCCCGAGTCCTGCTCTCCCTCTCGTTCTTTCACTCCATTTATCTTGCTCTCGGTTGCTCTCCCGGTGAGCTCGGAGTCAACCTGGAGCACGAAGGATCCTGCCTCTCTCGAAACTCGAACCAGTGCCCGTTTCTCTTGTTCGTTGCCTGCTCGCTGTAGCCCCCTCCTCCGCGCGAGCTTGCCACCTCTTCGTCATCAGCTCGAAAGTCTAGAAATGTTTGAAGAAAAAAGGAAGAGGGTCCGTGATCCTCGAAATTCCAAAAAAGACAGTCTCGGCCCGGACACTTGTTATCCAGAACTCGAATCTCTAGACACGGCACTTTCGATCCAATCGAGTCTTCTTCTCTCCAGCTTTTTCTTTCTCTTTCTCTCTTTTGTTCTCTTCTTTCCCCGTCCGATCAACCCACAGCCCCCAAGAGCATTCTGGTCCAGCAACAAATCACGTACTTCGTGTAGTCACACGCGTCCGCTGACTCGTTTCAAAAGCCATCCAAACGACACTAAAACGAAATTTTATTGCCACGAAAAATCAGCTGAAATTGATATATTGTTCTGGAACAAAGCCCCCAATACAAAATCCTCACTCTACGCACAAACGCAACAGTTTGCTCAAACAAAAGTGATTTTCCGGAAAACCAAAATGCATTTCTTCAGCCTTTGCAAATGTGTGTTGCTTTTACAGAAAATTCTCGCTAAAATTAGCTCCAAGACTTTTTTCGATCTATTGGGACGTCGAGTCTCATTTCCCATTGAAATAAAAAGAATTTTCGTTAGTTTTTCTTGGATACTCACTTTTTTAGTCACAAACCCCGTCTCGTTGGGTCTGGAAGTTGAACTTAAGATAATGAAAAAGAGTGGGGGCTTCGGAGAGTCGATGCGCCTGCGGTAGGTTTCAGGGAGATCTACGTGTCAAGAATTCGCAGTGGGATGATGTGAATGATCCATCTATCACGTAACTGACAGCCTGCACGTATGAGGGGCTGGCTCGTGTGATTCTCGCTAGCGTATTCGTCTCTTTGCTGGCTTTCTTTCGAATGAAATGTATAGCAAACATGTACGGCCATAAGAGCCATAGCGGCAAGAACTCCTTGGGGCATTGCACCCTCCGCACGGTAAGATTTCTCGTTGCAGATCTGAGGGAATATCGTTCTTTTTGGCCCACACTTTCGGTCTCTATCTCTTTTCCTATCGCGCCTGGCTCTTCACGGTGTTTGATGGCGTTTCTTACAAGGACGAGCCTCACACGAGAGAAAATGTACACAAAAGTCTGCGTTTCCAAAGGAAAGGGACGCAGTAGCGAATCTTCAACGTGTCGATAAAAGTCAGTTACGCCCTTTTCCCTGTCGCGAGTCGGTACCAAAGGAGTTTTTCCCTTCGTCGTTGAGTTTTCGTCCTTTTTTCTTGGCCAAACTTCCAGATGGCTCGTATTTTGCTGCGATGTTCGGTTTACGAAAGTTCTCGTGCGGTGCCGCATCGCCGAGGCCAGATAACGAGTGCGAGAGAAAACGCAAGATGCCCCAAAGGGCATGAAGACTCAGGGCGTGACGGGGGGAGTCCAAGATTCGCGATAAATCGTCGAACGTGAAAGGAAGAGGGGAATGAAAAAAAAGAGAGCAAACTAAGAACACAAGCGCCATCTTTTTCTTCGCGCTTGGATTTTTGGTGCGCTCGCTTTCTCGGATTATATTCCAAGAGAATTATTCACCTAATCGGGTCTGCAAAGAGCCTATCCGGAACATCCCTTATTTATGCGGAACACGTATATAAATGTGCGGGTATGTGAGTAAATAGTGCTGCCGAGCGCTAGTCGTTTTATTGTTGGTGGGCCGTGCTTGCTATTCAACTTGTTGGCGAACTGCACCCTCGGAAGGAAAACGTACAACCCCTTTGGAGAATCTCCCTTCGGGTCGTTCGCATATTTCGCAATATATTCGAATGTAGATCATCCCCCACGCGTTGTTGAATCCGGCACAAAGGACCGAGGGAGATTTTTTTTCCACCATTATTTCCTGTTATATCGGACGTAATTTTTTCAGGGGGTGAGGGGGGCTTGGCAGCAAAAGCAAGGATGACGTTTTCGGTAGGAGCAAATTTATCATCTTTTTTTCCTGTTTAAAAAAAGAAAAAAAAACAAGGCCGAAAAGTGGCCAAGAAATGCGGGGGTAGAAACTATTCGTCTTCGTGTATTATGCATGCCTAGGAAAAGGGTGGGAGTTCTCCGGAGACTTTGAGACATTTTTCTCGATACTACCTGAAAGCCACGCCTGGAACTTTGGTTTTTTTTTTTATTCTGGACATCTTCGGCTTGTTTAGTTGTCAGTTCTCGCCGACTCTGGGTCTTTAGGCCTCTGTTTCCCCCCACGCAGGTAATCGCCTGTGGCGAGGATTTTTTTCTTTTTTTTTTACGAGCTTACCTTAAAAATTAGATTTGTCTCATTGATTTACGTGGTAAATCCCACGATGCGAAGAAACCTCGGCGAGCGATGTATAATAAATTTGATAAGTGTTATTAAATATCGCGAGAAATAATCGAGATTTCTTCGTCTCTTCTGTTTCAGAGCGAGTGGAGCATCAAAACCGTGAGTAACATGGACTAATGTATTTTTAATTTAATCCGTGACCGATCTCTCGGAGAATAATTTCAAGCGATAATGATTAATTTTGTCAGCGGGCGAAAACATCGAGTCTCAAATAATAATGAAGAAAAGTTGAGCGGGGCCTTTCGTTATTATTTGAAAATTTATTTTACCCCCGAGACAGGACTCTTGAACCCCATGTGCGCGTAGTGAGACTCTTTTTCTCTCACTCTCTTTCTGTTCTTCACTGTGATTCAGTAAGAATAATTTATCTATAGTCGTTGAGAAAATTTTCGAACAATTTGCCCGGTGAATTGTTGGAAAGAAGACTGGCGAAAGTGGGTATTAAAAATGGGGCTGGCCACATCAGAAGGGGGAATATCCCGAGAATGGAAGAGATCGAGACTGTTCTCTCTCGACAAGGGAGGTTTTTACCCGCCTCCGTTTCTACCCCTCCTCCTTCTTTTTCTCTGTACCTCACACTCCTACGATCCACAACGAAGGTCCCTTTCGCTCTGCCCTTTCCACCACCGCGAGACGTTGCGCTGCCTCCAACTCACTTTCTTTCTCTCCGTATATTTCTCCTTCTTTCCCTCTCTCCCTTTTTTTCTTATCCTCAAATAAGTGGGAGTGAGTGCTTGATGCTCTGTCGGTCTCGACGAGCGGGAAAGACGTTTCGATATATTCCAACGCAGGGACGAGTTTCGCGTTTGCCAACATCTCGAGAGTTCTCTCTCCCATCGAGAAAATACTCCTATCGCGAAAAAAAGCCAAGAAAAAAAATATCTATGGTCCACTATCTGTCTGCAGCAGAATCCCAAAGAATTACGGAGCCCGCGAGGATCTCAGAAAATGGTTTTTTCTTCGCGAACGAAAAAAAAAACGTCTTCATCGAATTCAGTAAAAGGAAATAATTCCTGCAAGCAGTTGCCAATGGAGAGAAAGTTCATTTCGCGAATTCGATGACGTGTATTCGACAGAGTTAAATTCGAGTTTTACAAAAACGATGAAATATCCCGAGGCATTTATTATTTTTTATGCACTCAATTGCGTTTGTCTAAGAAAAATCTGAAGAAAAAAAGATTGCTCGAGAATTCCAAGCGCGATATGATATCAGAGAAGAAAAAGAGTCGTTGGAGATGAGTGTCGAAATAGTGGGAAGTGAAGAAAGCGCACGGAATTCGAAGAGAAAAGTTTAAGTCGCGGCATAGGTCCATTTCTGGTTGAAAAGACGGTGGAGGTTGAGCGAGAGGGGAGAAGAACGAGGAGGCGAGGAGATATCGAAGCATTGAGTTGCGCTCGTAGAGACTGGCAGATGCGGACAGGAAGCTGGGAGTACGAGGGAGACGGAGAGAGCCCGGGATTCGTGAAAGCTTCGAGTTCGCTGTTGGTGCTACCGCGCTGTAGATTCGGCTGAAGAGAAAAAGAAGAAGAAGAGGCAAAAAGAAGAAAAAAAATTGAGAGAGAATGAGAGAAGCGCAGGAACGATGAACGACGGAGGAATTCTGGTAGGGTTAAAAGCGATGAGGATCGAGAGAAAGAGAAAAAAAACGTAGAGGAGCGAGTTGGGAAGGATTCGAAAAGATAAGGCGAAAGCAGGGAGCCATAGGAGAGTCGATCTTCTCATGGAATGAGTACACACAATAACGCGCTGTGTAGGATATTTCACGAGTGTGCGTCGTCCGTGACAGAAAGGCAGATGAAAAAGACGCTGAGAGAGAGAGAGAGAGAGAGAGAAACAGCGCGCTGAGGTGTGTAGTAGATCTGTACAGAAGGATGAGAGAAAAATAAGCGCGAGAAATTTCGAAGGCGTATGAGTCTGAGGCCAGAGCCACCGAAACTGCATGAGGAAAAGAGGGCTAATAAAATAAAAGGATCCTTCGCATGGGTCCACGACACATATATAAAAGACTGACTCGGGGTTGGCACAAGACTATCTCGTAGTTATGAACTGACTCTACTGTACAAAATAAAATACGATTACCGCGGCTATTAGACTTTTCGCTGCATCGTGAACTTGGAGCAAGACCGAGAGCAAGAGAGATGCGAAAAGCTCTTGTGCGGTATGCGAACTGGCAGAGGGACAGGCCGGCCGAACGACTCTGCGCCCGAGGACGTCACAAACTGAAAATTAAATTTTGTCAAAAAAACCTCGTGATTTTGTTGAACAGGCAAATATTTTTGGACAATTTCAAAATGTTGACAATATTTTTGATTTCCAACGGAGCTGTCAGCTAAATTTACCATTGGAATGACAAAAATTTGCTTTTCGAAGAGACTTTCTAGAGTATTTCTTGCTGCAATGACCGTTTTTTGTGATTTTTCAAAAAAACGTTTGGTCGATTTTATTTTTGGTGCAGGCGCGATGTATCATAACGAACATAATTTTCTTTATAAGAGATGGGACGAATGGGTGGGAGGGAGATTGAACGCAAACATGGTTAGGAGAGAACGGATGAAGCAACTAAAACGTAACAGCGATATGGAAGAAGCGCGAGCTGGATCTGTAAACGAAGGGAGAAGCAAGAGAGAGTCTTGTCCGGAGTGATCCTTCCAAGTGGATTTAACCACATAGTTGTGAGAGGCTTTGGACTGCTCGCGTGCTGTTCATGAGGAACGACCTACAACACTAATGCAGAGCACGGGGAGAGTCGTGTTTTCGGTAGAGAAAATGTACGCGTAACTATAGTGGCGGTACGCAATAGTGAGGAGAGAGTATAAGTCTGTAGAATCGTCATGAGAGGGTTCGTATAGCAGCGTATATTTTGTGTATGGCGTGCGAGCGTGGAGGAGAGGAGAAAGATAGAAGCAGGCGAAAAATAAGAGAGAAGGGAGCAGAGAATCGGTGGAGCAGAGAGTTCGAAGCGAAGAGAGTCGTAGGTACAACGAGGAGTGAGGCTCGAAGCCAGTTGTGGCAGAGAAGCGCTGGGTATACACCACCTCGGTCAGGATCGCCAGCGACGGCAGCAGTAGAAACAGCCGTGGTGGCGGCGGAGCGTGTCTGGAAAGAAAAAAGAACGGGAGAGAGAGTCTGCGGCGACTGCGGCGTGTGTGACTGCGAAAGAGGCAACTTGGGGTCTCGCTCACTCGCGCATTTCTACCATCGGAGTCTGTCTCCGTTGGATGTCCCAAAGAGCCAGGAAGCGAGAGGGAAGATGCAAGAATCTTGAGAGTCTGGCGAAGCAGTGAGCAAGACTGAGAGAGAGCGAAGTGAACTCGCGCGAATGAGACGAAGCAGCGGAGAGTGAGCGAGTGGCAAAAACGAGGGAGCAAGCAAGACGCAATACGGATCGACTAAGAGTGAGCAAACACGAAGGAGAGCGAGAAAGAGAAAGAGAGAACGTGGCAGCACCACGGAGACCCATTCATCTTGGCGCGCCTAGCCTCGCCGGGATTGGCCAGCGGTTCGTAAGGCCGAGAGCCCATTGGCGCGCTCTGTTTACCAGCTGTGCCAGTAGTTGACGAAGAGGGGGGATTGCCCGACGAGAGACAAGCGGCGCCATTATTGTAAGGGGTTACATTTAGCTGGCCGTGGTGTGTAGTACGCGGCGTTCGGGATAGGGGGCTATAGTACCTTCATGCATGGCCCATAAAGGATTCGTCGACTATCCGAGAAGTACGCAAGAAACGGCTTCTAACACCTGACAGGCCCTGACGCGCGCGCCCCGTGTGCTCTCAAACACCGTGCATTTTCCTTCTCTCGTGGCTTTTACTCTTTTCCCACCGTGTTTTCATCTCCGAACAAGAGGACGACAACGTCAACTTGACACACCAGCGTAAAACCGTCCATCATTATATTTATTACTCACGTTGTAAACACTACCTGAATATTTTTTTCCGCGTCTTATCGTTCGGCTATCGTCGTCGTCATAATCCTTAAAATAAGTCAGTGCGTGTGTGACAAACAGCTGCTCCAGCTGACTTGACATTTTCAAGTTCTTCAAGACCACGCGCGCCCTGTCAATTCAACTTGATCGGCGTGCAACGGAACCTCGTTTTTTCCTTATTTTTTCTTCTCTTCTGTCGCTTCCGCTACTTATTCTCTGCTTCTTGCTCGTTGGTCAAGAGGATTGACGTGAAATAACACTGTGACACGACTATGGGAACACGTCAAGGGACACAGTGTTTAAATGTTTGAATAATTATATCGTAACATTTGCGGAATGCAAATAAATTCTTGAAGCTCGATACCGCTATGCCAAAGCTGTCATTCTACAGTGTTATGTGTCAATTGAGTTCAGTGAAATAACGAAGAAGATAAAGGAGAGAATTGAAACAAATACAAAGCGTGCTTGGAGGAACAGAGAGAGAGAGAGAGAGAGAGAGAGCGAGAGAGAGGGAGAGAGAGCAAGAGAGAAGGAAACAAGAAGCGAGGGTAAAGGCACCAATAAAGAGAGCCAAAAGCAACATAGACCCGGTTGTCGTTGGAGAGGGAGTCATCCTCGCGGTCGCAACGTGGACCAGGGTACCGGCGAGGAGGGGGTCACCTCACCTCGGTTCTCTCTTCTGTGGCTTCCGAAGCGGTGCGTCGAGCGCACGCTGGAAAACTACGCGAGTACCGGGTGCAATTGGCACCTGGAACACGAGAAACCCCGTGGTTCCGTTGAGCGGGTGTGCGCTACGTGTTTACCAAGGAATCCAGAAAAAACCGGAAGGTGCTGTTTTTGTTTGGTTATCAACTGGATTTAAAAGTATTTTGTGATACAGAATAATCAAGACGCTGTGCTGTGGCCGCGTAATAGTGAACATTATCAATTAAGATCGAATAAGTCGTTTTATAAGAGAGAAAATAGGCTCATTGATCAAGAGAACGCAGGCGGGCGCAAGGATGGCGAGGTTTGAAGGACTCTTCGATTATCAGTGTATCTGGTGTTAATGAGATCCTCCGCGTATTCACCCTTTCCCCTTTCCCTTTATTCCCCGGTCCGCGCGCGACGTACAACGAAAGATCGCGCTCGTGCCGTCCAGCAATGAGTTCGAAATTCATAATCGATAGTATGCTACCGAAGTATCATCAGCAATTTCATCATCAACAATTGTTCGCAAGTGCAGCTAATTCTAGTTCAGTTCAGGGGTGTTCGGGTGGTCCGGGCTCAGCATCGAGTCTCGAATCAAGTCTATCGGCGGCAGCTGTCGCGGCTGCAGCCGCGAATTACGCGCAGCACAGTTCACCAAGTCCGACGGGCTCGAGTCCCCAACACTCGGGTAGTTCCGCGTCCACGTCACCCGCTGCTAGAACAGCATCTAGTATGTATCCCTACGTTTCCGCTGCGGCGGCTCATCATCATCATCAACAGCAGCAGGCTGTTGCCGCTGCTGCTTTTGGTGCGACCTCGTCAATGGTACCTGGCTTTGGCTCATCAGCGGCATCGAGTGCTGCCCTCGCGGCTGCCGCTGCGGTTGATGCTGCTACCGGCGACAAATCCTGTCGTTACACCGCGAGTCTTACCGGCAACGTCGCGCCTAGTTCTACCGATCCAATGGTCAACTACACCCTTAGTCATCATCATCAAAACGGTGCTACCCCCGGAGGCCTGGTCTCATCGGCATCAGCATCTTCTGCGGTATCAGCAGCCTCGGCTTCTATGGCTGCCGCGGCTCAATTCTACCATCAAGCCGCAGCAGCTTCGGGTGTCGTCGATCCCTTAACCTCATGCCAGCAACCAGCGAACCCTGGACAACCTGGTATACCGGACATACCGAGATACCCCTGGATGTCCATCACCGGTGAGTCCAACATGTCACGATTAACCAACCTTTATCAACTTCCAAACCAAAAATATCATTCCCCGGCACGATTGGCGCATGATTCACATCTTTTGACTCTTCCCCAAGATTCTCTAATTGTTTGTAAATATTCCCGTCTGCATGACTCCACGACCGATGTTTCGTACATGGCTCATTTATTTACAGTCCACAAGATCAACAGATAAAAGTCTGAAATTCGTTTCTTATTGTGTCTTATGGCTACTCATTCATTTCGCTATTCCCATGAATGTAACGCGAGCTTGTGAAGCTTATTAAGGAGGATTAAAGTCTCGTTCTATGGCTCGACCCCGTAGTTTATCGCGATGGCGTCTTGTTACTCAAATTTTCGTTTCAAAAACAACAATAACACGGAAACGATCGCAATGATCGTAACTACAATAATAACGCTGATGATAACGACACAAACAATAACGATAATCTCAACGATAATAATAATAATAATAATGACAATAAAAACGATTATAGTGCTTCAATTGACTCGTTACGCTTTTCCCTAATGAGGCTTCCCAAATTAATTAACTTTTATATGATCGCATGAACCGATTTATCAGTCCAAAGCCTAAAATGGATTCCGTGCTTTTACGAAAATGTCTGCCGTCGCATCCCGAAGCGTGTTGCCGTCGCTTGGCGTTACTTACCAACGCGCCTTCACTCGAAACATAACAAACTGTCATGGGTCACGAATTTTCATATGGTATTCTCTAATGGTTGTAAGGACGCTCTCTCCGTTCCATATAATCGTGGTGAGCACAAGCGCCTTCATGTATCACGCCAATACATCACTCCGCAACGAGGTAAACTTTAATGGCAGATCGCAGATACCCACACACACACGCGGAACGTGTTCTTCAGGGTGTAACATTCCTATCCCCGGCTCGTGGTAGTCCCAGGGCTATTTATGGAACGTAGCTCTTCTTAGGAGCTGAGGGAGAAAAGCAAACGCATGCATACATGCAGCTCATGCTCGTGGCTCCGCGGCCGACGGAACGCTTCGCATCTTCGAGACGTTCCCCGGCCAGAAAAGAACGCGGACGTCATATTTCAGATTTACATCACACGCTCTAGCATTCCCGTGGAAATATATTCTTGTTTATTTCATTTTTAATTACCCATGATAAATGCTTTTTCCTTCGTCATATATTTAATGGCATCCTTTGTAGCGGCTGACATTGTAACGCTAAGAAATTATAAACGCCTCTTACCTGCAACGCAAAAAAAACATTTTCTCGCTCAAGCTTTTCACCTGGAAAACATGGCATGCGTTTCCCACTTTTCCCACGACTCCATCCCGCACATATGCTGTGCCCAACAGCCAATGCGAAGATAAAGTGAATAATTATTCTGCAGCAAAGTGGTCTAGCCTGCGCGCTATGTCCAGCGATTAAATATGCACATGACCCTTGCCGCAGTACTGATGGCAATAGCATATTAGCTCAATAGCTTTTACGTCTTTTAGGAGCGAATCAACTAGTTC
The DNA here is from genome assembly GCA_037043255.1 of Diadegma fenestrale. NCBI lineage: Eukaryota > Metazoa > Arthropoda > Insecta > Hymenoptera > Ichneumonidae > Diadegma > Diadegma fenestrale. The sequence goes on from CM073315.1 coordinate 7,980,157, forward strand.
GCTAGCACGCATTCCTCCAGCAACCGGAGCTATTAAGAAATCGATCGAGATTAAATTTTAACGGTAACTCGGATGGGTTAATCGCTCTACCGGTATTATGAATCAGTCCGTGGCGATGTAAATGCCTCCATTTGCAGTTAGACTCGAAGAAAAGAAAGCCTCCGCGGGATTTTGCTCGCTAAATCGCCCATACTTTGAGTATTTCTTCACATTAACCAAATAATCTTGTCAACTTTTATTTACGACCATTGGAGCTAAATTTTTTCGTTGTACATCGAGACAGCGACGCGACTTGATCTTTGCGAATGCAAATATAACGGAATCGCCACCTGCCGATTTTGTTTCGTTGATCGAATCTCGCCCCTCGTGTTCGGAGTTGATCAAAATTTGAGTCGATTACTGTCTCGCCATCGAATTAACGTTTTTCGTCCCAATTAACACTTCCGGTTACAAAAATCATTGTCGTCGCGATGGTTTATCTTCAAGCTTCGTGACACTGCGAAAGAAAATGCTAAATTTTGCGAAAAACCTCGATATTTGTTGAACACGTTGAACTTAATATTTTTGGATAATTTCAAAATTTTCGTTCTTTCGACAAATTTTTTCGATTTCTAACGAGACTGTCAGGAAAATTTTCGATTCGAATGACAAAATTTTTTATTATTTTCGTTATTTAAAAAAAAAAAAACGTTTTGTCGAGAGTATCCATTAAAATATAGATTTTTTTCAACAAAAATTTCTTTTCAGTGCACAAATCTTTGTGCTCCATGCTTACGTCCATATATTCTGCGTGATCGTATGTTTGTATGTATCAGTTTGCAAAACTTGTAGACTTTAGGCGCGCGGTTACAGAAATTGCCGCGAGCACAAAGCTCCCGCCCTCCTTGGTTTCGCCCCCCAGTGGGTTTCGCTATACAGTCTCGTTAGAACTCCTAATCTCTCGTCTGGGTTTCTAATTGCGTCTCCGTTTGTGATAGTTGGGCACGCGGACCGCCGAGAGCCGACGTCGGCGTCTGATCCTCGTTTCCGGCCGTTACCCTTTCCCCCAGAAGAGCATGCGTTTTCCGTTTTGTGAATAGGTATATGGGTGTCGCCATAGATATACATGGCTGAGTAAACACAATAACACACAGTAGCATGCACGCCCACCCCTAACCTTTGTACTCGGAGCTTTTTCCTCTTTCCCTCTTATTCTTCGCTTTTCTTTCGGTAGAAAATTGTACGCGTATAATAACTGAACTGGCAATGTTATTTTTCGACGTCCAATTACGTCGCGTTGTTTCGTGGCTTGAAATTGAAGGAATAATACAAATTCTCTCGTTTTCTCTTTCCAGACTGGATAAGCCCCTTCGACAGAGTCGTATGCGGTGAGTAAAAATTGATTTTTATCGTGCTTTATAATACGAAATCCCTTTATCGTCGTTGATGCTGAATATCGATGATTATCGCGTGCGCACACCCACGATCATTTATTTTTTAATTTCTACGTGTTTAATTAAAATATAAATCGTGGCAGCAGGTGATGAATTTCGAATCCAATATTGTGCAGTGCATTTCAAAATGGCCGTCTAAAGAGAATGAGAGGCAATGAGCGAACCGGCTGGAAACGAATGGATTGCCACAAAAAAAAACGACGAGAAAAGAGAGAGAGAAAGAGGAAGAAAATTCACTTTGGGCTCTCATTCGCAGCACATGTGGCCGCCACATTTTCGCTGCTCGAGAAAAAAGAGAGTGCTTGCCGCGAGAGAGTTCTTCTCGATTTAATCCTCTGTATAATATCACGAGCGGGAGGGAACCGACTCGCGGCCCACCCAGACATTCGCTTAGCTACGGGACTCCGATATAATTGGCGTTATTAATTTTATACCGTATATATATATATTCGTATATATCGTACTCACGTGTAATGAGCACGAATCGGCTGCTTCGCGCCCTCACGTTTTTTCCCTTTACTATTAAAAAGGTGATGCTTTTCCGATTTTTCCATTTTTTCATTACGATTTTTATTTACTCTCTTGAAAATAAGCCTCGCTCATGTTTAACCATCAAGAAAATTTTATTACCAGGTCCCCGGCACGTTATTAAGTAAAAAAAAAAAATATTCAGTTTATTCTCTTTTTTACTGTTCAGGCAAATTCTAAATGGCAACTCACTGAAGCTCGCGAAATCATTTTTCCTCAAGACGAGAAATTCGCATCGAATATGAATTTTCCTGACGACAAAAAAAAAACAAATGAACTAAATTACACTTGCCATTAATTGAAATTGACGACATTAATTTCGGGAATTTAGTAAAAAACGAATAAATTTAGTGTGGAATATGAATTTTTGTGAGAAAGATCTAAAAAAAAATAATTAAATTAACAAAATTACATAATCCTGATTTAAATTGACGATTTTGATTTTAGGCATTTAGTCAAACGGTAATACCTCGAACATTGAAACGCGATATATCTTATCAAGCTGACGGAAATATGTTGTACACGTATTTTGGAATGTTGGTGATTAATTTTTCGGGCATTTGCACGCAAAATGGTAAAAGGAGCCGGAGAAGAGTTTTTGGCATGGATTAATGTAGGAGGAACGTAAGAGCGCGACGTAACGTATACACAATGTAAGCTAATCCTTACGTTTGTGGAGCACGCGAAAGGCGCGTTTACGTGGTCGGTAGTACCTGTCGTCGACCTCGTAAAGTAAATACGTACATGTTGGTGTGTGTAACATGGACATGAAATTAAGCGAGAAATACTAAATACGATAGCATAAGCAAGCGAAAAAAAGGAGACACTCCATTCTGGTTGCCTATCTTTTAATGGTCGGCACTTGCTGGCACACAATGGCCACAATGAATGCCGATTAAACACAATTTAGATTTCGCAATGGGTCTTTTTTTTCTCTGTCTCACTTCATGACATTCGCGTTTTTTTACTCGCTCATTTTCTCTCGCGCTCTCTCTTGCACCCTTTTTTATTACGATACTCGTTTAATTCGCGCGAGGAGCAATAATTCTTATGGCTTTCGAGCCGTGAACACGTTCGTCGCGCGCGAGGTTGGCAGCGTCGCCTATAACTGCGTTTGTTTTAACTTCGAACTCTGTCCGGACAATGCATGCCAAGCCCACGTTCGCTACTTAATAATTCAACTTCTTTATAAGATCGAGGCAGTTTTATTCGATTCTTTACTCGTTGATCGGCGCCAACCAGTCGAATCACACTTCATCCAATCGCATGCAAGATCACGCACTTTTTTTCAAATGCATTTCACACTATTTTGTCGATGCTTTTCAGGCAAATTGACGTTAATTGCAATCTTATCTTTGTAGGTTTTTAATTAACGTCTTTAATTTCACGACTCAATTAAATTCAACATTTTCCATTCATTTAAATTGTAATAGAAATATCAGGAAAACGATTTTTTTTTCGCTCACCTCGGAAAATCTTTGGCGAGGGATTTTCCATGGGTGAACAAGGGAAATTGGCCTTAGTACACGCATTGGGTCTAGTTACGATCGACAAAGGTGTTGAGACGAGCGCTTCTGTCGAGTCGCCTCGTAAAATCATTACGTCCTTCAACCTCAAGCTTTACGCTCCTTTATTGGAGCGACCGCGCGCACACCTGATCCCTGTAAACGAATCTGAAGGGAGCTCTTGCGGCTGTTTTCAAGGATCCAGATAAATTTCATACTTGAGGATTTCAATTTGAAAATGTTCGGAATTTTTTGGCGATTCTATTTTTCTGTAAAACGAAAAATCTCGACGGATCAAATTTCAATTTATTTGAAATATTGGGCTTCAGGGATAAAGAAGCGAAATTAATGGTGACGCTATGAAAGACTAATGCGTATTAAAAATCTTTTTTAATCCGAAGAAGGAAGCGCCATCTTACGACCTATTTGCATAATGGCATTCACGAGCTTTTATCACGATGTATAAAAGTATATGTGGCCAGCAAAGTGTGTACAGAGTATGTTAAATGTGTATCTACATACAGGATAGCGGCTTCTTTCGCTTCGCGGTGTTCCCATTAACCTCCTCACAGGCCATTACAACACTCGTGCCCACAACACGTTCGTTTCCCTTATTTATTTTTTCACTCTTTCGCGCCAACGCCTGTCTTTTCTTCCTCGGATCCTCGCCGCGAGAGTGCTCGATGTATCTGCGAGGCTTTCAGCATCGTCATTTTTCTTCTTCGTAATCTTCTTTTGTTCATTTTTACCCGAAACCTGGCCCGATTGTTGCAGCGTCTCTTTGTCCACGTAATCACACCGCGCACAACAACGTCCTGCTGTTCCCATTCTTGCAATCCCTTCGTCGCGAAACAATGAAATTCATTAACGCCATAAAATTGCAATTAAACGATAAAATTTCGTGGGCCATTTTCGCAGGCTCTGGACGCAGAAATTAAAATCAGGACAGTCGATAATTCTTTATCAGGAATGAAGGAAATTGAGTGGGTAAAAAAAAAACAATTTGTTTAACAGGGAAATAACTTTCATCCGTTTCCGCCGACTATAAATCTTGTCGATACTCAATAACGTCGAACTCGTCCCATCGATCGTTTCGAGCTCCAGAAACATCGTCCAAATTCAAAGCGCATTTTACAGTTTGGCGTATCGAGGGGCTTGCAGGAATCGCGCGTACAACGTGTGGACACGTAGAAACTATAGATTATCCCTTCGTTCGCTGTACATGGCGTTCTTGACGGGGCAAGAGCAATTTTGCTGGACAGAGCACCGAAGAAAAAAAGACAGAGGGAAAGGCAGAGCGTCGAAATAAGGGGCGAGAGATCGAGAGGAAGTTACTCGTACGTTGAATGTGTACGTGAGAGGGCGGAAGAGGGTCCGAGTTGAGCAGCATTTGGCAACATGTCCGTTCGGATTTTGGCTTGTGCTGCATGTATATTTATATACATACGAAGATAATGCATAATTTATAATCAGTCTGATCCCGGCTGGTTTCAATGTCGTTGCTGCCAAGGCCCCTGACGGTGTTGTGTGTAAACAACAGCAGCCAAAAGAACGGCGCACAGTGAGCCAGGGTTCCTCCGCTCCTCTGAAAATGTTGGCGACCGCCTTGCCCTCATTAGCATTCGATGATGGCTGCCACGTTCTGCAACGTTCGGACATTATTCCTCGGTCCTTTCAACCTCCCTAGTCCACTCTCCTCTCTCATTTTTTGTTCTGCATAGTCCTTTCTCCCATTTTCAAACTTATGAGCCTTCTTTTTCGTCCATTTTTCGACTCCCCCTCATTGAGCCCTTATTCATAAGTACGCTCGTCCATAGAACGCGTTTCAAGGGTATAATAGTTTGTCCCGGCCCTTGAACCAACCTTCAAGTGCCCAACGAATAACTTTGCTTTCCACCCCATCCACCGTTTCTTTTCTCCCACAGCCACACTTGGAGAAAAGCCCCTTTTTCCTCTTTCGGCACTTTCGATCACCCAACCGATGCCGCAAACTCACCCGAAAACGTCTGGAACCAATCAACGAGATATCTCCTCACTTTCCCTTCCCCGTATTTTACTAAAGTACGCGCCGCAAGAGCCTCGGGATAAATTCCAACTGTCAGGCTATTCGGGATCCCATATTACGTCGAGAATTTCTCGAGAATTCCTGATTGGAGAAAATTGACGACAAACACTCAATGAATGACAGATTAAAGAAACTACTCGAGTGTTAATTATTGCGAACCATCGCTCCTCGATCAATACTTCTCATCAACCGCGTCACAAATTGATCTGAAGTGGAACCCTCCCGTTGTATTACTTTACGATCATTTTTACTATTTATGGTCACTATTCTGTAGAGGCAAAAATCGTCTCAATTGGTAAAATGGAATTCTCAACAAATTTTCAGTCAGTTTTTTTTTGGCGATTCAATATTTGATTCGGAAAAACTTTGCAAGTCATTTCGGAATTTATTTCAAACTCAGAAGATTCGATAAATCTTGAGTTTTTATCATAATGAATCGAATCCTCATTATTTGATCTTTTTCACGTTAAAGGCTTTGGAATGATTACAGAATATCGAGAGGTGGCAAAGACTTCGCTTACAGATTCAAAACAAAGTAGTTTGTTTTCCGAAGGTTTAGTAGGACAGTGTTTACTGCTGTTTTTGCTAAAAGTGTGCTAGTAGGTATACACGAATACCTAGATGGAGAAGGAAGTCCAAAGGTGGCCCCGGTCAGGTCAGAATCGTGTTGTCACAGAGATTATTGAAACTGCAGTTTTATGGGGCCTTAAAAGCAGTTTAATTGCCGTTATATAAGTGTTTATGTGCTGCCAGACTTGTGTGTGCCTTTGCCCGTGTGCCACCACCCTAAACGTTTATTTTATGGTCATACGACGCGACCGAACGACAGGCTAAGGTGGGGGCAGTGTGCGAGGCGTACATACCCCGTTGTCGCGTGCCAGAGTCGTCATATACGCCCGAAGATTCCGACGAGTTCACAAAACTACCTTATGCCTCCCCCCTCCCCCCTGCCTCCCGCTCAATCTCGCACTCTTACTCGTGTTCGATGGGTCGAAATCTTTTTCTGTCCCTCACCTTCATGCCGGACCACTGAATCTTTATTTGGACTTTAAGTCACGTGCGCGAACCTACAAAAAAATTTACTTGAGAATCACGATTGATGACGGTGAACTTAATATTTTTGGATAATTCCAAATTTTTCGTAATTTTGACAATATTCTTGTTTTCTAACGGAACTATCAGCGAAATTTACGATTGGAATGAAAAAAATTTACTTTTCGAAGACACTTTCCAGAATATTTCTTGCTGCAATGACAATATTTTTGTTATTTTAAAAAAGAAAGTTCAGTCGCACGTAGCCCACAAAATTTTCTTTTCAGTGTAATTGCGATAATCAAGCTTTGATCATTGTTTCATTAAATTCGGAGTGTTTACGATTTTCCGAAATGTTCCAAGGCAAAATACGGCAAATCTTCTCCAACGAAACGTACGAAACTGTTTTTTCGAGAATTAACGCAACTCGATGCTTCTCATCGTCGTTGACTTTCTCTAAAAAGTTTCCTTCCGATCTGTAGGGAAGAAAAAAACGTTTCATTTTCTCTCAGTCATCAACTCGAACTTTCTCTGCGCGTCGTACCCTTTGTCAGTTTTTTGTGTCAGAGGAAGAAAGGGTCGCAATAAAGTTTTACCTGATCCGAGAAAGGGCGCAGGGTGAAAAAAAGGAAGAGAAACTCGAGGAAAACTCAGAGTTTTTTTCTCTTTATTGCACGAAAAGTTTGTAAATCATAGTGTGACGCGTGGCAGAGTGAAAGTAAAGGCTTTTTTTTTTGGCCGAGACATATCTCAAGGGAGAGGATTGACTTTTTGGGACTTTAGTTAACCTCCGGGAAGTTGGGTGAATCCGGAATCCCAAAATATCGCAATGACGTCAAGCGATGAATGTTTTTTTCATAAAAAAGACACGTCACGATTCTCCATATTCAATCGAGAAAAAAAACGGCGACAATATCCGGAAAACTTTTATTTGTGTTTAAATGTCGTTGAAAAAATAGCTGATGCTTTGGATTTTTTGTTATATTTCTCCGTATTCGTAATGTCAGGAATTAATGATGTTGTATTGTTGAGGAAGAAAATGGCGGTACACAGTCATTTTACTGTTTCTTTCGCTCGATGGTTGGTGCATTTTTTGTTGGCTTTTTTAACGATCATCCTCAGTAGCTATTCGCCGTTGTATATTCTCGTGTAACTGGAAGTATGCAATTATTATATCGTGCAACTCGTGCGCACCGGCCGAGCAATTTAGTGTAATTATATCGCGGTCATTATCTGCCTGTGTTTCTCCTTCGTGCCTACTGCTCTGTATATACAAGTGTACCATAATGGTTGAACGAAACGATTTTCGCAGCAATGGGGGCATGGCTTTGCAACGTTCGCCATAGCAAATTTCTTGGGAGTCAGGTGAGAGGCTGGATGAACATTCCAGTCTCTGTTTTCGAGTTAACTCTAGAAAGACAGCAGCAGAAAAGAGGGAGAAAGAGATGAAAAAGTTTGGAGGGAACTGGATCGAGCAAAAAAAAGTGGCGAATTCTCGAGCATATATAAAGAGAGAGAGGAGCAAGTGAGTAATCGCGATGAAAAGTCTCTCGCGAATGAGTGAATGAGTGAGTGAGAAAAAGAGTCAAATCCGCGCACGGATAATTTTACAGACTTTAAGTATATAATACACGCATATAGATATATAAATGTATTTACGTTGAATGAGCGTGCGCCTGCGATTATGGTAATAGAACGGCTTATTTCAGGCCCCCACGAAATGGCTATCGACTACAAATGGCTGCCATTCGTGTGCCCCAGAGACTTGGGACTCTGCTTCTGTCTCGTTTTTCCTCCCACTTATTTATCTCCTTCTCTCGCTATGCAGCCTCTCGATCTCCCTCCGATACTTTGCCGCTACGCTCCTCTCGCAATTTACTCAATCAAAAACTTTTTCATTTCTTTTATAAATGAGCCAACACAGCAGTCATCGAGATAAAAAGAAATCTTTCCTCTGTCTTACCCTCTTGAAAAATACAGTGAGATCTTTCGCTTCCTACGAGCCCACCCTTTTTTGCATATACATTTATTTGTCTTTATAATGTCGTATGGCTTTGGCGATACTTGTTCGCGCTACCTCGTATAACGAGCTTCGTAACGACCTTAATTTATATTACATTTTTTGTAGACTCACCCATAACTACAAACTGTAGCGATTCAACAATTTATTCCACGCTTTTTCTCGATCGCTTCGATCTTTTTTCTTGCTCATTCTCTTTCTTTCGTCCTTGTTTCGAGCTTGCGACCATCGAGCACTTATAGTCTGTCATTCCTGTCAATGATCTTGATACTCACGATCGTGTGTTTTATGCATTAAACGAGAGACTTCAGAAATCTCGCAGAGTCACAAAACCAACAGTAATAATTCAAAATGTTCGCGCATAGAGGACTTTTGTAAAGACACACTTAATGTCCGGGATGAGCTCGCCCAAGCTCGTTCTCTTATCTCTTCGCGTCCCCTGTTCGATATTGACGACCTCTCGATAAGCAGAAATAAGACGGTTCATTCCCATATTTCTTGAATTCTCGAAAATCGTTATTCACAAATTTGTGCAGACGTTGGGAACTCATTAACGCTTGAATAATCGATTGATACTTTGTGAGGCTCTCCATAAATTTAGTCAAAAAATGTCGATGTCTTGTTGAAAACGGCGAACTGAATATTTTTTTGATAATTTCAAAATTTTCGTAATTTTGACAATATTTTTTATTTCTAACAGAACTGTCAGCAAAATTCACGACTGGAAAGACGAAAATTTACTTTTTAAAGAGACTTACCAGAAAATTTCTTGCTGCAATGATAACATTTTTGGGATTTTTTACAAAAAAACGTTTAGTCGAACGTATCCAACGAAATTTCGATCTTTTCCAACACAATTTTCCTCTCCGGTGTACACGAATTTTATTTTCACAGTGACAACATTTTGCAGCTGTCAAGATTTCATAAATCTTTTTGTTCTTCTGAATTGGACTCAGAAATGACACGAGGTTTCGCGTCAACATCAAGTTATGTTTTGATCGCGCCGTCACAACTCGCGAACCGTGTCTCGAATCGTAAATTAATTCACACGTTGTCTAGAATTTTATTATATGCCGAGCAATAGCACGGATTCGCACTCGTTAGTTGACGGTTTCATTCGCATTTTCAATGATTTGTTTGAAGTTTACGCATTTCCATTTTTATCTGTCAAAACAAAACACGGGCGCATAAGAAACGAGAATATTAAAAAGCCAAAGTTCTTGCAAATCTTGTCTGGTCGTTTTTGTGACATGACACGATGATCTTGGATTTCGCATCCTCTGAACGTGATTATTCGGTACTTTCCTCAAATTTTAAATAAAATATTTTACTCTAGGAAAAAAGCTCAAAAAATTTCGCCACGATATTTTCCAATTTTCCGAAATTTCTTTCGCACCAACGTATTTGGACCGAAGTCTCGATTTCCAGGACCCATTTGCAAGATCCACCGAATCTCGACTGGAGGAAAAACAAATAGAAAAGTGTGAAATGAGAAAAAAACGAGATCAAAGAACTCTGGACGACAATAAGGGCATTTACGTACGAGTCCGAGGATCCTGAATATGGTTCAGAAAGTTTGAGTGACTGACAAAAATAAAGGGAGATGAAAGATTGAGGTTGGTAAGGGAAAGAAAGGGATGAGAAGTATGACGTCAAATATAATAGCCTAGACGTCCAGACGTCTTCGTCGTTTCATCTTACTCGTGTGTTTGCCGCCCAAATAAACGCGATGGATAAAAGATAGAATAGCAGTGACGTAGGTCCTTTAAACTCCGGTCGAAATTTCTCCATCTTCCTGCCTGATCTGCCACCCTCGCTTCTCAGTATGGGAGTCTGTGTGTACATACATCCTGGATACAGAGATATCTGTATAGAAAAGATGGAGGACAGGCTGGGGTAGTAGAGAACGAGCCCCTTGCGGCTACTATCGTAACAAATGTGGCCGTTTGCATAACACGACGACGAGCAATTCGGGCAGGTTTGACGGTGCGCGATATAGACCTTTAGCTTTGGTAAGGCAGGGGTTGGGATGTAGAGTCAGAGGCGTGAGTGTCTTTATGCACAGAGACGCACACACAGGACGAGAATGGTCCGAACGTCAAAAGGGCGTGGAATGTTTGGTCGGACAAGCCCAAGATTCGCCCTATGAACTTGGAGTCATTTTGCAGGAAGCCTAGGCAAGCAGAAAAGGGGTTGCAGTGGGTGAGCTACGCTCTCTCTAAGAGAAGGTTACACGTACAAAGGACCAACATCCTGCGAGAGAGGAAACCCGAGCAGAGAGCTATAGGGCGGGGTTTGGTCAGGGTTTCATCTCTGCTCTGTTTTGTTCGTGAAGCTTCATGCACACTCGCCCATTGTGTGTGCTCTGCTTCCTTGTCCCAAGGGCACTCGTGTAATCTACGCTTCGAGATATAGCCAATACCGAATGGCACTCCCGCGCGCCATTCCATGACTTCTCTTCTCACTCTTTCTGCTTTCCATTTGCTTCCAACATGCACGGATCAGCAGAACATCAAAAAGTCACTTTTTCTCAAGTTACATCGCGTTACTTGAGCCCTTAAGTTTAACAAATAAAGTGGAATTCTGCGTGGGGCTGGAATCGTCCCTTCCGGGAGGCATCAATTTCATCTCGCTCCTTCGCGCATCCTCGAATTGTCCAGCACAATTTCAACTCTCGTGGTATTGATGACAAGTCCAGGGAATTTTTGATCCAGCCCCCAATTTCTCCCCCTCTCTCTTACTAATTTCTCCCGCTCTTGAGTGACTGCAGCGACCGCCACAATCGCTCGAAACTGCCAATAAAATAGCGGTGTTAACAACCCTAACCGCGTCCTATGTTATACTTGTGTATATAGCTACGCTCGTCATCTCCCCAATGAGACGCGTCGAGTAATGGACCTCGATGACGATATACCCCATGGGCTTGTTTCCTACCATGGCCACCGTACAGAGAAGGTGTGTGCTTTCGGCCTACAAGGGGATTTCAAACCCTACGAGACTCACGAGACATATCACGTGGTCTCCCTTATCGTGTAACGGGATCGTTACCAAAAGCGATTCTCTATGAACCTGCCAAGTCGTTTTTACATCGCTCTGTCAAGTTATTGTTTCTTTTTGCGATAGAAACGAATTTTCCGGATAGGCCTTGATCGCTGGTCGTTGCGAATTGAGTTGAGTGAATACAGAGTAAACAAAAAATGTATTACGTCAGTTTTATTTGAAAAGGAATCTCACGCAATCAATTAAATTGCCAAGGTCACAGAATATTAACAAAAATCTCGTTAATTTTTCAGCCTCCGGAATTTCATTCAATTCCATGACTACAAATAAATAATACGGCGCACAAACTCGTTTAAAATGATAACTTTCTTCATCTACATTTTCAAAGAATGGAAAAATAACTTCACACTCCGTTGAGAGAGTAAACTTGAAAGAAATCGTAGATTTATAATTATTGTTCCAAGCGAAATTGCCGGCGCAGTCACGACGCAATTCTGCGCTCGGGTAACGTTCAAAGGGATGTTTGAATAAAAAAAAGCGAGGAAAAAAAACTGTGAAAAAATATGTGCATCCCGAAAGCTTCCGCCAGCGAGAGAAAAGAGCAAAACGAGGATAAACGTAGGACGACGTGTGAGTACGTGTGTGCCTGCATGTGTGCGATGACTCGCTCGTCTTTTTCGCAGCGGGATATCGGCCGTGTAACGTCGGTGGTCCATGCATTCGTGCTTTTTTCTTCTCACACTCACACACACGAACATATTCATTTTTTTTGCGCTGACGTTCTTCCAAACTTTCTTTCTCTCTCTCTCTCGTGATATAGCTTATCACGACTTTATCCCACGATAAAAACTAAAGGCTCCATTTTCCAGCTTTTGTGAGCGTGCACCCGTGGTCGAGAGGGCCAACGTCGGGCCCCATGTATACCTGATAAACATAGAGACATATATATTTATATAACACATGGATATGTATACATAATCGACGTATGTACGAACGGACGGAAAGCGAGCTCCGCACCGATCTGTGCTGGCACCCCCGCAGCCTATCCGGGCTTTTCCGTCAGTCCTCGTTGTGCATACATTCTCCTGTAGCACACAAACATCCTCGCGAGAATACGTGAGAGCAAAAAAAACCTAAATCCCGAATACATTATCGTCGCTCGGTGTCGGTGCACGAACACACGCGAATTTCTCTCGCACACACATTTCTCTCCTCAGTCTGGGTGGCTTCGTTGTGCTTCGATGCTTGCTGGGATTAACACCACTCGGCGCTTCGCTCGTCCATGTGTCAGTGACCTTCGTGGAAACATGCAGATATCCCGTAATCCACCTGGATACATACACACGCGTCTGGATTTGGATGAATATTCACAGAACGCGGTTTTCGCGTGTGTGGTCTAGCCGCTCACACACATGCGCACGTAATAGTCCCAGGGAATCATCCCCCCGTTGGTGCGAGGGTGGAAGAACGGAAGGAAGGGCCAAACTCACGGCACAAGTCTCCTCGGCTCACGTATACGTTACCGTGAACCTAGATATATGTTTGCTCGGCTATACATCTGTGTATATATCGCCGACCCTATGGGCTCCAATGGAGGCGGGTTGAACCGGGGGTGGAATCGTTACCGGGGGCACCAAGCCTCGAATCGCATGCGCGGGAAATCCCTCTTTGTTCACCGCGTGCCTTCACGTATATATACCTGCGTTTGTGTTGCGATTCGGTGCTGCGCTCTGCACAGCATCCCACTCCGGATGCCCAACGAGTTCGGGCTCCCACAGGAGTGCTTCCATCCTACTGCTTTTATTATATGTTTGTCTCAACGGCAGACTCCCCTTTTTCTATTTATCTTTTTGCCTCTGTACATACGATCGCATTTTCTTTTCCTCTTTTCTCACTTTTTCATTCCCTCTCTCTTTCCCCCTCTCTCTCTCTCCCTCTCGCCGCGTGATATGTGCTGCGATTCGGAATGAAGCGTCTTCGAGGAAAGGAGAGACTTTTTCTCGTACAGGTGATTTTCGCTCACTGCCTATAGCTCCATAACGTCGTTTTTGCAATCCAGGCTACTCATTGAGGGAGAAAGGATGCGGCAGGATGTACGCAGGTTCAGGGCAAAACTCGAGGGTTTCTCTAGCGTTTATGGCACTCGGCTCTTGCGCAAACTATCATATCACCTTTCGATGAAAGCGCCTCGTAACGATCCACGTTTTTTTTTGCTTCGTCCTTTCCCAATAAATCTCCGATTTTTCTGCCACTTTCTTATCGTTTCTTTTTCGCTTTTCCTCTTTGTCTGGCCTCGCACGAATATAGCCCTCTCGACAAAGGTCCAAATCCAGCGCGGGTCTGTGCCTACCGAACCGGAAAATTTCACCGTGACTCCCGGACCCGTAACAAGCAAAAGTTCTTCGGCTTCCAAATTCCGAGACTATATTGTTCGGAGTTAGTAACGCTGCATTGAACCGCGAGTTTGTCTCCTCCCTATCTACTGCCAATTTTCTACGTGTACCTTTAATACGGACGAGCTACTTTACCCTTTCACGTGGAGATCAATAGTTGAGAATCGCTCTGCATCTCATCATTAATGGAATTCGAAATAAAATCATTTTTCTTATCTCTGCCAAAAGAATTTCGCGATAATAGCCAATAAGAGTTTCATCGACTTTTCATATAAAAATATTAATCCGAATCATTTCCCACGGCGTCTCCTTTTTTATCTTCATTTCTGTGATGGAAAAAAACAGTTTTTTTTATTTTTTCATTGAAATTCTGTTCGTTTCCTCGCTTTTATCAGTTCTGGCTCTTTTCTTCTCGCAAACGATTGATTTCCAATGTATTTTTGGATACAATCTAAGTTCACGTGATCGTGGAGTGCTTTGGTGAATTAAGGTCTCTGGAATCAGGGCACTTCAATAACAGGAACGTGCTTGTGTGATGCGAGTACGCCTTGAACTCAATAGAGCTATCAGACACAATGAGCTGCGACGAGAATGTACGGAATGAAGATCGCGTTCAATTGAAGAGTGGGTTGTATGTCTCCGTTAAACGTTATCACAAGTTAGCCGCGTCATGGGAGAAGAAAAAAACCCATGGCAATTATCTTCAGCCAGTCGGCCAGTTTACCGAAGAACAAAGGGAGACAAACACTATTTCGCTAATTTGTGACGCCCAACTTTCTTGACCAAATGACGAGAAGAAATGATTTGCAATTCCATTAGCCTCGATGACTCATTTTCTGTTAAAACACTCGACGATTAATCGCGATGAGACACCTGGCGACACGTTTACGAAGCAATAACGGTGTCGACAATTTGTAAACGTCTTCCGGGGAGTTGCTCGACCCCCCTCGGTGTTTAATCGGACGCAGAGTCCGGGAAGGCAAGTTCAGCCCAAACAAACCCAAGATCCTGGCGAGTAAAGTGAAGCTCCCTCCAAATCGCAATTTTGATTAAAAAAAAAACGTCAGTCATGAAATAAAAACATTTACAAATTGTCGATGCGGAAAAAAATGACTAAATTTTTTCTTTTTTAATTAGAAATTCAATTATTCTGCGATTTATGCGACATTTATTTTCCGAAATAGTTGTGGACAAAAATTATCCGTTGGATTTTGGCCGTGCCTTCGACTCGGAGAATTTAGGATAAAGGAAAGTGTAGAAGGGAGTGTCTGACTTCCATTTCTGATGCTGAATGGAAGTTCGGAGGGAGAGTCCGTCTCTAAGTCAGGGGGAAATCATCGTGAGGCTGGGAGAGGGGAATGCTAGGAACACGCAGCGTCGACTAATATCGTAAAGCCGCAACGTGCTCTGATTAAACATTATGTGGGTTCCATCGAGTCTTATATATCTGTAACAATATCTATATATATATAATACGAAGTAATATACGTTTTTCGTGGTTGCAGAGAAAATGGGGTGAGCAGCAAAAAAGAGGATTTTTATCGTTTAAAATAGCGCCATTTTCTCGATGAATATATTTTTCAAAGCCTAATCGCAAGAGATAACGCACTCCCGAAACTTATAAACTCTCATCTCTTGCATTTTACGATCACCAATTTACCAGCTCTTAGTGGTAATAAAAATGAGTCCAATACATTCTTGCGTCTCTCTCATTTATTTTTTTCCACATTTGCCTTCAAATTTGCAAAAAAAAAACAAAAGCCGCTGCTCGGCCCGGGCCAGGAGACAAAAAAACGTTGAAATGGACATTCCTGGAGCTTTAAATTCGCATGAACGTTGGTAGATGGTGGGCGCGGAATAACGTGACGCCGTAAATAAATGTGACACGTCATGGAGGTGGATTATCCACCTGATCTCTCACGACGATCGAGACCCATTATTTTCGTTCAGATTCGAGAACAGAAGTCTCAATTGCCATTTTCTCTCATGGTCTTGATAAAAAAAAAAGGAGGAAAAATATCGTGTGGAAAGAAACGTCTTTATTGGCAGAATTCCAATATCGTGTACGGCGAGAGGGCACGTCAGTGGAGTATCCTTAATTTCGGACGACCGGTAGTGCTTTTTATTGCCGAAGAAAAGACGAGGGAAGGGGAGAGTGGGGGAGCAAGTGGATGATGGAGCGAGGGTTTCGAGAAGCACAGGAGAAAAAAAAGGTGGCAAGGGTGCGGCAGCGCGAAAGAGAGATGGGTACGAGTGAAAAAGAGGAATACAGAACATGAAGCAGAGTGTGGCATTTGCATGTAACGACTGCCGTAGGGGCGATAGAAAATACGGCGGAGGGAGTTGGGGAGGAGAGTACGAAGAGGCCTGTAATTAGAGCCTCGGGGTTCCGCGAAATGGCTCGACGTCGTGCGCCATGCAGGGTGGAGAGTCCACGAGGGCGTCTCGGTAACAGAGCGGCCATTGCTACGAACGTCAGGGGGTTGCAACCCTCTTCAGTCCAAGCGTTTTCTCTCTCTCTCTCTCTCCGTCTCTTCCATCCTCGCTGTTTCGCAGACCAGAGTTCAAGCTCACTTTCTCGAGACAGCAGTCTTTCTACCTTTTAGCCTGTTTTCACAACCCTCTGAGTTTCCCACCCCCGGAGGGGCGAGCGCATGTTTCACTGAGACATTTGCCAGCACCAACGTCGTTCCAATATGTCATCCTTTGTTCTTGAATTAAAATTTAATTCAGACATATCGTGCCTTCGTATTTCTTGAGAGCTTTCCCCTTGCGCGAGACTCAACGAGGGGGATGACGCGGGCGCCAAGTTTTTCATGCAGCAAGGCGTGATTACATTCATTCCGAAGTATCGGAGGGAAAGAAAAAACATATATCCTCATTCTTTCCCTTCAAATTCCACGTTGTTGCAGTTTCGCGTAGCGCTTGCTCTGATACCGACTCGAAAGCTTTATTTTCAAAGTCACGCTCGCACGAATCCAATGACAATGAGATATGCGAGATTAACGATGAATCGTGTATTTTGCGTGTGTATGGGGCCCGTGATCGTGACGTATGCTTTTCAACAACGCGTATAAGTAGCCCACACACGCACACACACACGTTTCTCCGTATACGTACGCGATGCAAGGCCAAAGAAAAGATGTAAAGATCGGAGGGTCCCTGCTGTAAGCCCTAGGCTCACTTATACACACACTCGGATCACCTTTGTCGATCCTATTCTCGAAAATCCACGCATACACACATATATTTGCCTATCACACGAGAACGGTAATAAAAAAGTTTATGAACCGTTCCGGAACTGTACTACCCGATTGTTACGGTCGCCTCTGCCTCTCACTCCTTCCCTTGTCTTTCTACCTCTGCGATAAATTGCTTTTCTATTCAAAGTTACTGCTCACAATGGCTACCGGCACCAGCACACACTCTTTCTTATCCCAATCTATCGTTTTTTCTCCTCGTTTTTCGCTTTCTTTTCTGTGGTTTTTCTTTGCCAGACATCGCTTCTCCCTTTTCCTCCTTGGACTCAATGCTTGAATGCGATTCTCGTGTTCCATTACGTGTGACAGATTTTCAAGCATATGTTAACATGCATTTCTACGTTCGGATGCAATAAAGTTTTTCATAGCTCAACCGTCGAATCGGAAATCCGAATTAAATGCAAAACATGCATTACTTCATATAAAACAAGAATTTTTCATGCTCATCCTTTTCCAGTCTGTCCGAATCCCCAATTTCGCCCCAGCCCCATAAACACACGAAAATTGCAATTCAAAATAGGTCCAAATTTTTCGAGAAATTGAGAGTTTGTCGTTTTGCAGTTTAAAGGCAAATTAACGATTTCGTTTTTGTCGATTACACCCAAGAATCGCTAATAAGTGTCTCGGGCTGGAAATTCTTGACTTCGTGACTGTTTTTTTTTTTTTTTTACAATAATTTCTGGAAAGTTTTCCCTCGTTGCCTTCGTCAACTTATTAATTTCTCATTAAAGATCTACTAAATATTTACAATGAATTTGGCGGCTTAATTTTCCACTACAAATTCCTGACTCAACCAAAATGATTTTTCTTTTTCCGACCGCATACACAAACGCGCATCTGTATGTAATTTGTACATACATTTCCTCGTTATCTGTCCACCGCTCGGAGAATTCGTATTCGCCATATATATGCGTTAGAAGCTCGTACGTAATCGAGAGTGAATGCTGTTTCGTGTGGTTATGCGAGTCCCCGTAGATATATGGGATATAATGGGAGGCACCCTTACGGATGGCGTTTGAATTCCAACGGGAACAATGGAGGATCCAGCGTCCCTCCCATTCTCTTCATCATCCATCCTTGTCGGAATCCTTTATTGCTATCCGGTATATACGAGCACCATCCGTTTCTACGTGTACACGGACACGTTTACGTGTACGTGGACACCAATACATACACGCTTATGTACATAGTCCGTCGTTGCCAGGGTCTCTGTTCATTTGCTCAGTGCCAAAAGGACGTAACTTGTATCATTTAACTCGTGGGTTCATCGTGTTGCTCGTATAGTGATGATGGCGGCTCAACCAAAAGCCTGGACAGCGGAGATAGCCAAAAATTATAACATTCATTCGCTTTTTCCCACGTCATTGCAACTACGATCGATTAAATATTTTGTTAAATGAACAAAAAACATCATCCCAGCAGTGGAGCGCGTTTTGTTGACCGTTTTTCACCAAATTCAGTCTCGGAGTGGAACTTTCGACGTAAAAATTTGTTTTTCGATGTTTCATACGCGATTCTAAATGTCAGAAAAGCGTATGATCGTTTCGAAAGACGTTGGATAAAATTAATTTTCTGTGTTTTATTCAAAGATCGATCGACGCATGACGTGGGATTTGCGGGCGAAGCTGAATTATTTTTTTTGGATACGCGTTACATATTAAATTTGAAGATTCAGGATGTGAAAAGGATTGAGAAGCCGAGACTCGTTTATCGACACGTAAAATGAGAATATATTCGCTCAAACGCGTTTATACTTTCAGCAGATTGCATGAAAAATGCGATACAACACGCGCATAGAGCTTGTATTTAAATTTAATGGAATCACACTAATCCGAGTTATCCGTTTTGCCGGAGGCTGCGATGCGTGGATTGGAATTTAACGCACGGTCAGCACTTCGTTCTCGGGGAGTACTCGCGATAAGTGATACGCGACGTTTCGCTGGATACACACCAACGTGTGTGCGTGTGTGTAAAGATTCGAGTATTTTTATTCATCTCTTTTGCCTGCAAATCCGCTCGCTGGCTCTCGCCATGATAATTATGATACCCATTGATCTTGAGGACGCCCAAGATTAACGCCGTAAAATGTTCGCTACTCTCTCGTGTTGAGCAGATTCCACCCTGGACCGCGAAGAGATAGGGATTCTCGGTAAATAGCTCTTGCGGAATGAAAAACACCGCGAGACTCTTTTCCACAAGAAATAAAAGCAACAAAAAAATAATAATATGGACGTGGAGATAAATCTGAATTATCAGCCTCTCCCGGATTTCTCGAGCTGATACTTTTTAATATCGTTCTTTTGTCTGGCCGCATTTTATTCTCGCAATGCAGCGGAATAAATCACTGGCATGTATTTTTGAAACGAGATCAAGAGATCGTTCTGCCAAAACGTTTATTTTGTGGTCTCTCGTGCGTGGGTGTTACGAGACAACTTCGTGTCTCGCCACTTGCAAAGGGAGAGCAAAACAATAACAATGCTTTCGGCAAAATCTTCGAAGAGACGAGTGATAAGACAAGTCCGTTGAATATGTCGTTGAACTCCATCCAGGATTTTTTTTCTCTCATCCCCATCTCGCTCTTTCTCGCATATTTTTTCACTCGCCGCTCAATTTCTCTCTCTCGTTTGCTCTGATCAGTTGACTCGACGCAGTATTATTGTATAATTGTTATTCCGAATATTACGAGGATATTCACACTCAATTAGTGTCCAGTTTTATCGGGTATTCTGAGCGAGAGAGTGGAAGAAAGAGATCGAAAGAAAAAGACACGCGGTGCCGAGGACTTTTATGCCGAGACATTTATACGAAACGCTGTGAAAAGAGAGTGAGAGAGGTCCGGGACGAACAGCGTTACACGTTATGCGTCGTGTGCCACACATCCCACGTTACACACACATTTAAACACTTTCGACTAATACATATGTATTCGCAGGAGATATAGATATATGTATGTAGATATAAATGGGGACTAAAACCTGACCGTGAATGTTCAGAGTTGCCGGTGACTTTAACGTTATTTTTACGAGCCTGCTATGTCTACATTATTCTCTGATGTATATTCCATACCGCAGCATCGCGAATCTCTCGTCAATATCGTCAGATATATCAGCGGAAATTGCAGTCGAATCTGTGCAACAGGCTGGAGGATTCGGGAATATTTAAATGGTTTTTTTTTGACATATTCAGCGACTAGCAAAAGCGTCGGAATAAATGAACCTTCCAGGGGTCCAGGATGAAGAATATGGCATATATATCGCTTGCAAATCGAAGACTGTAGAAAAAGAGAAAGACGTACAACCTCGCGCGTTATTCTTCATGGATATTTCTTTGTTCGCCTCGGCGAAAAGGCCGGGGGCTAAAGTGCGAGAGGGAGAAAAAACATCGTCCTCGCATTCGTTGCAGAGATCCATTCATAAATATCTCAAAACGGCTTAATTTCAAGCCACCACTGCCGCGCGCCGTGGAATAAAATTCTCTCGATTCGGTTGAAAAACGCAGACGCGGGCTTGCCAAGATGGAGCGAGATCCAGCCTCGGAGAAAACGAGAGAGAGAGAAGGAAAGTGGAGAAAAAAACAGAGAAACGCGAAGCATCGAGTAGAATGACTGCGAGGATCGAGAGAAGAGGAAAGAGAAGATAGAAAATACGACATGGCCACGACCCGCGGCGAGAGCCGATTCCCCGCCGCCTGATCGTCTCTTCTTGGGTCACTGCAAACTGCTCGAGCAAACGAAAGGCTGTGCGAAAAAGAAAAAAAGATTCAACAACTAGAAAGATCTTCGGGCTGAGAGAGTAAGAGGAAAATAAAAAGAAGATGACTGAGGCAGAGCAAAAATGGAAAAAGGAATATATGCTCACATGCATTTGCGTGTGGATCTATATAAATATTGCCGCACACAAGCAGTCCAAAAGGAAAGAACAAAATGGCTGAGATAACTTCTGTCTCTTCCTAAAGTTGTCCAGTTTTCTCTTCTCCTTCATTCTCCCGCCTCTCTCCTGCTCTTTTCTGATAAACATTTTGCAAATAGTGAGAAACTCGGACTGGGATGCGTGCAAATCAATCGAGCAGTGTTCAACGAGGCAACCAACATCATTTTCTCACCCTGGGACTCTTTGCTGTCTAATACCGTGACTCGAGAAAATATACTCAAACGACGACGTTGTTAGCGGACTCACGACCAAACGCCTCAACATTTCTCTCTTTCTCTCTCTTTCTCTTTTCTCTTGTAGTACTAAAGGCGAGTTCATGACGAGTGGTTTTAACGCGTTGCAATGTTTTATCGATTCGTTGACAGTTTCATTCGCCTTTCGTGGCTATAAAAATTTTGCTCTTGCGACTTTATGCCCCGCCATATACCATGCACAATCGCATCTCATCAAACGCGGCTTCACCGACATGCTTTCTCGTTTACCAGAACCCTCACAGAGATCGTTATGACAGCTAATTCGTGTTTTCGCAAGGCACTCTTGTCACTTTCGATATAACAACGCGATTTTTATTTCCACCGACAATTCCAGCTCCAATTTTCTTTCCAACTCAACAAACTAATTATTCAAATAAATGAATCCACGAAACTTGCCATTTAAAATTCCGCAGCATTTTATTTGTGCGTCAAAATCCGTTTGGAACGAAATTTTTATTTATTTTTATTTACATGATTCAAGATTATGGTTCATTTTTAAAATTTATGTATCAAGAGACGCGGCAGCGCCTCGATGCCAAGTATTTGAAGAAAAAACGAAGCGCGAGATTTTTTTATTCGCTCGAATTGCAACGGTACTCTTGCAACTTAGTAATCGACTTGTTGGATTAAAAATATATTGCTGTCGGAGCAAAAAACGAGAGCACACAGGATAAGCGTCAAATCGTTAAACTTTATAGAGATTAAAATATAGTTTAATTTCTATCTCGATCACGTAATGTTTTTTGTGCTATAAATAAATCATAATTTATGGGACGAAAACGTTGAACGAATATATAATTAATATTTATTTCTGTTCGTCCAAATCGGTTGGACTTTCAATCGGGTTTGCATCTAGAATACGTGCGCTGAAATACCTGCGATGTATAATTAGTATATGCTAGATAGGACGATTGCCTCGTCTTCAAACATGATAATTTTGTATTAATTAATTCCTTTCTTCGATAGCGAGTTGATTCGACGTTAGTAATAAAGCTCGAAAATTATTTTCGACAGAGTCGTTGCGCGCGGTGGTCGTCGTGCTGGCCGGTTCTTGGCAATGGGACAAAAATGAAGGAAAAGGAAAAAGAAAAAATGGAGAATTGTGCGAGCTTCCTGAATAAGTTGACTCGGGGCCGATGATAATCGCGTCTTCCGTTTATAATTTTCAAATTCCTGGGACGCAGTTCCTCTTTCGGAAAATGTCAAGAGATACTAATTTGCAGTGATCGTACAAGTCTTTGAATTAGCTGTAGGAAAAGTTGTAGGACTTTGATAATTACGAGAATTCCTGGTAAATGTTTAGCATTCGGCGGAGCACGAAATACACGCTTAACTATGTCAACCCCCTTCGAGACAGCCGCGCGGAGTTCATTAGCGACAATTGTAAGCGTGACGCGGTCTTTGCTGGCAATTATACTTGCCAGATCGTTTTCTCTATTCCTGTACGTATCCATCGCAGATACATTTGCTTGTGTATTCTGGCGCGGGCATATCTATAGAGAAATGCGACGCAGACTTGCAAGCGGAAACAGGTTACGATTAAATCGTATTGCCTCTTAAACGGGAGATGTGCCGATATATACAGGAGACCCTCGATTACGTTATCCTTAATGCTCGATTGAATTATCTCGCGGGAGTATAGACGATATCGCGAATATAACGTGACTACGGCATGCCACTATGTATGTATCACGTACTTGCTGGCAATTCCTCTCGCGACTAAAATATATAATAACCATTTATCAGATCGGTGTCTGTGGGAATGCGAGAGAGAGCGCGAGTAAGTACAGCCGAGCTCGATTATAATATCCCGACGTTTTCTGCGATGATTTGTGCATTCGCATCCAGAAATGCTTATTATCAATTCGAAACGAATTGAACTAAATTTATGGGGATCGGAAAAAACGGCGAATATGAAAGTTCGAAACTAAATGTGGTTGAGCGACAAGATACGAGGGCAAATTTTCATTTACATATAGCAGGATCAATGGAATCAGGTTTACGATCTTATCGCATCGATTAAATTACGGAAATTCCTGAGACGTGAAATTCTCTCGTCACTTGACGTTAAACTCATGAACAAAGAAGATGAATAGACAGTCGAAAATCGCGTTGGTGGTTATTCCATTCTGCTGCTCTTTAAACCGACGTCTCAGCCATGTCTATTTTTTCTTCTCGGGCTCGATAAAACGTCAGTGTATAAATGTCCGCCGGAACGGCTTTAAACGACCGTTAAAATTGCGTTATTGTTTCTGACCGCATTGAGGACGCGAGACGAGCAGAGATGGCGCAGATTCGACGGAGGAGCGCCGTTGGTCGGGGCCGAAATCGCGGGAACCGAGTTTCCTTTATGCATGTGCCACGTACTCGTGTGTCTGTGAATATCTGGACACGCATACAAGCCCAGAATTTCAAGTGGGTATACTGGCCGGTATACATACGCTCGGAGACCGCGGCGGGCCCTCGTGCGAGTTGCCCTGACGTTTAATCGCTCTTCAAGATTTACGATCATTCCCTCCCCCGCTCACTCCTCCCTACTCTCCCCCGCCACCCTATCGCTACGTTTCTCACGTACACACACGCGCGTATCAACACTCACATCGAGTTTGTGAATCTCGTATCGTTTTGAGCCTGGTCCTGAGTCCACGAAGATTCGAAAGGGAGACTCGCGAGAAATTGCACGCAAATTGCACAATAACAATTTCACAGATCAAAAATTATTGCGTTTCCTAATCGTTCAGTTGCATTTATAATTTTAGCTTTTCGCAATTTTCTCCTTCGCGCAAAAGTTAATTTTGTACTAGATCGTTTTTTTTTTTTTATTATGTGAAAAGTCGATGATTTTGTCGACTCCGAATATCGCTGTATTCGCTAAATGAGCCATTTCGATTCGCACGCTTTATGAGGTTGAAAACTGCGTGGAGAAGCTTTTTTGGCAGAGCTGAGAGGAATAAAATATTTGCTCGGAAGAAGAAATTGTCGTTGATCGACATCGAGACCATAAGCTCGAGAGTTTGGGCAAATAGGGTGGTCGAAAAGCCATGGCTGGATGGATAAGGGTGCGAGACGGATGAGCTGGTCGCGACGTTAACCGTTGGTCAAGCGATTTATCGCTGCTCTCAATATCTCTCGAGATCTTCAAGGCTTCGGTGATATTTTTTCAGGCATGCGAAAGTCACGATGGTTTATCCTGGATTTCGTAGGGTTGATCGCAGCTTTTGCTTTTTCACAGTAAAATCACGGCCAGGACATGTGGAAAGATGAGAAATGGAAAGAAAAAAAAACGTTTTTTCCATTTTTTATGACGCTGGTCCGCGTTTTTGGATGTAAAAGTAATTCGGAAAACTTGACAGAATGATTTTTTCAAGGACATTGCATGCAGAATTTCCTATCGATAGAATTTCTTTAAATTTGCGCCACACGCATACGAAGAGCTCGCGCAGTTTGCAGAAGTTTCAACGTGTAGAAGTCGAGATATTAATTTATAAAAATCACAATTTTCGGTAGTTGCTCATGAGAGTTCGTGTCAAAAATTACAATTTTTAACATGAAATATTTCGATTTCTAAACCGTGAAGCCTCTCAAAACTTTGGATCCGCTTTTACGTAACATCGAAGAAGTTTTATTCAGTTTTTTTTTTAAATTAGTTGTTAAGATTTTTCGAAATTGTCGCATTATATTAAAAAAATAGATTATCTCGGACAAACTTGAATTTGAAATTCTTTAGTCGATTTGTAAGAATTTTTTTTAATGAACTTTGGCTCGTAAACCATTTTAAATTCAAGAAACACTGAAAATGGGAATTTAGATTTGATCATCGCCATACAACGTCCTCAAAGTTATGTTCCCTACGCATTTGTGACACCTGTTACTAAGTAGTAATGAAATCTCATTCGCTAAGCCACCGCGAAACTTGTTCAATATTCTTGTGGCTTCTGAACTTTAAATTGAAGAGTACACTTGGCCAAAAAGCATAAGTGAAGCAAAAGTTGATATGAAACTTATAACTCATACGAATGCCATGAGACGCGGTGTGCAATTTTCGGTCTGAAGCTTAGAACATTGCTGCTAAGTCGCTAGGAAAGTGGAGCTCTCAGTTCTCGTGTTCCGGCAACTTTAGCGTGGGCTTAACTGCACCATCGCCTCAATTTCCCTCGGTATTCGATCCTATCTGACTCGTGCAAATCGTACGTAAAAGCTTGTTCCTCAAGTTGCACGTAATCGACGAATATTGTACAAAAATGGACGCGCACACACATTAGATAATTGAAACTGGAATTTTTTCTTACGCCAGTGGCTTAAAATTAGCCTCGTGTTCGCGGCCACAATTCTTGCACGAGTAACTCGGAAAATTGTTGTCAATGGGCGAGCAGGAATGGGAGAAGGTGAAATGCGAGAGAAAAGTTCAAAGACCCCGGGACAAGGGGCGGAGGGTACACGTAAGCTTTACTTACGGTCTGAGAAACAAATTAACAAGCTAAATCGCTCGTAGATCAACGATCCCTTCGCAGATCGTTGAAAGGATCGGGATGCTGGATGATTCGAGAAAACGTCAAGATTCCAATTGAGAATACAGCGATTGACACGTAATATATATAAATACGAGGAATCCATTTGAATTCAGGAGGGCGAGACAGGGATTAGATATGCCAAGGATGCGGAAAGGCTCTGGTTCATGCCCCTGCCGCAGGGATGACAATAACTAAATGTGTATTTTGTTTGCAAGGTCGCTCGGCAGGCTGCCGAGTCATATAAATCTCGAATTCCACTAATATAATTCCGAGTTTTTTTCTCTCTGGCGTAATAGTCTTATTGCCTGAGAATACTGCGGTGTTTACTGGCGAAGGGTGTTGCCGGGTGCGTTGCTGCTTGGAACGCCGCTGCCTGCTCGTGCAGCAATTGTGCTCGGAGCTTCGGAGCTTGACACAGGTTACACATTCCCTAGACGCATCCGCGAAAGCCTCGACGAAATAAAAGGCGTGAATTCTATTAGTATAAATACTCGATCTAACGAATCGCGCGCCCTTTTGCTCGGCAAAGGTCTCGATATGTGTTTAACATACACCAATAGAGGTGAACGTGGTGCGCGCTTATATTCTTCGGGTGAAAAGCGCCTGCATGAACAGCCGTCCGAGCAGAGCAGCCAGGGAGATTCTAGCCAAGAGTTTTGGCTGGCCTGTGATACGCCGTCAGCAGGACCGAATGGTTTTCTCCCCCGTTTCCTCCCCTCGGAAACCCCTATTCTAAGTCGGGGTTGCCAAGGTAACCCATGAGCCCACCCTTCGCAAGCTGAACCTCACTTTCCACCCTTGGCTACCGCACCAGTGGCAAACCACCCCGGGCGGCCATCACCCCATCCACCCTGGTGGCTCCTGCTACAAGAGGGAGAACCATATCGCCCTACAGCTGGACCAAGACAGAGAGAGCGAAATTCGTTCCACACAGAAACGGAAACTCACGCATATTGACGTACAGCCTCATCCTCGTACGCGAGAAATACTCACACGAGAATTTATCTCTATGTATTAAATGTCTGAAGGTCGTACATGTTTGCCAACGTTTCCTCAACCAACAGCATTCGCCATGTTGAATTCAATATCCGCATCCTCAACATTCTTCCCATTTCTTTCTCACCCTTCCTTTCACCTTTCTACCAAAATGTAATTAACGATTTTACACGATGCCATAAGTAGCTGATCAAACATTCCTCTTTCTCTTCACACATTCGTCAAGATATACTTCATGCTTCCGAGTGACAAATCGCAAACTAACCCGAGCAAAAGCTTTATGGTACTTGTATCCTCTCTGCTTGGCTCGTAAAAATGAAATAGTATTCGTAAAACAGATAACTATGAAGGGGTCGACTCCCTTCTCCCTCTTACTCTGTTTTTTTTTCTAAATAGAATTTTTTCTAGATTGTCAGGAAACTGGATCAAATTTTTACACTCCCACGTTTCCAATGTTTTTGTATATCGCAACGTCATTAACGAAACCAGAGTCTTAAAAAAAAAAAAACATTTTCGTGTAGTTTTTTTTTCAAATTGCAGAATTATGGAGTTGGCAGATTCGTCGAGATCATAAAATGAGAATATTTTTTTCTCCCCATCTGTTTTTTTATTTATTTCGGAGTCAAATCCGCGAGAAAGGGTTATTGAGTCTTGGGAAAAGGGAAATGACTTTATTCCATTCGCATATCCATCTCGATGAATTTTTATCCAGTTTCTTTTTCTGCTATTTTATTGGTACTTGGAAAATACGTGAATGAATGTACCAGAGAAGAAAGATGTAAGGAAATGAGAGAGAAAGAGAGAAACAAAGATAGTGAGGTTGGCACTGAACATGTTTTCTCGGCGCATAAATCAGTCTGATAAACGAACTACGATAGCAAAGATTTTCTAGCAGAGAGACGACGTTTCAAAGCGTGTGGTTCGCGTATTCCTGGCGTCTCATGTTTCTGTTAGTATTTTCGAATGACGAAGCTGGCGTCAAGCACAGAAACGTGAGGAAGCATCGTACGTATGATTATCCCACACTCGCGTTACTCGTCCCAATGGAAACTGTGCGAGAGACACGTATGGGTAATCGCGTAATGAACAAAGAGAGCGCCAAATGCAGATTGCCAAATGGTGTATGCTCGTCACGCTGTCGACCGTGCTTTGCCATTCTTTGGCATCACTTACGCCTTCATCTTTTTTTTTTATTTCTCTTATCCTCACTACACAAAAAAATCCATTCATTATTATCCATTCACGTTGCACCATTGACAAAATCCTCACAAGAGCGAAAACAATCGACTTTTAATTATTCGCTTCATTAGCAATTTTACTTTTTTTTTTTATTATCGAATTTTTGCTCTGCGATGTTGACGATCTTGACGGTCCTTGATGTGAATATTGAAAATTGAAATTTTATCGGAAAAATTCGCATTTCATCACAACGAGTCAACCTGCTCCGGTAATATTTTTTTTTTTTACAAACGCATCAACGCACTGTCGTACGAAGCGATGATGCGAAAAATTTTACCTGACGGGCCCCCGTTACACGTTGACACGTACGGACAACTACCTAAACACCATAAAATGACGCGCGGCGAGGGAGAAAAAAAACGATAGTTCCGTGGTCGACCGTGTCGGAAGTTTTATGACTTTGACTCGGCCGCGGAGAAAGTCGCTTCTCTCTCACGGTGTTGAGTTTTCACAGAAAAGGAGCGTTTTTTAGCCACTTCCATTTCTTCGGGAAAGGGTTTCCCGAGATCCTTCGTGGCATAACGGTCGACGAGTTTTTTCTCGGGGCTTTCCACTTTCTTTTTTTTCGTCGTGCTGCATTCGCGAGCCCGGAAACGCGGCGAGCCGCTTGCCAAGTCAACCCCTGCAATAAACTGACCGTCGCCAGAATCAGTCCTTTGTCACAACTGTCGTCGGAGAAAGCGAAGGGTAAAAAAAGAGAAATTTCACATTTTTGGAGAGAAGGGTGCAAGAGTTTTTTCAAAAGGCACGAAGAAAAAAAGTTAAAAAATTTGTAGAGGAAAGGAAAAGAAAAAAACACGAGACGTGACGCGATTTCACACGCTCTTCTCGTATTTTTTTTTTTTTTTACTAGAAAGATATCGACGGAGAAAAAATGCGATTCGAGAAATGCACAAAAATAATCATCGACGCGCAAATGAAATCCCGAAATTTATAACATAAATCCCAATTACTTCAAGCCTACGATTATTATAATTAATTCCAGATTTCCATGTTCCAGGTCCGAACGGATGTCCGAGGCGCCGGGGTAGACAAACGTACACGCGATTCCAAACCCTCGAGCTCGAGAAAGAATTTCACTTTAATCATTATCTAACGAGACGACGACGAATAGAAATAGCTCATGCTCTCTGTCTGACAGAACGTCAGATAAAAATATGGTTTCAAAATCGACGAATGAAATTGAAAAAGGAGCTGCGAGCGGTGAAAGAAATAAATGAGCAAGCGAGACGAGAGCGCGAGGAGCAAGACATGATGAAGAAACAACAGGCTGAAAAGCAGGCAAAAATGCATCAGGAGCAGCAAAACGCTTTGCAGCATCAGCAGCATCATGTGAGTGGTCTGGACAAAGCGCAAAGTGATCTTCTCAAAGCGGTTAGTAAGGTGCCTACATAGGAGGCCACGAGAACGGCGTGGCGAACGCTCTTCCCTTCGTTCACGTAGACGATAAAAAATTTAAAGCAGAAACGAAACAAAAACGTGGAGAACTAAATAAAGTAGAAAAATGCGAAAAATAAAAGCAAGACCGAGGATGAGAGACTAACAAAAAATGAGAGGAAGACAGAGAGCCACGTCGTAAGAGTCGATAAAACAGTGAAATAAATCGCAGCGAGCGATAAGAAAAAAAAATAAAAAAACAAGTGGCGCAGGATAGCGCGAGATATGAAGTTAAACCCACGATTACGTACTTACCTGGTTGGCCGTGGATCGAAGCCGCCATATTGGCTCTTGGCCACGGACAGCCACGCCTGACTGATTCCTAGAATGTATTTTTTAAAACAAACAAAACGCGAGACAAAAAATGTAACGCTAAACGAGGCCGGAAGTGAAAATGACGAACGAGAAAAAACGAGAATTGGGTCGATGCATTTTTACTCACGTTGTTCCGCAGTTTGTCATTCCTCGTTCCGGGCTTCGAGACAAAATAATTAACGAAACTCAAAGTTTAACCCGCGCAACCGAACTATCTCGTGTGCTCTTAAAAACTCTCTCTCCATTTCTATTACGCGTCTCCGAAGAGTGAAATTTGACAAGTTTCGTGCAAAATCGATAAACGTTATCGCCAAGACTGACGAATAGGTGCTCACTCATTATTACGTCGAGTTTTTAGAAATGAAAATCCAATCCCGAGTGTCATAATCGTGATTTTCCAATTAAGACAAACTGATATCAATTAATGAAAAAAACCACGTACGTATATAAAATAAATATAATCGCGAGTGCATCTTCGATGACCCGGCGCGTTAAACGCGCTGGAAAAGTTTGCAAATTGCCTGCTGAATTTTCCTCCAATCGAAGAGCGTCCGCTCTTCCGCATCTCATCACAGACTCACGCAAATAATTCTTCGTTCGAATGAGCGAACGAGTGGCGGAAAAACAGGCAAAAAAAACGTTCTCACGAGCCAGAAGAAAAAGAGCGCGAATTACACGATGGACGCGACGGTGTCGATTGCGAACGCGAGTGTCTTGCCGGTGTAAAATACAGAAATGGGCTCGTTCTCTCTCTCTCTCTCCCTCTCTCTTATTCTCTTTCCCTGTGTCTCAAGGTGGACCTCTTCGATCACCCCGAACAGAGGCCAAAAAACAGGCCCGAAGAGACATCGATATCGGATCCTGAATCGCGCCAACGCTCATGCACCACAAATACGATTTGCGAAAATTCATTTCAACAAATCCACAAAAACCACTGAAAAGAAATACGTAAAGAATATATCTATTTCAAATTCAACAAAATAATTCAGAGCGAACAAACAAAAAACCAATGAATCAGCTCAGTTGACATTTTTTCGTTTCGAATTAATTAAAAATTCATTACAACGACGACAAATTAAGAAAAAAATCATCGCTTGTCCCACAAAAACTTGCATCAAATCATTTTTCTCGATATAAAGACTAAAATATGCGAAATCAAATTATTCAATCCAGCCAGAATCGCATATACTCTGGTAGAAAAACAAAAACCTTCACACACAGACACATACGTACGTATAATAAATATAAAGTCGATGATGAACACATATGAAAGCGCGAGCCCGCTCATGTGCAATAAAATCCACGGCTAAAGTCGGATATCTGACCAGCGCGACAAAAAACCAGTGAATCGAGACGAATATTAAATTATGGAAAGATTCCGAAGAGCCGTGCGTAAAAGATACGTAATAACAAGCAAACAAAAAATGCTAAGATTAAAAAAAAAAACAATTAATACACCAATTGGTATTAAGCACAATCCCTCCAAGTCCAATCTTGCAACGTTTCCGCCCGCGTTGTAAGAAAAGAAAAAAAGAAGACGAAGAATTTGACAAAAAAACAAAAATCTTTCGATTTGTTCTTTTTTTTTGCATTAATTTCGCCAGCGGCCATGTTGAGTTTTTTTGTTCATTATTTCAGTGAGTAATAATTGCGATACGTGTTGTCGAGAATCTCGTTGTATTCGTTAGTTGGTTCGTAGATGATTTTATTTATTCGATTTTTCGTTCATTTTAGAACGAGCTAGTATTTTTTTTTTCTAAATTATTTTTTTTATCACTTTTCCAACTTCTTCTTCTGATCGAATATTTCGTTTGGCTGGTCGATGCATCGGCCCCGTTAATTTAGCTGTTGTTTCGTGTTAAACCAATTTCTTTTATTTCTCTTCGCGTCAGCTTTGTCATTTTTTTTTTCATGTTAAACTTTTTTTTTATCTCGTAGTTAAAAATGTTACTTCCGCGAGCCCCTCCTGCTGCATGGGGAACCATCGACCTACCGGACACCGTGTCCCATTGTCGCGACGAAACGAAAGGAAAAAAAAAAAAAACATGAAAATTTCATAACGTCGTCGCATTTTTGGGACACACAAAAATACCTGGATGAGTATCTCACTCTTAGTACATTAAATACGTAATTTGGTGTCAGGGTAGACATTTTCCGTAGTTATATAGAGAACCTGTTGTTGGTATCGAAACTTCCTAATCACCTAAATATTATATTTCCCCTGATTCCTATACAAGAGAAAAACGAAAAGAATGAAAAAATAGTGATTAAAGTTGATAAAGAAAATACGTGAATTTCGAGTCGTAATAAATTATCGTCTATTTTTCCCTCGCGAGTTCGAAAGTCTCTCGTGTCCTGAAAGTCTCGTTAAAACTAAGAAAAAAAATACTATTGACCCAAAAATTTATCGATCGTTCTTGAAATTCGGCATTTGAATGAAATCGCAGACTCATGGGTTCGAGGATCCATTGCATATATGTACATTGTGACAGCCACTCGCTTTCGGGCCACGAGACTCCTTCGAGGCTCAATGAAATTATTACAAATTAAAGATAAATCAATATTTAGGGTATCCGTATATTATCGACAAAAATATGAAAGAAATAATCGGAAAAAGAAAACATTTTATTCTATACACGATGTACGCCAACATTTTGAAAAAAAAACGAGAGAAATTTTTCCAGTAAATAAATGAGGATACCGGATATTAATGAGGAAATAATTGAACTTTTTTTTGGCTTAATTGTTGAAATGAAATTAAGGAAACGGTGATTAATCGATAAAAGTCAAGTTTTCAAAATCCCAGTTAATTAATGGCTAAAAAGCTGAAGGCGTACGTGCAGAAAAAATAGTTATTAATATCGATACCTTAAAAATAAATATTATACTATAATATTTATATACATAAATACACATTGTATTGTATACAATTAAAAATATTTTTCCTTTGCTCCGGCTATCCTCAGTTATGAGTAGAAAATTCATTTTTATATTGATTGAAAAAAAAACCATTTGAATCCATGGAACAACGTCAAAGAGTGTGATCCACAGCAACTGTAGAACCGCGATTTGAAAATAAGGAAAAATGATGAAAAAATCGGCAAATGTATACGGCAAATTAAGATGAGAACGAGAAAAAATCATTTCTCAGGAATGTAATAACGTTTCGAAAATGAAATTCTGCTGTTGGGAGTGAACAAAGGAAGAATCGTTGAATAAACGATACGCGGTGTGTGTATAACTATTTGTAGAAAGCTTTACCATATATCGATATAACTTAAACATATTATCGAAGCCATTATTTCCAGTTACGTTTGATGTTATGCGGCGGTTTCACGAGAGACGCGACTCGACATTTAAATTGACGCGGATAAAAGGATCTCGAGTAAATTGTACAGTTGGCCCTTAATCACTATTATCATTCATCTTTTTTTTTCGCTCTTAAATTGTGATCTTCGTGTCGAAAGAAAAATGATTTTTAGATCGTGAGAAAACGAGTTGTCCCGATCGCTTGGCCCAAGCGATTCTCGTCGAGAATTCGTCTTTTTCGCTGCGGATGAACATTTCTTCGACAAAAATGACGTCACGTCAAAAAAAATCAAGTTTATAAAAAATAAAACTCCTTAGCAAATTGTCTCGTTCATGTTTATCGTTTTGGTAATATCGTTCAAGTTTTCGCGCATCGAAAAATAAAACTTTTCATTATTTTATAATTGTTCGATATCGTTGTTGTAGGTGTAGGTAATCTTAAAAAAAAAAGGTCGGGTAACTGTGCTCTAAATAGTAGTTGATAAATCATTTTTCACGTCAAATTTGTCAATGAAAATTGTTCATCGGGTTTCGAGGCGAAACAACCACGAGAATTATCGCGCGGAGAGAAAATTTCGAGTATAAACAGAAGAAGAAGAAGGATTAGAAATTAGTGAAAGAGCGATGACGACGACGGAACAAAATGAAGAGAGGAAAAATGTATAGAAAACTAGCGCGGACGCCGTCCACAAAACTCGAGCTTTCTCTCGATCGGTCTCGGACGCGTGACCGACACTCGGATGGATTCTCTTTTTTTTATTTCTTTCAATTCGTAGTTGATACAGAGACGCGTAATCATATCAGGTGAATTTCTTAAAAAACAAAACTTATTTTATCCCGCAAGACATGTGTCCTTCCCAATATTTCTCGTAACCTTTAACGCCCATTTTATCTCGCTCTAGAATAACGAACATTATTATTAATAATAATAATTGTATTATATCGAAGTGGATACATAAGTGTAGCCGAATTAAGGAATTAATTATATGCACACATATAAATATAGTTATAATTAAAATAATAATAATCATAATGATAATATGAAAATTAATAATAACAACAACAGTAATAATAATTATACATACATAAATTTTAATTGAAAAGAATGCGCGATGCGTCAGTAGAGAATAGTACAACGTGCCCGACTTGCCAAACTCGCAATTTAAAATTGAGTAATTAAAGAAATCCGACTCATTAGTTCGGAAATTAAAAAAAAACCCACGTATTTGTTTTTTTTTTTGTTTTTGGAGTTTAAGCGAGAACTTCTCACATCCGAATTAAGGTGGAAACTCAAAGTATATTGAAGTTTCAAGGGTTGACAATGAAGGTTAATCGAAGCGATTACATTTTTTTAATTACGCAATGGTAAATGATGAAAAATTTCAATTTTTACATACCGTACGTAAATGGCGTCCTGGAAAGACTGCGACCGAACAAACGCAAACTCTCTCCGATCTTGATTGAATCGACAAAACCGGTGAAAAGTTAAATTAAAGAAAAACGAAAAGGCTTTTTTTCGCACTGATCTCTGCGCCCAGCTGCGTCGATGAAACGTATTATAAATACTTCGACGCATCATCCCAGTGAATGAAAAATTTTATGTTCCATCTTTCTTACTCGTAAGCCACTCGAATCCACGATTAAAATTTGGGGAGAAATAAATGAATTGTGGCGCACAGAGAATAAGAGAGGGAGAAAGAGAGAGGAACGAGTCGAATGGAGAAAAAAATTGTTTGTTATTGTATTTTCATTGCTAATAGATTGTTTATTTATGAAAAACTGTTTAATTTTACATATTCGTGTTTTTTTTTTTTTTCATTTCGCATTTGTTTTTTTTTGTTGATACGAGATTAGGAAAAGTGATGAGTGATGAAAGATTATCTCTTTTTTTTATGAATTATTATTATTACGAATAAATAGCAGTGTAGTGTGACTATCGCTTGTTCTGTCTTTTTTTTTTCTACTGTTTTCAAACTTATATGAAACTTTAATATTGGTGAGCTCGGAAAAGTCGATCGTGATTTTCATGTTCGGTATCCAGTTTGACGAATAATATTTAAAAAATGGAAAAAAATATTAATACTATTGTGCGCTCTCCGCAATCGCGCGAGTCACCAATTAACGATAATTATAATAATAATTAATGAGTAAAACGACAAGGAAAAAAAACACACACAAAATACACATATACGTAATTAAAACTCGTCATTGTTAATTGAGATATTATTTAATCGCGTGAAATGAAGCTTTAGCGCGCGTTATCGACCCAGGAAGACGTTAAGAAGAAAAAAAAAGAGAATGTGCACTTTTTGTTTCTTGCCAAATGACTGGTTGTAATATAATTCTTGTAATTCTTGCGCAAGCACGTAAACTAAAAAATAAAACGTTCTGGCATGTGCGAGCTCAATTCTCGCGACGTATAAAATATATAAATATATTTTTTTCACAGGCAGCTGTGTCCGTTTGACGCGATATGGAAATAAGATGAAAAATAAAAACGAAAAAATGAATTTAAAACAATAGGAAAATTGAAACTAATACGTCGAATCATGAAAATGAAAGTAAGTACGAGCGCCAACATTTTCGTCACCGAGATCTCGCTTCGCTAAATATTTAGATATCTATAGAATATTGTTACTCTCTCTCCGGGGATCGTTAGAGTTTTGCTTTTTTACTCCTCGCTGATTCCCGATGGAAGATTCTCGAGCCATATCTAAAAGTATTTCTCTTTTTTCTCTAGTTTTGTTGAACATATTTCTTGTTTCGTTGTAATTTGTAAAAAGTGAATAAAAAATGATAAAATTTAAAAAATAAAAAACGCGAGCAGCTCAAAGTTGTAGATTATATTGGGTCGCACGATTAATTCGCGATAGGCTCTCGACTGCGTTGACATTCGTTTATTTTTCTTGATTTCGTTGCTGCTGTCGTTTGCTCGGGTACGTGCCACAATCCTCTCTAAAGCGATTCATTTCGATTCGAGATGTTGGAACAAAGTCTCCTAAAAAAATGACAAATTTAATTACGAATCAATTCCCGGTGAAGCGTCGATTTCATTTCCTCGAAAAGAGGCACAGCCTGTTTTTTTTTTTTCAAACACGCGTGAAATAAATCGACTGAATCGATGCACAAATGAACAATTTAGTAACAAAAATTTCCACACTTTTAAATTTAATGGAAAAGCTTTTTTTCACATCGAAGTTTTTTCCTTCGCTCGAGCAAAGCCGAATAATTAATCACGCGTGAATCGATCAATCGAATTAAATAACGAAGGTCAAATTTGAAAGGTTTTAATAATGAATAAAAATCCTTGATATTTCTGTCCAGCGTGCAGATTCGTCTTACGTGTTTGTCTTGCTATTATACAATATCTATTCTTCCCTCTCCCATGGACGAGAACAAAGTCCCCCGACTCGTTCATTAAACTTCATGAATTCTCGATGTAAATATTAACATAATAATAGTAATATTGAATTTAGCGCGCGAAATTTTCGAGAGCAAGTGCGAAAGTGAGTGAATGAAGTGAAAGAATTTTGAAGCCGGAAAGATGAAGAAAAAATTAAAAAAACGGAAAAAAATCGCACGAGTTCACATAATTAAATGTAACAACTATTAATTATAAATGATAAGAGAGCGTAGCTGTCCTAAAATACCGAACTACCGTGTTAAGACCTAATATTAAATACATAAGTAACAAAAAGTGACGCGTAAGAGGAAAAACAAACGTTCGACTAAGAGATCAAAGGAATGAAAAATAAATGAGAACGTTCGACAACAACAAAAACTACGATCAATCTCGTGTCTGCCGAATATTCAATAAAAGAAACACGCAAACAAGGAAATAAATTAGTATTACCAAGACTAGAGTGAAAGGGTCGGAAGATATGGAAAATAAAAGAGTTGCGAGGCATGAACATTTTGAGGGCGAGAGTGTGATTAAAGACGATTAAGAGACGAGGATAACAAGGGAGAGTAAACCTATTGACAATGAATGTAAATGTATCCATTTTTCGAAAAAAAAACACAAAAAAAAACCACTTGATGTAGAATTATACTCATAAGCTATATCTATGATATACAAACGAAATAAAAGCGTACCGTAAATTAAAATCTCCGACGCATTTAATTTGATTTTCTCGTATCATGAGATTGTAAACCTGAAATCCCCTTTTTCCTCAGACAGATTCTATATTCGTTAGATTGTTAAAGAGCAATCAAAGTGATTGGTCAGAGTGAGAGCAACGTTTATTGGCAGAAATAAAAGTCGGTGAGAGCTCGTTCCATCAACATATGTATTTTCGTTTCGTTTATCGGGCTTACACGATCGTTGATGGTGTTTTCTAGGATACTTACATGTATATGTAAATATATGTTGATATGGTCGAGCCTGAGTGTTAAAAGGACGTTGAGGGTGTAATTTTACGTTCTATTCCATGGAGCTCACGACCCTTTGTTCATCAGTGGTAAAAACGTGCATGGAGGGGTGGTTTTCTCGTGGAGGGTTGGAGCTTTTTCTTGCCCGAGGAAAAGCAACTCTCGAGCCGGAGTCGTCGGCGCTCACCGACGCGTTTACGCTCACGATTTGCCCGCATTTCCGGAAATCCTTTCCAATCACGATACCCAGAGAATATGTACGAAGCAGCCACGGCCGGGGGATGAAAAGGGTGCGAGAATTCTCAGAGCACTCTATATATCTCGGAATGGCTGCAGCAACCTCTTCGCCCCGTCCCGCGCAGCACCCTCTCGACAGCTCACTCTCCCTTTACAGAGTACCAAACCTACAGAACCACTTTTCCTACCGCCAGATACTATTTTCGCCACTTTTACGCCCGGAAGAGCGGAACATTGAAATGGAAGCGTTCGCCTCTCCCACACACATCTCCTTCCGTTTCTCGATATTTCACGAAATAACCCGAACATCTTGCTCGTGGGTTGGTGCTTTATTTATTGCATGGCAAACCCACAGGCTCTTGTCCACGAAAAACTACCAACGAAACGTGGCTCTGGACCCTTTGGATTATTACCACGTAGACCGCCACACGCCATTACCGAATCCCAAGAATCATTGCCGCAAGAATTTGCAACTTGTTTAGAAACTCGTAAATCGAGCCTTTTTCAATTCTTCGGATTGTTAAAATCCACTGGAAAATTTGTTCAATTATTTTGTCCTCCCTGCGAATTTTTTCATCCAAATATTTTCGTATGCACTTCACGAGCATCCAAATCGTTTTGTTCCCACTATTTTTTGTCAATTTTTTTCATCCACCCATCAACGAGTCGTGAATATAAGGATCTCGAGAGTCGAGCGAAAGTAAAGCGTCCCGGCGATACGAGTTGCGTGTCTCGCTATAAAATAAATTATTAATGAGTACTCTCGTTCGGAAATATTTCGTGGGCGAGTCCCAAGGAGCATAAACAGATGGCTGTTGGTGATTCTCTCCTTCACTCTGCAGAGAAGAATCTCTACTTGTCCGAGGTCTGTCTTGTATGCAGTCGTGAGGAACGTTCGATGACTGGCCCTCGAGGCTGATACACGTAAAATGTTGCAAGAGAGCTTCGTGTACGCAGCAAAGAAAAAAGAGGGAAAAAAAGGTCGTACACATTCGGTCGATACGCCAGTGCGTCGTGTACAAAAGCTGAATTTGCGAGGCAGAGAAAAACGCACGAGAAAAATGCTACGAAATTATAGTGTTAACGTTTCTCGCGTACACAGGAAAGAAAGAACGAGAAAAAAAAGGAAAAATTTGCGCAAAGTTTCGAAAGGGCGGGAACGAGAGGGTTGCAAATGGCTCGCGAAAAATTTACGACCTCGCGAGTGGGTGATGAAAGACCCGTAAAAAAGTATACATCGGATATAACTGGCCAGCAGCACTCTTCGAACTAGCTGGTAAATATTCCCACCTCACCGCAAACATCGATTTTTCATACAGTCGTTGGCATGATCCACAGTTATTGGTCCATGGAGAACATTTGTGGGGAATGAAAATCGATATGCCCATAGCTGAGTCTTCGGACATTCCTTCGAGGCCGCGCGGTCGTTCTATTGCTCCACATTTATTATGTGTAAAGCAAAATTATTATCCGAACCTTATTACGCGAGCTCTCGAAAATATTTCAAGCGAAATTTATTTGTCCTCGAAGATTGATCATTGAATTTACATTAGTGAGTGGATAATTCTCGTCATTATATAGTTATATCCACCGAGCATATTTTATGGCTGAAATTTTCAGTCGTTAACTTTCTCCTGGGCAACGTAATTGGTGAATAAACAATAGAAAATAATTTCAACCCAAAAACCTTTCGATTCAGTTATCGTAAAGTTGTCATTCATTTTCTAACAAAATTCGGCTGATTTTTTAACTCATTTTTCTTTAAATTCCTAGAAAGAAAAAAAAATGTGCCAAACTCGTATTTTTTTTCGTCTTTTCGAGAAAATAGGACGAAGCTTGCGGTCACGTTTTCATCATGAACCTCGCTCGTGACGCTTTTGTGTTCGTGATCAAGAGAACATTGTTCGAGACAGAACCTTCCGATAAATCTTTTTGCCTTGTAGTTCCAGCTTGTACGAAATAAATAAGGTGAATCTTGTTGCCACGTTTTTTCCACCCTTGGAGGTTTTTCTCCAGGTTTCCGAACAAGATTTTCTTGCAGAGTTTGTGGATGCTTGGCATTACTGAAGCCGTTTAAAGCGGCCACAAAAGCGCGTAAATTTTCCTCTTTTCTTTCCAATTCTATTGTGCGTTCATAGCTCAACTTGAAAGATAAGAAAAAATGATGAAACATTCAACAAGATTGATGGCTCAATAAGGTGGGAAATACGCGAGAGTTGAGTAAACAAAGGCGCAAAAAGTGTGAGGGATGAGAAAAAGTGAGCAAGCAAATTGTAAGACTTGAGCTTTTGCAAGAAAGAATGCGGATAGAGCATGAGATAATCCGAAATTGCAGTCTGCATGGAGCCTGCTCGTTCGGACATTCCTGACCAGCACACGTGCTCTTCTCCCTGTAACCACGCTGCTTTTTATTATTCCATTTTTTTCTCTTATATTCGCTCTCAGTGCTAAGACACCCCTGATGCTGCAGTATGGAGCGTTCCGCCAAGTAGCTTCTTCGTTTAATAACGTAAACACGACATAAATGCCTCGTATAGCTGTCGTGAGTTTGGGTGGTCGTAACAGTGGATAACGCTACAATTCGTTACTTTTTCTTCAACTCTTTACTACCAATGTCGACGAGGAAGCTTCGTATCACGCTTTTTCCAAAATTATACGAACTTGCCGAACGGGAATTTCTTTTCTGCGTCTCTGGTTAATTTGGAGTAGAAAAAAATGAATAAAAGTGACGGTAATGCTCGTTCGATTACACATTTCAACAAAAATCTTCATTAGTTTGAATTAATTCGACGTTCGTTCTGTTCGACACAATTTTTATGCTTTAAACAGGAGGCCAAACACTGGCTTCGTCGATTTGTGAAATGAATATGATCACTTCCTGCAAATAAATGAGCTCTCGAGATTGCGCGAGTAATTCACATAACTAGATAATAACCGTTAATTGCTTCTCGCCGACGCCGATCCTATTAGGGATCCGCAAAGCCTCATTTATACTCCGCAATAATCGAATTCGTGTTTTTTTTTT
The DNA here is from genome assembly GCA_037043255.1 of Diadegma fenestrale. Taxonomy (NCBI): domain Eukaryota; kingdom Metazoa; phylum Arthropoda; class Insecta; order Hymenoptera; family Ichneumonidae; genus Diadegma; species Diadegma fenestrale. Next base: position 8,021,016 of record CM073315.1, read on the forward strand.
TTTTTCCCAACTCTTTCGTTTTCTAGGAACGTCGACGATAATTCTCGATTTTTTTTTATCCCTGAAACGGAGAGGGAGGGAGTGGAAAAAAATGGTGAGGAATCGTCGAGGTCATTTGGATGAACGAGCATTGTCCAGTGACTTGGCAAGGTCACTGACGAACGGAAAATTCTCTTTTTCACCGTGACGACAAAAATTGATCCGTAGAAAGTAAAATAAAAGAAAATTGATCAAAAAATGGCGCAGTCGTTTGCGAAACGATCGACGATCCGATCGACAATGAATATATCCAATAAATATTCAAATTTCTGGTTTTGCTCTTTCTGATCGTTCACCGATTAACGCGTCTGTTACGTGAGCTCCCGAGAGGAATGGAAAAAAAGGAGAGAAATGGTGAAAAAAATACTGAGAAATTGTTGATGATTCTCGTTTGTAATTTCGCAACAAAGACGGTAGCGCGCATCAGAAATATAAGGTCGGGTCTTTCAACAGATTGATACTGAATTTGCGGTTCGGATACAGCGGGGCCAACCGCGATCGGACGAATGAGCTAAATCCCATAAATTGATTCTGCAAACTTATCAATTAATCGACAGCGGCGTTATGAAAAGGCCCGCGTTTTTGTTCAATTATTCAAATGTACTTTCCGTGTGCCCTAATAATCGGCAGAGCCATATTTTACGGTCAATTCCGCGATTGCAAGACATTAATTTAACTTAAAAGTTCAAGCTGCCAATTATCGGTTGCGTTGGTAAATCGATCGGGAATTCTCATGCGCGGACGATCGACGATACAAATTTTCTGTGAGATCGAAAATAAAAACGAAAAATTTCGATTTAATGAGAATTTAGTAAAAATTTGCTAAATATTTTGACCTCTTCACAAAGGGCTTGAATTACGAACGAAGCTGGAATGATCCAGAAGCGATCTGAGCGGTAGAAATTACATTTAGCCATAGCTCAAGAGCGTCCTGGACACGAGGCTGATAAATCGAGCTAAGAGAAAAATTCCGAACCGAAAGAAAAGATCTCGTGCCTGTGAATCCGTCCCATTCATTGTCCGAAAGTCTCCCCGAGCAATTTGAGTCGAGTCCCAAGAAATAATAGAGCCCATGGTTTCGCGGTTTGACTTTATCTCTCTGGTTCTCTGTCTTTCTATAGAATATTCGCCATTGGTAATCCTGCTCGCGCACGGTTCTCTCCGGTAAGCGATGCGTATAAAATATTAATGCGTAGGGGTTCGGAGGGGGTCACTAACGTACTATCTACGGTCGGCGTGCGGCTAACAGGGCCTCTAGCACGAGATGAGAGCCACGTACATATATCTTGGTTTCCCTCTTTCCGTCTCCACTCCTTTATCTCCGTGCTCCTTTTTTTTGGCTGTCGGACCTTCATCCAGCGCTTCTCCGTGTCCTGAATCTTCTTTCTTCCATCGTTCCATCTTTTTCTTTTTTTTTCTTCGCTGCTCTTCCTTTTCTCTTTAGCTTTCCCTCTCTGCCGGAGAGCACACGAGCAGAGCCCGTTCCGCGTTTACTTATTGGTTTCGCCAATGGACCTACCGCGCTCCAGCATCCTCGGATAAAAGGAGAGGAAGGCGGAGGACTGAAACGGGGATGAACCAACGGTCCTTTACACATATCCAATGTGCCACGGCATGCTGCATAGCGAAAGTATCCAAGAGAAATGGAGAAATAGAAAAAAAAGGAGAGAGACAGAAGGACGCGGAGAGGAATAGAGTAAGAATGAATCCCTATGGTGCCCTTTGCGAAGGAAGAATATACGAGACTCGAAATACAGAGGGGAACCGGTGATTCCATTTGTCCAATGCGTGGCACATCATCGTTACAGTTGCGTCAACACCGCCTTTCTATTTTTTTTCCTCCTTTCTCTGCTCCTTTTTTTATTCTCAAGGGTACATCAACATCGTTAAGATTTCAAGCACGCATCCTGACCTCGCGTCCTTCGTGCCAGAGCAGGGGTTGAACAATCCTTTCTGAATATTTTATTTTACAACGAGTCATGATAAATCAATGAAAGCTGAAAGGATCCAGAGTCTGCTTTATCTTTTTTCACTCAGCGCGCATTACAGATTGACTTTCGGATGGATAAATTTTCATAAAAGAACTACGAGCCCCTTTATCGATATCATTCCTTTCGCCTACATTTCCAATGCGTGTGAAAAATAAAACACAAAAAAAAACAGAATTGACGAATTACTCGCAATAACAAACTTTATTTGCTCGATTTTCAATGGATATACGGCGGACGGGACCCATTGCGAATATCTATAGATATTCATAGCAGCTTTTCGGTAGTCGTAGCAAGCGGGGTTATGCTTCAGAGGGTGAAAATTTGTTAGAACGACACGGTGACGCGATTTATCCAAATGACGCTCTTTCTTTTCCTCTCACTTACCTATAAATTCTTTTACGATCCTGCCCCTCTCGCTCATTCCAATCGTCCATCGAGCTTCTGTGACGATCTCCCGAACGCATCGATACTTCCGTTTCTGCACTTTTATCCATCGTCAAGATAAAGACGAGCGAATTACCAATAAAGAAATCCAACACGTGAAATACAGTCGTTGACGGAAAAGCAAAGAGCTATCATTTTTTTTCTCTCGATTTTTCAATCGTTCAAGTTTCATTTACTATATTTTTATTTACGCGATCAATTATTCGCGGAAACTAATAATTTGACTAAAGAATCGATAATTGCCTATTCGCGAAACACTTTAAACTCGCTAAAGATCGATCTCAAAGAATGCAGCAACATGGGAATTCGTAAACTGCGGAGACTCGGGAGGCCGAGCAAAAGCGTGTATATAACGGTGGCGATAACCGCAACGATAATGTAACGAGGCACGGGAGATAAGGATTCACAGACGAGTGAATATACAGGCTTGTTTACTTATAGATATACAGGGAATGTCGCGACGACAAAGCCAACGGCATGGTTATTGCTGGCGTCATTATTGTATAGATATTGTCTAGCGAAGGGACAATCCTCCCTTCATCCTAGACTCTCTTGCTTTCTCTCAGTCACTCATTTTCACCAAATAGAACTCGAAACGACGTATATGAAGCGAAAAAGATACTTGAGAGACGACGAAAAAAAAAAAAAACGGCAAGAGTGAGGACTGTCTGGCCGAGTTCCCATGTGCCAACTTCATGCTTGACTTTTCATTGCCCCTCTCAACTTTCCACCTCTTGTACTTACAGAATCCCCAGTCTCTGTGTGGATATGTACACTTCTTCGTGTATATACACCATCTTGCGACGTATCACGTTTCTCAACTCCGCGCGACACACAGTTGAAAGATAAAAAGCTCCATCTTGGCGTATTTAATTACAAGAGCTGCTTATGAGGGTTTGCGTCAACAAGATCAGTGGGTTTCGAAGCCTTGTGCAGATCCATTTATGATAAGGTTCCATTTTCAATTAAAATCACTTCTCGTATTGAACTTAATTACGAGAAATTGACATACGAATCGTTATTTGTTTTAGCAGAATCTCGAGAGAAAAAAACCTGCGAAATTCGATTTCAGCTCATGGCTGCGACTGCGGAATTGATCACAATCTCATATTTTTTGTTTTGTTTCTCAAGCTGGAAGTTATGGCTCCATTTCCTTCGACCACATCGGACAAGAGAATGAAGGAAACGGTTTTTTTTCTTAAGGCCGTCCTGCAGGATGCCTCTGAGGATCGGAGTTAGTTATTAGGACCGGAGCGTACTCACGCAGTCTGGAATTGGCATTTTGGGCTTTTTCTGATCGAAACAAATCACTATCGTTCTTCGTAACTCTCTCCCACGCTGCATCACACACTCTCGTGGTCCAGAGACAATGAAAACCTGGAAATCGTAGGTATTTATCTTTCCGGAACCTTGACTTTGATTCAGGACAAAAAATACCTGGATTTTCTTCTTGTTTGCCATTTTTTTCCTTGTCTTTTGATAGCGACTTTATGTGCGGACGCCTACGCCTCTATAACTCGTGTCACTGGTCTATAAATATTGTGAGAGTGTTTTCGCAATGGAACGCGACCCGATCTATCCTTTTCCTGGGTCAGAGAATATTTTACGTTCCGCGATAGGCGACTCTCGTGTTCCATTCATGTCCATTCAATCTAATTACGTTGAGGTGAAAAAAAAAAAAATTAGTCAGTCCATTTCCACAGTGATGGCAATTTCCAGGACAGAAATTTCATTTTTCGATGCCACGGAAGACGGAAAAAAAGAAAGTTCGAAAGTCAACCCTCTAATATAAGTTTACAAAGGGTGTCATAAAAAAAAAACGGACTCTTCGCAGCCCACGACGTATCGGAGAAAGTCGCAGCCTTTGACTACTCTTCCAACCTGTACGGTCTACCCTTCTTTACCATTTTTTTCCTCTTCCGCATTTCTTTCCGCCGTCGGAGAAAGCCTTTCCCCGACGAATGGAGAAAGTACATTCTGCTTAGTCCGTAGAGAGCAAGTTCAGTTCTCAACACATCGTTCGCCGGTTCTGTACGATTTCGTAGTCAATTTTTCCATTTTCGATGCACCTTCATTTTTGTGTGTGTGTGTTTTTTTTTGCATTCGCTTATGACAATCGATGCAACAAATGTTGCGGAGGATTCTCGTGCTTATGATATTTTCCTGCAGTGTTACGAAAGTGATATTTTTTTCCGCTAATTTTTTTTTAGTATCCCTTAATAACACCCGAGTGCACCGTTAGAAAAAAAAAACTCGACATTTGTAATCACCGCGTTCACACAATTACCGAGAACTAGAAAAAAGCGTCGGACAATTGTACAAGAAAATTCTTTGAGCAGTTTTTACACGCCGAGTGCTTTAAATGTGTAATTTTCGCAGTCTCAAATGAGTCTGATTGTCGGCGAGTGCATAACGCACCGAGGCCTTGCAACAATGCATACAGCTCATCTATTTATATATTTGTATTTACACATTTCGAGAGTGTTTCTGTCACGCTAAATACGCGGGAGCTTGTCAAGCGCAAATTGCTCGTTGCCTCTTCGGCGAGAACGTCAGCTCGCATCGTGTCTCTCGTGTTAAAACGGACGACAAAGACGATGATGCGGCGCCTCCGCATTTTCTCTTTTCCGCGGGCCCATATTCGCGCTCGCTAATGTGGAAAATTGCGTCAGAGATGTTGGCGTAACACGCGGCGTGACACTTTTCGTTCGCATGCGAGATGCTAATTATAAATACCTGCAAATATTAGTTGAGTTGATTGTTTAGTAAAATTAGAAATCCTAAAATGCAGAGTCTACACGATGAACAAATATCTGAAGAAAAGGCATAAAATCCTATGGCAGGAAGAAAGAGTTATGAAGATTAAAAAATTATAAAACGTCACAAAGTTGCGGTGAAAATTCTTGTCCACGTCAATTTTATTAAAAAGTGTAATTTTCTGCTACGCGAAGCTTTTCAAATCGTTCCTCGTCCACTGAACCGCGTTTTTGCTGCTATTTCAGAATTGATAAAAGCGTTATGCATGGGGTCATTTGAAAAATGAGTGGGTAACTCTATCTGGACGCATATGTGTGTAAAAGCACTTGCAACCTGTGAGAGGGAGAAGCTTCAAGAGGATACACACAGAGTGCCGGCGGCAAATCGCGGGCGGCGGCTTCTCTCTGTACTCCTATGTATGAATATATTTTTCTCTTTTTCTTCGGGATCTCCTCACGTATCATAAACATTTAACGCTGGCATTAGACAGCCGATTCGATAGCCGATTACGGCAGAGTCAAGACCCCCGTAAATAAACTGTTCACGTTCAAGACCAAGCGTGTGTATGTGTGTGTGCATTCGAGTGTATTAATGAAAGAACGCGAGAATGTATGAGTGTTGGACGATATACCGGTCTCTGCACACACGCCAACGATTCATCGGTAATGTTTTATAAATACAAAAACACATGAGACGAGAAGGGACAAGAGTTAGCATAACAGAAACAGCCAACCCCGTAATTGTATCTTGAGATGCTTTACATTAGCGATAAACAAGAGAGCGAAAGGAAATATTTAAAAAATTGAGAATCGAGAGTTTGCCGCACTATCGTCGTTTGGTTCTTGTATTACTTAATTAGAAATGACTCGGTGGCTGCAGAAAATTCATGGTAACGAAATATTTGAGCTGATTCACTTTTTTTTCAATTTTTAGCGAAATAAACATTGCAAATGTTGGAAAATTAGCGAATTCGTATTACGAAAATTACGAAATTATATCGAAGGATTTTTTTTTCATGTTATAATTGAAAAGTCCAATGGGTTGGAAAATCATTTGCATTTTGCTGAAAATATTGAAGTTGTAACGGCAGCAAGAGAATGGAGTAAAAATTTAATTACTGCGAATTAGCACAATTGCTGAATTCTACGTTTTACATCTGCTTTGAAAAATAGAGGTCGCATCCGGTTTTGCAGTTGTTATTACGCTTCCGAATCAAACACTAACGTATTATCTGCGCGGAGGGAAAAAAAATAAATCATACTGTAATCACTAGTTTGGAATAGTGATTCTTGTTTTAAGTGCTTTTAAACTGTGCCTAACATAACTCGCTATCTGTGAAACTTGGCATGAAAAAGGCGAAACGTAAAGTCCGAAACAAGTTTCTAAAAAACAGGATTTATCGTTGTTTCCTTTTGTTTTATGGTTCGCGTATTTCGAGCGATGCGCTGCGAGAGATAAGAGTGCAGAGGCTTAGTAACAAATATGAATAATGACTTAATAAATCGGCGAGGGAATACATGAATCGCGTATACCAATTCACGCATTCATTGAGGAAACACTTATCAGCTTTTGCCACACACAAACAAAACGCATGGTCGACGCGGTTTCTTCGGTGTGCAGAGAAGAGAGAGAGAGAGAGAGAGATAAAGAAAGTGCAAATTTGATAAAGAACGGGAGGAGAAAGAGAGAAGAAGACAAAAATTATGCCAAGTAATTCGCGTGGACTGTGTGGTGGGGAGTTTTATACATCTGACACTTTGTATTCATAATAAGCGCGTCGTAAAAGCGCGAAAACATCCATTCCAACCGATACCATTTATTGCCCCGTACTAACGCCTTGTATTGTGTTTGTTTACTTGTGTGAACGCCTGTGTGCGAATGTTGTATGTAAAAAAGCTATGCCACTAAACACGTGCCAGTTTGAAGCACGCACGCCATTCCAGAGCAGATGCGGGGACGTACAGCGTATGACTTTTATATTAACCCAAACGTCTCGTATACGTTTGAGCAATATCGCCAATTAATGAGCGCGCTAAATGACATTTTTTCGTTTTACGGCCATTATTCCTCCCGACGATATCTTTACTTTCAATTATACGTACTAATCTCGATCATAACGTTTTGTGGCCTCGTAAGAAAGAATAAATAAAAATTTCGACCTCTCAACGGTGTGAAGATTCGATTGGCCTTTGCTGACATCGCTCGATTAATCGTCGAGCGTCTCAAAGCTCTAAAAATCTTCAACTTGATTCGTCTTTAAGGGAAATAACAATAATATCGATGTATATATGTGTTTGAGCTTGATGTAGCAATGAGAATGACGCTCATGCAGCAGCCCCCGTTCGGCTTTAATATGCAAAGAGAAGAAATTTGTAAAAGCGTGCCCGACGAGATTAGCTCTAGGGACTAAAAAAAAAACGCATTTGCGAGCTAACGCGTTCTTTCCTCTTACTCTCTCGTTTGCGTCGGAAAACGTCGCGACGCCGCGTGGTGCTTTTCTCCCGACACACATAGACACACAATACACACGCACTTTTTGTTCTCCAGCCGCGCCGCTCTCTCCTCTCTGTCGCTGGAGCGACCCGGTCGTCTTAATTTGATTATAAATTTTGTATTCTCCCACTCTCGCATCAAATATTTTCCCTGCTCCCGTGCGGTAAGTGCGCAAAAACGGAAAGAAAAAACAGCAGCTACTGATTAAAATAACAATCGAACAAAAAAATCGACATTGCATTTTATCGCATTCGCGTGTATGCAAATTCCAGAGCAGCCGTGTCCCCCCTTCGGAAATTATTTCCTTCCCGTACACGTGGTCCGAAACAAGTTTTTCCGATATTTCACACTGAAAAAGGAAAGAAAGTCTCTTCGAAAACTAAATTTTTCGTCGGAATTAGGAAAATTTTGAAATTATCGATGTTTTTTGACAAAATTTGTTTTTCAGTGCACGTCACATTAAATAATTGCATGGATATAAAATTGAGGCTTTTCAACTGCAACAACACGTCGCATACGTGAAAGCAAGTCTCGAGCAATTTGAAAAGTCAAAATTAATTACGCGACGATACAGTCCCTTCAAAGTGAATTTATTCAGACTAGTTTTTTCTTTCCAACGTACCACTGTCGTGGCATTTATGGTGGAAGAGTTTTTCTGGCCAGAGGCGCCTATTCGGCCACGATATGATGGCTGTACAAAGTACACGCGATACCGTCCTCTATGGGCAATATTTCGGTACATAGAAGATACGTATAGATAGAGAATCGCATCGCATCTCGTGAATTCGCGCAGGAAAGCGAGGAAAAGAGAGGAAGAGGCGAGAGAAAGAGAGAGCAGTGAGAGCCGAGCGCGGTCGCGATGGCGTATTGATCTTTTTAGTGGCGTGTGGCGTTATCCTCACCAGCATACCAGCCGCAGCACAAGAGACGCGCAATCCAACTCGCCCCCGTCCAGACTAAAGGTCTATATTTCCCCGGGGACGAATACGTTTTATTATTCCTATAAACACAATTTCCTCGGAAATATTGTGACTCGAATATATATAAGCCCCATTCGTACGTCGTACACGAGAGAAAAGACTGAGAGAGAAAGAGATATTGCGAAATTACATGCGTCGACATTTTGTCTCTATACAGGCTGCTGGACCGTACCAGGATGCTGTACCAACTTATCCCGGAGATGCAGAGTTATGTGTTTGCCCAAAATTCAAGCCAGGATGCAATTAACATTCGTGCACAGAAACGTCAAATTTATTCCAACGAATAAATATAGTTTCTCGGATTCCTAGAGCAAAATGTGAATTATTCCGAAATATTTCTGATTGATTAACAGTAAAAGAGATTCTGTGAGAGAAATTGCATCAAAATTTTTCTTGAGCTCCGCTCCGTCGGTCGTCATGCCCCGATTCCTCAAAGGATCGAATTCGTCCGACGATAAACACCAGGAACTGCCAAACTTTGACATTCTCGTCAGTTGTTTTACTTTTTTTTTTTTTTGACTGGACTTGAATATAAAATCAAAAATTTGGAATGAAAGAGAGAAAAATACTGTGAGATTCGATGATGCTGGGTCTGCCAAGAAACGAGCGCCATACTGTCTAGCTTGCGAGCTTAGGAGACTCCTGTTCTCGTCAACGTTTTATATTTAATCCAGAACGTTTTAACAAGCGATAAACAAACGGTGTATCACTCGTGTGCGAAGCTTAAATTAGCTCCGATACCATTTCGTACGGGTTCATGCATTTATGAAGATGACCGTGATGGAGGCATGTCCATCGGAGTTCTCGCTGTCGAGTGGTGAGTGCGCGAGAAAGACAGCAGGAGAATGAGAGAGAAAGAAATACGAAGATAGATGAATAGTGCGAGAATTGGAGGGGGAACGTACTTGGTGGGGTTATTTTTGTGGAACGAGAGGGGGAGAGAGAGTGATGAAAGTGGGGGAAAAGCCAAGTCGTGGAGTTGCCAAGCACCGCCTCTCAGCATGCAATGGGCGGGAATCCCATCACGATTTATGACTCCCGACACTACCGACATCTACCAGAATCCCGCTGAACCGTCTCCCCCGCGACGGCCATTACTCTCCGACCATTGGCTGAAATTGCGTCACAACGCAAATCATACGACGCTCTAAATGTTCCCTCAACAATCGAAGCATACTTTTGTTTTTATTTCTATTTTTTCCTCATTATTAAAGAATTCTTCTTCATAAATTCTCTCCATCATTGCAGTGCAAATTTTGCCACGACTTATCGGAGCAGAATTTTTTGTATTTACACCCTCGCACGACTAGAGTGGTAAATCTATATTTAGCTAATCGAAGGTGGCTCCTGAGGGTGAAGAGTTTCTACCACAAATATACGTAACAACAGATGCTGCAATTCACGCTGCACCATTCGAGAATAAGAATTTCGAGTCAGCGTTGAAAAAAAAATGCAAATTTGTTGGGAAACGATAAAAATTGTTCATTTATTTGACCAGCCGATTGATAATTCCTGAAAAACGATCGTTTTGTTATTCAGTGTCGTTTTTTATGTTGAAATTTATTGCTGCATACTTTCTCCCCGAAAATTGAGACATTAATATTCATTTATGTAGGTATTTCAATAACTGAATATGCAGAATGTGGCTGATAGCTCCGAAGTCGAGTTGGCTGCACACGAATGCATTTTCTACTGCGTGGAATCAAGTAGTGGGTCACTCTAACGGTCAACCGTTGAACTAGTTCAACGTTCGGGATAATAGGAAATGACCTTGACCGAATGTTGGTGTAATGGAAATCACCCATAGGTAATTGTCATTTGTTTTTCGCGACATTAATAATTGGAGCATGTTTCTGGATTACCGACGGACAATAAAAATGCCGGGTTGGCTTTGCAGTGATTGAATGGACAATGACGAGAAATTCGTCGTTGCAACTTATCGAGCACAATCGCGAAACGTGTCGGACGAAATTTGTAGAAAAAACGAAGGCAAACTGTTACTTTTTTGCGCGGGATTTCGTACAGATGGGTTACGTGGTTGACTGGCAACACGACTGACGGTTACGTCGGTTTACGGCTGTTTTAACGAGCCTTTCCTGCACGCGACTCAGCACTAAACCCTCTCGCTGAGTCCTACAAAACGCGTAGCCACTAGTTTAACGTTTTACGGCTAAATTTATTATCTGTTACCTCCTTATATGACGGAACGATAACAATAATTGTCAGTTTTAATTCCATCGTAAATCTACCGAGGGGAAGCCACTCTTCTGGCATTTGCTCCAAGTGCAGATCTCGTCGGTTGCGGGAGAGGATTCACAGCATCTGGGCCGCGCGTGGACCTCTCTGTGTTATCCTCCAAGCAGGATTTATATGCCCCACACCGATCCGTCGAGAACTTGACGATGCCGCTTACAGATGGAGCTGCATATATCGGGACGATCCTACAGTCGGTACTAAAGCGTTTGTACTAAACACTCCTCAATCGATATATAACGACCGCGATGGCCAATTCAACGTTTCCAGTCCATAAATTTGATGATTCAACATAAAAAATAATCGAAGTCGGATATCAATGTGAGCCACAGAATTCAGTGACGCAGACTCGAAAAATTCGCCGCGATTTCGAGCGGAACGAATTTAATTTGCATCAAAGTTTCAGGAGTGGCTGTAAAATTGATGATTTTGCGGTAAATCATTTATTTGACAAAAAAGACACATGACAGCTCCTTCGTTAACTTTGTCAACGCAGTAAAGGGTCGGCAGATGGCGCTTTGATGTCCTTTTGATCAATTCGACTTTGTGCAAGGGTTTTATGATGCTCCGTGTGTTAATAAACTGGGAGACAGTTGTCACCGTTAAAAAAAAAGCCATTTGGACGGAGTACCTAATTTATTCATGGAGTAATTAATTTAAAAATGAATTTAACAGGCGAATTCATTAGCCACGATCCTTTTTAAGGATCTATTAATACTTTAATGGTTTCTGGTCATGATTTTGATGACCGTGAATGCTTTTTTTGCTGTTACGATCTCATAAAATGGTGAATGCTGACTTACACTTTGTTCGGTTTATATTTCTTGAGGGTGTAAGCGAAGGGAAGGTGCGAAAAGTGAAGCAAGCGTGAAGTATCTGACAATGTCATCAGTTACATTTACGAGGCCGTCAAAGATCGAGTGAGTACCTTGAGGTTGCCTCATCGTCACTTTAAATCCCGTTACTCGATCGTAAAAGACTTTGACGACCGTGCGGGCGCGAGTCTCGTAGGTATATCCCAAGGCACGGGCTCTATACCCCAGAAGCACGGACGTGAACGTTCACTGCGACTATAAAGACCAGTCAGGGGCTTTCCCCGTCTGTGAAGCCCCCTAGACGGTAAAAGGGCTTGACATTTACGTACCCACTTGCCCAATGATCGTTCTCATAATCGCTAATAGACCGAGAATGTCGAAAAGATGGAATATAACAATTATCCACGGCACATTCTCCGTTTACGTCTTTATTATTCAGTATCCTTCCTCCCATGGGACTATCTGATATGGGGGACAAATTCTTTACTATTGACAAACTTACCCAATCGTTCCTTACATGTGTGCAATCGATAACCCTCAATTCCGCTTGAATCAAATCTTTTTATTCCCCTCGAATCGGAGTTATTGACATTTTATTCGAGGGTTTCGATATTTTTGCGATCTGTGCTTCAATTAATAAAAAAAATAGTGTCGAAAATAAAATTAAAATTCCTGCCATTCAGTCTGAAATGCATCTCGACCGCAATTCACGACGCTCGTTATTTATTAAATAACGGAAACGACGAGAAATTATCCATAAATAATTTGTGCCATTTCTTTATGTGGAAAAAATGGATGCAATAATCGAGGAAATTGAACAGTTGCACTTGCAATTATCCAAGTCATTGAACATTTTCTGTTCCGATATCAATTACGAAAAAAAAAACAGCATTCGAGTCGACCCGGGGAATAAATTTAAAAAAAACTACATATTGTCTAGTCAAACTACACTTCGTATTACGATCGTATTTCAAAGTACTCGAGCCATTATTGTGCTGTGCTTGTCTCTTACATAAACCATGTTTTTATGCCCAGACACATATTTTTCGTCTTGAAATTATTAATACGTCGTTTTTTTGTTGGCTGTGCCATGTAGAATAGAAAAATGTGCCCATATCGTGCAAATTACGTTCTCGACAGGAGAGTGCGGTTACGGACAGGAAAAAGAGAAAGGAGCATCGAGGTGGGGCGAACTCTTTCATGAATTGGAAATGTCTTGCACCGGTGGCAAAACAACTCGTAAAATGTGAATAAAACCGCCATATCGAAGCGCCATTCTGGATGCTGCTCTGCGTTCGCCCGTTCCATTCTGATTCTTCGGAATATATTTTCACCCCGCGTGTGCAATGGGAAACGCGTCATTAGTTACGCTAGATGTTCGTTCAATGTGTGTAATTCAATGGTCGCGTACATCAACATTTTAGAAGGATGATTGTCACCTGGGTTCATGGCAAACCTGACGCTTAGTATCCCAACAGATCATCTTGAGGACTCAATATAGCAACCACAAAAGCTGCTCTCATAGAGAGACCAAAGAAATTTGAGAAATGAAAGGAGAGAGAGGAGAAAAGAAGGTCGTTTTTCGTTCGCACTATAATATGTTGCCGGAAGAATGCGGAGAAAAGTTTTTCGAGCATACGTGACAAATGTTTGAAAGCATTCATGGGGCATTCATTAGGGGTTCTTAAGGGTGTAAGATCGACCTATCACGAGCTCGAACGGTTTTCTTTCTCACCGAGTGAGGGAGCACCGGGTCCAAAGTCTTTCACTACACTTTTTATTTCTGTCTCGCGTAAATCTCGTTGGTATTCACACGCGAACCAAACGCAAGGGGAGGGTAGTTGGAACTGTGAGACCAGGGTGAACGAAAAAAAAGAGAAATGGCGTTTGCTTTACCGCGCGTGTTATGTACGATGAAGTAAGTCTTACACGTGCTACGGCTCTTACCTTTGGATATAGTGCGACCTAAACGTCGTCTCATTCACCATTTTCATTTTTTTCATCCTTTTCACACCCTGGGTATATTTTTGATTTTTTTTTTTTGATTATGTGCTCTGCTCGCGTTATTAAGGTCAGCCACCTGCCGCGCGCTCGATGGAGCTCACTTCGGGGATGAACACCATTATATGCCTGCGTATATAGGGGGAAGTTCTATATATAGATATGGGCAAATGCGCTAACCTACGTGTGCACTCTGGGTCCACATGGTCCTTGCACGTTGAGGGGGTTGGTTCGGGTCTCTCGAAGAGAGCACGGTGTTCTTTTCGCGGAACAAAGAAAATAAGAGATACGAAACGAGCGCGGAGAAGAAGAGAGTGAGAGAGCATCAAGGGTCCATGGAGATCGAAAAGTAAGAGAGAAGAAAAGAGAAAGAGAGAGAGAAAGTTTGCTGGGACACACAGGAAGAGATGAGAAGAGGAAAAATGCGGAGATTCAAAAGAGGAACGAAGAAGGGAGACATAGAGAACTGGAGAAAAGGGCGAGAAGAGGTATGGAGAAAGGAGAGAGGCTGCAGAGGTCCCCCGCGGGCCCGCACCGTCGGCGAGAATAAAGGAAAAGCGAGAAAAATGTGTCTAACCTGGCAGTGGCAATTCTTCAGCGGGAGTTGCCGCCTTAACGCCCGTTGGAGAGAGGCGATTGGTTCTCGAGAGGAGCCAGCGGGAAAGATGGCCGCCATTTCCCTCCAACCATCCAGGCTAACCCCCTTCCTCCCTCCCCGCTCGTGCGTGTCCCATGTATTGGTGAGAGAGGGCGCGCGCGGGGGTGGTAGCCCGTTCGTGAAAAGGGAATTCGCGGCAATCCTACTGCGATCTGCGCTTGTGTATGTTCGGCCAAAACTATGGTAGTGGTAGTTTAGGAGGATTCGGGAAGGAGGCACACGAGGGGACTCCACGGGACTCTTATTCTTATTAACTGTTTAATCTTTTCCGGAGATGTACGGGCGCATTACCGTCGCGGCTTGTTTATTTCGAATCCTCCTTTCCTCTCCTTTTACTTTCACACCCACACGCCCCAACACATACACTCGTCTTTATATTCGTTTTCTCTTTTCTCTTATAATCCTCGCCTTAACTCTTTTCCCTTCGCCAATGTCATCCGACTCACCCTCCGGAGCAATTCCTACTTGTCACCGGAAGACAAAGAAACAACTTGAAACTCGCGAGATATTCGCCGCTCCAGAATATACTCACGATATACTTTAGAAAAAAAAATGTAATCAAGAGGCTCCTCCAGACTCGCATGAATCTCTACGAAATAACTTTCAGTTTCTCAGTAAATGCGAATTAAAAACATACTCGCGAATCACGTATTTGTGTCGTTGAAAAATCCGCCTTTATTGATTATATGCCGTTGCGGGTTTATTCGCGCGACTTATAAGGGACTGATTGATCGAACGTATCTCCCAACTAATTAATATGCATACTCGCACGGAATTCCTCATTAATAGGTAGGTATAAGAGGAACTTTTGGGTGGTCCATTTGCAAGCCTGCTGAAGGGAAGAAAGAGCAAGGGGCAGAGAGCAACTGCGGAAGAAAAAGAGGGAGAGAAAGGGATCGTTTTCAAAGTAGCGATTCGAAACGGGTGGGGGAGGAGTTAATTCCGTGATCTCGGGGATTCTCTCGGCAGGATAGCACACAGCTCGAGAGTTACACCACTCAATTATTTGATAATGTCGGCGACACGGCGCTGAGGGAATCTCGTTAAAACTTGGAGCGAACTCTCCGCGTAATCTCCCCCGATGTTTATACCGGCCTTCGTAAATCTTATGGCTCACCTTACGGGGGATGGGACACAGTCGCGGTTGTCTCTTCTCATGCTCCCTCCACACTGCACTCCAGCCCTCTTCACTCTCGTCTACCATATCCGAGAGTTTCCTGCTGCTACGGAATAGATAAAGCCAAACTTCGCGACAAATATATGTCTCTCGTGTCCCACGATTTCGAAGCTGCCTGGCTTTTCTTTTAATTACAATTTACCGAAAACCATATTCCCTGCAGGATCCATTATTAAATTTTATTCCAAACGCTATCAGGAAGCATGTAGAAATTTTATTACATTTTCTCTTTGTCCAACGAATGTAAACCGGGAGTACGTTTGACAAAAATTCGCATGTTAAAAAAGACGCGTGATAAATTCGTGCGTTTTTTTTAGAAACTTCGAGGCATCTCGTGTTTTTTTTTCATTTTTTAATCCCACTCACATTCGATTGAGTCAAAGCTTAATTAAAGTTATTCAGAATGGTAACGGAGAACGAGTTTTTTCGTATTCCCGGAGGCAATTAATAGCGCGTTCTCAATCTGATCAGTGGACAAAGAGCTCGCGGGCTGGTTGAGCAGATCGTCGTAAATCGGACGTGACTATGTGATGAGTTCTGGTCCTTTGAAATCCTAGCAAACCGTTTGTGTCGCCCCATGCTCGAAGGACGTCGTTAAGATCTTTGTCTGGGGAGCACGCACGCATACAAAGTACGCGATGAGAACTTGGCGGATACACTCTCTCCTTTGTTCATTGGTGTTGCCGCGTCGATAGATACCGTTTGCTAGAAACATATTGTGCGTATGTTGAGTCCCTCTCAACTCCTGGTTCACTCGGGAACTCGTTAAGCGGGTACATAACTAATACAAAAGGTAAAAGAAGCCTGAACGTGAGTTACACTGATGAAGACATTGAAGCTAACAGTTCTATGGGTCCGAAACCTAAAAACCTTAACTGTTGACCCGTCCCAAAGCAGGCCCGAGCATCATTCCATAAAGGGGTAGGCTGTAGGAGCATTTGATATAGAAATATGAATTCAAAGCGTGGGAAAAACAATTATCGTCGATTTCTCCAGCAAAGATTTGCATGAAATCACAATTATGGGACTGTTTCTTATACGAGACTCCATTGCTTCGACAAATAATCCCTTTACGTTCGGCCAGAGGTCAAGGATCCATGACAGTCGGACAAAACTTTATGGCAACCTCGATTAGAGAAAGTCTCGTGAAGAGGATCAAGGGGACGGAGCGAAAAAAGTCGGTGCAGGGTGTTGGTATTCAGGAAGGAAAACGTGCAGGGTCCGCATTAGATCGTCGCTTTTTCGTAAAGCGTGGGATTAGTTGGTCAAACCATCACTAGCCTGATACGTAGAGCAAATATCGAAGGGGGTTGTCTGGAAAGCCAGGGCTATGGGGGAAAGATACATATAGTGGAAAAACAAAAAAAACATGAAGACACACGATAAGACTATAATATGAGAACATCTAGATTAAGATGGAATGGGATGCTGTGATCCTCCCTTTTTTCCATCGAGTCGTAACGTACGATCTCGAGGGAAGCTGTGTGCAAGAAGCTCGAATCTGTGAAGCCCTCGCTGAGATCAGGCACCTTCTCCCATTTCCATTCTGACTCGCAGTGACCATCCAAGAAACAGAAAAGGAGGAGGAGGAGGAGCCACAAGGATCGAAGAGATTCAGGGACATGGAAAGATTCTGCAAGTGACGTACGAGAACGAGGACCACCCCTGTGGAGATCGAGTCCGGCTGGTATACGCACAGCCGGTTTCACACAAAAATCATATTTATCACCTCGCCTACCTGCCGCACGACTGCTGCGTGTCCTCTTATCTTCATCTCTTTCTCAAACTCATCCATCTCTCTCTTCTTTACTCGCTCTCACTCCCTTCGTCCTATCTCGTTTCGATTTCTCCTTTTCCAACTCCTCGTACCCTTCGTTTTTCACGTCCCTTACTTTCCCTGCCGTTTGGTGCCATCTCGCTCTCTCTCCCTCTCGCTTTGAACCAAGACCCTGAAGAGAACCTCGAGAATTCGCTTCTTTTAATTTCGTAGCAGCACAGCACGCCTTGGTCGGGGCGAATGATTGCCCCGCCAGGCCGAATTTATATCACGCGTTGGAAACTTGCTCTCGCATGAAACGACAACGACGATATGCCATCCAACCAAGCTCTTCCTTCGCTCGTGATTAAATGCTCGACCGGATTGGATGTATGAATATGCCAGAATTCTCTATATATTTCTCCATATATGTATATCTTTGTATGTATAGTTTTATATATAAACGCTCACTGGGGCTCTATTTATTCGAAAGGATTTCTCTTCTGCTGCTCTCGAGGACCCTAACGTGGGAATCCGTCAAATTTATAGCCAGGCTCTTTTCTTTCTTGTACCGTGTTCTTCGAGACATCTTAATTATTGCTTTTTACCTGTCCTCTCTCTGGCGAACGGTTGCTGCAAGAATTAATGCCCACCACTATGTTTTACTAATATAACAGATACCTTGACCTTTGCTAGCGATACATCTTTTTTCTTCCTTTTTCTTTCTCATTATTTATTTATTTTTGTAAATAAGGATTCGTACATCTCGGACAAATATATTTCAAGCTGGTTGGCTTTACGTACATGCAAATTCTGGCGGAACAGTCAACATAAAAATCCAGAAACTAAAAGTAAAAAAAAAAAAACAGTTTCTTCGTGTATTTTTCTGAATCCTGGAAAAAATTATTTAAAAAACTAGTCAAATTATGTGATAAAACTATCAAAATTCTTTCCCCACATTTTGTGCTAGTGAATTCCGTTGAGGCAATTGATATTTTATGGAACTTCACCTTTTGTGCTCCGATCGAATTTTGAATTAAGGAAAAGCATATTGAAATTGGGGCGTGATTCAAATTAAGAAGAAAGAAAAAACGAACTCGTAAAAATAAAGTTGGAGCGTGGAAGAAAAAAATCAAGGGTGAACCTATTTCCGTCCATCAATTCTCGAAGGGTGAGTTTAGAGGGCTGTCGTTTTAGGTGGGGAAAAGTGAGAAAGAATGCCGCGCGGAGAGGAAAGCGAGCAGCAACTCGAAGAAATGCGTATATAGCTCGAGCTGAAATTGCCGAGAGAACGCGTATTAAAATCGCTGGATTTAGTGGAGAGATAAGCAGCACAGTGGCGCTCTTGCGATAGGGGTTGATGGAAGCTGAGGGTTGGGTACGAGTTGAGAAGAAAAAGAGACGGGAGGCGAGAGAGGAATTGGAAAACCAGAGGGCAAAGAAAAACTCTCTTTTACTTTCGCCAGCGCCATTTTCGCATTACCATCACCCCCCCCCCCTTCTCTCTCTTTTTTTCTCTCTCTCTCTCTCTCTCTCTGTCGTCCTCTCACTGAAGCCATTATCCAAAGCCAAGTTCGACCCTTTCCGGCAGGCCATCCGAGCACGATTCTCCTCACGAATCTACCCTTAACGCCCACATAATTTAAGTTGCCATACACGATCTAATTTTTTTTTCTCCTCTCGCTGCTGTATCTCGGATGCTATTATCAAAACGCTTACATTACTTAATGGGTACTTGGTAACGAAATCTGTCTTGACTTACCTGCTGATGAAATTCGTGGCAAAATAATAAAAAAAAAATCGTTCCTACGTGATTTCAGTTCATTTAATCAATCAATAAAATGTATGGACTTGTATGAAATAATTAAATCGATCATTGAAAAAGTTTTGCGAAAATCGTTTATTTTAACGGGCCCTCAAGATACAAAATGGACACGAGGCCCCTTACGAGAATGCAATACGTCGTGCTCGGGTGCACGACGAGCGAGAGTCGTGTGTGGTCTCGGTTCTCAATGCTGCGAGCATACAACAAACTGTTTACGTTCTCTCATTCGTTTGGACGTGCATTTTTTAATCGGAGAAACATTGGCTGGCTCTGGACGGCGGAGTTTTTTCTTTCTTCTCACGTTTCTACCAGTATTTACGGAGTCTCGAAAGCTGTGAATATATTGTTTCAAAGGATGCATTTCATGCTCTCTCGAATGGGTAATATAATCCATGGAGGTGTTTCCTGCTCCGAGAGATCGCGCGCGGCTCGTCTGACTGCACGTTGATCCTTTCCTTATCCTCTCTCCCTCTCTCTTTCTCTCTCTTTGACTCTCTTCCATGTACTCATCCCCCTTTCCACGCTTCTTTCCCGTCCCTCTCTTGTCGCAACAGTCTCGCGCGCACTTTTATGCCGTCGTAAAAGCGTCGTAACAATTAATAAGTATCTCGTAAAAGCGATTGCTGTTGACACCTCTTTGAATGACAGGGTCGGGACGAGGAGCCACACGCCACCACTGGTCCCGACCTCGGTTTCGTCTGGGTACACGCGCGTTGGTGGCCGTGGTCCCGCGATTCCCCGTAAATCAAGTTTACGCCTTGGTCGTTACTTTTAATCGGCCAGTTATGCGTATTGCCGGACGAACGACGCTAGAGCGCGGTCATTCCCCGACCGCGCGATCTCTCGCTCGTTTTCCTTTAGTATGAATACATCAAAATAAATATAGTTATATCAATAAATATTAATCGAGCTGACAGATAAATCATTGAAAGCAACAATTCCAATGCAAAATCCATACGAATTATCTTTATTTTCTCAGGGGGCGTGAATTTCCAGCCAATTTTCAACGTGTTCCCAAAATTTAATGCACCAAGTAGATTTAATCGGAAATAAGCATGTCGTTGTATAACGATAGCAGGCCAACAAATACAATTTCCGTCGCGGCCATTGCACACACAGTAGAATCGAGACAGCTAAGAGTACGCGAGAGCTAGGAGCGGGCGAAAGAGCGAGAGCACCGTCGCGCCACCGCCGTCGTCCGCGGTCGGGATAATATTGCACGGATATAGGGAAACTCATTCTATACTGTCATGGTATAGGGGTAGTAGAAACCACAGAACTGTGGTCGCCTCGGGTCTCTCTGCGTCGTTGCCTTAATTAAGTTACACGCCGTAGCCCGGTTGTTCGGCTGCGTATTAATGTCACACCGCCAGAGTACGAGAACATTAGTTGGCTTCAATGCTTTCTCATACCCTCCTCTAACTTCTGTTACATCGCCCGAAACTTTCATAGACATGAATTTTCTATTACCCTATAATACTCTCGGAAAAAAAAAAAACATTTTAGTTGCATTTTCTTGTCGATGGAGAGAACGTCGCTGTATTCAAGCACCGAATCTTATTCTCGCAGCGATCGACCGAATGTGTGTCTTAAAAAAAAACTGCAAAATCTTAGAAACGAAATGCACGAATGAAAATAAAAAAATAAGCATTGAATTAATTATGAGAAAGGTAAAATATATTGACGCCTTTGCAGTCGATCGTAAAGCGATCGTGGCTGCTGCGTGTGTACCGCGAAGTGTGTGCTATAATCATGTATATAGACTGTGAGGATAAATGGGGTGCGTAGGTCGTCACGACGACGAAAAAAAACGAACGGTTCTGGATGGATCTGGGATCTGTCTGATCGGTATTGCGGATACGAATTGTGTCGGATCCCTGTTGGGTGGCGCTAAGCTTCTGACTCCTTTGGAAGCTGAGGGTTGCGCTCTGGTCCCCGCGTTGTCGTGCTGTCGCAAACGCTATTCGGGAAGGGGTGGATCTTGGAGCTACGAGGGGATTGCTTTTCGACGTATATGTACATATAGAAAATGCTTGCACGCTGGAGGGCTGCTCTTCGAGTGGAGAGGCCAGAGCAATAGCCTTTACGACTCGACCATAGTATCGAACGATCTATCCGACCATTAAGATAGTCTCGAAACGATTCGGTAACCTTTGGGTCTCTGTGAAAGCGATACGCTATCGACTCTTCTCTTCTCTCGCTGCTGGTTCTTCTTTCTGCTAGAGCAGGCCAATGGGCCGAACCGTCAGGTTTCTTGCAGACTTTTGCCAACATTTTCCCTCGCGCATTCCCTTTTCTTGTCCTTCCGTTTGGGAGTGACGAGTCAGATAAAGGGGCAAAGCCAAGCTGTGTGTTCGAGAGGACAGGCGAATCGATGCAAAGAAATCAAGTCCTCTTTTTTTTCCTTTTTGTAGACTCGCTTCCGCACCTTGAAGCTGATGCATGAAAAGAAAATCTCATAAGCCAATACGGAGTGGCAGTCCAAACTCTATTACCAGGCACCATCCGCTTCTTATCTTTTTTTTCACCCGGAAGCCCCTCAATGAATTTGTTCCCTTCGGAATCCCAAGTTACCCCTTGGGTAGAATAACTCTCACGCATGATAACTCCGCAGCTTTGGATGAAAAATGCAAAAGCTCGCAGGAGTTCATTTATTATTGGAATAAATTTATTGGGAGTGGAAAAAAAACTCACGTTCATGGGGATTGACGTTTGCTGGGGACCAACGAAGTAGAAAATCACGATCATGCGGTCAATGCCAAATATTTATCATTCGAGGGCACATTTTTCTATTCAGATTTTTTTTATCCTTCGTGAAAATTGATCCGGTCGACTATTTGAACTCAAGTTTACCGTGGCTAAAATTTTCTCAACTTTTCACAGACG
The DNA here is from genome assembly GCA_037043255.1 of Diadegma fenestrale. Taxonomy (NCBI): domain Eukaryota; kingdom Metazoa; phylum Arthropoda; class Insecta; order Hymenoptera; family Ichneumonidae; genus Diadegma; species Diadegma fenestrale. The sequence goes on from CM073315.1 coordinate 8,043,091, forward strand.
CATTTTGTGATCGCGACGGTCTTTAGTTACTGGCACGATTATTAGGTCCAATCGGCGTGAGTGCTAATAACGCGATGGCAGCGTAATGGAGGCGATCTGACTTGGAGCAGAGTCCGCGAAAATTCAACCGCTGTCCATATCCATTACGATCTATCCTCGGGAAAAAGTGTGGCGCGTCCAACTCTTTTCAATGGTACATAGTGACGATAAATAGTGGAAAAGAAAATGGCGATGGGCGGGAAGAAAAGAGAAGAAAAAAAGGCGATTTGATCGAGAACATTGTATGCTGCGGTTCGCATTTTTGCCGTGACTGTTATCTCTTGCTTTCGTAATGGCATGCCAGAGCATAGAACGGAAATAAATGTATAATATAAAATGCAATAAGGATTCTTGGCAAACACCATCGCAGAGCATCGCATGTATGTGGGCGTTACAGCATCCCGGAGGAGCAGCAAAATTTTCAATGCCATGCGTCGGTAACGCTTTTTCGTGCACTAAAAAAATTGAATTTGAAAAATTATCATGAACATCAGAGTCACTGCAGGCAGTTATTGCGGAAAATCCATTCCAGTCTCTACAAATTTTCAACAATCTGAAAATAAAACAAATTTTTAGACGTATTCAGAAACGCGAATAGTAGAAAATTAATTACGTTCCCATCAAAGATGATTGGCGAAAGAGACTCGGTCCAGCTGATCATTCTACCCTGTAATATTCTCAGTGTCTGCTTGATCGCGCTTTTGGTATATGTTCGTATGAATGATAAGAATCTTCGTGTTAGTTCTATGGGAAACGTTTAGTTTTCTCGCATAAGTTTTGCGTTATAATGGTGTGTTGGTGCGGTTCATATTCTGGTATGGCGAACGATCCAAAATTTGGCTACATTTTCTACCGATGGTAGCGACTTTTTTTATGCACATAGAAAGTTTGTGTGAAACGTAAGAGAACGGTGTGTGCAACTGCAGTAAAAATATACACTTATATCGTCAGCACTAACGTTTTGGTAGGAGGAAAAAGCGAGAGATATAGAAAGAGAGAAAAAAGTGAGTTTGCGCGGAAGGAGCCTCGCATTTGACGGGGTGGTTTTCCAGAGCGGTTGAGGGGGAAGTTGAAGGTTCCGGAGCAAGAACGCGCGGAGGTTGGAGATCCCGGGGGCTGGGAACGGAATGGAATGGAGTCGAGACGAGCGACGTAGAGTGCCGTAGGGCTTGCTGGTGGTGTGCGCTCTGGTATATAAGACCGAGAGAAGGAGGATAGCGCCAGAGGAAAGGAGAGAGGCGCGGGGATCCGGAGATTGATAACGCAATTCCAAGACTGCCATTACCCCCGACCAACGACGTCGGAGGCCGCGCTTTCGTTCCTCCTCGCGGCTCCCACGCGCTCCACACTACGACGGGACCAGGAGCTCTAGCTCTTGCCTCGCAGCTTTCCTATCTTTCTCCGCGCGTTTTCTCTTTTTCTTCTTATTTCTTGAGTCCTTTGCGTCGTTTCTCCCCGCTTACGTTTTCCCACTCGCTTCTGGCCTTTTTCTCCTCGCTTTTCCTCATTCCCTCCTTCCCCACCCATACTCGACTCGCCGATCCTCTTACTCCCATTTCTTTTCTTTATTCCTCCTCCCTCTTCCCAACTTTTTCCTTTTTTAACTCCCGCACTATCGCTTCGAGAACGCTCTCCTCCTTCTACGAGCAAACGCCCGACCCTGGATCGTCGAGTTTTAGAAACGTTAACTCCACAAATGCCCCGGGACAATTCCTCTCCTACACCCGAGGCTTTCTCTGCAGACGAGCTGGAAAAACCAAGAGAAAAAAACCAACTCGACACGGAAAACATTGCGCGGGTGACCTGAGTTCAGACTTTTCGATGTTTAGGACTGGCCGTTTAAAGTTTTTACCTGTAATTAAGAGACCATTTGCTTTTATGACTCCAGGCACAGCCACTTTCCTATGGATATTCATTTTTAAGGACTCCCTCCCAAGAAAACGAATTTCACGCTGGAATTCATTGGCCTTTCAGCTGAAAATACCATTTTGCTTTATTGATTATTCAAAATCAATTACTGCAGGTCTTAAGGACCTCGCATTCGATCATTTCAAGAAACAATATGAAGTGTCACGATGAAAAAAATGATTTACTAATTTATTTAAACAATCATAAAGCCAGAAGTTTATTTATTTTTAAATAATACGAAAAGAGACATCGAGCAACCTCCTGAATAACCGAGTTCATGATATGACCGCCTTAAAGTAAATATTGCAAAGACATGGAACTCCGGAGGGTTCATTCCCGATGCTGTGTCGTCGAGTTGGCTTTTTCGGAACATTATTCACAAGAAAAGGGGATGGTCCGCGCATTGGACAGCTCTATGGAACGAAAAGAAGCAATCGTTCGCGAAGGAGTGCGGAGGCGGCGAGAGGGGATGGAGGACGAAGGAGGGAAAAGCGTTACGCGATAGTCGGTGGCCTCTTTTTCCGTTTTCCCAGGGAAGACCCCCAGGGCCAAGCAGTATTTCCTCTCGGTCGTTCTCTTATTCTTATAGCTCGTTGCCTCGCGGCACACAGTTCTCTATAGAAGAGCAGGGCAAGAGCGGTTCGCGTTTTCGCTTCACTTCTCAAATCCCCCGCGGCAAACTTTTCCGCCGTGAACTCACTCTTGCTCTTTCCCAAGGCAGACTCCTCGTATTCCTCTTTTTTCCTCTCATTTTTTCAACCTCCTTTTTTTCTCTGCCTCTCTGCCAGAGCTTTTGCGGCGTCATGGACCGGAGTCCCGAGCTTTCGAGCTAAAATACGATTATAACGATAATTGTATGTGCGGAGTGCAGCACCCGAGTATAAATCTTGTTTATTCGCTTTGAGAGAGAAAAACTATAATGCGAGGGTTGTATGTGTACAGATAGGAGAAAAAATATTACGAGAAAGACGGAGAGGATTGGAAAAGAGCGAGACAATTTCGTTCCTCGCGCGTTTGTCTACATTCCGTTCTTTTTCTTTTTTTAATGGACCACGGACTCTACGAAAATCGTATACTCAGTTATCGAACTCGATTTAGAGTCGCAATTCACCCGTGACTATATCGTTGCGCGCCAGTCTCGTACAAACATCGCAGCAAAATAGCTGTTTTGGTATACTTTCGCGAATATTCTTCTCCGTTGCCATCTTCCCTCCCTCTCGTCTTTTCCCTTTATTGCAACTACAATTGATGAACCTGCAGGATCCCCTGCTGGTTGTTGAGCGCCCATGCAGCCGGAGCTCAGTCTATATCAACGAAATACACAGTTATAGCGTGGTTAGCCAGCCGCAGGTCTACCACGTCGTTCCGCCTCGAAACGCGTTGCGTATTTCACGCTCTTCGCTGTGAAACAGTTTACGTTTTGGTACGCGTTCGAGACCGTAGTAGTTTCGCCGATTGCCTCGTTTAATAGTCACCCAAGTGTCGAGCTGTTTTGGCAAAGTCCAGAACGCGTAACCAGCAGTATCGGGACGCGAGTAGCTTCGCGCTTGTGTAAGCGAGAGAATGAAAATTACTTGCTTTGTTTTTAATCGCATGGATAGCGCGTAAATTCCAAACTGTATTGCTTATTTAATGTATAATTGTGTAAAATGGCATCGAAATGCATAATCCTCGTCGAAACTTTGAGTTTTCGTTCAGTATGTGCCCCGTAAGATTCTCCAAGAGATTCCGCGGATGAGCCTCGGTAGAGTTGCCAAGTTCTTGTAAATTTTTCTCTCCGTCTTTCTTGTTTCTGCGCATTTCTAGACAGAACTGTCGCTCTCTCGATCTCAGTTATTGTCACCGAGCATCCAGAGGATTCACTCAGCTCATTCGAAGAATATTTTCCATACACACACACATACACATACACAAGTATTCAGACTTACATATATTTATGTACAAATGTATGTAGAGAGATAGAAGAGCACTTGCGCTCGGGCGACAACGACGCTCTTTTATCGCCCTCATGAATAGCGAATGCCCTGGGCTCTGCTGCGAGCGTTCCCGAACTTTTCTTATATACCGAAGATTTGTTGTTTCGGCGAATGCTTTTCAACGCTGCTGTCGTAAGAACGGATAGAGAGAATTGAACGTGGGCTGAAGGAATATAGACACACGCTACAAGTATAATGCCCGAGTAGTCCCCGCGGAAATGCTTGAACGAGAGCGCAATGGCGGCATCAAGTTGAGTAGAGATAGCAAAGTGTTAATCCGCGCTCGCATTTTCAGCCTTACACTAAGTTTCGCGTGCGCGCGACTTTGCTACCGCGAGAGAAAGTCCCTCGCGCTTTTTTCTCTCTTTTTGTCCCGCCGATCCCTCCCTCGTCTCACGTACTCTTCAGCATAGAAAGTTGCACGAGCACACGCGAGCTAGGAATTTCCATCCAATAAATTCAAAGCTTTGTATAAGCTTTTCACGCTCGAGTTTAAATCCCTGCCGTCGGCACTGACGACCTCTCTGTCACACTTCCTTCTCGCTTCTCATTCTCTCTCTCTCTCGATCTTCCTCTCTTTCAACACCGTTTTCCTTCAACTCCGTCGCCTACCTATTTCTTTCGAATGTACGTGTTTACCCACGCAATGCGCAAGTACCTATTTTTCGCTAAAGGAAACGCGCAAATAGCCGCTTTATATTCGCAACTCTATAAAGCGATGAAAATCCCATTTTTTCGTATAATCCACCGCGCTGTAAATCTCTTTGATTATTACGAAACGTTTCGCCTCCGTGAACGATCATCGCGCGGCATTCCCAGAGCACGATTTCAAGATTGCAATCGATCGAATATTTAATTGAAAAGTCTCAAGCAATTCTCTCGCTGCGAGTAAGATTTTCGTCATCGGCGTCAAGAAAAAAAAAAATTTCATGAGAGAAAAAATTCACAACGAAATTACTGTCACGTTATTTTCATTAACATAGCTTTGAGAACTTTGAGAGAAGTTTTCCTACCTCGTCGAGCGAAGGGTCTTTTGAGGGCAAAGTGCCACTCAAACAACGCATTACAAGAACACTTACTTTCCCCTTATTCCGTGTATCATACCGACTGAAATTCTTTTTGCCTCCAGGCAAAGATTTTTTGTCAAGTTTCCTTGTTTTGCAGAAAAAAAAAACTCACTCGCCAGGAAAAATCGTCCTGGAAGCAGGAAGGTCGAAAATCCCAGTGGCGGAGAGTGAATTTTTGGGATATTTATTTCATGGCAACGGAAATCCTAGCGAATCTATTACATTTTATCAGAATCATCATCTCTGTCAAATATTCTCGGGAAATGGAGCTCTCCAGCTTTCATCTTCAGTGAATATGTATATTTTATTATTCCTCAATTCGTTGATCTAGGTTGGAGGTAAAACTGCTGGTTTTTCTGAATTTTTCAGTTTCGCTGAACTTTGTGGGGCTACTCAATTTGGCAATACGAGCACGAGTTCGCGCGGGGCGAATCGAGATCTCGCTGGACTGGTGGTGAAAACGAGCGAAGGGAATATGGGAACGGGTAAAGGGCTTCGGACATGGAAAACACAAAAACATAGGAAAAAATCCAAGTTTGAGAGAAAGAGAAAATGAGGGAGATAGAGATGGAGATGAAAAAACGGTGAATTCGAGTTTCGAGGGCGAATTCCCATGCGGCTGTAAGATATTGGTTTTCATCCAAGCTCGTTCAGGGCCTCGTAACGTTTGATAAAAATGCGTGTTACGCGCGTTTCGGTGAGAGCGGGTGCAAGGAGAAACCTCTTTCGTACTGGGGTCGAAAGGGCGCCCGGGGACTCGTACGTGAGAAGATCACGAGAATTTTCCCTCTGTCCCTCTTCCCTCGCGCCAGGTATATATTCGTTTCGAGAGCTTTCGTTGTAGCGACGTATACGCGCCGCGCGAGCTTCATGGATGGTTGCTCGTTACAAAGAAATATCTATGCATATATAAATATCATCAGCTATTTAAACTTGAAAAGTTTCGCGATATCTTTCGATGTAGACGTTTCGCCAAAGATTAACCCTCGAAAAAAAAACACCCAGAAAACACGATCATAATTCATTCACAGCCAAAATGAAGAATTTCATGTTTTCGTTGACATGTGAATCAATTTTTTTGTGCTCACGCATGCTTCACACTGAAAGTCGAGCGTTTTATCATTCAAATGCGTATAACGCCACGTGAAAATGTCTACAACGATGAGACCATGTACTTTCTCACTGCTGGACGTGAACAAACGTCCTGTGTGACAAAATTCAACAGCGCTATACAAACTACAACCTCGAGTACGATAAACATCCACCACTGAATTTATGCTCACTCGGCGTCCCGTCGGCCACGATCCATAAACGAAATATCAACGGGCTCACTTCTATTCCACCGATTTGCATGACCATATTAACGAGCTTACACAGTTTCAACGAATAATCGCTATAAATATGGTTTAGGATCAAAAATACGCTGCGATAGTAAATTTACTTCGCTCTGATTCCAGTTAAAAATAATTATGAAATATATCTCGTTTTGCTGCACAATAATTCGCTCTTTATCGATATTTTTCCAAAGAGCAACCAAAAATCGATAAAAATTTTGCTATCGACTATTTTAAATCCTGATCAAACAAAAAAAACTGATAATTTTTGTCTAAACCAGTGGACATCGCAGAAAAAAGTAACGCTGCAAAACGAAAAGTTCGACGTGGCCATCGATTGATGAAAAAGTCCAATAGATCGTGATTTTGGTCCTTTGATAAAATTTTGTTTCTCGGTGACTGAAAAGATTCGGAAATCTTCATGCCGGGATGCAAGTATTTTATATAAATAATAACTGACGATACGAGGAACGTAAAGTTGAGTAAAGTTGCAAGAGAGTACCGTGAATCTTAGAAAAACTGGCCTCTCGGTACTGCGTGTGTGTGTAGCGGAGTAAAGTGTACACAGGGCTATCCCGAAATGGCTGGAGAGATCTTGGCGGAATTGCAGTAACGGGGTAACAAATGGTGGTCATGATAGCCAGGCCAGAGAGGGGGGGGGGGATTACGAGTATAACCTCGTGCATGGGTACACGAAGCGAGAGTAGCAATGAAAGCCGCTGGCGAGCGATGCTGGCTCTCTGGTTCCGGCGACGGGGGTTGGTGGGCGAAGTATACGGTCCGATAAACACCGCGTTACTCCTCTGGAACAGGGCGTTTCTATGTGGCTTAGAGAATAGCGGTAGAGAAGCGATGCAGAGCTGGCTAAGCCTCGTCAACTATCGTGAGAGTCACAGGATCGCGAGTATAGCGCAGAGGTCAACCCGAATTAGAGAATAGTCTGCGAATGCCGATTAAGCCTGATGTGTGCGTGAGAATGTCAGATTCCTGTGTGATTTTGAATTTGCACTAATTCGCTGGACGCGACCGAGGGATAAGATGGCAGCCGCATTGGGCTTGGGGGTATAAGATTAATAAAATATAAATCTGCGCACACCGAAAACAGCCAGGGATCGTAATAAATCCAGAGCACCCTTGTGAGGAATTTTTATAGACAGAAATCTGAACGACCCTTAACGAACTAGTTCAGCAAGGCAGTAACCGAAGTTTAAATTCTTTAGAGGTTCCCTTTCGAAGGGAAGTTAATGGTGAAAAGTAAGTAAGAATTTCAAATTATTAACCGGTTGTTATGAGAAATATTACAGTGTCCAAATATGTGACTCAATTAGATGAAACATCGTGAAATTCCCCGTTGGCAGAAAGCACAATAATGGGCGAATGCAATCGGTAATAGGTAGCTCTCTGCTGCAGTAACGTCGCAACAGATCATACTGAGGGAACGTAGCTCGGCATCAAAGGGGTGTTTCGCTCCCGTTGATGGCCCTTGATATCGGGAACATTGTATATTTTCGCAATAGGATTGTAGAATGGTGTATGGTATGGGAAACGCGTGGCCCGCCCGCGGCTCTCGCAGGTACTCACACACAAACACACATAGATAGATCCCTCATAAGGGAGATATCGCTTACGAATCAAATGACCCATTTGGTTTTAGTACCGTGCCATTATGGTTTGCGTCGGTGTGAGCCCGCTAGCCGGTTTTGCCTGTGGTGACTCTTCTGTCCTCCATAGTCCTTCAACTCTGTTCCTGCTCCAAACCTCTCGCTGGTTCTCTCTTTCTACTGGTTAACGTCACACCACGGGCATCGAGGGAGAATCCTCGACAACTGGCAACTCGCGACAATATTATCTAGTTCTGTGAGAATACAAACATACTCGAAGTAGGGGAGACTGGAGCTATGAGTAGTCTTGAGTAAGATCTTGAATGATCTCGTTCGCTAGTTATGTCCTTGTCCCTCGATCCCTAAACGGTTTTGACCCTTTATTTGTAACTTACAGCAATTTCTCGTCTCTTTACGAGTCTTTAAAGATTTTTTTAACTCGTGGTCGGGTCCAGGTGACCGAGAGGCATCTTCGATGTCGGTCAACAGTTACAAGATACAGTTGACCCAGGAATCCCTCTTGAGGAGCATCTCAACGGCCACCCGTGGCCACAGCCGCACGTTGGGGTGACTCGGTTGTGCATGTAACGGCATCTGGAACCCCGGGGGTACACAGCCCGGATATGCTGGAGACACTAGCAGTTCTTAACGGTAACTTGGGTGAGATTAGTGGAGGTGAAACACGTGTTCGATGGTCGTAGATCATGCGAATGAAAAATAAGCTCTCTTGGCCCTTCTCGTGTATCCGCATCTTGCTCCACTCTCGATGGAGTAGGTAAGACGTCGTTACAAGCATCCGGTGTCATCCTCTCGCACCAACCCCTGCTATCGCCTTCTACTACGAGGATCATGGCATCAGCGCAATTCCGATTGCCAAGCTGGGTCTCCCTGACTTTGCTCAACCTGCGCGCTTATCCTCACACCAAAAGTTCATGAGATATTCGTCCAAGAGAAGAGAAACGAAAGAGAGGAGCAAGAGAGAACCGGAAGCAGGTTATATAAAGTTTAAATCATCCACGCGAAGCAAACCCACGGAGCCCCCGCTCTCGGGCTTGTGGGAACGGATATTAAAATGCGTTACGATCAGTGTGTGCGGGCCTCGACTCTCTGCTTCACGTTCCTTCTTGCATATGCGGCCTCCGCCACAGCCAAGACCGACTGGCAACCGACCAAATTGGAAAGCGCGCAGTTGCGAACTTTGCCGTGTGCTTTCTGCTGTACTCATCCCGCATCCTCTTTCATCCGCATATCTCGATGTGTGTATAACGTCGAGACTTGAACACTAATGTTCGGGTGCTCTTCCTCCGCGCGCACACTTGGCTCGTTTGAGAAATCCCTTTGGGCACATCTCCGCTGCTGAAGCACCAAAGGCACGTTCCATGAGCTCAAGCCTCGAGAATAATGCTTGCTGCACAGTACACCAGCCCATCCAGCCCACAGAATATTCGTTTCGGATGCACGACTTGCCGATTTTACCCGCTTGCCAAGAATGTATAATTAGTTTGAGAACCGTGTTGTGCGCTATTTCAAATTACTATTTTATGTTATTTTCACAGATATGCGCTCCAAGATTCGATCTCACCCACGGACGACACAGTTCCACACATTATTTAATAGGAAGATTGAATCAATTTGTTCGATATACTAAAATTAGGTTATTCATGATCATGCACAATCATCGTCCAGCTTGAAAGCAATTTTAATCAAACTCGAACGTTATCGATCGAGGACGAAATTCTTATCATGCACGATTTCTTCTTTTTTTTCCATACATAATTTTGTGCCAAGACGTCGAGGAGGAGAGAAGGACAAAGAGAGAGAAAGAGAGAGAGAGAAAAGATGGTAACCGAAGAGATAGAAAAAGCGGGCGGTGAACATTGGTCTGATGGAATTTTTGCTAGAGAGTCGAAGAAAGAGAGGGCGCGTGAGAGCACAGCGCCCAACTGGCACCGGCCCAAATTGAAAAACACATTCGCGATGTTTTCTTTGCGCGAGGGTGGAATGCTCTGGCCGAGAGGGTAAGGTAGATAGCGAGAGAAAAAGAGGAGCAACTGCGAAGAGCTCAGTTCGCTCGCCAACCGAAAGATATAATGGATCGGGAGAGGAAAAGCTCTTGCTCTTGGTTTTGCTATATATGCGTTGGTGGTGCTGTCGGAGGGTTGCAAGTTAGGGGCTTCAGCGGAGGAGCTCTCTTCTTCACGGAAGAAGGGTGGGTTGGATTTATAATGAAAGCCGTAGAGTTGGACTCGGATTTGTGAGGGTAGTGCAACCCTCCCGGTTCGCCCCAAACCTCGGTAGAGCGAGATCGAAAGAGGTCGAGAGTCGGGTGAGCAACGAGACTACATTGGTGAAGTACGGAGATGGCAAAATTCTCTCTTCATTTATCTCTTTCTCTCCCTCTTTCATCTTTTCCTCGTGCCTCGCTCTCCATACCGTTTACTCGCTTTGTCCCTCCACTCGACAAGGAATCCAATCGCCACGTGATCTGTATAATAGTCGTGCTAAACCTTCTCTTCATCCTCGCAAAGAGCTTCTACCCCCATCGCAATCCCACGGGTGAAATTGCGAATAACAAACGTTTGCCTATCACACAGGCTCGTTCACGAGCGGCTCTGAAGCTTCTGCTTTCGCCAAACGAGCGCTGCTGGCAATACGTACGGGTTGGTACAGAAGGCCCGGCTAATCCGCCCTGGGATAACAGAGGCCCGAACAAAGATAATGAGAGTGTGCAGAAAGTTCTGCTGGTCCCCGCGCGTGCAGCAGGATGACAATTCGTGGGTAATGATTTATTTTTCGTTGTCTCGAGTGCACCTGAAGCGTTTTTTTTAGTTGAGCAGATAGATGGACAATAGAGCACTTAATTAAGTGAACTTTACTACAGCGGATATAACGCGCATACATCCGTGCACGATAAGTATTCTGAGACGCGGTACGAAGGGGAGAAGGTATCGTTAAAAACCGGGCTCGTTCTAATTAAATTGACGATCCCCGGACAATGATCGCAGGACACGCAGGTGAAATCGTACGTGGTGCTCGTTCAAACATGATGGACTTTCGACCATGTACACGTCGGAAGAGCTTGGAGACTTGATTACACGTTGTGTAGTGTGCGGATACTTTGTTGGCGCGAAAGAGGAGGTGGGCAATTTGCGAAAATTGCGCTGCGCTCAATTACACATGACTCGTCTTGGACGGAACGTTTCGCACATGTTTTTAATTATAATATACGAGGTGCAATAATTGCATGCTCTACTAGGCTGTAAAAATCTAATCTATACGCAAATAATTCATCTGGGCGGATCTTGAGTCAATGTATTTTAAATATATTAAGATTTCAAAGCCACACGCGTTTTCTCTGGGATTACGAAGAAAGATTTCTTCGGGTTTTGGAAGATCCAACAGTCGTTTGGGCATAAGTAGTACATAGACGATGGTGACGAGGTCGTTGATGAGAAAGCGGAGAGGTACAGACTCTCGTGACCGAGGTAGGTTGCTCTCGCGCTTGAAAGGTACTCCGGCAGTCCCTCAGTGGCTCGTTAAGGCATTTGCATTTCATTTCGTCCCCGTTCACTCCACTCTAGACCTCGTCCTCCTCCTCCTCCTCCTCCTTCTCCTTCTTGGTCCAACCCACACCAACCCCTCCCGCAAACCAGTACAGCTCGCGTATCCCCGCTTCGCGCTCTTACCCCCGTATAAATATTAATGCAACATCCTCCTCTCAGGGGGAGTTTTTGTTCCACTACTGTGCCGCCGAAGTGGCTCGCTCTCGAACCCAAGTGAGATGCTCTCTCTCTCTCTCTCTCGTCCTTCTCCATCCATACTCACCTCGAGTACTTTGAATGCTGATACGCTTCCAAGTTTCCAGCAGTACCAGGAGCTCTTACCAAAGGCCCACGCTCTTTGTAATGAAACGAAATTTATGCTTGTGTATCCGGCTTGCTGATCTTAATTCCTCGCCATACATCGCGATAGCAATGATTTTTTCGCAATCCAACCAACAACCAGCGTAAATCTTGCACAATATTTTATTTTTAACTCTGTACTGATTCCAGGATTCATAAAAAACGTCTTTGTTTGCCAAGCTTTGAGTCACTTGATTTCCCATTGTTGCAACGCTCGTAATCGCTTTCAACGAAAACCAGATACACGTGGGCGATTTATCGAATCCAGTCTTTGGAAAAAAAAAAATCCTCTCTCTCTCTCTTTCTTGCTCTCTGGTACAGAACTTGCCATATTTTTCATGAATATCGCATGATATCTTAAAACTTGTAGATTCCAACACGTTCGCGCCCTAAGGAAAAGGATGGCTCACGTATCATTGTAATATTACAACACCCCTTTCTCGTATATTTTTATAGCGAAGCGTGCTCGGAATCTTTCTTATCCCTAGAGACTGTTGGACCGTAGGAACAAGTCTTTGCGAAGAGTTGAAATATTTTAATTGATAAGATTATTGTCTGGCGTGTATTCGAAATCATAAAGACATCGGAAAATATCTGTCTCGTAAGATAACGAGTACGAAATGGGAAGGAAAAATATGGACACCGATTCGCAGTGACATTTGGAAAATTGAAGATGGCTCGAATTGAAGCGAGTCGATCTTGGAGATTTCCGAAATATCCGTTTGGTGTATTATCGTCAAGATCGGTATGCGAACTCGCTTCTACGTAGAGAAACTTGAAAAAGGGGAAAAGCACATTCTGCGCGTGGTTAGGGGTTGGAAACTGAGGGTAGACACCGGATATGTACGGGATAGAACGACGCAGCGGAAAGGGTGGCAAAACGGAAGATGGGGTTGGATGGGTATATATGCGGGTGGTGCGGCAAGTAAGCCGGCGAGATGGGCCTCTGCATTGCCAGCATGATTGCCTCTATGGCACATCGAGGCAATCCCCGCGGCTACGTGCCCGACATACATCGGCCGCCCACCATCTTGCCTCTCCTTCTTTCTTCTTTGCTTTTTATTTTTATTTTTTCACTCGCTCGTCGTACCGCTGCATCTCGTCTTTGCTGCTCGCGAGACCAACCTCGCGTTCTATATATATATTTTACAAAGCTGCATATATACACGTTTTATCTGTTTCCTTTTCTTCTTCCAGCTCTCGCAACGAAAACTCGGCTTTTCTCGACTCCACCGAAACCCCCTTCGGGATCTTAGATATGCAAGGCACCCAACCACCATTGCATATTTAAATGCCAACGCTGGGATCCTCGCGGGCAAGATCCAACCTAATTAGACGAATCAAGAATACTCGGCAAGGATTAACGCTCTTGAGAAAAGAAACTATCGCGTTAGCATCACGAAATCACGAGTCCAAATCTTAATTCTAGCGTAACGAGGATTTTAACTGCGATTGTAACATTTATTTTGTTGTAATAAAGTTTTTAAGACTTCAGTCCAGGAATATCGTCAAAGCTTTTTTCTTCCGAATAGTCAGAGAGATTCGGAATTGTGAACAAAAATTCACCGAGAATCGGTAATCGCAATCGAACCGAATCTTCGTGCAATAAATCGAACAGATGCAAGTTGTATCAGAACGTTTTAAATTTAAGCTCGGATAACGTGGAATATTTTTGCGGCAATGGGTATTTTCATTCGTGTAGAAATTTGTTGAAGCAGACTTGGAGAGTTTTGAGTTTAAATCACGAAGAATAGCCCGCAGGCTGCGAAGTGAAGGAGGAAGAAAGTTACAATTCGTTTTCGCGTATTCGGCAGTTTGTATGAAGAAAATCGAAAAGCGAGAATCCTTTCCAAGGAGGAGTCCGCGGAGATGGTCACACCGTCTCCAGGATTTCAGTCAATCGGAAATGAGAAAAGTTTCGCTGGGGTATGGCGCGTGTCCGTGATTCTTATACGTTAGCGCGTTCTTGCGAAAGGGCGGAGTCTGCGGAAGAGCCGCAAAGATGAACTTTATTCTATTCTCCGTTATGTATAAGTTCACCCACGAATATCGGAGACTGCGGATGTGTACACAGTCGTAGCCTGCTCAGGTCTTTTCCATACCTTTGGAGGCTTTTGCGCCTCGCCATTAGATACAGTTAACGTTGACGTCGTTCCCAGAGTCGTTCGATAGAGCGTACTAAATTAGCATTACGAAAATCCATAGTTACGAGCAAGTTCTCTCTTGAACACGCGCACAGCAATGTTTTTCTCGGAGCAGAGAGGAACACACCGCACACATAAGACCAAGTCGCGGTTATTGCCTGTTGGCAGTACATCACGTCTCGCGTTTTCTCCGAGAGATGAGACTCGTGTTCGCCCCTTATACATGACCACCAACGAGAATAAACCGCGCGTTTCACCCATCAGTTTAGCTATAGTTTACCAAAAGCTCGCACTACCCTTCTCCACCTTTTCCTCTCCCCGGTAATGAAGATCCAGTCGAGTATTTATGCGACAAGGAAAGCCCTTATATCGTAGTAACCCTGATATATATCGGCAATAACAAGCTATTCCTGTCGTACCAAAGGTCTGCACCAAAAGACCTCGACAATAATTCCTCACGAAAGAAAAACACGAGAATTTCATGTGCGAATCAGGTATGGAAAAAGATTGAAGGGTGTGATTTGACGTAATGAATGAAAACGATCGCGCACCGTGAAAATGTGTAAGGAATGATGATTCTCTGTGTTTCTTTTCATCGTTAACTCGATAGCCAGACATTTTTTCTCTCGGCATGTCTCTCTCGTTTTTACTACTGGATTAAAAAAAAAATGCAATATGTTTTTGTTCCCAACCCACGATTCTTATTCCTGCGACTCGGAGTTTCATTCCAAGGGGTTGATTCTGGTCACATCTTCTTGTATTTTCATTGCGGGGCAACGAGAGACGGAGAAGCTCCCGGAAACTATGAGAAGAAAAAGGATGCAAAGCGTAACTATATTGAGAACGTGAGTCAGTGGCACGCGGCAGCGGTAGCTCAACGGCGCGTTTCATTAACGGAATATGCTCTTGGCACTGCGGGGATTCCAGAAGAATCTAACAAGAAGAACGTAAACCGGTAAATGTGCGAGTCTTTCTCCTAAACTAAGGCAAAGAGTCTCGGAAACTAAATTGAAATCGAGAAAATCATGGGAGAAAATACCGTCAAGGACTTTTATGGAAATTCACGTGATTTTTTCGCCTTGATGTCAACGCCATGCTTTTTTATGATTCTATTAATTAAAAAGACAAGAGAGCCGAATGTTGGAATTTCATTTTCGAAGAATAAAAAGCTAGAAATAAAATTGAAGAGAATAAAATGTTGAAAGAAACGAAGGAAGATTCATGGAATGGTAAAATATGTGCGTCAGCAAGATTGCTGCAGGATGAATTGTGGGTGTGCATTCTCGGGATTCGCAGGAGCATTAATGAGAGGCGAGATTAAGCCGAGAAGTGAAGTACGAGCGGTAGCTAATCCCTTGCTGTGCCCGTACGCTTTTCCTATTTTTCGATAACCCCGAAAGTACCGTTGGTATTCAAGCGCTTGCGTCATACTGTTGGTCGAACTAAATACCGTTGGGTGTATGTCGAAAGAGCGCGAAAAAAGGTATGAAAAAAAACAGGAGTAAATGGGGTGGAGAGAATTGTACGAAAACTACGAAAAGTCCATGTGGACGATGGAGAACGGGCGATATAATACGAAAAACGTGGAAGAAAGGACAGGGAAAAGGGGGTTGGAAAAAAAAACGTAGTGAGAGACTGCCGAGGCATCGTGAACATGGAAAAAGCTACACACGAATATTTTCAACGTACAGAACGGTGGGTTCGTATTGTGGATTATTCGAGAGGCGGATGCAACGAAACACACATGCAAATATGGCAACATCCATGCAGGAAAATATCTACAGGTATATCAAGGGGGTATAACCAATGGGAGCTTCGGAACGATACGAGTCTCCTGGATTAACTTGTACCCGAGTATAAAGCCCCTTGCCACAATTCCCCGCGAGCCTCTGCTGCACCCTATCGTCGCGGTCGTACAAAAGGTCGCTCATAAGTCTCGCGAGATACCTGGACCAACGAGAATTACGATCTTACTAGCACACTGGACTCACCGAGGGATCTCTCGTTGTCCTCTGCCATTATTTTACTATTATCTTTCTCATTCTCTCCTGTTTCATTCGGTTTTTTGTTTCGTCCTCTCTTTCTATTTTCACACAGCTTGTGCATTTATTTTCTCTTTCCCCAATTCCCCTGTCCTTGTTCGACCAGAGACGTTCTTGTTCCTCCGCTTTTTCCACTTATTCTAACTCGCCTACGCTCACCGAACACACGCGTCTGCCTACACACATAGTGCTGCATGCTCCGGAGATAGAGAATGAAAATAAAAAAAGAGGAGAACACAGAACAGAACCCCTTTCTCTCTCTCTCTCTCTCTGCTTTCGGGGCCGTGCTTTTGGGATTAGTTACGCCACGAGATTCCCGTCGTCCGATCGTTAAACGTTGGACTCTCGTAATTCAACGTGTGTTCGCCTTGAATTGCTTTTACTCCGCGAATTCAGACATGGACGTTTTACAGGACGAAAGAATTCCAGACAAGAGGAAAAGCGACTGAAAATAATGTGATACGTGTGGCTGGTCGCAGAACAATTCGTCTTTATTTTCTAGTCGGAATTATCAGTGGATATGAAAAAAGGTTTTAATGCCATTCCAGCAATCTTGTTATGAACTATTTATGTTGAAATTTTCGTCATGTTATGCCGATCAATATCGATGAAACTGGAACAATGTTTCTTAATAATTCTCCGACACTTCAAATAGATAATTATATCATTATATTTATGAACACGCCATAGTGAAAAGTTACGGACAGTATTTCGCTCTGTGCAGAAAGGCTCGCCTGTGTGTGGGTGTAAATGTTGGTCGATGCGAATTCGCGAGTTGGGCGAAGCCAAACAAACCTTATTTATGTCTCAATTAAAGGCCATGGAATGGGATGCACCCTCGATGGAGCAGCTCCAGACAATAAAGCAGAGAGTCCAGAAGAGTGAGAAGATGGAGAGGGCAAGCGAGAGTGAGAGGAAATGGAAGGAGCGAGAGACCAGAGTTGGAAAGAGTGCAAGGGAGAGAAGAGAAAGAGGAACCGAAGCGTAAAGGAGCTCAATCGATGCGTGGGCGCGAGAGAAGGAGAGAAAACGAGAAAGGGGGTGATGGAGTTGCAAGGGATATGTAGTATGTTGAGGGAGACGATGCGATAAAGGGATCGAGGGTTCGAGATGGAAAATGTTGGACCATTGAACGTCGACCTCTGGGCTTCGAGTTCTCTGCCTCGCACACTCACCTCCGGATCTCTATAGCGGACGAGATAGACAGCAGGAGAGCAAAAGAGACGAAGATGAAGAAGAGACAGAGAATAGAGGGTACGGAATTGTGTTGAGGGACGAGCAGTATAGGCCCTGCATCCCCGGCCAAATTTTGCTGTCCATATCCGAAACTCGGAGCTAAATACCCAATGGTCGACGGGGTGAGCGTGAGTATACCCGGGAGATAACGAGCGAACTCGCGAAATGGCCATAGATCAAGCAGCTTAATTATCTCGGAGCATCTCTCTGTTTGGCTTTCGCTCTCGGGCAACCCCTTTCCTTCCCCCAACGGATCTACTCCCGGGCATGGCCCACACCATTTATCTTTGGTTAAGAGCAATCCTTTTGGCGAGATGAGTTCCGATTTCTTACTCAATTCCCCTCAGAATTATCGCTCCGTCCAGTAAATACGAAAGATTAAGCTACACGAGCTAAATCAGTGTGCAATAGCAACTTGCATCTAGAAATAACGATCTCCGAAACGTCAGATATGAGATTCCCTGTCCCCCATAGACTACATGGAATTCCCAATACTACGTTATAGTTTTCAGGCAGAAACGAGGAAAAATCTACAGCAGTATGCGCCTGCATTTGCGCCTCCGGAACATTACCTTCTCTCCTTTCCGGCCACCGTAAATTTATTCATATTTCAGTTGCGTATTTTTCTTTGCAATAAGATATGTTGATATCTGCCGGAGAAGAGAGAAAGGTATGAGGCTGTATGTTGGTATGTATTTATATATTGAAAGAGAAGAACAAAGTTTGTGCTCTCTTTCCTCCTCATCGGATGCACTCTCTCGGATCAGCGTCGAGAGAATATTTATATATAAGTACGTAGTATGTATGTATGTATACAGTAATGGGCTCTCACAACCCAAACCCTCATCGCTTCGCCCCCACACCCCTTTTGCCGCACGGCACCAACCCTCATTCCTTTTTATCTCCGCAGAGTTTCCACCCCATCAGCCTCACCCTCCGCACCTTTCTCTGGCATCGTTGGCTATCTCGCTCGCTCTCTTTCTCTCTGACACTCGCCGAGCATCTCCCCGTTCCCGGGGATCGTCCATGAGCGCCATTCCCGCCCGTTTCCCTGTCCTCGGTCGGTACTACACTCCACCCACATCCCGGCGCCCGGCAGTCATGGCGGCAGTTACGGAATCAATAAAAGTGGTGCTCATGCGCCCCTCAACTATCCTCGCTACTGCCGCGTACTACACCCCTTGCTAGTGCTCCACCGCCGCAGCCACCGTCGCGTCGCCCTTTCCCACCGAGTCCTGCTCCCGCCCCTCTCGCCGCGCTCCCCTTTATCCTTTCTACCAACAATCGCTCCCGTCTCCGTCTCACCCTTTCGCTCTTCCACTCTGCCGTTTCTGTCCTACTTTCACCGCACACACAAAACTTTACCCCGGACATCGAACAGCGCCAACTCCCGCTCCTGTGTTCCATCCCCAAGGATAGAAGGGGCAATCTACCCCGTCGCATCTATCCTCTCTCTCTCTTTCGCTTTTTCACTGTACCGGGACTACGGGCCATCCTCCGTGAAACTACCCCTAAAACTATACAGAAGCTATCCCGCGTACCGAGTGTCCTGCAAACACGCCCGAAACACTGCGTCATCTACGTTATTGCCGCCTCGTTGCTTCGCTCTCGTCTCGTCTCGCGGATATACTTGATGTTTTTTTTTCTCTCCTTTTTATGGCCATCCATGAAAATAGTAGATAGTCGGGTATATACGAGAGGCGTGATGATCGAGCGGTGATTGAGTTTTCAACGGGCCAAAGTCTTTGCCTCTTTTTAACGTTTTTTTATACTTTCCTCCGATTCACATGTTTATTCTCTTAATTTCAAAGTGATTCCGAGATTCTTTATGAATTATCGTCCCATCAAAAATTTATTGATCATCTTTGTAGTTCGTACACTCTCATAATTCTACTTAATTTATTCGCAAAGTGGTATTTCCACTCGACTCGCGTCTGGGTAACGTTTACATAGACTTTTGTGGCGAATGAGCCAAGAGGAATTTCCGGTATATCGCGCACAATACATTGCCAAGCGTGATCTCGCCAGCATGGGCCATGAGATACGAGCTTTTTTGCCGAGGCCATCGTATAACGAATTTCGTTACCGATAGCGGCCAAGAGAACCCGGGGAATTAACACGTTCGTGAGTGTCCATTCCGCGTTATGTTAATGGACCAATAACTTCTCGATATTGTACCGCTCTCGTGGTTCTCTCCCTGCGGCCAAACTTGGTTTTGTAAATTCACGAAAAAACAACCACACTGAGAGAGAACAAATGCGATCCCTGTCGCATAAAAAACCGCCCCCTTCTTCAGCTAGAACTAATAAAGAACAAAGAATTCGCATATCCCCCTCCATTACATGATTATAATAAAAGTGCTCCAAGCATTTACGTGGAATCCACGAGACCTCCTCGCATCTTTATCCCGAGCGAACAGTCTTGTATACCAATCGATGAATATCTTCAGACAAACACGTCTGTCTCTTGATTTAAAACAGCAGCTGCCAGAATTTCCACGATCCTTGTCTCGACCGAGTTATTACTCACTAAATAAATGAAGAAATTTCGAATTTTTTTGGAATTTTTAAATCTCCGTATTTATTGGTGATATAAAAATTAATAGGTTCGTTCAAACTTAACGAATTCTGTGTACCACTTAATTGGGAAACTCATATTTTCGATCCAGCGAATTCATTTATTAGAAATTAATTTATTTCCTGTAGATTTTTATCTTGTCGAAAGGTCAAAAGTGTTTTCAAGAATCTCGCGTTACGAGTATTTAATCATAATATCAATTCCTCCATTATTGTGAAATCCGAGCTGCATTAACCAACAAATGTATTTGACACAATATATTGTATATCTATGGGATCAATATACAAATTGAATTTGTCTTGATTATACTGGCGAGGAATGAGAAACAATCAAGAATCGCGAGGGAGGAGTAAAAGGGTTATATGTAATTTATAGTATGACGGGCAACAAATCAGTTTGACATTTCGTCCATGAGATTTCGGTCGGTCTCTCTTTCTCTGGATTACACGTAGGAATATTACACAACGTGCTGGATTTCTGTGAGCAGCGATGGATTAATTGCATATCCGGATCTGGAACTGATAGAAATGTGTAGCCAGAGGGAAGAGAGACAGAGAACGAGAGAGAGAGAGAGAGGGTGAGAGAAATTGCGCGATTCGCTAATTTCGCAGCGTGGATATCTGATTAATTAACCGTCGACCGACAGCGACTGGATGATTAATCATTTCGAACTCTCTGTAACTATGCTCCTCCGTAGCCTATTTACCTATAGATACGTACAAACATAGATTACATACGCGACTTGGTTAACAGGCAAACGGTCGGAGGTTTTCCATGCACGGTCTGCCTGTGGCTTGTCAGAGAAGGAGAGAGCGAGAGAGGAGGGACGTTGGCTGCAGCCACGAGCAGAGGAACGAAAGGTTCAGATAGTCAGACTAGAGCATGACCAGGTAATGTTGGGATAATGTTGCACATAAAGTGCGGCGAGTCTCGTGCATACACGCGTGCAACTAGAGACACACTGAGGCTGCTCGAGCTCGAGAGAGAATTTTCGGGAGAGAGAAAGAGAATACGAAATTTTCACGTGCGTTGGATGTTGAACGAACGAAAATTGTAGACACGGAGAGAGAGAAGGAGAGCGTGTCGATACTCTTTCTCGCGGCTGACCCTCGCTGCAAATAACTAAGGCTACTTAAGCCAATACAACCCCGCGCGAGTGTTAACGCTTACGAAAATTATTAATTAGCTTCGGTGGCGAACATGTTCGAGAGTGCAGCCTGGCTTTTTGGAGCATCGGTGGTCGAACGGCGGGCTCGAGCACGCTTCCCGCCCTCCGCAGATAAATAACATAATAACAATCTTGTAAAATAGCAAATGTGGTGAATCTGATATTTCCGCTACCACAAACAAAATTATGTACATTTATCTAGAACCACACGAAAAAAGGCAAATTTTTGCTCCTATCACAATGATCAATGCCTTCGGCAGAGTCATCGAGATAAAAACTCCTGGCCAATGCTCGTGGCAACGTAAATAAAACACGAATTTAAACCGCGCACAGTCGTTTGATATTCGGCATGATATTTCCTACACTTCCAGACCTTATTTCATGTTTTTTGTTTCTTTTATTCGCCAGAAAAGAGAATCCAGCACCGATAAGCGGTGGCGGAAAGCGAGAAAAAGTCTCGAGAGAGGTCCGCGGGCGATTCCGTACCACAGGCGCCAAGGAAAAGCCCCTACACCTTCTTGTTGTATTTTCTTACTCGTAGATATATCTGTGTGCACGAAGATGCTTGGTACAACGTATAATACAGTTGGTATATATTCAGGGAGGAAGAGGTAGAAGCGAAAGACGACCCCTTAGTACGGAATGGGTCGTACTCTCGAGCGAAATAGGCCATTGCTGAGGCAACCAATGGGCACTGCAACCCTCGCGTGTATTCTCGTCCCACTGCCTCACCATCCTTCCTATACACACAAACTTTCAAGATCCAAAATACAAAAGCACGCTATACCTTTCGTTTCTACCTTCTCCTTATTTTCACGTGTAAACTTCTCTCCATGTTGTAGCTACGGTTTTGCAATAGGCATGTATACACAAACATACACACGCACATGAGCTTACGAGCCATTTCAAGCTTTGCTCTATGGCGTCACGTATATAAATATATTCCCATATCCATCTCAATGGTACGTACGCCGCATGTTTAGTCTAAATATTCCTTTTTTTTTATCGTTTGTCATATCAATGCTTCCACGCACTCAAACGTGCATTAGATTGCACTAATCTTTTCACTCTTGACACGGAACAAATTAAGACAAACATCAAGTGACTTTGTACGTATTTAAGTTTCGTTGGGACGTACTTATCGCTGAACTACTGTGAAAAAGCGATTTAATGGGAAATGCACGATACGAAATTGATTTAGTTTTCGAAATTTCTGAAAAATGTTTTTTTTTTTCGTTCAACTCGTTTAGAAAAGTTTAGAGATTGTTTTTTTCTGCATGGAGAGTTTATTCTTTGGCATGTGAATCCGACGGCGCAAGGATCTTTCCGCAAACGCGTTCCTGAGCGATAAAGTTTTGAACCTATGTTGTGTTGTGGCCCAGCTGAAATCTCGGAGCCCGTCTGCTTTAGCTGTAGCACGTGATTCATAAATAATGCAAGCGAGCACCCAGTTCTGTTGCTGCGCTGTTGGGTCTTTGTGCGGTCTCCAAAGGCTCTGGAGAATTGGGTAAGTATTTCGCACGAAACGACGATTCAACAGGAGAGAAAAGCGCAATCGAGACGGTTATCGACGCGGTTCGTACAAGCGAGACGTATAAAAGCGTGTAGAAGAAAGAAAAAAATAAACTGGGTTTTGGAGAACTGAGATTTTCTTAAGTTTCGTTACTCGCAGATGGTTTGATGGCACGAGCCATAGGGAAAGACAGGAAATAATGAAATTTTCGGAAAATCACTGAAACACATAGACAAAAATAAAAACGCAGTAAAAATCGTGTTAAACTTTGGTGAACACGGATGCACATGGCATTTTGACACTGATGATTGAATTATGGGACTTTTTTTATGGCGTGTGCTTCTGGGTCACCGTAATTGCGTTCACGTTTTTAGTCCTCGTGTGGAATTACATTTCCGGAAGCACGATAGAGCGTCGTATGCAACGGAGATCTCGGTTCATGTATGAAACTCGAGGCGACGCAGAGAATTCATGGCCTCGCCTTGTCTCTCGTTTATCGTGTGGATCTTGGATCGTAGATCTTGCATTTTTTTTCTCTGCGGAATAATATTCGCGTAAAGTTTGTCTGTATTCTCGGTGCGCGAGTACGAGCTCCAAGGTGAAACTCATTTGATTTTTATGACTGATTTTTTCTTCATCTTATTTGTTACCTAAGTACTCCCCCGGCCAAATGAATCTCGCGTACATGAATCGGGATCCTCGATCGTAGACATCGAGACTCGTAAGAATGCTCCAAGATGAGTGGATTTCCTGACCTTCCGCATCATGGGGACAGCTCCTTTTTTACGATCTCGTCGGTTCAACGTAGTACCATAAACGAGTCGTCGCGTCGTAGTGGTCGTTGTAAAAGTCAATGGGCACCCGTTCGTACTGCCGTAAAAAAAAAATCTAGGGGGTTGTATACACACATAAAGAAGCGAAGAAAAAAAATGAGCAAAACTTGGAGGCAATAAAAGTTCGAGAATACAACAATGACGGCCAGGAAGTACTGTGTTGTATCGGAGCTGTCTATACAAGAGGCCATTTTGATGAATGTACTCAGGCTATGAACGACATTTGACAATAAACACAGAGCGCGGGCTCGAGCTTTATAAGATTCCACATTGCCAGTAACCAATCGTTGTCGAACTTTGTGAGTTGGTGCAAAAGGCAGAATTCTCTCATTGTTAGATTTCTGGGCGTTGAAAAAACTGCACATGACCCTTTTCCATGTAACCTCGTGCAGCTACGGTCAGATTTTTTTCCTCGCCCTTTCCTTCACTCGTCTGCGACCTCCTGAAGAGCTGTTTTTTTTTCTTCTTGGAAACAATAATTTATGGGAGCTTCAAGGGCTTGTCTCGGGGTCAACAAAAGTCTCGCACGTACGACGAAACTACAAATTTTAACTTGACGTGATCAGTTGAATAATGTCGACGGGATTCGCGCGTTCCAATTATCATGGCGCGAGCGTCCTTCTGACTTTTATTTATTGCAATCGAATCCAGTACAGTTGCAGGACTCGAGAGAGGAAAAACACTGAGAATTGATTTTTGTCAAAACCCGTCGATTTTTTCTTAAACACGGTCAACTCAATATTTTTAGATAATTTCAAAATTTTCGTAAATTTGACGATACTTTTGATTTCCAACGGAATCGTCGGTAAAATTTACGATTGGAATGGCAAAAATTCACGTTTCGAAGAAACTTTCCAGAATATTTCTTGCTGCAATGACTAAATTTTCATGATTTTTCAAAAAACGTTCAGTGTCCAACGTATTCAAAAAAATATTGATATTTTCCAACAAAATTATATTTTCAGTGAATGAGTCGGAGGAGAGAAAAAAGATTGGCGAGGAAATGACATTTGGAGCTTTGGATCAAACGTAACGAGAGTCGACTGCGTATGGGGAGGAATTTGCTTCAAGGGCGAACGAGTGTCGTGTCGAAAAGGGTGGATAATGGTAAACTATAGTTCATTTCCTCTTTCTCATGGCGTATTCTCAACGCCCTCCACCATATATCGTGCGTGGGTTACAGAGACTCTGTAATGCGAAGATACTACTAGAGGATTGAACGCGGACTCGACGTTATATGATTATGGTGTTGCTGCGTGTGAGCATAACCGAAATGACTGTGCATTAAGCATTACAGTTCTAACGAGAATAATTGTAGCCTCAGAAAACATAAATTACGTGAGTGGCTGGACACTGTCCAATTCGGGAGTTGGTACAGTAACGAGGAGCTTGCACGAGAGCAAAATAATCACGTAGCGGAAAGGAGAAACAAAATGACACTGTAATGTGTGAAAATAATTAGCCGGAGTGCAGCAAAATGAATTATCGAACAAGCGATGTTTGTTGAAAAAAAAAAACCAACTCAACATCCAATATTTCCGAACAGATTTTAGTGCAAATGAAAATTTCATCGTTATCTCGCCTCGTAAGTGTTTAATTTTCACTCGTAGAGTGTAGCGAGACGAGGGAAATCGCGAGGTTAATTATCAATTGAAAGAAGTGACGATTAAATTGTGGAATCGGGAGGATCATCAACACCTGCGAAAGAAGGCGCGGAGAAAAGCGTAAAAAGTGTTGACGCGGAGCGAATATACGTAGACTGTGGGTTTAAGAGTCTGATGCTTGTCGTGAAAGAGAGGGGCACCAAGCCGGTTGTATCGGTATGCTCCGGTCGGCTGATGCTGATACGTTGTTAAGACATAATCGGATATTAAGTCTCTAATAATGCTACCGACGCTCGAACCCGTGGCAATTAATTCATAATTGGCTCATTTTGCAGGCAATCTTAATTTAATCTATCGCCGCGCGCCTTGTTATTATACCGCGAGTCAAGAATATACATATACAAACATGAAAATAGTACCAACAAGGTCTTCAAATAAGTGAGACACCTCTCGACTAGTTCGCAACACTTGAATTCCCCATGTAAAACGAGAGACTCCCTCGACGCGAGCCACCATCAACTCTGACTCATCGGCAATCCCGTACCTCGTTTTATTTCACTTTCATACAATAAAATCCTCTAATGAGCAACCCCCTTCTTGCTACTGACTTAGTCCGCATTCGTTCCTCTCATTATAAATAATCGTCCCAATGTCCTCCTCAATATCCATCGAAAGTAAAAACCATTTTTTCCCTCTAAAGCCTCTCGAAGCGGTGCCGAGTTGAAGCAAATCCCGGTAGATGGCGACAGCGCCGTTCTCTGCTGGCGATTACCAACACCATGGTCCGAGACTCGCCTGCAGGCTCGAGAATGTGCATCGATAATTTTTTTGAATTGTACTCTGAACCCGAGAAAATTGACGATTGCCTCAGAAATTTTTTTCCAACTGATTCATCAATTAATTTTCTGTCTCGACAATGTCGTTGATTTTTTGCTGGAATTAAATATCGTGGCTTGATTAGACTTGAAAAGTTTTTTTATCCACACGACGTACACTCTGGCGAGCATGGAATGCGAAAAGCGTCGAAGAACTTGTCCGGCAACAGACACATCAAAGTCATTTGATTCAGGCTCACGTGCCTTACGAGATGCCAGGGAGAAGAGCCGCAGGACATTCACGAAATCCGAGTAAAACCTGGAAGAGACTGATAAACCGAGACAACATTTCTCGAGGACGATTAGTCGCTTGGGTTTCTAACGCAGCCCTCTCCTGTCGTTTCTCTGTCTCTTTTGCCTCCCTGTAACGACAGGAGGGTTCGTATTGGTACTGAATTGTATGGTAGACAAACTGGAGCTTGAGAAATAAGTAAAGGGATGAGAAAAACACACACACGCGTGCGAAAATACGTTCGTCTCGCGGACGAATATTTGGGATCGTTTCTTGCGGTCCATTGGGACCAGCCGGCCTTGAGAGATTTTTTCCTGCTCCTGCTTCCCGTCGCGGAACAGAGACTCTCGTACATGGTGGAAATTCTGTGAGTCCAAGCGTCACTTGATTTACGATTCGCCATGCAGCACAAACTCAAGATTTTTCTCTCCGTTTCGTTCATTGAATTAGAAAATACTTGCGAAATATTTCTTAAAAGTTTCTCAATTTCTTTTTTTTCTAGAAAAAGATTCTCAGACAAATTTATCTCTAGGATTTCCTTACGGACGATCTCCCGAATAAGTGGGATGAAGGGAAAATGAGGATCGAAGAAAAGTTGAAGAAAAAGTGCCCGAATAACAGCTTTTGGGAAACGTGGCCGAGGGAAAGAGAAAAGAAAAGATACACGATCGAAAAAAAAACAGGAAAAATAGAAAAATAACGAAAAAAAGGGGAAGGAGAGGCTTTATATATAGAAAACTAACGTTGCACTCCTCCCACGGATGCTGCTGGTTCGAGTTTTCGGTTTGGGAGTCGGAGCAGCCCATTGCCCGTCACTATCCCCGGTTTCCGCGCCATTTCTCCGTAACGCGCACCATTTCCTCCCTTTTCCGCAACCCAGCCCTCATCCCCGTGCAAGCCTCGTTCTCTCTTCGTCCCTTTCTATTTCGGTCTCTATCGCGTTTACTTTCTATGAGCATTTCTCTCTTCTTTTGCACTCAGTCTTTCCATTGCTCTCTCCCTCGCGATCTCTCTGCTGTCGTGTCCTTACTCGATGTTTGTTCTCTATTTTCGTCGTTTGGCTCGCGCAAATACCACCTTTCGAGCGCGTTTGCCGACGGTGGCAAACCAAGTACATAGACATATATTCGTACAAACATAGAATCCATGTGCTCTATGATCCTTTTTTCCTCTACGCTTCGATTCCTGTCCCAGGAAACATGGAACATGTATGCCGAGTCGGAAAAGCACACGGAGGAAGAAAAGATTTTCTAAATTTGTGATCGCCAGCTCTCGCGAGCAGTACGACGGTTTTGCACGCTCGACTGAGCCAAGCTCGGTGTGTGACGCCATTAAACCAGGCGGATTCGCTGGCGGTCTCAGTTTTCTCCCTGTGTATCCTTCCCAAGAACCCTCTACGTCAATGTCGGCACAATGACGATGGTCGTTCGCTTTTAATCAAGAAGTCAGAGGTCCCTCTTTTTACCTCTATTTTTTTCTACTCCTTTTCTCATTTCGTATAGCTCTACGAACCGACCAAACTTGCCCATTACGAAACTATACGCGCGCCGCGCGAGACCTTTCGGACGAGTCAGGAAAAGTCTTGGACGTTGTTTGCCAATCGCACACGAAGAAACATATTTCGCCAAACTTTCTCGTCTCCTCTCAGCGTAAATGGCTAAAGAGGCGAACTGCAAAAGTTTCAAGTGACAGCGTCTCCCGTTCTTCTACCGCTGAATCGGACATTTCTCACGCTTCGAAAGAATCAATCGGAGTTTCCCGCGATTGCTCGGAGAAATGAAAATAAAAAATCATAATTTTATCATGGCGCATAAAGTTACTATCGAGAGTGATAAACGCCGTTTCACGGATCGTTAATGAACGCTCTCCCAAATCATAGAGAACTCAGCAACAAAACGTCACTCCATCGTATCGCCGGCTTGGTAGCAAATCATTTTCCACATCAATGACGGCCTGTCAGTTTTTTAAGCATGCGAAATGTTCGTTTCCATAGATACTCTTCTGTTCACGTGCGACAGAATGGGCATCGCATTGGCTATGGTTTTCCGAGATCGTCGAGTTGAAGCAAAACTTATGAGTGAATCGAGGGAGAGAGACAGGAGTGTAAGAGGAAGGACCGAGTGATGAGAGAACCGAGGGATTAGACCCGAGTCGAACGTGGCTCGAAGGGAGCGAAAGACAAAAAAAATAAAGCAAAAGGCACGTTTGTGGGAACCGGGAAAAGAGGCATAAGGGTGAATGGCTCTCGCTGACGTGGCACATCGTCAATGCCCGTCGGCAACTACGTATAACTGCGTATAGCTCTCTCGCGGACTCGCGTCCGGTTTCCGCTTCGACAATTTCTTTCCTCGTCCTTTCTCACTCTCTCCCCCGATTTTCTCCTTTCAGAATAATACAGAATCTGAATTTCCTTCGATTTTACCCGCCCCGCTCTCCAACTCGTCCTTTTACTGGACCAACCCCGAACCGAGTTAAACTCATTGACATCCAACATTGAATTACCAGGGTCGTCTGCCGGATACAGGAAGGACGACACTGCGAACCGTGTGCGGGGTAGCGAGACCCAAGCCCTAAAATTGTTCCCTTCGCCTCCATTGTCACTGGAAATCTGCCATCCTCCTTCCACCATTGGCCGCTTCATTTTTCGTGCTTGTATAAAAAAGCAAGTGTACTCAATGGTACGTTGATAACGATACACACAAAGTGACGAGGCACAAGAACTCCGGCGCCTACGAGAGTTCTCGACAAATTGACGAGCGTTTCGTATCAACAAACATATCAACGATACTAATAAAAGCCATTGCTGCCAGTTGTCCCCCGAGTTCGGCACGTTTTCAATAATTAGATAAATAATAAGGTGATGATGTGGCTGAATGAATGGTGGTTCGATTCTTTATCTTTATTTTTTGCGCTTCCTCCAAATAAAACTGCTCGTAAAAATGACTCCGAAAAAGCAGCGAAGCTGGAGGGAAAAAAGAGAGAGAAAGAGAGTGTGCAGAGACGCATGGGCTCGCCGTCGCGCGAGGACGACAACGACGCGCGAGAGTATTTTCAAGATACGCCTCTCAATAGACCAACAGGCCATAGCCTGTCTTCTTATCGACGCTTAAGCTTGTACAGGCTATCGATAGGTTCTTCTTACGAGTCGTTCCAGACCTGGCAACTGCTCTCTATCTCTCTTTCTCCTTTTTTGCTCGGGTCTCTCTCGGCGAAGCCGCCACCAACGCGTCTCGGCGCTTCGGATGTACAACCAGTTCTTAGGCCTCGATGGCGTTTGTGTGTCTGCGTAGCCACGAATATGTGAACGCGAACGGCGTTAAAAGCCTATAGCAAAGAACGAACCGCGAGGCCCATTCTTCTGCGCCTCGATCTTGTCCCCACTCCCGCGACAGCATCCCAACGAAGCAGTTTTTGGGTCCACTCGCTCGCTTTGGGCAAACCGGCGAATCGACCTTGAACGAGCCTCGCGAGAAAACACTCCACATCTTTTTTTCTCTTCCTTTCGTACAAGCTTTCTATAGAGACCCCATTACCACCACCGCGTTATAATCCTCCATTCGAGAGATTCAATGGTAGCGCTTGCTTTTATATGACGCAGCCATCACGCTCTCATCTCAGCATCCAACCGGCACAGACCTCGGGCAAGCGACTGAGCACGAAAAATCTCTTACATAACCACCAGCTTCTTCTTCTTACCGTATCCTCCGACCCCATACACTTTTCTGTGGCTAATCAAACGAGCAGCAATCATTTTATTATTACAATGTAATACCCACTTTATAATAAAAGTGTTTAACTTGTTTTTTTAATAAAAACTTGAACGTTGGCTGTAATGTGCAGGTTCAATTATTTCTTACAGAAAAGTGATTTGTTCCAGCCATTATTTATTTTCTTTTATCAAATCAAATCGATTCAATCTGGTTTTTTTCCTCCTGTTCTCTTTCTCGTTTAATTATGCAAGCGAGTTTCGTTCCGATTGAATAAAATTCATTTACGTCAAACAAATCAATTTCCTGTTGTAAATAAAATGTAATGTTTAATGTTTTTATAATTTGCCATAAATTGTCGCAGTCCCGTTTTAATGCGATGCACTCGAAATTATCAATAAATTCTCTCGTCGTAAATTCCAGCCAAAAAACTCCGAAATTTTTATTTCCTCGATCTGACTTTGATAGACTTTTTAAAATACTGTTGCCTTTCATGAATAAATTAATGTCGCGAGGTCGGAGCTCGAAGATACCATAAGCGTGTCCGATGTCAATCGCGTATATTCGCTGTAAGGATTCTCGTAATTACTGCCCCGCGAGGAATCATTCCAGGCTACCAACACTACAAATTTCAAGTGAAAACAAAAAATCAATTGGCCTCTAAATGGCCATTTACATACCGGTTGCAATTCCATGCATGAGTATCAACTGCAACGGATTTATGTTTTCGTTGATCGAAAGCGATAATAAAACAATGTTTTTCGTTCTGTTTAATACTCGCAGATTTGTGTATGTCTGTCATCAAGTCTCGTACAAACGTCATTACCTTTAATGGAGAAGAAATTTTACGACAATGATAAAACTGAAATATATGTGATTTTTAATTAAATCTCGCTCACGAGCTTCCATTAACAAGAATTTGACCAAGAGGCATAGTCTCCGTTTAGGTTTCTATAAGCGATCGTTAAGTTCATAATGCTGAATACGAAGACGGAAAGCGAGAGAGGGAGAGAAAGAGCTAAAGCGAGAAATTGGTTATTATCTGTGGCGAGATCCCGAGATAATGAGCGGGTGTCCAGTGGCAATCGTGGCAGGAGATGAAATAATGGATAGTTGTTCGTTATCTTCATGTCATCAAAGGCAGCGAGAATAATGCGGCCATCCCACTTGCGTCGCGTCGTAATTCGTTATTGATCCTGTTTTTCGAACGAGAAACAAAGAAGAATTAACGAGATTCAAAGATTTTTCTGGTATCCTTGTCATTGGTGTTTGATCGACATTTTCTGTTTACGAGATTTGAGGGCGGGATCCGAGAGGAATCTGATTCAAAGTGCTCACGTATCTGCGATGGAGGGAACTCAGCTCGAAAGATATCGCGATGAAAATTTAAACGCTCACGGTGTTTTCCACGTTGATTCTGCTGTACGCGGGACGCCAACCAGCTCTTCGTATATCTACGAGCACACATATGTGAATATGTGCGTATAGATAGGCCAAGTATATACAGATATATGTGCGCGGTATCTCCGTTGCACGGCCAATGGGGTTTGAATGGCCGTGATAAAATGGTATGGCTTCCGAATGTTGACTAAACTGCGCGCCATTGCAGGTGGAAAACCAACTGGAAAATAACGGGCCAACGCTGATTGATGATATGCGCGATAACGTTCTCTCTCTCGTTCGAATACGCTGTGTGCTTGTGCGCGTGTTTAACTTTGTCTATATTTCCCAAGAAAATGTGTTGAATGTGAATTTATAAATTTGCAGTTAGAAAAACACTGCAAAATCGCTGGGCGTGGGAAGCCAGAAAATACGAACGCCAGCGAAAAACTATTTGCAACGGGCATGCCCATTTTTGTGAAAGAGAAATAAGTGCTCCAATTTATTATTAAGGCAGTATTCTTTCAAGTTTTCCTAAGAACGTCTATTTCGTGAGGCAATATTTGTTTTAGTTTCCGCTGCGATAGCACCGCGGAGGTCAAAAGTCAAAAGTGTATCAGATTTTTTTTGATTTCGTGTACGAATTTCGATATTTTGTGGTAAAATTGAAAAGAATAATTGGCCGGATTCTTGACTGAATTATCTTGATCTTTTGCTGGGTGTGGCCAGTAAGAAAATGGTGTATTTGTGGAGAAGAAATTTTCGCGATTGAAATTCGCAATACGATAATTCGTTGGTGGTTCGCGTGTCACGTCGAAGCTATTACGCGATGAGTAGGTAATTTGCTCGTGGATCTCAAACGATCGACTCGTTCGTCTTACGAGCGTAACTTCGCTGTCGGCCAATCGGGAGAAATAATCAACGAGCGTGATCATGCGGCAGGTGAGAGCGTTTTATACTCGAGCAACACACTGAATGATCTCGCCGAGAGTCATGATCGAGATGCCGAGCGATTTATCTTTTTCGCGGAACAAACGCGCGTACCGGATGCGCCCCTTGCAAACTCCCTTTTTCCTTCTCTTTTTATCTCCTCTTAAACGTTTCGCATGCTTCCCCTTAATCTTGGCTGATACGTTTACGCGTCAAGTTCTCCTGGCGCCGCTTTCAAACGTCAAATTATTGCATTTAAGTGCGCGGACGCCGCGAAAACCTGGACCGAAGTACAACGGCGTGAATCGATTTCATCCTCGATAAAACAGAAAAGCATCGCCAAGCAACCGAAAAAAAGAACAAACTCATGATTAAAACTTCATCAAATTGCAGGTGAAGTATAAAATTATACTCCAGAGAAGGTGGTTCGCGCAAATTTCTTTTTTATTCCGCGTAAGCAGGGAAATGGCGGTTCCCCCGAACAGAAGCGTATGCAGATTCGTGTGTATTTTTCTCTTCGCACCGTCCATCAGGTTTCAACGAATTCGGACATTCCGTCTTGCGCGCAATTAGTCCAAAAGTTGTAAATCATTTTTATTTTTTATCAGCCAAAATCACTCGAGTTTGAGTAGAAAAATGACACGCGCAATTAAAAATCAAAATTACGAATTCCATCAAGCTCTGGATTTGACAGTTTTCTGCATAGTCAAGCAACGTTCGAATGTATTCACATCGAGACATTATTTTTCGTTTTTTCGTTATTTTTTTATTCCAGCCAATGGTGTACGAGGTTCGTATAGCTCGAGGAAATATGCATAAATCATTTAGTGACATTTAACTGTATTTACTGCACGACGAGACTCTCTCCTGCCCTCGCGTTGTTTCATCGAAGCGTGAAAAATATATCGAGTATATGTATAGCCGAGTTCAACACCAATGTACTGCATATAACGCTCATATACAATAAATGTAACCACGCGTATGTTTATATACGTTTTATATATATATCGTGGACATATCTATACACACGACACCGCCGGCTGATTCCAATTTAGTTCGCCCCGACGCAGATTGGTTTCGAATGCACGCGTTACTCATCCGCAAACGTGATTGGGTTCTGCGGGGGCGGTTTGGACGTCCGTAAAATCTACTAAGCTCTTTACCCTTCCGCGGTCCCCCCGCTCCGCTTGTCCACGATCTCGCGGAGCGAGGACGTGCAACTGGACTCAATTCAACCTGGGCTCGTTGCAACTGAACTATTGATACATAATCTATATTATCTCTCAAGAGACTAAATAAAAATGAGACCTGAACTTTCCAACTGAGAGAAAATGAAAAATAAAAATACTCCGGTTCGTCACGTACCCGCACTGAAAAGTGAAATTTGTTCCATTAGATCAATATATTTTCTTAAATACGATCGACTTACGGTTTTTTTGAAAAATCACTGAAATTTTGGCATTGCAGCAAATAATATTCTACACTGGAAATAAAATTTTGTTGAAAAAGATGGATATTTTGTTGGATACGTTCAACTAAACGTTTTTTCGAAAAATCACGAAAATTTTGTCATTCCAGCAAAAAACATTCTGGAAAATCTTTTTGGAAAGTAGATTTTTGTCATTCCAATCGTAAATTTTGCTGACAGTTCCGTTACAATGAAAAATATTGTCAAAATAACGAAAATTTTGAAATTATCCCAAAATATTTAGTTGGCTGTATTCAACAAAATATCGACGTTTTTTTGACAAAATTGAATTTTCAGTGTAGCAAGTCACTTTGACTGAAATTTCTGTGATTCCAATCGTAAATTTAGCCAACAGTTCCGATAAAAATCGAAAATATTGTCAAATATGCAAAAATTTCGAAATTATCCAATTTTTTTTCGTTCTTTGCAAAATTATCCAAAAATATAAATAAAATGCTCATTCCGGATTTGATTTTGATAGTTTCCATGGAGTTAATTAGCTTGTGGAATATCGAAAATACTTTAGGAATTTATTTTGCAGTAAAGAGGACAGTAAAACTTGATTCTTAATCACGTTATTTTTTCGGCTGTGGTTTCGTGTGATCTCTTTGGATAAAAAACGTGAAAAGTCTATGCAAATCCCTGGAGCTTCTGTGTATCAGAAACGAGGTGCCCAAAAGTGATGACAATCAACTGTATAGACGTGTGGGATTGCGAATGGTACGAAAAAGAGGACAGTGTAAAAAAAAAGGTCATGAGAGAGATCGAAGACGATGTTCATAAATATGCAGATGATGTCAGATAATCCAGATCTACGGGAGCACCGAGAGGACAACGCGCGCACACATGACTCGGATAAATCAAACGTGGGATTAAGTTGAGCGCGTCTCTCGTCAAAAACGAGAGAGGTCGCGCGTTCTGAATAATAACGAGCCGAGAAAATGGGCAGAGAAGTAGAGGAATAATGGCGGCTCCTCCAAGTAGCGAGATGTACGTAATCTGAATAAAAGTGTGTCAGAAATAATTCGAGAAAAACTGCGAACACCAGAAGTTGTTGATATGGAATTTAAAAAAAAATGGTCGCAAATGCCGTACGGAATGGAATTCCGTGACAAAACGAATATGTTCCCGGGCATGAAAATCAACGATTCTCAATTATTTCGTCACTCGATTGTTTGCACACTTTTCAAGATGACACCGGGATAGAAAAAGGGCGCTGGAAATGTATTTAGGAATCCTGGACGAGACGGGAAAACAAATGAGACTGAAAATGCATGTATATATCGTGCAAGCGACGATATCTTCCAAGGCCCCAGGAGGAGAAGTGTAAAGTCAACTCTGTAGCAGTGGTGCAAACGCAAGAAGGAAGATATATCGTACAAAAGAGAGAAAGAGAGAGAGAGAGAAAGAAAGATGGAGTACCAGGAGACGGCGGGTCTTCCCCTTTCCGCGTATACCTATAGGCGCCCGGAGAAGTTGTCGAGATGCGGAGAGAAAGGAAGGCGAGGGGAAAAGGGGGAAGGGTGAGGATGTAACGGGGGACGCTCACGGCAAAAGAGAGAATACACGGTAAGAACGAAGTGGGGGAAGATGAATGTCCTCGACCCCGTCCCACCATTATCTGGGCATAGATGCGAGAGAAGCTGCAGGCTTGGCGGAGTCTCAACCCCCCAAACTGTAGAATCCTCGTCGTCGTCGTTGTCGTCGTCGTTCTCTGTTCCTCGGGCGTTGGTGGCAGCCATAATGCCTTGCGCTTCCCCCGCGATGCACCACCATCATCCCTCTGTGCCCTGCATCCCACCCCCTCCCTTTCTCTTCTCCCTTAGACGCGTCTACATATCTCTGTTTTCTCAAGAGAGTAAAAGAGACAAACTCCACTATCTCGCGCCCGAGCGAGCTTCCAATTTAAGTCTTAATAAGACCACCAAAACGAGTCTATTCTAATCCCTTTGGATGACATCTTATTATTATCATTACCGTCGCATAATGGCGAAAAGAGACGACGCACTCTCATTTCGTTTGGAAACTCTACCTTATTTATTTATATTGCCCATTTCACTAATGGAGAAAAAGATCTATAGAAATAATTCTTCGCCTGGATTACGGCTCCACGCGAAATAAATTATGCCAATGATATTTCTGTTAAGAAGGATTTTCAGGATCCAATTACCGAACCTCTATTGATTATTCGTTAATTAATTATTACAAATCCCACATTCGATCAAAAGTTTCCATCAACCAGATTGTTTTTCCTTTTCCGCAGGATCAGCCGAGCCATAAATTCAATTTTATGCGGAAAAAATCGTTTTTATTCGTCGTAAAAATCGAATGCTCAGCAGCGTATAGAAATGGCAGAGAAAAACTTGGAGCCTCTCCAGCGTGAATCCAGCAGAATGTTATTGTGTAAAGAAGCAGCCACGCAATCAATGTCCTATTGAAACCTGAAGATTTCTGCTGAAGGAATCACTTACTCCCGATGGCACGCGCCCTGCCCATCAAATCTTCTTTGTGGCAACATGGCGTTAACTCGCACACGTCTCAAACTCTCGGTGTATCTCGCTCGCTTACTCCTTACAACCGAGGAGACGCGTAACGGGCGTATATACGGGCCGTAAATTTGTCCGAGCCTCTAATTTTATAGCCGTGTGAATCCATTATACGAAGTGGCAGTCGGCAAGTTTGCACCGATATAACACACTCACACAAACACAAACACAGACACAGACAGAGATGAATATAATGTTTATGTGTGTATGGAAGAACATCAGGCGTGAGCGAGACCGCATAAGGCGTGTGTGCTCCTCACGCTTCTTGAGTTTCTGTGGCTCCTCTAGCTTTTCTCCTCTGTCTCTCAACCTCGTTTTATTGCCTCGTAAACCAACCCCTCTTGGTCCTTTCACTGTTATCCTGGTATTAGGAGCTATAAACTTTCCAGTTGTCACAGATTCTTCAACTTCACCGTTGCAGATCTTCAGCTGTAACGTAAAGTAGTAGAAAGAATTCCTCCGCGGAAAATCGATGTAGTAAGATCGAGTTTTCCGACATTAAGTGAGTGTGAAATCACTCGCATCGCCGAGTTCGATGATAATTTCACAAAAATCGTCTTCAGCTCATTTCTATAAGTCAATGGTGATTTTTTCGTTTTTATTTTTCATTTTTTCTCCGTTACGTTGAATTTTCGATATCGAGCAAGTACAGTGAGGAGAACGATCTGCGAAGATTGTCTGATTGAATGAAAAAAGATTTCGGATCATGGAACATCGTACGATATTTTGAAGATATTCTTCAGCGCGAGGATAATGGCGTTCGCGGATCTCCAGTTACGAGGAGAGATTCAGGGGGGTGAAGAGTACGGGCAGGGGACAAAAGGATACTCTCGAGGGGAACTAAAAGGAGACAGGCGGGGCTACAGCAAGGAAGCAGAAATATACATACACGAATCGCCACGCACCTTGAAGGATAAATGGAGAGTGGATAACGAAGGTACAAGAATACGCGAGAAAGAAGCGAGTATATAGTGGCTGCTCAAACCCACTACGTTCGTTCGCATCTTGTGTGTACTTTGGTCTTTGTCAGTCGGAAAAAAAAGCTCAAGAGTGTGCTCTACGCTTCGGGTGTACGAGCAGAGCCCGCGCCGGTACCTCGTGAGCGATGTTCTTTCGCAGCCAAGCGAAAAAAATGGAAAAAAACGAGCGAAAGATCGTGTGAGGGACGGAGGGATCGAGGGGAGTACAGAGACTCGATAGCGCAAGGGATAAATGTGCCCACTTTCGTCCTTCTTGTCCTCTGATCTTTGCATGTGCTTTTTCGCGTCCCCCCTCGCCGCGCAGCTTCGAGCTCTAAAGACACGCATGGAACATCCGAGAGTGCTGTACTATCGCAAAGAGCGAGTACATACGCTTGCACGTACACACACTTGTCCGAATATCCATCGAGGACCTCGAGAACATACGCAGAGAAGAATCGAGACAACATTTGCGTAGATTCATCGGCGAAATGTACACTAGAGTAAAAGTCTGGAGAAACAAGAGATCGACGATCCAACGTAGGATCGGACAAGGCAAATACAAGAGTAGGCTCGTCGTCTTTTCTATCCGCTGAGGAGACTTCTCTCACCAAGGGAAAATGCAAATTATCATGCGCGCGTACTCCAACTTCTAAAGAGCTCAAGGGATCTTATCCGTCGTTTGCACGTGCGCGAGAAAAGACACGGGTTGAACGATCTCAGAAGAAGAGAACGTGAGGGGGACTTTGCTATATAGCATCGTTCTTAAACCTTGCTGTGAGATTTACGACTTACAACCCCTCGAGATTCGTGAAAGAATAAGGAGAACGCGAAAGAGACGACGAATCAGAGAGAAAAGGAAAGACGAAGAAATTTCATCTCGAGAACAGGGTGTCTGAGCCATTCTATTGGTAACGTTCTTAATTCACACTCGGAGAAGAAGATTGAAGAGACGATTTTGCATTCGTTATGGCGTGGATTTGGCTAAATGAAAAACAAAAAAATCCTACATTCGCTAAACCGTTCCAGAGCCTTTTGTCTACAAAACGCTAGAGACAAAAAAGAACCGAGATTAATCATGAGACCGAATTATTTCCAACAGCTCGAGATCCATCGTCGGTTTTCCATCAGAAATTCATTGCATGGACCTTTCTTATAATCTACGAACCAATGCCATTAGCAATGAAAATCTATCACCGTCCAAAGTGCGTTAACGTGTTCATTACATAAATTCCATCCCGAATAAAATACTCGACCGCATGAACAATGGAGCATTCTTCCCTCTTATCGAAAATACCAATGGCGGACGACGGTGCAATGGCGCTAATAAAAGTATTACGTTGTTTCGCGTCTCCCTCTCATTCATACATTACGAACCCTCTGCAATATCAATTATCAGAGAGCCAGAGGCGATCCACAAATTCATCACACACCCTTGCTTCACACATACTCGACGTCGTTTTTCTCTGCAGTCATTCGATACCCTATTTCAGTGCACTATTTCCTGATTAATAGCCAGTGAACAAGGAAAAACTATCCTGCGAGAGTGACGCCATAGATTGATCAGTTTTCTAAAATCGTCACACAAATTTAATGAGAACGAATTCATTTGGTGTGTGGAGGGAACTGCAGTGAGAAAAAAACTTTGTACTGATCCGAACAGATTTTTTCTCGATGTAGTTAGAAATCACCCGAGATTCGTTAGGTGTCTCCATGTTGAATGGGACCATACATGGATGCGGTACAAGAGACATAAAGAGCGAGGCTACAAGAGTCGTCCGAGGATATTCCTCCAACGAGAGAAAGCACACGAGCTTGAGCTCGCAGGCCTGGAGCGAAAAGCATCTCACACGAGCAGCGAATACACGTTGGCGTACGAATATGAACGTATATCGCGCGGCGTATTCG
This sequence comes from Diadegma fenestrale, assembly GCA_037043255.1. Taxonomy (NCBI): domain Eukaryota; kingdom Metazoa; phylum Arthropoda; class Insecta; order Hymenoptera; family Ichneumonidae; genus Diadegma; species Diadegma fenestrale. Next base: position 8,082,040 of record CM073315.1, read on the forward strand.
TGTATATACCGGAATAAGAATGGCATGGCGTGTGGCGTGGCTAAGTGCGAAATACATCAAGATCTTTTCTCCCTTCTTACGTTTCCTCGCTCTCCTCGATCCTCCCGAGCAGACGAGCGACGCGATCTTTTACCTCTTTCCTCTTTGCTGCCCACCTATCATTCTCTACCTATGTGCTTGTGCGTTTGTATATATAGACCAACTCACCTTTGCGTTTTGGCTCGGATAACGCCAACGCAATGCAACGCCGCCGTAGATAAAAGACCTTCCAGATCGTAAAGCACTCTCGTTAAGAATATGATCCGGGCTTACCTTCGACCACGCGAGAACACTACTTTCGTCTCAAGCTCTTGCTTCACTCTCTCACTCTCTCTCTCTCTGGCCAAGGGTATGTGACCAACAAGAAATTACGGCTGCTACTGACCCTCTTCAACGTCATATGTACACCGCGCGCTCATGCGTATCGTGCACGCTGATCTCTGCAATCCTTCCCCCCGCAGCCTTCTTTTCACCGCGCAAATTTACGCATATTCCCTGCTCGGTTGCGAAACTGAATTCGTAGAATTTTGCGATCACGTAGATATAAAAATTTTGTAACTTATTTGAACAAGTTTTTCCTTAATTCACGGTCAATGGACGGACCTGGCCAAGGATATTACGAAATAATGAGCGGAATCAGATTAGATTCTCTTATTTTTATCCGATATTCGATCCAGTCGATTCGAGCAGCCGAAAAATTGATTAAAACGGGAACACGACGAGCTTTTTGGTCATCGGCAAAGCTCATTCGCTCCACGATGTTTGCCAGTGGTCGATGGATTAATTAGTATAAATAGAGAAATGAAGATAGACACTTGCCGGGAGAGATGTCGTTCCAAATTATAAAAATCACTTTAGAATATCAAAGCCTGAGAAAAGCCAGACGACGTCGACAATCTTAAGAACTGGTAGATAGCTCTTCACCCTTTTTTTTTCTTTCTCTCTCGTGCAGTGTTTGTCGCGCTTCTCCAGCTCGCGAGAAACAGCGAGAAAGCCAATATAATAAAGCTCGTATCTCATCCCCGGACCTCATTGGCGTATAATATCCATGTGGTCCATGTGAATGTGTATCTGTATACGCGTTTGCATGTTGTTTAAGCAACACTAGAGAGGATTTTCCCCTTTCGCGAGTGATTTACAATCGGGTGAGTAAATGCGTGCAGGAATGCTTAAATTCTCTCTTTCTCTCTCGCGTCTTTGTCGTCGTGCGATTCTCCCTGTACAGAGCGAAGCTTATTCGTTTCGCTGCTTGAGATCGCGCGAGAAACTGCGAAACGAGATACACAGAAAAGAACGAGGAACACAGAACCGCCGCGTCTTCTCGAATAATGTGTTCTCTCGCTCTCTGGTACTATGTGAGCTCGGCCAAAGAGCACAGCTTCGCAGCTTTGAATTATTCATCTTTAAAGCAAAGTTTCACAACACGCTCTCCCGCTTCGATCCTTTAGACAATACACACCGATGTTCCTTTACTATCTTTATATCAATTCGATGATCCCACCGGAAGGTCCCTCGCATGGCTTCGTATCGAGAAAATTAAATTTCCATCATTTTTCTTAATTTTTAATCGAGACGAACGAAAATTTTCGGCTAAATTGAAATCAGTCTTTATGAACTTGTGAGAGCCAGAGACTTTATCGTAATTTCCCATTAGGTGAAATTCATTTAAATCATTTGTTCGGGAATTCGATGCGAATTCTAATTTTTGGATCACAGCCATTTTATTTTTCCAACCACAGTATATTTTTTCGGATTGAATTGAAAATACCAGAGTGGAGCTAATGAAATTGGTCACTTTAACGAATTGATTGTATTTCATATGGATAGACTAAATTTTCGTGGTTTTCGAATTTATCGGATTCGATCTATGCGGAGGTTTGCTATTTCGGATTATGAGAATGGAAAAAATATTCCTATTGAGTTTTTACTGTATGAATAGTGAACGTGGCGGTTTTTCATGTCTGCGAAAGGATCAATTTTTTTGTCTGGACGGGAGAGACCGTGTTCGATGTATAAATCAAACAGAAAGTTTTGCAGCTATCCAGAAATTTGGAAAAACAATTCGTAAACGAAACTCCGAACAGGAAATTTATCAATTTTTATTCTGTGTGACGAGCGCGACGATTTTAATCACTTGTTTCCAATCAAATTAACCGAGTCCAGAATTAAATTTAGAAAAAAAACTTCTTTTCGCATATTTTTCAAGTTCGAGGAACTTTCGAATCGACGCTAACAAGAGGCTGAACAATTTGACCCTGTTTGTAATTCTCGCATCGTTTTCGTCGTCTTCGAGTCAATGAATTTCCGTGAATTGTTTCTTTTTCGACAAAAAAAAAAAAGGATTTGAAAGGCACTCAAGAATAGATTTTTGTATTCGAGTCTCCGGGTTGTCGGAGGCGGGTGATGGAAATGCCATCGCTAACGAGTTCGCTGGTGAATCGAGGAAAGGAGAAAATAATGTACCTTGGTATTTTTCGTGGAGTGCGTGACCATGTACGAGGCTCGGACGTATCGTGTAACTAAAAATACACAACTTTTCAAAGCCGTAGAAACGGGAAAAAAATGAAGAATAAAGAAAAAAAATGGATGAAAAGAGCCATGAAAACAAATGCATGTATAGTCGTACATATGGCGCGGACTGTGAGCAGGCTCGTTGTGATTAATGCTTTCGAGAAACGTGGTTCGACACGGTTAACCATAGAGGAAAACAGTATGGCCGACTGAAGCAGGTACATCAAGACCAAGAAGTTGGAACAGCAGCCCTGAAAACGTTTTTGTGATCCTACCAGCGAGCCCACGTTTACCCACTGGAAGCCACTGATTTTCTACCCTTTTATCAAAGGAGAAATCTCGAGCTGCATGTACACTTCACGTCTGTCTACATCACAGCGGTTTGCATACACATTATATTTATAAATGCTTATAAATTCTAAACGCTACATCTCCGAAAAGATCAATTTTTCTTTTATCCTGTAATTTATGTCTCGAATTCAGAAATTCTTTGAGGTTAATAATTTTTTTCTGACGCTTTGTCAATATTTTTCGACTGACCCAAAATGAAATAATCTTTCTCTGGCATTTGAGAATTACTTTTAAGGGTTTTGATGTTCCGACGGAAAGATGTTCAGAATTTACGACGTGATTTTTTCACGTAGTTCTTCCGTTGAGCCGCGAAATGGTTTTGATTGACAAACTTGCCATCGTTTTTTTTCTACTACGATGATTTATTGTGAAAATCCGTTAATTTGGCGGCGAAAGAGACAGAATCAGGACTAACGGCCAATTTTATTGTAACGAAAAGAAAAAACCTAGTGCTCGCAGTGTTTTTAGAACGTGAGTTGCATCGATTGTCCCGTCGGATTGCGTTACTTTTTCTTCTCCGATGACAATTGCACGTTCCTTTGTGCAATTAACAAAAGTATTTCTTGCTCGCAGTAATACCATGCGAGGAGGATTTCCAAGAGTACGTGTTCACTTTCAATGAGAAAAAGCATTGCGAACGTGAAGCATAGCGCAATAGAATTTTCCCACCCGCGAAGATACTCGTTTGGGCAAATGGAAGGAATGCAGTTGCGCATGTAAATCAAGATGAAAGTCGAACTGGCTTCGATTGAGGCAAATGAACAAAAACGTCTCGATAATGCGTCGATTAAAAGTTCTGAATCACTGCAATTCACAATGAGGCTTAACAGATTATTTGGTCGTTGGAAAAGCCTGAAAGTGAGACGTCAAAATTGTAATTGCAGTCACGCGTTGGATTAGAAAAAAAAATGTTTGCTTCGATCGTGAATCTTGTCTTTCGAAAATGTACCGTTTGCCAACGATTTCAGAGACTAGAAAGTATGGCGAAAAAAATAGAGAAAAAAGAGGCTCGCGATGATGTTTGAAGAAGCGAAACTTGAAGCTTTTTCAAGGCGATTTCGTTCTGACTCGATTTGCCGACGGCGCGAAGAGATGACAGTAGTGGAGGTATCCGCGCTGCGTTACTATAAAATCATGATGCCAGGTCGGTTTTGTCGGGCTGAGGCTTGTTATTATCGTTTTAATTGGGTCCGGTCTCTTATCCTGCAATATTCGGCACGATAGGGTCGTACTTGCCACCAGCCATACGAGCAGGAGAGCGAGAAAGGGAGGAAAAGGCGAGAGAGAGAGAGAGAGAGAGAGAGAGAGAAAGGAGAAAGCATATCGGAGCGAGAAGCTTTTTCGCGCACCACACAATTCTATACGGGGCTGCTGGTCCTAATCTGCAGCCGGCGGCAATCCCAAAATTGCCGGTTACACGCGAAAGACCGCCGGTAAACCCCCGCACAACTCGCTACGGTTTGCCGCGCGAATTAATTGCATTTTTTACGGGCTTTATCTTCCCGTTTATTTTTACTTCTCAGATGCTAAGAAGATAGGCCATATTGAGAAATCCCGCGCTCCTACGATCTTGCCAAACCGTCTTCAAAAATTCCTAACACATCGGACGAAAAATTCTTGTAAAATATTTTTTTCACTTCAGCAAATTTGAAAAAATATTGCGAGACCTCGTTTCAGTTGTAATTCTGACGTAAAAAGCTATGGCGTCCGGCCCATTCTTGTCTCTCACTGGCTTCGCTCCACATACAACGATATCCAGGCGTGAGAGCTCAAGATGGCGGACTGGTCCTGCGAGTCTCGCCACTGGAACACTCAAAACTTCTATTTTTTTCTCCTAATTCCCGTCGCGATTCGCCACAATTTTCGTATTTCCGATTTTATCGCCTGCAGGCTTCACTTTTTGGGAGACACGTAGTTTTTTATATTTCCACGTCGAACTTCCTCGCGAATTTTCCCACTTCACTGAACCAACATTCGAGAGAAATTATAATCAAGAATTTTTTCTTACACTTCAATACGATCGTATCACGTCCTAATTTCATCATCTCGTTTAGTTACTTAGAGCGATTAAGCTTGAGACTTAATGGCTGAATTCAATGTCAGTCAGCTCGATTGAGATCAAAGGTCACCAAAGGCCGGTAGTTTTGATGGGGAAAAAAATGGTGTAGCGCGTTATTTCAAGGATCCACAAGTAGCGAGAATGTTGCTTTAGCGCGATAATTGAACAACTATAAATAAACAGCGAATTGCACTTGAACAGACGCTTTAATTGGAATGCCCCCGACGCACGCCAGCACGAGGATCGGTTAGTTACGGCGTGACGGCGCGGCGCTTCGAGACTTGGCTTAAAACAATCGCGATGACCTCATGATCACGCGGCAAGAAGTTATACGTTGATTAGGACAAAGTGGTCGTCCTTAAGATTCGATGAATTGATGGTTTTTCGTCATCTTTCAAGCACGTTTTTTTTTTCTCTTCATTTTTAGTCTCATCCGAGAATACATTGTTCTTTCTGCGAGCCCGCGTTACCCCAGGAAGATCGTTAGATACGCGAGATGAAAAATATTAAAGACCTTTTGCCCTGTACACCCTCCACCTCGTCGGATAAACTCGAGCCATCGCGAGCTCGCAACATTGCGGAGCTTCGAGTTCTTTGATTCCCCTCGAAATTCCTCAGGGGGAACGTAAAACCGTAAGAAAAAAAAAAAGAAAAAACGTATCTTCCTCCCGCGTACGAAACAGAGCAAGCAAAAGAAATGCAAATAGTCTCGGCCTCCGTAGCTTAAAAAAAGGGCGGTAGCAAGTGTTTCGAACTGCTGTAAGGCATCTTAGATCATTTTTACAGTGTTTCGCGTTAGTATAACGTGCCTCTAATGGGAATTCAGCCCCTCACTCCCGGTCTCAAAATAGTCTCTGAGCAATAATAAATAAGATCGAAAAAAAAAAACGAACGGTATATTGTATGTAAAACATCAGCCTGTGTCATAACACAGAGACGCATCAATAAGTTTCAAGGAAACAAAATACCGGGGGGAAACATTCGTCGTAACACGTCGCAATATTTCTTAGAGTTGAGTTTGCCATCTCATTATATTGACAAATAACAAGCCTAACGAAAAAAAGGGTAAACAAATCGATTTTTCATCCAAGAACACGCGGAGCAGCAAAATTTGACAAATTTACACTGAAAAGAAAATTTTGTTGGATACGTTCGACTAAACTTTTTTCGAAAAATCACAAAAAATTGTAAAGTATTGAAATTGAAAAGTAAATTTTTGTCATTTCGATGATAAATTTGGCTGACAATTCCGTTAGAAATGAAAAACATTGTCAAAATTACGAAAACTTTGAAATTATCCAAAAATATCGACGTTTTCTGACGAAATTCAATTTTCAGTGCACTTTTCAGGTTCGATTTTTTGGTTGTATATTGAGAAAATATAATGAGTAGAACGTTTTTTAATGAGTATGATGCTCGTCCGAGTATTTCGTAGGTCGTAGATAGGCGTATCCTACAGCGTATATCAACCGACTTGATCTAGAAACCATGGACCATAGGGGGTTGATCGAACGAGTTTGGAGGGTCCGGAGAACGTACGAGGGGCTGGACCGAGCCCAGCAGCAGTGATAAATCAGAGGCTGCTGGCCCAGGCTCGATTCAGTATGGAGTCGAGAGGCAAGAGAAAGAATAAGACGAAAAGAAGGAGCGAGAGAAAAGAAGAAAAATCGGCAAGGAAAGAAACATTGAAAAAATAAATCGAGGGGAAAAAAGCAGTATATATGTCGAATGATCCAAGAAAAAGAAACACAAACATGGAGTTCCGACGAGAGAGAAACTCGGATGGATATAGATCGCTCTGCCTAGGGTTTCCTCCCATAAACTCCGTTCAGCTTTTCGGGCAGGCTCGATCGTCACCCCATTACAAGGACTACGTCACAATGGGCGGGGTGAACAATGAGATTCTCCGATTCCCTCATATTTCGATGCTAAAAAACATAAAACGTGCGTGAATTTTTACAATTTTTACAATAATTACGGAAAAACGAATGAAAATGACAAACAACTAAAGAAAAAACTCGCCCCTCACTAGTCTGCACTCTCCCTCAGGAGTTCATCCAATGACCATAAATAACTTAAGTGGAATAACTTTTTTACGCAATTATAAAAAAAAGGTCCTACGATAGCGACGATCTCTGGATCATTTGGAGAAAATCCTGTAGCCGAAAATAAGGGTGACTTATCGTAGTTTCATTTTCCGAGCCATTGTTCCGAAACTCATGAGATTTTCACGAGGGTGTGAAGCATCGGATGATGATTAAGATCCTGGGAGGGAGGATCGAGGCGGTGGATGAAAAAGAAAAAAATGGAGAATAAGCGAGACAAAAGTAAAACATATTGGTAATGCGATAACGTGCGAGTTGAAGCAGAACACGTTGAGATACGCGCAGAGATCCATACGTACATAGCGACACGTATGTGTATAGACACAGAGGGTGGATGTGGATGGTTCGTTATGGTACATGGATACACAGAAGCCACCCTCTATCGCATCCCTCTGCGCTGGTCGTCAATCAGAATTCCGCGAATTAGCGTTAACGGGCCGTTATTGCCGCGTCCATTTGGCTAGTGTACAGTTTGCTCCTGGATATGAGCCCATAGATATCCCATATTCTACACCATGGGCCCGTGTGGGTCGCCATTGCCGTCCTGGAATCCGGTTAGTTACTGGCTCGATGCGAGTGTGTTACACGAAAAGTATGTGTGCGAGAGACTCGGAGCGAGAGAGCGAGATAGAAATATATATATGCATGTGTGCACAGAGAGAATTCGATGTGGTTCTCGGTCCATAGCAGCGTGAGAGCAGCATCGTTCGAACATTGCGCTGATCAGCAACCACCAAGGCAGCCAAAAGCACAGCGACCAATTCGCTCCATGCATCTCGCTCTCGCTTTATCTCTGTCTCTGGAAAGCCTCGATGTATTCGTGTACTCGATCGCCAACACCAGAAATCGAAGATCTATACGAGAAGGCCTGGTACGATTGGATACGGCCGTGCGCGTTGTAGATAGTGTGCATACAATGTGTACACCCAGCCAGGAATGCTATCCTACCTGGTCACGTTCGATAACTGTCCAAGTAAATGCCCCATGCCAAGGGCTAAACTTGCTCGACCGTTCCGACTAACCCCCAAAATTGTCACCACGAGAAACAGGGCAAACCCCTCCGAAATACTAACCAACAGTCACGATCGATTCACAATCTATTTTTAAAGACTGCTTGGATCACTTCAAAATGGACTCGATCATTTTCACATTCTATTCAATTCGGAGTCTTTAAAAAAAACGACAATCTTTTATTTCTCCAACTGTTTCACAAAAATTGCTGCAACTTCAGACGACCACATTTTTTCCCAGAATTCTTTACTGAAAATTTAATTTTGTCAAAAAACGTCGATATCTTGTTGAACACGATGAACTGAATATTTTTGCAGTCACGAAACTTTTGTGATTTTTCATGAAAAAGGTTGGTCAAACGTATCCAACAAAATGTCAACATTTTCCAACAAAATTTACTCTTCGGTGTTTCCTATTAGAGGATTGCGAGGAATTTTCTAATAAATTAGCAATCGATTCTATAAAAAATGAAATAACAAAATCGTCATTTGTATTTTCTCGCCAGAAGAAAGGATAAATCGATCAGAACGAGAGTTATTCAGATAACGAAGAATGCGAATACAGTTTCGAGGGATAATCAGGAATGGCATGATGTCCGGAGCTTACGAAGCGAGAATATAATAGAGAGATCTGTTACGTGTGCCAGGAAAGAACACGAGGCGAAAGACGGGCGAGTTGAGACTAAACGAATCGTAATGAGACGCCTGTTATTACGCAACACTTGCAGGCATGTTGAAAACATACATTAAAGTTTATATATCTGCATACAGACGGAAAGACAGGTCGGCTACTGTACGATTGTAATGCAAACGAGTGTATATTCACAGGCGTGGACTAGGTAATAATTAATTGAAACACACGGAGAGGCAAACTCGGTGATTCAATTACCCATGACTTTCAGCACCAATGTTATTTATTCCATCTGTACAATATAGTCTTCATTTGCTCGCTACTGTCGCGTGCTGCATACAATTGCACACTATTGCCTCGTTATTTTGATCGATAAATTGCGTAGGGGAATTCCTTTATATTTTTATCTTTCTCGCCGTTTTCATTGGCGCGCTTTCACGCGGAAATGAAATTGTGGCGAGATATAAAACTTTTGTGTCGGACGAATTAAATTATCACCATGGGAAGGGACTCCGCGCGAGATAATGTTCTAAAGGCTCGTGCCTTTTGAATAATACATTATGGTTATTCTCACGAATAACACACGTTTGTTATATTTATGGGAATAATCTTTCGAGAGGATCGTTACCTTGTTGAAAGTTCAGCATCCTACGATGCCTTCTGGCGTTTATAAATACAGATATCGACAATGTATCGAACTGGGCTACCGAGCTCGCGCTTCCTTTCTACACGGTCTTGTCCGTCACGGAAAGCAAAATGCTCATTATCAATCATTCATCTAGTTACCAACGTCCTCTCCAGTTCGACTATACTTGAAATTATGTCTCTATTCGATCCTCCAACTTGTCGGGTTTATTATTCAAGCACGAATCCCATTATTTATTATGCCATGATTTCAAAACTCATTTACGAGTCGGAAGCTGGAGCAATCATTTGAGAAACTGTTGACTAATTAAAAAAGCCAACGAATAATTGGGATTGACGTTTGATTCAACAACGCGATTCGGTGCTTGCAATTGGATTAAAATTCTGAATTTTTATGATAACGAGAGTTTTTGGATGAGGGAAAAACTGTTGACAAATTTGTGTGCATTTTAACAAGTTAGTTCGATTTTATGAGTTTTGAGTTGAATGTTGGCTATTTTTGGTTCTAAAAACAAAAACTTATTTCAGTCAAACTATTTTTCTTGAATAAAACATGAAAGAATTCCAAGAATTGGTGATTTTGCCAAATGTCGTTTATTCTCATCAATTTTGTGGATTTTATGAATATTTTGTTTCCATCAAAGCATGAAAAGCAAGTTGTAAAAAAATCGGTCGGGTCGCAAGAGTTATTGAGGTCCGAAAATAATTTATGAGCCAAATCTAGTTTGGCTGATTCGCGGAAGAAACTTTATTTGGCAATTGGTCAAATTTTTGATTCCGAAATGTCAAGTTGTACGAATAAAATGAAATTATGCTTGGCAGTGAGAGTAAAGCTGGCGCACCGGAAGTTTAAGTTTTAACTGACGCAGTTCGACAAAAATAATGCAGTCATGCACTTTTTTTTTTACTTCCCGTAACATCAAAAACTAATAATTCAAAAAAAGCAACTATTCTGAATACGGAATGATTTTTTTCTTCACAAACGCGACGCGAACGACGCTCGTTGCGAGACTGACGCAAGGAAACTGGGCAAAAAAAATATACTTTTTTACAGTTTCGATGTTTTTTTACCTGTACGCGCAGGCCAGAAATTACGATCCTTTGAGAAAAAAAGGCGATTCATGTTTTGGGGAATTTTAGTAGGACAGAAACTCGTCAAGGACGTCGAAGGGTCTTCAATCCGAGCTGTCGTTTTGCTTCGTCTCGTTTACGCAGAGAGTAAAATGTACCCTTGCTCGAAATAGAATCCGGTGACGCTCCGCGGGTGATTCAGCCTCTTATTTTTTTGAGGCGAGATAGTCCCTCGTTTTTTCTTCAAGGGATACATTACGTTTGCCGAGGAATTTCAAGGCTGACGAACTAAAGAATTGGTAAAAAAGCGAAACACCGAGAGGAAAAATCGACACGGCTATCCTCGCATTTCCTGCAACAGTGTGGCTTTTTAACTTGTCCCGCGTGCAATAGAGAGGCTCGGTAACTTCGAGGTCTCAAGGGTTGTTACGAACCCGCCGAGGTACGAGGAGCATTGGCTTAAAAAACCGTTTAACGGGGTGACCCCTCGCTCGGACTTTGGGGATTTTATGACGTGGCCTGCAACGACCAAACTATCCCATAGAATATAGATATATATTTTTCTCCCGGGAACTCTCTGGCACTTGCGATTGCCAGAGTCGCTCGCGCGCGGCAATTTGACCTGGGAATTGGCAACCTGAGCGAGCATTTTTTTCCGCCGAGAAGCTAAATATACAAACGCGTCGAGAATCAAAACAGTTTTCCACCAAATAATCAAACTTTTTTCGCGTCTTAATATTTATTGCGACATGGATAAAAATTTCGACAAATTTTTTCCTGTTTAAGTCGAACAAAATTCGTCAATTTTTTTTTTGTTCAGTTTTGCAATTTTAAATCCGCGTGAACAAACGCCGCGAGTTTATGGATAGTCTCGGTCGAAATGGCCATCGCGCCTAGCTACCTGACCACGCTCTTTTTTTTCGCTGTATTTTTTAACTTTTTTCAATCAGCTGGAACATGGACGATCGAGTCACGAGGGATCTCAAGGTTGTCCCTTAAAAAACGAGGCAAACAATGGTTCGTCGCGGTCGTTGGCGTTTCCTGCAACAGTGTGGCTTTTTGACTCTGCGGGTTCCGAGAGATCTCAAGGGTTGTTAAAAGAGCGCGCGGGGTCGTGCCGTGTGTCCGGTTGGAGAGGAAAAAAGAACGGAATCTTAAACGGGGTGACCCTGAGACCTCGGGGCTAAATCTTCCTTTTTTTCGCTTCATTTTTATTGCGGGTGTATTTTTTTGGAGGCTGCCAAACGGTTGTAAAGGGTCATATAAGTGGGACAGAGGGTTAGGCAACCTGCGCTTCTCGCAGAGGTTTTTACGTGCCGACCAAACTTATACTCCGAAAAGCATTTCCCCTCTACCACATTTGCTGAAAGACGCGGAACAGATCTGCGGGTCCCAATGACTGCTCCTCTCTGGCGGCTAGAACACTTCCCCGCATATACGATCCCCGTTCGGGCAAACGTCGTGACCTTGCAATAGGCCACAAATAGCCAGTTTAGGGCCCCCGTTCAAACATCTCGTTTTTTCTTATTTTACCAGCTATTTTTTTCGTTCCTTCTTTTCTTCCTGTCCGAATGAACGTTTGGGTCTCGAAGGACGATGGTCGGGTTGTATGAGAATGAGCAGAGAGTGCGAGAGGCCCCCTAGCATGGGGTTAAATCGCATTCGAGACTTTAGTTCGTTTCTGACCGTTCAACCAGTGAGTTCACCAAGTTTTTCCTTCACTAGTTTCACGACACTCAGTTTTTCCAAAATGGTGAGTATTCGCCAGAATAGGCAAGTCAAGTTTTCATCAAAAATTTGGAAAAACCAACCAAAAATTGTTCCATTCCGTTCATTCTCGAGCTAAAAGTATCGACGCGTTATTAAAGCGCGAACAAACAAACATTCCCGAATAATCACTTCCGGTTCATCGAAATTCCGCGAGTTGCTCCAATCCCACGATTAAAAAGTCCAGTCGAACGATTTTTATCCGCCGGAGGGATGCAAAAAAAGTGGAGCGAGAGTATCGCGAATATTTGTATCAATCGCGCTGTCCCCGATCAACGTAATCCTCAACTTACCGCGTTAACCATTAGCATCGAGAACGAGAGTGAGTAAATGACGATTACCGCGACGCGGATGTAAATCGGAGCAGACCGGGAGTGCGAAGAGGAAACTTGGCCGCGCGCGATGGGCATTCGTGGGAGAAAGATCGAGGCGAGAAGAAGAAGCGAAGAACGACACGAAAATCTCCGGATAGGCCAGAAATCTCGTATACAAAACTGCGAGTGTGTATTAAATATCTATAGACATATTTGATACAGACATATACGCAGAGTGAAGTGGCCATTGGCGGTCGCGCGGGGCGAGCGCGACGTCGTCGCCCGGCGGCGTCATTCGAAGAAAGTATGCCGTTTGAGCGTTGGACGAGGTCGGGAGCTCGTTGGCCATATCAATATACCTAAGTGAAATGATACGAGTCGGCAGTAAAGACCGACAGTAATGACGCATTAGGGGGTTGGCAGGTCGATTTAGTCGGCTATCAAACAAAGGCGACTTTTTATTGGACCGCTGTGGCACGTGAATCGAGTCTGAGCGAGAGAAGAGAATAAACTGTGCGTGTGTAAACGAGTTCATAAGCGCGCGGGACACAAAGAAACGAGCAGATGGAGATGAGAAGTTGACAATGTTTACAGAGAGCGAGAGAATATGATACAATGTCGACTTTTATGGAAGAAAAAGTGAGAGGAAGCTGCGAGACTCGAGAGAAAATAGATAAAACGCGATGGCAAATAAAACAAAATGGCCGCTAAAACACCGAAAAGAAACGCGTCGAGTTGCTTGATTTCGTCTCTATTTCGATTTTATTTTTATTTTCATCGTCGCTTGTTTTCTCTCTCCATATAAATTTCGATATCGCGAATTCTGTATGCACTTGACGCGAGAATGTGGAGGCGAGAGCACGCGCGCGCGGGGGCAGATACTTACGCGACATTTTATGCGTTTTATAGGCTCGAGATACAACACATTTAGAGTGCGAAACGATCGTGTATATAGAGAGAAGATGCTCTCGCACCCAGACTTTTGTATCACGCCGCGGTCTATAATCTTACTGCTCTCTTTCTCCCTCGTTTTTGATCCCTGCTCGCGTGTTTGTGTGGCTTTGCGTGGGCACAACTCGCGGCAAGTTTCGCTTCGAGGGGGTTGAACGCTCTCTCGCGTTTATATACTTGGCGATACCATACACTCTGCTTTCTCGGACGTTCTTCTTTGCGAGCTCTTTCGCGTGCTCCGAGGGACTTTTCGGCCTCATGAATCGAACCGCGCGAGCCAGAAAAACGCTGCGAGAGCGAGAGAGAACGAGGCAGAAAAGGGAAGAGAAACGAGGGAGATAGCGCGCGCGAGAAGAACGCCGGGACTGAGGGGGTAAAACCAGATCGATGGGATCAATATGCAGTAAGTCTGAAAGGACCGCGCGTCCACGGGTTAATGGAGAAACGCTCTCGTGAACGAAAAACGAAAATGGCCGAGCTACAGCCCTCCCACATATATCTATACACACGAATAGATTCTCGTGTATATGTAACACCCTCGCATTCACGAGAGAGGATATTGCTTCGTTGCAGGAAGGTATTTCTCGCGCCTCGAGCATTATATACACGCAGTTTGCTCGAACCTTATAATTTACTAAGTGTCAAGTTGGGGGATTAAAAAAACTTCCTTTATATCCTTCATCGAAATCGAAAGCCGCGAGATTTTTCACATTTTCTCATTTCGCAACAATTTCATTCGCGAAATGTCGCTCGGAATATCTTTTGCATTGATTAATTCGCGATTTTCCGTGCGCATCGTTTCGTGCTGGGTTCGCTCGATATTCAAAGGGGCAAAGATTCGATCGTGACTTTTAGTCTCTGCGTGTACGAAAGGGTGTACGCGAATGAATTTATTAAAGGTCTTCGTTCCACACACTTGAAGCCTCTCGATCGTTCTCGCATAGTTTTTATGAAGCAAATTCAAATATTCATGCGATATATGCTGCTTGGTATATAAATATTCATGTGTATTACGAACGTGTGAATGATCGCGTCGGGAATGATTATTGAGCACCTCGCGGATTTCATTTTCACATCGATTAATAAGAATATATCCGAGTCCCACGTACAATCCATGTAGATTACGTGTACACCGGTCGTTACAGCACACGCTATTTACTCGGATCGTCAATTAATTATTTGAAATGCGTATCGAATTAGTTTTGTGTACCCTCTGTAACCGATACATCTGTGTATGATTCCAATTTACTGCATAGTGTGTTCTCTCCATCTTTCTTTATTCTCTTTCTCTTTGGCTCTATACACGACAAGATAAATTAATGTTATTGCAATGCCACACAGTACAGCGTATCTTGTCGTTTCTCTAGCCTCAGCTCATAACCAATGCTACGCTTATCGCGCTCGAATTCACATTCGCAATATTATCCTCTCTCTCTCTCTCTCTCGTTACCTCTTTCTCCTGTTCTCTCGACGCGGTTCACCCAATTGCAATGTACTTGAGGGACGAGTTGTCCACACGACCTCTCGTCTTCGGCGATATAACGCGGTGTCGGATCCCGAGTATTTTTTCCTACTCGCAAAATGACCGGCAGCAAAAGTTCACCCTCGCATTTTGACTTCCGCAGTTTCGTTCCTCGCATAATTCACGCGCAACATTTTTCACGTTTGCCTCGCTGTTCGTTAATTCAGAGCTTGTTTGTTCTCGAATGATAAACATCAAAAGGCGAAAAAAAAGTTATTTTCCTCGGAATTGAAGCCACGGATTGGTGCAAAACAGAAAATTTTCAAATTCGGAATATACATCATTACCGCGTCGTATTTTTTTGCATTTTTAACCATGCGGCTACATTTTTTTCCGCGCCGCGCATGTATGTTGCCATGCGAGTAATTACGATAAAAATCTAAATCTAATTATCTCGAAGTAATGAGGATAAAACGAGCGAACAAGCTACATTAATTATCTTTTTTTGGATCTAATGAATTCACTACCAACATGGAAAATCATAAATATCATAATAATTATAATCTACATAGAAATTGCACAGGTTATCGCAATTATACCCCAGAGGCCTATTTTCTATAAGGATTTTTTATCGATCCCTCCTCCGTCACGTTTACTGGGTGTTGGATTTTTTCCATTAAAGAATAATTGTTTATTCCTCGCCTCTTGCTGTGATTCGGGCCGAGAGACAAAAATTAGCGATAAAAATTCTGGTCGTCAAATTTGGGCGGAAATTCATGGAAATGAAAATAGAATATCACGCGTACATCAAAGAAATAATATGTATTTAGGGGAGCTACTGAGACTTTTCATGCCGTCGGGCGAGCCCCGCGGAAGTTGTACGAGCGCGAGAGACTAAAACTCGAAGCAAGATGGCTGTTTCCCACTTATACGCGTGTATTCTCGAGACCGTGTGTTATTTTCCGTATCACGCATCCGCCAACTTACTCATACAAACGCGAGATTTCTATACACGTAGACGAAAACAGACACGAAGTTGAATCTGAAAGTGACGAGACTGAACGCACCGCGTCTAAAGCTTTTCTTATCCCTCAAGGATTCTCCTCACTTACCATCGAGATATTTTTAACCGAGGCGGCATCAACACGGAATTCTCTCTCCGAGAACACACGCCGAATAACGAAAATTATCCCGTTTTCCTTTTCTTCTTTCCGAGACTCCGCGCAAGGGAAAAAAGTCTCGTAACGATCGAAACGTTTGCTGAGATAAAAAAAAAAGGCAGATATAGAGTCAGCACGATGGATGCATGGGCAAAACGTGCGGGGGAATGCGCACAACACAACTTTTCGAACACTCGGAGCATGGGGGATGCGAGCACGAGAACGGGGTGTATTTGGGGATCGCTGGGGTTGATGAATTCGGGGAGGGAGGCTGGCCTTTAAATGCTTTTCTTTTATACTTATTATTGCGACTCTCATTCCCAACTAGTGGTAAGTTTGCATTACTGCTTGCGTGAAAATAAATTCTTTCTTGCGACAAAAAAAAAAACGTTGTTTTGTGTCCGGGCAAGATTCGGGGGATGTGAGAGTCGTCAGTGGGGTGGAAAATCAATAGATACTGCTCGTTACAACGGAATGGTCGTTTTCGAGTTCCGAAATGACGTGGATCTTGGAGAATTTTTTTTTTTTTTCAAAGACTGTTTTTTTTTTAATGACGACTCTTTCGTGATTTATTTTACGATGATTTGCATTATTAATCGAAATAATTGGTGTGTTTTACTTGATGTTTTTCAGTTTGGAGGGAGCGAGACGGAAAGATGGTCGTTGGAGAATGGCGGAAGTTGCGAGACGAGGCGCGGCATATCGTGCCGAAGGAACGGAGGCTGCGGAGACCGATGGACCGCGTGCCGCGCGCGTGTGGGAGAGAGACGGCGAGTGCGCGCTCGGTGGAGGGGAAAATATGTGGCAAGATGGCCGCTCGCACGTTGCCTTCTCCACGTCGCAACTCTCGTTAAGTGAGCAAATGTCGCGCGAAATGACGTACGAAAAATCAAAATTCGTCAACTGTCTCTCGCGAGTGATGGATCGTGCACGAGGTGTTTATCGCGATCTCTTCTCAAACGGATGAGAAACGAGGGATTATTCAAACCCGACGATATGTGATACCCGCAGATCGGCCACGCCCAAGGCGAGCGGCCATCTTGGATTTAACCACGTGAGTCAGTACCGCGAACGAACAGCGCGCGCTCTCTCCCGGTGTCTTACGAGTTCATATAAACGCTGCATCGGCCAACAGTCGAACGGCTATGGAGAAACCAATCCACACACTGCATGAACCGTCGGCTGACGCCATCGCTCAGGTATTTTTCTTCAAATCTCAACCAAATAAACGCATTTTTCTGTAACTGCGTTTTTCAAAAATGCATCTTTATGCTCCGAGATCCACTTTTCACTAGGCCTTCTCAAAATTAGTGAAACGAGAAGATAAAAAATGCTCGACAGGCTCGATGACCTTTCTCTTCGATTGAAAACGCACTCGAAAGAATAAAAAATCGTAATTTTTGATTCTTGTCCTTTGCAAAGTAATTTTTTCATGTCGCAGAAAATTATTCACTTCGTTTTTCCCCGAAAAATTGATAAAAAAATCGTAACTTTTTGAAAAACTGAAACATTCAGATAAAATGTGCGAAATATCAAACTCAATTATTCTCAGATTGCGCTGCAAAGTGCAGAGCTATGGAGAAAATTTTTTATCACCGATTATAAAAAGGACAAACTGTTCCATAGACGACGAAAGGCAGAAAGACCAAAGTCTGGGCTCAGCTTGAATAATATATCGTTGAAAGGCTCATAATTACTTGGAGAATGCAAGAAACGGCACGATATGTTGTGCTCGTGCTATTTCCTACTAGCTTTTAATTTACAACGAGAATTTCAAATTCCTGAGCTACATGGAATAATTTCTGCGCAACAAAGCGCCAAGAATTTTCATTTATAGCTACACGCGTTTTCTTATCGCTGCTCCGCGCCGAGCTTCTAATCTAACCAAGTTATCTTAGAGTTTTGATTCACTCCAGTTCTCCGTGGTACGGAGAAAATGTGTGCTCGCGAGCTTTAACGTAAAGCAAATAGCGCGTTATGTATATAACTCGAATCCTGCGTTTGAACGTTGTTGCAAGTTATTTTTATCCGCCCCTTTCGAGAAATTTGCGCTGTCGACGCGATAATAAATCGAGAAACACGGAGACTTCTTTTGTTTCTGCCTGTTGACACGCCATTTTTTTCGCCACAACGCACGACTCGCTTTTGAGACTGCCATGCGTGATGAGCAAAAAAAATGGAGCTTTTATTTTTAGAATCCCTTAGGCGAATGTCATTGTGAGAGAATCGCAAAATGATTCGCACAATTGTCAAACATATTTAAGGCTTTTCGTGCTCGAAACTGATCCCCGGAACTCGCGGGAATAAAGTTTATCGATGCGCAAAGAAATTTCTTTGTTTTTCTGCACAGAAAATAAAAATCAAGACGAAAATAACAAAAAAGTGGACGCGAGTCGTGAATAAATCAACGAAATGATTTAATTTTTAGTGAATCTTCAAAAGTCTCGCGACCGAAAGTATTTTTCTTCTTGACTACCTGCATGCGATGAAAAATGGCTGGTCATTGATAAAAAAGCTTTTTTCTCGTACTCGATTCGCTCATGTATAATGCAAGACTGAACGATAAATTGTACGTACTCTCGAGATGAGATTAGATCTTCGATTAAATATCCGGTTTGTGTTACGAAGCACAACGTATGTGAATCATAATCGAACTCTGAGAATGCAGTTTGCGAGTGTGCTCGTGAGCATCGCGAAAGAGAGAGGGAGAGCAAGAGAGACAGAGTACGCGATAAATCTACTGGCAAAGATTCATCAATGATCGAGTGTATATCGATTGTAAGAATCGATACAGGATCCCAGCACAATTGTACGAGTTACCGAAGCTAAATCACCAGCGGCATAAACTCGGTGTGGCGAATGTTCGCGTGCAGAGATATCCTTAGATCATTTTCCAAACTCAACGTACCAAAGCACGAGTATTTATACATTTGTACGGGCAATGTATAGAACAACAGGAGCTCATAGGCGTGTTGGCACTCCTGCTGCTGGCTACTAGCTACTGTTTTTTCGCTCCATTCCTTCGTACCCACACTCGGCTCGAAACGAGCGAAGACTGAAAAAACCCAAGGGCTAAATCTCTGGGACAAAAAGAAAGTTAAATTGTGTGGCTGACAATCCCAGCTCCGGTGGATCGAACACTCGCGCGAAGGACATTATTTCGCGTCGAATTCGTCGTACGTCATTTGGAATTAGATCTTGGTTTCAGGCAATAGATAACATTGAGAATTATGTACTGGGAAACGGGACGGTTTGCTCGAGAGTGTGTAATTGCGGTTTGGAATTCCTTCAATTATTTATCGCGTGATTTGAAAGATCGTGTGGATTTTTTTCGTTACTGGAACTTGTTGACTTTGGATGACGTCAGGGTTTGGAACGTAAACAGTTTTGACTGGAGCGAAATATTGGGAAAATGCACTCGTTTATTCCCGAGGATTGAAAATAATTTTGATGCTCGCGTGAAATACCTTAAAGAGACGAATAAATTATGGGGACGGAAAGCAGAAGAGAAAAGAATTTCGTTGTGGAGCTTCGTTTTCTGTTTCTTTTGGTTTGCTTTTTTTTTTTTTATTAGTGAGTTTGGAGCCAAGAACGGAGAAGCCACGTAGGCTCTAACCCCGGGAGATCGTGCTGGCGCGAGATATCGTCAGAAAAACCGGCTGGAATTGCTTCATCCAAACAAGAACTATCTCTCGGAGTGGATCTGGATATTAATCAGGGAAGAGCGTCGTTCGCGTTCCTTCAGCGTGGCTGGTCGGCGCGAGGACCTCTTTCGCGTGCATGAGAAGAAGAAACCGAGTGGAAGAGCCAACGAGATGAGGAGAAAGAGAGAGAGAGAGAGAGATCGAGGCGCGTTGGGAGGATCTTCTCAAAAGAACTTGGTACGCTCCACACGCGATGGAGGTTGCAAGTTTTCTTTCCTTCTCCTTGTCTTCGTATGGTGTGGGCTTGAAAAAAAAGCCGCGGGAACGTGAAAGAACGGGAGGGCGAGAGAGAAGCATGCGAGTGCTGGACGAAGAGTCTGGAAAAAAAGGACGACAAAGAGAAATAAGAAGGATGTCCTCGCGCAGGATCCCGTGGCGAGACGATGTACAAGCGCGCAATGAAAAAGGAGATTCTCCATTGCAACGGGAGAAGCTTCAAGTGGAAAAGGAAACCCAGAGGAAAGAACGAATGCTCGAGAGAAAAAGAAGGGTGCGGTTGAGAGTTTCTGGCTCTCGCTCTCACCTGCGGAAAGAAGGTAACGAAAAATGGTGGATACGAAAGACGGTGGATGGAAGAGAACCGATAAAGGATGAGTTTTTTTGCGGCACTGTGTCGCACGGTCTTTCTGCAAGAGTCCGTAGTCCCCTCGATCTTTTAGTCCGGGACGCTCCTTCGAATGTGCTTTTGGCTTTTGGCTCGACTCGCAACTGCTGCTTCGCGGGCCTTTGGATGCCGCGAGCGCGCATTCCCCGAGACTTCTTGGCCCCGATGAACCCACTTGATGAAATCCGCTAGACCGAGCACACAGCCAGCAGAAAAATAGAAGCAGGGACACGTACATAGAAAATATCAGCGACCACATGTGCATGCATCAACTCCTCGCCAAGATAAGGGCGTAACCGACGTTTCTTCTCGTCATGAATCACGCTCGTTACGCCCTGGTGCTTATTGGTAGTCAATATTCACATACACGCGTTCGATATGGCAAACCAACGTCGAACTTCGTTCAAGACGTACTTGAAACTCAAATACACACTGCGCGCGGAATATCATCGCAAATGCGCTCAACACGCCGATATTTATCTCGAGCTTTATTGAAGCTCGAGTTCAACCGACACTGCCTGCATGTACACACATCTCTCTATCCCTGAAATATGTGCTTGAATCGCGGTTGAAAAATTGTAACGCTTATAAGTTGGTAAATAGTCTCTTCGCCCGACGACACATATTTTTATGCTGACGTATCTCTCCCTCTTTTTATCACAGCCTCCCGCACTTCTGTTTAAGTTGGCACTGATTCCTTACATCGTATAGAAATTGTGGAAACGTCGTCGTTTTTTTTTTTTTTATCCGACACTTTGGGTTCTCGCGCACACGTTTCCTCACTCTATTTTATACTTTTCTTTCGTCACTTTTGCTTTGCGACGACATCAAGGATTTTTCACATCCGGCCGTGAACGGCCAACTTGTCTGAATTTCCCGAATTCTCTAGACTATTCGACTTGTTACGACGCCCGGCGTCGTGCGGCCAACGAAAGATTGCCGATAATTATTTCAACAGTAATCGCTCCTCAAATAAATTCTTTCTCGTACCATTAACGCGAGAAAGATTGATCGACACGATTCTTTCGCGTGCTGTTTGAAAAAACGTGACCATGTTCACTTTCGAGTGTCAATTTATTTTCAAATTATTTTTAATTCACGTTTACGGGCTTGAGACGAATCGTCTCTACATCGAAAGTATTTGGAAAATAAAGTGAACGCCTCGAATCTGTTGAGGATAAAAACGCGTGAGTGTATGCAAATGTAAGTCAATATTTTAACTTGAAAATATATACGCTCCGTGGAATTGCGCACAAGTAGATAAATTAATGGTCCACCAAAGTTGAAACTGATGCTGCAATGCCGAGAATCTCAAGATGTCTTTATATCATGAACTGCATATTTAACGATGGGAAATCCGAGTGACGTTAAAAATATGGAGTTTTACTTTGAGAGATTATAAAAAAAGTCGCTCACATCCCTCGCAACGCGGACTTCAATATTTCCTGCATTCAAAGTCGCCACTATATTCGCTCCAATAAAAAAATTCATTCAAAACAAATTTATTCCTGCTTTTAATTGATTGCAAGAGGTTAATAAAAAGCAGATAATGGGTCAATAAAAAGCTGATATCATCTGTTTTTTATATTGTATTTAAGAGGATAAACATTTTGTCTTGCCCTCAGTTCTTTAAGCTGATTTTTATTCATCTCCAAATGAAATAATATTCACGAGGGTGGCTCAACAAAGATCAATGAATTTTTTCCTCGATCATTCAAGTCGAAATTTTTTTCGCATACGTAACTAAAATGAATCGACGATAAAAAAAAAGAATTTGCTATAATTTCGCACTCTTTTCTCTTTGATTTTTGCAAGAATTGCACTCGTCCTAGTTTTTTCAACGAAAAAGGACGAAATGATAAATTTTCCGGAGAATTTTTGCATCGTCCCCCTTCGACGACACTGGAGTGAAGTTAAAAGTGCATAAATGAATTGAAAAAAAAAAAAAAATGACGTATACGTTAAACACACACGTAGGAATGTCCGGTGAACATGAGCACGAGCTCGTACGCCAGCAAAGCTCAGAGCTTATCTCCCCAATCTAAAAGGCCGAGGATATCGGCGCGTTGCACTTGTTAGTGGCCCCCGCGGGGTTATCGTACCGTCGCGTCGTCGTTAATGCGCTCAGGCAAACTCCCTCTCGCGACGATCATGCAGCCTTCTCTCTGTTTCAGCAGCGTTAAGTAGGTATGCATATATTCGCCCAATCTCTCTTTTTTCCTTCTGTCTTTATCTCCCCCCCCCCCTCACCTCTCGCTTTTTTCCTTTTCTTTCTTTCCCGCTGCTTCCAACTCTTTTATCTTTGTCTCGTCTATGCATGCGGCGTTAACGTGCGACGATACTCGAGAAAAATAATTACAAACGAGCTCGTAACGCGCGTACCTGCTACCTTTCGTCCTGCATGAGCATAACCAGTTCGTACCTACGCGCGCGTATGTCGAGACACAAAAAAGTCAGCAAAATTACGATGTTAAGTGAATACATCGGACGCAAACGACGCACCGTATCGTCTCGTTTACATACCGCGATAATAATTCCACGCTCGCATCATCAATCATTTCTAATCCACGTCAATGTCTTTGCCGTCAAACGTGAGCGATTCAGACTTCAGAACTTGTAGCTTTTTATACATTTTACGAGTAAAACGAAATGATGCAAATTTCTTAACTTTTTCAATTTTTTCATTTGAACATCTGCTCAAAATATTCGTTAGTTAAATTTCTTGAATTCATCGCTTCAGAGGAAGTTATTTTCAATGTTTTTCAGCACTCGAAAAGTTTCCACATCTGCGGTTGTAATTCGAAACGATTTTCTACGAGAGAGCTTGATTTCGAGGACACGTGGTGGTCCAAATTCTCGATAGTCTTAAGGACCCCCGACAACTTTGTTTCTGCCGAAAGAAACGAGCCGACAATTTTCAACGAGAGGTCATAGTTCTGTGTTTCATTTTGCATGTGTCTCAATGAACGACTGGGAAATGACTCAAAAGACTGTACCGGCGTCTGTATAGGAAAGTTGCCCGCGAAAAGGTTTTGTCGGACGAAATCTGGAGCTTCGCTGTGAGAAACTTGCGTGTCCGCAGCCGTATTAAGTTTTTCCTTTTGAGAGAAAACTGAACCACAAATTACGAGACCATTGAAATTAGACGTCTCGTTTGGCGACCTGCATGTAAGCAAGTCTTGTGGTTAAGACGACTCAAAGCGAGGGAAGAAGATCCTTCGGAAGCCGAGACAATGCTCCGGTCGCACGAGACTTCGGGAGGGACGAGGAAGAGAAAAAGAGGAAAAGGAAAGAAAGCGAACTAACCGCAATAAAAGAAGTGGCTAATGGTTCGTTGGTCGTGGCAATTTGCATACGATATTAAGGAAATTGGGGATACCTGCCACCGAGAGAGTGCGACTTTGTCAAAATACATTTTTGTGTATGTTTTTGTGTACGTGAGAGTGAGAAGGGCTCATTGAGAACATAAACGAAAGAAAATTGCGTGGCTTTTTCGTGCTAAGCTCTGCTTGTGTAGCCTGAGCGAGGGAGAGGTTAAAGAGGCTCATTTCTGAAATAGTGGGTATAGCCTAGCCACGTTTGTCGCTCTTGAGAACTGTTGGCTCGTCGCGACTACCTGAGAAAGAACCGCCCTCTATCAACGATGCCATTATGGCTGTCCGAAAAATGGCCTCCTCGCCATACCGGATTCTCAATATACAAGTCGTTTCGATATGCATATAGCAAACTCGGCAACAAGCTAAACTGCTCACTTAAAATTAATTTCATCGAGTTACCTCTAATGACTCAAAAAAATGTCTGAAGCCTCCATTTAATTCCACTTTGTTCTGTCGTCGCAGGCACATTATTCGGATCGTCGATAAAAAATGACTGGAAAATAATTGCGTGTGGAATTTATTGTCTCGCGGGGCCAATGGGATTATTATATTTTGTTGTTGTTGTTAATTATCAAGTGGAGCGTTGTAAAAATTTGTTGAATCCAATTTTTATTACAAAATGGGAATTCTGTCGAATGTTGCGATGAAATTTTTTTTACTCACTCTTGACAGGACATCGCTCGTCATGAAATTATCGCGGGGATGATTTGAAACGGGTTTCCATATTCGTTGTTTATCCATGGTAACACGATGTACGCTGAAAAAATTTCATGTAAACATTAATCGAGGGTTACATGCGAGTGTGTTGCCAGCTCGAGGCGAGGCGGTCAGTGATCCGATCGCTGAGAGGGACACACCGAAATGTTTCACGTTCGTCCCCGCATAAACATACGCCAAGGCGCATAAGTAACCGTAAGATAAGATAGGTCATAATTTAAGGAGACGTTACTTATGGCCTGAGGTGGTTTGCGCGCCAGAGAGGCTCAGGAGGTATGCGCTCCATGGTGCAAGAGTGGCCACCCTCTTTTTTCTACGTACTCCGCGCCATATTCTCTTTTTCTCTTTCTCTCTCTCTCTCTGCAGCCCCGCGAAGCTTCTCCTTAAAGCACGATTTCTCTCTCGCTCGCACACACTCTTTCCTCTTCGACTCTCGTGCTCACAGCACGAAATACGATCCCATACTCACGCGCACATCGCGTCGTTAAAAGCTTCTCAAACTCGTACATGCACGTACACGTACGAGTCAATGTGAACTCACGCGCCCGCGTGTACACCTCTTTTTCGCGTTCCTCGTACTTCGATAATCGATGTTTTGCTTTTTTGCGTATAGCGTGCCCAGCAAAGAGCTCGCGTGCAGAACGACCGGAATAAACATCGAATAAAAAAAGCCCATTAAGCAGAAGAGCATTAATGATTTATCCTTCTGAGGTGACTCCAACTCCAAAATGGCCGTTTTCATTTTGACTAATTCCGGCAACATTAATATTGTCCGACGTTAAATCAATTTTGCGCACTTCATTTGCCTTATGGCACTGAAGTCCCCATCGTTGAGGTCCAACGAAAAATACAATTTCTCTTGAATTTTCGTTCAATAATAAAAAAAATTATGACAATTTTCGTATTGATTTTTTATTCGAATCCTAAAAAAAACGATTATTTTATTGTCCTGGGTTGAATATTTAATAAGAATCATGAATTTCATTACATTGCAACGATGCGAACTTTAACATCGTATTTACCTTTCGAATAATGAAAGAAATTAATTTCTCAGCCAACTATTATCTAGTCATTTTTTTACTTCGCTCCCTTCGCCCCATTACAAAGTTCAGCGATTTTTCGACACGACGAATGACTCGTTCGAGTACAGCCGACTTGTCGTGCACTCTTCGAGCTCTCCAGAAAATGCGATTAGATATTTTAGTATCGCGCGTGGCTGCGTTACAGTCATCGCTGTTGTAAAACAGAGTCAGCCACTTGGACTGCAGGAGTCACGAAGCAGCCGAGAATATTCAAACAAAACGAACAAAAAAATGATTTTTCAATACATAAAGTTTTTTCGTCTGCCTCCATGAAAATCCACATCAAGATACGTGGTTCTGGGGCAAAATATACGACCCGAAAGATAGATCGTTGGCTCGCGGTTGGATTAGCTCAAAGGTGCGAGACTGTAACTCAAAATTGCGTGCCGAGACTTCTCTCCGGCTCATGAAACTAATTAGCCCGTTGTTATAGTTTAAATATGGTTTACAATGTTTCATGCAAGCGAAAATGTTCGCCATGCATGTGAAGATGTTTGTGCTAAGGTACAATTTATCAAAAGTTGTTTTGCACGCACGTCGCGACGCTTCTGAGATAAGACAGTTGAAGTCGATGAGAAATGTGGCGTTTGCGAGTTATAAATATAAATATTTCATTTGTTATTATTATTATGAGTGTTGTAAATATTAGAGCGCGTCACGAGCGCTATTAATTTTGATTGGAAAATCAAGTTGAGACCAACTTCTCATGCCATAATATATATATATATTCAAATTTTATAATTGCAAGACGTTTATTCAGCGTGCGCACTCACCCTGCCAAGAGCTGGGGAGAAGCACTTTTTGTAATCGCCAACCTACATTCCGATTACTCACACGTATACACGCACTCTCTCACCCATAGAGTGCCGCGTGTGTTCTCGGGCGCGAGCTCGTATAGAAAAAAAATAATTAGACCATAAAAACGGCGCTGGAGATAATTGAAAATTATGGAACGGCGTGCGGAAAATGGGAGCGAAAGAGGAAAGAGAGAAGCGCACTCTGTGTGCTCTTCCAAACCGCCATCTCGTTCCCCGACGGCCAAAAACCTCCCGAGCTGCAGCAAGACACACCAAAAACCTCTTATACCTTCCGCTCGTACCCTTCGCACCTTTCTTCCCTTTGCACAGCTTAATCACGAGATTTTCTCAAGTTCCCAACTACTTTCCACCAACTGGACCGTAACTTTCGTTGAGAATGAAGTATCGAAAATAAATTGGATGGAAAATATTGTTGAGGTTCAATATTTACGGGATTGCCATACATTTCAGTGATTCTACTTTTTTGCTACGACTGCTTAGAAAATTAATTCACTTTTTCCAATGTTCCGATGTTAATTTAAAAATTATAGGCTGTTTTAATTCATTACTCAATTCGATAGGAATCGAATCGCCCTCGATCGTTCCACAACGATCAAATTTCCCCGTGCTGCAAAGTATGAATTTGAAAGGTAAAAAGATTGTGGGGAAACGAGATGAAAGCTCATCGCAACGTAATCAGAGATCGTGGCGATCACAGAGACGATTTGCTGTCGACATTTATTCCGGCTTGTTCCCGGAGCTGCGTGTCGGGCTCAAGTCCACGCGCGGTGTCGACTCGTAGATACAAGCCGGAATACAGTACGACGGACATGTAAATGCAGCCTTGACGAGAAGGACGATAACGATCGACTCGATCCGTAATTACGTGGTGCTGACTGGACGAGCGTAAACTGCTGCGCGTCGTCGGTCTCGCGTAAGTCGCTTTGCTCAGCAAACAGACAACCGGGTCATCGCGCGCTGCATCGAGAAGGAACGTTCATAGGTGGCGTTTCTTTTACGTGTTCTGTTCTGGCTACCGTTCGCGCGCAAGCTCGCGCGTTGTACATCGGCAAAGTACGTATAAGCGAAAGCCAGAGAAACTGTTGTTGGGGAACGTGAAAAAGGGAGACAGAGTTTTGAACGTGCGGACGTGAGACAAGAGAGGGTTGATAGTTCCGCGACATAATCATAAGGCCAAGAGAAATGTGTAATAACGGGACAGCTTACACGCCGGTGAACGCGGCAATTTCATTGTCCACGCGCGAACGTTTCACCAATTTACTGCCCGTTACGAGAGCTCGTGTTCTCGCGTCTGCAAAGAGAGTTCAGCGTTTGTATCTATATCTATAGCGTGACGCGTTTCATGCTAGCAGCAGGACGCACGAGACAAAGTAAAGAGAGGAAGGAAGAGACTGATAATATTCGGGAGACACACTAGCCGGAGCAAAGCTGATGAGCTCCAAGGGAGAAAAAGGGAGAGAGCAAGAGAGAACACCAGAGAACGATATGGCAAAACGCGTTCGCGCGTTCCATCCATTATTCATCACCCACTTCTCGCTATGTGCTCTTCTCGTTCCTCGTTGCGCGATTCCCACACCGTCACCCTCTTGTTCTCTTCCTCCCGCGCGTTCGCTGCACGTTCCCTGCAGAGTTTTCGTCTCAAATCCTGTGACAGGGGCGGATTTATACTCTCGCCAGAGTTTTCTCGTTCTTTTAATCGCGGTAACGTGTTCTTCCGGCGACAGGGAGCGGAATATGCTCCGTAAAAGGGCAGGGAAAAGAAAATGGCAAATATTCGAGTTATTTTCCAAGTTTACTCCCAACTCGGTCAAGTTTTCCCACACAAACGAGAACTCTGAGTTTTTATCGAGACTCGTGTGAATGCGTCTCGGGCTTGAGATACGGGGCAAGGAATTCTTTGCAATCTTACATTGCGACACCCCGTCTAATCCGTCCTTCGCAAAATCTGTCCGCCAAAATAAGAAATATGTATATTTTGCTCGTGGCTAAAAGATATTTCCGGAGTCTCTATTCGCTTTTGCTATACGCGGGAGAAGCAGCAGCAAATAGACTCTTAAGACGATGATGAAAGGGCTGTCACACTTGCGCACATGCGAAACTTTTGCTGTCGTTTCTCATATGGCGTATACACTTACTATAGTGTCTACCTGACTCGTACAAATCGCCTTGGATCGTAGACACCGCTAGTCAAACGTTCGTTCAGCCAAAAGAGCGCGACCAGGCAAGTTCTCAACTCTGAATAACGATCCTGCAGTGAATACTTAACGCTGTACGTTAAAGATTCTCTTGAATATACTGTCGACTATATTTAGTGACTTTGCCTTACGGAAAAAATCATGTCGAACGGTATAGAAATTTACTACGAAGTGTGTAGGAGACAAGGACACGCGTAGGGACGTAAATTGACGAAATATGCGATAGAATAACTGCGAACAAAACTTGGACTCGAGAAAGACTTGTGTTGTGTATAAAGCGATCGTAGATCAGGCTAAAAGTTTTGATTTTGAACGGTGTGTAAAGAAAACGATGTACCGATCGCCTACACCATGGAAAAGTTATTGATGTATGGAATCTGCGACGCGAATAGTCATCGAAGAAAGTCAATGATGTCGTTCCGGTGAAAGAAGAAATTTTGGGAAAATGGGATGACGCGAGAACAGGCGGAGAATAGATTATTATACCGAGGCGAGGGCTTTTTCGGATTCGCAGCTCGTTGAGCACACGGCCCTTGTCCCTGCCCCTTTCTCTAGCTCGAAGGAGTGCCCTAACGCGCAAGGACCCAGCCAGAGAGAAAGGCCCGAGCGACCACCAGAGACGATGGTATCCATCTTGAATGTTAGCGATTCAGCAGCCTTCTGCTGGATGGACCAAAGACAAGCGAAGAGAAAGGGGCCGGGCATGATTCTGGCCATGGGAAACCTGGTCCCAATTCCACTCAACCGGGCGCCGCGTGGAGCGGCATATAATAAAGACATTCTTCATTCCTTTTGTGTTGAATTCTTGCTTCGAAAAAAAATATATAAAAATAAAAGAAGGAAGAGCGTTCGCCATCGTCTGGCGGAGGAAGTTACGAACGAGAGAACGTCCAAAATGCGGCTTTGCCCCTTTCACCATTCCATTTTGTAACCCCTCGCTCGTGTGCGCTGCAATGATGCTCGACCAGAAACAATGAGACAAAACCGTCCAAGGATCAGATACAACGATGAATTTTATTCGTTATGCAGCTGCTACGCTGGCCTTTTATTAGAACAAACGATTTAATTATCCAACGCCACACCTATCCAGGACTCGTGGTCGTCATTCGCAGCAGCAGGCTGTAAGTTTTCATTTTATTTTCCCTCCATGGAAAAACTTGCGGTTATGACATGTGGCAAGCCTGCCTCTCTCGCTCAGATCCCGATATTTCATTTCTTCAGCACATGGTATCGAGAGCACACTACGCAGATACATTCCGAGACATGTGGCAAACCCAGATGCCTCATGCATTGAGATCGTGAATGCGCGCAGGTTGACGAAAAGCGGAAAGCTCTCGCGCGTTTACCTTTCTCGTGAATATACCGCTCGGAGCAGAACAGACGAACGATGAGCAGCAAAGACCAACTTAACAAAAGTACATCCCGATAAAATACAACGATAAAGACATTCTTCATTCCTTCCCCCCTTCTCTGCCATCTCCTTGTCCCTGGAGAATGATTTCCAGGCTATATCCATTCATGAAAGGACCCATCTATCGGTTGTTACCCTCATTCCTTCGATACACTTCTTCCCTCCCCTTCTCCCTCTCTCGCGGCCGTTCTCCACTGCAGAAAAACCGCATTACATTTCCCTAGATTGCCATTATACACGAATAAACTATCCTACACATACGAACATTGATTTATTGCATTTATTCCAACAGACTATGAACGCTGCGATCTCTTTTTTCGTCCACTGTGTGGCTCTCGGCTTTTCAACGTGAATTCTGCCAGGGTGTAAATGCGCCTTCGTATGTATTCGAGTGTATATACTTCTTTTCATCGCGAACAATGATCTCATTATTCTCCTGATCGAGGCAAACGATCTGAATTTATGCAACACGAGCAACAACGTTTATTTAGTCTCTCGCGGAGTTTTCTACCCTTCTCTTATCCGACATTCTTTTATATTTCATCCTGCTCCCTCGGCCTTTCTCTCTTTCTCTTGTTTTCCTTGTTTCTCGTTCCCCAGCATCTCTCCCGTCCTTTTTCTCTCTCGAATCTCCTTTTATCTCTTCCCTCTCTCGAGCGCTCCGCGGAGAGACCCGAACCCCGAGGCAAAGCAAAAGCAGCGCACTCCGATTTATGCGTATTATACTCCAGGACCGACGTTTGAATTGCAAATCCGTGTCGTGTACTCACTATACAGTTGAATAAAGAGAGTGTACGGAGTGTGTATACTCCGCGTTCGAACCCGTCGCCAATCTCTCGCCCTGCTGGAAGTCTTGAACTACGATTCTGCATTCTCGTTATTACGCGCATGACTCTCTTCACGATCTCGTGCGCGCATATACGAGACCGAGCAGCACGCCTATATATTTCTTCTGTACGAGTGTACGAAATCCTGGGATCGAACCTATCGATATCCACCCGCGATATCCTTTGTTGCGTAACAACAAACAAACCCTGGGATTCTTCCCTCCTTGCTTTTCATATTTTTTCCCAGCACCCTTTTCCTTCATCGCTTTGCCGAAAAATCGAGAAACCTTCGTACGAAGTTCGAGATTTTTTCGGACTTTCCAAGGCCTCGCGTTTCCATGTTGCGGATAAATCTCGACTTGACGAAAGTCTAATCTTTATTGTGTCTCAGATTGCGGGAGCGTTACGGAATTAATTTTCTTTCGATATATTTGCCACTCGTTTCATTAATTTGTATCGAAATTTATTCGACGAATTAAGATTCTATTTTATGGAGTATTATTTAGTTAATCCCTCATTCAGTTATGTTTCGTCTTGAATTTCTACATCGCACGTGAAGATTAAAAAACATATTTATATCAAGAGGGAGACTCACTCTGAGATTATTTCTGGCTTGTCTCTGGCGCCCGCAGATTATAAATGTCATGAAAACGACGAATACGCAGCGTTGTGCTTTTGCGATGAGAACAAGGACCACCAGTGTGTCTCTCGCATTAGCAAACAGCAATGTCATTGTACGTGGGCGGAATCAATCGTTCTTTATTCTCTTCCCGATCACAGAGTCTCACGCTTCGATAAGTCGGTTTATACATTTACAAAGTTGAACAAAACTTGCATAGCTGCGATTTGAGTATTGCGGATTATTGGAGAATTATTATCTCATTTCGCTTATGGCAAAGTCGTTAAATAAATCAGATGAAAGAAATTACAGTGTCTTTCTTCTTCGCGATGACGCGAAACAGAAACGCTCGAGTCTGCTTGATTAATTAGTTCCTTACAGAAAATATTACGACCTGACTTTATCGCGTTAATGAAAGTTTTACAAACCCAAAGACCAGCGATATTTCTTAGCGACGGAAATCGAATTTTTTAATGACGAGCTAAAAAAAAATGCCCAAAAGTGTCGAAAATGAAATTTCAGCAACGACGATTTCGTATGATTTCAGTTTTTCCCCCAATGGAAATGACACGACGCGGGAAATGGACAACCAACCATCAAGCAGCCGCCCTGAGATTGTTTCGAAATTGCAACGCCAATAAAAGGTAAAGCTCGATAGTTTTGAACTTTATGTCCTTTTCGAAACGAAATTGCGGAGAGATTTATTAAAAAATTGGAGGCGACACGAAATCTTTTATAATTTTCGTACACCGTCGGACGCTAATGGTGTTAAATCGTTGTACCGTCATATCCTGCGACATTCCGTCGTAATATCATTTGTAAACACGAAAAAAATACAACAGGAATGCAATAAAAAGAAACTATTGACGTTAGTCGTGTTTTTTTTTTTTTTTTACGAACGATATTCTTGAGTGACTTCGAGTTCTCTAAGAAGTGGGTTTGAAAATTGAAGAGGAAGAAAGAAAGAAAGAAAACGGAGAACGCAAAATCTCGTCGGGCCTAAAGCAATAGCTTTCCGAGCACCCTGCCATTAAGGTCGTGTATTTATGGGCTCATTCGTTTCATTTTATGTTTCAATTTAGATGCATTGATACTTGTTTGTTTACATGCAAACTGCCACTCATTCATTCAAAGCCCCGGTATTCTCTCTTTGCCTCTGTCTCCCTCTTTCTCGTTCGGTCTTTTTCTTTCTCTTTTGAGCGCCGATTGTAGCACACGGTGTAGAGGCTCGAGCGATGCCCATAGCGCCTAAGTACCCATTATTATGCCCTTACTCCTGCCGCCCGCCGACACCCCTCCCGACTGATATTCTCGTGCGGCAAAACCCGCGGCGAGTCCGAGTTACTTATTGTCCGCTCGCGCATTACCGGCTCGATTTAGCGATCCTTATCAAACCTTTCCCCGCGTGCCTGCCAACGTAACGTTATTTCTTTGCTGCTTCGAGCTCCCTCCTCCTCGTCCTCAACCTTTTCTCCACCTTGGTCGCACATTTTTATTTATCTAATGGCCCCATTATACGGTAGTTCTGAGCAACGCCCTCTAGCCTTGCTGTGCAGAAATCGCGTAGGAGTCACAATTCACGGATAAGAAATAGCCGCGGCGATATATCCTTCGAACAAAAAGTTGTTATGCCTGTAAATGCGAATGAAAATGAAAGAAAAAGTTTATCACTTCTGAAATTGACTCGATCGTTTCGTTCGAAATGAACGCTCGAGGAATTTCAGAATCAAAGGGAAGCTCCGGCAAAAGTTTATGCAAACTTATGGAAAAAACAAAATTCGACAGACTTTTCGTGCCGAATTTCGCTCGATAGCTATCGCGACTGTGGCGAGCAAAGAGGGCGTCGATTCGTTCTCGCGGTAAATTGCAGCAGACATGCGGGGCCTGCAGCGGTTTAATGGGCTAGCGACCGGTAAGGTAGGCTTTTGCTTATCCAAGGCGGGCCCTATTCATTATATCTATGTATACGTGTATACCTTGCGCTCTCCTAACGAGTTTTAAACTCGCGTTTAAATAAATTGCTCGGCAATTACCTCACGGTTCAACGTCTATACGCTGGCATGGACTCGAGCATACCAAGAGCGAGAATTCTCGAGGGAAAGATCGCTTTGAGCGTCGTGCGCGCGGGGTTGACTTTACTCGCATGAGCTTGAGAGAAACGATGCCCGGATTATTCATTATATACCCGTTGAATAGCCACCGAGTGCGCAATCATTAAAATCGACCTTCCATCTTGAATCCCCGCTAAACGTTTCGCCTCGCTCGACCATAATTTTCATCCAGTTTCCACCCCATCCCACTTTCTAATTATCAATGTCAAGTTTCTTGAAAATTCAAAACAGTCAACAATCCTACGCTTGATACGCGATTTTTCAACTTTTTCATTATCCGACTCCGGCACAAGGAACCGCGAGGAAAACGCGTGGGAATCTGCAAATATATCGACTGCGAAATGTCGAGGTTTTATCCTTCGCGAGTGGCGAAAGTAGGATGCAGCAGGCACAAAGCGCGTGAGGATGCGACGCTCAACCGCCAGATGGCAAAGGGAATTACTTCCTCGAGTCTACCCTGCAACGAACATCTCCACGCTTCTTCGCCTTTCCTCCTCTCAAAACCCAGCAAATCGATACTTTTCACGACTTTATACATTTTTCAACTACTTCTTCAAGAATACCTCGGATTTTATGAAATTAATATTATCATGGTGTCATGGATATTGAAATTCCTTAGCTGCAGAAAATATCGTCGCTATCCAAATAAATGTCACATTTTTACAAGAATCAAAAGTCGATTTTAGTAAATTTCTTGCTCACAAAAACATTACGGTAATTTAGAATGAATCTAGATGAAATCCACGTGGCAAATTCCCAGAGAATCATTCAAAATATGTGAAAAGACGAAATGCATGGAAATCGATTGAAAAATACAAATTACTTCGCACTAAAACGAAAATTCTGTTGGAAAAAATCGATATTTTTTTCTGGGTACGTTCGACTAAATCTTTTTTGAAAAATTATAAAAGTGTTGTCATTGCAGCAAGAAATATCCTAGAAAGTCTCGTCAAAAAGTCAATTTTTGTCATGACAATCGTAAATTTTGTTTCCAGTTCCGTGGGATATAAAAAATATTGTCACAATTACAAAAATTTTGAAATTATCGAAAAATATTTATTTCACCGTGTTCAGCGAAATGTCGATATTTTTTGACACAATTTGGTTTCCAGTGCGCAAAAAATTTCGTATACGAATCAATGGAATAAATATTTAAAATATTTATTCGAACGATCCAATAAAAGCGAAATCTTCGTGATACCGTCTGAATTATGGCAGCAAAGTTTTATAGCTGCATTATGATAAAATATATTTAAAACAGCATGAGTTTTTTTTTCTTTGAATCCCAACATTTTGATGATGCGTAAACTGAACAATTTAAAATTTTCACGAGGGGTGGAGCCCATGGGATTGTGGTCCCTCGGAATTCGAGATTGATAGAGAAAAAGTGTTGGAAAATATATACGAGAGGAGAAGACGGATGGTGAGGGTAAAAAAATGAAGAGGAAGGGCTTCGAAAAAATGGCCCGACGCCATGTTATATTCATCAGGGATTCGGTAGTGAGCCAAGGGCTTGGTATGATCTCCAGTGATTACGCTGAAGCCCTCGTGTGTACGCCGAGAGATAAAAGGAAAAAAAATAGGACAAGATGGTGGGAAAAAAAGAAATAATAAGCGCGAGAGGAAGAAAAACGCGGTTGCGGAGAAGGGAATCGAAACGAGACGTGGCGTCGCGACGCCCGGCGTCGACTTTCGGCAATGAAGAATGGACGCTGATGGTTTCACGTGTATATATGCCGAGAGTGCAGATTTTTGTTGGGTGCAACGGCCCTTTCGTCCACTTTTTTTAATTTAATTTTCTTCTCTCTGACTCGTTCCTTTTTTATTATCCTTCGGCCTCGTTCCATCTTTCTTTTCTCGCTCCTTCCTCCGTTCGTCTCTCCTCGGCTCTTTTCGTCTTGTGTGTGTGTTTTTTTTTTATCTCTTTTCTCACTCGTTTGGCAGGTTCTCTTCTCCCTTCGCATTTTTTTTCGCTCCGTTACTGCGCGGCCAATCGTCTTCCCATTCCCCGATTATTGCTCCCTTTTTTGATGGGCCCCACCCTCGTCACCCCGTGGCACTTGTTCCCTTCAGTCTTATTCGAAAGACTCGAGGCCAGCGTCCATCATCAAACGCTCTTTCAAGACCGCGCGCTTCTCCTCTCTCTCTTCTTCTCTTTCCCTTCCGAGTTCAACCCTCCGTCCTTCCCCTCCCTCCAACATTCTCCACACGAAAAACTTACTCGACGTTTTTTTTCTCATTCAACATTCTTCGCTCGTCATTCCACATGTTGTTCAGCCCGAATATCCGAGTAAATATTCCCTCTTCTCTCTCGAGACGACTCGAGCCCCGCACGTTCAAACGTAGACACGGAAAAAAACTTTCCTTGTTATGATATCGGGAAGATGAAACGCTTCTTCGTGTCCATGTCCTATTTCCAGTCGACGAGTGATTAACATTTTAGTACAGACCCCAAAAATAACATCTTACGCGGTTTGTATTAATGAGACAATAATAAATCTTGCAGGCGCTAAAATCTTTGTGCCAAAGCGAATCTTTTACGAAATTTATTGAATTTAATGAAAAAAAAAATCGTCGTCCACGAACTGGAAGAAAAAATTTAGACACTAATTAATTTTGACGTCGATAAAAAATTCATGAGACTCGCAAAAGTCTCGTCGATGCATTTAGGTGAATTCCGGTGAATTCAAAAAATGATGACGAGGACGTATAGAAGAAAAGGATAAAGAGCATAACCGATGAAACCCACCGCTGGCCTTTCTCGTTATCTTTCTCTCTTCTCTCTGTCGTAACCGACACGCGCCCCACGTCGAACCACCAACGCTTTGCTCTTCAAAGTCATCTTCGTCGTCGTCGTCGTCGTCGACGAAGAGACTTTGCTGAGCGCACGCCGGGGCTTAAAGTCCCTGACTTTTACGATTCTGTTCAAGTGGTCATAAAACCCGAGTTTACTGCCGTCATGATTATCGAGCAAACTGCCTGCCACCTGTCGGAGCACCACACGATCCGCCCTCTCTTTCTATCGCTCTCGTCTTTTCTCTCTCCCTCTCTCTCTCTCTCTCTCCCATTCTATGTGAGCAATGACGATTACATAAACTGTTACGTCTCGATGTTGTGATCACAAGGAGTTTGCTTCACACATGATCGTACGAAAAGCGTCGTTGTCCACTCATGACTAAATCATCATAGACAACCAAGTCGATCTTTACACCGTGCGCGCGCCAGCACTGAATAAAACAAACTTCTACGAGCGTACGTCGCGAGTTTATGTCTCTTTTCTCATCTCGATTTCCCAGATTCCTATTCAACGATCGTAAAAGTCAGGATATACATTCTCGTTCGCGGTTTAATCGTCGATCGAGAATCGTCCGATTGAATTCGATTGGCGATTAAACTCTCGTCGACATATTTACGACGCAGCCTCACTCATTCGTATCGTAAAATTATAACGCCATTACGAAACGGTGGAATTTGATTTTTTACGAGAGCGCCAAAACCCGCTCGCGACTAAACGTTGCTGTGTGATTCGTGAAAATTTTACTTTCCGCCGAAATCTACGAGAGTGAGAAAAATTTGCTCTCTTAAGCGCGCAGGAGGTTTCTTCGCCTCGAATCGAGGGAAGCAGGTGGATAACCATAAACATTCGTAATATCACGGATGAGATTGTGTGCTAAGGGGTTGCACGCGAGAGAGAGTACGAGACGCGGAGGAGGATGTGCGCTATGCGAGTCCGAGAGGGAAACAGAGAGCGCGAGAGAGAGAGAGAGAGAAAGGACACAAATGGCCAGCCGGCCAGAGAGAGCAGCTTATGACGGGCATTACTCGGCTCGTTACGGAATAATTTACGAGGTGCGAACCGCGGGGGCGATAATCCAACGACATTTACATCCCAATAAACACTCCGATACCGCCGAGCACACATACATACGTGCCTTCCTCCCCCCCTTTCCTCCCCTTCTCACTCTTTCTTCATATTTAAACACACAAATATATTTACATCAAAGTTTTACGACTTTTTAATTGTATGACCGTGTAATTGAGCACTAAAGCATTAAGGGTCTCTCGTAAAAGCATCGCCACGATAAGACCAAGCGTCTATTGCGCACACGCGCGTTAATTCTTCAGAGATCAAAGTTTTCGTAGTTGTGGATTTCCGTGTGCTCAAATTTATCTGCTTCGTACGACGGGTTACAAAAACAACAAAATTATTTGTTTTTTTTTTCTTTCTTCAAAAGATTTCTTCGCGAGGGAACGACGACGAGAAACCAGACAAAAAAAAACACTCTCGCGATCATGATCATCATTTTATCAGCTTTCGTGACGACGCTGCTCGCGCGCGGAGAGTAAAATTCTCTACGGTAGCCAGCACGCAGCTTCTGCTTGCAAAAGTATTTCTCGCCAGGAGAAGAACCGGATTCGCATGACGACGAGGATCCCGACAGCGCTGCTGTGCCGCAGAAGCAACGCGATCAACTCGTGCCAGATATGAGGCGAGACTCTCTTTTCATTGCCCAATAATCGTTTGGAAACGAGAGTTTTATACGCCATCATCAACACAGCCACGTAGCAGAGATTTTTTTCGATCCTTTGCGGTTTTCTTTCGCCTCCGCACGACCGGTTCATATATATACCAATTCCATTTTATGTGTAGACATATTTTTTTTTCTTTCTTCAATAAAATCGTACGCAGAATTTCTCACCTTTTTATCTCATTCACTTTTTTTAATAAACCAATTCTTATGTTCATCCCGTGAGTATCTTGTTTCCACCGAATTGCGTAAGCCTCGCTGTTCACCAATTAGGAGATCGTTTTTGCCCAAAATTAACGTTTCCGCTTATTTCATCAGAACGGCCTCGCAGTCTGACCAAATCTTTGAATCATCTCGCTGAAATTTACTCCGCCGGTCTTACGTTTCACCCGTTCGAGTTTCTAAGATTTATATCAATGTAGAATTTAATTTCTTGTTTTTGGATGCATTTTTCCTGAATACTGAATTTTTTTTTTCCGATCTTCAGAAACACGCCATAACGAATGAACGAACGAAAGATGTTTTTTGAGGAATTTGTAGAGTCAATTATGAGGTACGGAAAGTTTTATCGGGCAGTGACTTTTATCTGTGAAAAATTCCACCATGTTTGTTGTATATTTGTGTGCGTTTGTATGTAGGAAGAGAGAATGAACGCGGTGGCAAAAGGTAGAGCGCGAAACGACGTGGAGGACGTCTCGTGGATTGCCCAATAATCGTTTCCAACGAGTAGTAAAAGCCCGATCCTCGCAGTTTGAGAGTTCGAATGGGTATGCAGGTTTAGTTCAACGGTTGGTTAAGAGGTGGCGCTGCAATATCCCCCGGGGAGATGCTGGCGCTGGGATTTTGAGGGAGAGCTCATTGGCTCGTAAGTCTTGGGAGATGAGGCGAGCAGTTTGGAGGAGTCCCTTCTGGTGGCAAGGATGCTGAGGAAAGATGAACGAGAAGAGGAAGAAATACGAGAAGAGGAGCTTTGAGCAGCTCGTAATTCATTATAGGAGGATTGGTGCAAGAGGTTCGCAGCAGCTCCTGGAAAAACATAACGAAAGTGGACAGAGGCTCAGGAAGTTGGAAAGATTGAAAAGGGAGCAAGGGAGAGGAAGAAAGATGGAGAGAAGAGAGTTTCTGATACATCTGGCACGCGCTCTTAATGCAGTCTACGCTGCTGTTTCGCTGCCGGTGCTGCCGAGCGGACGCGCGCGGTACATCGTCGTCGGCTTGACGGTCCGAGCTCGGCAAACGCGCTCGTCCCGTTGCTTTTATGGTGGGGGCAATCGTGGGCGGTCCTTGATGTTCCATGGGCGTCGTTCAGGCTCGGAACTACTTTCACCGAGCGTAGTAGAGTAACGCGTAACCGTTGCGCGCTCGTGACGAATTCAATTCTGATTGGTCCTTAAGCATAACCCTCCATTCCCCACCCTTTATGCTCACGTTTACGTTTCTTCCCCTGGATGAGAGAGCGAGAGAGGGAGAAAGAAAGCGCGAGAAAGATGGAACGCGAGGAGATGAAAGAGAAAGACTGAGAGAGAGCGAGAAATTCTTGTCTTGCTCTTACCACCTTACGAGCTTTTCCGCAATTCGATAATCCCTCTTCGTCTCGCACGTTTGCTTCAAACGTCTTCTCTATACAGTCTTGGTTTGCTCGTGACTCTCTCGCTCTTGCTCGCGCCTTTTCTATCATCGCATGCAAGCAGTTTTCTGTTTCTTTCTCACTCTCTCTCTCTCTCTCCTTGGCGCGCTCGTCATCGTCTTTATCGCGCATCTTCGATTCGAGATACTCCGGTCGCAGGGCAAAGCAGTCGGCGTGCACACACACGAGCACATATATAGCCACGCACGTTGACGGAGGAATGAGAGGAGGGAGAGGCTCTACCGAATTTAATCCGGCGGCACGTCGTTGAGTTACTAGAACGTTCGCGAGAGGGCTACGAGTTGGAGTAACATTTGAGCGAGCGAGTGAGCGAGAGAGAGAGAGAAAGGTGGACGCGCACGAGTCCGAGCTATGCGTGTATGCACATGGAAGAAAGAGAGGGGAGAGAAAGCTCGGGGCAAGGGCGCAGGGGGAAGGAGCTAGAGTTCGAGGGGGTGGGAAAAAGAGCAGAGGAAAGAAAGCAGAAGTATACTCGAGGAAGAAAGAGAGAATGTCCAGGGGGGGGGAACGAGGGTGGGAGCGAGCGAGAGGTTGCATGAGCTCCGAGCTCACGATACAGCGTTGGACGTCAAAAACGGAGACGGAGAACGAGGGAGAAAGAGCGATTGGCTGATTCGGGTAGGGCGAGCGAGCGAGGAGAGACGGAGGGAGATAGAGATGGAAAGAGAAAGACTGTATTATCGTTTGGGGAGGGAGAAACTCTTGCCACGTGAGCAAGACAAAGAGAGGAGTAATCGTGCGCGCCTCGTTCGCACACACCGCGGAGAGTTCCCCACGGAGGAAGAGCACAAGCTTCGTGGTCCGCCTCGTACGCGTGTGAGCGAGCGAGCCAGAGAGAGAAACACTGAACACGGCCGAGCGAAAACGCGCGCGCGCGCGCTCGCGGGCGAGAGACCATACACGAGGGTGGGAGCGAGAGAAACCAAGAGAGATTGCCGGGAGCGTGCGAGTGAGCAAGGGGAAAACGAGCTCCTAGCGAGTTGGACAGAGACAAAGAGCAGGGCGAGAGAGAGATCGGCAGCGAGAGAAAGAGTGTGAGAGAGAAGGTGAGAGACAGTCGAGAGACGAACGGCGGTACAGAGTGGCGGTACACGGGGCGCGAGAAAAGCAGTAGTGTGCCGTGGACCACCGCACTGGCATACCGTGGGCTCGTTACGATCCACTCCGGTACTTCTATCTGATACCCCGTCATCGTCGTATCATCATATCCACGAGAGTGCTAGTGCAGTGAAGACCCTTACCGTACGAGACGATATCGAGAACGAGTGAGAGATCAAATTGATCTCAATCTTCTCATTTTCCCCCACAACGGACATTTATCATTAACGATTTAACGAGGAATAACAATCAATATTATTCCTCGAAAAGATTTTTTTTTTACCCATTTATTCGTTTTTATTGTTTTTCATTTCACGCGTTTGCCAATATCACGAGTGACATTTCAATCCCCGACAAGTGGTGTGTTACAGGAATTTGATAAACACACGTAATCGGATTTTTGGTTTTTTTTTTTTAACTGCCGATAATATTCATTGATGAAATTGGAGAGTGACAAGTCCGAGGAGACGACGAGTCCAGGTGTCTCGCTACAAGTGAACACTAACGAGTCGCGTGCCGGTCGTAATTCTTAAGCGTTTTAAAAAGTCGTTCCCACACAATCCTATCTTTGTGGTACCGAAATAATAATAATAAAAAAACAACCATCAACACGTTGTTTTAGTAGCCAGAAAATTTTGGCAATAACCGATGGCACTCGTGGCGTTTTACGAGCCTCGTCTAAACATCGGTTTACTGCGTCGTTAAAGCCTTTAACGATCGTCTCATCGGCCACGAGTCAGGATTCGAAGGACCACTCGAGGTGTCATCACGATCAGTGGTCCACAATCGTGTGGCGAACAGAGCTCGGTCCTAAACGACCATCCACCAAACAGTAGAAGACGAAAAGTGTCGGGGTAGGGAGAAAGTGCAAAGGTGTGTAGAGAAAAGAACTTGGGTCAGTTGTCGAAGGAGAAAAAAAGGAGAAGGGGACCAGAAGGACAGAGAAAGAAAGGGAAAGAGGGAGAGAGAGAGAGAGAGAAAAAAAGAGAAGCAGAGGGACAGTGAGAAAGAGGTTGGGCCATAAAGTTAGTCCGGCGTCATGAGTTGCCTTGAGAGAACGAGTGAGGATCTTAAGGCCTATTGACACTGAAAGGAATCCCCTTTGAGTGTGGGGATAACCGCAAGGATCATCGGGTCACCGATGACTTTTACAGCCCAGTAAAGTCAAGAATTTTCCCAAGCTCCTCACCACAATCCTCGATTCGCGTCAAATATTCCAAGAGATTTCACATCCTCATCGACGTAAAACGAAATCAGACGGAGAAAAACACACAAAGTTGAGTGCGAAGAGTTGTCGCGTGCAGCGGAGTGAGCAAGAGTTCCACAAGGACAGTGTTGGGGTCCCGGGACCGTAGAGACACGCGGCAGCCCCCGCGAACAGTAGCGAACGTCAGATACGTTTGACGTTTTTCTTTTTTTCTGTGAGCCATTTACAAAGTTTCGTGTCAAATATTTCGTGACATTATTTCTGATCGCAGCGGGCGAAATAAAATTGTGACGAGTTTGGTCGTTGGTTAAAGGGAAAGAAAAGCTAATCCAAAACTATCATAAGATATAAATAAGATTATTTTTATTCCGAGTGCCGCGAGTGCAAAGTGTTTTCAAGATACCCGGAATAACGATGAACTCGTACTTTGAGCAGGGCGCGGGTGGCTTCTACGGGAGTCACCATCATCAGACGAGTGCAGCAGGACAACATCATGACCCAGCGACAGCAGCGGCTTACCGGAGCTTTCCACTGGGTCTGGGTATGTCCCCGTACGCATCGACTCAGCATCATCATCACACGTCCGGTAGTCTCGGGATTCATCCCGGTGGTGGAACGAACACGAGACCGCCTCAGGATTCGCCGTACGACGCGAGTGTCGCAACCGCATGTAAATTGTATTCTTCAACGCCAGAAGCAACGGGCCACACGACATCGTCGTATTCGAGCAACGCTAGCAAAGATTGCAAACAGCAAGAAC
The DNA here is from genome assembly GCA_037043255.1 of Diadegma fenestrale. Taxonomy (NCBI): domain Eukaryota; kingdom Metazoa; phylum Arthropoda; class Insecta; order Hymenoptera; family Ichneumonidae; genus Diadegma; species Diadegma fenestrale. The sequence continues at coordinate 8,124,823 of CM073315.1, forward strand.
AAGCAGCAGCCGCAGCCGCAGCCGCGGCTGTCCATCAAAATGGTTACGCGGCTGTGATGGCAGCGGCCAAGGACGTTTGGCAAAGCGCTAGCTCGGCACCCAACGGACAGAGCAATCCGGTGGTAAGACCATCGGCGTGTACACCCGAGGGTACGAGAGTCGGTAGCTACGGGGGCCTCGTGGGCGGTGATCCAGCTTCGAGTCCCGGCAACAACGGTTCCTCGAGGTCCCTCACGTCCTCGTGGAACACCTGCAGCCTCAACTCGAGCGCGAGCCAACCGGTCACAACTCAACTACACCAACAACCCACCGCCAACCATACATTCTACCCTTGGATGGCCATTGCAGGTGAGTCAATATTTCCATCTCCTTGAGCGGCTCCATATATTTTTTTTTTAATTAGAGAAGATAAGACGAGTTTCAACAAAATTTCACGCCTATGCGTCGAGACTTTTTTTCTCTCTCGCACTCGATAACAAAAAAAACACACACAGACACACACCGAGTGCCAAAGAGAGAAGGAAGGAAAAATATCTGGCTCTCTGTCCGCCTTGGAGTCGGCCAACGATTATCATAATTGCCTGAATGAAATATCGTTGCGGCGGAGATGAGAGCTGGAAAGAGACAGAAAGACCAGAGGGCTAGTTTGCTTCCATGTCTGCGTAGTATACGCACAAATACATGTGTAAAGTCAAGTATCGTAATATGGAAAGGGAAGGCAAGAGGTAAATGGAGAACATTGAGAGAATGAGAGAGCAGGGAGTAGAGAGATGCACCGGGACCGAGCACGTGGTCCCGGAGGCTACAGGGATCCACTTTGCATCGATGTATATATAAAGCGCGGCTATAGACGCGATCGAGCCTCGGGTAAACTAACGGGTGGGGGGTCGAGCTTGATTTAATCACTTCCCTCAAAAAGAACGACTATTCGTGACAAGTCGATATTTTTTTCCATTTTTTTTTTGCTTTTCCGTCTGACGCGATATTTTTTTTCTGTACATTTTTTTTCCTGTTCTCTTTACTCCTCTCAATGCGTATTTCACGTGGGACCAATCGAAATACGACACATTCGTCACTGCCGTGCTATACGCACGAAACACCCGAGTTTTCGTTACAAGTTTATCATTCTCGTACTGGCTGGGAGGTAGCGGAGGAGGAGGAAAAGCTTCCAGTTCGGTAACTAAAAAAAAATGTTTCAAAAAAGAGTCTATACGCGCGAGCGTCGAACAGGATGGACTCCGGAGCACGGGCTCGCGGGAGGTAAAGGGCGGCGGAGCGCGAAATCGCAATAACTAACAACGGGAGCTGGAAAAGCGAAAAGCGACAAACAGGAGTCATCGATATGGGGCGAGCGAGAGAAACCGAATAACCATCCCAAGAGTGGGTTCGGGATTGTTGGCGTTGATGTGTGAGTTACCCCGTAATTCTTGTGACCGTGAAAAATAATGACGACATTCCGCAATGGTTAATCGGTACAGAATACCAAAAAAAAATAAGAGTAACAATTGTGACAAGAGCAAAGGGAGGAAAAGGTTGAAATCTTCCCAGGAAGAACGAACGAGACTTTGGAATTTATTTTCCAAGTGCTTGGCACGACAACCTACATTTCACCCTCCACAAGAGCCAAATACAGACGTATACATGCAGCTTTAATTCTATTGTCCAATGACATCTGCTTTACCTGAATTTAAGGGAGAAAAAAAATCTGTCAATTTCATAACTCTATTCCGTCTCGAGTTTCCTGCTCTTCAGACTGTGTCCCCTCTGCCGTCATTGGCAAACGAAGATCTCGGAATAATGGAAGTATAATAAATAAATAAATACGAGGCCTCGGGGTCACGCCTTTTCGTGTACGTACAACCCTCGCGTGCCAGCAGCTCCTTCAACAACCCCTCGCGCTTTTTCTCTCTCTCTCTCTTTCTCCATTTCTATCTTCCATGGACTTTGATTCGCGAAATGTCCCCAAGAGTTATTGCACCTATCCCGCATACTCTCTTGTGTATATATGATGCATTGGTTACCTGTATACGAGCACGTGGAGCGAGGAGATAGGGTTGCACGCAAGTTGGACCGTCGAGCGATCGGTGCTCTCGATATCTCTCGCTCTCTTGCTCCTCCGCATGATTCACCCATTTGTATTATTCGCCTGGTTCGTAACCCCTCCTTTCGAATCGCAGCCCCATCACGGGTGAGAGAGAGAAAGATGCACAACGTTGTTATGTGCAAGGGATGAGAGAGAATGGAGTCAAGTGCGTGTAAAATCGTCGGGCAACATTGGATATAATGGGGAGAGAAACGCCGAGTCTGTAGCTGTGACAAAATGACTATAGAGCGAGCTTAAACATGAATTTCCTTCTCATGTGTGTTTCCATCGGATTTTTTCGCAGTTTTACATGAAAAAATCCACCTTGGCTCGGTTTAAATTCAACCCACAATATTTTCCTGTATCACCAAAAATTTAATTGCTCGATAATCGTCTCATACTTGAAACCGGTTCATCCGGTCCCGGGACCATCAGCTGACGACTGGAACTTTCGCAACTGTGCGAGAGATCCAAGCGTTAATTATTAACGATTAAATTTTAAGTTTGAGCAAAGAGCCCTAAGAGACTCTTATTTAAATGTCACAACTGTTTCCGCATATACTCGAACGTAACGAGCGTCGAGAGTCATCGACTCGTTCGCAAAGTCGTGAGTCTTGGTCATGGATTCTTCACTGTATATACGGAGCCTCAGGCATACGCGATATTATCGCTGTTTAGTCATTTCTCCGATACGCCGATTTGCACTCAATCTCTCTGGCCTCTCTCTCGTTAATATACACAAAGATTCACAACATTAACGCGTGAGCACAACGATCCATGGACGTAGAAGATCATGCCTTACAGACTTAATACCGAAGGGTGCAATGCACCAATTGCGCTACGATATATGTATAATGCACACAGACTCATTTCATAACTCCTACAGGTTATAAACAGTTCGGTATACAAGCTGCAGCTCAAAGTGTCGAGTTAACAGGGCTTAAAGATCGAACTAACTGGCTGGTATCGAAACTATATTTTATTCCTTCTTCTGACGACATATATACACACTTGAGGTGATATATACACATCGTAAACCTAATGTATCGTCATAGGAAGATATATACACGTATATATGCACATTTATATGTACAATTTATCACGTAGACTATGTATCGAGAGTGTGAAACCTACACGTTAAAATATAGGCGTTCAGCAGTACACCGGGCGCTATAATGTCAAGGTATAAATCGAGCTGTACTTAGCAAGCCTGAGATTACAGTATTCAATGAAATACGCATTCCTGTCTAAAAATACACACGGTATTTGATCCCCATATCCTTGGCAATCGATACATCGATTAAAATCCTGATTTTTTCGGATTTCTGAATCACAGGGTTAGCGGAAATGAATGAGGGAACTTTGCAACATCTTCAGGATGTTGAATTCATCGATCGCGGATTGTCCCTTTGCCCCATATATTAACGAGTTTGTATCAAAGATTGAATAATTCATTGACGCTTTAAATTTCCTCCGCCCCTTGTCCCTGCACGAAAAGTCTTTTCCCGAGAATCTGCTCGAACAATACAATTCTCTTCAAGTTGTTCTTTACGAGCAGCCTCACACCCACCAGAGGAGACGACAGACACAATGTGCTTTCTCTCCGACGATTCTGCCCCGCGCGCGTTGATCACTTTCACCGACGCGACTTTCTCGCACAGATGCGACACTTTTCGACTCTATTTACAGTCTCATCCCTCCAGAGGCAAAGCGACCGTACGAACAGGGGCCGCAAGATTGAGGGGTAGTTCCGGAATGGTCTGACTTTGCGAACGAGACACGAGCAAGCTGTAGGGTAATTAGAGGGCTCGACGAGAAGCTCCGCGTGCATAAAAGAGACGCATCGACTACGCGATTGTCTGGGCAAAACGTTATCTACGAGTCGCGCTGATTTCCCATTCCTCGCGGCGGTAAAGTGAAGACGGAAACTCCACGACTTTATACAGTAGCGACGTTTTTTTCAAGCACATTAAACGAGCTGTTGCGATAAACCTGACCGACGATATCGAGAATTTTTTGTTGGTCCTCGAAAAGACGAAGAATTGCTCATTCAATGAAATGTTGATCAAGAATACGATGATAAAAAAAAAAGATATGAAAACGACAAGCGATTATTGTTTTTTCGATGTTTTTTCAAGTAAAAAATACTCAGGGGTATCGAGTGTGTGAAAAACTCCCGCGCAAAAGTCACGTGGAACATCTTTCCGAGCACGAGGTCTGATAGTCGTCGGGCAAGCCAGCCCAGTGCAGGGTACACGAGATTGCATGTCTATATACACACAGGCATGTACATATTGTAGATACTATATGGCATGGCCCTCGCAACTCCACGCGACGGTTCCAGTAGGTGTTACGTACCTCGGGGAGTAACCTCGTTCAATATAAACCAGCAACGAACAGCCACTGTAACCGTAACGCTGACGTTTACGACGACGAAATCGCGGCTTGGGTCGTTTACCTCCCACCCAAAGTCCTCCTTCGACTTGCCTTTCCCAACTCGATGAGAATATACATGTGTATACACTTTATTAGTGCTGGAGGTATTTCCTTGCTCGCTCGGAAGCCCCCGACGAGATCGGTCGGTACAGAAAAATAGCGAGCTTACCGACAAGGCGCCTGGTATGGTACAGTGGCGTCACGAAACGTCGAGGAGGTCAAAGTTCTCGTCGTCAATTGCCAATCGTGTTTCCGATCGTTTTTTATCTTCGCAGCTCGCATGCAAAAAGTCGACATTTTGATGAGCTTCGATTCAATCAATTATTCATTCACCGCGAACACTTTTATTATTTTTTCACTTTTTTTCAGTGTCGACAACTTTCAGTTTTTGCTGCTTCGTTATGGTCGAATTTTATGGTTTGATGTTTTAATTTTTATCTGACTAATAAAAAGTAGAAAACTATCAATTTACTGGATTTTTTTCGTCATTTTTGTTCTTTATTTGGTGACAACTCCATCGGTTGAGAACGATTCGCCATTTAAAAAGAAAGAAGCGTCGATGCATATGCATGTGACAAAAAAAAAGTGATTTTCAGCGATTCCCTGGCATGAAGATAATCACGTTGCGTCGCGTCCGCTTTCTTATCTTAATTACCCGCCACCGGGCAGGGTGAATATCGACGCGGACGTCAAGGACCATTTCAGCCAAGTTTAACAATCAACGAAGTTTCCGGCACGAGTTTTTTTCTACTTTTTCGCTTCCCCTCGTATCTGTTGGTTCGGTTCAATCGTTTTTCTATCGGTGTATAAATATATCGACTTGTGCAATCTAATGACTAAAATGTTGCGCCGTTACGGCAAAAACAAGCGTTGAAAACGGTAAAATGATAAATAGCGCGACGATAAATTGAGGGAATATCCTCGAATGAAATGTATGATGAATCGCTAATTTATTTCTTGGGCATAATCGAGACAAAGTGGATGCGAGAGAAAGAGAGAGAGTGGTGCGAGACAAAAAGAGTGAGATGAAGAGATAATATTCTTATTCATACAAATCTCAATAGTTATAATCCACATGTGCGAGCGTCGAATGTAGGCGTGCGTGCGTTTCGTTGGTTTTGATCGAGTGGCTCTGCCTCTGGGCCATAGGTGTATAGATGGGCAAGAGTTAAAGGGAGAAAGAGGAAAATAGATACGGATGAGAGATGAGATCGTCGGAGACGCGAACAGCGAGCGAGAGCGCGAGATGCAGAGATCCGAAGGTACAGCACACACCATAGAAATGGCCCCGACCTAAAGAGGCAGCACCGAAGTGCTTGCGCGGTCCAACTCTCAAACACATGCTCGCAAATTCATCTCTTCGTATATAATATACTTATTTATATATATATGTATGCACATCAACACAGATCCCGATTCCATGTAGGAAATTCAAGACCCGCTTCCATGTGTTACGCTCGCGCTCTTCGTGGCCCGGATGGAGGATGACGTACGAGCCGCTCCGTATGACTTACTACGCCCTTTTCCCTTCTCTCTCTCTCTTGCTCCACGCCCGTTGCGCACCCGCGCTTATACTGCGCGTCCAAAAAACATTGGACTTTGTTTCCCAAAAATGAAGGTACACGCGAGGTAAATGACTTTGCAATTAATTCCGGAAAAAAAAATTTCTTGCCATTTATTTCGAATTTGCATGGATTTTGATTTCTCTCCAACACTGATTAACTTTCGATTTTCCGATGTTGCTAATTGCCTCCCGGACGAATTGAGAACTGTCGTAACTAATTATAGGCGCTCCTGCGGAAATTGTCGGCTCGATGAAAAATTTCAGTGTCCGGTAATGAAAATAATGATGTGAAGAATTAATGAGTTTTGGGGGGAAAAAATGGGAGTTGAAAAACTGGCAGTACGAACAACTTGACTCGGGGAGACTTAATTGTATCGTATACGAAACTGTTTTATATATATATACCGTTGATTCTTGGCCTATGTATGACACAATAGCCCATTTATATTGTCGGATGACAGGTTTTGGTGCCGAATTATTTTATTTCTCAAGCGGTTCGCGAGTCTGAAATTCCATGGTGAGTTTTACAAGCGCAGAACGTTGCTTAGTGTACAATCATGTACAAAAGTCAGTGGAAAAATGATGAATATAAATGCAGTGGAGATGCAAATAGTGGACGCAATAAAAGGGCTCAAAAGGGTGTTTTAAGGAGTTTCGATAGTGATTGTTAGGGGGGGTGAGGTGGAAGGGAAACCTATTGTATTTCTGCAGGGTTCCAACTGCTGAACGTGAAAAAAGTCCTATGTTTAATGAATTTATTCTCACAGATTAACACGTAGATCCTATCTGATTTTTTTTTTTTTTGATATATTATATATTTATATAATTTGTTACGATGCAAAATTATTTTTATAACTCCTCATGAATATTTCGGAAATTGACTAATAACGGTCGGAAATCTGAAAACACTGTAAAAGTTTTCGTGCTTCTGAGGTGGTAGCATTGGTCGTTGACTCGTTTGAATTCGATGTCCATAACCTCAAAACCGATGCCAAAACCATAACCTCAAAAGTTGTTGTGATGACATTTTTCAATAATGGACAGAGCGGAAAAAGTGAAATCGATGAAACGTTGGAAAGGAAGATTGGTGAGCGAGGCCACATATACGGAAAACAAGTGCAAAAATAAAAATTATTTAACATTGATTAATACGTGGCACACAAATTTCTTTTTTTTTCAAACAATTAATGTTGCAGTTTCACTTGTCCCACTCGTAATCTATTCTTGTACGCGATGATATTTCAAATCGCGCGCCACTCGCCCCAGAAGCGACGTTGCCACGTCATACGTCATTCTGGTTAGAATTCCCGTCAAAGTCATGATTTATTCGGCTATTTATTTTATATCTCCTAAACGAATCAGACGATTATGTTCCAGCTTCGCGTGAATAACCTTTAATATTTGATTAATTATTCCCCAATTTTTTGTGCATTTTCCAATAATATTTTAGACGCAATGATTTTTTTACGAAACTTGCATGGGTCCTAGCGGGTAGTTGCGCTATGCTTACATGCTAATTTCGAAAAATTGTATCTTTGAAACAAATCAGGTGATCTTTTCCAAATTTTTAGAGGAGATTCTGAATGATTGAATCTCTATGTGTGATTTTTTTCATTGCAACGTCATTGATTTGCACTTCCTATCGAAACTCCTTAAACGAGCGCGAAAAAGGCGCGCGCGTAACGCGGTTCCGTGTCCATTGGTTGATCGCGCACGGGCCAAATTCGCTCTCTCGCTTTTTCTCTCATTATTTTTCTTCATCGTTGCCTCTGTCTTTCTCTCGCCTTGTACGTGTTTCTCTCCGTCGCTGTGACCCTCGGTCAATCCTCCTTTTCTCTCTTTCACTCGTTAAATAATACTTCACGAGTATTTGTGAAATTGTACGTGTGTCAGTGTTTCTGTGCAGTGTCCGAGCGCGGTGCAACGTTCTCTCGGTTTGATGGACGAGCTGTTCGCATGTACGAGCCTCCAAGAGCTAGAGTCCTCTCGCTTGCCCTCTCTCGCGGTCTCTCTTGGATTATAAACACGACTCTCTGTGCTCGTTCGCTATCTCGCCGTTTTGCAAATTTCATGCGGCAAAGAGTTATGTCTCGTCCCACCGCAAACTTCTCTCGCCTTTTTTTACTTCTGCCTTTTTCTCTCTTCTCTCTTTCTCATCATGTGCACACTGTGCTTACATTCGACGAGACATTAATTCGTATACGTATTTGCAAACACAAACTCTCGAGATTCATTCTCTTCACTCTTTCTGTCCTCGCTATCAATTAAGTTCGCGCTATCAATTAAGTCGTAGCTCGCGAGGAAGAAGAAACTCATCTCACCCGTGAACACCATAAAATACACATGCACTCTTGACTCCTCGCAATTCGGACAGGAGAACGAGAAAAATTCATTTTCCATCTATGAGGACGCAGCACTCGAAATTTCATTCACATCTCATCAAGTTTATCGACGTTTTATGCGAGAAACGTGAAAAAAAATTCAATCCGGAATAAAATCAACCGCTGATTTTTTATATCAATGTTTGCTGATCAAACTTGACACCATACGGAAATAAATCAGATTCAATGATGTGAAACTAAATGTTTCCATGACTGAAATCATTTTTTTTCTCGATTCGATAATATTTTTGATGCATTTAATTGAATTATGAAGTTTACTTGAAAATTCAAATACCGTAAAATAAATCTCGATAAGCTACGAGTCCGAATCACGTTCACGTTGAGCTAATTAAAATAAACGTGGTTTCAATCGAATAAAATTATTCAAATAGCTTTTATCAGCGAACGCGGAATGGACGTTATCATAAACGTGAATTATGTCGGACATAATTTAACATTAAAAATAAACATTGTTCCTTATTACGATATGGGGAATAATTCCTCGCTCATGTCATCGGCTACAAGCAGGTAGAGATAATTTTTTAACATTTTTAAATCGCACTCGTTCGCACGTATTTCATCATTTTTTGCAGCGATTCATGAGCTTGCAAAGTGCAGCCTAGCGTCGCGGTAGTGGTCCGCATTCAATTAGTACGCCCCGATAAAATCGTCGGAAGAAAGAGAACTCGCTTATGAACCCAATATACGCAGGTAAAAAACATCCGTACACGCGCATATACCCACGAGAGTAATTTACTTGAAAAATTATGTATACCACGTGTCTTGAGCTGCAAAGAAAGCAAAAGAATCTTCGGCAAGTAAAAGTTCTTTTGGAAAAATTAAGTCAAATTTGTGTTCCGTACTTTCCGTTTTTACAGACGTGAGTTCGATCGAGCGAGATATTTATGGGATCTCAATATTGATTGGAAATGCGGTCAAAATTCGCGTTGAAATTTAACGAGTGCAATTATTTTGCAGGCATAGAATTTGTCGAAAAATGAGAAAAAAAATGGTGAATTTCGTCTCGAGTTATGCGTTTCGCGGATTAAATCCTCTAATTGCAATTCAGGGTAATAAAAAGTTTTCCGCAAACACGGAATGAAAGAGCGACTTATCCGCGCGGGTCAATACTTGTTCGTCTCGACTTAATACGGTGAGATAGACTTTCATGGAGTGCTCTCATAACTCGTCGAGCCCATAAGCTTTTTTCGCGTCCTCTCTTCGTCTCCCTCGCACTTGCTACTTTTTTTGTTATTACGAGAGAAGGCGCGAGTGTGTTCAGTGTGCGTAACAGGCATGAGCACCATCATCGAGAAACCGGCAAAAGTCTCTGTGAAACGAGCGCATTCACCGGCCCGCCGATCCAGCGGCCATTACGAACAACACCTGCCACCCTGGACTGTTGGTTAACTATACGTAGACATGCGTGCGCGGCGACTCGACCACAATGTGCCTTCTTCCCCTTATTTCCGAGCCCCCACCCCTCTTTATTTTCGCCGTCGCTCTTTTCTTGCGATTGGCAACGTGAAAACGATGCTGCAAGTGCGTTCGCATCGGAGCACCGAATGAGCGCGTGTTTCTTTGAAAAATTCCAGACTGTCACCTCGTTCTCGTCAATCACGCAAGCTTTTTGCCCATTTTCAACCTGCAGTCCCCTGCTCTCAACGATTCCACGCGTCGACGTGTTCTCGCGACTCCTTAAGGTATTTCAAACGAAAAACACGTCGCGGGAAAATGTCTCTAATCAATCGGAAAAATATATCGTTGAATATTTCCATTCCATCACCATTATTGTCTCCGCAACGGCAATTTAACGTTTTTTTAAAAAAGAATCTTTCAAGTTTCACAAAAAATCAAAACCAGAATATGCGAAAGAAAATTCGGCCTTCTGCAGCCAAGAAATCAACCTCCAGGTCCTGAGGCGATTAGAAAATTTCACGTTTGGTCCACACGAGAGCTTTGTCGATATGCTTGTGAAGAGAAAAGTTTGCTGGGCGCTATGGTTCGTGATATGGTATGCATAAATAACGCCGAGTCCGGGATGCTGCGTGGTCCACGACGCAGTTACGCGCGTTGCATCGATCTCGCGCGCGAGAGAAGGTTCGCTTGTATCGGTATCGAGGAGGCAACGGCGCGATGCCCCGAGCTCATATTCGAAGCAAGCGAAAAAGATCTCTACGCTCTTATAATGCAGCATGTATCTCGCCCTCGATATCACGTTGATGCGAAAACTTAAGTTGGTAGCTGAGCAAGAGAGCGGCACGTTCAAGTAAAGACTCGCGGCTGCTACCTTAAAACCGATTACCCCAGATAACTCGAAGAGATCTCTCAGGGAGTTAGTAGACGGTGTGTGCAAAGCCTGTATACCCATAAAGTCTGTTCCCGGCTTCTTTGCCCAACAGAAAATATATATATGTATACACTTTCTTCGAGGTGAATAGTCCTACAGGCGCCAGGATAATTTACCTCTCTATTTTCCTTCTCACTCCTTACATTATTATTTGTGCACTTCTAATGTTTACCCCTTGACCTCAATGATGAATAATCCTCAACGCCTTTCGACGCAGATCCCATCCCATTCAAAGCCATCGCTTTCTCCCTGCGGTCATATCTTTCCACCGGCTCAACCGGTCAAGGAATAATAACAAGGACTCGTTGTCGAGCGACAGGTAGATTAGTAGGGTTGATCCACCAGTTGTGGTCATTCGAGCATACCTCTTTGACCACTTACCTTTCACCTTTTCTGCACACCTCGACGAAGATCATTGTTTGGAAAATATTGGGAAATATGAACCTGACGACTAGATCATTTACACTTTGCTCAATCGAAATTCATTCGATCGAATTGCCAATCAATACAATTTAAAAAAAAATTAACGTCGATTAATTATTTTCTCGATAGTATTAGAAGAAAAATTATTTTCTCCGTCACGTTAAAAAATGAAAAATTGAAAATTCCAGGCTTCGTAATTTCAATCCGAGGGATAAATTAAAATCGCGGCTTCTGATTCATCGAGTGAAATTCGTTCTTTTAACAAATTGAGCAAGTGTATTTATAATCAGGGACGCACATCACGGTTCTTCATTTCGGGACCTCGTCGAATATGCTTCGCGTCATTCGAAATGCGTGAAAGACGAAAAAAAAGGTTGAAGCGCAATGTACACGATTGTTCGAATACATACACGTGCGTACATCATCGTCCAAAAGTATTTGGCGACCTGGTGCGTCGTCGGTTAATTAAAGTTGACAAGACGAGGAGATAAAAACGCGAGAAACGATAAAAATTCAGCAGCGGAATTCAGTGAATGAAGTTTTCGTGGGGGACGTGATTTTCGTTTGAGAATTTTCCTGGCGATTTTTTGGGGTCAGCGAATACTTTTAAGCGGTAGTGTAACTATGGAGGCTGGTAAAGTGCGAGAATTACGCATTCATCACGCAGGCCACTACGCCAGGGTCGTTTTATCGATATGCGGCCAGGAGGGAGAGAGAAAGGAAGAGAGAAAAAGAGATGGAGATGACAATCATACGCGATACATACACACTTGAAAAAAAAAAACGAGGAGATTGGCCGGTGGTCGTTTTTCGCGTATTGTGCCAACGATTAAGCGCCTCGTTTGACGTGAGCGGGCAGGGGAGAGAAGGGGCGGAGAGAAACGATCGCGTAACTCTCGTAAAGTTGGTCCGGCATAGAGTCCTGAGGCATCAGAGCAGGGAGAACATTTTCAGTTTTCAATTTTACAGAGTTCGGCATGGTGACCATTGACCTGCCACATAAAAGGATGGATAAAAAATATGAGCATAAAAAAGCGATAAAAAATGGTATCGTAGAGAATCGAGAGCGCGAGGATCGAGGCAAAATGGACAGAGCGGCAGAGAGAATTATGAGAAGAATATCGTACGTTATGGCGAAGCGGAGTGTGTCCAAGTTGCAAGGTTGATATTTTGAGGCAGAAGCGACACAGCAGAAAAGCAGGAGCACACCGCGTGGACGAGAGACCCAAACGTTGCGCCATTAGCCAAAGCAATTTACGAGAGTCGGCTCGGCTGCGATAGCGTTTATGCTGTGTGTTGTTTGCTGGTAATACTCTCCTTCTCTTTTCGTTGTTCTTTTCGCACACCATAGCCCCTTCCTTCCTTCCTCGCTCACGAAGCAACGAGTACTTTTTTTATTTCCTTCTTTTGGCTTCCACGTGCTTCGCCGAGGGAGCCAAAAAGAAAAGGGAGAAAAAAGGGTTTTGAAAAAAAACCAAGGGGTGGAAAGAACACCGTGTGGTCCATCAGTGGCCCACACGTCGATGTATATCACGTACTCTCACAACCCGGAAATAAGATTCTGAGTGATTATTATCGCGAGGAGAGAAAAAATTAGGGAGAGAGTGAGAGAGAGACCACAACGTAGTTGGTGGATTGAAAATATAATAAATGTAATTATAGTGCCTCGGAGTATGGCTCGCCGGACAGCAAAATTCTTTCGATAATTCGACCTTCAAACGCTTCCGTTATATGCGCTCCCCATAAAAGATACTCATCGAGAAGCCATTTCGATCCATCGCATCACGATTTCAATTACCCATGCAGAAATATTACTCGAGCCAACAGCAGCAGGGTGACACCTACGAATCGAAAATATCGATTTGTTTTTCAACGTTTCGTGAAGCAATAATTCGCCAAGCAAATGCGCCTCTCAAGAAACACATATCGAGCTATCGAGCAAATGATGGCATGTGTCTTCGCCAAATTGGCAAATAGCACACTGATAATAATACACCAATGGTGCGACTGCTCGTGCGCGAGCTTCGAGTTACACAGGCAGAAGCAATCATCGCGAAACGCGCGCGTTCCAAGACTCGCGCGGGGAAATGTCGGTCACGATGTTTGGTAATCGAGAAAAAAATCATTCGATACACACGCAATTCGACGATTGAATATTTTTCCATTAGCTCCCATCCAATCAACTGAATTTTTCGAGAAATTGAGGAATTAATCAGGGACACAAAGTTAGCGATTGACTCGTTGACATTTTTCTTGAATAATTTCAAATTCACAATACAAAAAACAAAGTTTAATCAATCCTGTGATTATCGAGACTATAATTTGTGATTTCGCGTTGCTCATTTTATCTTGTACGAAATAATTAAGCAACGAGATAGACGTCGTTAAAATATTTCAAGGCTTTTCGTAATGAACTTTGCAACAAATTTGTAAGGAAAATGCGGTTTTCTGAATAATCGAAAAATCCTGACGCGCGGTACGTACAGCTCGATTCTTTCACACAGTCAATAGCAATTTGGCTTACAGGAGATTAACATTATCTCGCGTGTCAACATCAAGATTTATGGCGACACGACTCGTGCCGAGAGTATCATTACTCGGCGTATAAACCCGGCGCATATTTCCATTGCATAATCGATGTTGTACAATATTTTTCGTGTAGTACTTTGCGTGTATTCAAGAGCAACAGAGTGACAAGTATCGCTGCTCGAGTCTCTGGCAAAATTCTGAATGAATTTACGACGCGACGTTCAGAAAATGTGATTAAATTACCGGAAAAAAAAAGAGCAAAAAAAGCCTCAACAATATAGAAATTCGAGAGGGAAGCTCGAACGGCAGGGAGATTGGACTCTCGGGGCAAATGTTTATTCGGAATGTCCACCTGCACGCAAACTCGGACCGCTCGAATTGTAGGGAAACGTGTGAGTGAGAAAAAAAAGAAAAACTTGTGTCACATCGACGGGCATAAATAAGAGACAATGTTGACTGTGATGTTGGTAACGCCAAAAAGTCGTGACGTTTCGAACAAAACGTTTATTAGCATAGTATCATTGCCGAGGCTGGCACAGAGCCGTCTCCGTTGCACTTGCACCTTCAGGCGATTCGGCAATAAATCGTAACGCGAACGTGAGTATTTCGAGGTTGCGAGAGATCGTGAGAGTGAGCGAGTCCGAGAGAGAGCGCAAGACAGAAAGCAAGAGAGAAAGAAGCACGAAGAACGAAACAAACAAAAAAAAAAAGATGCAAGTGAAGCGAGATGAGCTCGTAATTTGGCTCGTCGGACTACGTACAACACACCGGGGGCAATAAAACTCGGGTGTGCTACGTTTTCACGGAGGCACGTTCGTCGTTCGTCTCCGCAGTTCGGTTACATTGCGAGAAAGAGAGTGCACTGCTCTTCGCCCGAGTCCACTTGTTCACGAGAGACACCGAGGCACTAACTATATACACACAAATATATCTTTCCTATATACATCTGTATATGGGCTCTTTCGGGTTATTTAACAGGCTCGTTAAAATATATTGAATCCTCTTAATGAAAAAAGAGCCTCCGCCTATTATCGCCATTTACTTGCACGTCGGTAAATCGAGTCAATCGCAATTTCATTTCCCACAACAAAAATTAACTTTTTTTGCAACGAATATTGGATAAAATTGCGCGAGTGGAAATTGAATGTAAATTTCGTCACTTTTGGACAAACGAAGTCTCTTTTTTGGAGGCTAAACTTACCTGAAATTGCCCATGCATATCGATCTATATAGTAATCTGTCGAAATTTGGTGTGCGGTTCCTTTTCTCGCTCAAGGGCCCATACCAATAAACGTTTTACGGCCACAAGCGTCGACGGGGACATACCGTTAGCTTTTTTAAGTCAGTGAGGGTAGAAACGTCATAAAACTTGAGGCGCAAAAACGGAGCTACAAAGTTGTAAACGACGCTGAGGAGCGACAATAGAAAACGACATAACTGTTACCTTTTACCTTTGCAGTCGTTTATACGCGCGCTTTATTCTACTAGTACGAGCGAGTCTGCTTGTATACATATAGATATTATTTTGAAATATATAAAGGTTACACCCAAGATCTCGCGTCGCTAGTTGAGTCTTTGCCTTCGGGCAGTTATAAGCTGTGAACCTTCGCCTCTCTTCGCATTCCTTTTGCTCTGACGATTTATTTTTTCGTTCTCCTTTTTTTTTTTTGCTTCTCTCGTCGATCACCAACGAGAGCAGGCCGAGAGTTTTCGGTCAGTCAGAAAGAAACCACCGAGGTGTTTCGATCGCAGTGATCGTACGCGAACTTTTCATTGTTCCTGTTTAATCTCTCTATTTTTAGTTTTGTTTATTCGTTCCGGAAAATTGAGAACGTCGCGAGTGAATATTTGGCATTGGCGAGGGTGAGCCGCGTTTTTGGGGTTGATTGAGATCGCCATGTTTTTTGTTCGAGTCGCGTCCACCGGAAATTCCTCGTAGAGTGTGGAGGCGACATTTTTCGAGGTTTTTTTCATCGTTGTTGCTTTCGTATCTCCGCGCGGAAGAATGGATCCCGTCAATCCATCCAGATTCTAAACCTCCTCTGCCTCTCTTTTCTAGAGGAGAAAGGTCGAGGCAGTAAATCCTCGTTCGTTGCCTGAATTCGTTGATTCCTGACGCAGATAACGATCGGGCGACAAATAATTCAATCGAGGGTGTCATCCCCACTATTTTTCTCGCAAGAGTCCTCGCCAGACACGAGAACGCGATTCGGGAATGCGAATATTTCGCGCCGTTCGAGATTAGCCGACGCCAGCAGAGAGCAGGAAACGGAAGAATCAATTGTGCACTGCACAAACTGACAGGCTTCGTTATCTTCATCGGAATCTCCATTACAAAAGCGAGAAAATTCGACGCGTCGCGCGATATTAATAAAGCCGATCGTGTGTGATACAAAGTAGCTGAATTTGCAACTTCTTGAGCGTACGCAACTCTCGCGAGCAATCACGCGTTCGATAAGTCGTTAGTTACGCCCCGCGACCGGATCAAGAAATTCCGCACGAGAGTGTTGTCGTTGCGCGGGCAAACACGATCCAGAATTCTATGAAGCGTGGAGGCGATCGAGCGCATGCAGGAATAAGGCGATATTAATTAAACGAGAGAGGACTCGCGAGTAATCGATGAGACAAGTTTTTACCATAAAACTATGTCGGAACACGGAAAAGAGATGGATGCGATGCCGGTCAAACGGGATTTGATAAATGGATCGAGCATTATCGTAATCGTTAATCTTTACCACGGATTTAAACCGACAATAAAAAAGTGGCGATAGAACAATACGAGAGCTTCGTTATTCGCCACCGAAACTCATCTCACCATAAGCATATTTTTTTCTTTATTCTCCATCATCTTTCGCTCTTTCTCCTTCTCGCCGGGTTCCTCCATGGCCTCGCCGCTCAAGAGAATCACCCAACCTCGTCTCTCATTCGAGCTCCTCGCGCTCGCTTATGTAATGGTGCCGTGGGTGGGCCCCAACAGAAAGGATACCAAGCCGGCCAAGAAAGAGAAAGAGGAGGATAAGGAAGAGCCTGCGATGATGAAGAGGAAGATGGAGGCTACGTGGCTCGACAAAGTGCTCAAACAACAAAAATAAATACACCGCGCGATACAATACTAACGGAAAAATTGTATAATTATTATCGTCAGATCCCAAGTGTATATATGAGAATTCATCCAGAGTGTGAGAAAATATTCAACACGCATTTATTCAAAAACCATTATCTCGTATTCGATACGGCCAAACAAAGGGCCAATTATTATTATTCAATATTTATTATTCCAAGAAAATTTCATTCACTTTTATTCAATTGAAAGTTAGTTCAAAATATCGTTCATAAATATGCACAGGCCCGAGACAAATTGCGGATTAATATTCAATTTTTTAAACACAATTTTCAGGTGTCTAAAAATCATTTTTTTGTAAAACGGGCAAAAATTATTCTCTCGTTAATTCGTTATCAAAAATCCAATTTTATTCGAGTAACTGCCGAATCTTTTCCAACCGAAATATGAGTTCGTGCCGCATTCCAGTTAAAAAAGCAAAATAGTTTGAAAAAATATAAATTATTGTCTGCCGAAAAAAATTTTCACAAATTCTCACGATCTTTTCCTGTTTTTGTACGATTTTAATTTAAAGATAATTGTGCCAAAAGCCGTGAGGAAATATTGAGAAGCACAGGAAACAAGTGTTCAAATAACGCGAGAGTCCGTGCCGACGGACGGCGAAACTCGGAGCTGCTCGAGACTAACGTGCGCAGCCACGAAACAACAAGATTTCTATCCTCGACAGCGAACGGAAAAATATTTTTATCAATATTTTTGCCCACGATTTTTCATTTTTCATTATTGTCTCGCAATTTTTCCTTGGTGACGAGAAGTTTTGAAAAAGATAATCGCGTCTCGCGGAAAATCCAACTGCCCTGGCATAAAAATCGACCGTTGCATAAGAATCGATTGCTCTGAGAAAGAAATTGATTGGAAGTTAATTTGCAGAGAGAATTCGTTTTTTTTTGTTTGCCCGTGACTCGTACTTTCTATTTACATGATAAATCTGCCTCAATACCGGAAGTACAAAGCGCGCCCTACGTCAGTGATGAAAGGAATAAAAGGAAAACTTGGCCAAGTGTTCTGGTACGATTTTGCCTCTGTATCTCGCTCCCTCCCGAGTGTTACGAGTCTCTTGGAGCGCGAAATTGGTATTCATACTGTCGATAGCTCATTACTTAGCATGTACCGGGAGTCATCAAATTACACCTCAGGAGAGTTCTCGTCTCTCACGCTTTCATCTATCGTACCATCTTTCTCATCTTCTTCGGGCTAACCAACCGAATGCTCGCTGGCTTAGTCTTTCGCGTATTGTTTGCTCGTGTGTGTGTTTGGCTGGCAGGGATGATGAGATTCTTATACCGAGAGAACGAGGCGCTTGTTTTATTTCTTTCTCTGTTCGGAGCAAGTGCTCCGCAATGAAAAACATGAGGGATCTTTCTCGTTTTCTCTTTCTCTTCGCGTCTATATCGGGTGTAATTTTTTTTTCTATTCTTCGCGGTCTATTCCTCGCGATCGCGGCTCGCGTATTATTGTGATGTACGTAACAAGAGAGGCAGTCGATTGACCGGTCTCAACCACTCCTTCCTCCTCTTTTTTTTCATTTTGCCAAGGAGAGGGAGAGTGCCTAATGCTAGACTCTGACGTGCACATCGTGATGCACCAGCTTTGTCTTGTTCACGAAAGAGACGAAGGAGAAACGAAAAGATTCGCGTCTTCTTTCCTCCTTTTCGTGCCCTTCTCCCGGTGCTCCGCTCATTTTTTTTCTCTGCACAACTTCCTCTCTGTCCGCGTCTTTTCCGTCCCCTTTTCGTACCCCATCTTTCAAGCTTCGACACGGCGCCTTGACTCCTTTCCGCTGGCTGGCACGAAGCCGCGATTCTCCTCTCTACACCCGATAATCTTCTTCCGTGAAACTTGGAATTTGCTTGAAACGAAAGTACCAGGTTGTGCCCCTGCCCTCGCTTGCCCAGCAGACTCGGCTAAGATCGCCTCGTACTTGGGAGCTTGGCATTTTCTTTCTTCGCAAAATGGCTCTTGGACGCCCCGAACCTTTATCCATGCTATTCACTTATATTTTCATATTTTTATCTCATTCAAACTTGATCTTTTTCTACTTCTGTTGGACGTTGACACTTGGCGATTTTCGATTAATCAAATTTAATTTAATTTCCCATTTTTCCACCATGTACTCTCAAGTCGTTTTCGCTCTTGTGGTTAATTATTACGCAATTTTCTCCAATGGTTTTTATGGTGTTTGAACAACTCACCGTGCGATACAATTGTTTATTATAATTTTCTTCAAGACCCTCGTTTCCTCTTGAAATTTGCTTTGCTTTTATTTTTCCCGGTCCGTTTTATAGTCGTTTCTAGAGCCCATTAAACCTTTATCTTTCGCAACATTTCCCATGCCTGCTGTTCGCTCTGTGTACTAGCCGAGTATTCATGACCAAGGTCCCGCGATCATAGTTCCTGTTTTACACCAAGTCAAATCGTCCCATATTAAGGCCTTTGCGCATCCTCGGCAGGGACATCGAACGAGGGGAAAGAAAAACGGGAGAAAGCTCGCTGGGAATCAAATATGCACTGAAAATTGAATTTTGTCAAAAAAACGTCGATATTTTGGTAAACACGGTCGACTAAATATTTTTGGTTCAAAATTTTTGATCTTTTGACAATATTTTTGGTTTCGAACGGAATAGTCAGTAAAATTTACGACAAGAATGACAAAAATTTACTTTAGAAAAAATTTTCTAGAATATTTCCCGCTGCGATGACACAATTTTTGTGATTTTTCAAAAAACGTTTTTAGTCGAACGTATCCAAGAAAATATCGATATTTTCCAACAAAATTTTCTTCTCAGTATACAGACTTTGAATATTTTCTACGAACGTGTGTACAAGATGTGCGTTTGCGCTAATACTTCATGTGTAATGTAAACGAGTTAGAGGCAGTCACCCATAACCCTCAATAAAACAAACCAAGTGGCTCTTTATGGGTGAAACTCTGACGATACGTCTTGAGTTGCCATAACGAGTTCGTGACTCTACATAATTCCACATTAAAGCCCCTTTCGTCAAGGTTCTCAGCGCTGAATGAAATACCCACGATATTTCTTTCGAAACTGACAAAAATGTGTGTGCTTCAAACAAGTCCAGAGCTCGAGCTGTTTTTCGATTAATTTCAATAACTTTGAAATGGTGGATTTCTGGTAAACAATAAATTGTTGCAATTTATCGGAATCTCCATACGGCTCCGTGAAATCCTTTGAGATTCACCTGCGGCGACGAAAAATTACAAGTTGGAAAAATTGTTCTTTTTATGTCGCACGTACCATCAACTTTACGCCAAGATTATTTATACAGATATGCTCGTTCGTGTGCACATACGCCTGCTAGCGTTTAGTTTTTTATATTAACCCTCATCCCTCGCGGTTATCATGGAATCCAGGACCGCACGCTTGCACAATCTTTATACATTCGTTTCGGCTTCTTACCGCAGAATTACATGCATAATGGGAGCGTGCGTTTACGCCGGAAAACAACACTTGTTCACTTTTGCATATGTATTTTATTTAATCGCAGTCATTTTTCCGACAACGGAGAGTCTCGAGATGTTTTTGATACACGCGCGTTGCCTGTTGGTATTTAGGACGAAAATGGAAGGAATTTCATCATTTATAATCTCGTCGCTCTCGAACAAACTTGCGTCCAAATTGATTTTAACAAGACTCGAAGAAATGGAGGTGAACGTTTAGTTTCTAATTCTTTCGGCCCTCAGCCAATGGAATTGATTCAAACAGGTGGGCAAAATGGTTGACTCCGCGTTTGTAACAGAGCTCGAATCCACGAGGGTGTAAGGCTCGCTGCGAACTGTCTTCACGTCGAGTTAACCGAGACGCAACGGTGCGAAACTATTTTACGTGAGCAGCAGATAAGAACCCTCTTTCGAAGCGCGTCCGGCCAGTGGCTACGAGACCACGTGTTCGCCGAGCATACGTGGTTCTTCGGTGGCCGGCTAAGACTCGTGTATGCGGCGAGGTGCGTAAAGAAATTGGTGCAAATATGAACCAGTCGCCTGAGCCAAGAGTGACAATTTGGCAATGAATTTGTCCCGATTTTCATTGAGATTTCGTCTCTGGATTACTGCGAAATGAGCGATTTCATGAATTCCATGTTTATAAAAAGTTCCGAATGATTCCTCTGTTTGGGGCGCAACATTTTTCTTTCCTATCGTTTCGGGACTCTCTCGTTCAGAAGAAAAAAAACGTACGAGCAATCGATTATTTTGTGTAGCATGAAATTTCAACGGCAGGGATTATGAAAAATAAATATCGACTGGTTCAATTTCACACGAATTTCTCACCGCGTACACACGTGTGTAAAAGTGTGAGAAATCAGAGCCACGTGTGCTGCATACGAGTGAAAAAAAAGAGAGAGAGAGAGTTTCGCACGAGTTGGTTGAGTGCAAGTGTGTGCGAAGTGCACGCGTCGTTCGCGTTGCAGCCACACACAACGTGTGGTAAATTCCCTCTCGCGATGTGCAGGAGGAGAAATCTTTCTCCTCCTTTCCTCCCTTCTTGCTCTTTTGCTTTTCTCCTCTCTCTCGATCTCTCTCCCTCGTTCTTTCCTCGTCTTGCTCGATGGTTCTCGAGGGCGCGTGCGCGTTTTACAGCCCAGGACAGCGTTGAACACGAGCATAAACATGATACGCGTATAAAACGAACATTGAGACGATCGCGATGCGGGGGAGGACAAAGCCTCTGGACACACGTGGGGTGCATTAAGATGGACGGTGCCAATCGTATGCTAATAGACCTCGCTTTTATTTCTCTTATTTACTCTCCTTTTTTATTCCCCAAAACTATCGCGTTTGCAGAAAAAGATTTAAAAAATCTCAATAAATTTTCACAGAACCATTCGGAGGAATTCAATCAATCACTCGAATCCTCTACAGGAACATCTTTCTGTTGACTCCTTTCTAATTTTCAGTCCCAACGATATTTACGTCTTTTATTAAAGTCGAGAGCGAGGAGGCTGCGACCTTCGCGAACGAGTCTTCTCGGACCTTATTTCCAGCAACACTCTCGTTTGCTGTATATAATATTTATATCCATATATCAAACAGACGTATATAAATATAATTTCGAATCGAGAGTAGGTATCGGAGCAAGAATCGGATTACGCCAGGTCACGATCCCCAGCATTATATTTACTGCTCTCTCCGCGTCTACCTTTCGTTTTCCAAAATCTCTCTCAGCCGCGAGCAGGACTTTGTCCTTGCGAAAATTTAGCAAAAGGTAAATTTGCCGGGCCAAAGAGTTGGCTCTTCCAAAAGTTATGAAGAATTTTAAAAGCGAGAGAACTTTTTTTTTAGGCTTTTCCGAGATAAGGAGCTTCTCGCTGCATTCAACAACTTTTCCACTCACTCCCAAAAAATAGAATAGAAAAAAGCCGCGTGGCCTGGAACTGACCAAGTGAATGAAAAAGCCAAAGATTCTTATGAATGGCATGCGAGGAACGAGTTTGAAAAACGAACGAGTTGGTAAATAGAAGAAAAAATAAATGGGGAAAAAAATAAAAAGAAAATAACTGTGCGGGCCATTGCTCGCGGAACCGAAACGATCGAAACTGGCCATCGATCCTCCTCGACGTCGTCGTCGTAGTCGTCGTTTCGACTCTGGTACAGTACTTTGAGAATTAATTCGAGAGCGCTCTCTGAGACACCAACGCGGAGCCAAACAACTTTTGGAACGCGAATCAACCGAGAAACAGCCGCTTCGTTTTCGCTCCGACTCTTCTTCCTGGCCACGCGGCATTATTTATGCATACATATATATATATTTACTTACAGGTAGAGATATGTATACGTAAATGGTTCGAGGATCGATTTACGAGCTGGACGCTACCAAAAAGAACTATGTCAGTGCCTGATTTACATACCGACCTATCGCCGCGGTGTTCAATTCGTGCGCTTATATACTTTCGTGCACAGCCCTGGTAGGACACGCGGGTCGCACGCGCGCCGCCCTTCTGTCCGATTCGCAAAAGACTTTAGTCCCAAAAATTGACGAAAAAAAATTTCAATCAAGAATAAAATTTCAGACTCGATGAAAAAAATGAATTTTTCTCCCTGCTGAGGAAAAATCGAAAATTACCGAATGGCTGAAAAAAGTGAATTTTCAAATTGATTTGAAAAAGTATATAAAATTGCGTTTGAATCACGTCCATGGATGAAAAGCGCGAAAGAGTGGACCGCGCGATGATTTGTGCGTTGATCGATTGAATTGTCGAGAGGTTTGGACGTTGGCCGAGGTCGCGCGGGAATTTCCGGCTACGGGGAACGATACCGAGGATCGTTTTTGGGCTTGCAGACAATCGCATAAAAGTCTCCTAGTGCGACAACCGATCGTGTCACGCATATATATTTGTCTTCGTCTCATTCTTTTTCGTTTTCTCGTTTTTTGTTTTTTTTTAGCGTTTTTTTGTCTCATTCTATCTGATGGTCTTTCGCACGCGGCACCTGTACAAAACGGAAAAAGAATTGACGATATCTATCGGGGGAGATCCGAATGCCATTCGGAAGAGAGGCCCCCAAGTTATTGGGCGGTCGGAGCGTCCGGGACGCGAGTGGAGTACGTCCATCACTGGCTCCGCTGCTCCAACCTTCTCCCTCTTTTCTTTCTCTCTCCTTTTTTCTCCCACGATATTTCTCGTACACTACTGCACTCTGGTATTCTCGCTCTCTCCTTTTTCACCATTTTTCGTTCGCTGCACTCTTCGCCTCTCTCGCTCTCTCTCTCTCACTTTCTGCCTCTTTCTCTCCTTTACCGATCCTTTCTCTTTCGCTCGGTCAGCCCCATGCCTGGTCACCGTTGCCCCGCTGTTTCACTCGTTCTCGACTGCCCCGCTGACCGTACGATGGTGGAATCCCATAACCCGCCCAGTCCTCATTCCATGAGAACTTTTACATCGTTTTTACCGTTTCGTCTCTGACTTTTCTTATTTTCATTTCAGTTTTTCCCTATAAAATTACACCATTTGACTCACCGAAAAAATCTCGATGATTTCCAAACATTTTATTCGAAATCCAACTTTTTTCGATGTACAAATCGAGACGAAGGAAAAAAATTTATAGAACCGAATTTTCTGAGCAAAAATTACGACTTCCTCGCCCAATTCGATCGTGAAATGTTTGAAAAATTGTACGATTTATTAAAGACATCAGTGGCATCGTGCGAGAGACATAAACGATCGAGAAATGTGTTATAATTGTGTGGCCAATCGAACCCTCATTATAACTTTATATGGGATTGACTAATGCTGAATGAAGTTGCGGTAGGCGTTGAAATTATACACCTGGCTCGATATAAGCTCACGCCAAATATAATATGTCTTTTCGTGTGTCTTTTTTTCTCTTTGTAATGTGCTTCTCCCGTTTGTATCTCGTTGTGTTATGCAGCTGCATGGTTTCTAAGCAGAGAATAAACGATTCTGCCTCGCATTCCTTCTGTCTTGCGGCTTCTCTCTCGCTCTTTCTTTGGAGTAGCAAAAGAGCAGCATCAACCCCTCAATCTGGGGATATTGAGAGCCTCGCTCATGCCGCCCTGTTTGCATAATTGTGGCCTCGACTGCGTCCACCGATACAGCTCGAACGCCACTTAGACCTTGATCTCCTTCGCATCTCTCTCTCTCTCTCTCTCATCCTTGTCTTGTTTCCCCTTGGTCTTGGGATCCCGCGCGATATACAGGACAAAAAAAAGCCACTAACTATTTTCCAATGTCGCGTAAATACAAAACTGCGTCGCCTATGTCGTCTTAAACACTTTTGCATTATCGATCGATGAAAAAAAAAGTTAAAACAAAAAATAGCGCATTCAAGTGAATTCTCCGGCGCACAGTCGACGCGATTAAAAGAAAAAATACTTCATGACTGTAATAAAAGGAAGGAACGCTAATTCCTATAATGAAAGTTCAGTCTCAGGCGGTTCGATTCAGTTTGCTGCGTATCCCCGAGTCCGGAATAGTTGAGAATTACCCTCATTTTTTCCATCTCCCGCCATTTACTTTATTCCAATGTATTTTCTGAGCAATTTTTTTTTTTTACCCGTAACCGGATAGAGTTTGATTGCAGTGGAAATCCTCGAGATTTATCCGTGGGGCAGAATCGGAACAGGGAGAAAAAAGTCTCGATCAAGGAGAGCAAAAAACACGTAGGTAAATCGAGAAACTGAATCAACAGAAAAGTCAACAAATATTGTCGATTCAGTGAGCGTGAAGTTTGTCGACGAAACAAATCGTCAAAGTACGACAAGCTCGTGCATTTGATTAGGCGTTGGAGAAGAAAAAATCAGGAGAATTCACGAAGGTCCGCAAAAACATTTTCTACCAGGGCGTTAACACGGATTGTGGTGGGAATTGCGTTTCTTTTATATGCGGCGTACACGTTCGAGAATCTGTGCTCAAGTCGAAAAAGCATTATCAGTATGCTCCCCGGGTCTCCTCCGTGTACCCACTAAATCTGACCCACAAAATAGCCCCAGAAGCAACCCTCGGGCTCTTGCCCTCTCCACAATTCGACCCGTGCCCATTAAACGACGCATTTTCTTGTATGTACTCTGACCTGTTCAGATGCGATTGGACAACCAAAATCCCGAATCTACACACTGCCAAATGGACCCGATAATTTTCTGCGTGACCCTCAGAAATTTGACGCTGTGATCAATCGATCGATATATAACTTTTGGCTCGATTTCACCAACGAATTTCGTCTTTCGTAAAATTTATCTTTTCTTTTTTGATTTTTAATAGAATTTTTCTTTTTTTTTTTTACTGTAAATTCGGAGCATTTTGAGCGACGAATGTTTCGTTGTGGTTGGTTGATTCGTCAGTATGCAAACCGCATCGACGCGATACAACATTGTGGTTTTCTTTGTTCTCTCTTTCTTTTTTCTCCCTTTAATTCATCTTTGAGCGTTGTGGGCTACGGAGTCGATGCTCGAGATTTTCTGGTTCACTTATTATTATTATAATATATAATATGCTTCCCGCGATGGTGGGTTTGCCTGACTTCTTCTTAGGATCGCGAGAGTCGCTCGGCAGGTTTGCGGGCTCCCGCTTCATCTTCTCTTTCGCTGGTTTGCCACGCGATATCTGAGAGCATGATCATGCACGCGCGCGGCCAAGGAAAAAGCACGTTGGAGTCTGGAGCGCGGTACATCGAGACTCGAGACTTCCCCAAGAAATCGCAGGGGCTCGCGATCCATTTTTTTCTATTCAATTGGTGCGCAATTTCCTCGACAATAATTGCATTAATTTCATTCATTTTTATTGCCTTTTTCTGCAGAATATTTGAAACACGCTCGAAGAAGCGA
Source organism: Diadegma fenestrale (assembly GCA_037043255.1). Lineage (NCBI taxonomy): Eukaryota > Metazoa > Arthropoda > Insecta > Hymenoptera > Ichneumonidae > Diadegma > Diadegma fenestrale. The sequence continues at coordinate 8,151,006 of CM073315.1, forward strand.
AGCGTCGAGACGAATGGGAAAAGGAGGGAGCGACTGCGATACGTTACCCTTTCGGTCACAATATTGAGAGTGCAACTGCTCGTGCGGCCAGCCACGATTCAGCTCTCTCGTTTCTCGCCTCCTCCTTTTATTCCTCTCACTCTCGGCACACTATTCATTATTTATTTTCCCTCTTCACTTACGTTCCTCCGCGTTTGTGTCTGCGCGTGTTTGCGTGTCAAGCACAAAGTGCGCGTACTTCAATGTACAGAAGCGTATCGTGGCTAAGACGGGAGGGATCGCGAAATGAGGAGGTTGTTCCGTATTAAACTCGTTTACCGAACCATCATTCTGTTACCGTTGTAACTGATGGATTGTCCAGAAAAAATGTACTTCGCGGTAAAGTCTTTGTATTGAATGATTTTTATTGCATTTTCCGCTCGCGTAAATATAGTTATTCGAGATGCAACAACAGAAAAGCGTGTAACTGAGCAATGGGGAATTATTTAAGAAGCCACGCGTGGCTGGTTTCACTTTTTCCTTGGATAGCGAGCAGGCGGCCACAAAGACAACGGGAAAAAGACAGACCGAATGAACGAACGATCAATAAGAATAATTTCTGCGGTTAAACCATAAAATTGCTACACGATAACCACTCGCGCAATAAACATCCATAAGATCGTGAAATTATTCCCGGATCGCTTCATTTTACGATCTTGTCACAATGCACCGCACTAATTTCGTGCTCCTCGTATTTTCACTTTTTTTCTCGATGTTCCAAAAACGCATATGCACTTGTAATCCACTCCAAACGTCCTTGAACATCAAGTAATTTTACAAAATGCTCATCTCTGCGGTTCGGTAATTTGTGAGACATCAAAGTTAATGACGAATGCAAAAATATCTCGTTCTTGATTCGAAAACTTTGCGGATTCGTTTTCGGAAATTTCCGCGTCTCGACCGGACAGATAAAACTTGAAAATAGTGAATGACAAAAAATACTGCTCGATGAATTATCGAGTTTCGAACAAATTCGTTGGGGAGACGATCATGTCGATGTTTTCGAATTTGATCCAATCATTCGCACGAGATCCACGTGGATGGGGAAAATTAAAGAAAAAAAAAATTTGGATTTTTCTGTACGATGCGATATCCGATGAAGCTTCGGGCCAGCCTCTTGGGATCGAAACTCATCCGTATGGAGGAGGTCACGTTCTCTTGGAGTCTGACAGAGAACACTTGGCGGCTGAACTATATAGCACGAGAGGAACGAAGCCGCCGATCAGGGGAACGATTAAGGATAATGTCAGTCGGTCATCATCGTTAATGATAATGACGGCATGCCTTACTTGAGCCCTAAAAAGCGAGCGAGTGAGCCGAGGAGATGAAAAGAAGATTTTGCATTAAATCGAGCGCGCGAATTCTCCTATTTCTTGGATATCGATACACACTTTCCCTCTCGAAGATGAGTCATAGAAAAATCAGGTAAATTTGTACGTAACTACGTTTTCCGAAGAGTTTAAAAATAATGATGAATATGGCGGTGGTGCGAGGCAGCAAAATCTCATCAGGATTAATTCATGAAACTCGTGGATCACGCGGTTGAATAAGTTAGGGTATTCGCGGAGAGAAAAATTACACGAAATTGGTAGAGGCTTGGAGTTGTCCCGTTCGTTTTTGATCGGCAGCAGGCCAATGAGTATATTCCGAAATAGAGGGTAGCAGATTTAATTTCCATTAAAGGGATGTGTGCGAGGTTTTGTGTCTGTGTGTGTGTCACGTGGGAACAAGAAAGAGCGCGGCAGCGAATCGGTATTATTGCACTTTAGGTGAGCGCGAGCAAATCGTTGCGAGAGTATAGCGAAATATGCTACAGAAGAAAACTCGAGGCAGCGGAGTTGGCGTGGTGGGCGCGAAAGGTTTGGCTGCGAAAGGCGGAAAATTCATAAATTTTAAAGGTGAACGATGGCAATTACGCCCTTAGAATTGCCAGGAGATAGTTGATGGGAGTTTCGACGGATATTCCTGTGGACCGAGGAGACGAAGATGAAGGAGAAGACGCGAAGAAGCAAAGGGAGAGTGAGGCAGGGTGCTCAGGGCTATCCAAGAGTCCTGCTCTTGGTCGGGGGCCGTCTCATTACCTGATCCCTGCACGGTACCACGCTGAGATCACAGTACCCCCTTCCCGCCCCCTCGGATCAACCCCCCTTCTGGAATCTCGGACCGTAGCAGAATTCGCAGGAGCGTCTCTTTCGTCTCTCGCTACTCGTATCATTCGCGATTCGACCACATCCTCGTACGTTTGTATCGTAAACCATGCACGAAACTGCGAGAGAAATGATCGGCGTATATCGAACTCGATCGAGGCCGAATGCCTTTGCATCGATCATTGCAATCGATAAATATAATTTGTATCCAAGAGAAACTTTCAACCTAAATTTCTCGATGTTTGCGCACATTTTCCATCAACGTTCGATATTCGATTGAAAATTACACTCAAAGAGTTGTTTAAATGATGAATTAAGATGATCCGTTGGTGGGTGTAAAGTCCTCTGTGCCCTGTGGCCCATGAGTGCTCAAGATAATAAAGAAAAAAAATGGGAGAGAGAGAGAGATCGAGGAAAAAAGTTTATCTTAGGCAAAAGAGGTAACGCACCCCGCGGTGGCCTTTGCTTTCTCAAGAGAACGAACGAAGGATGATGCATGGCGTTACACGCAATGTGGGCCCGGGGTTCTGGGACCCCTTGGCCCCTCCTCACCTCCACTTCTTTGAATCTATCTATTTCTCGCTCTTTCTTTACATATTCGATATATCTTTGGCTCATCCCCTCTCTCTCTCGCTCTCTTCTCGGAGATTCGAGCTTCGCGAGAGATCTCCCCAGCCTCCTCCTTGCTGCTGCGTCTGCTCGCGTCGAAACTGCCCCCCCCCCCCCCCTCTTCCCTATACCTATAGCCCCGGTCCTCCATTAGGCTATAAGGCCCCTCCGATCCAACGGAGCCACGAAAAATAATAATAACAAAAATCATAATAAGAATGAGACTAGAGGGACTATTCCTGTTACGTTGCATTCCTCTCTTGTTTAAACTTGCTGGACCACCCCGGATTCTGGGCCCTACCGATGGCACCCATGCCGAGAGCGAGAACACACCATCCTATAAATAAATACACGTCTTTATGTGTATTTACCAACTTGTGTATATGTAAATATGCCATTGATTCACCAAGAATTTCGCACCCTGCATTCGTAATCGTACAAATTTCGAATAGCCACGCTAAATTATCTCCGAGACTCTTTCAACGCGATGACTCGTCTTACGCGTGTTATCTCGCCACTCTTTTTCATCGATTTTTGCTCAAGAGCCATCGTCGCGCTTATCGATGTTTTTCCTTTTCAACCTGCTCGAATTTTATCGCGTACTGATTGTCAAAAAATCCTCATAAACAACGAAACCAAGAGGAAGAAGAGAAAAAACGAGATTGTTACTCAATGGCGGAGACTGGGCGGATTCCTCCGCACCAGGAACCTCCTCGGGCAAAGCTTTTGGACGTCTCCCAGACTCCTTGGCTTTGCTCCAATTGCAAAGTAATTAATTACTTATTCAGACACCACAGCATCCCTATTTTTCGTTCATGCTTGCGTGTGTCCGCAAGGGTGGCTGTTGCCTTTTCCAAACATTTGCAGATGCTTTAAAAATTTCGAAATGTGACAAAAATTTGGACGATGTTGCGCGTTTCATTGTTCGTCCTAATTAACGCACAAAACCGCATGAGCGAGAGGGAGAAGAGAAAACTAATAAACGTGAATTTGAATGAATCGCGTACAATAATGAAAATAAAAAAAGTCCATTCGTATCAGATTTAGCTCGAGGCTGCAGTCCATAATTCAAGATCCCCGCGAAGATGCATGATGCATCGAACTTGCCATCGTTTCTTAATCTCTGTCTCTCTTTTTCTCCTCTTCGTTTGGCATATACTCCGCGTGTTGCGCACTCAAGTACGCTGGTGCGTAATTTTCAGTTACCCAAATACTTACACCGATCACTCGAGTGTAACGCTACCACATTTACCATAATTACACTCAGCAGACACGTGTTTACATCGCAAAGTAGCATGTTTTTTTTTATGCGACTGTAATTCAAAGACGATAGCAAAAAAAAAAACGAAGAGATCGTGGTGACGTTTGGAGCAACGAGGTCCAACACGTTTCAAACAAAAAATTTCGATCCTCAATCAATTATTGAAAATTCATCAAAGCATAAGCTATAAAAATGTTTGATTTGTTAAAAATTTGCATAAGCTACGAGACCAATTAAAAAAATTAAAAATTCAACGATAAACGTGTTATCAACCTTTTATGATAGTTGAGCTTTTTTCGAATATTTTTAGACCTAACAAACAACAGGATCATGCAAATGAAATATCCAGAGAGTATAACTTTGTTTGCACAATTGTCAACTTTGGCCGAAAATTCGATGAAATTATCATTTTTTTTTGTTCAAGTGTCTAACACTTGACATAACGAAGGACACTTTGTCGCTTGATACGCAATTTATTGTATTCGTACAATAATGTCGAACGAATAAATACCCGTGTAAAAAACAAATATGCGTCACTTGTCGTGTATGACGTCGAAGAAATGTTGTCCCAAGTGTTTTATCTATTGTCACACATTTCTATAAATATTTTAACATCGCTATCATACGACGTTGCTTATTATTATTGGTAATAAAACAGTTGCAAAAAATCGTCTATCCACACAATACACAACACGTTCGAGATATCGAATCGGGTATGGAATGGAAAAGTTTCCTCAGGCGAGACAGACAGAGGAAAATGAGTTCACCACGTGTTGTTCCTTCGCTCTCGCAACTCGACAAAGTTTCGGAATATTTTGCACCAACGTGGCGGCGGCTCAATGCGTCGAATCATACCGCAGCAAGTGCAATCTTTTCGCTGCTTCGATTTATATCAGCATGAGCAGCAGGGCTCAGCATAACTGGAGCTTGGGGTATTGAAAAAAATAAAGGAAAAATGAGGATGTGAGGAGGTTCGCGATGCAGCCGAGAGCGAATCGTTTCGAGCGGGCGTCTCGATGATTATTAATTCTTAATTGCACACTAACGGGATCACGCGCACCCTTCGTATCCTCGCATCGCGGGAGCGTATCGTAAAAGGGAATAAATGAAAAAACGTGTAATCTTCGGCGGTAACGACGATGGGGCAGCGGTGCTGCCACCAACGGTGTAAAGCTCAAGTCAAGCCTACACTCTCGCCACCATCGTCGTCCAAGACAATATCGCGGCGCGTGAAAAAGGCTCAGCCCAAACGCGTCTTCTCACCTGTCCGTGCCAATTCAATTTACATAAAGTTAGCCCCTTCAGAAGAGAGAATCAATCGGTCGTCGCTCGCGTTCGCTTCCTCCCAGCCTCGCGATGACCGATTATCATTCGTCGATCGATTGTACGAAACAATTTCCATCCTCATCGATCATCATTAATTAAAAATCTTCACGTACACGCCACCGTTTAAGTTCGATCTGACTCCATCATCCTCCTTTTTTCAGCCTCTCAGGCACGTCCAATCGCACCGTAAATCAAGTGTCCGCAAAATTAATCAAAAAGTTTCGACGGAAATTTCATTACTCCAAGTTTAAGCTCGAGATTTTTATTCAATTCGTTCACGCCGCGATTAATCTCTTTGAAAAAAATACTCCCAAGTCAAAATAGTTGGCAGAAGAAAAAAACCTTTACGGTGACCAAGAAAATGTTGTAAAAATTGGCAACAAATTCGATATGGACCTTTGGACGATTAAAACGTCAAAAAGATATCGTTGGAGATAAAAATCTCACGTTGAGCGCGTTTTTCTCGAGTTAATGTACGGTTTAATCTGATTATTCACATTTTTCCATACATTCTTCGGCCAAAGTAAACTTCAGGTCGTGGCAAACGAACAGAGAACGACGAAGGTTTGTTTAAGTACACGGAGAGATATTTACAAGTGTATAAAGACAGACGCGTAAAGAAACGTGCAGGTTGAGTCGAGTAAATGCGTCAGTTGTGCGATTGTACACCCCTGTATACACGTGGAAAGGTATATACAAGTGATAATGTGAGTGTATATAGAGTAGGAGCTTGTGGCAGCCGCGTGTATAGGAAGAAACGAGTCACCAACGACACGCGATCGTCGGCATAGTTGTCTCAACGTGGTTGTTGTAAATTATTGCGATTTCTTTGGAGCAACCCTTGTTTATTGGGGGGTGCGTGGGGTTATACGATCGAGGCTCGCGATATCGTGGCGACCGAGAGCTTGACATCAAAGGGCTTTTTCCTCTCTCTCTCTCCCTCCTTCTTCGTTCTCTCTTTCTATCTCTCTGCGCTGCACGTTTTGTGCCTCGTTACTTAACGTCCAATGCCGGATCTCTTCAACGACTCGTCGAGTCCTTCCTGCTCGTGCAAGCGATCCCCAGCCTGGACGGTTCGACAGTTTGTGAATCTCACTGCCTTTACCGTCACGAGTTAATTATCCCGAGTCTCTTTTGCATGCGGGTTTATCGTCAGTTTCGACAACGGAATTCATTAACGTTCATTAACCGAACCTCAAAAATCTCATTACGAAGATAAACAAATGCTCAAAAATAATGCAATTTTGGATACAAAATCAAATTTTCTATAAATCGAAAAATTTCGTTTAATAATTATCAAGTTGTGTTTTTTTTTTTCTATTTTTTTGTTCCCCACGTCGGAATTTAATGGTCGTGTGTATTAAAATCTCAGCCTGTGGTCCCCGTTGTTATTTCCCTCGCGTTTATATCCGCGCAATTGTGCACGCATTCGCGGGAGATATCGCCGCGGCGACAGAATGAGTGGTGGATTATTTATCGAATTTAAATGAAGCCTCAGCGTGTAATTGCGGTTCTGTGATGCATCTCGGAATGATTTGCGAGCATATATAGTTGGGCCTGTTCACGATTCCGCATACAACGCCGCGTGCGACTTGCTGCGAATATTTCCATTCTTTTGTATGCGTTTTACGTGCGCACGAATATTTCGAGGCTCGCGGGATGTACGAACACACCTGAATATCGTACTCGAGCTTCAGGCTCGTTTCTCTACTCATCCTTGTGTGTATAGACGCGAGTTTGCACGAACCCAAGTTCAGCCAAGGCTGCTCACACGTGTATATGGCGATAATACACATTCGTGTTTGTGTACGAGTTGCTCGACGAGAGTATCGAACGTAATAAGGAATTATGACCAATATAAAACGCGTTCTTGGCGATAGTGCCTCGAGTGTAGACACGATCGACTCTCGTGTATTTCCTGTTCCCCTCGAGCCTTCAATTCATTCAGAAATCGAGCGAGCCATCTCGCTATTCAATCCCATTGTCCCAGTCACGTCAAATTTGCATAAATCCAAAAAAAGAGTGAAAAAAAAAAAGTTTTTCTCCGCCCAGGTACGTTAAAATGTCAGTGACGATTTTTCTGACGATTAATCAGTTTAGAATTTGTGGAAGAAACGAAAGGAAAAGAGATAAAGAGAGATCTACAACTTTGCTGACGGATTATTAGCACATACATTAATGTCTAGTGGCGATATATGTTACAACATAGAGTAGATATGATGGTACACACAGTGTGTACCAGGGCGTTTGTTAATGGGCTCATTCATCGCGCTCATAGCCACGGGAGGGTTACCCTGAAGCGATCACTTTGCAAGGGGTGAATATTTCTGCACAGTGTGTATATTAGTACGTAGGACAGAGCGAGAGACAGAGAGAAAGAGAGAGAAAGTGATGGAAAGAGTGAGAAAATGTGTAATGTACGTACATCAAAAGCTCGAGCTGGGGCGTGTAGAAGAGATGCGAGAGAATCTGTGCGAGGCACTCTCGAATCGCGCGTGCGGAAGGTCAGGGTTTCGGCAGTACCCAAACTTTCTCTCTCTCTCTCTCTTTCTCTCTTTATAAATATGTATATATATGTGAATGCGGGTATGATGCTGTGGTTAATATACGCATTGAGAAGGTACACTGGTGACCTTGATCGCAGGAATGGAGGAGAACCATTTGGTTGCCCACATCCACTTCATCGTTCGTTTGAATAAATTTCGAGCGCGCTATAACGAGAGAGCTTTTGGTCCCCATGAATATAAGGAGAAAACGCGTTTTCTGCGTGGACAGGGAAAAAACGGACAAAGAATTTGCATTTGATGCTTGAATAAATGAAAAAAAAAAGGAAACGATGTTTGCAAATTTGGGTCTTGATTGAAATTACGCGCGGACTCGTATGTGAATTGTAAAGAATAGGAAGCGGCGGATGGGTTAGAAAAATTGAGGCAATAAATAGTCTGGGATCGCGCACGACGATTCATCGTATCGAGAGAATGGCGATAACGCGCGTCTTTTATTTTGTATTCTTTCAGAGTTCGATCTTTGCGTAAAATCCAATATCAAGCTCGTGTTTTTGTGCTTTTCATAGCGGTTTCCCATCGTTCAGGTTTGGATGGTAGCCGCGGACATGTGAAACGAGGCAAAAGTGCGGCGGAGCTCGGCGATGGAGGAGTGAGAAAGCGGGATCTATGGGTTTCTGGGATTTCTGGAGAAAAAGCCTGTCCGTGGGAGAGAGACGGAAAAGAAGAGAGATTCTCGTTGTTTTTTTTTTCCTTTTTTCGTATGCGTGAGCGAAAGACTGTATGGCCAGCGTCACGCCATGGACGGGACCCTCGAAAAATTATGGTTACTGCCGTGTTCTTCCGCGCGCGAGGCAACGCGAGCGAGATGGAGGGAGCGCGAACGTGTACAGCAGCGATAGAAACTCGGCCGGTCGAAACTAAAAATAAAACAAGCCATCGCGCGGAGAATGAGACTAATTTCGTCGCGAGGTTCTTCTCGTCACTGCTCATTTGCTTATTCTCCGTCATTTTGCCTCAAACCAAAGGCCGCGCGATCCGCAGTTCTGACCGGACGAGGGTACGAGAAGAAAAAAAGAATCTCGTCAATTTCGCAACCCCTCGATCTTTGCAAAGAGGCGAAAAGCGAGAGGGTGGGAAAAAAAGCAGAGAGAAGAAAAAAAAGGAGCGATTGCCCTAAAGGGAGAAAATACGTGTTGGTAAAATAAAAACGAGAGACCATCCCATAAAGTGTGCATGTAAAATAAAGAATAAAAAAGGAAGGAGAAGATGAAGAGACAGCCGTTACGTGACCCTGAACTGGGCGCGTTTCGCCCCCGTTTTCAGCGCCCATTAGGATCCAACGACCGGAAGACATTCCGTCGAATAACTCGAGTTTTATAGTCTAATCTCTCCGATCTCTCCGTGCTTTATATCATAACCCAGAAGACCCGAAACACTAACTTTTTCTCCCAAATAAAAAATAAAACCACCAAAAATAGTTATTAATGTCAAAAGGGTGGGAATACCCACACTCTGATTGTTAATAAAGCGTGTTTCGTTCGCGCACCGCGTTTTTTTACTTTTTTCAACGTCGCTTTGCTGGCTCCCTGTTTTATGTTCATTTGCGAGAATAAATGTCACTACAAACATATTTCCTCTGGGAGCAAAGCAACTTTTTATCGTATCTCGATAGGCAACACGTTGTCCACAGGTGTATATACTTCCTGCTTTGTACACTTGAGCTACTGTGAAACTTCACGTTCTGGTTGTTCGATTAAAATCGCAATGTTATCATCCTCGACATTTAAAGGCCAAGCCAATAAATCTTTTTCTTCCGACAGAAATACCAATATTTTTTCTTTCAAAATGATATTCATTGTCTCGACGATAAACCACGAGGTTGACGACACGAAAATTATACGGTCTGTGAACCCAAACAAATCCAGCAACGACGTAGAATTCGCTACCGAATAAAAACGTCAAATGGACCAGATTTCATTTTAGAAATCACGCTACTGAACTCACTAAAAACTGAATCCGAATTTTTATTCATAAAAATGACCCCAATTTTTAAAAACTCATATCTCCGCTAAAATTTAACGAAAATTCTTCAACTTGGGCTCATTCTTTTCGTTATTTAATGCAGCATCACGCGAGCCTGAGGCAATTTTGTTTGTAATCATGAAATCAATAAAAAATTCGATAAAACGCCTGGGGTCGTTTTTGATCCCAGATCACAACGTTCTTGGCTCAAGTAATAAGAAAAAAAGTAAATTCGTAGGCTCTCAGTCATGCCGAAGGCGATTAGAGTTCGCGATTCTACCGGCGAGTCGTAAATTCGAGTCGGTCGAGTTTGAAGAGAGCGGAAAGGCGGAAGTTCAGTAAACGTAACCAAACCCGAAGACGTTTTGTGGGAGCACGTGGTTGAGCGCGGGCCCACGAGTGGGGAAGGGACTTGGGCGCGGCTGGCAAGCTTGATCGCCATCTGTCCGCGGGAGCGTGAAACACGAGCGGGGCTGTTTTGCAGAGTTTCGAGCTGTCAGTCGGTAACGTGGAATCCTCTACTCGGGGCGCGTGACTAACGCTTCATGGTGTGGAAAAGAGAGGCGAATGTAAATGGAAAGCGCGATGGTCGATGGAACGGAGTTACTTTAATGTCAGGCGGAGGGGAGAGAAAGAGGGAAGAACGCCGAGCGGGGGAGAGCTCGATCGTTTTATTATCGCGGGAGCCCCACGCTTATAAACCGCTTGGAATCGCTTCATTTTCCCCTTTTACCCGGCTGTCATTCGCGACGCTCGGAATGATTTTACTGCATCGTCTCACGAAACTCCTGTTCGCACTCACACACGCACCAAATGTTTATTGATATTAGTATGTGTGTGTGCGTGTTTATGCGGATTCGGGCGCGTATATTCCTCAGAGTTTCCGCGTACATGCAAAAAGAGGAGAGAGAAAGAGACACACGTGGACTTGCATGATTATTACGAGGCTCGTTGGTTTACGATGGAAAATATAACCGGAGCTAGTCACGCCTCGTACGTGCCTGATCCCATTTCAATTCATATATTTACAATGAAATTATGTTGCCGCATATTTGGAATTTAATTCAGATTCTTCGTGACGGAAATGGCGCGCGCGAGGATGCGCGAACGTGAATTTTGGCCACTGAAAGCTTTACGAATCGTATATAGTTTATTGATGAACATTTTTTGGAGCATTTTTGACGTCGCTGTCGAGTGACGAATGACGCGAGAGCTGATGACCAATCGGAGAATAGATGGGAGAAAGCATTATGGTCGTCGCGATGAAAAGGTTGAGCCAGAGGGAAGAAGAAGAAAGAGGCAGCAGCTGAGAGCGAAAGACTCAAGGGGGCAGGTCGTTGTCGACAGGAACCACCCCTGCGGCCATTACCTGCGCCACTCTCGTCGAGTCAGCATGGCTGGCGACTTTCATGAATTCACTTGGGACGTGCTCGGGCTAGTTTTCAGGATCGAATCGAAAGGTCGTACAGGAACGAAAACGTACGACGGATGAATCTTTATACGCGACTGAAAAGAGGACACGCGAGGCTTTGCATCGGCGGAGAGAGAAAGAGAGCGAGATAGAGCACAAGACCGTTGAAATTCTTTTTTGAGTAGGGTTTGAAAGAAGAAGATGGTAGTCGAGGCTTAAGCAGCGCGAGGAAAAGACGACTACAACGGATCGTCGTCGTCGTCGTCGTCGTCGTCGTCGTTCTTGTCGTCGCGTTTCAACCTCGTTAGCGTTCTCTGCGAGGCAGACACGGTTCGCGGATATATATAGACAAAAAAGGGAGACAGAAAAGTATACACTTGGCTGGTTAAAGGTTTTATCTCCGTGCCTTAAGTGCCGTGATCGACTATATCGTGTCTCGCTCAGCGTCTCTGAGCTCCTCAAGTTGCTTCGGCTCTCCTCATGCTAATACGGTATAAACCACATCGATCTGTCGACGCAAGGGCAGCAGGCTAATAACCTCGGAAGTGACTCTCTCCGTTTGGAATTTTCGTCGTTCCTCTCATTCTCCAACCACACAGAAATTCCCAATCAAACCGGAAACGAATCTTGACTCTCGTTTATTTTAAATCCCAACCAAAAAAAATCTTCATGCCATTGAAGTTTGCTCGCGGTTACGCACTCATCACAAAAAATTGAAGCGACGAAATATTTTTTTACGTACTTTGTGCAGATCGCAAGAAAACTGCATTTCCAGTGAGGTAAGTCGGAAAAATGAATGGCGATGTTGCAAAAAAATGAGTAAAAATTGTCAGTCCCACGAGTGTGACGAAAAAGTGAATTTTTCCGTGTGAATCCGCGAAGTCTTTGCCAGCGTGGCCAGGATTTTTGTCCGGAGGTCAAAGGGAAATGGATCGCAACCAAAGTCGCGGTCGCGGTATTGAAATGGAGCTCGCGGGGTGCGGAATCGTTTGAGAAAGGGGAGAAGAATAAAAGATGGTGGCGCGGGCATCGATGTTTGCGGGCGTTATCAACGCCAGCAGTTGAGATGATCGCTCGCCTGGGAGGTCCGTTATCTCGCTCGCGAATGCCCACCCACAGCAACCAACGTTCGGCTCGTCGTTCCTCAGTCCCCTCGCCATCAAGTACCGTTGCAGCAGGCTTTTGCGAACACGCTAACTAACTAACCCCCTGGCATTTACATTGCTAATTGCACCACGAGGGCACACGAGAGTGTAATGGTACCTAACGTGAACAATACTTCAAGGGAATTAAAGCCCCTCTGCTCCGCCGCCTCTCCGCTCTCTCACTCGAGAAAACATCGGTTCGTTGTCTCTCTTGCTCTTGCCCCAAGAACGACGTGTCCAGCAGCCATACAGAGCATGACGACGGAGGGAAAACGCATTTTCGAATAGCCAAATGGCATTAATTATGAAAATTATATTTATGTAGGGAAACGAGAAACGAAAGGCCAGTTTCCGGTCGCACAAGATTGCTCGCTGTTAAAAGACGTTAATCAAGCAGCTTCAGAGCAAAAATTACGGGCTTTTCGATACTTTTCGGTTTTCCGCCCTAAAAATCCAGTTATAAGGGAGAAATTATTTCATTTTGTTTCAAGTAGAATAGAAAGCGGGGCCGAGCCAAGTTGCTGGAGCAAAAGGCGAGACTAAATTCGCATCTAGGATCGCCAGGAACGCGAAACATCTCGATGATTTCCTTTGGAAGGAATAATTACAAGGGTCGGCGGCAGCAGGGAATCCTTGAGGGTGTCTCGAGACGTACGAGTTGCAAAGCAATGAAGGATCTTTGCAAAACGATATACATACACAAGACACTCGACCCAAAAACAGCGAGAACGTTAAAATAGCTGACACGTCGTAGCAAAGGGTCTTTCTATCGCAAGTTTCTCCAACCCCGACATTCACCCAAGTTTCCTGAGGCATAGTGGAAGACCGAGAGAGTTACGATGACGTTTAAATAACGAGAGCGAGTTTCCAAGTTTTGCAAAACCCTTCCCGCCGGAGATATCTGGCTGAGAGGGTGTCCGCGGGGAGAGGGAGAAAGGAAAAGATCAGAGAAGAAAGAAAAAAAAAGCCTGAAGAGTTTACGCGATCCTTAATACTCTCGACGCTCCGTTTATTCTCTTTTTTTCGCTCCTGGCTCACACAACATTCGCTCTCGTATCTTGCCGAGGCTTTACAGCTATTTCAGCGCCTGCGGACGCGCGAGCATCCCTCAACCGCGCGGCGAAACTTCTCCCGCGCACCGATCGTGCTGCACATACGATTTTTTTTTCTCTCACGCCTGCACCTTTAGAACGTCGTACGGTCTAGACTGCGCGCAAGTGACTCGCGAATATGACCCAATGCATCGTTGTGTAACTTTGCTCAAGAGCTGCAGAGCGTATACACACGAGGGGAACAGACTCGTTGAGTGTTTGGGAGAATGCTCGTCGTATCTATCGCAAAACGGATATGCCTTGAGAAGCACTGCAGGGAATATATATTTGTGTCTATGGGTGTGTTTTTACACACCGTGGAATCTCTTTTCTAGCTCGACATCCGTCGTTCTCTCGTGTGTCGTGTCTAGCCGCGAGTTATTCCGAACGTACGCGCAGAGAAAGAGAGAAATATAAAAAAGGATTACGAGGGGGTTGGAGTCGAGGATTCTGTACGTACGAGAGGGTTGGTGGGGCGCAAGGGTTGTCTACAGCCAGCCCATCCAGGACAACTTGCCTAGAGCCAGAGAAAGCTTGAATAGCTTGAATCCTCCCTCCGTTTTCTTTTGCCTCGCGAACGTTTTGTGATGGTGACGCCGCGCAACGATTCTCTGCTCCTTCTATAACTATGTCTCCGCATCGCTTCCTCATTTTTTTTATCCTACACTCTCTCGCTCTCGCGGGCGTTCCATTTTCTTTTCTCTTTTTCCTCGTCGGACGTTCGCTCGGCTATACGTAACGTAAAGTAAACCGACTTTTATATACACCGGGACGTCTCTCGCAACGCGCATAATACACTTCTCCTCCCGGAACTGTGTGAGGAAAGGAGCGAGAGAGAAAGCCCCCGCGCGCCACATAATGCCGCGAATGTGCGCGAGACACGCTCACATATACGCATAAAAATGTGTATAAACTATCCGCGAGAACGGGAGAGAAAAAGACAGAACGAACGTGGTGCAAAGGCAATCTTTATGGACCCCCGAGTACATTCGCAAAGAGCCACTACATTTTTCTACTGTACTCGCTATACTTTAACGTATCGTATATAATAAACCGAGTATATACGGGGTGAATCGTGTGTGCGTATGCGTTTCTTTGCCGCGATATACACGAGCTCTTGAATATGTTTGTATTTTTCTACACACGCCCTTGGCCCGTACGTGTGTAGCGGCGAATTTCAAGAATTTCGGGTTATGGATATATGGAGAAAAGTACGTGAGGTTATGAGGATGAAAGAACGCAGCGAGAGGGGGATGAAAAGCGATTGGCGAATCGCGTGCCAAAATTATATCGACCCCCGAATATAACTGATGACGTACGGCGTCTAGTCCTTATTCCACATTGGTCCACATATACACGCGAATATATACGTGTCTGTAAATATGTCTATACGACTCATGGATCTCTGTATTTCTTATTTCTCCACTTTTTCTTATTCTCTCGCTCTCTCTGGCTTCTCTTCCTTTCGGCACACACACGGCACGGCTCTTAATTCGGGATACTCTCCCTCTTTTTGTCGGACGAGACCACCGAAACGTTCTACGAGTCTCAGCAATTTCTTTTATCCACTCTCACGATCCTAGCAGTCTCCTCTTTCAGCCTCTTTTTTCATTCTCTCTCTGCTGCCTCGAGAGATTTATTCCTCTCAAGGTTTGCAATTTCAAATTGAATCCCTCCCGCTAATACATGGAACACTATGAATCAAATTGGACGAATAGAGTCGTTAGATCTTTTTGGCTCTTTTTTTTTAGTCATTTCTGCAGAATTTCTTTCTTTTCTTCCATTGATTTCGTTATTTCGATCGATATTTACGAGCAAAGCTAATTATTTTCCATCGATTTCGATCGCGGATTTTATTCTTTAATAACTTGCGTCTATAAATATCGCTCGATGCAGTTTGTTCTCCGTAATAACGCGTGTGTATCTTTCTATCGCACGCGCTCGCGAGGCTTTATATAACGCAAAGTACCGCGTCAGTTTCGTCAACGATCGACGTCCCGATGCGAAAGCAACAATTTTCGTTGCTCACATTTTCGCGCGCTGCTCAACGAGACCAACAATTTCTAGTATATCTATGGCCTCTTATTGCGTATAAACAAATCGGCAGTGATACGTGACGACTTGACAAACATGCAGAGGAAAAAGGAAAAGGAGCGAGCGAGACGCGAGAAATTTCTCGTGGCACGTGCAAATTAACTCAAAGACTCGCTGCGCTCTCGTTAAAACGTCATCGCTGCATCCGAGTTCCATGCCAGCTCGAACCAGCAATTTTCTACACGCAAATTAGCGAATAAATTTCGCCCACGCATAAAATAATAATTCCCGATGGAATTTTCAGTAGCGAGAAAATGTCACTGCGATGTTGACACATTTCGCGCGATTATTTGTGAGTGGAACAAAAATAATCAATAATTCGACTAAAAATGACTGAAAAATTTTCTAAAATTTATACGAATACCGCGAGAAATAAATTTCCGGTATTAGGACAATGAAAATATTATTCGAATATTCATTCCAATGCAATTGCGCGAGCAGGCACCAAACTCCCCGAAATTTTCCTGCCCTAATCGAGGCCCCTATTTCGCTTTTATTCTCCGCGCTATGTCCCAGCGATCATGGGGTCTCGCAAGAGATTTCTTTCTTCACAAATGCGCAAAGAAAAAAAAAACCAAGTGCCGGAGAAATGGAGACTCGCGATCGAACACGCGTTTGGGAGAATTTAAAGTCGTTGGTTGAGAAACTTTACGATAAAAGACTGATACGGAGCCCTTAATACGTGGGAAGGGGCTTTAAAAATCGAGTCTCAAGGAATGCCATTCGGTGCGTAGCGTGATAGCAGGAGAGAGAAAACGCGTTTGAGGGGGTTGAAGAACAGTTTCTCTTTGCTTGGTCGAGGGGTTGGCGAGTTGGTTCTTGTGAAGCCCGAATGAACGATATTAAGCAGGGTGTGTCTTGAATTCTGAAAGGGGTGTGGAGCGAGGTTTTCCCTCGCGAGGGGGGATTTTGGCGGAGCAATTACATCGGTGAATTAAGGTCGAGGGAAAATTTGGTAATTAGAGGTCTTATACGAAAAAGGGGGAAATAAGGAGGGCGGCGCTGAGATCGGCGATTCCAAGGCTCTCGCGGTATAGTTATAAAATCGTTGTACTATTTCTTTAAGATTAAATACTCCCGAATCGAATTTAGCCCGTAAAAGTCACGAATTAAGGGAGCGGCAGAGGCTGAAAATGAGAGAAAACGATGGACGCTAAAGTTCCAACGGACCGCAGCATCTCGCGTAAGAAAATTATACGATCGTTGGAAAAGTGGAAAGCGGGCAAAACGCGAAAAGAGCGAAAGAGATGACGATGCCGAGATAAGACGAGTTTCTCACAACTTTTACACTTTTGCTCGTGAATTCGGAGGCTCCTCTCACTATCGCGGCGTCGGTTATTCACGAGACGGATAAGACGAGCTTCTCTA
The DNA here is from genome assembly GCA_037043255.1 of Diadegma fenestrale. NCBI lineage: Eukaryota > Metazoa > Arthropoda > Insecta > Hymenoptera > Ichneumonidae > Diadegma > Diadegma fenestrale. The sequence goes on from CM073315.1 coordinate 8,168,026, forward strand.
ATTCATGCGAGATTCTTCGAACAATGTTGCCTACTGTTGTCCATTATTAACGGCGTTTCTTTCGCTCTCGAGCCTTTTTTTCCCCATAAACATCTTTTCACGGAATTATCCCCATAAATCCGGAATTTCGAACAAATAAATTTAAAAAAAACGCAAAACCGACCGACGATTTTCCACTTTTTTATGAAATTGTTGATTCAATTATTTTGGTCATTAAATTTACAACAATAACGTCAATAAAACGCCCGGCAAATTGCTTGTAATTCACAAACCCAAATATTCAATAATACAAACGATCAACAAGCATGCAATTTATAATGGCCGATGCGAATGTTTAACGGATGAGCGAATATGGAATCGTGCGGTATCGCGTGGTCGTTCGTATACGCGATCATCTATATAATCTGTGATGGTCGTATGAACTCATGAATTTTCATCAATAAATACACATGACCGCGGATGACGGGTTTAGAAGCGCGTGTGACGCTTTACGCGCTGACGTTGCATTGTCTGTCATCGCGAAAGCGCGTTGCAACCCAAAAACCGCCGCGTCCACGACTCCGAAGCAATCACGAGAAAAAATCTCGATTGTTTTTTTTTTTTTTGCCATTCTGATTCGCCCCGATCAACCACAAATGTCTTAGAGGATCCAATTCGCAAAACGTTCGCGAACGGTTTGAGGAAAATTTGACTCGAAAGCGATCGCGAGAATAATTTCCTCCTGAAATCCCTAGACGCCTGGTAATAAATTGAGAGGGAAAAGAAACAAGAATCGAATTCAGTGTCGAAAGACCCCATAGACACGTTTATAAGCTCGCACGTACAAATATATGACGTTGGATTCCATTGGAAGCCACCAATCGGATAAACAGTGAGTATTGGTGGAGGCTGCAGTATAGAGAGGAGGTAGAGGCGCGTATTGCGATCCGTCAGTGCGGCTAAACCGAAAACATAAATTTAATAGGTTTCACCCTGCGTACTCTCACCATATCGAGAGTCTGTGCGTCCTTGCTCTTTCTCGCCCGCATCCACAGTCTGTCTATGTCGGTTTGTACAGAGATATATATACATTGCGAAATATAAAGCTGCAGTGTGTATATATCTATGTTGATTGCCATTCGTCCCTCGCTCTTCTTCGAGCTTTATGGCGCCACCGAATTTCCCATTAAATAAACCAAGCGCCATGTTCATTACGGGCCGACTCTATGCGCTCGCCCTCTCTCTCTCTCTCTCTCTCTCCCAGGCTGATCACGTCGCACTATGTATGGCCTAGGGTTATGCGATAGTCACTAGCTTGCTCGTGTGCACGTGCTTTTAGTTTCGTTGTTCCGGGGGGTTTAGAACCACCAGCAACCCCTACCTGCACAGTCTAGGGCTTAGACCGCGGACTCTGCGGTCTCTCCGTTCACGCGTCCCGTGCATAACTGTATCTCTACAAATATATGCACTCTTAATATGTGTGTAACTGTGGAGATTGTGCATATGGTGCAGTTTATCCTTCTCCTCGACACGCTACGACCACGCACAAACAAACTCTCACCGCTAAATCTAAATTCGATTTCAAGTTTCCCAATCGAAAAACAACCACCGAGTCGAGCAACAATTTGAACAATCTCAAAAATGTGACTTTCTTGCAAAATTTTCTGACGTTTAGAATTTGAGATTTCGTTTTGTTAGAAAGTTGCAAACAAGAATTTATTTAGGATTTTTTTTTGCAGATTTCCAGAAAGGCTTTTTATCAGATGGGAAAAGTTAAAAATTGGAAATCAAACGTCTCAGATTCTTGGAGTGTCCGAAAACTTTTCTTTACCGGAGAAAATTGTTAGTATCAAGAATGTTGATACTAACAATTGGTGATTCGGTGATTCGCGATCGATCTTTTGATATCGAGAGGAAAAATTGATGGCTTGTATGTTCGTGGAGAAAAGTGATGCGGGGGGGAGTAATGAGGATACAGTGCTGGTGCGGATGAGAATAGTTGGAACGCGGTGGAAGAGCAAATTTACTCATATATGTGTATATTGCGGAGGACTAAGGGAAGCACTGTAACTCCTGCTTGCTGATAATTAGCGCATCCATCAGCAGCAGCAAGCCGCCAGCTAATGCCGATCGTACGTTATCGTTATCACGGTCTCCCCATTTTGTCCACCCCCTCTTGGATCCCTTTGCAACACCATCGCTGCGCTACTGTTTCATCCCTTCCACTTTGTTGGCGGGCCTATAACTATACGCGATCATTTATACCCTATGTGTTCTCTTCCTGTAGGGAATCTGCCTGCCGATTTCGCAGTTAGTCTCTCCTATTTGTATACGTACGTGCAAGTATCGATATGGTGCGTACGAGCTGGCCTGGCCAACCGGTAACGCGTCCCCTCGATGTCCTACGCCCGTTGTAGCTCCGCAAGCCCCTGCTTATGGATGTGTCTTGGTGTCGAAACGTCAAAACGCTCTAAAATCGAGTCCCGAGCGAGGCTGATACGCCCTTTTCGGTTTAAGACATCGATTTGCGTAACCAGAGGCCGGAGAGCTGTCGATACGCGCCAATAATCTAATAACCAGTCACCGGCAACGCGTCCTGAGCCATCGGTCTTTACCACATTTTCAAACGTTAGTCGGAAACCAATAACCTCGCGCGCGACCGACCCTACGATCGTCTTCTTTTTCTATTTCTCTCTCGCACCTGCAGTCTTCTTCGCTTTATTTCCTTTCACATATTAAATCCCACGCCTCCCTTATAAATCGCACTCCCGCTCGATTAATCGACCAAAAGAATAAAGGCCGCAATTTCAAAAGAGATTTTCACAGAGCTTCAAAGAGACCTGACCTTGCAATAAAACAGACTGATTCGCGTTTCTCTCGTGATTTATCCCTCAGACGCTCGACTCATCTCGAAATTGCCGAAATAATTGATAGAAAAATCGCAAAAATGAATCTTCATCGAAATAACACAAAAAAAACATTATTTTTGTATTTTCATCAGAAATCTCCGAGTCGCGGGATTTTCCCCAACGTTCAGCTCGATACACAGAAAATTAAATTTTGTCAAAAAACGTCGATATTTTGTTGAATACGTCAAACTAAATATTTGTTGAAAATTTCGAAATCTTTGTAATTAAAAAAAAAAATTCATTCCTAACGGAACTGTCGGCTAAATTTACGATTTTTCTCAAAGATTTCTTGCTGCAATGACATTTTTGTTATTTTTCAAATAAAAAGTTTAGTCGAACGCATCCAACGAAATTTTCTTTACAGTGTACAGGCGATTCGATCCCCATGGCCTGGCTTTCGAGGGTTTTCAAGGCAAAACCAGCCGCCAATTTCCAGGCAGCCACACGAATATATACTTCAGAATGCACATATAAATGCATCGAGAACACACACACACACGCGCGCGCGCGCGCGCGCGCAGAATCGCATTGCAGCGACATTGCTGATATAGAACTACTAAACAGATCGTAGATCAGGCCAGCGGGGTCAGAGTTATAGCTGGAGAGTCCGGTGTGTAGCCGCTCCATCGCGGCTAAACCAATTCCCACCGGTGTTCTGGATCATTTGGCCGCCCGCGGCTGTGAGACGCAAAAGCGAGAGAGCAAGAACTAAACCGATAGTTGAACGCGATGTACAGACTATCTCTCGCTCTCTCTCTCTCACTTTTTGGTACACCGCGCGCGGCAACGATGCGGTTATTGTTACTATCGCGATCCTACGATCCCGGTTCGCAAAGAAATTACGTGGATTATCCGCAAACATACACACACAAAACGAACGAAAATCATTTCTCGCTTCAACTTATTTTCTCGTTGCACAAATAAAATGCACGTTGAGCTAAATCTTACGAGAAAAACGTTTCCATGGCGAAACAGAAAAACGCCATTGCGGAAATCCTCAACGATCAACGTAAAACGCAGCGTAATGACTTTTTGCCTCGGAACTTTTCTTAGTCCAATAAATCACTGACTTCCGAAACGTCGCCGAATAAATTTTTATATCATTTTTATAAGCTCGATCAAAAACGAACCAACAAACTTGAAAGTTAGTCTCAATTTTGTCGTTGAAATTGTAATTACAGATTCAGAAATATTTGCGGAATAATGATCATGATGATTTTGCATGTGTTTGCAAAAACGATGGACTGATCGAAACGGTTTGTTTTGATGTTTCAGGTAAGGACGATATTCCTAAGCCGCATTGGACATGGTTGCAAGGTGAGTTCTGCTTTTTTGCAAGTTAATTGTTTTTCTTTTGCAAGCAAAAAGTTATAGAAGCTGGCAGCGTTTAAATCACGAAAATTTTTTCTATAATCAATGAGACGAGGTCGAAGAATTATGTGATTTCCGGGAAATTGTCGTAAAATGATGGAAAAAGATTTTGGCCAATATTGAGAGATCCGGGCAATTTAAATGTCTCGTGTTTTTGCCTCTGGCGAATGGGCTCAAGCTGCGAAAACGTCGTGCCAAGGATCAGGGAAATTTTGGGCGAGCCCTACGACGATTATGACGTCAAAAATGTGTAAATATATGGGAATGGAGATTTAAATTCATGGGGATTTAATGTCACGTTTTTTTACGATAGTCTCGCTCCCAAAGTTTCGTATAAAAGCGTGTAAATAAATAATTCTCATAGCCAAGTTTGCAGGCCTATTTTCTTGCTCGGGAGAAACGTCCCCTCGAATTTTCGTGTAAATTCGAAAAAGTATTTCTTCACGAGAATCTCTAGCGACTTTTTGTTTCCCTCGGTGGCTTTCGGGATGGAAGAGACATTGTTTGAATAAAAGAAGAAAGAGAGAACGAGAGGGAGGAAGATCAAGATTCGAGGGCTGAATTTTCACGGTGAGGGGTCTCGTGAGTTTCAACGTAAATTCCATGGAGAAGAGAAACAGATTCTGAACGAGTTCTGAATCGCGAGACGGGGATGGCCCGCTAGCAGGGGAGGGGAAAAAATGGCCAAAGAGACTCAATGTCTTGGCGGTAATGGAGTTCGAAGAGAACAGCTGCGTTCATTCTTTCGCTTGGCTGTTTTTTTTGTTTTTTATTTGTTTTCGACATTTTTCTTTTTTCCGCATTTTCCAAGGGCGTGTTTGGGCACATATAGGGAGGAAAGTGGGGAGGGTCTGTACGGGACGATGCCTTCGGGGGTGATCAATAAATATTGGCTGTCCGACGAGACACCAGAGAGAGAGAGTAAGAGAGAGAGCAATCCGAGGGAGATCCAAAGTCAAGCGGAGGTGGATTCGAACCGCGAGGGGGTGTTATGCCTGCCGGTGAAATTGGGGTAGCGTTTGGCGTCAGCTTTCCCAGTGCCGGAACACTCGTGTGTCCTCTCTCCTGCGGTTGCCGCCCCCTTGACTCTACCGGCTCTTCGCGCACGACGTATGGTAGATTATAACCAACCCTCTCTCTTTCTCTCGGTCCATCGGATTTTCCATCCCGTTTGCTCTTACAATAATAACACTCGAGTAACGCTCTCGCCGTAATTTCGTCAGTGACCTATCTGATCGATAAACCATACTTCACTCTCGGCTATTATCCGAAAGAGAAAAACCTCGGAAAAGTGTTGGCAAATTCGGGTCAATCGGAGGAATGGCTCGTAAATTCTTTTAAAAACGAAATTCCCAGAAATTTTTTGCTTTATCACGACATAAAAATGACAGTTACGAGTTTTTGGAAAAATTGGGATTATTTTTGAAATTTTTATCGAAAGGTTGACTCGTTTTTGTTTTCGGTACACAAAAATCTTTTTTGAAAATGCTGGCATCGCGAAAAGTGACGTTTGCCCTGAGGAAAAAAGGCTGAAGTAAATCAGAAACGAGAGGCTGAAAAAAAAAAAGGTTGAACGAGCAGAACGAGATCGTTGCGAAAGAATTTACGATCATCGACGAGCCTGTCGTAAAAACCAGCTGAACGACGCACTGACGCACGTCCCTTATGTGGTTGCGACTACAAATACCAAAGCATCGAGTACATCGTACGTTAAAATGGAGCCAAAAAAGACAGGAAACACAGAAAAGTACGAAAGGGATCGCGAATCGGGATACAATTTCAACCCTCCGGGCGATCGCGGTCCAAGAGCTTCGTCAAATATCGATTTGCCAAACCATTTCATATGTCGTACAAACTTTTTTTTACTACTGTTATTTTCTCTTCACGATTCAATGCAACGCACGTGGTTCCTTCCCGATGAATCGGCCATTTGAGTGCCAGAAACTTCCCGAACAGACTAAATCGATCCTAATAAAGCTGACGATTTTTTTTTTCACTTCCCTCTCGCTCGTTGGTCCAAAAAAATTCGAGAAAAAATCAATTTCTCAAAAAGTCCCAAAGAACGTTCCATTTTCCCTTCCCTTCATTATCTCAATGGAAAATGATGAAAAATGCGAAACGATCGTCCGCAACGAAGGCTCCTTTTATTTTCAAAAGTAAAAAGCGAAAAAAAACTTTGTTTCGAAGAAAAATGAGTCGCTTTTGCCGAGGCTGGATGTTGGTAAAAGAAAAGCGGGCGGAGGCAAGGGATTGGATTCGGGAGAGTATGTGGCAGGAGGTAAAAGAGAAAGATGGTGCGAGAGAGCAGAGCAGGGGATGGGAATGCTCCTCGAGGCGTGAAATGGCTGCGTTAACCGTTCTCTCGCACGGCAGAGCAAGCCCCCGCTCTCTTTTTCACGAAACCCCTCTGTCATTTGAGCGGCGAGGGGTTGGTCGCGAGTTTTCCTGGCCAGCGTGTTCTACGTGCAGCTTTTCCCACACCGCGAGACTTTCAGACTAAAAATACATCCATGTATATGAAACACATTCGTATATGAAACGAAGAGAGAAAAAGAATCTCGTACAGGAGATTCCATTTTCCACGGATACAAAACGCCGAGAATATTTCTGTCTCTATTTCGCCGCGAGTCCAAGTTTCCCCTCGCCATTTCTTGCCTCCTTTTCCCTCTATTTCTCTCGGGCTCGTTCTATCTCAAACGCGAAGGTAGACACAGGGTGCCGAGGCATTTTCTCACTCCGTTGCTGCAAAGATCACGTTGAGCCGGTATAAGATAAAAGTTATATCCTCCCCAACCCTCTCTCGTGTGTGTACACAATATAAATATATACATATATCTCTTATGCGCAAGGGAGTCATAGATCAGCAGTCGGACGTCTGCGGGGACGTAGAAACGAACGAGAATCCACCATCCAGCATCCCTTTTCTCTCTCCCTTCTCTCTTCTCTCATAGTTCTGAGTATTCTCCCTTCGCGCTACTCCCCCCGAGCTACCTTTATCCGGGAAACGAGAAACATCCCCCGCGCGCGCGAACAGACCTCGGCGTACGTTCCCAAAGCTCCTCTCCCTCCTCCTCCTCCTTTTCAACTCACTCCCTTACTCTTTCTCTCCTTTCCTATCTTCCTATCTCCGAATTCCAGCCGCGCACGTTTCTCCATTTCTCTCCATATATCCGTTCTATCTATCGGCACAGATAGTACGTCTCACCTTCCCTTCCTTTTCTCCCTCTTGGCACAGTATCGTAAATAAACGCGTATATGAGTCTCTCTGTGTTTCTACGCCCTTCGTGTGTGTTCGTGTACGCGTTTGTGTGTATTCTTCTGCTTTATCTTATAGTCCATGATACATCATCGGCTCAGGTTCACACACAGACGAATTTCAGCCAGCGATCGAGATTTCGTATTTTCGAAAAATCGAATTTTCATCTATTTTTCGAATTATTTGAAATTTTTCATGCTATGGAAAATGTGGATGAAAAAAAAAGCATGAAAAACTTGATGAATGAAAGGGACTGGAGTTGGCAAACAAGAAATGTCACGCGTAAAAGTTATTTCTGTGCACGGACAATACTGGGCGTGGCTCAAGCAATAAGTATTCAATTATTATTCATCGAATTTGTTAGTCGCGAGTTTCGTTGCGCGAGACAAGACTCGGCGCCATTTGTGGGAAGAGATTTTTTTGAAAATTTGAATTTATGGGAAAATTTGCAAGTTTTTGGTCAATTTATGTGACAGTTTGATGGACGATCGAGCAGATAAATTGAGGAGCAAATTATCAGTCGGGGAAATATTGAAAAATTTTTAAACGTAAATTTTTCGTCGGGGGGAAAAAAATGGACGAAATGGGGCGTTCGGAAAGGATTTTTTTGAAATATTGGAAAAATATACGGAGATAAATGGAAAAGTGGAAACGCGAAAATATTTTGTTGGATGGATTTTCGATGTTGAGGCGAAAACGCAGCTTCTCCGGCTTTTTTCTCTCTTGCCCACTTCTTCAACATCCTTCACCTCCGCCTTCTCAACATTTTCCTATGGAGAGATAAACCACCTCCTCGCATCGGCGCACCCTTACACGTTTCCTTTAAATTACGAAATCCTCCCCTCCCTCTCCTTCTCTCTCTCTCTTTTCGCTCCTTTCCCTATTCTCTCCTGCATTGCTTTTTTTCCCTCTGCGGAAGAGAATATTTTCTTCGCTCGATTTGCATACAGATACGATGGAACGCCCGCGAAAAACAAGACAAGTTTATTGCCGTGGAAAGTGGCCGATAAAAAAATGTACATCACGAATTTATACTAAAAATAATAAAAATCATTTATTATGATTTGTGCCCAGCGACGATCCGCGAAAAATATTCACCGCAAATTCCGCACGTACGAATTAAAATCCATTTTCCCTCGGATTCAAATTCCCAACATTTCATATTTTCGTCTGCTCGAAATATTTTTCATTCCTCCCAAGATTTTTTTTAGTTTGAGGCAAAATTACCCAAAGGCGAATGAGGGAAGACTCGACTGTACGCGAACTCTACGGACGCATAAACATCCCTCTCCGCGTTATCAGTTGTCGGACGCCGGGGCGCCGGATATTGTCGCATCCTCCGTTTTGCTTCTCACCGCTCTCTCTCCCCGAACGGATCAAGAGGGAACCAGAAAGTGAGATGAGGTTTAGAGCAATGAAAGATTCAGGCAGTTCTTTTGTAAAAAACGACAATCGCGAAAGTTCTCTACCGGAAATTAATAATTAATGTCTATACCGATCAAGTTTAATTATTTCTGAGAAAATTGCTGATTTTTTAAATAAAATTTCGTTCAGTCGATCAAACGATCGTGACGTTTGTCTCGCACAATTTTTCCCTCGTTTTTTCTTAGAGACTCGTTCGTAGGAGTGAAAATGACATTTCTACGACAATTTTAAAGCGTGATTTGGCAAGACGACGTGCTCGAAAGTGTCGGAGCGTTTTTCCCCAAACCCCAAGCTCCAATTATCGTGAAAGTTTTTTAAAGCTTTCTATTTCGGTGTTTTTTTTCGTCCTCCGCCCGGAGAAAGTGGCAAAGAAAAAAAGGACGTAATACAAAAGAATCTTTGACACGAAACTTACGTTTTTTTTTATGATCACCGAGAGAGCGAGGAGGATTTTATTCCGACGTTTCCATGGGTGTGCGGGCGACTTTCTTTTTTCTTTTTTCCGTGTACCTCGTCGAGCCCGGGCCCGGGGATGATGCGAGCACGTAAACCCGAGGGGCTGTAAAAAAAGGAAATGTAAAAAAAAGATGCAACGTCGTCACGGGGTTTTCGAGTGAAAGTTTGAAATTGTCACTTTCTCTGCGATTTTCGATCGTAAGAAAACTCGGAGAAAAAACGTTTGAGTGAAAGTTTGGGATTTCGCTGGTCAAAAAATTCCGGAGGAAATTGACTCGCGACGCTTTTCAGTAATTAACCGAGTTTTTGGTTGTCGATAAATCGTGCAGCAACGATTTAGGATCAATGGACCAAATTCAATGTTTATTTTCACGCGATAAACAAAAAAATGTTGAAAAAATTCCGAAAAAAAACCGGAATTCTTCGTCGAAAGCAGTGGCGAAACGTTAAAAGTCGGTCTACCTGACTGCATGTTGTCATTCAACTTGGCAGGGGGTCGGGATATTTGTTTGCCCTATATTTAGACCATTGCGGTAAGAATCTTTCGTTACGGTCGTGCTCGCGGTCGGATTTGTTTTATTGCCCCGAACGACGACAAGTACATGAACCGTGAACCAGAAATAATGCCTGGCGCGATCGGTACACAAAATTCCAGAGACGTCTCACCTGTCGAGACGTCAGGTCAGGTCAAACGTCAAAACAGACCGTAATCTTTCCTTACGCGATTTCCTCACCGTCCACCGAAATCCACAGGACAATTTTCTTTGACAACTTTTTACAGCTAGAGCCACAAAATGAAAAAAAAAAAAACCGAACAGAGAAAATTTCGATCTTGAGCCACAAAAATTATTCAGCCGAACGGAACTCGTCAAAAGATTTCAAAAGCCTCTTGTTTGCCGACGAGCGGAATCTTCTCGATCTGCATTCGTAAACAATGCAAAAGCAGGCGGAAGAGACCGAGAAACGGACAGCGAGACTGATTGATTGCTCGATATTTCTTCAGTTTTCTCAGCCATTTTGATACACATAATTAAATATTTTCCCTCATCTAAATATATCCAGAGACGCGGCAACGTCTCGACATCAAATATTAAGAAGAAAAGTCGCCATTAAAAATCGTGTCGACTTGTAAATTTTTAAATTATTTTATTGTCGACACGATATATTTATTTTTTATTTTTCACTGCCTTTTATTCCAGTTGGCATTGCATTAAAAATTCCAAGTCCTTCATAGAGAGTGAAATAGAGATCTCGACAAGTCTGAAGATTGCAACGTTGGAATGCAACGAAAAATATTCGATTTTATTGTTGATTCGTTCAATTTTCAATTTCATCCAAATTTTTCGAGCCGACATGTTTTGGGGTGGCAAAAACGATCATTTTATCATCGTAATTACATTCTCAATTTAAATAATTATTTTTGCCAAATATAAAAACTAATTCCGTTGCATTCCAACGATGCAAACTTCAGAATCATAGATCTCGCTCGTTTAAATGGCCGATTTAAAATCCAGGCGTTACAAAAAGATACAGAATCGTAAATTAGCATCTTGTGTTCTGGCGGCGTTGAGGCATTTGCAATATAACGAGGCCTGGTGCGAGGGAAAAGGACACGAACCGCCCCCGCACAGGAGGAATACACAACTCGGAGTCATATTTACGTCTTTCTCTCGCGCAAACGACAACCGTCACAATGTTATAAATTTATAAACAAATATAATCTGAATGCCACGATTTTTCAATAAATATGCAGATGCAGAATGAAATCGGGGGTTCGAGAAGGTTTTGCCTTCGGGAGGAATTAACGTGCTACTAATACAATCCCATAGCGAGTACCCTGTCGATATATCTGATTACGAGAGGCCAATGCAGCTGCAAGGGAGCAGAGAAAAAAAAATAGTCCAAGAGAACGAGCTTATCGCGTGGCTAGATTTCCTCGCTCCTCTCTGCTCATGAACTATTCCGATCTCTTCGCGTGTACCACATTACCCTTCTTTTTCACTTAACGCAAAAAAAAACACGTTCACGGTGCTCTGTGAGTATTTTAATTGGAGATTTGTGGTTCGTAGAGATTGAAGGAACGAGATTGTCCAGAGAACACGATTTCCTGGCGGATTTTCTCGAAGAAAAACAATTAGAATTTCAAGAAATCTCAATTTTGAGGTCTGCAATTTATTTGGGGAATAAAATTGATACGTTTTTCCAATTAATTCTCTGATTTAAATTTGATTTGCAGTGATTGAATTTCGGAGCTTGTTGCAGTTGAAAAAATAAGCGAATCGATTAAGTTGTAATTTTTTTATGATGCACCGAATTTATTACGTTTTGTGATGCACCATTTTTTTTTCGCGTATCACTCCGTCCGCGCGGGGGCTCGATGCCATTGATGATAAGCGAAAAGGGTAAACGTGGAAAAAAGAGAGGGGGGGGGAGAAGATCCATGTGGAACGAGAGGAAACGTCCCAATTAATTTAACCACAGCTCATCCGGCGTTATAATTAGTTCTGTCTCCGGGAGCTCCACTTTTCGAAATCGTTGCAGCAACCCCAGCGGGATACGTTTCGATGGCGATATAATTCAGGTTGGACGAACCGGTAGGCTCGGGAGGGAGAGAATTCTCTGCGGCGAATGGAAAAGTGAGTGAGAAAGATGTCGTTGGGACGAGCGACGAATAGAAGGGGCAAAAGCAAAGAGTGCCGAGTCTCTCGCCGCGATTGGGGGACGACGAGGCTTGTAAAATGGTTCGAAAGAAAACGAGACGCAAAAAAAAAACGACACCAAAGAGTAAATAAGTTAGAAGCAATAAAAACAAAAATTGTATTTATGGGAGAAAAATATTCACAGAGCTTTATCGAGGGCGCTTTGGGCACGAGAAAATAATCGAGTTTAATTGCAAAACCGTCGACGCATGATTTAACGTGCGTGTAACGATATAATTACACGCGGACACACTACATTCGCTTTACGTTATTTTCCCTGATATTTCGGCCCCCGAACGACTAATTAGCTTTTATTTATGGATTTTCACGCGCTGTCAGTCGTTTCGTTTGTTTCTCTTTTTTTTTTTTACAACTATCGATTTGTCTCGACAAACGTCGAGTTAATTAAGAAAAATCGATCGTTGTTCGGGGTTCCCCGACGAAAATCTATCCGAAAAATCGAGTCTAGTTTCGACGTCAGAAAAAAAACGACGTTTTTTCTCGACAAATATTCAGAGGCATGGGAATCTTTAGGAGGGATTTTTTGAGCTGCAACTGCAAAGTTGCATATCGCGCTGGATCACGAAGGAGGCGAGTTTATTTTTGCCTTTTCGAGAGTGCACGTTTTTACAAGTTGAAATAGGCAAAAAGCAAAAAGTACTAGTACACGCGGAATGGCAAAGAGTTGTCGAGCTTATCGTAGCGAGTTTTTAGTCGTTTGGTGCAATTTTTTCACAGCTGCATCGAAGCCGCGAGACATCGAAAGATAATAAATGTGTGTACGAATGGCAAGAGATTCAAAGGAACAGAGTGGCATGGCAACACGCGAGGCCGAGTTCACGCCGAGACTCGCGAAATCCCTTGCGACAAAGATTCCGCGAGCCGATATCTCGCGCGCGAGAACGAACCTAGAAACCGAGAGAGCGAGAAAAAGGGCAAAGAAACGTGTGGAAAAAAAATAATGTGATTCAAGGAAGTCACAAGCACGCGAAGCTCCCGATTCCACGATACGATTTTGCTCTTATAAATTCCCTGCTGAACTCGCCAATCTTTATTTCCTTCACTCGTCTCCCTCGCTCAATTCCCCCCTTCCCTCTTTTACATCTTATTTCACCTTTTTTATATCGTTCCGATCAACTCTAGTCGACTTGGCTCTAAAAATCCCAAATAACACGCGAACCCTTCACGAGTGACGTGAAACTTTTCCGACTTTAATAAATTTATCGTTAGCCATTACAAATTTTATTCATTATTGCCGCTCGATGGGACCGAAATTTATTTTATTAATTTTTTTCAAGCTTTTCTCCGGTAATTTCGTATTTGATTATTATTTTTTTCAATTTTTGACACTTGAATTTTGTGAATTTGTCGATATAGAATGTTTTTCAGCGTCAAAAATGGAAAGTGATCATTTTTAGTGAATTTTGATGTTGCCAGGGTCGATTTGCATTCGCCGATTCGAGACCGTCGCCGCACGAGCCGCGAAGAATCCTCACGCAACTTTTGGGCTCTCGCAATCCAGGCGGACGTTATATTTTTAGCCGAAAACAGTCCGACTATAGATTTGTGTGTATACGAATGTTTGCTCCTTGAAAAGCACCAGCGGCCAAGTTCCAGGTCAGACGTGCCTCGAGTCATATCAAAAGAGAGTCTCCCCCCACAAAATTGCGATGCCAGATGATTGAATTTTCGCGTTCTACTTTCGAGACCAAGAACCAAACAAATATTCCGTGAACTTGGAGTCTATTACCGAGTTCCTATGAAACAATATCCGGGAATGAACGAAAAAAATGAGTGCAAACTTCCGATAAACTGCTAATTTTCTCGGGACAAAAAAAATCGACTATTTTCATAATAAACTCCGACTATCCGAGCCCCTTATTCTCCATCGAAGTCTCTAAGCCAAAGATTATTTCTCCTTTTATACTAGAAACAATAAAATATTAACCCCAGAACGGTAACCTCATTTTTTTTACTCATTTCGTGAACCTGGAGTCAGAAATGAACCCAATTTTGAAAACGTCACATCTCCGGCAAAATTTAACGAAAAGCCCTCAACTTGGCCTCATTTTTTTCGTTTTTTAATGCTGCAGGATCGCGCGAGCCCGGGCAATTATGCTTGAAGTTAAAAAATCGGTCAAAAATGCGGAAAAACGCAAAAAAATGGGAAAACGAAGGGAGAAACGGCGCGGAATTTGTCACCGTTCTGGGGTTAATAAATACGCGGGAGCGAGATGGCAAAGTCCGTGAAGAGGATTCTCGAGGTCGTTTCGATCGATTGTGCAAAGTTTTTTCTCGCGTTCTTCCGATAGGAGGAACGTTAAGGAGGAAGGAACAGAAATGGAGAAGGAGAATGTAGCGAATAAGGAGGAAAAGGAATAAGGAGAATCGTAGGTGGAGTTTGCGGCCGTGGAACCGAGTCGGACGATTCTGTTCTGATCTTCGCTATACACTCGTCTCTTTCTTGGTCCGTTTGCGGGCACGAGAAGAGGCGAGAGGGTTGATGGCGAACAGTGAGCAAAAGTAAGCGAGGCTTTGGCGAAACACGCGGGGGTAGGAGGGCTTTTGTACGTAGCGGAGGGTTTTGCGGGACGAAGAAGAGGCGGAGGTTGGGACCGGGCGCGCCTGCACCTCATAAACTTAAACCCTAATTAACCGGCGCTACGGCTACTGTTGCTCGCTCGTCCTCTCCTCGCTCTATACGTGCGTATGCCTCTCTATCCTCCTTTCGCAACTTCTCTCTTCCCTACATAATGTGTGTATTCATATAAACTTGAATACAAACGCAAACGTGACTCTATGGGGTAATCGACGTGAAGTGGCCAAATTTCCGAATGCAATCGCGACAAAGTCCGGCCGCTTGGCTTTTTTTTCTCCATAAAATCGTCACCAAAGAATTTTTTTTCCTCTCCTCCAGCCAAAAATCTCGACGGCGACCTCGGGCACGTGACCCACGAGCTTTTTCCGTAAACATTTAAAGTCCCGAAGTTACGCAAACTATTCTGAATGTTAGAAAAAGATTCCACGTTCAATCTTTCGATGTTTTTGGTCACATTTTCACGAGATTTGAAAAATGACGAGATCCGACGTGAAATAACCCATACGACTATATAAATATAAACGTACTTTGTCGTGGCTTTCTCTCGTTCGTTACTGCTGGTTGTGTGCGGTGCCCCGTAGTCTGCGGGATTTCTCCATACGTCCGCATCTTCTCCACCTTTCTCTCTCTTTCTTGTTCTATGTTCTATACAATATATATGAACGTATAATTCTCACGTTGCACGACTGTATTCTCTAGCAAGAGAAACAATATTTATTGCTCGACTTGGTGTAAATTAGTGCGCTATACTTCTCGCCACGAAAATTCTATGTGTATTCCAGTGAATTCGCCTCTTCCTCACTCGCTCTCTCTTTCCAAATCTCGACTATTTTCCTAAAGTCTCATTCCGTTCCTATCATCAATCTCATTCACTCAACAGAATTCGAATCTCTTCGTCGACTGTCTCGCCAATTCCCACATCGTTCATTCGAAATATCCAAAAAAATATAAAAAATCCCATTAAATTAAGAGAAGCAATTTCTTTTTTTTCACTTTGACCTTGACAAGATATTCGTCGAACTTCCTCCTGGCCACTCATGGGTCCAGGAGACCCAGTTCCCGAAAAAACGTGCGTTGCCCAATCTCCAAAGAATTTTTTACAGCCTCCATGCAGCAAGCCACGAAAAAATCGTACCAATCACTCGCCAACCGTGTCGTCACAGAAATTTCTTTTTTTTTTACTCGCACAGACCAGCTGTAGTAAAAAAAAAAAAAAACTGTCCGTGCGCGCGCTCTAATGAAATCTCGTGACCTTGTCGAAGCAGCATTTTGGAGCGATGCTTTTTCAAAGGCTTTACCATTCCGGTCTCGTAACTTGGGACAAAGAAAGAGAAACGCTGAATGCGAAAAAAAGGAGAGAGGCAAAGAGACCGAAGATGGACGCTTGTGTATTGAGTTACGGACTCAAAGTTTTCTCTTTACGTGGCAATGTGTTCGGAATTTCCAGAAAGACAAGCGAATACACTGAAAATCAAATTTTGTCAAAAAAACGTCGAAAACACGGAGAACTAAATATTTTTGGAAAATTTCGTAATTTTGACGGAACTGTCAGCTAAATTTACGATTGAAATGACAAAAATTGACGTTTCGAAGAGACTTTCTAGAATATTTCTCGCTGCAATAACATTTTTTTGATTTTTCGAAAAACGTTTAGTCGACTCAACAAAATATCGAGCTTTTCCAACAAAATTTTCTTTGCAGTGTTTCTGTGTCTTGTTCTCTCTCTTTCTCGCTGTTTCACCCTTTCTTGGTGAGTTTCTATGTGCATGTGTTCTTGGTGGATGGAACAAAGTTGTTGTCTGTATATTTACGACTGAGTAAGAGACTGGCCCGCACCAGCGGGGACAGGCTTTGGTACGGAAATTCTTTGACGCGGGGGCAGCACGCGAGGAATATTTATCGCGCGACCATTCCCTCTCCAGTTGCTCGAGAAATTGTCGAGAATCTCTCGAGAACCAAAATGAGCGACGATTCAACAAAATTTCGAAAAGTTTTACAGCCACGAGTTTGAAAATCGTCGATAAAAATCCGAAATAGTCGAATTTCGATAGAAAAAACGTGAAAATAAAATTATTTTGTCTGCTGCGACTGAAGAAAATTCAACAACGTCAACGCTCGAGAATCGAGAGTCTCTGTTAGGGAAATAAATGTTTTTCGTACACACAGCGCTCAGATGCTCAAGGTCAAGCCGCGGCGACTCCCGAGGAATCGCAAACTCGTTGTTCGAGCCGAGAATCGCGCCCATAAGTTCGTCACTGCCGCGAGAAACCGAGATAGACCGAGCAACATTTTTCGATCGTGCCAGTCGGCGAAAAAGTATGGGAAATAAAAAATGAATGAAAAATCGTCGTGCCCGTGAATGATTATCCAGCGGGTGCGGGGAAAAAGAGTATTTAAATTTCTTTGATCGCTACGAAAGACATCTAGTACGAATTGCAACGAAAAAAAGCTTTTAGTCGCTTTATCTGAATCCCCGCGCCCGCGTACTGGATGCCTCCCATTAATTCAACTTACGAATGAGATATGCAGAGCGTGCCACACAACCCAAAGATATAGACTCTGTCCCACAGTGAAATATATACGCGCCAAGCGACCGAGCCCCGTTGAAAAAGAAATCGATCTATTATAAATGTCTTTTATTTTCTTTAGGATTAGTCCGTCCCAGTTTTTGCCTCATGATTATTATCGAGGCTTTTTTTTCACCCGAAAAGAAAAAAACAAGACGAAAGTCAGTTTTTCGGTAGCGATCATCATTTTTGCGTTCGATTTGTTCACTTTTTTAATCATTGCAGCGTTTTTTGAGGTTATGGAAGAAAAAAATAATTTCCGATCGACTTTTGCCCTTGGAATGACCGAAAACATTGTTTGGCCTCGTGCGCAGAGACTCGTGCACGAATTACAAAAATTCTCACGTTTTTGGGCATTTTTTAGAGAGATTTGGATTTGCAAAATGTTGTCGGGTTCATGCGATTTAATGTTTCGTAATAATGAGATTTTTCGGTTTGTTTTCTACTCGCCGAGCCAGCATGGCCGCCACGCGCGCGTTGTTACCTTCTATCGCCGTCCCTCTCTTTTTTCATGAAGCCGAAATCTTTCGATTTGACACTCTCGCGATTCCTAGATCCACTGGCCAATTATTCGCTGCGTTGTCGTCAAAAACGGAGGAAGAATTTACGATGATTTACATTGTCGTTACTGTGTTGATTTTGTTTTATTTTTTGCCGGGAATCGCTCGGAAAAAAACACATCGAGCGTGCTCGCGTATGTTGGGGCGTCTCGTGTCTCCGGGCGGACCGCGCCGGCTACGCGAAACCACACGAGCGCCCACCGAACGCAGCCGAGCTTTGTGAACATGGCGTCCAGATTACGGAGTCGGCGCACTTCAACCAGACTCGGGCGGGAACGTTCCTAAACGTAAACACTTGCTCTGTCTATTTTTCACGGACGCGTTGTCTTTCGAATTAAAAAAAAAAACAAATGATCTAAACTTTATTCACTTTTTGTCACTTGCTTTGAACTTTTTCGTGCCTCTCCAATATTTCGATTCCTATTTTCTCGACTTGACTAGAAATATAATTAACTTTTATTTATTCCAAATATTTATTGCTCCGTTCGTCATTCTCGCTAAAAATTGCACATTTTATTTATTTTTTTATATCGCTACACGAATTACAAAAACACGAGACCGGTCGATCACTCGAGCAACGTCTGCGCCGGCTCCATTTTTCACAACGTGTAACTCGGATCGCGAGAGTCAGATACGTGGCTAGTCAAACGAGAGCTAGATTTTGAATATTTTTAACGGACCGTTATCGCAGTAAATATGAGGAATCGTACGAATCTCCGGTTTATCTTTTATAATAATTTTGAAATGTTTAAACAAAATTAGAGATCGAATGAAAAAAATTGAAAATTTAAATGATTTTTTCGTTTTTTTTTATCGGCTGAGAAACGAATGTTGTCACGTCATAAACGAGTAACATATTCTGTCAATTTTTCGTCGTTTATTCCACGTTTTATTTATTTGTTTACATCCCGCGGAACGTTTTCATGGAGAAACGACGAAATTTTCGTGCCACACGATGAGGAACGATTGTTGTTTTTCAAGGTCGAGGTAAATTCGTGTAAACATTGGAGAAGCGACTTCCTTTCTCTCTCTCTCGCTCGCGCGCGCTTTCTCTAACGCGTGGAAACTCATACACCGCGTAGTAGAGCCATCTCGCTCACACATTCCTTTGCGTCGTGTCGCCCGAGCAGAGTTTTGGCTTATGCCCCCCCTCCCCCCCCCCCACTAGTATTCGAACGTCGACACTCCTCGAAGCGATGCGCGCGTAGAAAGGAGAGGGGGAGCCACGAGAGCAACATGGCCGCTGCCTGTCCGCGCGTCCCGGCACGTCACGACGAAAGAACTTTGGCACTTTTTCCGTTACGAAAAAAGTATAAAATGAAAATAAAAGATATTGACGGGATGGTGAACTTGTTTAGTCATAACAAACGTGATTGTTGTGTTGCTAATTGTGTAATAATATTGCGTCGAGTGGAGCGTATCGGAAGATTTGACGTTTTGGCAAATGGAAGGGCGTTCTCGGTCACTCATGCGCGAGAGAGAAAGAAAGGGATAGAGAAGACATCGAAGACGAATCTCCGAGGCCATCTTGATTCTCTCCCCCACGTGTTTCGTACGTTTTTCTTATTTCTTTTTCGTCAATTCGTGCCAACGTTTTCTCATGTGTCTTTGTGCGTGCGTGCTCGTGTATGTGTGTGTGAAACGTGGACAAAACATTTTTCTGATCTATCTCTCGCCGATTCCTGCGAGACACGACAGCTGGACCACGAGACAACGACAAGATTCATTCCTCGGATGCTGCCAAACGTTTTTTCCATCCATTCCCCTTTATTCTCGACTCGAGCGAAACGTCCAATTTTTTTTCGCTTCTTTCACTCGCAAACTCCGTGTTATTAATCAACAAACTTTCCTCCATCTGAGAACTTTGCGATCAAGACGTCTCGAGCAAAAACCAACGACTCTCATGGACCCTCGAATATTATTGGTTCGTAAATCGAAACCTCATTTTTTATTTCGTAACCATCGTGACCCTCGATAATATCGATTACAGTTTTTCTCTTCCCACTTCAAAACATAAATTATTTCTTTTTTATGTACCTCAAAAAACGTTTTGTTGTGTCGTCAATTCGTGTTTTCGATATCAAGCTCCCGAAAAAATCCACAAAACACTCGAGTTAATTCTCGGTGCGCACGAGGCCATTTCTTGGGTTTACTTGCGTTTTATTTTCATTTTTTTTCTTTTATCCATATTTTGATTTGATTTTCTACCTTCAACGCGCCATTTTCTGTTTTTTTTTTCGTTGCATGTAACTTTTTACTTCTACAATATTTTTCCTCAGCAAAATGTTTATATTCTTGAATATTTTTGCGTTTGCCCTTCGCAGCGAATTTGGGCATAAAATGATGCTGAAGTTTGCAACGTTGGAATGCAACGAAAAATATTTGATTTTATTAGAGATTCGTTTAATTTTCAACGGCATCCGAATTTTTCGAGTCGATATGCTTTTCCCGTGGCAAAAATGGATCATTTTATCATCGTAATTACATTCCGAGTTTGATTAATTATTTTTTCCCATGATATGAAATTATTTCGTTATATTCGAACGATGAAAACTTCAGAGTCATGCATCCTCATTGCTCTCTCTTTTCTTTGCTCTCCTCCGCGAGTCCTGTTAACGCTCTGGATTAAATGAGCCGAGTACATTAATGAGGATATCGTAATTTTCGAGCGGCAATTCGCGCAGGCAGGAGGAGCCAGCATGTGTAAGAGAAGCTGGAGAATATTACGCGAGAGAGAGAGAAGAGAAAACACGCGCCTTGATCGCTGCATGAACGGAGCTCCCGCTGTTGTCGTATTAAATGTGCAAATGCATAAACACGCGTATAGGGACGAGCAACTGCGAGCAATTATCGTACCTGCCCCGAGACGCTTTAACCATCAGCCTAATGACGCGTTTCATAAACAATTGCCGCTTCCCTGTTGATGAATAATTGACGGAGCAACGGCGAAGCGAGCCGCGTATTTATTTTCGTCCCTATGCACGTTTATGCACGAAATGCCACTCGACCTTGAATACACACGGTTAAAGGAAAGAGCCTTGAAACGGGGCGAAACTTGTGATTTGTTTACGTTCGTCAGGGGAAATAGATCGAGGGATCGTTCCAAAAGAATGAGAATCTAAAAATCCATTTTTTTAGCCAGCGAAACAATTTTTGGTTTCATGAAAAGAAACTGACAACAAGTGGCCCTCCAATTATTTCCTGCGACTGTAAATTTCCATAGAATTTCGTTAATTTATTCGAAACAAATGAAAGAGCTCGTTAAAATTAAGCGACTCTCCGTGAATAACGTGTAAACATACCAAAACAAATTTGCAACTTGGTTTTACAAGCGAAAACTCACCGGAAAGAGAGAGAAAGACAGACTCACTAAATAGTGAGGTCGTTAAATTGCTCGCAACGATTCACCTCGTAACGCGTGTCCCTGGCGTTCATATGGGCCGTCGGAACCCGCCGGCATCGCTCACGCTCCGCACAAAATTCTCTTTTTTTTTATTTTCATTCATTTTTTCATAACCCCGATTCGCAATTACACTCGCTCCAGATAAATATTATTTTATTATCATTTACATTCAATTTCATTCTCGCACCTCCGACCATTTCTCTCGTAAATTATTATCATTATTTCAATTTTGAAAAAACAAATCGAAATTACGAAAGTTTTCGTTTTTCACTTACCGAAACGATTTTCTCGACGATGTAGATCGAGTTCCACATCGATCCAGTAATTTTCGAGATTTATTGATTACCCGGAGCCATCGATCGATAAATCGATGTCAAGTACACGCGTTAATGCAAAAAAAAAACTGTCTCGATTGGCATTGTCCCACATAGTAACGATCGCGTGAATCATCGGTCAATTTTTCCAAGTTTTTTCCTTCGATAAATTTAAAAAAAAAACATCGAGCTAAAAAATTGTTTTTTTTGTTGTTGTTATTGTTCGTCAGTTTTTGTTTTTTTTTAACTTATTTCCGGTAAACTTTTTGGAAAAATTTGAAAAAAATAATATCTCCGAGAAAATTGAACGGAAAAGCGTCAATTTGGTCTGAATTTTTTCGTTTTTTAATGCAGAATCACGTGAGTCTGGGAAATTTGGCTTGCGGGCGAAAAATTAGTCGAAAATGCTGTGAAAGGAAGAAAAACGAGGGGCGAAAGGTCGCGGGATTTAAAGTCGTTTGGGGTCGTTTTTGACCCCGCGTTAGCGATTTATTTTTCGTTCAATATTGAATCGCTGATTGGAGAAATGTTGGCGCGGGATTAAAAGAGTGTAAATTCCTTCCGTAACAAATGAGAGAACGAAGAGATTCAAAGAGACGTTGGTACAAAACTCAGTGTATAGACTGAGAGAACTCTCTCGCGCGCGCTTACGAGCTCCGAGCACGTTGGATCGTAAATCCTCACTCTAATTGAAAGATTGATCTGCGTGCAGGCGGAACTAAAAGTGATTGCGGTCACGCTGTATTACTTGCATTCGTCTATACATATCTATAGCTCAACGTGTTTATATTCGTCCGATTGCCAGTAGTCAGGCTTTACCGCCCCTTTATACATTCCCCTTTTACCCTTTCATTCAATTCGTGCCCAAAAGACACTCTGATAGTGTCAACTCTCGATATTTTTGCGCAACGACAGCAACCAACAGAGCATTTCTTGTTTCTCGCCTTTTTTCGTCCCTTTAAATTTCACTGACGACGATAATTAACAAAATTTCAAAAATTCAACGTCTCTAGAAACTTTTTCAAACGCACAAACCAGAGATTTTGAGTGCGAGACAAATTTTTTTCGTTTTTGTCTTCGTTTTTTACGTACTTTTGGCTTTTTGGTTCTCGATCGTCGATTTATATGGAACGGAATTCGGCTCCGCACGCGGTGAAGGGTTAGCAACGGATTTAGGAAATCGTTAAGTGTTTTTCTTGGCTTTCGGGATCTGGAGAAGAATCTGACGATGTAAGAAAAAAGCGGAAGAAGAAAATAAATAGGGACGAGGGAGGGAAAGTGTGCGGGCTCAGCAGGCAGAAAAAAAAACTTTTAGATTGGAGGAAATCGTTGACGAGATCGAGGAAAGTGGGCGCGTTAGAGATTCAAGGGATTCGCTCTCGAGATAAGAATTTCCCATCCCTCGCAGAATCTTTTTTTTTTTTGCTGTGTGTGCCCCAGCGAAATGGGACACGTAGCTTCTTTTTTTTTATTCGACCTTACGTGCCGAGGTTAGGAGGGTGTAGAAAAAAGACCGGGTCTTGGAAATCAATTTGAGAAACCGCCCAGGATAACTAGGAAAGCCCGATTTCGTTCTCCGCGCTTTCTCATATGTATCTCGCTCGAATACACTTTACCCGCGAGACAATCGATTTTTTTCGCCCTCTCGCGTCCGCGTTTGTGTCACAGCTTGCGGGAAATTCGGACCCCTCGACTCTTCGCCGAGAAAATTGCAACTTCCGCAACGACTTTCTTGCTTTTTCATTTTATTATTATCGCAACTTTTCGGATTTTTCGAAATCACAAAATTTTCAAAAAAAAAACGGAACTTTTCGTCTCGAATTTGCCCCTACAAAATTCAAAAGTTATCCTTCCCAAAATTGCGAGTTCTGCCGAAACTTTCTTCCTTTTTTTATTCAATTATCATTGCAAAACGAGAGATTTTCGGATTTTTCAAAATATCACGAAATTTGCAAATAAACGAACAAAATTTTTTTCGTTTCGATCTTGGCCCCGAAAAAATCGACTTTTTCCAGAGAATTTTGACAAAGTAATCCTTCCCACAGACTACCAATGAGAGGAGGAAAATAATAAGAAGAAAAGAATCGGAAAAAAAACGTTAAAGTTGCTGCCTTCGGAAAGTAACGTGTCCATTTTTGTCTGAGACGGCGTGGGCACGCTGTATATGTTCACGATCTCGTGGACATTACAAGCGAGCATATATACATATTCCATGGCGTGTAAATATTCACGTGCGTATAGCTTGTACATCATGCGAAACGTGAATGAGCGCAAACATCGCGTGAATATATAAATGCACGAGGAATGAAGCTGCACGCGGGTACTCGATATAAATACATACATACATAAACGTAGATGTTGCGGAGAGAGTCTTATAGGCAAAACGTATTCATGGGGGGGTTTGTAAGGGCGACGGGGATTCGTTCAATGCAAACGGAGATCGAACAAGAGAATGAGCAGCGAAAGAGAGAGAGAGAGAGAGAGATCGCTAAGAGGGAAAGAGGCTTTTTCTCTCGCTCGCTCATTCTCTTTGGGCTTGAGCTCTGCGAGGGCGCATTGAGTTGTAAAAGCGTTCGGTCTCGCCGCCCGGCGGCATGGTCGCTTATGTAAAGGCGGCTACACGCCGCGTGATGAGTGGATGCTGTTGCAGCCTTCTTCTTTAACTCTTTGCCTCGATTTTGCACTCCTTTTCTCTCTCTCTCTCTCTCTCATTCGCTTTTTCACTTGCTCTCCTTCCCCCCGCAGCAACCAACAACAGCCTCGTGCTGCACGCGCATACACTCTTTGCCTGTGTATTCGTACAATGCAACGTGCACGTGTATAAGCGTCCGCGAGGCTCTCTCCTTGATCGTGCTCTCCCCGTGAATACGTTGTTCTGGTAGTCGTGCCGCGATTGTATGCCATATAGACGCGCAACGAGCCAGCACAGCCAAGAAGCCAACCAGAGAAGAAGTTGCTCTTTGCCTTTTTCTCTTTCTTTTTTTCACTCTCGTTGCGGACTCGTGCATGCGTCAGTGCATGAAAAGAAAAATAAAACGGCAATGACAACGACAACAGGAACGCAAAGTTTCGAGAGAAAAATTGTAGACTCGTACACCAGGAACCTCGTGGATAAAATATTCTCAGGCACGTCAACAACGAGTTACGGCCTCGTATTGACGGAAGAGAAGGCCCGTGACGTTTTACGTTAAGTTGGGAATATATCGGAGGCTTTCTCGAACTCCGTTCGGCAGTGAATTCTGACGATCGTGAGGGAAATCATTTGATTATGATGTTTGCATCGTTGGAACGCAACGGAATTCATTATTCTATTCAATTTTTCGAGAAGCCCAGCCAAAAAATAAAACTGCAGTTTTTGACGACTCTGTGCATCGTTGAAATGCAACGAAATTCTTTTTTATCTTTGGCAAAAATGATTATTTGAATGAAGAACGTAATTACGACGATAAAATAATCGATTTTTGCCATCCAAAAAGCATGTCAACTCGAAAAATTTGGATGACATTGAAAATTGCATGAATTATCGATAAAATCAAATATATTTCGTGGCATTCCAACGTTGCAAACGTCATAGTTTTTGTCGATGATAATTTTTGCAATTAAAAAACGAAAAGAATCGAGTTGATTTTGAAAATCTGAAAAATGGCAAGTGGTTGGAATATTTTTCGTTTAATTCCAACTATGCAGGCTGTTGTCGCGAAGAACGTTTATCGATTGATTGAGCTTCATTGCATTTTCCGGGCTCCCACGGTCAACGGAGCAGCGGTCGATGTGTTTAGGATTTCCGTAAAGGAACGAGAGGGAGAGATGCGGATGGAATTTGGTGGAATCTGTGCGTGCAAGTTCATTATCAACGGCGTTTCCTTGGCGATAGAACGACAAGGACGCGATGTATCCGCAGGAATTGAGTAAATGCCGGGGGTTTAGCTGAGGCGAGTTTGGCTGCTCGTTGGGACGAACCAGCGGGAGGATAAGCAGCAACAGCAACAGTACGATCGGGTTGGTTGGAAGAGAACGAAGAGGAAGGAAGCCTGCAAGTGGCAAAGAGCTCGAAGACAGGGAGAAGGAGCGAGAGAGCGAAATGAACCGGTTATGGGCGAGGCCCTTTGCCTACTCGACTCCTTCTTCATCGTTTCTCTCGTCCTTCGTGTCTCATCCTTTTGACTTACCTTATGCGGAACACAGCGTTCGGAACCTCTCGCGAGCGACCTTCCCTGGACGATTTTTTTAAATTCTAAAGAGACCCAAGAGTAGCGACTAAGTAAGAGATGGACGTGCAGGGGGAAGGCTTCGCGGAGGGACAACCAAGTATGGTGGCAACGAGAGAATAATAGGGGAGGGGGGGGCGCAATGAACGCTTATTCACACAAGAAGACGAAGCAGGTGAAGCGGAGGGCGATTCGAAGATGAAGAAGTGGAGGAACAAAGGAAGGAAGCGTAAACGCGAAAAGGGTTGAATCTTGTGCGGACACGTGAACGGCACAAGACCGCGTGTGTGTATTTGTTTATTTGCCTGTGTACGCCATTGGCGGTCGAAAGAGCTGGGAGCAAGAGAGAAAGAGGACGAATGAGAGACAGGGAAGAGAGTGAAGAGGAGGGCAAGTATGGGATGAGGAATCTCGTTGGCTTTACCTCGATGTCTTTATACGCGCGCGACCAGAGGGCTCTCTTGTACGCCGTGGGCACATATATCTGTCGCTCTCTCCATTCGCAAGAGCAGCGAACTGCCTCCTCTCTCGCCCCGTATATATCCCGCGAATACGCGTACCAATGTTTGTCCAGCTCGAGAGCAAGCGAGCCAGAGCAACTGCCGCACGCCGCCTAAAAATCAGATCGAGTGTAAAAATCGCATAAACTCGTCCTGCTGGCAAAAGAGAACGAAAGAGCCAACGAACGTGCAACTCGCCAAAGAGCTATGTCCGTTTTTACCAACTCCTCGCCCCGCATCTTTCTCTATTTCACTGCTGCTTTTTTTTTTATTCTTCTTTTCCTTTACCTTATTCTCATTCCTTTTTCATCTTTCTTCCATCTCCCAGCTCTTTGACGCGATTCTCTCCGTGTTCTCGCATGACTCCATCTATCGTACACGCTGCTGCTCTGCGTGGACACATGCCGAGTGAGAATAAAATGCTCGGAAGGAGATAGAAAATGCCAAGTTTATGCTCGAGGAAGAAAAAAAAACCTCTGAGGCCGATCACCTTCCATATTTCTTCTTATTTCGCTTGTCCCTTTGCTCGCCTCCCATCTTTCGGGATCCTCTCTCTCTCTCGGTCCACATCCTTCTGTATCCTCCGCCTAAACCCACGAGCGCGAGACACTCTTGCAGGAACCGCCGAGCAAAGTTATTCGATTTACCGCGCGCTTATGAAGGATCCTCTCGATCGGGCTCTCATCTTTATTGGCGAACGTGCTCGCCTTACACGCGCCAATACAAACTCACGTCAAACTCATACATGTCCCGTTTTTCCTCCACCGCCATGAATATCCTTTTTATATATAAATATATTTCATCACACGTACTCGCTTTCGTCGCGGATTCTACTTTTATTTTTATTCCTCTCACTAAACCCTGAGATATCGTGCGCTGATGAATACGATACTCGAGTCCCACAGTCCCCCAGGTATCGGTTTCACACTTTCATCCTGCCGATCTACATAATCCCCCGTGTAATGGCAACATTTACACTGAAAATTTCATTCTTTCAAAAAACTTTGCCATTTTCCTGAACACGGTGAACTAAATATTTTTTGATAATTTCTAAATTTTCGTAATTTCGACAATATTTTTAATTTCTGACGGAACTCACAAAATTTACGATTGGAATGACAAAAATTTACTCTTCGAAGAGACTTTCTAGAATATTTCTCGCTGCAATGACAACATTTTTATGATTTTCCAAAAAAAAAAAAAGTTTAGTCGAACGGATCCAAAGAAATTTTCTTGTCAGCCTTTTTGCCAAATCCTCTTCGAAACGATCGACAGAAAATTGAGCTTGTACCCATTTTTTCGAATATTTTCTCTCCGCTGGCCGAGAAACGAGTCTGAAAAATTGTTCAACGTGCTCGAACCGCTGAAGGACTACGTGCCAGTGAGAAAAAAAAGAAAACGACAGGGAGATAATGAAAAAAGACAGAAAATTTTATGGAGAATAAAAAATAAAATGGTTTTTTTGACCATGCATGAAAGATTGAAACTTTCATGCACAAATTCCATGTTGAAACTGCAGAGTGTACACGCAGAGAGACTGCAACGGAACAAAGTACGCGCGGACATTAATGAAGCGATCGGCATTAATAAGCCGATAATTCAGTCTTCGAAGCTTTATCACGGCGGAGAGAATTTTACAAGGATATATATAGCGCGAGGAGGTTCTGGTATATCAAACACCATATATCGCAACTCACCTCCCGCCGTGTTGTTAAACCGCCCTGGTTGCTTGACCGCGCGTGCGTGGGATTGAAACCAGCAGCGTATTCCGTTTGGTACTCGATCTTCTTTCTATATATTGCTTTTCATGCGGACTTCATCTTCATCCTTTGCCGCGATACTAAAAGTCTTGTTTCTCTCTCTTATTATTCCTTTTTGCCTTCTCTTCTGCTGCCTCTCTCTCCCTCATTCGTTGGCCGCGCATTTTATATCACGAAAAGGCGGAGCTCCGGTGGAAAAAACTAAATGGAGCTATCGTGACGCACGAATTTCTCGTATCATTGTGTAACACGTCATCGTACGTATTTATTCTAATGCATGAAAGATTTATCCTCCAGCCTGGAAAACCTATTTTACATGAACGAAAGACAAGTCTTGGATTATTGTCGTGAAGATCGCGTCTTAGCAATCGCAGCGAAACTCCTTGCGCTCCTGCTACACCACACAAAAACCAATAACCAGCCTAACGTTGCGCCCAACTTCATATTTCATATTTAATACATCCAGCTCGCGATAGAACGAGACGCGAGAGAAAACGAGCGCCCTTCTGCTCTCTATACCATCTCTTCACAAACTGCCGCAACGTGACGCGGAAACTAAAACCATTTCGTGACACATTCCTCGTCGCCACAAGCTCATGCTGTATTTTTTTTTTATACACGTCGTTGGCAGCCCTTGATACGCTTCTGCGGGTTGATGCCCTCAAAACACACGGATAGATTTTCCATATTCTAATGCAGCTGTTGCAAATGTTTTTTAAATTTCAATAATTCGTGCCTCGTTACTTTTCACACTGACGCGCAACTCAAACATTCGATTCTCTGGCATCGTGAACTTTCTCCTCGATGCAGATCCATAATCGTCCTTGTACGTGCGACAATTTTAACGCAGAAGCTTTGCACATGCTTGAACATCCTGGCAAACAACATCGTGAGCTCTCGTATCTTTATTAATATGTTTATCGACGATTAATAATTATCTGGAAATTGGCGTCTTGTAACGAGATAACATCGAGAGCATAGATCTCGTTATCTCTAGCCACCCGTGAAGCTGATCTCAACATCGTCATACACGCCAAACTCATGCAAACATGCGAACGGGTTTTTCATTTAATCGCTCTGCGTTCTCTTCTTCACTCTTGCCCCTTCTCTTCATTTCATTCTCCACTCACGATGGCTAATCGTCTCATGACCAATTTGCATTAAAAATTCACCAATCTTTCCATCGTTATATCAGTGAGATTAAAATTTTGTAATCGCTTGATCATTTTCACGTTTTTTTCATTATCTATCATAATCTTGCAGGGAAAATTAATTCACGTGATTTTGCACCAGCGATAATCGCCTCGTTTTTTATGGAATTCACGTCATCTTTCAGATTGTTTTCCATAAATTTCCGTCATCAATGAAATTATTGGTATTTACGCAAAACTCAGTTTTCTTCTCCGTAGAGGAAGTTTTGTGATTGCAAACATTTTTCTTTCTTCCAATTTTCAATAACATCGACAAATCATGCTGGAAAAAATTCTCTGAGAGCTTTGTCGGACTTGCTAGAAAAATACGAATTTTTACGGCATTTCGAAATTGTTCTTTGTTTAAATAAAGTATCACAACAGGAAGATTGGTACAGAATTTCGAAAAAATATCGGTTTCTGGTTTTTCGAATTTTACGAAAATCTCAGTTTTTTGAAAAAACGTCTGACCGCTTTAATTTTTGGAACTTTTCTAAAGATATTGTAGAAAAGTCTGTATTTCCTGTTCACTTCCCAGAAAACTTATCAAAATCGTTTTAAAAAATACGAATTTTCCGATATTTTGCAATTTTTGAAAAAGTTCGTCATTGCTCCGCAACTTCGATAAATTTTAAGATTCATTACTAATTTTTTTTTGTATGAATACAGTATCGCCGTAGGAAGGTTTTTATTAAATTTGGGGAACTTCCGTCAAGCGGTTTAAATTTTATGGTTTTTTGAATTTTTCCGAATTGAGAATTTTTAGAAAATGATGCAAAGCAAAAGTTTCCTCTATGAGGAAGCAAAAATTAGGAAGAAATTAGCGAATTTCAATTCGCAGGTTTTTTTTACGTCAGAATCTCGTTTCATTTTGGTCTCGTTTGGAATGACTCTGAAGTTTGCATTGTTGAAATGCAACGAAATTCTTTTTTATATTTGGCAAAAATAATTATTATTTAAATGGAGAATTGAATTACGATGATAAAATGATCGATTTTTGCCACCCGAAAAGCATATTGCCTTGAAAATTTTGGATGACATTGAAAATTGACCGAATTATCGATAAATTTGAATATTTTTCGTTGCATTTCAACGTTGCAAACTTCAGCATCATTCGTTTGGATCTGTCACGTTCGAACGATTGGAAATTAAAGGCTGCAACTTTTCCGGGATGTTCCACATGCAATAACGAGGACAACGTGTCCAGAGCCTGATATTATCGTTCGAGAGGAACGTTTGTCATAAAACTTGCTGGATACATCGAGATAATAACTTGTCCACGTTCACACAAGAGCTTATCGAGGATATTTCTCACACTCTGAAATCTTGCGGCCCTCTCTCTCTCTCTCTCTTGGTGCACGTTGAGGTTTTTAAGCCTGAAAGAACAAAGACTGTTCTCACAAGGCGAAAGGGACGCGCGGAGAGTAACGAGCAACCGCAGGAGGAATGAATATCGATCTGATCGGTCACGCAGCTTCCTCGCTTTTGCCTCCTCCTCTTGTGTTCGATCGGGTTCACAAGTGGGCTGAATGCAGTGCTCGCATTATCGCCTAGCAAGTGAACAAGCAAAGAGCTAAAAGAGAGAGCGTGTGATGCGAGTACGAGAGACTTTCAATGCTCGGAATCTGCGCCACGATCGCGCCGTTGACTGAGATTCGCTTCTGTTGGCCTCGCTCATTCGCGCTCTGCCTCCAGATCCCAGCACTGTGAATGAGTTCGCCGATGGCCACCAACAGCATCGCTTGATGCGCCTCGAGATAGCAGCCATTAAAAATGAATTGAAAACCACCGTCAGTCATTTCATCATAAAAAAGTTGTGAATTTTTTCTACGAGGCTGTCAAAATTGCCATTTTTCTTTAGTTTTTGACTTTTTTTTTACCGGTATTCGGAGACAAGGGCATTTAAAAGTTCCGAAACTCTTTAGAGCGTGGACCAGGTTTTTAACTATTTTCTAAAATTGTTTCTGCAAATTACAATATTCGTATTTTTCGGTTCCATCAAAAAAGTGTACGATTGTTTTTTCGCTTTTAGTTTTCTGGAATTGAGAATTCTTCTCGGCAAACCGCATCCTCGTTTGCTCGATCTTCGCCCTTTTTTTCTCTCTCTCGCTCTCTCGTGCTCTGAGGCAATTATCCATGATAACCGCAGCACACTTTGGGCCCTTAGTTGCAAAAGTAAGAGAAACGTATACACCACTACCAAAACAATATGGGAAGTTGGAGGCTGCTAAGCCACGATCCCAAAAGCGTGTCCGCGAGGATAAACCTCCGATGGTTGCAGACTGTTGGTTTGTTGGTTATACCCACACGAAGAGTTTTCTTGGTCTTTGGCGCGGAGTATATACTCCTCTGTATTCCAAGAGCTTATTCGCCCTTCGTGCCTCCTCTGCACGGTTGTTCTTGGACGCGGAGAGGTCTGCTGGATGCGGCAGAGCAGCATGCACGTAAGAGAAGCCACAGAGCCAACACATCCAACTCTCCTTTTGCATGGACACAAGTTTAGCCGAGCAGGATGTTGTTTTCGTCTTGCTCCTTGGCTGCATGACTCCCAAGGAAAAAAGAGGGAGAGAGAATCTCTGGTTGGTCGCGTACTCGCGTTCACCGATTTCTCTCCTAACGAGCTCGCTTTGTTTCGCCCTGTGTACGTTCATGTTCTTCCGTCGATCCTCTCGGCTCCCCCAGTGCCTACGCGGACTTGTTGGATCGGAAGAACAACCGCGCGGCACATGTGCGCCCATCCACCAACCATAAGGAAAGCCGCGCGCGCTCCTCCAATGACTTACGGGGTGTTTAAAGTCCCTCGCAACTGATAAATATCCTTCGTAAAAATATCAGCTCGTTCCATCGACTTTTAACTGTATCAATGCTCCGATTCTCCGGCCATTGAAATTCCCGATACTTCATACGCTCACCGTAAACTCATGGGAATCGCGATCATACTGACTTCTCGCATGTCCGACATTATTACAGGCAGAACCGTACAAAATTCATCGCGGGCTCTCCGCAGTAGTCAACGCGCGGCTAGAATCTTACACATTAATCGCTTCAACTCTGCGTGCACTGGCCCCCGCGCAAATAGTGCACACAACTCGCCACCAGGTGTGGTGCAACAACGTTTTATCGCGAAATCTTCATATACAGGGAGACACGAATGCTGAATCAAAGAATTTTCTGCTGCCATGAGAGATTCGCGTTGAGAAAAATCAAGTCTCTCGTTTGATTAATCGGGCCGCAGCAGGCTTTGCGAATGGGCTGTCGATTTCCTGGTGAATTGCACCGAGACGGTGTGAGTTTTGCCACCATCTTACGTCGTCTTAAAAGGGCGGCATACGACACCCGGTATACAAACGTTCTCATGAGTTTTATAAGTATAGGCTGGTGTGTATGGCGATAGGGTTTTGCTCTCTTCACGTCGCGCTCGGGTCTTTTTCATTTCTCGCTCCTTGTCCGTGTCCTTCTTGGCCAAGAGACCATGCACAAGAGACCGGTTCCATACATGGCTACCGCGAAGGCTTCTTCTTCTTCTTCTTGCGCCAAAACCCCGCGCGCTCACCCCGGAGACAAGCATCAGCTGCCGTTTTCTCGCTAATGAGATGGAATTGGACGTGGCCGAGATTTTTCTAGAAGGACCCTTTGCCTGGTCAACGTTATCTCTCTCGCTCGCTCGAGCTCTTGCAGGTTTCTCTGCTGCGGCAAAATGTATTCTCGCTCGCGGCTGGTTCGTTCTCTTCGCCGCACACCACCGCTTCAACCACGTTACACGGAATCAAAAGCCGCGCGCGCGGGAGGACCAAGAAGCGGGCTGACGATACTCTTTTCAGTCTTTTCGCCATTGCTCGCGCGACCAGCCGCAACGATCTGCGCTCACCGAGAACACCGCGCGGCCCTTATAGTTCGCGACATTCCCGCGTGCTCATGCTGCGGCGCTCTTTGATACGAATCGTTTAATTGCGTCCCATTAGCCCCGGCCTTTGCTCATCCCACCCCGAACTATTTTTTGTGCGTCCTTTTTATTGATTTTTTTCGCATTTCTGTCCTTCTTTTTGCCCGCTCCCTCCCCCGGAGGTTTCCGTGCCTGCTGCCCCAATGGAATGAGAATAGAGAAGGATTTCTTTTGCCCTTTCATGCATTGCCCTGATGCTCCCCGTCGCATCGGGAAAGCAAGTTCCTTGCTCTCTTTCTTTCATTTCTCACAAGTTATTCCTTTCAACCTATACCCTGCGCAGTTGCTTCATTCCTCATCTCTTTTTCTTTCCCTCTATCTTCATCTTCCTGATGTTGATCCTCCTCTGCTCGCGTTCGCCTCTTCACGAATTCTCTTCCCGCCCATTCCGCCGCCTCGGCCACAACCACGTTCTCCCTGCTCTTGTCTTTTTTATCCTCTTGCTCGCTGCTCTTCCCTCTCGGATTCGCACTCCACACGCTTTGGTCGCGATCCAACCTCGGGACCTCGTCCAACTTTTTCTCACCGCGGAACGCCGACAACGCGTCTGCGGTACAGCCGATCTCTGGGCTTCGTTAACAGCAGAACCCTTCGCCATCGAAAGAAACCGCGCCGATCCCGCGCGATCAACCGAGAGCCACAAGGGAGTGAGAAGTCTCTTCTTCCCTTTCTCTCACTCGCGACTCACGACGACCGCGAAGAGTTGACCGACTCCATGGCGGGACCGGACGTAACCGGGTTCCCCGCTACAGAGTCCGCTCGTGGCTATCGTCGCCATCACCGTCTTCGGCGCAAGACGGCACGGCCTACTTGGCCACTTTTTCCCTTCATGTCCTGGACATCAGACCTATCAACTTTTCGAAACGTTGCTCTCTTCATGCGCACAGCTTTTTCATGCCCTCGCGTCCCGCGCTTTGTTCCATGCACTTCGGAACCGCCTCTCGATTACGTTCATCTCTCCCGAATCGTAAACGAGATTTCACCATAAATTGCACTCCCAGCCAACCTTGAGACCATTGACCTTTGGACAATCCATCATTCATTTTTTATCGCATCTCATTTCGTTTCGAAGAGATTTGAAAAATTCATGACAAAATTTTTATTTAGTTCTTGGCGTTTTTTTTTTTTTTTTTATCGGCGAAGAAATTGAAAACTTTTCTTTTCGTCCATAACGAACGAACGAGAAAAACTTGCATTCCGTTGCGCTCAGGGTCTTCGGGTTCGCGTTATATCCAAAAGTTCAATATCTATTTGTCGATGAATCGCGAGTAAAGAAGAAACGTGTGCATTTATCATAACGAACAGCGATGACAACTTCTGCAATTTCTTGCAGCGTGTGCGAGCACTTTGATCTAGAAGCCCGAGTCTGGGGTTTTTTTGCTGTCGTTACTGTGCTTGACGATCGTGAATTCACGTCGCACAGGATGCTGCAGTTTATACGTGTGGACTGCTGCTTCCAGCCAGAAATGGTATTGCCCTCTTGCTCAATTCGTCGTTGAGTCCTGCTGCTTAAAAAGCCGTTGCCTCCTTCGTGCGCCGGACTCGAGTGATATTCTACTGTATATAAACCGCGCGCGAGCGCGACCGATAAAAAGTACTTCGATGGGACACTTTTGCAGCTCGCTCGCAGCTGCGATTAAGCGATGATTCGAGAAGGAGACACGTTCGTGGAATATACACGAAGACGCGGGGTAAAAGGAGCTTGCCGAGTGCACTTCTCGAGCCTTTTACGCCCTGCTACGTGAGCACGTTGCCCTCTGCTCTCGCTCTCTCGCTTACCCCGCGCTCTTTTCTCTTTGATGGACCTTTTCTCCTTCCTATGTCGTCGCATTTTGCTCTTTCTCTTTTATTTCTCTTTTATACCTGTCGCAGTTTATCCCTCTGCCCTCTGTTAATGTAATTTTATCCTCGAGCGAGGCATTATTAGCTTTGTACACAAGCGCCCGCGCTGCATTTTTCCTATCCTCCCTGATGAGACTGTCCGAGTCACGCTTTTCGTCTCGAAATTACGTGCCAGTCGCTTCATCGCTTTTAATCATTATACAGTCTTGACTCTCTATCGTAGATACTTTGATGCTTTTTTTTTTCTTTCTTAATCGATATCATTATTCTTACGTATCTCACACGATTTGACGCTTGCTTAGCGCTGCTCAGTATTTTCGCATTCTTAAATCCCTTCATCGTGACTTTCCTGTGTTTATTAACCGTTTCCTTCTTTTTTTTTGTTTCAGGTAAGCAATTTCCAAATTCAGACATTAAACACTTCGTTATTACTTTCGCTACGAGGTATATTAAGGCTCGACGCTTTGAGTGAGTAACAAAACTTTCTACTCGTTTGTGCGCATCGAGATTAATTCAATTATTTGACTCGACATTCGAATTCGCCCTAAAAATTCGTTTGCTTTTCATTTTTTCTATTTTCCAACTATTTGCGCGAGCAATTTTGATTGTTTTATTTTTTTTAAATTAATTTAACGAGTTTTTTTATTCAAATAAATAAATTTTTCTCGATGCCCTTGGCAGTTGGAAATTGTACAAATTTTTCGTTTCAAGTTTTTCCGTTTATTTTGAGTGTGCAAATGAAAAATCGTTGACGATGAGAAATAATTTGATTTCGCCACGACAACGGTAGGTGCAGTGGCGATTGCAAAATCTCTTTAAAGTGTCAGAATGGTTTATATCGTCAAACGAGCGAGGGTTACGTTGGTCGTGATCCGTGACGTTTCAGGTCCCCGTTCTCCGCGCGTGCATTCAACAAAATAATGTCCTCACGCTGGAACCACATTCTTATCGGCCTGACGAGAGCGCGAGTATAATGCACGTATTTCTAGGCGGCTCGGGTGTGACTAATCGAATTCACGATGCATACGAGACAAAGGCAAAGGAGCGAAGAATCGCGAGCGATCGAAAAAAAATGCATGAATGTAGAGACGACAGAAAACAACGGAAAGTGCTGCGGTCGCAAAGGTGCGGGAGTTTGGCATGAGAACGGTAGCGATAATGAGTTTCGATAGGTCGGCTTAAGAAATCATTGCCGCGCTAGGAAAATGCAGCTCGGGAAACGAATCATTTCTTCGTGTCTATCGCAAAAAGGAGAAGAAAATTTATTCAGCTCCCATGACACTTTACGAAATCGCTGCTGCGAGTCAACTCGTGTCATTTGCATAACGAACAACGCATTTTTATAACAAAGTCTCATTGGCTTCGACTGGACCACCGCGGGCGAAGCTTCGCTTGTTTTGCTTTAATAGATCCTTCCGCGTGACGCATAGCTCCCCAGCACCGTGTACGTAACCCTTAGCAAGCGCTGCTGATACGATACAAAGAAAATAAAAGCCAGTCGGCGTAACACGCTGACGATCGCTCGCCAGCAACGATCGGTTCGCAACAACGCAGACTCCCGATGAGCAGCGGATCTCGAATCTCCAAGCCTATTCTCTCTCTCGTCGTGGCTGCTACAAGTTACGTAGTCGCTAGCGTACTCGAAGAGAATAGTGATTCGAGATGAGCAGCGGGAGGAGGCTGTACAGGACGCCAGGCAGAGATTCAACAGAAAATACTCTGCACACGTGTGTCTGTGTGTGTATGCATGAAAGTCCTAGCGAGTACTTACTCCTCCGCCTAGCCAGGATCGCTCGTTCGAGCCTCCGTGACGGCAGCTAGTGAGGATTTACCGAGCCTCCGTGCGCGCTGCTGCTGAAACTTTCTGTACCCACAGAGAGCGAGCGAGACACTCGGATCCAGCGAGAAAGACCAAGAGCGAAACGAATGGAGCTTCAACAGAACACACACGGGGGGAACACGCTCATCGAGCGGTGCACGGACCCGTAGGATCGAATCGCCAATGGGATTAACATCGGCAAAATGTAGAGGTGGCCGTGCGAAAGCGAACCATTCTCTATGCCTCATCCCTTGACTCTATCCAGCATCTAGATAGGTAGATCAGTTGGTACGAAACAAACGCGATTCACCGCGAGAGTCGTGGCTTTGCTTTGCCAGTGCTTTCAGCTCTTCGTCCTCGTGCAAGTCCCGTACCCTGAGCTCCGCACCATTCGTCTCTTTCCTACAACCTGATGCTGTCCATTTCCTCATGTCAATAAAACTCTGCTCGTTAATTTCCTCAAATCGCTCCAAATGGAATTCTCCCCCGGTCACTTACACGCACGAAAATTTCTCTCGTCACCATCTTCCGAGAATCATCTTCGATCGCGCGCGGATAATGCCAATACATTTTCATCATTAAGTCGCTGTTCGTGACTCTCGCATCCACTCGAATAAAAATCGTCGTCGTACTTCGAAAATGTTATTCATTCGCGCGCTTGTCGTGAATAATGAACAAAAAACAAATATAATGCTGGTCGAATATAATTGAATTTGGACAATTTCAACCGAGACTCCGCGTCCAAGAACTCGATGCTTGCAAATTTTCATACCTAAATCCATCTCTACACGGGGGAACCCGAATCGATAATAGAGTCATTTGCGGAAGGGTTATAATCGGAGCTGGCTATGAAGACTCTCGAAAGATTTAATTGATGTCCGCGCGCGCTCGGGCATGCAAAAGGGCGAAGAGGGAAGATTTGTATATAAACCCCAATCGCCTCGCGTATACCTCGCTATCCTTCACGTATAAATAATAATAATTTGACCGTGAAAAAAATGCCGGAACATCCCTCCGATGATTATCTGATCATAAATCCCAGCATAAAGATATCGGGAGTAAATTGCGATCTTCTCTACGTATATGAGACTTTTTTTTTTTTTTTACTTTTTTCTTTCATCGAGCTCTCCGCTTCATTCTCGCGGTTTGTATGTGTTGTATATAGATTGTTGGATGTTCCTACGAGAGCTGGAACGCGGCCGTTCCTCAAGACGCGGCATGTCCGTATCCCTTTTACGATATCGACGGGGCGGCAACGGGCCAATCACGCGCCGGCTACTAATTTGCTCGCTCAAACAGCTGCCGTGTTCGCTGGGGCGTTGGTGAATATGCCGCGCCCGCGAGAACGAGTGCTTCGTATAATAACGTCGCGGGGTGTACACCCGACATTTTCAAATGCATCCACATACTTATTTCCATTTGTATGCATATCGATCTTCCTTTTGCCACGTCAGATACCATCCGACACTCGAGCGCTTCGATGAAGCCTTTTAAAGTTGGCAACATCGAGTCCTGCTGCGCTTCGCCAAAGTTACCAGCAGGGACCCTCGGACGATGTTCTTTTTATCCGCGCTTCCCTCTCCTCGTGTTCTCTTCGTCCTGGTTTAATTCTTTTCTCAGAGGCTCAACAGCATGTGAAGCTGCTGCTGCTGCTCAAGGAGAAGCAACGAACGCGCGATCTCACCGTATGTCCTTCGGGATCCTTGCCCTCACTGCTTTGATTTATTCCTCAACTTCTTATTCCACTGCTCACTGCGTTTTCTACTTCTTCTTAATCCTAGTCGCACGGCGCGTTCTCATCCCCCGCCTTTGCAAACTTCCTCAAGGAAATAAGTCAAGCTGCTTTGGCTATTCGCCTCCTCCCTTTGCGCTTTCTCCTTCTTCATCTTCTGCCTCGCTGCGACGGTCGCGCGCGTTCGCACATATGCCCGCGGTGCGTCTTCTGCTCTCGTATATACCCTTGCCCTTAACCGACACGGACAAAACATTTCTTAATTGGCTTTCGGGCCAGTCTTCACGTTCCGAGGGACAGAGAAAAGACTTCCTGACCGAGCGAGAGGGAGAGTGATATAGAAAGAAAAAAAACGTCATGTGCTTCGGGGAGGCTTCACCGCGCGGCCATAGCCAACACACCGCGAACCGCCACAGCCGCTGGTCATCGATTATTTATTTATTTTCTTCATCCAACGACCACGACGAGCTGCTGCTCCCCATTGCGTGTATTGCCTGCCTCCCGGGCACACTCGTGCAGGTATCTCAAGACTCTCAGGCTCTCGACAAAAGAGCAAGAACGACAGAGAGAGAGAGAGAGAGGAGAGGGAAAAAAGAGATTTCTTTCGAGAGTGCTTTTTGACGTGGCTCGTTGCTTGACTGCGTTGTAGCTCGTGTATGTGACTTGCCTCGCTGACATACAACACACACATTCACAAAACGATTGAGCCCTGAAGGGCCTAAAACTTGAAGCCTCTTTCGTTCTCTCTTCTCCTGCACTGCGTCGTCGTGTCACCCGATACCAATAACGATCATAAAAGGGTTGGGTTTTGCCGCCGGGCCACAGATAAAATTATACCGAGTCGCCTTCCGGTCATCCTGATGTATTACAACCCATAATAATGATGGAAGCCACAGAGCTTTAGTGTCTTTGACCTCCCTTCCATCCTCCCAATAAATAATTGAATGATGGATTGAATGATAATATTCAATGTATTATAAAATTCATGACTCCCGTACACAGGAAGGTCCTCCCTTATAACCACAAAAACAATAACCATCCAATAAAACTCTTAGTCCACTTTGAAACTATATTTTTATACCCACACGTCACTTTATTATCCTTGCAACTTATTTTGCCAACCTTTTTTTCCTTCCAAAGGATCTCATGCTCTTGAATAACGACCATGCTCGCTCCTCTCTTCGTCCTTTAACGTCTTCAACGGTTATTGCTCCTACCAGAAGATCCTAAATGTGCAAGGTGTTTGGAGCACGTTCCCTCCCAGAGCCGAGACTCGCTTCCAGACCAGAACGAAGAAAGAGTAAAAGAGCCATGCCAAAGATACGCCCTCCCACGTTCAAAGTACCATTTCGTTCTACACAAATCATCTCTTCGGCCTCACTCTTCACAAGTTACATTTCCATCTTCGTTTCTCCATCTTATTTCTCTTGCTCTCCCTCTCTAATTTTTCGTTCTCCACTTCATTGCACCCTTCATCATCCTTCGTCTCAATCTCTCGTACCTTCTCGCTCCAGCCTCGCCATTCTCTCACGTGTATCTCTATGTAAGAAAAATATACATATGTATATGCAAGTTCCTACCACTATATGAAATATCTGCTTCAAGCAGACCACCCGAACGCTTTACGAGCTTAGGAATATTCTCCGCGGCGAAATAAGACTCTCGGGCGATTCATGATCCTTGCTATTTTGTGTCGCAGTGTAATGCACTCTGTTTCTTGTTTATTTGTGTCCTACAAACGTATTAATATCGTAGATATATGTGAACGCGATTATATGGAGTAAAATCCCCCCTCCTTTATTTTTTCCGTCGCGCATACAAGTCCAGCTCTTTTCCTTCGGGCTTTCTCGTGTTTCTCCCGAGGTGAACGTCAACTTATAGCTCGCAAAAGCGCGAGGATGCCTCGCCGGAACGTTTGATTTATTGCTCCGCATGTGTATACACTCTGCGGAACTATCTCGGAAAGCTCCGACGCGCGAACCGCAGCCAGAGGTCACAATGAAATCCCTGCTGCTTCCGAGGCCAAAGGGCTGCTTTTGATCCTTTACCCCGGCCCTCGCTCTCGCCGTCGTCCAGTTAACTCCTCGCTTTCCTCCAGCTCTTCTCCTCCTCCTGGACTTCCAAAGGATATTCCACAGAACTCGTATTCCTGACCATTCTCAAGTTTTTACCACCGATTCTGGTTGCACCATGAAAACCACCCTCCGCAGCCTCATCCCTCCGCACCAGACCCGACGTTCTAAATCCTTTGTTCACTCACCGCGTACCCTCCTTTCTTTTTGTAGGTCATATCCGCTCGTTCAGTCGCTTTTTTCACTCCCGACGCCCTATTCAGACTTTGCACTCGACTCGCCAAGGGTTGAATATCTTCGAGAACACCCTGACCCTCCTCAATCCAACGGATCGAGCACCGCAGCAACGATAACCAAATAAAATCGATGCACGAAAACGATGCTTTCTAAAAATCAAGTTTCGCTCACCTGCGCCCAAAGACTCTCGCGATCTTCGGCTACTCGGCGATGCCCTGGAACGCTCGTATACCGACCCCTCATAAATCGCCCTCTCCGCTCGAAAACTCGAGCTCTTCCTGCAGCCATATACTTTTCCATCTCCTTCCGTGCTTTCTCGTTTTTTTTCTCTTCCATTCCTTTTTTTCTGTATACCCTCGCATCGACGGGATTCTCTCGAGTGAAAGAAGAACTCCCGTTCGGTTTGTCGGGACATTGGTGAAAGTTGGGGAAACAATGCAGAGAACGCGAAATACCAAAGAAAAAAACGAGCCAAGGGTGCTCGGTGCGTACAGTGAGAGAAAAAAACTCACCGTAGCTAACGAGGGATGGAGGAAAGGAGAAAGTGGAGAAAGCTTCATCGCGACTAAGGGACGCAGCAAAGTCTGAGAAGAAAAAAATGATCAAGCTTCGAGTTCATTTTTTAAGATCCTTTAGTTGCCCTCGCCCATAAAA
The DNA here is from genome assembly GCA_037043255.1 of Diadegma fenestrale. Classification (NCBI taxonomy): domain Eukaryota; kingdom Metazoa; phylum Arthropoda; class Insecta; order Hymenoptera; family Ichneumonidae; genus Diadegma; species Diadegma fenestrale. Next base: position 8,209,521 of record CM073315.1, read on the forward strand.
TCCATCCGGATATGTCCATAATATGTCCAGTACTTAAATCCCATCCATACCCTTCAAGTACAAATTGAGCGTCCGATCACTGCTCGAGAGTCAATTCAGGGCATGATAAATGGCAGAATTATTTATTCGTTACGATCGAATTTAATTAGGCGGAATCGAGTGGTCTCGGGACGTGCGATTGCCATTTACGAGTAATCTCTTACTCCCTGTTCGCCTGTGGCGATTCCTCCGCACTAGCTGGATAATTGAGACCATGAGATCGACTTCTTTGGTCATCATCTCGGTATATTCAACAGCACACGCTGCCTCAACTCGCACAAGCCTGCAATCGCACTGTCTAGTCATCCTTTATTTATGGTTCACTAAGAAAAAGTCAATCGAACACGTACTCTTTGCAATCACACCCAGTTCCTCGACCAGAAATTCTTGACTCGATAGCAATCGATCGATTTTTTCAATTTTACATATAAAAAAAAATCTATTCAAGGTTCGAAAAAGACGGCGTTCGATATTCACTCGTGATGTTCATCCACGATGGAAAAAGCTTCGATAAACCCTCATCGTAATTCACTTAGCGCCCCTCGACCTCTGCCACCTTAATGGCATTTTTTTCTCAAGGCCAACGTTTAAGTACATCTTCCGAACCGCAAGAGCCAGTTTTTCCGTGGTTCGCCAAAGAATTCGCCTCCCAATTGCGAATAGGGCCAGAAAACGTACGCCATCACCGCGAGAAAAGAAAGCTGCTTCTCTCGATCTAACCGAGACTAATCCAATAATGGCGTCGATTCTACGGCCATTTCGGACATCGGATGCCGCGTCAGTTTATTGGTCGATCCATCACCCCATCACCCACGAGGGTTCTCTGCTCTCGCACTTTACTCGCCAATACAAATACGCAGCCGGACAGTCGACGCGTGTTCAGTCTCCCTGCTGCTCATATACCAGCAAAGTTCACTTCGTCCAACATCTCTTCTGCGTATACACACACTCCACGATATATATATTGGAAATCCCAATGGACCTGCTGCTACTGCAGTGCAACCGATCCACCACCTCGAGATCCCCCTTCGGAATATCCCCCAATCCCATACCGCGTGCGGACTTTAATTACAACACGGAGTTGTTTCCTCCGCACATAGAAAGACGTTTTCGCACCAAAATACCGCAAGATATTGGATCCCCATCGATATGGCTTGAGAAAATAGGGTGGGCGCGGTTTTGTGTCCTGGGAATGCATGTCGCGCCCGTCATGCGGCCTCCCCGAAAACAAATTTATAGAGTCCACTTTGTGTCCCGGACCTCGAACTTATCCTCGGGGGAAAAACGCCCCCGACATTTTTATTTATCCACACGTTACTCCCGCGCATGAGACTCCGCACGTGTTTACGAATCTATGGAAATCGCGAATCTACAATAATTCAGTAGCAGATCAAATATCCCTGCGAGTCTTTCAGGCCCATTAGTCTTACTTAGAACAGTAAAAAATGGACGAACAGGTTCGATGTTTCCTTTATTTTTATCTTAGAGGGTTGTTGCCATTTATTCTTATGGATCCGGACGCGAAAATCCTATTTTTCTTCATGCCCAATCGAATCGAGTGCTTCGATACAAACCTTTTGCTGACTTTTACACCCCCTTCCATTCCCCCAGTAAGGCCAATACGTGAACCCGATCGAATTGGCTCGATAATGCTTTCTGTACGCCTCCGCACTTCGCATATGCAAATCAATCCTTCCTGCCACGTGATTTTCCATGAAATATACATTCAAACACACACTCGCACTGCTGCTTCTGTGTGTACGTTCGAATCGCATCTTCCGCATGGATTTATTTACATTAGGCAATTTGTTTAAGTGTATCCCGATTCCATTTGGGTTAAGTCGGATCGACTTGGGGTTGTGTGGGTGAGAAAGAGAGTTTTTCTCAGCGCGGGGGAGCGTTTAAAATGTATAGCGAGAACAGACTCCTCGAGGCTCTTCCTCGTTTGCAAATGCACGCGGACGACTTGCTGCTGTACAAAAGATACAAACCAGCAAAATCTATACGCAAAGCACTGTGAGAAAATGTTTTTGCGCCCCAGCAAAGAATAGAAAGAAAGCAGAGCTCGCCTCTCCATGCTTCGTTGCTTACGCGCGGGCCCGCTCTTCCTTCTTTATCTTTCTCTCACTCCTCGTTTCGCAGTTTCAAATTTAAATATAAGTAAAAGGTCTTTCCGCGACGTGGTATGGAGCAAGAGAAACGGAGACTGCTTGGTCGCGCCTTCTGCACCAGTGAGGGAAAAAAAGGGGTCGCATACGGAGGCTGCAAAAGTACAAGCGAACAGTAAGAGAGTAAGAGCCTCCATTTGCCTTGCATGAAGCTTAGGAGCCTGTGAATACGCTCCGCGATCTACGGGCACGCTCTATTTTTCCTACTCCTTGCTACCAACAAAAAACAAACCTACCGTCTCTCTATGCAACTATGTAGATTTGCAACTTTTTATATGGGGCATTATGTGCCAACTCGAGAAACGTCTAACCTCTTTCGCGACATTGTAACTTTGTTTTAGTCGATATTTTATTCACCTCTCGCATTCGCTTCAAACAAATGAATCTCAATTGTGCCTCGCGAGCGGATTTCTGCGATTTACGCTGCAAATAAATGTCATTTCAATGTCATCGCCCTTGTTTTTCGATAATACAGTTTATTTCTTTTTTTGATTTCGTCCTTCGCGAGCTTCGTATCGTCTTTACACGTGGTTCTCTAATATACGGATATGGACGAATATCGCAGCGTATCAAGATTTCGGGAGCCTGCTCCGGGTGTCTCATGCAAATGTAATCAGATTCTTTGCGATTTGCCTTTCTTTCTTTCGTGCTCCACGTTCACAGCGAATTTTAACAATTTTTTGTCTTGTTTCTATCAAGCAAAAGCAACCGAGAGTACGTGCCACTGCACGTACCGACGACCCAGCGATAACGCGTTCCTCGATTAATCTTGCAAGCCCCCGCGAACCGCCGATTTTTAATTACCGTCCCGGGGGCAAGTACTTTTAATTACAGACTCGCGGATAATACGCGTGTGCTCTTCTGCATTTACGTACGTAACGCGAATACACCAGCAGCAAGGGCAACCTGAATTATTATTATACACGAAATATATACGTAATACCTACTTATAGGATATTTTATTTGGTGGATCGAGAGGGAGAGGGCATCTTGCGAATGCCTTATCAAGCATCGCAGATCTTTGCGGTATACGCAACGCTGATTCGGTATAAATAAACTAGCGCGCGCGGCCTCTTTCATGGAGGGTGGAGATACCGAAAAGAATGCCAAGAAGGAGCGAGAGACTCAAAGAAAAGGGAGAAAAAAATAAATTAGTAAGTGCAGAATGAGAAAAGAAGCGGACGCGCGCGCGCGCGGAAAGGGAACAAAAATGAGGGCGAGACAGCGCAGGAGTGACTTTTATTTGTGTACACGCGAGAGCAGCCTATACTCCCGACCTTTTTTTTCCTCATTCTTTACACGGTGTACATTTCCAGAATACGCGTCCGCGTACTGTCCATACCTATATATGTACGAGAAAAAAGAGACATAAAGAGAACGGATCCGAGAGTTTCGTGTGGCTCTCTGTGGGCTTGCTCGTAATTGGACTGACCCCGTTTGACCGCGATAATGACGACCCCTCGACTTAACTTCTCGACCCTTCGGACCAGCAAACTCCGTTCAAATACACACACATACTCATCACGAGAGAACTCGAGCAGAGCTGACTCTCTTCATAATGGCAGACCATCGAGAGATCCACCGGGATACTTCCGTGACTCTGGTCAATCGTGATTTCACCCTCCACAAAAATCAGCCGGACGTATAATTCAACAGAGGCTACGAAAAAAAAAAAAACAACAACAAGATTTCGCACTGATTTTCCCAACAGATTACATCGAGTCATCGATTATTTTGCATCACAAAAATCCGTTACATGCCCAATTCTCACTCGTAACGACATCATGCGTCGTCGAATGCCGCCGAAGCTTTTTTTCTTCATCGCTTTTTAAGGTCAGTGAAAAATCGATGAAATCATCGTCTCATCGCAGTAATATTCGGCTCATGATCGATCCGACGAAAGGATCGGTGCATCGTGTTGTTGCTTCGTGTTGTAAAGCACGCCCGGGACCCCCGATGAACCCTTTCGTTCCCGCGTATACATATATTTCCTTCCCGCGCGCAGTAATCACTCCCCCAACGCACATTTATTATCGACAATTTAACTACTTCACGTACACAGACCGTCCGCGGGCACGTTATCCCCATCCTAGGATTCCCGAACGCTGCAATACGTATACAGTATTTTAGAGACGAGAGCTACATAGTTGATCTAACGCCCGTAAATATTGGCTACCGCTAGTCCCGTCGCGACGTAGAACGATCTTTGTGTCCCGATAGGGTCGCACTAGATCGTTGCTGTGTGCAGCTTCCCGCCATCGGTGCTCTATCGGCTCGGGTCCAGAGATCGCACACTAAACATTCAACTTTGTCAAAAAATTACGATATTTTGTTAAACACGGTGAACTGAATATTTTTGGACAAAATTTTCGTAATTTTGACAACATTTTTTATTTCTAACGAAATTGTCCGCAAAATTTACAATTGACAAAAATTTACTTTTCGGGGAGACTTTCTAGAATATTTCGGGCTGCAATGACAACATTTTTGTCATATTTCAAAAAAATTTTCACGTATCCAACAAAATATCGATCTTTTTCAACAAATTTTCTTATTTCCCGTTAAACCGAATGGTCCATGATGAAATGCAGTGAAAAAGCTTTAATGATCAACGATTCGAATCTGACTTTATCGCCACGAGGAGTTTCCGCAGATTGAAACTTGACGGCGTCGTGAAAAAACTTTAGATCGTTCCCGAAGGACACGGTTTTTGGGTTTCTGTGCATTTGAACCTCGAACATTCGAGTTTTGGATGCGGAGATTGACTCGAGAGCCGCAATACCGTGCGGAAAATCAAACTCTCAAGTTAGAGTGGGCAAAACGTTGCAGTATAGAAAGTCGCAACGATGCCGGTGGATAGAAGGGGTGCCAAAGAGAGGAATGGCCGATGCGGTGGTGGAAGACTGCATAAATGTGTGCGAGAGAGGAAATGCCTACGGTGCTGGGCTTTCACAGTTCGATGCAGCCTGCTGGAGTACGGGCGAGTTGAGCCTGCACAGTATATGGCGCATCTACACCGTGACATCGCACACCACCCCCCGCCCCTCAAACTCCCAGATTTTACGCTCACGAATAGCGTTTTAGATGTATACAGATTGCAAGCATGTCTATAGGAATTGCAGGCTGACTCACTCGCACCCGCACGATCATCTCTCTATTTCATCCTTTTCTGTTGGTCGTTGGTGCATGGTTGGTGCCATGACGGCAGTAACTCGGCAATCCCGGGGCTTAAGCTCCGCGAGTGTGCCGGGCTGGATACACTGAAAAGCAGAGACAGAGAGAGGGAGAGGGAGGGACGGAGAGCTGAAGCCACCAAACTCACTCGGAGTTTATGTGTTGGTCTACTATGTACGTATGTGCGATGGTTCTCCGCGCCGAGGATCAGTGGGAAACTTCCCGCCACGGCTTAAAGGCTTGGCGGTTGCTCTCTCCCGCTAGCAGAGCATCGTGTGCTTTCGCTCCCGCGTGGCCTCTTCTCCTCCTCCAACCACGACTTTTCGCCATGTTAATGGGCACAATATGATCACCCTGCTGCTTTTACTCTCCCTTTTGCTTAACTTTGTTCCTTTTACACCCAAAACGCACTCGAGACACGAGACGACGCAGCAGACGTTAAGAAATTCAGACTTTTTGTTTTATCACGTGGAGATTCTGCGACAGTTGATTTTTCATGCTGCTTGCACAGCAACAACTGCCTGATAACTTGGCTAATACGAAAAGATCTCTTTCGTTTCAATATGTCGTAGTAGAAATCTCATTTCCTGTCTCGTAGTTGAGCAGGAAACACACATGGACTCGATAGATCTTTGCTGAGCTCAGACACGTTTTATCCAGCACTAATTACGACTTTTACGAGGACTAAATTGATTTATATAAATACTCGAAAACACATTCACGCGGACTGTCAATATATAATGGGTTTAGGTTTTTTTTCGCTGCTTCGAGTTCATAAATACTGTTTGTCGTTTCGCGCGAAAGAGATATTACGCGAGACAAAGAGGCAAACAGAGATCCTTTTGTCACGCAAGACACGCACGCCTTGGACGCTGCGACTGGCGAACCCAGCCAAGAAAAAGATGCCTGATTTACGATCTTTTTTTTCCTCCTGCTTCTGCTGCTGCTGCCATCGTTCATCGTGTCTTTTCATCCTCATCCTCATCCTGATGTACGCTGCCTCATTCGTTTCTCGTGTACTCGCGTCTCTCGCCTTCTCAATCGATAGGGGAACCGCGTTCAAACATTTTGCTGCTCCCGCAGCCAACTCGCATCGACGACACGCTCTGCCTAGGCCAAGAAAATCTCCAGTTGTAAAAATACAACACGTAGCTCCGGGGAAAAAATCTCTCTGCTCAGAGATTGCCTTGCCCACGCGAGCCCTTCGACACACACCGCAGTCCCCTCTTCGTTTTCAACTCTCTTGCGATCTAATCGCACGCGTATACCAATTAACTTGGACACTTGCACGATTTTACCTTCGCTTCTCTCTACTTCCTCCTCCGCCTTTCTTCCTTCTTGCTTCAATAGTTATCGAGCGTTACCCGCGAGCACACAAGAGACTCTCTCATATTTATTGGCTACTCGGAATGCTCCACTTCTGTCCGCACGAGAGACCAGAAAGTGCAGAACTAACGGAGCGCCAGCAATGAGAAAAAGAGGAAAAAGAGGAGAGGAAAAAATTGTCTGCGCTTTAGTTCGTGAGAGACTAAACTCGCGGAGCTAGCGCGTGCAACTCACCGTTTGCTATATGTATGGATTTACATACGCGGAGGTAAAGATTTGCCTTTTCGATATTGTGACCACGAAGCGCTCTCCACTCTCGTGAATCACCCGCGACTCCCGTTCGTTTCTGCGCGCCTCTCTTTTTCCTCGATCTCTTTCGTTTCACTCGACACTCGTCTTTATCTCTCTCTTTTCCTCAGTGACTCTTTTCTTATGCAAGATCCAATATTCCCTACCGACCTTCTCTCCCTTTTCGTATATCTTTGCATTCACGTCTATCCGAACTCTGCGGCTGGTGAGACTTATTACAGAGTCAGGGACCCTGCATAGTGTGTGCTTTGAGATTCCACAGAGCACCGTTTTCTTACCTTCTCCCCTCCTCGCACACGTATTTATGCAGCGGAAAGAGAAACGCGGTCTCCGCTAATAAAGACATTCATATCGAGCCGTAGATGGAGAAGGAACACAAGGCAAATCTAGATATGGCGTGAGACCCAACAACAGCTCGGACACGATTCTATACGATTTACAGTTTTGCATCAAACCGCACGTGCATTGTCTCCTGTCTTGCTTCCAGCTTGGACTATCGCTTCCAACTGTATTTTATGTTCGAATCCTTGGCCCTTCACGTTTACCCTACACTTACCCGCCACCATTGCACAATTTTAATTACTTCTGGCTCATTACAAAAGAAAAGTTTACACAAAATCGAGTGTAATTTCATTATTTTTTCCTTCTAGTTACAATATTTTTATTTTTCAGTCATTTTTGTGCGATATTCTTGCTGATCCCTTCATCCGGGATCGACGTAGAAAAAATATTTCGAAAAATTGAAGCAATTAATAAAATCTGAATCTTTGTTGCACTTTTACGATGTGGGCAAAGCTCGAACGCACCGGAAGGCCCTGAAATGTGCTGCAAGGCTTTATGTTATGTTTTCACGTCCGTAACAACGCTGAAATTTCGTCTGTTTATTGAAAATGATTGTTAGATGAGAGCAGGAAAGAAAATTTGTGCCCCGAAAGAAAGAATCGTATATCGTCAAGAGAGTTTTGCATCGAAACTTGAGTAACGAGCCATTCTGAATCCTCCATTCCGAAAATTAGGGGTATATAGACTTTTGCAGCTTCGGGCTGGTTTATGGCCGCGCGGAGGAGAGTTTTGGTGTGGCTTTTGACGTTGAAACTAGAACGACAGATGTTGAGCGGGCGCCATGCTGTCCCGGTGGACGAAAAAGGATCGGTCTTTGGCGTTGGTCGCGGCGGAGCATCAGTCTTCTCGATGCAACGCCCGGTGTATCGCACCGAGGGAGGTTTTCAACCCCTCCTGGAATGCAGAAGTTTGCTCGGCGGTCGAGAAGCGGAGTCGGGGGCTCCGGGGTTGAGCTACTGAGTTAACGAGAATACGAAAGAGAGAAGGAACGGACGGCGCGGCGGGGGAAGGGGAAAGGTACGAGTATCGTGTTACCTAGTTTCCATAGTGACTCTTTGGGTTGTTGCTGCTGGTGTTCGATGCTCCGGTAACAAACGCCCACATCCGCAACAATTCCCCTGATTAGACTTGCTCGTGTTCTGGGCTCTCTCGGGCTCACACCGGCTTTACAATTCGCCAATTTACCCGAAAACTCGTAAAGCATCGAAGCTTCCACCAGCACACGCCAGCGGTCACCGCACCACCAAACGCGAACAACGTGTGTTGTCCGGATATATACAAATATCCAAAGCAAGATCAAGAGAGAAAGAGAGAGTCGCCATATGTGCGGCACATCCCTCACAGTTTTCACCCCCTTGTTCATTCTCTTTCCCTCTCTTTTTTCCACCCTCGTACCATCCCATGTATCCCCAGAACTGCTTCGTTTTTCCTCCATTTTCCTCTGTACCCGCTTTTTCACCAAACGTTTTTATTTCTCTCGCTGCTTCGCTAGACTTTCGTATATATGATTCTCCACTCTCTCTCGCGTTTCACCTCTCGCCGCGACTACCCCATGCACCACCAGCCTGTCGACATATTGCATCTTGCCAATATACCAATGAATTCAAAATTCATCGGTTTTCCCCAACCCGATTGCTTATTGCCTTCCCAATATGGATTTTTGATGTCACCGATAATAAATCGAGGATTCTTGCCATTGAATTTGTGCCCGCGACTATTCCTCTTTCCATCCGACTCTTGCAAGATGAATTTTTCATTGAAAACTATGCGGGAATTCGTCGCTGATGCGTTTACGTTTATAAATTCTAAAAAAAATCCAAAGAAAACTCATTATTTTTGAGGAAACAATTTTTTTTCCATCCTTTCTGCGATCGCCGTCCGATCGAATGTTTCGATTCAGTCTTTTACACGCGGTCGCGGCCATTGATTACAAGTTCGTGCCTTGCGAAGCAAAAGCTCGCTCCGCCGCCTTATCTTCTCGTTTGCACACCCGCGAACCCTCTCCCCTGCTCCTCCTCCGACACAATCTCATTGCGAAGAGAATAAAGCGCGCGCCCGCGTTCAAGGGCTCAACCTTGAAATATCTCTTACATCCCCGAAATTAATATCTGCGTTCGACCAATATCGTACGTCCTCTTGGATATACCGCGAAAAGCCTTGAGAGAAATGCGCCGCTGAGCTCTGTGCTCTATATCGACTCCGTAATATTACCGCGTGCATATGAGAGACCCCGAATGCACTTTACCCTGCGCCCACACGTCAAAATTGCTCGTTTCCTCTCGAGCTTTGTTCGGTCACCAGCAAAGAAACGATTTCTTGTTTAAAAATTGCAATTGCCTAAAATCGAAAATTACCAAGCGAAGCAAACTTTCGAAGTAGGAAAAAAAATCGATGTTTGAATAACAAAAAACTCATTAAATGTACAGAGCACAGAGATTGCGTGCAATAAATCAATAAAGAGGGTGAAAAGATCGGGGATTGAGCACGTTTGTACGCCTTAAGTAAAATTTTACTCCGCGTACGTGCAATGTACCTTATAAATATATTAATGTGTAAATGTACGCTTGAATCGCGTGTCCAAGTTCCGGAGAAAACAATTTTCGTGTGCCCCGGCATATGTGAAGTTTACACGCTCCAAACGGCCAAAATGATACACAATTCATGTCTCGAAAATTCATTGCGGAGTGTACGAAACACATGATAAACAAGCGAGTTATAAATCGTTGTTAAATATCGTTCCACACCGTCAGTTTCCTGTCTCTCGCTTGCGGTAGCGGCGCATAAGAATCGCGGATCTATATAAGCCCCGCGAGGTTTTGCACAGGAACGAAACTTCGCTCACTTCTTGCTTCTCGAAACCTAAATAGCCAGCACCGAATACGCACGGAAGCGAAATTGAACGTTTTGAAAAGAACACACGAAAATCTCCCTGTCTGTGCATACATTTTCGGTAGGCACATACGAACCGATCAATTTCATCGAAATTTTACCAGCAAAGAACAGTTGCAACGGCCCAGCGCAGAGAGAAAGCCGAATATCGACGCGGTATCGATTATCACGAGATCGCATGATGAGTACAAAAAAATGGCGGCCAAAGAGGCAAACGAGAGAGGCTGGAGAAGAAGGAGGATTCGGGGGTACGATAAAGTGACGGAGAGGAGGAGGGACTGCTGCGAAGGTTTGGGACGAGGAGATGATCGACTTCCCGAAAATTCATAATGCGAGGAGAAGATCAGGACGCGCGGGTCTGCTCTTTTTCGTTTCTTGCTTCCCTCGAGTATTCGGCTCACGAATGATGCGACGATGATGATCCGCCATCTCGCCGCGTCTTGGGAGGTCCATTCTTGATATCCCCCTCTTTGCCCTTTACCGCGTTTCTTTCCTCCCCCCTGGGCCCTCTTCATTCCTTCCAGCATCCCTCTTCGCTCTTCGATCTCTTCTCTCCGCCAGGGCAACGGCAGCAACGCGCCGCAGCTACTCCAAGCTTTGCCGCGTCCACCCATTTCTCTTCTTATATACCCCCGTATATATTAAATACATATATGTGCTTCGTTTTCTCTTCTCTTTTGCTTCTCGTACCGCGCGATCTTCCCTTTTGCCGGGCTATACACCTTCAACTGCATCTCGCACACTTTTCGTCCTCTGCTCCTCCATCCTCATATCCTCTCTTTCCACCACTACATTCTTCCACTGCTTCATCTTCGGCCCTTGCAAGCTTTACAGCTACGGCCAGCCGCTCCAATTCCCATATTTTTCGATCCCGAAAAGTCAATTCATTCAAATTATTGCGATCGCGCGCATTTTTTTTTTCGAAATGTTTCTCAAATTAATTACGCTTTGAAATTTCATTTCGGCGCAAAACTCGAACTTTTCTCTAATCTTTAATTTTTCGAAACTATTTTGATCCTTTTCCCTAATTTTGAACTCATTGGCTAATGCATACGATAATTCGCGATTCATATCGATGGCAAAAATCATGGAAAATCGGTTCGTGATCGTACGATTTAAAGATTGATGTGTACGATATGCATTTTATACGCGAGAATACGTGGAAATCTTGGTCGAATAAGGGACGCGAATAACGCCCAAGATGCTCGAGAATAAAACTCCAAAATGTGTACGACCGAGAGCGCGTTTTATCGATAAACGTATAACGTTCGTAATAACCGGCAATTTTCTGTCAGTACATTTCGTTTCGGATAGTTTGTGCGTGTAACCGCCTCAGACGTGCACTTGCAACGAATATCGAAAGCGGAAATAAAAAATGAAAAAATAAAACTTGGAAGCAGCAAAAAAAATGCGTTTTGCAATGCCCCCCGGAGGCATTTGCCGGAAGCAATATTCCCGCGCTGGTTTAATATCACGCTCTTGCAAACTCCGAGCAAATAAGATGGAAAAGGGCATTTTGTAATGGCAGCGAGAAGGATGGAGAGAGAGTTGCTGATCAAGCGCAAAACGTTTCTCATATCCCGCGCTTAAAGCATAAATTTCATTAAAATCTACGATCGTGGTGAGTGCGTGATTTGATGGTGTTCATCGAAATCAATTGCAAAGAAAAAAAAATGGTTAAAGTGAATAAATCGTTTCTACGAGAGCGTCGATGATTGCCGAGCTTTGGGATTATTATAAATTGATTTTCCTGATCGAGTTAAAAGCCCACGTTAAAGTTCCGCGCCAACCCGCATCGCGGTTGAACTCAATTTTTTGGTCGTATATAGTAGAAATTTGGAATAAACGAAAATTCGGCTTCGATAATAAGTGAATTGGGGCAAATACCGGCTCGTGTCCGGCGAATGAAAAATATATAAAGAGAGAGCGAACGCAATGTGTGTGCAAAATTCTTTTGTCGATCCTGGGGTACGCCGTGCGAGTTGCACGTAAACGGAATCGATGCATCGATAAACGTAACCTCGCGGTAATAACGGGCAATTTGCCCGAGCAGCAGAGAAGGACTTTCAGTTGCGAGACTCTTTGCTCCGCGCGATCGCGTTTATAAAACGCGGCCAATTCGTGAGCTCGCGGTAAAGGAGGAGGGATCTGTTGAACCAAGATCGCGAGCTCTAAAGAAAAATGAGGTGGGGAATGAGCCAGAGTGGGGTGGCGTGATGGTGGCTCTCGAACAGGTTGCGAATAAACGAAGAAACGGCGTATCGTGCAAAGAGAGATAAATATATATGTGAACGAAACGAGACGAAGAGCATAATAAACGAAAAAAAAGCATCAAAGAAAAAAAAAGAAGGGAAAAAAAACGTACGGGATTGCGAACCCGATTTGCCGAGGGAGACCAAGGGGAGTGGATAATTGCTATCAATGCGACACGACGTCGTCGTAGATCTTTCACAGGAATTTCGCGACGATATTGCACGTGAATGAATTCAGAGACGCGAGATAGAAAAAGAAAAATATGAGGTGAATTATAAAAAAAGCTCCTGGACCAAACGATACGTAGAGTTCGTTTTAAACGCCATTAATCGATGCTCCTGTTCTGAACGTTGTTAATTATTGACATTCCGCGAAATGACAAACGTCCCCCACGCTACAGGAAACCCTTCAATTAAGATTAATCGAGGGACGGGTATCGTTTAATTAAACAACGGCCTTGCGGAACAATCCCCGACCATATAATTATGAAAGATTTACAGTAAATGACATAAAATCATGAACCGAGAAATTTTAATTCGGTTTAAAGAGTTTTCGTTTCGCATCAAAACCCTCATTTTAGTACAATTTTTTATCATTTTTTTTATTTTTCATTCAATTATATCGAGATGTTTCGTACCCTCTCGTACCTTTTTGTCGTTGAAAAAGTTGCACATTCAGGCGCGTTAAAATCTTCACAACTGTCAGACACACGCGCGCGAAAATGAAAGGCGCTTACGAATAATTGGCTGCGATTATACATAAGGCAAGGAAGGAAAAAACCTTCAAGAAACCGCAGCATTTGCTGATCTCTTTGCCATTTTTTTGTTTTTTTTTTCGTCGTGCTCACCGACTGTCTTGAACGGCCAGTTATAAAAGGTTAAAGATATCTCTATAAGAACTTAACGTACTGGGCGTGGGGGGGTTCTCTCTAATGACTACCTACGAAGTCGACGCAACTGTATACACACGAATCTGTTCCCAGCATCCGAATGAACGGATCCCGTACGATTCAGCGCGTTCCTCGAGGTCCTTCCGCGATTCTCAGCAGTTTAAACATTAAATTTAAACAGTAAACAAAGTTCGCAGTCTTTTCTGTTTTTCATCGGTAGCGAAGCATATTTCGCTATGTGCACACGTTCGCAATTATAAATTATAGTGCGTGTGGCATGACGATTTGCCAAGCGACTCGACGTCCTTGGCCGCGAGCGTCGTTCTTATGTTTTTCTCACGTCAACTTCCTGCGATTTCTCCATCTCTTTTGTTTTTTTTTAAATTAACAATCTTTATCTCGTCTTCCCGTCAAAACGATTATTTAGTTCACGACTCGCGTTATCTCGCTGCTGTGGCAAAGCGACCGCGTCAACGTTTCGTATCTCGATTTCCTGTTCCTGCGATGCTCTTTTGCTTCGCGCGCGCCAGAGAAATCGCCATGTGCCTACGGGGTCGATGGGGTTAAGCGAAAAGTGCGTAAAGTGCTCAAGTCCGAGCGGGTTACGCACGATACACGCGTCCACGCTGCACAATCACGAGAGTACATTAACTTTATATACGTTCTCTTAAGTATATATGCTGCTCGTAAGTTTATAAGCCATCGCGTTCGCGTTTCGTGCAGTTCTCGAGGGAAAAGAGAAAGAGGAACAGCAGGCTAAGAAACGAACGAAAGACTCGGTAGCTTCGCTCCGATATATATATTCACTCTTATTCTTCCCGCTGACGTTTAAACTCGTTCGATATCGCGCTTTATCTCTACTCGCAACGCGGTAATTACATCGTGCCTTGATACAAACGCCCGAGAGAGAGGCCTCTGCTGCGCTTTATGCGTTAGCTGTTATAGCTACTGGAACGATATATGTAGATAACTCGATTCTCCAGAGTCCGAGCAGAGTGCAAAGAGAAATTTACGCGTTTCCTCTCCTCGTAGGGGCTCGTATATTACTTTTGCTATATATATATACAGACGCGCTATTGAGAATTCTTTACCTCCCGACGATGAAGACATGTTGCTCAATCATATTTCTCGATCGACCACTTCTCATCCCAGCATCTTATCCCGCAAACCCTCTCTCCATTTTCGATTTCAACTGAGCGAAGCCAAATACTTTCTCCACTTGTGGTTCGACGAAAGAACCGAAACCTCACGAACCACGGTCACTCACTCACTCACTCGCGCTTTTGATCTCAAAAGATACCGCCCGTTAAAGATCCTCGCAATTTCTTGATGTCTTCATTTATGATCTATGCCCATGAGCTACTATATCACCGCAACGTCCTCCGCAGCAGCGACGCGGGAATTAATCATCTTGCCGCTGCGCCCGGTCATCGAACCTCAATTTTGTCATTGATTTTTTTTTTCGTTCCCCGACTCTCGCATTCGCTCCACGATCCACTGATTTATTTGGATTTTAATCAACCTCGTGCAATTTGGAAATCTTTGGATAATTTGAAAAATTCCGTTATTTTGACAGTATTTTTTGTTTCTAGCAAAACGGTGAGCAAAATTTACGATTGGAATGACAAAAATTTGCGATCTTTTCCAATAAAATCTTTCGATTTTGGTTTTTGAGAATATTGGCAAATTTATTCTCTCCAAAAGCTGGAATTGCGCTGGAAGAAACTTCGAGTGCGCGATGATTTTTTCTTAAAATCATAGTCCACAATCGTCCATTCAACCTGAAAAGTCTTTTTTCGCGAACGCTCTCTCGCGCTTGAGATATCATCCACTTTTTTACATTTCGCGGAGCGATAAATTTCGATTCGAGCGTATACGAGCGATGGGAGGGGAGGGGGATTTTCTCGAGGTCCCTCCTCGTGCGGCAAGAACGTCGCTGCGAGTGAGACGCCAACACGGAGGAAGACAGCAGAGGTTCTCTCTGCTTTATATGCGAGTATATGTTTATAGCGGAAAGAAGGAGTTCGCGGGGATAGCAGGATAAACCATAAATATAGTGTACGAGCTGCCGGGTGGATTCGGTGTGCCTCGTCGCCCAATCTTGCTCGCGCAACATGGCGCCCGATGAGGGAAAAAAAGGCAGCAAAGAAAAATAACGAGTACGTAAAAGCGAAGTATAGAGGAAGAAAAAAGGAGGAAAAA
This sequence comes from Diadegma fenestrale, assembly GCA_037043255.1. Classification (NCBI taxonomy): domain Eukaryota; kingdom Metazoa; phylum Arthropoda; class Insecta; order Hymenoptera; family Ichneumonidae; genus Diadegma; species Diadegma fenestrale. The sequence goes on from CM073315.1 coordinate 8,225,112, forward strand.
TAAAATAAAAAAAAAATGAAGAGGAAATTCGACGTTGGGACGAACGGCGAGCAGGAACGAGCAAAGAGTTTCGTCGCTCCATGGGGACTAATTTTTACTTCCCTCTCGTTTCTCTTCGTCCGTCTTTTCTTTTTCTTCCTCCATCCTGCCCCCCTTCGCTCTCTCTCTCTCTCTCTCTCTCTCATTCCCTCGTTTTTTTTGTATCCCTGTAAGTGCTTCGCGTCCACCTATTTCTCATAAATTTGAATGAATTTACATGCATTTGAATTTAATGCCCATCCCCGTTCGCCACCCTCACCCCTTGCTCCACCGCCCCTTCAACCTTGCCAACCTTTTCGCGTCCTCCGGCTCACCGGGCCTCGCATCAGCATCAGCTCTACATCAGACGAAACAAGCGAGAAAGAGAAACAAGAGCCCACAGCTCGCGCCATACTTTATCAAAAGCAATTAAGCTTTTAAGCGCGCATTTGCATTAATCCAATGTTTACAATTACTGGAATATATCCCAATATATATACTTTTCGTTACGCCGAAAAACAAAACTGTTGGGCGGCCAAGGGGGGACGCTGACCATGTAAATGTCTTTCGGCATTTTTGTTCGTTACTCTTTCTCTCAAGCGTCCTGTAAATCTCGTAAAAAAAACTCTTTCAGGCCAATCGCCAGAAGAAAAATCATATTTTTTCAATATTTCCGCATTTCCTCGATTTTGTTTATTAAACAAAATCAAGTTTTTAGCTCACAGTATGCCGAGAGATTCAATTTGCAACCGTTGCCGCCAAGCATTCGGTTCCCCTATCAAATGTATCGGCTTAATTAAATTGTCCTCGATCTTCCGCAGGTGCTTGAAAGTTTTCATCGATCTGTTTAGAAATGTAAATACAGACAGGTATTCCCAAGCCATCGTTCGCATATGGCGCGACATAATAGAGCAGAGAGCCGAACGATGAACTATCTGATTGAATTTGTATCGAGAGCGTACTCTCTACGATGGCTTCGTGACATTTAGAATGCGAAGGAGAAGAGAAGGAAACGGAGATGCAATTTTCGATGAGAATCAGAGTTTCATCGGCTTGGAGGGTCGGTGATAGCAGGAATTCCAAACGATAAGAGACGAAAGGATTTCTTGCTCATTATATTATCCCTGCAGAGTCATTGACTCACTTCGTCAAGCGATTCCATCGAAGGCGATCACTTTGCACGAGGTCCGTTAATTACAAGACTCGAGTACATTCATAATCCGTCAATCACGATATTTACACACGCAGGCATACAACATATTATAAACGACTGTGGAAGCCACTGCGCGGTGTGTTATAAGCGGCGAAACGATTATCGTTAATTAATGTACATATTAAAATTCATTAACCGACATCGCGTTATATCGACGGCGATCTTGATCCACCCCGCGCTCCCCCTTCTTCCCTAACTCTCTCTCCCTGCCTCCAGCTAATTAACGATGATGTACGAAACTATTAAAAATATTCGACATCGACGTTCGTGCAGTTTACGGATCGTGGAGCGACAGAGAGAGAGCTAATTGAACGTACGGCGCTTTTTCTTTCCTCGTCGTCCGCGCGCGTAACAGTCCGCGACCAGGGCATATTTTCGTGGACGATTAATTCCCATATCGGAGTTGTACACGCATCCCATAATAGCCCAATGATTCGCGAATCAAGTTTCGTGACACGAAAGAAACGAACAAAATTTGCCTCTTTCTCTGTCAGCGATTTTCATCGTCGCTCTGAATTTTCATGAAATATTCTCAAGTTTTGGTTAATTCAACGTTTCCTGCACACGTGAATCCACTGCGGCGACGTGTCCACTGCTGTTGTATCGAGAACGATCGACGATTCTGCACCAGCACACCGCGACACACCAATTCATCCGGTGAAACGTGCGCCCGCGCACGATGCCGTATCGAAAGCCTCGAGGCAACGATCGATCAGTTTGTTCAGAGTCTACGAACATAACTCCGCGCGCAACCCCTTTTGCCTGCTGTACCTACAGACACGCAGTCATACACGAAGAAATAATGCACGTGCATTAAGCACACTGATATTTAAGCGATTCGCTTATATTTACAGAGCAAACACCTCGAGCCAACGTATCGCTACAAAATGTGAGATAAAAAAATGATTTATGCAGTTTTAATTGCGATATGAAAGTTACGAAGCCCAGGGAATGTTTGATTTCTACTTGGCGAGTTTATAAATTAGATATTTATGAAAATAATCGTAAATTGATCATTTCGTAGACATTAATTTACGTGTTTCTGCGCGTGTACTTGGTGTAATCAACAACGAGTCTTGCCGCAAAGCGGTCTCGTTCGCGCACATATAATTCTACGAGCAGCAGATTCAAAGGCAAGGCCTTACCGGTGTATGCGATTTTGTGCTCTCTGTGCTTAAGCTATACAGCCAAAAGGATGTCTCTCGGTACTGGCGCGGTGCGGTACAGCGAATGAGAACGAGCGGGAGAGCGCGAGAGAGAAAGGGAAAGAGACACGACGACAACGACGACGCTGCATTGTCGCTATGATTTATGCTGATTAAGACTCTGGTAGCCGTGCGTTATCGTTAACTTGTAAGTCATGTGCTCTGGAGGAGCTCGCCAAAGCCATTGCCAGTGCTATATTCACGCTTTCTGCTTAGTGGTCCACCGGGCGCGAGAACGAGACGCACACAAAACTCGACACAAACCGCTTGTGCGACAAGCTTTCTCCGCTCCTCGTTCACACCGAACCAACACCGCGACACCAAACTCGAATATCTCGCAAGCTCCTTCGAATCTTCGTACGCGATAACCGTTCGGAGGCGTGAACAATGATGCTAAAATTCATTTCTTCTCATCCCAACAATCGGAAACTCGCGCTAAATTTATCGCAATTCTGGCATCGAAACCATTTAGTCCCCGAAATCAAAACTCGCAACTTTGTAACAAAACTTTATTGACGTGCTTCAAACTTTTTTTACTTCTCGACAATGTAAACTTTACCGAGAAAAAAAAATCGAATGATCAAGCGTTCTTCGATCGTTTCCCGACACTCGAAAACTTTCTAGAATATTTCTTGCTGCAACGACAACATTTTCGTAATTAAAAAAAAAGTTTAGAACAAAATATCGATCTTTTCCAGCAACATTTTCTTTCCAGCGAACTAATTAATTTGTTTTGACAACGAGATCGATTTTATGCCTCGTTCCCAGAGTGCTTTTTGTTAAATAATCTATTAGGTCATTGTTTACAAACTTACAAGCGCAGGTTGGATATTTATTGCTGGGAAAGAGATACGATTATGTTAAGTCTGCCTATTTAGAAGCGTAGTTATGTCCTTGCAGGTAGATCGTAGGCGTAGTCTTGGTTCACCGACGAACAGAGTGTCTGTACATCCGTAATAACGATACCATTATAAATACCTAACGCGCGTATAAGGATATTTCCTCGAGTTTATAAACATATTTTACTTTATCCATAAGACGTATAAGTGTATGTGATATAAGTTTATACCGCCGTATATGTGGTAAACGAGGAGAGAACGAGATGGAGGCAGAGCCCTATTCAAAGCGGATGATTCAGTGGCCGCTGCCGCGCCGGATAAGATCTCGTACCGCGCGCCGCCTCGTTCGTCTTCTCTCCGGTGCAAGAACACCACCAGAAACTGGCAAACGCCATAGAGACTGCAAGCCCCAAAGGAAGCCCTCAAAAAGTACTGCAAATAAATTACTGCAATCGAGCAAACAGAGAAAATTAGCTCATTACGTTGATTTTTCCCGCCGTTCATTATCTCACGATCTGCGCCAGCAATTGTCGATTGGTTTTTATGTCGAAACTCCTGCCAGGATTTTCTGAAAATCTTGCCATTTTTTTCTTTCGATTTTACTGGATAAAATGGATTTTATTTCATTATCTCGGCGCATGTTCATTCGGTAGTTAAAAAAGTTATTTTTCCTGGTGGCCAAGAAGATTTATTTTTTCTCTCATTCGCTCTCATTCATTTTTAAATGCTCAGGAATTATTTATTTATTTTAGAGCGAAAAATGAGCGATTTCTATTTGCTCTCGTCGTAATTAACATTTCGCGACTTTCTTCGTGAGATTCAACGAACGTGAACACACTCGCACGTGTTTACACGTGACTGAATATTTCGGCCGAGTCTTTTCGAGAAGTAAAAGGAATAAAATGAAGGGGGTGACCCGGAACGCATTTTCGGTAGCTACCTGGGCGAAATGTTGAGAGCGAAAGAGAGAAATAGATGGAGCGATGAAGGCGCCTTGCTATCTTGGCATTGCCGATGCTGCATGTTGGCCTTTTCAGATCGAGAGTGAAGTAGCCGGGCTCGCGCAAAAGCTGGAACTAGTTCGGGGCTAACTTTTCAGATTTATGCGAGTTCATTATTATTTTCTCGCGCGCTCGTGCGCCCCCGCGTGTTCGAATAATCGTGCGGCTGTACGATACGAGAAAGCCACACACACCAACTTATTAGTTCTACACACAAACATGTTCCGCGCGGTGTAAATGGAAATACTTTTACGACTGCGCGTCTGTGTCGAGCCCGACGAGCTGGTATAGAATTTCAGGCAACACACGTACACAGATTTTTACAGAAAGCACGAGCGAATAGAAAGAGAAAGAAGCCGAACCGTGGCACTCTGAATAATGGGCCCCCCGAAGTCGTGTTTTTTTTTTTTGCCAACCCCCCATTGCACGCTTCTCGTTTTATCGCAGCGTTAATTAACGACCTCGGAGAGTCGATGTTCTACTCTCATATATACGTATATATCTCTCTGTGTGTAACGCACGCACGAAAAATTTTGAGCGATTCCCATTAATCGATATTGATCTTTGCCATATATACGATACGCGATGAATATGCATGTATATAGACATTTAAAAAAAACCCAGAGATCCCTAATGATCTCGTTTGCACTCGATCGATCTGCCGGGGCTGAAAATAATATCAGGCCACGCGGTATGCATTTTTGATTGGCTATCGAATCGTCGGCTACGCCTATACATTTTTCATCTCATTTTCGTCAACGTCCATTATGATCAAAATTGACTACTATCCTCGTTTTTATACGATTAGATATTGCGGTTAATATTATATTAAGTGATTGAATCGCGAGCACCTCGCCGCTGCATGTGCGAGTCGTACGTGTTAAATATACACGCGAGCGGTTTAATCTTGAGGAATAAGATCGTGATCGATATCGAAAGAGAGAATTTCGTATTTCTTCTCAACGAAGCATGACGCTCGGGTCTTTAAATATGATTATTGAGTATGGCGATCGATTTTATTCCTACGATGGATATATATCGACAGAAATATAATTTGTGGATATTTAATGGTCGTGCGGTGAGCTCACGCGTTCAAATCGCCATATCGTGATCTGCATTTTTTCTTCGATGCATAAACCGCCCCTTATCCCACGTGCAGCAGCCGCGCAACGCGTTATTCCACAAACCGTTATTGCGCGGCAAGAAAATATTCAAGACGCGAAAAAATGGGGATAAAAAAATACAAGTTGAAAAATTTCGGTATACCATTTTGGCGTAATGATAGTTTTTTCGGCCGCGGCTGTATGCGAGAAGAAAGTCAGAGAGAGGCTCGTATATAAACGTGATGGCGTCTTCGTTGTTGGGCTCGGCTCCGGAACCGGCTCTCCCCACCACCGACGATCCGCAGACGTGATTCGGAGTCTGCGGGGCCCGCACGAACCCCGGGGGGGCCTACGCGGCCCAATGCTAGGGCCTGCCCTTCGCGCCGATCGTACAAACCTCCAGCAGGTTTCAAACGAGCGAGAGCCAACGTAAAACGTTATAAGGAAAAAGACGAAACGATAGAGGGTTAAGTGTTTGCTGCGGCTCATCCGACCTTATTCTTCTTCGTCCTCGCGTATACTTATAGACCTCTCGCAAATTATCAAATCATCTAGTCGAGATACTTGTTGCGAACCCTATACACAAGTTAAGTCATTATCGAAGAATGCAGTCTTGCACCGTGCGCACCAGCTCCTCGCGGCTGCATTATTCATTATCCCATTGCCTTCAAACATGTGCCGCAAACGGCAGCAACCAAATTTTATTATTTTTCGCCATAAAAAACTACGATTTTATGGGATTTTATGGGAACTCGTGGACAAAAAAAATCGCCATTCGACAAATTGTCTTGCAACGTTTAATTAATCGAGCGTTGAGCTTTTTCTCCAAAGTTCATTGGGTCGATTAAAAAATGTTGTAAGAAAAAATATTAGATCCGGAGAGTTGCGGGAATTTGTGAGGAAATTAATCACGAAGAAAAGGATTTTTCGTGCTTGGTTGATTTTTTTAATACGAAAATAAATGCGACTGTATGCGACAAGGACCTCGAAAGACCTCAACGAGAATTTGTGCATAAATGCGCGTCTCATGAACCCTCGTCGATCCATCTTCTTCTCTCTCCTCCTGCCCTCTCTGTTATATTTTTATTTTCTCCCTCTTCTGCTCCTATGGAGCGCACGGCAAAGATTCACGGGGAGCACGATGCTGGAGCGCGTATATAGCTGGAAATAAGGCGACAATAAAGCATATGTAAAATATATTCTGGAATTCCTTTTGGGACGCAGATATATGGCTGTTGGCCGGTGCTGTGGGTCGTTCTCGCTTGGCCACCAGTTCGTTCCTTCCATGACCGGGACTACGCTATACAAGCAACATATACAAACGCGTTTCTCTTGCCTCTTCGCTGTATACTCACGTCTACACCGATCCATACATTCTCCAGGATTTCACCTATAGATGAGATAGCGTGAATGCCGTTTGCATTCGCGTCGCGACTGCTATCGAACTTAAGGGCTTCACCGATCGCCCTGTCGAGTCTCGCAGTCCCCAAACAACGCCCTTTTCTCCGCCGAGAAACAAAATATATATGTGTGCGTCGTTAGAAACGAGTAAGTAAGACGAACGATCTGTTTCGTTAAAGCAGGGGGTGTCGCGGGGTTACCCACCTGTATCAAAGTGTCTCGCGAGCACCATTGCATCTTCTCACAGTTTCTTCAGTCTTTTTGTTGCGCGCGCGTTCTTTTCATTTTCTTATTCCTTACATCTTCCTTTATCTCTTTCTCAGCCTGATCCCGCGCGCTGCGAGTTGGCAAAGTTTGCTCTTCCTGCTCTCCCTTTCGAGACAACCGAGTGCTCGAACGCCCGGGCTTTCGCAGTGCACACCTTTCCCTGAGTTTTAGAACTCGTGATGTGAATCACAAATTTTCGCGAGACCGAGAAAAATCGTGGGAAAGCCTGGCAACGCCAACTCGAACTTGCAGCCAGAGGCAAGAGCGAGAGAAATGCTCGCGGGAAGGTGGATTATAAGAGGTACGAGGAACCTTCCGCGTGAGGGACTCCGGAGTCGCGGTGCTGGGGAGGTCCGCGGAGCACAGGTCGGGAGAGGAATGAATGAGAGAAAATAAAAAGTTTTGTCGGTGAGACGAAGGTGGAACAGTTATATATACCTGCTGTGGAGCAGCTAAGCACGAGCAAGACGGAGAAACGAATTGAAGGAAAGAGACAAGACGAGATTTGGAGAACCGTGAGGTGTCGCCTTACAACCGGCTCTCTTCGCTCTTTTACCACTACGAGAAGAGAGTCAAAAGAGCCTTCTTTGCATGCCATCTTCTCCACCATCTCGCAGTCCTCCGAGCAGTCCTCGTTTTGCTTTTCGTTCCATCCACACAGCCACTTCGCCTCCACCTTCTCCTTTTTCTTCTTCTGCTGACCCTCCCTACTTTTCATCCGCTTGGCGTATACGTGTGTACGAGAGAAAGAAAAGACGGACGGGAGTCGTCTCTTTGCACTTTCAGACACCTTGGAAAAAAACTGGAATTCACCGTTTCTCACCGCCAGCTCTCTCATCATATATTTGCATAATTATTACGCGATTGCAATTATTATGTGACGCAGCTAAGTTATTGACAGTCGAACGCCACAAAATTTCGCCTCGAACCCTTCTTTCTTTTATATTTTTATTTCACTTATTCCCTCCCCCCCCCTGCCTCCTCTCGATCGATGCCATAAATTCCCTTGATCGTTTGCCGAATTCACACCTTTGACGAAGCGAAAGTTGTACGTGAGAATGAATGAATTTTTTTTCCGCTTCGTACGGCCGACCAACAAGTTGTGAAACTGTCATCGCGCCCAGACCTTTTGCTCCATAGCAACCATACCGCTGAATAAAAAAGACGCTCGAGAAAATTGAATGCGAATAATTCTCAAGAGAGCGGTGTTTTTTTTTCGTTCGCACAAAAATAATCGTTCGCCATGTGACATTTATTTTTATTCACAGACTTTGAAGTATTCTTTTTTTTTCTCCATTAATCCCCTCGTGATTTATTCCCTCTTTCTTGGCTTTAAATAATCTCGCGATTGGACGTGATAAATAAGAATTAAGGTGTTGCTAAGAAACAGGCACCGTTGCCATTAAGATATCGCGTAAGAAGCTTCGCTGTCTTTTCTCTTTCCTCTCCCTCGCGACTTCTCTCTGCATACGTCATCGATATAGTGTGTTTGTCGAGGCAACTTTGCACTGACGTTTACGGTCTATGTTTCACATAGCTCTTGCCTCTACCACCGAGCGAACAACAGCGGAGAGTGAGACGCGGCAAGTCCGCTGGGAAATTTTCGGCTTTCTTGCATAAAGCGCATATTCCGCACTCTCCTGTGGCAACATCGACGAGATAGATAGCCCGGTGGGCTCTGTGGCGAGTATGCACACACCAATCTCTCCGTTCTCCAGTACCGAACCCAGCAACGTCGTACTTCTTGAAACCAGAAACTCGGCGAGTTACGATTCAAACACTCGTAAAGTTTGCAAAATTAACGAAACTCAATGGGAAATTCAATTAATGAAAAATTATTCCATTTTTTTGCTTGGAAAATCTTCCTCTGCAGTGAGCAGAAAATTTTGTTGGATACGTTCGACCAAAGGTTTTTGGGAAAAATAACAAAAATGTTGTCATTGCAGCAAGAAATATTCTAGAAAATGCCTTGAAAAGTAAATTTTTGTCATTTCAGTTGTAAATTTTGCAATTTTGACGTTATATTATTAAAAAATATTGACTTCACCGCGTTCGACACAATATTGTCGTTTTTTTAGAAAATTTAATTTCCAGTGCGCATAAAAAAAAAAGTTCAATATGTTTTTCGGTGCTGCGCGGAGTATTTTCTTGTGACTGGGAGTCGAAAATACGTGCCGGTATGGCTGTGTGGCCGTCGACAACGTCGTATAAGGATTGTTGTCCGCGGACGATGAGAGGAAGATCGTCGCACGCTTTGCTCCTTATTGAAGAGAGCTTCGTATATGTCTGTATATATGGAGTTTTCGAAGCGTGCTTGCAGGCTGGCGCGGTGGCAAAAAGAGGGCCGGGTACGTAAAGCCGATATCTTATTCAGGAACGTTCCATTCGTTCTTCTTATGGGCTCTGAAACCGCGAGCAGACTCATTCTCCTGGACATATGTGTGCGTGTGTGTGCGTCGTTTTTACTCTTGTGCTCTGAACGCTATCGAGCAGGCCGGCGAGACATTCTTGCTCGCGTCGCGTAACTTCGGGTCTCTTGTGATCGTCCGCGCAAGGAAGAGGGTTAAAACCCGTGCGGAGAAGCATGTCATTCTCTTAATATAACCGCGCGCGCGGCGATCGGAGCTCGACACACGCGAAATACACATAAGCACCGTAATAATCCTTAGGCCCGATGATTTTCACACGTACCCCAACAACCGACGAGTCGAAAGCTCGAAATTTATTCACTCCTGGATATTTTACACATAATATTACTGCGCACGAATAAAAACGGGTGCGCATACAAGGCGCGCGCTCGTTCAACGTTCAACATTTCTTTGTACCGCCCTGCAATCGTACATAACGACGACGTAAATTTCTCGTTCTATCTAAAACGATTCGCAACACACGCCTCGAGGAGCAACAATGCGAGAGAAGGAGAGAAATATCTCAGAAATATTTTCACAGGGAGCACCGCCTCGAAGACTCCTCGCGCGCGGTGTTCTCGACTCGGTAGTACGCACACAAATTTAAATGCCAGGCCTGCTGTAATTGCGATAATTTCGGATTTCCCTTCCTCTCTTTCTACCGGGCCCTCAGAATCCACCCTTTTCTACCAAGCACCCTTATTGCTCGGGGGGAAAACGACACCCAACTCGTTCGCGTATCGTACGAGTTCACGGATGGCTCGCGCGCGCGAGCGAACATGGCTCGTGCAACATTTTCCGCGGGCTGTGTTTCTATGAGCAACGCTCCTTTCTTCCTCGCTTTCTCCATCTTCCTTATTCTTGGCCTCCGTACACCCCCAGGGATTCGAACGGGTTTCTACATACCTAGAATAGCGCATGTAACCCTATTGTATATTGCCGTTCAGGATCTTATTCTCGTCCCTCTCCAGTTCACATACTCGTGTACCAGATCTCATAGTTGTACATATAAATATACTCGCGTGCTCGTGTATATTTCGATATATAGACATTGGCATAGCCTCGGTGAAGCAGCAAAAGCAGCAACGACAAACCTTTCTTCGTGAGCCGGAGACATTCGGTATGAGAAACGCGTAGCTACGCAGCAAGACCGTAGCTCAAGTTGGGGTACGTGTATATACCCTCCAGCAGGCTCACTTACAGTACCAGCCACACAGACACATTGCCCAGTCTTTTGCCGAGAGGCAGAGAGAGGTAATCCTCTCGGGGGCGTGAGTTACTGCCTCCCGTCTCTTGCGCCACCACTTCTCTCCCCCTCTCAACCCTCGCTCTCTTCTCATCGTTTTTTCTCTGTATTAGTTGTCTCTCCGTTTCTCTTCTATTTTTCATCTTCGTCCTGTCCTCCATCTTCTCCTTTTTCTTCACGGGGCTCAGACTTTTTCTCTCATTCTTTCTCTTACCTGTCTCTCCCGCCAACATTCGTCCTTTCGTTCTGCCCGTTCCACTTTTTTTCTCTTTTCCTTCAGCTTCTTCCTCCGTTTCTGTAGCTCTTTTTCCTTCGGAGCGCGGTAAAGCATCCCCGACCCACCACCATTTCCCTTCGCGCGCGGAAGCATCGCTGCACTTTTCTTTCTTCAATACGCCTGCAAAAACCTCGTTCTAGCTCTCTCATTCCTTCTTTCCTCGTCCCTTTCCACCACTTTTCCTTCTCTCTCCCTTTCCATCCTTTCTCTCAGGGGGTTTGTCGCTCGATGCGTACGCTTTCTCCGAAGAAAGTTGTTTGGACGCCAAAGCGTAGGCGGAGGATGGAAAACGAAGAGGAATGGCGGGCAGGGAGGGGCGAAGACTCGGTAAAAGCGACTAGGGCTCGAGCTCTAGCAGTCTCTTTGCCTATGCTGACTCGTGTTATTCGCGTACATAGTGCCTTTTACAAAGGAAACGAAAAGATACACACCGGCCGCGTTGCGCGCCCCGGCACAGCTGGAGCGCATTAGTCAACTCTAATTAATAACTTATGTAGATGTACGTGTATAATATGATGGTATATGGTTTATACAAAGTTATGTACGGAAACACGTTCCCCGAGAGTTAACGAGAAAACCAAAGGCAGACCGGAGCTTTAAAGCTTCCAAGATCCTCACCGCGAACGTGTGTTGCACACCTTTTGCCAGGGTAGTGTGTAGAGAAAATGAGCAAGAGCAAGATGGAAACTGAGCCAAGGAACAGCCTCGCCGGTTGCCCAGCTCCGTGACGTAATGCCTGTCTGCCATAAATACGCTCGCGGGATGGTCTAACACCCCCGGCTTCTCGCGTTCTTCTCCTCTACTACCCTACGAAATATAAGGGTAACGAGGGCCAGCTGTAAGAACAACCCTACGTCCCTGCTCTCCGCATCTCTCCATCCCTCTCTCCACCATCTTGCTTTTCTCTCGCGGCGTTATATTTCCGAGAGGGTGTACGCCATCGCGGCAGGCTTTGCGGCTTTCGTTTCATCGATATTTAAAAGACTTTCCCTTAAAACCCCTTCAAACTCCGAGTCCTCAAACCCTCTGGGCTCTCTCCAGAGATTCACAGATTATACGTGACTTTTTTTAAATATAAACGTGTGCAAAGTTGCTATGACTCTTGGCCATGTCGCTAATAAGAAATAAAGAGCCCGCAATAAATCCCGAAGCTTTTTGTCTCGCCCGCGCGAAGAATTGGTTCGCTCGAAATTCTCCGAGCTCATAAAATGATTATGCAGAGATGGTCCTGTCGATTTTGCTATAGAAAATTCCATAAATCAACCCCCTCCGATCGAGTTTTCTCTATTTCTTTTTTGCTTCGTCTCCTGATTTGACTGGACCCAACGGGAAAAGCCAATCTCGAGTTCCGTAACAAATTGGTATCGCAAGAAACTTACGCCTCGACGGATCGCCCGCAATTCAGAGCGAGCCAACTCCGCGCAGAACCCTCGTCCTCCGTAAATAAACTTGGCCTGTAAAGCAAACTTGCAGGGAGCAATGACGCATCGTCTCGACGCGGTACACCAGTGCGCTAATCTTGCAAACAAAAACGATCGAGCTTACGCGAAACAAGACGCGGACACCGGGTTTCTGAGGGATGGGGAGTCGTTTTTCTCTCTCTCTCTCTCGCGAAAACGTCTCGTTCCTCTAGGCCTCGCGAGTTCCGATCGAAATCGTCGAGACACAGAACCATGCGGAGAATTGTTTTTCGAAGCTTCGTAAGATCCGCACACACACCACAAATTCAATGTTTCCCCGTCGCGTTTGCGTGCCAGCCGCAAATCCTCCCTCGGGAAGCCTCGTTCGAGCTGGCCAATTCACTTACTTTGATTTGATTGGCCTCTGCGTATGATCTGCTTTCCGGGCTGCACGCACGTACGTAATACAAAATTGGGGATGGTTTAGACACTAGGGAAGCCTCCATGTTTTACGAATGAGACGTCTCATCGAATTATTGCCTTTCCTACAGTGATACAACGTCAACTCGGTCCTCCTGAACTTATTAGGAGCTTGCCGACTCCGGGGAATGTATCGATATTTTCCATACCCTCTGCACGGACTTACTCGAGCGAGATTTATTCCTGTTGGCAAGAATAATGTGGCCCCGTAATGTACAACTAGAGAGGATAATTTCTTGAAAGGAATTCGTTGTCGAGGGGAAGTTTTGGTCCAAAGTCTTTGGGCGACGAAGAAAAATGCAAAGCATGCTTGAAGAAATGCGCCCGCGCGCGAGCAAAGGGTGAGTAGGGTTAAGAAAATATTTCAGTAGCTTTTGGGGCCGCGTTCTCATCGTCTCTGGCCCCCTGGCCGTATTCTCGGTCGAAGCAGGAAACGTGTGTCTACGGTTTCTCGCACCCTCTTGCTTTTTCGCCCTCTTTTAACATTCTCGATCCTGTGTATTCTCAAAGAGCTGGTAAACGGAATATATGTACTTTTGTGCCCCGTTGTGGCAAGCGTGGAAGCAGAGGTCGGTCTAGTGGTGGCTCCCACCCATCCGGATGAAACACGTTCCACGAGTTTAGCATTAAATTTATCCACCCCTTGGTTAAACAGCCCACGCACGCCTCCTTCCGGCTTTTCTCTTTCTTCCTCTTATGCCGCGTCCGCAAGAACGCGCCAGTAAAACTCGAAACTTCTATCGACCAACATTCGTACGGGGAAAAGTAGAGCGAGCATGGTGCGGGCGGGGAAAGTAGCGATGGTGGATCAAGTCTGCGTAGCGATTCTCTCGAGGGGGTTCCGCGCACCAGCACCAAAAGAAAGATGTCCTGAATAAAACAACCAGAGAGAACGTAAGAGTAATGATTCCAAGAAATACCGCTGAGAAAAAAAAAGAAATTCTGCAGCGTCTTACGCTACGGTGTGGCCGGGGAATCTCTCAAAGTTTGCCCCTTTGTAATGCAACAGAGATCGACAAAGTTGCTCGGTCCAGAGAGATCGAGGTCTCAAGAATAATGATAAAAATAACGCGAAGCAGCAGAAAAAAATGAGATATCTGTTAAAGATGCTGGAAGAATCACGTTGGATAAAGACAGTCGCAGAAGCAACTGAGAAATTCTCCAACCCCGTCGCATTTTCTACTTTGAGGAGACGTATGGGGGTAGCTTAATTGGGGAAAAGCCCCTCCTCTTTTATTTATAAGTTCAGGAGTCTATCGCCGAGCGACGTGCGCGCCCCAGGCCAGTTGTTCGTTATACAAGGGTGGAGGATCTCGCTCTGTCTTGTTCTCTCCATTCGTCCGGAGAATGGGAGTAGAACGAAGCAAAAGGAGAGCCGCAACCCACTCTCTTCTTCTTCTGCTGCTGCTGCTGCTGCTGCTGCTGCTGCGTCAAGAGAGACTTAACTTTGCGACAACGCGGTAGCAGTATTAGCAGCAGGAGCGGCGCTATAGGGGCTTTCGGCTCACTCGGGCGCCACCACCGACTCCACCAGGGGTGACAAATAACCCTTATAAACGCCACGCCATAACTCGACGGAGAAACCGGGCGCGCGCGCGCGAGCTTCGCGACGCAGGCATGACAACCTGGAATGAGAATCGTGGGGGGGTGGTCCAGGGTGGTTACGTTGGGGTGTACTGCTGCAGCTATGGTGTCTGCTCCGAGAGGGTGGCCCACACCCTGGCAAAGAGGAATGGAGAATGGCACAGAGTTGGGTTGGGCGTCGGGCCACTTGATTACGTCGCGATAATAAACATGACGCCGATATGAACTAAACTCTCTCGGTATTTTCTGTGTCTCTCTCCTTCTCACGAAATCTCTGTTTTCCAATGTTGTGTGCTAGTTTGCATTGTCCCCTTCCTCTGCTATCATCCCTCAGAATCCTCCGTATATATACTGTCGCTCTGCCGCCAATAATAGATCGCTGCCACAGATACGATTGTAAATATGACGCGTTTATTGGGAGGATGATTCGTATTCGGGACTGCTATTTGTATACACACAAGGCCCCAAGTGTGTACTGCGCTCGCGTGTTTGTTTCTCTATCGATTTCCGTTTTCTCGATGTATTGTGGAAAATCGAGGCTTTCAAATAGCACGCGTGATTGGTGGACACACCGCGGGGAATCGCAATCGGGAATCATCGCACTGGTCACGTTTGCGTTCTTTCCATTGTTTATCGCCTCATGGACTCTCTCGTTCTCCCTCCCTCTCTTTCGCTCTATGATTTTTCGCTGTAATTTTACGAGTTGAGCCGTATCCCGGGGGGTGGTTTATCATCCCCGAGCTCGTATGACGGCCTTAATCCCGTTAATAATCGTGGTTTCCAATTTTTTTCCATCCCTCTCACTCCCTTGTACCAAAAAAAAAAAAACCCCCCGAGCAGATAATAATGATCGAAATCGTTCGTTTTCTGCTGCTCTCGGGATTTACGAGAGATAAAAAAAAAAAAAAACGCTACTGCTACACTGGACGAATAAAATTTGTACGAATGCGCGCGTTCATGTAGTCGCGCGTGATTTTTGTGATGAATATAAATAAGAAAAAAAGTGCATGGAAAATTTTATCGCTTCGCACAAGCTTCTTGGGACAGTAAAAGGCTTGGAGTGAATGGAGGGTTGTGTGGCGTAGTCGAGGAGAATCGAGACTGTGCGGGGTTGGTTGGGATTGTAACGGCAGAAGCGAAACGGGGGTTTTACGAGGCAGTAACGGCCGATAAGGTGAGCTCGCGCCCCGACGGGGCTTATTCCGCTACAGCACCCAAGTGGCTGTTCAGCAGTACCATATCGTCACACTGTACAGCCACTCTCGCGTCTCTACCGCTCCGCTCTCTTTGCTTTCCTGAGCTACACACTTTTTTCCTCTTTCTCTGCTTCTCCGCTTCTCTTTTCATCCCACACAATACATATACAAACTTTATTCTCCACTTTATGCCGTTCAAACGTCTGTACCCTGTTGCCGAGATTACTCACTAACTCGTCGTTACAGAAGAAAACCGCTGGACTATCATTGATACAATAAATCTTCTGCTTTATCCGGCGCGCATCGTTCGAATCGTAAAACTTGTATAATGCATGCGATGCAACGAAAAATCATTAACAACGAATCAATATCTCATCGTTTATAAAAAGTTAATTGAATCGTTTCAATAAATTCATTCCTTTTTTATTTACATTTGAATTTTAATCAGTTTTTTGTTTGTTTAAAAATCGCAAAGTACAAGTTTTCGTAAAGTTTAATTGCGGCCGCGTTGAGCTTCCGTTTGGATGAATAATTTCGGTGGAAACCTGTTACGATCGTGTTGTTTTTTGTTTTCTTTTCAATGACGAATGATTAATGCGTCTGCATCGCGCGCTGCATGCACATGTTTTTTGGGCCCTGCTCGCGCGTAAGGAGGACCCACAGATGCCTCGAAAACGAAGCATCAGCCATTTTCCTCGTCCGCGGGGCCTCCGGGGCCCTGGAATTCGAAGGCCAATTAATTCGGAAAGTTGTCGCAGGGCCGCCCCGAGAAAAAGAGAGAAAGAGAGAGATGGTATGCGCCGTTGCTCTTCTCGGCCACTCGCCGACGGAGCACAGATCGGCCATGCCGCACAGCATCTCACGTGCCACAGGGGGGAACTGCGTGAAACCGCGCGCTCGCCTCCGACACTCTCCGCCTCCTCATCCTCTTCCTCTCTGCTCGACTGTACCATGCTTGTCTCATATATACACCACTCTGCTGCTGCATATAAGAAAGAAAAACGGCTCCGGCATATACAACCGTGAGATCCTTTGCCCCTGCAATTTTTTATCACAACAAATAAAAATAAATATAAAAAAAAAAACTACGAGAACACTTGGAAAAATGTAAAATACCGCCACCGGGCAGAGATATAAATTAATGATGAATCGGTCAGCGGACTTTTGTAAAATAAATTTAAATTTGCCCCGCGACGCAGTACGAAAGAAAAAAATCTTTGTCCTGTGTATAGAAAGTTTTGACGTAAATTTTGTGCATTTTTTTTTCATCTCCATTCAAAAGTTGCAATCAATTTGTTTTTTTTGGCAATTCCAGGTGCGAATGGACTTCGCAGACGAGGTCGACAAACGTACACGCGTTATCAAACACTCGAACTCGAAAAGGAATTCCACACGAATCACTACCTCACGAGGCGGAGGCGAATCGAAATGGCGCATGCGCTATGCCTCACCGAGAGACAGATTAAAATATGGTTCCAGAATCGACGGATGAAACTGAAGAAGGAAATACAGGCTATAAAGGAATTAAACGAACAGGAGAAACAGGCACAGGCACAAAAAGCTGCAGCGGCGGCGGCAGCCGCGGCCGCGCATCAACAACAAGGGGGAGGCGGGGGCCCCGACGGGGGTAACTAGGGGTACGCCCTGCACCGGAGCCCCCCTGACCATCCAAACGCCAATCCACACCACCCTCTTCTAGCACCGCAATGTACACAGCTATACTAAGGTGAGTTTATCATTTTTTCATCAAATTTACCAATTCCAGCATCATTCGCATTTTTATTTCATGAGAAATCGCAAAATTCATTAATCCCCGAATTAAGATCGCTACGAAATTTCTCAGAGTAGACAAGCAAATATCGCGTGAATCGAGAGCAAATTGGTGAACGAATTGCAAGATCGTAATGAGCTCTCGAATCGCACACGCGTCAGGTCGATTAGCCGCGTAGTTAATTAATTGATAATTACGCCGTTCTCCAGTCTAACGAACCAAGATGTTGATTAACGGCAGCAAATCGCAGGCAAACGCGACAAAAGATCGTGAGAAGTAAAATGTCGAATATTTCTTGCTTCTCATCCTCGCTATACTGTTTTGCTTATTACGAGGAACACAACGAGCGGTCTGTATGCACGAAAAACCGCATCACGGAGCCGGGCCCCGAGCCACAACGAAAAATATCTTTCGACGGTATATCTAATGAGGCTAAACCGCGCACGAGCGTGCCCATAGTGTGAGCCCCCGATGTGCTCACCTTCATAATTTCCTAAGTTATTCCATTCGCGTGTGGCCGCGTACGCCTTCCGCTTAACACGTACCTAAAAAGAGATAGTCGCGTCTAACCGATGTATATGGAAACGAATGCGCACACGGATACATCTCGGGGTCTGAGTGAATTTGTATTTTGTAGAGTCCGCGGTAGCAGGGGCGATCCGCGAGCGAACGAGCTCGCGGTAACGCGGTTTATGTTTCAACTTGAAATGTTGCAGCTTCGTGATTCCGCGCGCAAAAGCCTCTACGTACGTGTATATACGCGAGACAGATAGTTTGGACGGTTGAACGAGCCGAGGAGACCCCTCGGGCTCTATTTTCATGCACACAACATTTTCATATCTATACACGCGTCTTTTTATTATCTAATAAATCACAAGTCCGTGGCAACGCCTTAACGCCAGGTAAAACCAAAATAAATATACACACACACAAAATAAAGATTATACAACTAAATAAACATGTAAAAACATCACACAATGCGGATGAACGTTGCCCCCGAGTCACACAAGCGCAACATTGTTATTTTTCTACTTTGTCTCACGCTTTATGTACAACCCCTTGACAAGTCTCTTTCTTTCTTTCTTTACACTTGACTCGGTCACGTATCTCATATTCGCACGCGATCCACGCGCAAATTCCTCGCCATGTACTCCAGGTAACGAGAATTCTCGTATATACACAATTACTTAATTTTTTCTTTACTTCCCCCTCCCTCTCATTCATTCGTCCCGACTCGAAAGATCGTAAAGTCCAGGAATTTACTTTGGCTTTTTGTTACCCAGCGCGGACTACAGGAAAGAACGTTTGGGCAATAATACTGTTTTAGAAAGTTTTCCCTCTATCGCTCAGGTAAAGAAAAAAAAAACTACGAAAAAAAAAGGAAATCCGAACGGACCTGCCAATCCCGTGTTTCTTCCGCAGCGAGCCTTCACTCCTGCGCCATGCAATTTGGATTTTTACAAGGGTAGTTTCTCTCGTCCTTCTGCTCCCGCTCTCTCTTATTCTCTCGTGCTATGTCAAAGCATCAGTCTGCTATTATAGTTTACCCCGGTGTTGTACGTTCTCGGAACAAACGAAAGAAAAAAACGGAATGACCCTTCGAAATCCGTCGGGGACATCCTTAACACCGTAAAAAAAGGTCCTCGCGCCTCCAACCGCCACTTTCTCCTAGAAAACTTTCGCCCGATCGAGTTGCAACGAAAATATACAGTTTTCCTACGTCGCTCGCGTGAGTTCGTGTCGCTCGGTCATCGTTCGAGATCATTTCCGTCACTTCTGCAAATAATTAAATCTCCGCGACGTTGTTATTGCGATAAAAATGGTGCTCGTATTTCGTGAATAATTCAAACTCAAAAAGACCCTCGCAGTTTCCTCCCAAACGCGGCGTCTTTCTGCGCATCGGAAGTCGTTTTGGCTGATGCTGCCCACATGTGTTTCTTTTTTTTGGTTTTTGAAATGACGAGACGCATTCACTCCCGGTCTCAAATGCCGGAAAAACGAGGAAGAAGGGAGGGAAGAAAAAAAATGTGAAAACGGATTGAGACGATTAATGGCCGTGTCAGGCGTCGCGGCGAGTGCGAGAAAGAAAGCATTGGAAAAGAGTGTATTCGCGCTCTCGTTTAGGGACTGATTTGTGTTACGCCTCTCGTGAGCCCTCAAATAAAAGGTTTCATGTACATTTATACATGTATATTATTTTGTCAGCTATAGAGCTTTATATTCGCGGTCGTGCTGCTGGTGCCGGGGCGCGTGCTTCGCCATGTCTATTTTCGAGACGGCCAGAGACAAAGCGAATTCTTACGTACTTGCAGTATTATTCTCTATCCAGCTTTGTCCAAACACACACACAAACATAAATATATCTATATAAACGGTACGACCGGTGCCATCCCCGTCGTCGACGACTCGGTCGTTTCGCCTTCCCCCTTAATAAAACAACTCGCGCAGTCGCAACAATCCGATGAAAACGTTGCCTCGTATTCCAATCTAACTGATGCCGAGTTGAACGCGATTTTATGCAGATGAAATCGGCCACCGAGCGTTTATGGAAATTCTTCAAACAATCGCATCGCCCGCACAACCGCGCGCACCCCGCGTCCACGACGACGTTTCGCTTCGCGGAAACAACCCAAAGGGAAACGAAGAGAGAGAACGATCGTTACGGAAGTATTCCTTCGGTCCCTGGTACACACGTTAAGAAACACGACGGCCAAAGGAAATCCATTTACCACGAAGAATTGAACGTTTCGTAACGCGATGTTTCGTCCTGCTATTTCCTCCTCCAACTTCCTTTCATCCTTATCTTTTCTCTTCCTTTTCTTTCGATTTTTTTCCCGCTCGCTTCGTACACCAATCTCTTTTTTTTTCCATGCCCATCGATCCAACGAACCATCGCCACATTCACCAAATCAGTCCATTATTTACATCATCGTGGAATTTTTATAGAATCTGAAATAAATTTTTCAGTTTTTATCAACAGTCAGACGCGCTCATCGCCATTTTTCAACGAATGAAATTCATTTTTTTAAGTGCTAAATAAATTTCCGGTGGTTCGTGTATGAAAAATTACGTAAAAGCGTATGTTGGAAGTGACACTAAGAGGCAATTAGAGTCGTCATTGGAAAAGGATTAGGAGGAGAGGAAAAAAACACTTGTCATTGAGACATTGAAAGTCCCGGAGCGATTAACGCGCATTCTCGCGATTGATTCTCCGCGGTGATACATAAATCGACGGGTAAACGGATCGTTGGGAATCCATCGTAAAGTTTTGTATATTTTAATACAAATGAAATAGAGGCTTCGTCTCTGTGTCGCGCGCGGTTAATGGACGAAAGAGCATTCGGATTGTCGGCATGGAATTCGCACTCTGATCGATTCGATGTGAGAAAAATACTCAAAGCGCGAGATTTTTCTTGTTGCATGTCATTTTCGTGAGCAAGCGAGACGGACATTTCTTGGCGGTAAAACGATCGATGGAACGGCGCGAAAAAGATATGCGTGGAAACTCGTATTTCTTATCTAAAAGTCACTCTCGGTATGAAAGTTGGTCGCGCGCGCGCGCGTCGTTGAACGATAATTGAGTCGTCCCCTGCTCATTGCAGCGCGATGTTTCTCTCTCTTGGGTTGCACGAGAGAATGCTCGTGCGCGCGCGATGAAAACTCATTGTATATTTCAATCTAGATGAGCCAGCAAGGGCAGCGGGGGCGGAGGGAGGAAAAGAGAGATAAAGATGGAGATAAAGATAAAGATAAATATCGCGCATCGTGTGGGGTGAGAATAGAGGCGAATCAGGTTTTGCCTCGCGCGCGTTGAGAGAAAATTAGATTCCATTGAGAGAGAATCGTGAATGGCGCACTAGGAATCGCGATGAAAAAAATGCTGAAGAGAGAACGAAGGAAATAACAGATAGAGCGCGATGTAGTGGAAAGGAAAATGAAGAAAATAAAAGCGATGAGAAGAAAAACAACGAAAAAAAAAGACATAAAGAGGGAGAAGTGTTGCTCGCGGTGTGTGATTCTCCTCTGGTTCTCCGACAAACCAAACGCGTGTACGATTAAATTAAACTCACTTATCGACTCGAGCTTGGCGCGCGCTCTTATACCAGACTTTATATGTCTATATACAAATATATGTATTCCACATATATAAACGTGTATATATCGAAGACCATCTGCGATCGAGTTGCGCAATCCAAGTAATAGGCCATTCCGGAGATAGCGGCGTCTACTTCGGTGAGTTCGAGTTGGATTTTAGTCCCGAGAACGAGCACTACCAACATCGGACTCGATCTGTATATATAACCAGCCAACGCGAGAGCTCTTCGTAGTTAAGTTTAGCGTAAAACCGATCGCGGTGACTTAACCATCTTTACAACTTGTCCTGGTCAACGTTACTCCTTCGCAAAACCATATCGAGTTTCTTTCACTCTTTTTTTACACTCGAAACTTTGTATTTGGCGAGGTTAGTGCGTATACGATGGCGCAGTTGATGTATTTACACTGCACCCCGTGTTCCAAGTCGGCGACGTAATCGAGAGTCTTTCTCTGATCGGAAAACTCGTTACGAAGCAACTTCCAAAAGGAGGCATATCGGGAGCTGGCAAGTACGTAAAACGCTTCGTGCGTTTCTTTGTGCAATCGGAATACTCGTTCTTCCCGCGCACCGCGAGCCGCTCTCGATAATTGGACGATTGATCGCTTTCCAGCCATTTATTTTCGCAACTTCCCGTTACCATATGGTTTTCCCTTCAGTGCCTTTTCCGGAGCTTTCCCACTCGCTTTGCATGACACTCGTTCCGATCGCTTCGCCCATAGCGATATCTTATCCATCCATCTTTTATCGTCTCGTTATGGCCGACCGTACCGCGTTTGTATCACTGAAAATTTACCGACGGCCGACGATCCTCGATCCTCCAGACGTTCGACAAAATAAATCGAGAGTCACAACGGGCAATCGATCGGAAATTTGTGCGATCGATTCAAACGCTACTCGATTTTTCACAGACTTTGAATAGAAAATTTTGTTCGGAAAAATCGACTAAACTTTTTTTGAAAATAAAAAAAATTTAGTCATTGCAGCAAGAAATATTCTAGAAAGTCTCTTCGGAAAGTACATTTTTGTCATTCCAATCGTAAATTTTGCTCACAGCTCTGTTAGAAATAAAAAATATTGTCTAAATTTTGAAATTTTTGAAAAATATTTATTTTGCCGTGCTCAACAAAATATCGAAGTTTTTTGACAGAATTTAATTTTCAATGCACTCGTAATTGTTTCAATCAAGCTCCGCTCGATTAATTTAAATTGACCAGATTATCGATCGCTATACATTTTTATGATCCAATCGCTTTCCAGTCGCGACTCTGCGCGGCTTCACGGATACGCGCGCTCGCGCCATATTGTGTTATTACACACGAAGGACTGTTCCGTTGGCCGACGGGTACGAAACGTGGCACGCATTCACAAAGTTATAACCAAGAGAGCCACGATGGTGGTCTCTTTTGGCTCTTCGAGTCTCCAACTAAGCCAAACACACGTATCCACGCATACGCGCATACTCGATGAAAAACCGTATTAATGCGAAACTCGTGCGAGAGTTCTCCCGAGGGGGGAAGTGATACGTCTCAGGAATATTTTCTCAGCTATATATCCATCTCGAGCCCCTTCCTGCAGCCCAGCCGTATGATTCCCGAGAGAAACTTCTTCGGAACAGAGAATGTTTTACGTTCGATCGACCGCTGGCCAGCAAAGAAACCAAAAAAAAATCCAACGCGTTCCTGCATCTCGTTCCATTCATTCATACACTCAGCCCGTTGTTTATACAAAAGTAATCCTCATAAATATATATTGGCAACTTCACCCTCACTATTTCACAAGAGGGAAACCTCTTCTTCCATTTTTTTACACTCGATAAAAAGTTACCAAGGCTGGCAGCAATTTTTGTCCCAAATTAATAGAAGTTCGATTTTTTAATCACTTTTGAATTACTCCACAAATTCAGCCTTTTTCAATCCAATTCGATCAGCTAAATTATAAGGCCGCGTACTGTGCGGAAACGTACTTTGATGTTTACAAATAAATGTGTACACGAAAAATTAAATTTTAGCAAAAAACGTTGCTGTTTTGTTGAACACGGCGAACTAAATTTTTTTTTGACAATATTTTTGATTCCTAACGGAGCTTCCAGCAAAATTTACCATTGGAATGACGAAAATTTACTATTCGAAGAGACTTTCCAGAATATTTCTCGCTGCAATGACAAAATTTTTGTGATTAAAAAAAAAAACGTTTAGTCGAACGTATTCAGCAAAATATCGATCTTTTGCCACAAAATCTTCTTTCCGGTGCATGGAAGAAGTTCAAGCGAGGGTTTTATAAAGTTGTAACCCTCCGAAGCTATTCCACAGGTCCCTTGCAAAATCCCTTCGACAATATCTCTGCGGCGTTGTTTTTTTTGGAGTTGGCAAAGAGCAAATAGCGTGGCGTGCCATTGTATTCAAAATTGGCTAATTAATTCATATAGCTGAGGTGATAGACGTTTATATGTAAACAAGTGTACGTCGAAGAGATGAAGCGGAGTGAAGGAGAAAGAGAGTGTACAAGGCGCGGGAAAGGAGGAAGAAAAAAGAGTCGGGTTAAAAAAATGTTGTGTTAGGAAGAAAGAGAATTGCCGGGAGTTGGATGTATCAATTAAAGTCTCGTCACAATGCTCGTCTAAATCAGTCGGAGGCGCCGATAAAAGTCCTCGTAGAGAGCTCGAGTTGTGGTGGTCGGGGGACGAGTGCGTGAGAGGGAGAAGATACAGCGAAAGAGAGAAAGGCGAGTGTATGTTTCGCGGAGCTCGTTCACTCTTTCGCTCGAGTACCAGAGAGTTATTGAGTGCCGGTAGTGCCATCTAGCGGCGTTAACGACGTTTCGCCTTAGTTATGGCTGCTCACCCCCCTCGGGGCTTTTCATGGGCGTGGCCAGGTGGGCGGGGATAAATAATGGTTCCGCGAGCGAGTACTTGGCAATGCGATTTTACTACCTCGTTCACGTAACATTCCAGCAAATGTATAATTAACAAACAAACAACAAACCCATGCTAAATTGCCAAGGAAGAGCGAGGGAGGAAGAAAAAGATGAAATAAAAAGAAACAACAACAATAATGTTGATTGATCGTTGAATTGGTCTTCTAAGATAACTATTTGTGCTGACAAACGTGATGGCTTTTTAAAGCTCCTCGTATATAAACAGGAGGGCCCGGTTAGGAGCGGAAGAAGAAGGCGTGTATAAGGATAGTGGATATACCGGTATTACTGCGCCAGAATTAAAAGAGGGGACTACTTTTTTAGTTATTGGCCATTTGTACGACAGGTGGCAGCTCCTATATAAAGACCACCGAGCCGACCACCTCTGTATCGTGTATCTTCAGTGACGACCTGTTTTACCGGCCCTCGATCGGTATATATACCCGCCTTGATTTACAAGGACGATTGAGCGCGCGCAGGTTCCATCGTCATCTCCCCTACCCACCAAGCACACGTCACCTTTCATTCTCGTAGTTCGATCATCCTCCGTAATGCGCTTTATCGTTTGTTTTTATCGACCGTAGTACAGTAACTTCTCGTCAGAAACGTTTCCTCTCTCGCTGACGCACACACACACACACATTTACGAGTCAATCTCTCGTCCTATGAGGAAACTCGATGGCGCGGTTGGGTCTCTATGCCTCGAGGGAATTCCCTAGCCCCAAATATAGTTATAGCTATGACGTGTCAGTAAATCAAGCCTTGCTGAGCTTGCGCTACTGGCCATACATTTTATCGTTTTCGTTCTGCTCCACGCCTCATCGTACCTCACAATTGCTCAATAAAATTCGACACTACCAGTCTAAACAAAACGAGCTTGATTTTATTCTCACCATCGCATCTATATCTTTCCATAACACATACACACTAACTTGGAAATATAAATAACCCATCGAGCCTCTCTCGATGCTGGATTGATGCTTCCGTTTACGAGCATGTCGAGAACTTGATGGTATGTGAGTCCAACCAACAGAAGGAGTATCTTTATTGGTTGTAAAGGAAGACATTTACGATCCATAAAGATCAACGTTCATGGATCTCTCTTACGCCTTCATCGCTGCTGCCACAGGACGCGTTACGTAACCCATTACCCCCACCCCAAATCACTCTTCACCCCCCCGGAGAGGCTCGTCGTTTCGTACAGCAAGAGTGAGAAACCAAGGGCGGCCACTGGCACGCGCCCGCCTCGAGATTTACAGGTTGTGCTCCTTCTCCCTCTGTCTCTCTCTCTCTCTCTCTCCGCGGTAACACCTCGTAAACTTGGCTTAACGACTTTAACCGGGCCTAACTGCTTCCTTCCTGCAATCAAACCCTGACCTACCCCCCGCAACTACCTATATTTCGTCTCTACATGCACTTCTGCACCTTGAATGAAAAACTTTTCACCGGGACCATCAACACGGTCATTGAATTCTGCACTCTTGTCAAGAATCCATTTTTCTTTGTATTTTCCGACTTTTTCGACCGTCACTTGCCAATTTGTGATCTGCACGCGTCACCGCCTTAATGGAATTTATGCCCGCGGCGAGCTTTTTGCATCAATTTAAATTCAAGCAATTTTACGGATTACCGACGAATTTATCATACGTTTCATTATTTGACATTTTCAACATTCATGAAAGTGCATATGAATCGCTTAATACTTTAATTAAAAAGCCATTATTTATCCGTCAGCATAAATGTACATTGCTCTCGTGCGTGGGTTTGTACGCAGACCTTGACAATGAACGACCTGAAGACTTGTTCGTGATAAAATATCCATTAAGTAACTCTTCCTCTCTTTTCCTCATTCTCCTTCCTTCTTAACCTCCTTCCTCGTCTGTTTTATGATTTGTTTTGATTATACTTCATTATGCCGTTCGACGCCTTTCATTATACGGCCGGCAACTGTACCGACGATAAATCGGCATTGTTGATTTTATCGTGACATTTACGAGAGTCATTATTAGGCGATACAACTCGAAGCGAGAGGATCGTTAAGTCTACGCCTTTGCGGTTCGACCCGTTCCATTCTTGGCTCTTGCCCGTTGGGGCGGGGGATTTTCAGCCTGCAACCGCGAGAGGGGAAAAGGCATTAACTCCGCTCATAGTGGGGAGGCTTACGGTTTGAGCGATTGTCCGCTAGACTGCGCTCGTAACTTTTTCTCGACCAACGAACCGACCGCGACTCCGCCATGCTGCCATCATGGCCTTTAAGAAATCATTTTATATTTCTTCATTTTTTCCTTCCCATTTTTGGTCATTCTCGCCATTTTTCGCTTGACGATTATTCAGTTTTTTGCCTGCCGAATTTTATTCACTATCTGAATAATTCTAACACAAAATGTTGATAAATTTATCAATTTTTTGGCCATAAATTTTTGAATTAATTTGAAAAAAATTGGAATTTCGATAAAACTCGATAAATTTGCTGTTCGTTGAATTTTTATTAACATCCTGACGGAAAATGACTCGTTTCAGTGCATGGAAATGGACGATTTTTCTTTCTTTTTTAACTCCGCTCAATCGTGTACAAAAAATTGGCACTGTAGAGTAAAGTTTGAAAGAAAATGTTGTACATCAGCAAAATTCCATTCAAAAAATTCGCGGAGGTTCGCATAAATTTGCTAGACTAGGCAAGTGGACTGCCGGTTGAAAGGATCATCACAGCGCTATTTCGTGGCGAAGCATTACCATTTTATCCGGTGGAGCGAATTAATTACTTTGCAAGAAAACTTTCATCCCTCTGGTCGTCGTTGTTAGCGTGCGTATGCTTACGACAACCCCTTTTCCGGAGGATAGCCCAACGGTGTGTATATTAGTAATACCGCAAGGAAAAGAGAAGAGGGAGAGAGAGAGAGCGTGTACTCTCACTTGCACACACACGCCAGCTGGTATATTCAGTGAATACAACGGAGAACTTTTGAAAAGCTTGCGAACGACGATATTAGCATTTAAAAGTGAGTAGTGCCCCGTCTAGCGGCGCCATTGGTCTGCATTTACACAACAATAAGACAGAGATTGTGAGAGCGAGAGAGAAAGGAGCGAGTGAAAAAGTCTCGCAGAATCTCCGGGGGCTCTGCGCTCGCGAAATAGCGAGAAACTCGGAGTATGCGGCACATTTTTGGAAGGAGTGAAAGGGTGAACGCGCGCGACTTTACCAGACTCTCCGTTATATTGTTGAGGAGGAAAAAAAACGTGGAGGAGGCTGAGGAAGAAGAAGAAGATTGAAAAAAAAGGGAGAGCAAGTTTTTGGTCCAGCGGTAGAGATTCCCGCAGCAACAAGCTCACGCGAGAAATATTTGGCTAGGAAAGAAAAAGTGTCCAGCTCCTAGCAACGTTATATACAGAAAAGCCAATGATTTTTTTTTGTTCCCTACTCCTCCATGGAGTTTTTGGGTCGCAGCTAGAAAGATTCCTCTCTCCCAGAATCTCTCGACTAGCATACGTTCCATTTCTATCTCGCTTCTCCTTTTCCAAGCGGCAAAGTTCCCCTTGGTGCGCTCGCACGCCGTCGTCGACTTGCTCCTGCTCGCATAGATATTTCTAACTCGACAACACACGTCTGTCCCATCTTTCTCTGTGGCTGCTCCCGAGAGTCTCCCCACCAACCTATACAGACACGGAGCAAGATGGAGAATCATGGCGGTCCAGAAGTGCGACGTTGCCAAATTATCTTACGTGACTTCTCAATATCTATAGACACACAGCCTGATGTACGAAAGCGAGAACCGAGCAAAAGCAATAATTCGATTAAGCACGAGCCCTTTCCAGGCTTCGTAATAATTGCCATAATCGTGCCAAACGCCTTTCCGTTTTGCTTCCGATAAATCTCCCGCCCACATCTGTTCCAAAATCTAGAGACTCAATTGCACAATAATGCATGAAAAATTGAGCAGCGAATATGAAGAAATCAAACGTACGTTTTACATTTTTTTTCTTCCTGATTTACACGCTGCTATGTATAGAAAGCTCGCGCGTAATCGGATCTCGTCACGTATAAACGTATCGACGCGTGAGTGTCCCTAATGTCGCGTAAAGTCATTTCCCGAATACAATATTTTTCCATAGATGGCCCGTGGCAGTTGGTCCGCGGATTTTATACCCGTGTATATATGGAAGGATATATAATGGAGATGGAACGAGCGGAAGAGTTTAATTGTCCGGAAATGCTGCGAGTACGAGAGAAAGAGAAAAGTGGAGGGGGGGATAGTTGCTCGCGATGCACGAGAGCTTTTCGGTACAGGCCGGTGACACGGCTCGCGGAGTATACTTGATTAAAATTCCGTATATATCCACACACATGTAAACTACATAGACGCGAGTTCTATAAATATAGTTCACGGATTCTGCTCGGGCAAACGGAGGGATGCGACTTTGGAAAGATTTTTGTTGTTCCGTTTCGTTTTTTCGTTCGTTATTATTCTCTCGTTGGATTACAATCGCGAATAAATCTGCGCGAATGTCCGTCGCGGGCTGATACGAGGAGCATGCGCGCGGGTATGCATCGGTGTGATAAACGTAACCCTTCGTTACGAAATGTTCGGAGCACGTGTGACCAGGTAAAATTCATATAGCAGCAAAAACGCGGATTCCACGCTAACGTACGAGCTCCCGCGCGCGCGCTCGCCTGTTAATTCAATCACGCGGCAAGTTTTATTGTGTCGATTAATCACAAAGCCCTGTATATGGACGTCCAAGGCGTCCGAGTCTGTGTGCAGCTCGAGTGGTCAATCCATATACTCGCGTTTTTCCTTCCTTTTACACTGTATTAAGTGCATTGCACTTGGATGTCGTCTCTGTATAAGGACTCTCGTAATTCAAGGCGAAACGTTTTGAGTAAATCGGATTGAGCGTTACCGCAATGAATACTAGCGTAATTCAAAAGTGTACAAGTATTTTTCTCGTCGTATGTGTTTTCACGTGCGCTCTATATATATTTAACTCACGGTGGCTTAAAATGCTCTCGCGTTTACGTTCTTTTTCTCTTTCTCTCGCTTGCACTTTCTCTCTCTCTCTCTTGAGCTCGGCTCGCGCGAGTTACACACCGTTTCACGGTGGCGTACATCCATCATTCTTGCTCGCGTGTGCGTCGAGCTAAGCGGCATGGATATATACACTTTCGCGAGTTCCAACGAGTTATCGGCTTCGATAACGCCAACTCGACGCGCGAGCTACACACAGCTCTCCCTATCCCAACCCTCTGTGTCTCTAATCTCGCGGCCTCGAGAATCCCGAGAAAATTTATTCGATAAATCTTCAACCAAGAAATTCTCCCGTACATCATTGTATCAAAGTTTTATCTAGGATCTGTATAGCCCCGAAGATAATGCTTTCTGGAGCCTGTTCGACAATTTTATTCCCGCGGCTAATTCTCCGCTAAATTTATTCAGATTATCCACCATACAAATATCATATCTGTATATATTATTTTTTTCGTTAAGTGGATATATAGTTTGCGGACGTTTGCTTAACGATCTTATCATTCGACAAGGCGAGTCCATGGAACACAAGAAAAACAACTGCTTTCGTTTTTGCTTTTTATTTCTTTTGCCAAGAACATTTTTTCTTTACGATGTACGAATAACGACGAGAGTCGACACTGAGAAGAAAATCTTGTTGGAAAACGTCGATACTTTGTTGAATGCGTTCGACAAAACTTTTTTTTTTGGAAAATCACGAAATACTCTAGAAAGTCTCTTCGAAAAGTACATTTTCGTCATTCCAATCGTAAATTCAGCTGATAGTTCCGTAAGAAATCAAAAATATTGATAGAATTACGAAAATTTTGAATTTAGGACACCGTGTTCAACAAAATATCGACGTTTTTTTGATAAAATTTAATTTTCCGTGGAAAGATGAAAGAACGAGATGATTGGTGGCCCCAAAACGGTAGTATAGATTAACTCTCTGGGCGTAAATCGCAGTTGGATTGGTCAAGGTTCCTGTTTGTCGCTACCAAGAGCACAAGTCCGGTTTCCGCACAAGAAGCTATATTTGTGCGGACCACCGATGGTAGAGGCGCGTGCAAAATGTCAAGATTCTCTTGTTTCCGTGCGTGCGTTTAAAACATTTATATTCTCGTCCGCACTGTCCAACAAATCCGAATATCGCACTTGTAACCGCGGCGTGACAGAGTTCGAAAGTGTGCAACATTTTCGCCAGCGAACACACGTTTCTCTCGCGCTAGTCAATAAATATCGCTCGTCCAATTAATCACCGAGTCACCGAGCCAGTTACTTAGGTCCTGTTCTCGCTGGTACGTTCAATTAACGCCAGGAAAAACATCGTGCCCGTAACAGTGTATAAACACCGTCGCATACAAACTGCACTACGGGATAAGCCTGGCGTGAAAAAGCCTAGTCGTATAACAAAGTCCAAAGAAACTACGAGCCAGCGTCCGACGGGCACCGAATTATGGACCGCCGAGTGCAACAATCCCTCGAGCTCGTACAATAAACTCAACTTTACCCGCCACGATGACTCTCAGTCATCAGGAAAGACAAAAATTTTATTACTTGATACTCTCCTTAGTGGAATCTCGTTAACTTGTAATTAATGATTTTATTCCGTCCAGTGTTTCGCGCCAATTTCAATGTTTTATCGCAATTTTCATTGCGAACGAGTGAATTAATGCAAATTTTTAATACTTTCTGGACTCGCGAGCCTCTTCCTGGCCAAACTAATCACTTTTTCCCTCCATTTGTCATCAGCCTCGCTAGCCTTGATCTTTATAGTCCTCTCGAAACCATTTCACACGAGCAACACCTTTCCGAGTAACGCAATACTTCTCTAACGCGTGCGAAACGCAAAGAACCATCATAAATAATGGCGCGAGTATGGCAAACGCTTAATATTGTTGATGGCTATAGGGACTGAGGAGTTGCGAAAACTCGACTACGTATATCTTTACCTACGCACCGCGCGTTCAGGCCGACGGAGCTCTCGGTTAAATTTAATGTCGGCTCATTAGACGTCCGACTGTCTCGCGGAACTTCTTGACTGAGCGGGCGTGGGCATCTTCCTCTTTCGCCTCGTCTCGAGCTTCACGTCTACACAAACGCACGTCGAAAATTATGTTTTATTTTCAAGCTGCTCTTTCGCGCATGTCGTTTCCCTTTTTTTATAAATCAACAGAAGACCGCAAAATCAATTATCTTGAAGTTTGCCTCGAAATTCTGTTTTTTCTCCAGCACAGAGCTCATAATTATTATTTAATATTCTTGAGTCCCAAAAACTCAATTGACAGGACAAATAATCGCGTCATTTTCATAATTCAATAACTAATCAATAGAAAAGAATATTTTCCGTTGCATCTCAACGTTGCGAACTTCAGAGTCATAGAAAAATATTGAAAAAGTGAAATACTGAAAAATTTCATGTTTTTTGAGGATCGAACCAATTTTCAGGTTCGATTTTTAATTTCTTATTTTTATTCAGGCGACCATTGTGCCCCTCTCCAACCCTCACTGTCCGTGGTAATAAACCTGTGCATTATATACGAAACAACGGAGCTCCCCGACCCGCCCTCGCCCCACTTATTCAACGTAATATTGAAATAAGCTTTCCAAAGTTTACGTGCGAGTTTTCAAAGTAGTTTCAATGGGAGGGAGCGAGAAGGGAGAGAAAAAAAGGGAAACAGGCAAAAGAAGAGAAGTGCGAGGCTTAGAGACGAAGGGAGGGATAGAGAAAGACCATGAATTTCAAAGGGCGAGAACGTGGCTGGAGAAAGAGCGAGAGGAGAAAAATGCACGCGAGCTAATTGTGATACACTCCGCGGGGAGGCCGGTTGGACGAGGAGTAAGGGGTTTTACAGGCGCGCGGTATCAGAGGGGTTGCTTTTTAGTATAACTTGCGAAGGAGTAGAAGAACAAGCGTGTTGGGGTGAGAACACGAGTATAGCTCCAGAAAAGTCTAGGGGAAGCTCGGAACACGGAGAGTGTACAAAAATAAATGTAAAAAACAGAAAAGCTAGGAAGCACGATAGAAAACGCCAGAGAGCACGAGCAGGCAAGGCTGCAAGGAAGAAAGCAGAAAAGAGGGAGAGAGAGAGAGAGAGAGGAGAGACAGAAGACGGCGTAGTTAGTTATACGCGAACCTCGTGCATGTTGGCAGCGCCGGTGTTTTTCATTTTCTTTATATCACCCCTGACGCTCGTAAAACCATTACCCGTGACCGAGCGAAAGCAACTTCCATATAGACCGTATACGCCCGACTTTGATGATACCTAGAGAACTTCTTTATTTCCTCCGTTCGTTTTATCATTCGTTCTATGTTTTTTCTTTCTTCATTTTTCCCCCGCTCTCTCCCACTCTTTCGTCTTGTTGCAAACACAATGTTGTGTGAGGAATCAAGTCGCGCGATCTCTCCGCTCGTCTTTGAGAATATACTCCGAAAATAGAGGCAAACGACTGATGGGCATTCGCACCGCGCGCGGCACTGATAGTTACGGAATCGGGAAGAAACCCAATTTCTTTTCGCGGAAACTCTCTGCTATGCCCTCTTCGCGTAGCATCATGTTTCTCCCTCGTTCTCTCTTGTTTTTTCTTCTCGTCTCTTCGTGTATTGCCCGCGTACTCTTATGGTCTCTCGATGAATCTTCCAGTTTCCTCTCCGGCGTACAATATCGCCAAGAACCAAACCACGTTTTCTCTCTGCCTGGGATCGAAGACGTGCTCGATGTTCATGGCGACAGTGATTGGCTCTCTCGTGCCTTATTTTTCTCTCGCGAAAGCTCAACCCCGTCTCAGAATTCGTCGATATCGATATTAGACGAACGGACCTGAAAATTTTCATCAGAACCATCAGGAAATTATCCTGCAGCCACGTTCTCACGAAGTATTCGAAAATACAAAAAGTTTCAATGACGTTTCCTTGACGAAAAAATTTCAATAGTCAGATTTATGGATTGATAATTTCATGCTTTTCACGAGCTGTGAAACGCGTGCCCTGCTTGCCTTTTTTTCAAAGTCTCAAGATGATATTGAGTCTCGAATCGTGCTATACCGCATCCACCAGGTTGCATACACGGCGCGTATGGGCCATCAGGTAAAACACGTATCAGAAACACGTGGAACCTTGCCATGAGCAGAAGAGAACGAGAGAGCTGATGTACCTTGCCTCACGATCTGTCGAGATAAGTCAGTTACCGACTCGCTCTAGCGCGTCTCTCCCTCGGCATCCGCGCGCGCGCGCCCCCAAGTTTGCATTTTTTTTTATTGCCTCCTTGCGTCTCTGTTCATTGCTGCTGGGTGCTTCTGCTGCTCTTTCTCTTGGTCGTTCTTTACTCTTTGCCCCGCACCTAACCCCTCCGGGCACTTGGCCAATCCGTACCAACCAAGCGAATCTTTCTCTCTTTCGGTGAGTCTCCATTTTTTTCCTCTTATTTTCTCTCATTCCTCTCCTTCTCCCTCCTTTTTTCAGCTTCGCCATATATACCCGCGTGTAGCGAGAGAGCGTTGCTGCACTCTTGGCGGGTGATTCATCATCGGCGTCTCCTCGTCCTCTCTCTCGAGCCTCTTCTTCTCGTTTCTCTGCTTCTCCACTGCACCGAACTAGCAAACTGCATCCTTTTCATTTCCACGGTCTCGCCACGGCTGTCTCTCGACTGAGTTGGAGACTTGGCCGCCGTTGAGCGCGCGTTCGGCGCGCGGGCACCACCTCACCTCTCCACGTTCTGCTCTCTTCTTCGGGCCTCTTCCTCGTGGCCCACCTCTCGTGTCTTCTCTGCTTTGCCGCCTCGCGCTCTCCCTTCATCCTTTTATCCGCGCGTATCATTTTTTTTCGCCCAGTACCCTGCGGGGAGAGCCGCAATCGCGCTTTCCTCTTATTCGGGGTACACTTGGAGTTTTGTACTCCCACGACGCGGGGTTCCCGCAGTCCTGCGGCTCGTCCACACCGCAGGGTGCTTACGATCCTGATGCACGTGAGAGCAAGAGAGAAAACTTGTCCCGTTCTCTGCCGGATATTTCCTGACGAAGCGGCATATAAACTCGCGGCAACGTTCCACGTGCCGTCAAGTAATCGAAGGCCAAAGGTTACCGTCGGCGGGCTAATTCATCACGACTATATATATTTCAGGCATCAGGACATACACTATGAGTTTATTCTTTTAGCGAAATACATCGCGACGATTTCGTGAGCCCCTCGATCGAGTCGTTGGCGTAAGAAAAATAAATCTTCCGCGGTCATCTCGTAGCGAACATCGCGCTCAATCACACCAAAGATATTGTCTCATAGTCACTTTTCTACGTGTCCGCGCGTGGCTTCAGTGTGCACGCAAACGATCGACACACCTACGCCATTCATTTACACACTTGCGCCATCATCTCGCTTTCTCCCATTGGTTTCACGTGCTATGCCGCGACTCTACACCCACCACCAAACCGAGGGCCAAGTGGGTACGCGAAAGTCGTTGTAAAATATCTCAGGCAATGCATCACTCGCGCGATATCACTAGCATGAAAAGATACAGTTATATTTCGCGTTCACGCCCTCTTCGAATAACCTTCTCTTCACCCCAAGTTTCATCCGTCTGTCTTCTTCTTTCACTTGTTACCTTATAACATCGACGCGATACCTTTCGCAAGCGAATAAACAATGAAACGGTGTAAACACTGCGGGGGCACCCGCGCTCGAGCCATTTCTCGATGTTCTTGTACGTCATTATTCTTCGTCGCTATTCCTGCGCAGCATATACTTTGTCCATACATTTCTTTGCTCTTTTGAAGAATTACTGAAGCGCCTCGCCACCTTAACACAAAAACATCGGCCTCTCTTCCGATGTTTCTTTCCAGCAAGCCAGTTTTTTTCTTTCGAATCTTCATCCTTCGTCCATTTTTTTCATCTAATCTTTAACGAAGCTAGGATGGAAGTTTCTCTTTAATCGACGATCTCCGATGATTCTTCTCATCCTTTAACATCGGAGTAATTGTGTCGGTTGTCCCGGAAGATTGTCGAAAATGAATGTTTTTTTCTTCCCACGCCGATGTTCCCTTCTTGCTCATTATACGTTCGAGGCCCGACTCGATTCAACAGAATATTTCAGGTTTTCTTGGCGGGCCTCTTTCCTCATTACTTTTCTCGCTTCTTCGTCATATCCCACCATGTTGACTGGGACTTACCCCGCGGGGCCCGAAAGGTTGGATTCCGGTAATTCGAGCAGGGATCCCTAAAAGAGACCTTCCTACAAGAGCAGTCTATCTTTTTCCTACATACGCACGTTTCATCGGTCGGAGTGCGAGTGCGAAAGAGAAAAGTTGTGAAATGGGAGGGGTACGAGGATGGGTAGTTCTCGTGCGGCTGCAATCGTCGGGCCAAGGGAGCTACGAGGGGCGGGGACGGTTTTAACGGGGGGGAGAGAGAGAGAGAAGAGCAGGGAACACCCCGCATGGCATGGGGTAGGTTGCAGCAGCTCACGCGACACTAGAGCCATCTATATCCTCGAGAGATTTATGGGTTCTGGCTGCAGCGGCTGCTCGCAGCAACTACACGCCACAGAGTATCGCCAGCAGGATGGTGTCGGTGTCGGTGATCCCGCTCTTGCGTTCCCTCGCGTATCAGCCTTTATGTGTGTGTGTGTGTGTTTCCTCGTTCGTGTCTTTGTGATAGAGTTTAGCTGTGCGAGCATGTGTGCCTGTTTTCATCCTAGTAGTTGTGCGCTCCGCTCTCCGCCAGAGCTGTTTCATCGTCGCTATATAATTTTACACATTGACAAACTATGGGTATATGCATCACGATGGCAATGGTGATGGTGTCGTCAGCTGGATGGTGTTGGTAGTCTGGTACATTGCTGATACCGCTCTCTTGCGCGCGTTCACCCCGACCCTGACGTGCTCTCGATATATGTATATAGAAATGCACGCAGCACACCGAGCGTCAGACAACGACTATACTTGGCCAGTGAGGCATCTCGTTGTGTGTGTGTTGGTAAAAGGTCGCGGCCAGAAGGTGCGCCACGATTCACCGGTGTTGGTGCTCATGTTGGTGCACAGTATAAGCGCGAGAAAGAGACGAAACGCGAGCTTCGCATGTTGTTACTCGATCCTATATGGATACAAACATACATGCTTGCTCATCCATATACATGCATCCTCGTATGTTTGCCCCCCTGCCGAGACAGCACGCTGTTACCCTGCGGGGGTTACGCGCAATTCGCGCTCATGCAACGGGGCGCTGATAAAAAGTTTCACTCGATCTCAATCCGATCCTCGGGCTCGAGAGAGAAAGACCATCCCAACAGCTTTTGCTCAACGTTGAATCTCTGTGCACCGGCTAACCCGCGCGTATATGCTGCACAGCCGCGCTTCTCGCGCGCGATTATCTTCGTACTCTCTTTCCTCTCTCGCTCTTTTTCTCTTCTCGTCTTCCTATATAGTTGTCTCTCTTGTCTGGCATACACGCTTTTATCCACGCACTCAACCCTTCCCGAGTCTTTCTCTCGTGCTCTCGCGGCCCGGAGATATTATTCACCGCGAGCCGTCGGCTGCCACGATTATTAAGCGCATAATAATGTGCGAAGGTGTGTACGGGATAGCGATACACCTTTTTGTATATATATCGCCTCTCGTACGAGTTTATACATATATTTTTCCAGACAAGAATAATGCCATTAAATTCTGAAATATCTCGCAAAGATAAATTCCGCTCACGAATTCAATCTATTTCCAATTATATTTTTTCCAACACTTTTCCTCGGTTCGATTGATACAGCGAGAGGGACATGAACGAAATGGGGGAAAAGATAGGCAATCCGTCGGATTCAAGTGCCGAGCTTTCGGAACTACCCCCTCGACGCCAACAGTACGATCGAGCGGACGAGAGAGACGAAAAGCCTCAACTATTTCCGTCGTCCACGTTCCCTCAACGCCCCGCGATCTGTAATATTCTGCAGCGGTAGTCATGAGCCGCGTGTGCACGAGACTCCGCACGCTGGTGAAGTTCGTTCCAGAGGCTATGGGGTTCTATAGGGATTCTCACTCCAACGGCGCATCCATCCAACAGCTACCTATTACCTCCTCCTCCTCCTCTGGATATGTGTTAGTGTACGCCGCGCGTTCCAGGATGACGCTCTCCCTTTTCCTCTTGGTCTCCGCGTCCCATCCCCTGATGCGGCCGGTTTACGAGCAACCTGTGGTAACGAGAGCGATAGATAATAACCGCGCTTCGTGCTCAACCATCCACCCGCACGAAGTACCTTCGCCAAAGGATCCCTTTGCGCTTCCTCTTTCCCTCTCCCTCCCATATACTTCGTATCATTTTCTTTCTCACCCTGCCCTTGATCGCGAGCATCAACTTCCCACGAATTTTCCTATGTCTTTCCTTCTTTTTTTCTTTCTTTTACGATCCCGTTATGACCATTGAAATCCATTACGTGTGCCAACCAGATAATCCAACATGTTTCTCATCCTCTGCTCGATCTGTGATATTTCCTTCTTCCATTTTCCAACCTCCCTCGAGACATTGAAATTGTTGTGACATCGCCATTGCTTTACTGCCGAACGCGTTCTTTTCAACATTCAACAACATCCCATACGTGCGTCAAACGCTTTTTTCTTCGTATACTACTTTTGGAACTATCGGCCTGTACAAACCCCTCCCCCAAAAGGCTTCTCGCTTCTCATTCTTGAATCGTCGAGCATGCGCGCGCGGTATTCTCGCGACCGTGCGCCAACGAATTTATTGCGGCTTAAAAAGTCTAGCCTCCCTTGAAATCCTGATAAATGTGCGAAGGAGCGAGATCCACCTCTGTCTCGTTCTCACGTACGAAATGCTATGCCGGAGTTTTTGGTCCAGAGAAGGAAGATTGTTCGCGTGGAATGGAAAAACCCAATAGGAGGATGCTCGCAGCTATACTCGCGTGTGTGCTTTTGCCTGTAGTTCCAATGCTCGAAAAACCGAGAAAGAGATACGCCCCCCTCCCGCCCACCCTTCGAGGAGATGCGGGATCTCTAGGCCGAAGAGCAAACTCGATGTATACGAGAAATTACCCAATGAATCGCTCCACAGAG
The DNA here is from genome assembly GCA_037043255.1 of Diadegma fenestrale. Classification (NCBI taxonomy): domain Eukaryota; kingdom Metazoa; phylum Arthropoda; class Insecta; order Hymenoptera; family Ichneumonidae; genus Diadegma; species Diadegma fenestrale. The sequence goes on from CM073315.1 coordinate 8,263,578, forward strand.
GGCGACGCAGGTTTCCCAACTGAACACAAGAGACTTGTACAAATATAACAAAAGAGCATTCGCGTAATAATTGTACTTTCGTTCAATGCAATTTCCGCAGAGGATTCCTTCGCTATTTCTATACAAAATCGTCCTCAGCAAATCAAAACTGCTCCTTAACTCTCGTACGCCTTTTGCTCTTACCCAAATTCTTCCTACGAATTACTCGAGACGCTGCTTTTCTCTTTACTCTTGCTCTCATGACCGACGACGCTTACAGACGGCAGCTGAACTGCTCTAATAGCGTTAATCCATTCGTCGTGAATGTTTGTACAGGCGCCTTCCGGCGCCCGTCCTTCCCTTGCATTTCATTTCTTTCCACCTTCTTTTACCCAGAGACTTTGTATTTTCTCCTTTTTCTCACTCTTGCAACCCAAAACTAATGGCTGACGCGCGACATCTTTGCTTACGAAGCTGCGAAATAAACTTTACCAGGTTTCATCCTGTTTCGTTGCATACACTCTGTGGAATTGTTTACGTCGCGAGTAATTATTTTGACAACTGGACAAAACAGCAGTTGTTTTTTTTTTTCGACTAGAGTGAGCTCGTGTCACGGCGACAATTTTCGTAAACACGTGGAGAATTACAACAAAATCGTTGCAAAGTTTTTATTTTTATATTTCTGAAGCTCGTGACTCTTTGGGATTGGAGAAAACTTCGAAAGTCGTTGCGTGGACGGAGGGTTAAAAAGGGGTTGTAGACTCGTCGAATACGGAGCGCTGGCGCGAGGCCCCGAGGCCAGTAAAATCAGTCGGTTCTGCCAAGAATTCGAAATCTCTTCGTCGTTGTCGTGTACACAAGGCGAAAAATCCACCCCGCACAAGCTCTCTTTATTCTCCGCGTCCTTTTCTCGTCCTCCAACGGCTCTGGAAGCCGCCAGACGCCGCCCCCGCGCGAACATCCATACCCTTTCGAACATGGCTCGACCAAGAGATGCAGGACAAACAACTTTTTCGCGTTCGCCTCTAAGGATGAGTAATGGGATTTATACTTTCGCGGAGGATATTTGGTCGCGGTCCGTTTGGCGCGCCACGCCACGTGAGATTCGACGAAGAATATAAACCGGCGAGCTATCCACCGAGAGATACAGAGAAAGAGGAAAATAATTCATTCGCAGATCATGCCGAGATCGAACGAGAGATGAAAATTTCCTCAAAATATTTCCAATCCGTTCATCAATCTTGATCAATTATTCGATTCTATCCCGATTCCCAATGTTGACCTCAAAAAAAAAAAACCCCCAAATAAATGCCGCCCTTACAAATTTTAAGCGATAATTTTTATTTATTTTTTGTCATCAGTTTTGCAGAGATTTGAACATTTCGATAACGTGTTGGTTTTCCGTTTGATAATATGTTTCAGGTGAGTGGCAGGCTGCTCCAAGCGTCTCTTGTAATGCCAAATAGATGTCGATGTGCGTGCCGTCCGTCCGTGCGAGATGATAGTCAAATATATCTGTATATCCGGTTGCGGCGAATGGATGCTGCACCGGTGAGTGACCAACACAAGCTCTCCCACCCCACCCTTCTGGCTGTTCCTGTAGTAGAAAATGCCACCTGCAATAGGATTTAAATACACCATAAAAATGCAGAAACTCAGCCATGGTCGTGTTCGATTATGCGCGTGATTTCGAAACAACAAAAACAAAAAGGAAATACGAACAAAAAACAAACAAACGAGAGAGCTATCTCCAGTGAAATTCCAACTTCCCGTGAGCCTGAGAAAAACCAACTGGTAAATCATTATTTCTCAAACTTTTCTAATTAATACGGAGGTGCATCGGCATCCATATAGATGAAGAAAAAGAAAGAAAGGAATAAAGATAAACAATATAGATTAAATTATCGTCCGGTAGACTGGAAATTTTTACGACGCGATATATTTCATAAGATTTCGAGATAAATAATAACGTGATTCGCCATCGAAAATTGTGGGACCGTGCAAACGTAAATTCGAGCGAGCGGAGTTTTACTAATAATAATAATAATAATAATAATAATTCACATGAAAAAAAAAACAACAGAGCAATCCACGTTCCGGAGTTGGGCTCGAATGAAAGACAAGCGAAAGAGTGTCAATCGGCTGCGCGTCGATGCAAAAAAAAATATATATATATAAAAATATAAATACGTAATAAGATTACAGGATACTGAACCGATGATGATAAACGAAATACGTAATTAAATTAATTTAAACAAAATGAAGGCTACGAAGTAATGATTAAGTAACGTTTAGGGATTTATTAGCTGTACGGTGTTTTTTTTTCTTCGTATAGACGTTTAAACAAACGATGAAAGAAAAATAAAAACAGTAAAAAAAAAATTAAAAAAAACAACAACTTACGCGCGAATTTAGTCCGCGAGAGAATTTGATCCCGGTGAAATAGAAAATATATTTTCTAGTGGATCGGTGTACAAAGTCATCGAGATCTTGATTCTTTTTTCTATTGATTTATTATTATTATCATTATTATTATTTATATTATCATATTATTAACTTAATAATAATTATAATTACTATTGGTTTGCTTAGACGCAGTTGGAACTGGCCCAGGGCATCCGTTCTAACGAATGACTGTGCGCAACAACTGCTCTCGATGTTATGTATTTTTGTTATATCGTTTTTTTTTTTTTAAATAAATATATATATATTGCCAACGATCGCGATTCATTGACTTTCGCCTAAATTTCAAAGTTTCGACGTTTAATGCACGGGTCACCGACTGAACGAAAATGAGTGGCTCGGAAATATTTTTTCAGAGAGACGCAGAAATTTCATGGCGAGAGACTGATTTTTCGTCGATCGTGGCGAAATATTTTACGACTGTATGTGTGTACGGCGTAGTATGCACGCATGTTTATCGATGTTCGAAAATTTTGTTATTATTATTATTCTTTTTATTATCCATATTATTATGATTATTATTAATAATATTATTGTCGTGTATAAATGGAGAAAAATGATGAATTCGAAATATTCACCCGTTCGAGACACAATACTTTTCCTTCGAGTTATATTATTAATACGAATATGAATATTTGAATAAACGAACGAATGAGTGAACTATATATATGAAATATTTAAGAAAAGTTTCGACGATCTCGTCCTCGATAATATACAAAGGAAAATAAAATTTTGAAAAATTTGAAGAAAATATGAAAATGGTGATTTGCTTAACATGAACTGGAAGACTCAAGATAAATGAAATTACCTCCTGTACACGCAACTACCCGGTACCTATATTAATATGTCCCCAGAGATCCTGAAGGACTTTGATAAATGTGAAATATTGCGAAGTTTAATAATCAACGAGATAAAGGGGCGGGAAGTTAATTAATGAAGACGAGGATCAACGAATCGTGGCGAGACTCTATTAGTAATTTTTATTCTAGTTAACGATTGTATACGAGTAGCCGCTAAGTGACACTGCGCAAGGAATCGTATGAACGGGATTGTTATTTGATTTTTTATTTTGAGTTTAAAAATTTGGATGAAAAAGGTGAAAATTGGGGTGCGGGTGAGACGAGAGCCAAGACGTAGATAAAAAAGGCAGTTAGTTGAAAATAAAAAGGAACATAAATCACGCAGTATTTCTAAGAGGACTGTCATGTTAATCATTATTTATTTTGTCGATCTCCGAACGAGCCCTATGATCGCTCCGCTGTACTATACGTAATTAAATTTAGCTCATTAAAAGGAATCATTGAAGTAGTTATTAAAGGAAACAAATGGAGAATAATTAACGACACACGCTTTAGGAGCGCGGCGTTACGAAACTACGATTAATTTAGAGAAAAAATGCCTGGTAGCTGTGTTTTCGTGTGAACGTGTTAAACGTCCGATGAGACGAAGAGATATGCAAGAAAACAAAAACGATACGTAAACAACAAAAAATAAATATATATACGGGAAAAACGATACGGAAAACTTTTCGACTTATCGAACAACAAACGATACAAGAAAAAAGATCAACATCCCTCTTAATTTGTTTTGTAATATATTAGAGTATTAATTATTTACCGACATGATCCTGATGTATGTATCCAAAGCGGCCAGGGCCGCACCTGCTTCCTATTGTCGTATTGTGTATGAAAGAATAAAATGAAAACAATGAAAAAAAATGAATAATAAAAATTAATTAAAAGAAACATAAAATAAACTGCTGTGTGTATAACTGCATCGAGATTATTATGACTACGACGAGAATCCTAATAAGAGAGTGATATAGGAGCGGTTGCCGTTCTGAACGCCATTACTACTGTTACGCTGATTATACAATTGCTAAAAAAAACATGAAAACAATGAAAAACCAATAAATACGAATTCAACTCGAAATATAACAAAAATATCGTTGTCTCGTCTGATTTATTTGCTCGTATGGTCGCGAAGTCGACGATGCCCTCATTCACGACCCACGCGTCCTCTATACAAATTCCACTCTCCTTTCCTCCATTTTTTTCCCGGTTTTTCTGTCTCGTTTCATCAATTTCCAGTCGCGGAAATTAAAAAAACAATTGGATAGTTTGTTTTGTTTCTCATTTTCCATCTTAACCTCGCAGTGTCCACAGTAAACGTAGTATTTCGATGTTTTTCGCATCGATCCTGTATTTTCACGCTATTCTTTATCAATTCTTGGACAGTCCAAGCGAGAGGAATCGGGGGGAAGAAGTTGGTACGTGGGACGCATGCTTTACGACGCTCGAAATGATCGCGGTGACTGGACCAAGGGCGGAAAAATCTAGAGAGAAAAGATGTTTTGAGGTTTTCGCTTCGTACCGATTCTCTCCGCATACGATGATCCACACTAAAAGAGAAAAAAGAAAGAAAAACACAGACATTCACATGGAGGAAGCCGCGAAGAAACACGATAAGTCTCGGGAAAAAAGTCTTGGAGTAAAATTCCCCGTTGCTCGTGTGGCTTCGCGATATTAATATGTTATTGCGAAAAGACGACCTCATGAAAGTCGACAAGCTTTTTCAGAAATATGTCTCGACTTTTGCCCGCGAGAATCCTTTATCTATATATACTCGGTGCGGTGATACACGTGAGAAATGGGTATGTGTTTTTCCGCGTTACTGTCCGTATTGTGTCCAAGTTTCGCCAGAGGATTTTTGCCTTATACATAAAAATACACACCAACGCCCGGCACCACTCACCGATTTATTCGAAACTTCGTGAACAGCGCACAAATATAGAAGAGAAAAGCCGAAAAGAGAGTATGGAAAGAGGCGGGGATTTTGCTCGACAAGAGTGTGTGCGTTTCAATGTACAACTGTTGGATAGCAGACTCGCCTGGTTCGGGTGAAATTCACCAGACGCCATTTGTATTAATGAAGCTCGCAACGACAATGGTGCATGCTCGATGAATTATGTAACCCCTCGATCGAATTGCCATACAACCAAACCCACAACACAACACAGATTCGTATCGTAGCTTAAATCTGTGCTATGACCGTTGACAGCTTTCCACAGCTTTCACAGTGTGTGGCTGTTTAAAAAGTAGGTTGCCAGCTTCCATAAGTAATACGATAAAAGTTTCAGCACAATAAGGTAAAAGTAAACACTCGATACATCGCGATATCGTTTCAAAGATATTTACACATTTATTTCAGATTTGTTTCCTCTCATACTTGTTTTGCACAGCATCTCAAAAGATCGAGAATCATCAGACACCAGAACGACAGCAGCAGGTTGAAGTGAAAGATGTTTCAACGTCAAAAAGTAATTGTTTTTCCTGAAATAAATAAGAAAAGTTGAGTGGCTCATCGTATAGATATGTACCAGGAATTCTTTATCTTAGCGGATGATACAGACGAGAGCTTACGTATATATATGTATTAAGATGCGCATATATCCATGAGAGGGTGACTTGCGTAAAGCGCGCAAGCCATTATCCGGAAGACGTAGCTGGCATCCATCTCCGACGTTCTTCGGGGCTGGCCTGGGGATAAAACGAGGCGCTTTACTTTGGATTACACGGGGCGCAATTTACAGTAGACGCGGGAGGAAAGAGCCAGAGAGAAAGAGAGAGAAAGAGCACCTGTTCGGTGTTGGAAAAGCTCTGGAGAAGATGGAGCGAGTTGGCAAGAGAGATAGACCCCTGTGAAGAATTCGTACCACCCTCTGTGCTTTCCATATCTCGCTTACTTACTCCCACGTGTTACCTTTCTATATATATACAGAGAGTATAGGCGATATAGGTTTTCACTGGGATAACGGCTACGTGGCAATATGGCGTGCTTCGTAGACGTTGCGGTAATTGAATCCCAGTTCGTCGTCCCCACCTGCATATAAACACATACACCGCGATATGTCGTATACACTCTCGCGATCCTCGCAATGGATGGATTGTTGAATAACTTTCTCCATATCTCCAAGACATTTTCACAAGGAACATGAAAATTTAATTCCCAGGTTGCTTGGTTCGTTCTTTAATACCAAAAAATTGACATTTTTCATTCTCTCATTCGAGTACGAAAGTGCAAAATGATTTGGATCCATCCTCATACAATTTTTCGTGTAAAATAAAAAATGCACAATCAGCTGCGTTTTAACGCGCGAGTCTCGACTGAAATTCATACAGATTTTTAGTTGCTATTGTTGGCTAGAATTTTGGTTTCCTTTCACGAGTATTGAAGTACGTGGCAGGCGGAAAATATATTGGTGTACGCAGGCTCGAATAATTTCCACCCTCTCTGACTGGAAAAAGAGAGAGCAAAACTGTATGGAGGAGAACGGAGAAAAAAATCTTGGCTCTTATCGAAGCCAGTGGCGGAAACGATGCAACGTGAATCACCGCACACCCTCAACATTTTTCTCCCGCTCTTTCTTTCTCAAGATATACATATACTTTTGCAGCAAGCATCTATATATATTTATCTGTATGGACTCGACGCTATAGCCAAGAGAGTATTGTATACAACCGTACTCTTGGATTTCTATAGAAATACACCTAGTCCAGAGAGGATTCCACATATTCCGAGGCAATAAATGGCAATCTTCCATCTTGCGCCTAGGGCGAGATAAATACGCGTATCAGAATACATTTTGTGTATTCATGCTGTCGTATAAAACGCCGAGATTTACAAGCTCCTCGTAGCAGAACAGCTTCTCAAGATAGTTTTGGCAGGCATTTTCGTTCGAAATATGGCAAGGAATGAGAGAGGACCGGAAAAAGTGCCAGTGCAGAGGTCGTGAGGGTCTAGCGGTTCCGTTTCGTCTCGAGACGCGCGAGATCCGGCATCCGGAATCAGATCGTAGGAATTTTATCTCTCTCTCTCTCTCCGGCATAATAAAATGGAAGTAAATGAACGAAATCACGAGATGAATCTTGAGCAGAAAAAGTGTAACAACTCCAGGAAAGCTGGACAAAAAATCCTGGACAATTTTCAAGGTGCCCTGAACTTGCTCAAGATGAATCTTCCCTCGTTCAGTGGGTTTCGTCCCGATGCGCAAAGGCGTTACGAAACACGCATTACCGGTGCTGGTAGCGTGTTACGCCCTCATATAATTACTTTACCGGGAACGTCAGGGGTGAAGGGGGATGAAGCAGGTTTGGAAGGATGAGTGCATTACATGTATATAGAGGAGCGTACGAAATATCACGTCGAGTAGGGGTTGCTTCGGCGTTTCTCTACTGTAACACGCGGAAGAGGGATGAGCACAAGGGAAGATTGTGTGCATGCTGTTGGTTGCGTGTAGTACGAGCAACGACTCCACATCGTGTGTCCATGAAGAGAGAGAGAGTGAAAAAGAGCTATGTGTGTACAATATTTCTCGTACAACTACGAGAGCGGAAAGAGAATGCGTGAGAGCTGGGGAGAGGAGGAGTGCAGAGTTTGTGCAACGGTGGTGCTGTGTTGAGAGAGTTAGGGGGTTGGTAGAGAAACGCAGGGAGGTTATTAGGCAACGCGGCACCTCATCCCTCATCCGCGTAACCGCGCCGCAGCGTGTATTATGTAACAACACGGAAACGAAGCGTGCTGGATGCTGCTGTGGCGCAAGGGCGCGCGCGAGCTTGCACCAGCAGGGGGTTGTGGAGATGCAGCCTAGATGAGAGCAGCACGAGATGGTAGGAGGAGTGTGCAAGAACGAGAGATGAAGTGCATGGCTTGTGCGGATGTATAGAACGAGCGAAAAGGAGACGCCGATCCTTCGAGCTTGCTCTAGCTAAGGCTTTCGATTCCACACATTTTATAAGAAATATTCAACCAACATTCTACACCCTCAAAGTGACAAAAACGTCCAAACTTTTGTTTTTATCGAACGAATCAGTCTCTTATCGCCACTAGAAAATCAGCATTTTATTTCGCCCTGTTGAATCTTATTTGCTACTTCCGTATTCTCGCCCTTAGCGAGTGGATCTCCTTCGTCAGCAGACTCGGTGGGTACCCTTTCTGTGTATACAAAGTCGCGCGAAGAGTTTCGAACTCGCGACGACTTTAGAACGCTTGCTCTGGGCGTGTCCGCGTTTTCAAAGCAGATTCTTTTGCTCTTTTCTCTCGCAAGACACACATGAACGGCCGACCCGGAGAGAAGCTCGCGATCTCGCTTCCTGCAGTCTCTTACGCTTGTTCATTTTTTTTCCTTCGCACACCGCTTTGGCGAGAGTTTCTAAATTCGTATACGCGAGCAAGTCTGTAAAAACTTTGCGGATCTGCTACCCGAAGAACTCCTGCGACCGTCGCTCTCGCATGACACTCTGTATCACCGAGAGATGAGTCTTTTCAAGGTGTAAAGAAACAACTATTTTTTCGAGACTTTTATCGATTTACCAAATGCGAACTTCAATGAAAATCGAACTGGTTTTTGCGGAAAAATTTCCACGTATCCTCCACGACAACATGTAATTAGTCTTTTTTTTATCGCTTTTTTTGAAGCTTGACGCGATTCAAGAATTCCTTGAATCAAAGACGAGCCGATTTTTTCTCGACGAGGAAAAAACTGTATCAACTTCAACAACACTTTAGAGGAATTCCAACGAATTGGAAAAGCTGATTCGAGGTAGAAAAGCCCATACATAACTAATATGTAAACTCATAAGTTAAAACGCACGAGACTCGCACCCGCTTCTTGGTGTTTTGCGTGTAAATACCGTACGCTGCGAGGCATCACCTGGACCAGAAGATTCTTTGATCTGCTTATCCGAGCAGTTAAGATGTCAGCCGTTCTTATTAAAATAATTTAGCCCCTCGAATATACCTCGAAACGTAGTTGCCACCGTCATGCACTTTTCCACGAAGTCCCTGAGTGTGTTTCGCTTTTCTTTCCCATCTCATTCGCTCTCAGCCGCAATCCTGAACCGTTCTGGTTCATTGCGAAAACTCGCACCACGTTCGTTCATCTCAGATTCGTAGCTTTCCATTCTCCGTTTCAAGAAGCTCCGGAATAATTTATTAATTTCCTTCCTTCTTGGATTAATTCCATTCTCGTTGCCCTCAGATGTACACGGTGCAGGCGTGTGTATTCCACATAATTGTGGCTTGCAGAAAGTGAGCAGCATTCATTAAATAATCATTGAATTCCACGAATAATGAATGAAATAATTGAACCGGAATAAATAATTTTAAAATAGAAATTTAATTTTATATTCATTTCTATGTAATTTATTTCCTTTGTCGAAAGATTATGATGATCGAGGAAAATCCTGCATAATGGTGTACGCCCTTTTTGCGAGAAACCTCTCGATATCAGCAGACATGCTGGACCATGTGTCACACGTTGTCCAGTGAGGTTGGGTTGTCCGTTCCAGCGTCAGGAATAATATGAACGAAACGAAAGATGAAAGGAGAATTGTGTGCTATCGAAGCGAAGGGCAAAAGAGGGATGGAAATGGCGAAGCAGAAGCGAAGGAGAGAGAGGTGGCAGAAAGGGACCAGGAGGGTGAAGCTACCCCCTTACTATCCGAACACCCGTTGCCCGCAGATAAATCTTCCCGCCCTCTAATTGGCCTTCCCTCTATTTCCTCGTTCCATGTCTCGACCTATTCCTCCTCTCTTTTACTTCCTCCCGTTCGTTCTGCTCTCAGTACTTCGCTTTACACGATCTCTCTCGCTCTTCCGATTTCTCGTCTCATCCTCAATGTATATTCGCTCACGGGCAACGCTCCAGAAAACCTTCCCATCCTCTTCTTCCTTGCTCGATCCTCATCGCGTAGTCGGCGGATGGTCGATGCGGGGGTGAGGCGGAACGGGCTGTGTTTTCGCCCTGCCGACGCTCTCGCGCGAATTATTAGAATTATTAAAGATTATATTGGCCACAAAGTGTGTCCGTTGCCCGTGGGCATGAGAGTGGAACTTAATTATGAATTAAATTCCAGTTTCCTCCATGTTCTTTCGATTCCATAACGTATTCGAGGGGAAATAAAATTATTTTTCAACGTGTATAATTGCTCGAGATATTTTTGAGAATTCCAACTCGCAATGAACCACCCAGGAATGCTTTTGGACCTTGAATCCGGAACGCAGCTGCCCGGAATCTTTTTTTATGTGTTTTTGAGGCCCAGCTTATCGTGAACCTCCCTAAAAGTTCGAAGGTCCCTGCAAGTCTGCTCGGCTGTACCTGCCCATAGAAAATTTCTTAGTTCGTCCGGTGACAATAAGACAACACAGGTCCTTCGAGAAAATATAGAGCAGGCGCGTATTTTCTGCTCTACATCGATATGCGTATTTAGGGATGGACGGTCGGTGCGGAGGTTTCAACAGGGTCTCGACCTCGGAGGCTCGGCTCGCGGTATGGTGATTTTCCGGGTCACGTATATTTAGACCACGCCATAAATCGGTCGATTTTTACGACACGCACCTTTCTCTCTTTCTCTCATTTATTTTTCCAGCGACTGCAACGATGCGCCCTCGTTCTTCGACTCAATTTTTACGTGATTTCGTAAAAACCTTGGCTGGATGGTGAGGTGTCAGAGCCCCTGGCGTGACTCCTCTTTAGCCTCGTCCACATCGGCCTCTAATAGGACAATCGACGTCCAAGACCTAACGGTATCTTGGCCGTGTGAGATCCTCTCGAGTGTTTGCGGAAACGGCGGCTGCCGACTCCGTCACGCAGCAATTCTCTCACAGGCAAATGTGTATTCTTTTGCCGCATTTTTCTAGCTTCTCAAAAATACATTGAGGAAACCAGAGACCCCCTGAAAAAAAACGGCAAAATCTATTGTCCCTAAATAAGAGCACAGTACGAGAAAGAAAAAAAAGTTGCTCTGATTTTTTTGGAAGATCGGAACGAATTCTCGAGGCACCGCAAGTCGTAAATCTGGAGCATGCCATGACTACCGAGAGTCAGCACTTTTCTGCATTTACAGCCCTTATTTTTCTGGAATACGTATTGCCCGGTCCCTCTCTTCATCTTGTTTCTGCCTAGCACACTGTACCCTCGCATGCCCACGCAACATTCTCCATGAAAAGTTCTCTTCTTTTTCAACGTTGAGCAATTTTCAAATCCTCTCTTTATTTTCGTACGTTCCAAGTTTGCGACTGGACAAAAAGTCCTAGCCAACTATATGGAGAATGGAAAAAGAAACGATTCGCAATGCTCGCTAGAAATTTTTTTACGGAATCAAACGCGGTTACAAGAGAATTCGTGCATAATTATTCGCCTCGACTCGTTGAATTGCTAATCGACGAGGAGTCTCTGGAGATCAATATAAACTGGAATAAAATCGTGATGAATAATGTACAATTCGGTATGGCGCTCTTTTATAGTCACGTTGATGGTCGCTTGATCAAGAACCAGCGACTCGATTGTTAGGGAAATCCGACACCATGATAATTCAGCGATGGAGGCAAAGAACTATGCTCAAACACTTTAGACGCGCACATTTATTACTCTCCGGTAGAAAAAGCTTTGGAAAATAATGTAGAGGGTGTTTGATAGCGAAACAAAGAGCGCAGTAATTGTAACGGCTCGATCTCTCTTCGTTGCCTCCCTTTTCATGGCGAATACTATAGCGCATTCACCTCCCAAGGGAGCGACGAAGTTAATAACAACAGGCTGAGAGAAGCGTAGCCGCGCCGCGAGAGAGTTAATTTGTAATCGTTTTCGTGGTGGGCCAATGCGGTCGCGCGTTTTCTCAATTGAGTGCTCGGTACACCGTTCACCACAACCGAGAGATCCGAGTGCCAAAAACTCAGAGATAAAGAGAGAAAAACGATGGAGAGCGGAACAGAAGAAAATAGCAAAGTGCGAGAATTGGGCTTTTGGGGTGCGCAGAGCGAGGGGATGAAATACCATGATGGCTATGCAGATCAGAACCAAAAAGGGTGGTAACGATGTCTGACATGCTTGTAATGACTACGGTCTCTCCCTGAGCGAGCCTATGGTGAACCACAATATTGTTGCTGAAAATACCCTCAAAAATCGAAGCTCAACCCCTTCACCGCTTCCCAAAGGGAACTCTAATAAAAAAAAAGGCGATTTTGCACGGGAGTGTGTTCGTCTATGACGATTCTCATGTCGCAATAAATTTTACGTCCCGCCTCGATGCCTTCAAAATACAACAATGGCGGACACACCAAGTTTTTAATTGAATTCGAGTTGAATGTGTAAGATCGCGTGTCAAATTCAACGGGAAAAAAATAAAACATTTTTCTTGATCATATTCAACGTCGAGACCGTCGCCGGATGAAATAAAATACCGAAATTGTAAAATAATTATGGAATTAAAAATCGATAGACAAATTACGTTCTTAGTGTAAAAATATCGTGCGTTGGCAGGCATAACACGAGCTTCGAGAGTGGAAAGAGCTGCCCGGGGCTGGTGAAGAGATGCTCGCACCCATTTCCTGTCTACCCGGTAGCGAATAATGAATGGCGGATAAAGAAGGATGGAGAATGTGGGAGGAATGGAATGGGAAAAGAGAAACGAGTTGAAGGAAAGTGAGAGGGCCACACAAATCGAAGAGAAGAGAGTCGACGGGACGAAAAACGAAAGGGCGAAATAGGAAAAGCAGAGGAGGAGAATAAGCGAAAGAGAGAGAGAGAGAGAGAGAGATGTAACTGTGGGAGGATTGGTCGTGGTAAGGATCTCGCGACGAGGAAGAAAGAAGGAAAAGTGCGGGGTGCCGCGGCGCCCCAAGCCCATGCTTGGCTTGCAAACTGACTTCCGTGCTCGGTATACAGCGTCAGCGGGGAAACGTACGTACGGGTTCTTTGGGAAGCGCTCTCACGACTATTCAGACTCTCCGATCTCGGCTTTTTACCGACTCACTCGATGGTTAAGGGGAAGGCTTTAAGAACGCTAGTCTAGAGGGGTGGTTTCTCTTCGTTGCAATGGAGAATGGCGAACAGTGGGTGCCTCGCACGAACCAAAAACGACTCGGTGCAAAATATATAGTCAAAAGTCTCTTTAATATATACGTATCGAGTCTTTCCATCTTTTTCTTTCTCTAGTTGCGTGGCAAAGATAGATAGCACAGTCTCGCGAATTTCTCTACGTTTCTATCTTTTTCTATAGATATTTTCTCCTATACACTCTTCCGCACTGCGGGAGGACGAATGCTCTTGTCTCCCTTTCTGGTTTTGCCCGCGGGCATTTTCTCCAAGAGAACCGAACAGCAGCAGCAGCAGCAGTCCACGGAGATGGCAACGCTCGCGTCCATAATATATCTTTCGGTCTTATCTGCCGCTCGCTGTTTACTGCCCGATAGACTCCACAGATAGTAAAGGGAGCTGAAGAAGAAAAAGTATGAATGAACAGAGATAGAGAGACAAAAAAGCAGAGTCCAGATCAACTTCTCTTCTGTCTTTTCACCCATTTACCCCCTTGATTTAACGGGATCCTTTCACCGTGCGGAAGCGCGTCTCTTATAAACTTATAAACAAAATGATGAAATGTTAATGCGCCACACAGAATACGTAAAATGAGCGATTGGTCAATTCTCTAATCGTATTCTTCGCGGTACCGACCCACGAATGTGTCGTGTACTTTTATTTTTTATTTTTTTGGCCCGCAATCCTGAACTAAAGGGTCAACAAGGTCGCGAGGACGTTTCCTTCGTTTTCGTGGAAACTTTTACGTTCGGCTCTCTTGGGAAAAATGATTTAGGCTCACCCGACGCAAGACGATGAGACAGGCAATACTTTACGACGACGTACACTTGAATTCTCGTGAGAAACGACCAGGATAACGGACGATGTATATCTTGTTTTAGTTCGTGTCCACTCCTCTCTTGTTCTTCCTTCAATCTATTTCTTTATCTTTCCTTTTCTTCGTACTACTATATACTTCTCGTACGAGACGTGAACAACACTATGATGTCCCGGAGCAGATACTTCTTTATGGCTCTTTTCGTTATTATTATTCCTTCGGAGATTTCACCGTCGAGCCCCATTTTTCGTAAGACCAGTTGAGCCCCGAACAACTCAAGCGCAGGTTCGAGTCTGTTAAAAAAGAGAAAATTTTACTGACTCGCGAATCTGTACAAATTGCCGGATCCAAAGAGAGCGAGAGAGATCGAGTCAGAGAAAAAAAACATCCATTCTAGGACATTCGAAAAGAGGAGCCGTCGATCTCACCGATCTATAAAGCAAAGATCGAACCTCGCGCTACACATGGATCGCGTCATCTTGTCTCTGTCACTGCGAGTTCGCGCTTGTCCGGCGAATTAACGAGTGGAAAAGAAAAAACTCGATTCTCCCTGGAGCGATCTCGCGTCCGAAGGCTCGCGACTAATCCCAGGCGTGAAGCACGTTTTATCGTTTCCAATACCTGTTGGATTCGCTCAATGCAGCATATACACGGAAAGCAGCGAGCAAAAGGCTACTGCGATCAGAACATCGTCTCGTGTCGAACGTTTAGCCTGTATTTTTTTCCTCCTCTTCAATTCCTACCCACCTAGAACGGAATTTCTTCGATGTGATTCAACTCGCGATTTCCGGTTTCAAGACTCAAGATTGTCTTGGGAAAAATCGCTCATCGTGCGGGGCAAAAAAGCAGACCGATCGATTGTGAATGCATACGGCCAGACGCGAGAAGAAGAACCATCAAGAAAGTTTATCATCCTCAACGTGAGTTATATCGCGTTACTTTCAAGTAGCTTAAAGTATCTTGGAACTATGAGACAAGAAAAGTCATGACTTAAATAGTGGACCTTATGCTATATCTTGAGGTATATAAAAGGTACATTATATACTTACGTACATGTATATTAGACGCGTTGGACGTGCATTTTCGTGTCCACATACATTGGAGCAAGAGTGGCAAGTTTACTCCACGGAGAATAATAAGGGAGTACCAAGGAAGAAGGTAAACTTGGCACTTTGCTTTCTGTATAGAGAGTCCGGAGCTTTGGCCCGGGGAGTACAAAATACACGGCCACTTCTCTCCGCGTGTGCTGAACGTTTCCATAAGCACACAAACGCGATGGCGAACGACACGAGAATTCATGAGACTAGTTTTATGAAAGAATAAAAATACACAAGCAGAGAAAGAGTAAGGAGAATAAGTGAAAAAATAAAAATAAAAATAGGAAAAAGAGAGTGAGAGCGCGGGGGCTATCTTCTCTCTCGCGTCTCCGCAACTTCCTTCCTTCCTTCCGGCCGGGCTGATCAACGAGCGAACTTTTCTGCGTTTCTCAGATTTGGGTCGTGAGATCTCTTTTCATCCCTGTCTCGTATCTCCCTTCTTTCTTTCTTTCTCTTCTGCTCGTACACTTAAGTCTCTGTGCCTTCGAGGTTTTTCATCTTTCCATACAACCGCCATTTTTCTTTTTCACCCTGTTGTCTGCGCTGATTTTATTTACTTTTTTCTACATCTCAATGCGAGTTCCCTCCGTATCATGGCGTTTTCCATTTCACATTTGCAAAGAAAAAAATCAAAGTTAGCAGCTGCGCGTGCCCAAAAGATTAAACTGCGAGCGAGTTTCACGAACGAATCCAAACACGGTTTTGTCCTTATCTCCCGATACCCACTCGCTCGATGTAAACCGAGATATATCCATCCATGTGTATGTTGTTGCATAGTTTTCTCGTGATCCTGGCTTCGCTCGTACCCTCATGAAAATTCTATCCGATGGAAAGTCGAAGGAATCGAATACAAACTCCACTCTTCTCGATATAGCCGGTGAATTTATTCAAACTCCGACAAATAGCCGGAAAGTGTAGAAAAATTTACGATACTCTATGTGCCACGGGGACGTTGGATGCGGACGGCAACTTTGGGATAACTTTTGCTTCCATTCTACGCTCCCCTGTTCGCTTTTTCTTTCCTGCCTCATCCCTCTCTCTGCGTCGCGCTTTTGCGTTGCAAAGGGCGGAATGAGGTGGACCGGGCCGATTTTTGGATCCAGTCATACGAGTTCTAAGGCCAGTCCCCATAGCTCGAGTTCTTCCCTCATATCCCCCTGTATTTCTACATTCATCCCTCTAGACCTATGCCATGACTGAGATATAATTCGATGCTCCCTGAGGCGAGCAGCTGTCGCTTCGGTTTGCCTCGATGACAATCGCAGCTTCGTTAGAAAATTCTATACGCTTTACCTGACGGACGCTACACGATTTTAATACTCTTGGTATTTCGTGCAAATATTCAGTAAAATTTGATTCCCATCAAGATTTATGATTGAAATTATTTTTTTATTGTCCATTTTCCATGATTTTTGAACACTGAAATGAATTATTCTTTGACAAGGGATATCACCAAGGTTCGACCCAATCTGGTGTCATTTTGATAAAGGCGAATGATTCACGATTCAGTCTCGCGAATACGATAATAAATGTAAAATATGGATCACCGCGAAAGGAGGAGTTGGTTGGGCGGGGAGGGGGGGTCAGGGAGGATTGGAGTTTGGGAAAGTGCGGCGTCTCGTGCGCTATCATTCATAGCACAAAGCCGCCACTGGCTCGATAAGGCCGCAGCTATTGGAATCTCGATGGAGGCTCCCGATCGGATTTAAAGCATCTCTTGGTGTCTTTGCTGCGAGAAGAGGCTGGGATAGGCTGACGGCAGCTCGAGAGCCGCGAGGGTGACGGAAAAGGAAAATTCGTGGCGTGTGCGTTTCAAGCTTGTATTTATTCTCGTATGTGTGCGACTGTGTGTATGCATATAAGAGAGAAAAAGAATGTGTGACACGTGTGCAATAGTGTTCATGCCCAAGGGATTTTTCGAGGAGGGAATAAAATATGGATGGATGAGCCATTGATTTATTTCGATCCCCCGGTAATATCGTATTTTGGTTGAGCAAGTGTGCGTGTTGCACAGAGGATTCGAGAGGAAAGAGGACAGGAGATACCGAAAAAGCACGTTCATGGCGACGAACGTCTTGTACGTCACAGTGATTGGCCCATGAAAATAAGGGATGCGATGAAAAGTTGTTTATCGGCATATTCTCTTGTCCTATCATTTTCAACGTGTTCCCAAGACTATTTGCGCTTCTGGGGATGGTCAACAACTTTTGGGCAGCTTTGTATCGTTTTCCCCATATCCAAAGTCATATCGCGATGGCGAGAAACATTGGAGACTCTTCACGTAGGGTCTGTCAACGCCATGAAACACTACGATCGGTTGCGGATAACATTTTCGCTAGGGGGATTTATTAAAGACCAGACATTTACCAGAGAGCAGACTTCCTGTACCGAACGGTCAGCTTCTCCCTTTATAACTATAGCATCCACGGGTATTTACAATCTTGCGTTAAGAACATCCAGACGCAATCACAGCAACCCAGACTATTCCCTTTTCCACTACTCCTCATGTATATATTCTGTATCCTACCGGTCGAATAACCCTCTGCAACAAAAACAGAGAGATTTCTGTCTGAGCACTGTCTTTCTTGAGATAAGAGCAGCGAACTCCTCCAACGTTTTTGTTTGTTGTTTCTAGCCACTGAGATCACCATGGAAAAGTAGAATGGGACATGGATAATTCCTTGATCACGGTAATGAATCCGAAAATCCTCGAGCTCGATTGCACGCTGTGTCGGATCTATCTCGATGTCTCAAATGTTTCCATTCGAAAAGCCCTTTGAAAATCTACGAGCAAGGTGAATTGCGTCGCGCAGCATTGAAAGAAAATTGATTGTTGATTTTTCAATCGTCATGTAAAATTCTAATGTTTCAATTATATTCGATCAACGGAATTGAAACGACGTCGAGAACTTTTGCCGGAGAATTGAAAATTCAGGGAAAACAACATTTTTGGGAAAGAGTCAAAAGGAATCAGCGCGAGAGTTGGGAGACGTCGTCGGAATATTCAATGCGAAGAGAACCGAGAGAGAGAGAGAGAGAGAGAGAGAGTTTCGATGGAGGAGGACTGCTCAAAGTGGGAAGAGGGCAGAAGGACACCAACGGGGAAGGGAGCAGAGGGAAGGAATACCGTAGCAGATATATATCCATGGCCATGCGTTACGGGTTCAGCTAAATCCGCCATGATGAATGTGTTGGCGGGAATAAATCCGCAATGCACACCCCCACTATGTGCACCGTATCTCGCTCTTTCTCCTCCTCTCTCTCTTTTCTCTCTCTCATATAACGCAGATATCGTGTGCATCTATGGAGTCATTTTCCACCATCTTTCTTAACCCTTGTCCACCACTTATTTTCGCTTTGGGTTCGTAAGTTTGAACCAGTGTGACAACTGTGCAGGCAAAAAAATCGGTAAAATTTGTAGTCGCTCTAATTCGTTTTATTTTCCATTTGTCTCTGTTCTCAATGATTGTCTGCATCTATTTTTATTATCCTATGAACCTGTCCCTCCTATGGTTCCAGTCTCCCTCCATTCTCTTCGCTATACATGTGGTCAGGCAATTCTACGGACTTCCGATATTCCATGTAGGGACATTCACAATGCCGGGGGGAAATGTCGAATTCCAATGAACGTTCATTAGGATTTATACACGAAAAATTTCTTGTTTTCGGGTCTTTTAAAATACGAGTGATTTTTTCTCTAGATCGTTCTAAATTTTTCTATCCGACGTCGAGGAACATCGACGGATCGGTTTTTTCAACGATATGCATAAGGATTGCGTTATTGTTTTCATTAACTTGTGATAGCTTGGTGAATTAGCAATTAGGAATGTAACCGCGACAAAACAGTTGGTTGGCATTTCACCGATTTACCTACTTACGTTTAGTGATTTACAGTACCCCGAGATTTATCGGCCTATTTGCAAGTATAGATCTCACATACCAATGGATGTGGATGTGGAAAATGTTTAGTATATACGTGTATGGAGGCTACCAAAGCAGCGTCTATTTACGTGCAGGTGTATATCCGTTTCCGGAGAACAGAGAGTGTGTGTATTCGCAGTATAAGTCCGCTGGGTTAACTATATACATTAACATGTGTGTGCAATGTGCGACCAATGGAAACTGAACTGCTGTGAAGGGAAATACGCGGGCTGGATTCTGTGCCCGTGATAGGAATATTCGAGGTTCGATGTAGTCCCTTTGGCTAGCTCTTTCTCGCCCTCTCCGTCTCTTTCTTTCGCTGTCTATTCGTGTCTTTCTCGTCCTCTGTCTCTCTCGGTGCTGGGCTCCCGAGAATATAGCTCGGTTTTGGTAGCCGCTAGAACACGGAGGATAATCCTCGTGGATTATTGCGGTATCACGTGGGTCCATGCGCCCACGAGGTCGCCCGAGCGGTTCCGTATCCCCGCCTGTGTTCTGTTCGCACGAACTACCGGTGGCCACACGCTACCAGCTCTCGGCAGCAGTGCAAGGGCAAGCTCCACCACCGGAAACAACCCCTTCAGCAGGGAACGTGCCCTGGCACGATGTCAGAGCTATATCGGTCCAAGCGACCATTCGTGAGAGAAGAACCACTGTGTTCTCGCGCACCAGAGCTGGCCCGGGCCTGCCGCGATACCCTAATTCCTAAATCTGTCGCCATAAGTCCTCGTTACGATAAATATCCTACCAGCGTCTGGTGCCCACCCTCGTAACACGCCACGGAACTCTATCTGACCCTGTTGAGTATATACACATTTATACATGTATATATACCAGGTACACCTAACTTGCTGACCGCTGTTGAATTCAGCAACCTAAAGGTTAACCGATCGTTATATGAATTTGGTATACTATATTATTATACCTGCCAGTTTTCCTCCAATATTCCATGGCCATTGGCCAGGTTGCTAAGAATGCCAAATATATATGCAAAGTTTGGGTCATGTTCACTAAAATACGAACTTGGATGTATCCAAGTTCAGCCACAATTTCATTTTCGTACAGCAAACTTTCTAGCGAACTACCAATGACAAACAGTTTTTTTTCATCTCTCACGCGAGGACTCTCGAACGTTTGAAAAATCAATGAACATTCATCGGAAATCCATGAGGTTTCGTAATTCTTTCATTCTCGTAAATATACCATCGGGTAAGCGCACCCGCGCTGAAACAACCTGCCAGAATGTATACATTATAGTACATAAATATATATTTATAAGTACCGGTATACGTGCTCAAACTACCGACAGGATCAACAACCCCCAGGACAGTTACGGCGGTGGCTTCAGCTTGAGAAGAGAGCTACAGGAGCGGGGATGCTGTGGGACGGAGTTATACGCGTATTATATTTATTTGTCGAGGATCCTGCGAGGAGGAGAAGGAAAATATATACCGCGGCTTGGAATTCTGGCGTTGGTTTCGCGAGAAGCGACGTCTCGTTCAATCGCGGATCCGCGCGGCTCTGTACCAAACTCAAACCCACCTCCTTCTGTTTCTCTTTCCTCTATCCAGGGTTGAAAAGGGGTTTGAAGTTTCGGGGCATGGCTATCGTTTCACCAACAGAAATAGCAACCAGTCTCACAAACGAATGTACGTACGCGACTGTGTGCACAAGCGAAAGAGAGTCCGTAGACGCGAGTCTCATAGCGATACGGCGCGGGAACCAGGCGGAGGGCGGAAGTGACGCCGGCGCCTCGACGGAGCCGGTTCGGGCGCCGGTGCGCTCCGCTGCCTCCTCGTATCCTCCCTTCTCTTTTTATATCTCTACTATATCTATCTATATACATCTATGTACCTATTCCACTCGTTTTTTTCTACCCATCTCTCTTTTTCTGCCAGGACAACACTGTGTCTTCGTTATGTCCTCTTCCAGTCACTGCTGCGTGCTCCCTCGTCTTTCCTTCTCTCCCACCTCGCAATATATCTATTAGTTAATATTTCTGGTCCAAGAAATTGCAAGAAAATTCCACCCCATCACGTGTACACGCAGAGGCAAAAGTATGAGCAAACTTTCTCGATCGACTGATAATGAAAAATGACAAAAAAAAACTCTGCTGCTTGTCGCTGCATGGAAAAAGTCTGCAATGAAAAAATCTAGTCTCTACAGGAACTGCATACAAAGTTTGTCCTCGCAGAAGAAAATGTATTGCCCGTCATAAACGTCAATCTCAAGCTGCTCTCCCTTAACTTCTTCTGCAACGTTCCCCTCGTTCAAGTTCGTGGTCAATCGACGTATTCTCCAATAAGTTATTCTCGGAACAATGAGCAACCATGGACGCGGGTCAGTTTCAACGACACGAGCTACAGTTCGGCCACGACGAATCGTGATTTCCTGGCTACCGTTGTGACTGGCTAGTATGCGATCGAGCATGCGAGAATACATCCCGGTATTGAGTATCTTGGACACGTTGGAACAATGTGAAATCCTGTCGTATCGACAATTTCGGCAGAGAGTTCCATATATGAAAGGCTCTCGATATCATCGAGATTCGTCACCCCGGAGGATAAATATGTATAAGTTGAATAAAATAAGGATATACACACAGGAGGAATGCTAAAGCTTAAAAGGGCTCGGTGCAAAAAAGTTGCGGTATTTTTTATGGGTTTCAGCAGTCCATGAATAAACGTGTGTTTTGTGGACCATCGCAACGTGTTCTCGACACTCGTGCGGAATTGTGATGAGCCAGAACATTGTCTGAGTGAATACGTGCGACCGATCCTCACGCGTATGGACTCGGCACACATCGAAGCTTCTGCGGAAAAGTAAAAGCAATAGTATTTCCATCGATCGTGAACACACGTCGGTCGTTTTCATCGGTCAACCACGCACATTCGAGCTCTGACTTTTATACAAAAACATCCACATACACATGTGTACATACAAATTACAGATATAAAGTTGTGTATGTGTGTGTGTGCTTTTGCCGTGCAGGTTTTACGTGCCGAAGATTAACTACGGACACGTAGCATCATCCGTCTATCTCACAGCGTGTAATCGCATGTACGCGACTAAGTGCATCGCAAGAGTAATCAGCGCCGTCTCGCCTTTGATTAATTGAATCGACCGGCGCGCGACCGGGACATACATAAGAAAGACGCGCTCGTATATATATGTGCTCGCTCGTTCGCCGCGGTCACTAGGCTACGTTATTCACTACATATATACGCACAAGAAACTTACTCCTACATGCATGCACGTCGCTCGGACGACGCAGTTGCAACTGCAGGTTGGGGGTTGCTCTGTATAGAACATTGAAACGACAACAAACGTGAGTCTGCATGCCTGTGTGAGTATGATCTCGTGCACATCAACAATGACCATGAGATTTTGCTCCAAGTACATAATACGGCAAGATCAAGAAAGATGCGAGAGAACCGTGTACGGCCACTTTCTTCGGCGAAGGTGTCCCTCGAGAGTTCCATCTCGCCGTTTTCGCGCTCGCATCCAAGGAGTTACTCTTTTATCTTAGATGCCCCGAGATCGACACGACGAGCGATCTTGATAACAGTCACATCCCGAAAAGGATCGCTTAACTCAACTTTTTTCCTGTTTTTCATCCTGCGTCTCTGAAAAAAACTGAGAAATCGTTTTAAAGAATTTGATGAAACGAAAAAATCGAATGTAGGCTTTTTGATGTCGCCGATAGCGAACTGGAAAAAAAAGTTTGTAAGAATTTTCCTGTTTGCCTGCTGATCATCGCCGATAAACTCACGTCAAAATTTTTTTCAAGCAGCTTTTCAAAGGATTGCTTGAGACCTTTTGAGGATCCCGAGCCAAAAAGTAAATTTAATTTGAAAAAATCGGCCGTTACAAAATCAATTTACCAGGTGAAGGTTTTCAGTGCGCCGGGAAAACGAAACGTTCATTGATATGGCCACATGAAATATATAGTGCAAGACTGTAAAGCAGAGTGATGGTCCACAGGGATTTTAAATGGTCAATCCCATAATAAACGTGCCGAAGAGTGTATCAAGAGATGCTGATTTGTATACACATATTTATAGAGAGTTGCATTCACGTTCGATTTTCCGATCACATTATCTCACCGCTACTTCGCTCTCGTAGCTACGAAGCGAAAGGGTTATTAACACCTAATTATTTATAATGGAACAATGGAATTTAAATTAATAGTTTTGTTTCATTAATTATGGTTGGGTAATATCGGTGGTGGTTGCGCAACGTCCAGTCTAAATAAAATATATGAAGGGTGCTGAGGTGAATAGGGGAAACGTCAGGGGATGAATAGCATTACAGTGATAGCAACAGAGCGATGTTGCGCTTCGCGTGTACCTTCACTTGCGGATGTACTGCCGAAAACGAGCATTGCGCACCGAGACCGGTGAGCAAAACGTATTTTGTGAAGGGAAAACAGTGTCCGCAGGACGCAAACTCTCGCGTCACGCGCTAGCTCGTTATGAACGCGTAAACACGTGCCACGCGGTTCACGAGAACTGCTTGTCCACTATCGGGGTAAATGATGGTGCATTAAGCTTTTTCATTCGCCCATATTCGCTCGTTCACGCGCCCCGTCTCTCGCTTCCTCTTTCATCCATACGTTTGCCTATCATTGTATTTCTTGCTGGTAACAAACAAACCCAAATTTCACCTTCTCTCTGCTACTCGACACAATTTACCGGGACCGCATATAGATATACGGATGAACGGGTCATCGGCTTGTCAACTCACGATTTGCAATTCCAACACATTCATACGATAAAGCCTGTTAGTGCGTAGTCATTTTAGATTCTTCATTGTTGCGATCGGGTCGATCCGATTATCAGCGTTTGATGTAGCATATCGTTTCCTACGTATAAATCAAAATCCTTCGAAATCTGCAGCTTGCAATTCCGCATGCAGCCGAAATTTTGGGAAGAATCTTCGCTTTTTCTTCACGAATGGTCATCCCTAATGTCAATCTTGTATTTTTTATTTTTTGCTTGAGAAAAAAGAAGTCTTCTCGAACGATCAATCGCGAAGACTCTCTCGGGAATTTCGGTGCGTATGAAACAAGGGTTCTTGCGGGGAGAAACGTTTTTATATAATATCCAAGTAGCAATCCTATCCACCTATCTCCCCCTTGAGAATGGAGCGCGACTTCTTTCGTTATTTTTTTTATCTCGTTTCTTCGGGAAGAAAGAAAGCAGCCAAAGTAAAGGAGGCGAGAAGAACATGAAGAAAGTGAGTGAGTCTAGTGTGTGCGAGAGAGAGAGAATCACACAGCAGCTACAGCAGCAGAGGGTGAGGACGAGAAGGAGGACCATGCGGCGAGGGTGTTATCTGGGTGGCGGTCGACCGAGTACCACATAAATATTAGGCTCCTCGTTAATGCCTCTGGTAGCTACTGGCGTTACGTTTCGCAGTAAGTAAATTATGCGATATGAAATTATTAGCGCCATTAAAGAAATTTATACTTTTTGGCCAGCGTACGAACCAACTCTGTCTCACTCCCTTCACCTCCACCCCTTTCCTCCCCTTTCTTCAGTCATGCGAACGCGGTTCCTTCGCGTTGACGATTTTTCCACTTTTATCTGAGCTCCCTCCCACTTTTCTCATTTTTTTCTCCCACATTTACGTCGGTTCTGCTATCCTTTTGTCATGTTACCAAAAAGATTTTGCCATCTTCGTTTCACAGCCTCTTATATCGTTTTCCTCGTGCACCAACCCCCAATGATATCAAATGCCACCGCAAAACATCCCCCCCCCCCTCACGTTCTACTACCGTCACTTTCCCTCTCACTTATTCACCATCTTCCTTCCTCCCTCTTCTCCATTCACCTCCGGTCTTACTCCTCACTGCCTAATGTATTTGCAAGAGCCAATTCCCATCGTTATCCCCCCGTATGATCTACGGTTACGGCGTTTTGATCGTCGGATACCCAAGCACACTGTCGCTTACTCGCTTGCTCCCAGTAATGTTCGTGTATACACACACAGCATTAGCAGCATCTGAATCGTCGATTTCGTGTCAACAATTCAACGATTTTTGTTGAAACGACGAACTTTTGCTGACATTCTCGAAATGATTATTCGATTTTAAAACAAATTTGAGTTGTGCAGCGATTATGGAAAGTGATTTGGCAATTTTCATTGATTTTGATTCTTTCGCCGAGAAAATTGAGTTACATTCATTGAAAACAATCGTGACGACATATCAGCGAGATAATACGAACGTGTTTCATACGTTTTTACGGAAACTCGTTTCTTCACTCAGGTGCTTCGGTGACTCGCGACTGCTCGCTCACGTTCGGCAATTCCCATATAATATGCTCATGCTGATGTTCCTTCGCTCGATGCTGCGATGCTGGCGTGGCCATGTTTTGTATCGTCTCGTCGTCGCTCCGTCGTCGTTGTCGTTGTCGAACAGTCCCAACCTGCTCTGTCCCCATTCGCGTATCGGGTTGCGCAACCATCCAACGAATTTTGAGCCTGACTGTAGGCTACATTCTTGCGCAGCGGGAAAATAAAACCGTGCCGACCAAGACAACATTATTACGAAGCCCTGCCAGCCATTGCTCATGCCTTGCGCTTCCTTAACGTATTCCCATCCTCTGCATTTGCGTTTGCGTACGAAAAATATTTTTATTGAGCAATCAAGTTATTTAAAATGATCCAAGTTCAAAAAATCATCACTAGAAAAAAAAGACAATACGATTTTCCATAAACTGCAAATTTCTAGCAAAATTTTACATTTTTCAAATTTCTTCAAATTCCATTGAGGAAATATGGACGAAACTTCATTATCGCGAATTAATCGACCTCAGGAACACGGATAAAGGAACAAGAATACGTTTATATATGGATTGGTCTATAAAAAAACCTATAGAATATGGGAATGAAGATGGTTCGAAGGTCTTGGAGCTACAATGGAGTTGGCAAGCTTTGCGGTCATAGAATCATAGCTGTCTATTCAATGAGCTCGAAAATGGCCTTCTACTAACGGATATCTGGATGGTTCCCGTGTTAAGATGTATTTTATGAAGGTTCTGCACGACCCATGCTTATGCCGACGCGACATCATCCCACAGAAATACTACTCCGAACACCACATACGTTTTTTTTTTTTTTAAATTCCATCTCTTTCTTTCTTGAGACTAGTTTAAACCAAAGGCAGTTGGAGAGCAGCTTTCATTCATTAACAAACATCTCATTCATTTATTCAATTATGTAAATTGGCTCGCGCGGTTTCTCTGCTTGGATTTTGGTGTCTGGTATTGAAACCGTTTCTCAAACAAACTTGGAAACTTTGCACAATATCATTGGCAAAAATCTTAAATCCGGTTCTAGGAGTGCGTGTGATTTCTCACATTGCCATATGTTTCGATTCGCGAAAGGTTCAAGCCGCGACCAATGAATCTTCTTTATAAACTTTGGAGCCGAGTAAAAACGAGAGAAGATGAAAAAATTCACTCACCTCGTTCGATCAAAATGGCGTGAACGAGCCAAGCTGCGCAATTTCTCGCGCGCCTACGGTCATTGGTCGAAACCTTAAATTTTTTTTCCAAATATATGCAATGACCATTCATCATGTTGCAAAGGAGCGCGGATCCACCCGATTCGAAGACATTTCTTTCTCACACTCCCTCCGAATGCCCCAGATGTTCATATTTTCGAAGGTTTGCCTTCATTGGTTACGTGGTGACCGAAAAAAAAAAGAAAATGAAAAAAACCAACACCATTAGTGACATTCGCACATGGTTCAGCCGATATTTATGCTTCTGCAGTACATACGCGAAACGTTGAAAGGTCGAGACGAAATCTTTTGGAAAAACGAGAGGAAAGGATTAACACACACACTGAATCATTTGGAGATGTTGAGGCTTAACAAGAGCCTCTTTCCCCGAAAAATTCCTTCGGTCGTAGCGTCACTAAATTTTGCAGTAAAGATCATATCCCTCTTCGTCCATATGTAATATTTGTAAGGCCCGCTCAAAAATGACGAATTGCCATTTATCCAACAATTTAAAAGCAACTGTGCGAGTGTAGGGTGTGACGATAAAAACATTTCCGTCCATCCGCAAGATTGCTTAATTAATTGCTCTGTTTACATCCTGTAAAATAGTAGTAAAGAGTCATTAAAAAAAAAAAAAACGTACCAGCACAAGAAATATCGTAGAAAAGAGAGAAAGAGACGGTCACAGAGGTCGAAAAATGTGCTACTTGCACACATGGAGGAGCGAGGGAGGAAACGAGCAAAGGTGGAAGTGTGTGGAGGTAAAAGGGTCGCGGGGGAGGTCACTGCCGAAGGAATGGTATAGGAGAGCTAGAGTAAAAGGAGTTGGGCACCGGTGGTGTTTCGTGAGCAAGATGGAGAAACAGCGCAAAAGAGCGAAAGAGCGAGAGAGGAGTTGGAACAAACGACGAAGATAGCGAGGACTGTACACGTTGGAGAACGTCAGAGGGGCGAGAAGACGTGGAGGGAGGAGGGAGGGAAGGAGGGCGAGAGGTTGCCCTCCATGAATCACGACACGGAGGCTGATTTAGAGGCCCAGAAGTCGTTGCTATAGAGGTAGTCGTGTGGCCCCCTCCGCGCCCCGATTTCTCCCGCGCGATCCTTCTCTCTTCTAGTCATCTCTTTCCTCGCTCGCGAGAAGCTGTACTTCGTGTGTCACGATGTTTATGCACTTGGACGGCTTGAGCACATTCTATACATGCGTTTGTCGCGTGTCTCTTTTCTGTTGCCCAAAAGAGAACAAAAAATAATTCCCTTTTATCGAAAATAAAACTGGCGCCAATGGAAAAAAATTCCAATAATTTTAAAACATCCCCTCCAAGAATATATTTAACTTACACACGGAACACACGGAACACTTTTGCGTTTCGAAATTGTTCAAATTAAGACGGTATAATATCGAGATTGTCCTTGGCGATGAGGAATAAGAAAAGGAAGCAAAGGAGCGAAGAAGAAGAGAGGATATACCGCCGCGTGAGCCCTCTCTACCAGTTCATTCGCCGCACGGACTGAATAAATTAAATGCAGTACCTGCCCATCGTGGTTCGGACCTGATAAAACCCTCGATATATATTGCATGCACACACATGGTATAGATTATGTATAAGGTTCGCCTATATACACAGACACGTTTTCCCTTGGCGTCCTCACGCTTCCACTCTCGCTTTCGCACACATTACTACAATGCTGATATACAGCCAACACTAAATGACATCCGAATACAGTCGTTGTCATCACGCATGCATGCAAAAACACATACGTATTCGGGGAGGCAAAAGGGAGAATATTGCAGCCAGTACATGCAGGATCATCTCTATTTCGAGCAAGAGAGAAAGAAGCCAGCAGGACCTTGCCCATGTATTTTACATTCTCAATTTGGTATGAGCAGATTTATTGGGGCTCACGAGCTCCCTCTTTCTCTCGGACTATCGCAGGCTTGCTTTCACCTCCACATTGCTTTGCACATACAGATTGCCTACTAGTAGCACACTCGCATATTTTTATAAATCTAAATACGAGGATTTTGGGAGCGCATCAGTCGGCCAAAGCCGAAAGCGCATGATTTGCTCGGATTTGAGCGGGCTAAAGGAGACAAAGACGGAGAGCGAGCAGCGAGATTGAGTTGACGCATGCGAGGGCTCCTAGTATACTAGGCCGCGAGCCGATCAAAGACCATAGGGTGAGAATTTTGAGGGGGTGTTTGGGCCACCCTCCAACGGCAACATGTCCACGGGATGCCTGAATGAGCCTCATGCCATAGACCGTGTGCTGCCAACGTTTGAAGGCGGAGGAAGAGGCGCTGGAGGATGCGAGTTGGTCGCCTAGCTCTAGCGATGCGAAAGCAGGGTGCGGGGGGGACGATAGAGAATTTGCAGATCCCGTTCCTATGTGCCAGTGAACGCGAGAACCGGAGAGAAAAAGTAAGGGATAAACCACGTGTGAAAGAGAGACAGAGCAACGGAATTGGGAATTGAGCGACGAGAGAGGAGAACACGGGAGGGAGCAAGTGCGAGAGTGGCTCGTCGCTTCTCCATTTCAAGCCTAAGCGCGGCCATTCATCAGGATTTCGGCGCGCAGACGTGCTTTATTACTGCTAGCTCGAAATTGCTATCCTACGACTCCATTCCGGGGTGAACGCGCGCGCGCGCCGCCCCCGCGCCCGAGTACTCGCGTCTCTCCCTCGCTCGTAATACATGGAGAAACGGATGCAGGGGTAGTGCATGCCAGCCTCTACCGAGAGCCACCCCGGTAATGCATTCGAACCTTATATAAGGTTCGCTTCCACACTCACTCACTCACTCTCTCCCTCTCTCTCTTCCTCTATTCTCATTCTCTCTTGCTTGATCCGATGCGTTAACCGGGCTTCAGCCAAATTCCGCTCACCTTCCAAATCCTGGCTAACGTATCACCTCGTGAATGCATTCTGCCGGACTCGAGTTGGCAGGGCTACCGGTCCGCTTGGTTTATAACCATGTGTAAAGCTGATGCCTCCATGATCTCTATCTTACTGGCCCACAAAATCACTGAATGATTGCCACGATTGACTCACGTAATGATAGTCTTTCCCTGGCAAACCTCTCCGCCGCTGATATTCACGGCATCGGCAGCTATTTCCACTGAATCATTGCTTTCCGAGACCCCATCAAACTTTTCCTTGGAATCATTAAAAATCATTTCAACCTGAAATAAATCCCCGAATTCATTTTCCAAAAAAGTCATTTTCCCGACCATTTTTTTTCCTATGACCCTAAATTATATCGTCGGTAAGGTTGAACGTAAAAGGCGGACAAGAACGCACATATTGTTCGTCCCGAACGGAAGTGATGAAGGAAAAAGGACTCGACGATATGTCCACACTGAGTCACGAAGCGTCCATAAGAATTTCTCGCCACGGTATTCACTCATTTTTCGCGCATGGCGAGATGAAGAAAGCAAATAATGCCAAAGAGAAATATCTCACGCGTTTCCTGTCGAGTGAAAATTCATGTACAAGTTATTCCACGCCGAATCAGCTATTATAATTATAAATAGAATCTCAATTATTTCCAAGCCCCAGCATCCGAATAACCAGAGTCCGATAGAGAAAATCGAAGCAACTCTCAAAATTCCATAAAATAAAATAATTGTTTCACATTCACGCAAAAATACAGTAAAATCAATCAAATTGACGTTTTTAAATTCCATATAAAGTTCCCATTTGTAGAGGAAACTTTGCCAGCCGCCTCGAACATCATCGAGCTCTTCACAATGTCATTAAAATGCCTTATAAAAATGGCAAGTGACACAAGAGACTGAAATACATCGGTTTTGACACAGAGAGCCCTTTGTACACATACGCGCGGTATGTACTACATATAGCATATTCACTGTGATACGCCCCGCGAAGGAAATAACCCTCTCCGCTGCTCGGCAGCTTCTTCATGGTAGAGGGCGGGCAAGCGAGGAAGAACTGGGTGAAGAATAAGATACCAGACACATATTTTATGCTGGCTCTCTTCAGCAACGCCCGACGTACACATTTATATATTTACATAGACTTACATATCAATACTCATACACAAACATGTTTACATGTATGTATATGTATAAATATGTACGCGATACGAGTACAATCTTCGCGTATTCTGAATTATCGTCTTGCGAAGCGCTTGGCCAAAACGTGTACATACGTCTTGTTGCGGCGCGGCAGACTACGCGCGCGTATGCTCCGCAAAGAGATCCATGCACGAGAGAGAGAGAGCAAGAAAAGCGGCTCTCCTCGCGCGCGGTGTCTCTCGACGAGGGTGTAAGTCGCGCGTGGGCACCCCATCGTGAATCGCGAAAGAGACCATGGGCTTCTTTAATATGGGCTCCTTACGAACGTATTTCCTTTTTTCTCTTGCTCTCACTCTCCTTGCACGATCGAGAAATCTTCCTATGCAATATCTTTTCTCGCATTCGTATATAATCCACCGCGCGGCAGTCACGTGAGAAATCGCCCATTTCCAACTTGTATTTCTCGTATTACCGAACAAGAAATAACCTCTTCGAAGCCTGAATACATATAAATATATACATTTATATTGTGCTTGATACGCCGCTGGACTCTGTACAGGCCGCGATTTGATTTACCGCGTCATTGTCATTCGCTCCTTTCCAACTATATCGTCGTCGCTCTTTCCCTCTTTGCACCTATCGTCCTGTCTTTCCTCATAGATCTGTAATAGACGCAACGTAATGTAGACACCCACGTGACACATGCCCTGCTGTATTCCGGAATGAGACACGAAACGCTACTGTTCAAGCTCCCGGAGTTGTACTCCCACGTTTTCACCTGTTTAGCTGGCAATTCCATGAGAATTCCAATGCAGGGTAATTGACGAAGAAAAGTATCGATTGCACAAGCTATAATATGAATACAATTTTGTGAAATATCGTTTCGGAGTATAAAATCAGGAATTAAATCGCCGCCCACATACTCCGCGGAGAATGGATAAAATCCTATGTACAGAAAAAGTGATTGCTCAATTATATATGGAGCCTGAAATATTATTTATGGAAATAAATTTTGTTTGATTAAAACAAACGGTATTTAAATCAAATAAATCCATTTTTTTTGCTCGATAAATCTCTGGTTTTTTATCGCTGGTATGACACAGATGATAAATAATAAACGCGTATAGTCTGCCTTCATGACAGACTCTGGCGTTGTTCCTTTACACCATGGCCAAGTGTGGACACCCCATGGTGAATGGTTCAAAGTTATATATACACGTATATTCACATATTTGAACGTTGGTATATATAGCAAAAGCGTGTGTCAGGTTATATATCGGTGACCGCGTGTATCCAAAGAACACGTGAGAAATCGTCGATGCTCTCGCAACTTGTACATCGGTACACGCGCTCATACGTATTATTCACATGCGGACGTTTCTCTGTCTGTATATTCGATATGTAGAATCGCGAGAGTATGCACCGGAGAATCCTCGTGTGTATAACAGGTAGAAAGTAAACACACGGAAGGGCGAAAGAGAGAGATGGCAAGAACACGCCTTCCTGTCGATTTGATATACTGCATCATTGTCATTCATTCATTCTCGTTCGGTTCACTCTCGTTCGCATTCGGTCGATCGATTTCGCGCGCGCGCGCGAGCTCTCATTCATTCATTCGTTTTATGCTTGCATGCAGCACTCACATACGCGGTAAATCGACGACCAAAAGAGCAACGAAGATGCGAGAGAGCGAGAGGGGATTGAGTGCAATTGCGTTAGCCAGAGAGAGGGAGAGAAAAAAAGAATAAATGCACGGACGAGTGAACCGTGTCCGATATAACGCGAACGGTTTTCGATTTGACCATCAATCCAACTTCCATCTCCATCCGTGGTATTCACTCGAGCTTTTTTTTAATTGCACTTTTTTCTTCAATTTTTATTCACCAACGCCACATTTCATTCGTTCAACTCTCGCCAGTATGTTCCGTCTCCAGCATCACGAAACAGATCAAGTGCGATATAAGGTGTAGATATATAGATTGAAAACAACGAGCCAGAAGCACGCGCGTGATCGACCTCCTCGAGGGATTAATCGACGAGATTGCCTTTCTCTCGTATCGCGCTCCATGGCGATGAAGAGAGTAAGACTTTAGAACCCATCGATTCGTGCTCGGCGATCCATTCTCTTAGTACTGCGCTGATATGCACTCTGTACGCGCGCTACACTGACACGCGCTAACTCTCCGCTATACGGCGCAAACCGATTTACGAGATACGTGTCGTGTATCGCTGTTGTAAAGCTTCGTGCCCAAACATTTTCCTCTGGGAGATTGAACAATTTTCTTCAGAATTATAACTTCGTTTTTTTTTTCAAAAAATCATCGTGTGCGAGGCTCTCAACAAAAAATTACTCTCCGATCTAAACCTCGAAATCGTCATGCATTCGATGATGAAAGTTCCGTGGAAATTCGCGAAGAACATCCTTCGCGGATCGCCTCGATTGACGCTCTCCATCGTTTCCTCTCGGGGATGAAAACGTAAAAATGAATGCGAAGAATGTTACTAGGAACATTTATGATTTAAGAACATCGGAGACGACGAGTTTTGCGGAGAGGAAAAAGACTTGAAGCAACTACGACGGGTTTGGGATAGGCAGGGAAGAATAATTATAAATATATGTATAGACAATAGAACGAAATAGGAAGGGAAGAAAAAGGCACGCAGCAGAAACAGAGTGAGAAAGAAAGATTTTGTGGCAAAAGAGGGATTGAAGTCATATATATACATGGTCTTATAGTGATGGAGGCCGGTCGGGTAAACGGGGTGTGAGGGAAGCGCATGGCGGCGTTTTTCTTAGCCGGCTGAGCCGTCGGAGATTTATTTCCGGACCCACCAAGACAAATGGTGAGATTGTGTCCAAAATTTTAACAGCGCATTTGTGTGAACACGTCTACGTAGAACGCCACGTTTCCAGAGAGCGAGAAGAACTGAGCGACGAGAATCCAGGAGAAAAGACAGAGAAGGAAAGAAATAGGTGCGGAGGGTGAGTGTGCGAGAGGGAGAGGGACAAAAACGATATGAGACTTTTTGTCGTATATATAAAACAGACTATAACAGCTATACCCTGTGACTCTTCTTAACTTTCATATATATACATAGAATGCATGCGAACAGGGGGTGGATTGCACGAGAGGGCTGCAAGGATGAGAAAAAGGTAGCAGCGTCTTGGGGGTTGGTCTGCTGCTTGTATCCCGAGGAGAAAAGAAGTTTTCTAGTTATCGCAACCCCCTTTGGACGAGAACAGACTTCAGAGTGAGAAGGAGCCAACGACGAAGAAAGAGTAATGTCTCGCATTCGTGAAAGTTACGGCTCGTGACAGAATTGAGGCGTGAAACGAGATCAGAACCCCACTGTGTTGTTGCCTCGCGGATAACTGCCCCGAGTTTATCCCAATTATTGCTTTTCGATCGCTTTTTCCTTTCTTTTTCATTGGTTATTTTCATTTTCCTCCATTTTAGCTATGTGCTTTCGATACTTCTGCATTAACGGCATATAAAATCGGATTTTTTGACGTTAAACTTTCCCCTATCGTTCGATACCGCGTGATCCATTTCGAATCGCCTCCAACCGGATTGAACGCTTTATTGTTTTAATTTTCCAACGAATTCGGCCGACCTGTTGAAAGATTTTTCAGTCTCAGAAATTTACAAACTCGGTGAAGGAAAAGCCGTGCAGCAGGGATTACCACTCGAATAATGGAACGTGTTGCCATGCCTTCGTATGTTTACACGAGAAAAGGCCCTGAACTCGCGCTGGCGTCTTATGATCTCGTGTGCGATGCAATGAAATTTGCATAGAGACAAAAGCTGCGATACTGTGCTCTGGTGAGCTCGTATGTGCGGTGCAGCTTTGCCTCATTATTTTTGCGCGAGAACCTGAACTCGCGGTGTCGAGAGAGGGTGTGAATAGAATAGCCACTGAAAAGTGTTTTGTTCCGAGAGCTTTCCACTAAATTTTCAATATCAATAGAATGAAAGAAAGCCGAGCTATGCGCGAGCGTCAAAATGTCACAGATGCATTATTAATACGAAAAAATAAAATATCACTATATCCGCGTGTCGTCCAGTTTCGAGAGGCGAAAAAATGCTATTAAATATCCAAAAGATTGATAGAATAGAATTTTGAGAAATAAATTCCTCCCCTCGGAAACATTTTTCGGTACCAGTACAAAATAAAAGTGAGGGATGAATTTACGAGAGTCGTGTGTGAAATTACTTGAAATTTATTTCGTTATATATAAATCGATGAGAAGTTTCATAAGTCGTATAAATTCTCTTTCCTATGGGAGTCAACTTCTCGAGAATGTGTTTATTTGATTCTATGCGAGCCCTCCCACGCGAAGGCGAGAGGAAGGTGGGAATATTCGTAAAATGTCGTTCAGCGTCAGCAATGGAATATATTATTTGGGGGTTGTTATATATTTTTGGAGCAAGGGCGTTTTGTCGCTACCGAAGAAGAGCCACGTGTCGGGGAAGAAAGCATCGTGACCAGCAACCGCACAGCATATATTTGAAGTTGAAGCACACACACGCCTACATATTCACGACATAGTACGCGAAGGATACAGGGAATGAGCGAGAGATGAGCGCGTGCCCTGCATGCTCAGGCACCAATTTCGGACCTCGTATAAATAATACAGTGAGAAATGGCTCCTTGTATATCGTAATAGCCCTTTTTCTTCCTCCTCTATCTCTCTCTCTCTCTCTGCATCTTTGAACCTGTGCACGAGAAACCCTCTCCCGTGCTCTCGAAAATTAGATTTCCTATCTATCTCCCGCAGCACAACGTAACCCAGGCCGTCGCGCCACAGCATCCGCACATCTCGATCTTATAAACGGAGTGGGATCGCAAATTCATCCGGTTGCCCTCACTCGCCCTCCTTGTCTTATATTTTTCGTCGTACACCAAGGGTTTTTATTAGTTCTCATGGCAAAGAGCTAAATTGCCTTTGGGTACACCGCACCCACGAGCTTCGAACATCATCCGAGGGTCTTGCGAACCAATTACCTTTATCTCTTGCCTTTGCTCCTTCTTTTTATTCCACCTTCTTCTCCACTCCATCACGACGTCGTTCTGTTTTTCTTCCTCTCGCGCGAGCTACAACGCTTCCCCACAATTTGCACCAGTTTTCGATATTCATTCCGCATTTTTTTTTTGTTTCATTCCATCCTTAGCAGTTTTGATATATTTCAAAAACTTCCTAACAATATTCGCGCTCTTGATTACACTTTTTAGGTGTGAAAATTTCATCTCACTGTCTTCCACCAAAAAAACAATCGAAATGCAACTTGACATCGCTCGGAGGCTTTGGGGACGTTTTATTCCGAGCCCCTGCTTCGTTTTCTTTTCCATAGCGATCCAAAAGGTATTGACGAAGGTCAAAATTCAACATCCGAGACTAAATAACGTCAATTTACGCGAGGCCTACATCGAAATGTATCCAAATTTTACGAACAACATAAACATCAATATAATTCATGGGAACCGAAAGAATCTCTAAATGAAGATAAACTGATGGTCTCGATCGAAATGGTGACATTAGAGAGAAGGTTTGTTTGGCAAAGGGCGAAAATAGAGAGTTAGGGAGATTTTTTTGTCGTGTGTTATTCGTTATTTTCGACAGAAGAGAAATATATTGGCATCGTGGACCAGAGAAAATATGCTGTTCTGGCTAAAACATACATGTGTGTGTTTGCGTATGCGTAGATTTGTTTCTGCACACGTGTTATGTGTATACGATATCTACATACGTGGATATTCGAGGAAAATGGTGACTGAGAGATTGGGAAGGAGCTGTAAAAGGGAATGGGGAGGGTATCGGAGGGTGTGACGTGACGGTGGGAGACAAACGTGCGCGCGAGAGCTACGCAATGAAGACGACTGCGAGGGTGCGTGGTACGGGGTATCTGTGAATTCGGTTTCGGAGTCCTACGAGCAGGGGTGGAACGAGAGAAACGGCGGGAGAGAGAAAGAGAAACGTGCGAGCAGGAACGAGACTGTTGGAGAAGCAGGGGATGGGCTTTCTCGCGCTCAGACTGATAGGAAGAATGGGGTGAGCGGGGGTGAGTTATCGCCGCGGCGCAATATCTCGCGCTGCTGCCCGAGAATTGGTGGATGGATAAAGAAAATAAGGAAGCAAGCGAGAAGCACACGACGCGAAAAACCTCAGCCTTCTTTCTCTCCTCCTTTTTCTTCGCCCTGCTCGGGACCGTCGTCCGTGACCCGAGGCCAACAGTCGGCCATGACAGTTTTTCTCGAGGGTGCTTCATAAATCATACCAGCGAAATCCTCGAGAGCAATATCGATTCGTTCCTCTTTCTTCAATTTACCACAACCAAAAGTTTCTGGCACTTGGAAAGAGAAAAAAAAACGTTTTTTTGATAAAGTTCAACGTGATTTTTCGGAAATTATTGTGATTAAGTTTCTCGTAGCTCTGCGTGAGTTTCGTAAACTTTTATCAAATTGTATAACGCAATGAAGAAATTGATACTGAGAGACATTTCCCGAACACGCGGTTGGATGGTGTCCCGTATATTATTTTCAATGTACCAGAATGCACTCTCAGAAATAATGCTAGACAATTTTAAATACAATGCCATTTACGAAATGAGGTGGGCTACATTATTTCAGTCCGAGAGATTTATCGGTACGTAGACTCGAATAGCGCGAAGGTGTCTCCGAGCGATTTATGGGATTCGCGTAATAGTCTGCCAGAGGAAGGAGAGACTGGGCGAAAATCTCAAACATATACGAGAGCTCGATGCCACAGCGAATAGGAATAAATCAGATATTTTCCTTTTTTTGACTCGCCCTTTTCCCTTCTTTTCGTATTATCGTCAAAGTGACGAATCATCAAAGATCGTGCCAGCAGCAATCAAATTCAGTTGCTTGCCGCTCGGCCCAATGTTTATCCGGGACGAATGAAAAAATTCCTGAGTAAACGAAGCGAGGAAAGAGAAAGAAGACAAAAAAAACGGGAAAAATGAAGAAAGCCTCTCACGCAGTGCGAGCAGGTTCAATATTCAGGATTTACGACGTTGCCACATAGGATTATTCGTACGTGATCGAGGCCATCGAAATGCCGCACGCTTAATCCGGTAGGCGCGTCCTGCCCTCCTTCGGTAGACTGTTTATTTTGTATGATGGATGATGGAATCCTGGAGGGTTGTGGGAGAGGGCGAAAAAAAAATGGTAGGTGTGCACGGAAAAGATAGGGAAACAAAAACTCGAAAGAACCGCAGAAGAAATGAGAGAAAGAGAGAGAGAAAGAGCCTTTGGCAGTGGTGCTGGGAGAGCTGAATAAAAAAAGAGGAAAATAAGGGTATGAGAGAAGTGGACGGAGATGGATAGACGCGCGCGGTAGAAAAATAGTGCGAGGGTAGAAAATGTGGGAAGAAGGAAGAAGTGGAAGGTTGGGCGCGAGGAGGAAGGTCGGAGGCGCGGCTGCGTCTGAGCTGCTGCGGATGTATGGCCGCATCCCTCTGCTTCTCCCCCCCGCCCCGTTAGTTTTTCCTCTGGCTTCCCTGTAATTTTTTGTTTCGACCAGCAGAGCAACCCTCCCCCGTTTGTATCAAATTACGATAAATAAAAGCGAACGTCGACGTGTGTTCTTTGGCGAGGGCGTTAGCGCCAGGACTGACGTACACATCTAGGAGCTTAACCCCTCTCGTTTCTTCGCGTGGGGGTTGCAAAGAATCCAACACCGGTCAACCCTCACTTGCATCGATCTTCGCCAGCCATCTCGATAACAAAAAAATCCCTTTTTTCCACGTTATACATCACCTTTCCTTCATCGAATATTTCAATGTGAAACTATCACGAAAACACATTCACGAAATCAATAAACTGACGGGAAAAAACAAAATATCAAGCAATGCGCGAGAAATTAATTGAAAAATGACCGATTAATGTCTCGAAAATTGTTTTTTAACGATGCTCTTGGGGCTTAGTCAAGAAAAATGATTTTTGACAAGATTCAACAATTTTTTTTCACTGTCGTCTCAAATGCTGCAGTTTTTTTTATTCGTCCATGAATCGCTCCATTCCCGTAGTTGAGAAAGATTCGAAAGGACATTGCAGAGCCCGAGATTGTGTGCGAACAAGGAGTTGAAGAACAACGGATATGAGTAATGTGTTTATGAGAAAAAAGGAATAAGTAGGAGGTCGGTCTATAGAAGAATAAGAGACAAAAGACAATCGTGAAAAGAAGTGGGTGGGACTAAAAGCGCATGAATATAAATACACACATCCAATCAAGTTCCACAATGTAACGATTCGTGCCCACGAATCATAATCCCATGCTCCACGTGTGCGTCCTATGTTTGTTGTATCCAGGTAAAAAATTATCCGGCGTGTTGTGGAGTAGAAAGGAGGATGGGCTCCGCATTTCGAGGAATAAAATTGTGCACGTACTGATCACACCTGGAGGCTAGTATTAGTGTTGACCTATCGTGGTGCGTGGAAAGGATAGAGGAGCCGGTGCGAGAGAAGGAAAAAGATGGAGTCGGCTCGTGAATCGGGAGGGTGTCGCGCGGGCGGACTCTCTGGCGATGTGCACATGGCGCGGGAAGAAGTGAAGGGGGTTGCACACACGAAAACGAGAGAAAGACAGAAAAGAGAAACGTATATGAATATATATGTACATATAACGTATATATATGTATATGGGGAAAAGCAGCGGGTGAGAAAGAGTGAGAACGAAACAAAAGAGAGCCCGGCCCATGGTTCGCATAGAGTGCGCGAGAGGTGGATGGAAGAAATGCACGTGGTGGGGGCTGACAGAGATGAATTCGTTTCATTTCACGCTGGGAAGCTCTCGCGTTCCCCGCGTCCGATGATTTACTGGGCTACAATGTGGTAACCCATGATTTATCGCTACCAACACGCCGCCATCGCTACCACGCCATACCTGCTCTCTCGCACGTTCTCTTTCTCTTTCTCCCTCTCGCTCTCGCTCTCTCTCTTGCGCACATTTCGTATGCGTCGTGTCATGTGCTTTCTCTCTTTCTCATGCGAGAGAGCTTCGTTCAAACTGCGTGTGTAGTTATATATTTATAATAGTTATATAGCCTCGACCCGGGCCCATTCGGTGTATATGAGCTCTCGCAGAATTTTCGGTCCATGGTGCGTCCAGCATCGCAGCATCCTGCCGAAAACTTTCCTGCCACGTTGCTGCTGGGATATGTATCTTGTACATGCAGCGTATATGCAACAAGAGTTCAGAACCATCACGACTCTTTTTTATTCTCTGCCTTCGCGCGGGACCATTAAGGTCCCACGAAAGGGCTCAAGAGCGGAGGATGAAAGAACCCTTCGATCTTTTCAGAGAAGTACGCAATCGAGTTTATATACTAAAAGTATTGCCCGACTCGTCCAGGGCACGAGTTCTAAAATAAAAATAATCCTAGCAGCAGAGAAAGCGATAAATTTTCGGCAGATTGTCAAAATGTTCATTCATTTTGTTGAATTCTTTTTTTCTCCTTTGACTCTATAATTCACCTGGAATTCTGGACCTGAGATCATTGATCATTATCGTATTCTCCCAGTCTCAGACCACTCTGCGTGGAATTATGCTCACACAAGACAAATTTTTAGTGATATCATGAAGTTTCATCATAGAAGAGCTCCAAAGGCTGCGAAGATGCTCCGACCCACGCTCACGTACTTTATGAACAGTTGGAGAAGTCCTTAGGGCGAATATTGCGTCCGCCTGCGGTCACATCTTGGGCGCAAGCCTCGTGCCAGCGGAGAGAAGTCTTTGGTCGAGCATCAAATCGCTCGCGGTTCACCATAACGCGACCAACGTCAAACGAACTCCACAATGGGCTCGCACGCACTTATATTCATTTGCATGTGTTTGGGAACAAATATTCCGAAAGGAAAAGGTCTTGCACTGGTTGGTACGGTCTGCTGTGCGAAGTACCGGAGAACAATTAAGAAGAGGACAAGAGTCTTGTACGCGCGCGGAACAAGCAGGGAAGACGAGGTGGTCGAAACGGCGATCCTTCGTTTCCAGTGGTTTGTACACACGCGCGGCCACACGATCCAAGCTTCCGTAAAGCTCTGATAGTATTTATTCTCCAGCATGAACCGCATGGCAAGAGGAAAACGGAGCTCTTGGAAACTCGGCCGTCCAACTGCGTCCCAGCAGGGATAAGCACGTGCTCCGTTTCGCCCTGCGGCGACTCCTCAACTTTAGTCTCACTCGCTTCAGCGCATATCTTCGCGGTTCACAACTTGCTTCTATCGCTAACCCATAGTCCGACCACGATTCTTGTTGCCTTCTTGTTGCAGTTTCCGTGTGTCCGCTTTTCGAGGCTAAACTGCCGGCGAGTATCTACTCTCTCGCGCGTGAACGAATGTATAGAAGATGAAAGGGATGTGGAGAGAACAAGAAGGAGCAGAAGAGGAGAAATACGAAAGAGCCGGGACTCGTAAGAGATACCAACAAGCCACAAGACTCGCGAAACTTGCCGTGTCTCTGCTAAGGATCCTCCAAAGTCAGAACCAGCGAAAGAGAAAAGGGAGAGAGGGAGAAAACTGAGCTCTGCATGGGCTTCGAGGGTAAGCTATAAGCCTCCTTGGCAAGGATTCATTAGGGATCTTGCTGATCCGACTGTTTAAACTCCCTCCTTCACATCTCCTAGCTCGACTGTGCGCTTCTCCTTCGCGAACTCGCGGCTTTCTCTTTAAGATTTATCGCGACCAAACGTTCACGAAACTTTGGCAAAGACACTGTACCACCGTGTCTCGCACTCGCGGTGGTTTCTTTTTCCCGAAATTATAGAGCGCACAGGACAATAAGAAGGGGAAAGTGAGAAACAGATCCATGATACAAAACAGAAGCGAAAATGGAACTGCGTTATCTGTCGAGTAATTTGTCTTCACGTTTGATCCACCGTTGTGGCTTTTTATTGAGCTAACTTATAGCTTTTTATTAAAGTCGCATCAACGCTGATTGTTGCGAGGAATCGTAAGTTTGGCGAAGGAAAAAAAGGATAAATTGCCGCTGAATTGGCCCGACTAATTTGAAAGTCAGGCAAGTTTCCTATTCTCAGTACCACACGCTTTTCTCGAGTGTCCCTTTCTCCAGCAGATGAATTAACATTTTAATTTGGATTCACGAGTTTTTGGCTCACAGCCGAATTATAGGTTTTATTGTTGTTAATATATATGATAAAGCGGGTGGCAAAGGCAAGGACGTAATGCGGAAGACCCTTGGGAGATATGTCGTCGTCTCCCTTTTCAGCCGCGGAGCTATTGCGCGTTCCAAGAGCAATATCAGTCACGCTTCCGGTACTGGAGTTCTTGCAGCACGCCCTACACTCGTCCTTCCCCTTTTCTCTTCTGCACCCTGGCATGGCCGAGCATTCGAGCAACCCCCAGTGCCGTGTACTACCAAGGAACTTACATATTTCCACGTACAATATTGCAGGGGGAGTTCAAGAACAGTGTGAGCTTCGTATATCGCAGTCTCACGCGAGCAATATGCTCGAGACGCCCAGCATCTCTTCCTTTTCCATCGTGAGCGAGAGAAACGACCTCGTGGATATAATTGAAAATCGTCCAGCATGTGTGAAGGGGATGCTGCGCAAGTCTATGTGCTCGACTGTGGTCGAATTTCTCGATATTACGAGTCAGATAAAAAAAAAACTCAAAGCTTCGTGTTTATTTATTTCTATAGAAATTCATGGACGAATGAATCGGTTTTTTCTTTCAACGAAAATCTGCCAAATGGTGCAGCAGCTTCGTGGGCGAGCCTCGACGAAAGAATCTCCAATGAGGCACGCAAGAAATCGCATCGGATTGTACAACGCACGGCGCGCGGTACGTCGAGAAACACATCGCGAAAATTCCATTCCATCTTTTGTACCAAGATCGCACACAGGCTTTTGTTCGTTGCGAAATTACTGTGCGCACTCGCTTTTGCAATCTTTTAACGACGATTAATTAGCTCCAAGCTCGTTTGGTATGTGCACGATCACGAGGGTGGGCCGTTAATAATCCGACTCTGTTTTTCAGTTCCAACGTCCGGAATATTGAAACAAAAAATTCTACCAATGCTGGCAGTGGCTGGGAAATTTTTTTTATAATTCGATGATAATTTCGATGATTTGAAAAGAAAAAAAAATAAACATTTGCACAGTTTGTTCGCGAGTCTTCAGTCAGCATTTCGCATTCATTAAAGAAAAAATGCACAACAAAAGGGACGGAAAAAATAGAATGGAAAGCCGAACGCAAGGGACTTTAAACGCAAAGCGTTGTGGTCATGAGAGAAAAGTGGTCGGTGCGTGGATCGTGTGGCCTTGCCGTGATTTGTGACGGGGTCCACAGTCGTTCGTCACGTTAGCCACGTATACTGCGATATAAAAGATGAGTTGTAAAAACACGAAGGGCAAATGAGAAAATATACGGTTGCGGAGTACACGCGTTGATGGGGGTAGTTCACCCGTTTGCACAGGGGGCGATTCAGCGGGTGGAAAAATGGTCCGGAGGTCGTAACACCGGTTTATACGAGAGGAAAGAGGAACGAGTGACAGAAAGACATTTGTTCGCGTTCTCGGGAGCAAACGGGTTGGGCGAGAACGTGTGCTATTCTCGCAACTCGATTTTAATAGCCGCTTTCATAACCTTCCTCCACTTTGTCCTCACTTTGCCAAATTTTCATGATACTCATCCTCCCGTTTTTTATTATTACCCACAGAGGATAAAAATGCATCAATGTAATCTCGCATGCAATATTCATCTTTGTAAAGTCTCGTGAAACATGACTGGTCAGTCGATTCTACTC
Organism: Diadegma fenestrale; assembly: GCA_037043255.1. Taxonomy (NCBI): domain Eukaryota; kingdom Metazoa; phylum Arthropoda; class Insecta; order Hymenoptera; family Ichneumonidae; genus Diadegma; species Diadegma fenestrale. Next base: position 8,307,063 of record CM073315.1, read on the forward strand.
GTTTGGCTGATTTAATGTACGAGCCTAAAGAATTCAGTGCGACGTGTCTCGTGGACACGAACGATCCTCGGAATATCAAAGATCGATGGATAAGTTTCCTGTCCCACTCACAAAAGGGAAAGGTAAGAATACACGGAACACACAAATTGTATATATGCAAAGACCAGTCAGAGGACACGCGCTAGCACGTTTCTGGCTATCAGCCAATATTCAAAAGTGCCACGTACCATTTTACTTCGCGACTCAAATCAAAACGAGAAGCCGCGATTTATGTTTCGATCGCAAACAAGATTCGAGTAGGAAATTGTCTTTTACGCCTCTTTTTTTTTTATCCCCCAGATAATGGCCCAGGAAAATAAGAAAATATTCGTCCTCAATTTGCAAATGTAAATGCGATTTCCTGCAACAAGCGGAAAATTGTTTCGCATTACAATTTTCGTCTGCAGGCTTGAATTTGTAAATCGATCAATAAAATAGAGGACCGAGGCTTATAGGAATGGTAAATAATGAAGCGAGTGTTTTTTTTTTGTTTTTTAATCGATTCAGAATTTTAGAAATTTTGAAAAAATTCACAATTTTAAGTTGCAGACTCAGAGCTGCCTCGAAAAATGAGAAATAAATGTACGAACCGGTAGTTAGAAACTTGAGAAGTCGCGCATAATCGGCTATAAATAAAAAATAACAAGCAGAGGGTGCCCGGAATATGAAAGCGTTTTGACTGGTGAAAGAGCTTGGGAAAAGGGCTTTTTTAACACCATAAAGGCTTAGCTCAATTGCGCCAACAAGCGTAAGCGCCTCAGGGGGTACGTGTCACACTCTATCCTGTTCGTTCGAGTGTTTCTTTCTCAGTTTCTCTCTCAGCGATGTACTCCGTTTGGCAGTGCTGTTTCTACAACCCCTTACGCACTATTTAACGCGAAGATTCTCGCTAGAGGGAGGGCCAATCCAAGACGTTTCCTGTTTACCGAATTAGACCTGGATTTACGAGGCACCGGGACCCTCCAGGAGACTTACGCGCTTACACTACATCAGAGTCTTCACTGCGCAGACGATTCTGTTTACACTATAACTATAGACACAGAGTGCTTTTCACTGTACGAGAGGAACACACCCAACACCAACGACGGGGGTTGTTTTATACGCGTTCGCTTGCTCTCGGCAACGAAAACGAACGTCTTCCGACTAATTCATGACGGAACCCGCGAGATTTCTGGTTCAGTGGTGCGAGAAAGAACTACCAATTCCATTCGTTCGAGGAAAAATCTCTTTCCTGCTAAAATAATGCTCAAATGAAATCCATTGAGATCTAAAAATATTTAACCACCCAGTCGGAATCCTCCCCAATGATAAATTCCGGACAGAACATTCGAATCTTCCTCTCGCGATGATGAAATACTTTTTTAAAGCAAATATAATAAATACGTGTAGCGCAGTATTTGCGAGAAAGTTCAATGACGGCGTACAAGAAAGAAGGGAACAGGAAGAAGGAGAGAAGAAAGAAGCAGCAAAATGAGACGGAAAAGCGGTTAACTGTATATGGAAGAAGGATGGAAATAGGAGGTGAAAGAGGGTGTGTATGGAGTGCACGAGGTACGGTTGCCGTGAATGGAGCTGGCGGAAGGGCTTCGGAAATTAAACGTCTCGCGTGGATGGTCTTTTTTTTCCTCAGGGTGACGTACGAGCTTCTCCGGGCTTTTCTTTCTTGCACACTCGTTCGCTCGTTCCTCTCCGTCTTTTCTTGCATCCAACATCCCTCCCGTATCCTCTTGACTGTTTGCGTGTGCCGGTAGCTCGTCGAGGAGCCTGCTACTGGCAAGCACGACAATTTCGTTGCGATAAGGAAGTAGATCGAGCTGTGAGATACTTCGCAGGGGATCCCCCTTCGCACCATACATGTATACAACTTTAACCGTCATGAACGAAATTCTAGTCCAATACTATCACTAAACTCTCAGACAGCTACGATCTAAAGACTTTGTAACAATTCCAACTCTTCAACAGTCCATTTCACGTTACAATTATTCTTTTTTCTAGCCCTTCTTTAGTGGCAATTCCAAAAGCAAATATTCATTTTTCCATAAAAACAAAAAACATCGAAAAAAATCAATTCTGGCTTGAAAAATTGTTCATTTGGTAGGAAATTGATTTTGGAATGAGCTGCAAAAGCTACGACGATAAAAATAAAGTTTTTGAAGACCTATTGAAAAATGCATCGAATTTTTTGGATACATGGAAAAATAAAGATGTGTATGGGGATTATCCGAAGTTATTTAATTCGTGAGTCGAGTATGGTAATTCAATTCAGTATCTATACGATGTACGTGACTACACGAGTGCGATCGATTTGAAAAAAGATGCTTGCTATGCAGAAGTTGCCTAGTTCTCTTTTTCCTTCTATTTTTCTCGTCCTCTCTTTCTGGTTGTTCGAGGTGCGGCTGTATAGATAATATGCCATCCATGCGAGTAAGGAAATCGAACGGTACGGTAAATTCCCGGTCGAGTGAAATAAAGAGAGAGGAAGAAAAAGGCAAAGTGAGAAAGTTGTTGGAGATTTGCTGCGGATCTCTTTTTTTTATTTTGCCACAGTCGAGCTGCGATGTCAAGCGACGACACGTTTCCTCGCGTGCGTGTTTCCCTTGCCGTCTTTCTCGGTCTAGGGACATGTATTGGTGCATGTATGGCCGCGGAGATCGACGTACGGAGAATCGTCCAGCCTATACCATGTTTCAGGACCCTCGAAGAGGTCCACATCGCCCGAGAATATAAGTTACGGCTAACAGAAGTCTATGCGTGCACACTCGGAAGCGGTACTTCTGTGCGTCTCAACGCGAATCCTTTCCAAACGACCAACCACATCGAGGCAAAACAAACTCAAAGACAGACTAGCCTACTCCGACTTCTGTCTTTGCTACAGCCGTTTATAGATTCCCCCGGCAAATAGTCGAACCCATCCAACGCAATATACCTCAGCGTACATGAGCTCTTTAACGTTGAATCATTTGTGGACCATTCGCAGCACTCGCTTCTCACAATTTCATCAAAAATCATCCAACCAGGTCGTCCCAAATCTTCAAAGACCAGCATCGAATAAGTTTGACGAGGAGAGTCCGATGAAAAAAGTAATGTTGCAAAAATTAAAGGCGGTTGAACGATTTTTAGAGCGACCCAAGATTTTCCTGAAATTCGGAAAATCACTGAATTTAAACTGGTCAAACGATATTTCCCAAATTCAATACCAATTTTACTATCAAGACACTGAAAATGGAAAAAAAAATAGTAAAAAATCTTTAAATTTACGGAAGTTAGAGCGGGGACACCTTTTTTTCGAAAATTTCAAAATAGCCACACACACACATCCGAACATTTTTTTTAGATATAATTTTTCGATGCTTTTGGACTTTTCAAGCCCATTTACGTTGAGAATTGGGAAGAAATAAAATTTTAGCGTCACGGAGCTTCCTATACGAGGAAACAAGAAGGAAAATTGTGTCGATTATGGGAAAGGAACTTTACGACGTAATTTAGCGCCGTTTGAATCGAAAGTCCCCGTGTATATTAGCCGATGATTTTGCCTGAGAGCCATGCAAGTTACGTATATGGGAAAATGGTCTCAGGTATGCTGGCCAACGTGGAGAGCACCCTCTTGTAGTAAGATCGAGGAGAGTCTCCGTATTCGTATGAGCTCGCGAGAAGCGTCAATAGATGCGAAACACAAACACACACGTGTGTTGCGTGTGCACATGAGAACACGAGGAAATGCTCGGCGTTCATACAAACCATTCGGATTGAAGATTGCACTGTATCCATTTATTGAATCGCTTCTCGGTTGTTCTGTAGGAGAGAGGAAAATAAAATCACGAGGAAAAGGCAAGAGTTTGAGAAAGAGGGAAAAAGAGAAAGCTGAAGATGTTTGTTTGTTCGCGTACACAATGAGCATTTGTCTTGGCTATTATTTTCAATAGCAATGATCGAGGTTATTATGCTTCCTAAAGGATCGAACCGACAATGGACTAGAACGTTTAGTACCTGCAGTTACTAGCAAACGATATATCTTGCTCATATCCCTTTCGCGCTTACTTGACACGCAGCAGGTAGGCTCGTCCGGTGACGAGTTGGATTCGCAATCGTCAACCTTACAGGGGCGTGTTTGTTTGGATCTTTGGCTATTATTGGACGTGCGAAAATGAAGAGATTTTCGACGCGGTCACCCGCTGACTCTCCTTAAGAAGGTTATTCTCGGTTGTCGAAATATTGACCGATCCCCAAGCCATTCTTCAGGTATGAAGAGTTACAAATGATTGGCAGGCACAAACACCTTCTAAGAGTGCAAGAAATTTGAGGAGCCTCCTGAGACGTAATTATCCTTTGCTTCGCGACAGGTAGCTTAAGGACTGGAGCCCTTAAGCTCTCCTCCTCTCTCTCTCTCTCTCTCTCTTTCTATGCAGATATTACCCGCTTTGAAATACACCATCAGGAATAAGGAACTTCTCACTTTCACTTTACCCGAGTGACTTGCTGATGAGTTTCTCGTCGAAGGGATGAAATCGATGACCATGTGGCCCTGTATAGTTCGTACCTTTTCTGCCTACAAAGCACTTGCTGTCACAATATTGAACGAGCTTTTCTTTAATCCGTCACGAATGCTTACGAGTCTCGAATGAATTCTGCCGCAAATGAACATCTCAATTTTTTCATCGGTCACATTCAACTCGGTCATTAATTTCGAATAAAAACGAGAATCCTTCGAAAATCAATTCTAATTAATTTGGAGACTATAAATTATTGAAAAATACTGATTATTGAGTTTTTTTTGCAATCAAGATTGATCGTCAAAATGTTTTGAATGGATTGAACTGTCAGGTTTGAATAACTTTTGTGATGAAAAAAAAATCGGTATAAAAAGAGTGAATTGGGAAATATCGAAGGGTGTTAATAAGGGCAAAGTCGATTCTGGATCAGCCTGTACGAGTAGGAACAACCCACACCCTCTGAACTGATGGTAGGCTTGCCCCAGCTCGCACCTGTTGGCGCCTCTACGATTATGACCGCAATAACATTCCGTCAAACTGCGAATGTTTTCTCTCTCTCTCTCTCCTCGTGGATATTCCAGCAAACCCAACCAGACCTTCTCGCACCAACGAGCAGTTTTCTACGCTCCCGGGAGCACGTGGTATTCGTACAATCGCGTTTCACGTACACGCGATTTATAATCATTCACGTGATTCTACGTTCATAAATTTTAACTTCATTTGCACAATCGTTCGATCCACCAACTTATGTTATATCGACAATTAAATAATCATCGTTGGATTACGGATTGATTCGTCATAATGACTTTCCGATAACTGCTGCTCGAAATCTCCGATAAATTATTAATGGAAAGACTCTCTCCATGCACTGAAAATTAAATCTTGTCGAAAAGCGTCAATATTTTGTTGAACGCGGTGATGAACTGAATAATTCCGAAATTTTTGTAACTTTCACAATATTTTTCATTTTCATGTAGACGAAAATTCACTTTTCAGCGAGACTTTCTAGAATATTTCTTGCTACAATGACTAAACGAAATATCGATCTTTGCCAACAAAATTTTCTATCCCGTGTGTTATTTAAATTTGAAGATCTATCGAGATTTTGCTGTTTCATTATTCGTCCATTCACTGGTCGGTTTCCCGTTGTTGAAATCTCAGAGATTTATGTTCTGTAGGTTTTTTGGAGAATTCTCAAGATCAAGTTTCATGTTTTTTTTGCCACATTTAGTTTGAGTAAAGAAATGAAATGAACGCGGCAGTATATTTGCACGCCGGGTGTAAAGGAAGCGAGCAAGTAGAGAATTCACTGGAGTCATTGATTTTGTGTCGAACAATATAATTTACCGTAGCAATATATTGTCGCCCAATGTCGATAGCACTCGTTGCGTCATGCGCGTCCCATAATAACGCGATATCTTTGCCAAAAAAGCATAAAACAACGACACAAATAGAAGTTGATTTTCGGCAGGGAATTGCACACGAAGCCGGGGCATGCGGGACACGATAGCAGAAGCAATTTTACTTTTGCAAGTATTTCATGAATTTTTTCGAATAACTGTTGAAATAAATATCTGGAAAAAAATGCATGCCCGAGTCCATCACTCTCGGCAGAGGACTCGGGAGTATTTTCGGCGTTAAATTATTTGGCGTATCACACGAAAAAGGGTGTGCGAGCGAAGATATGCATACGCATCGTGTTCCCTCTCCGTTTCTCTTTTGGCCTGCAGCTGTGAAGCCTGCGATTTGAAATTCACTGCGCACGAAAGTGGAAATTGGCCGAGGGTGAAAAACACAATTTCGCACTGAACGTGCGGGATGGGGAATAGCGGAAAAAGTGACACAGCCTCGGCTTCATTGGAGGTTCGGTCAATCCAATTTAAAGTGCCGATCCGAAAACCGACCTGGCGTGAATGGAACGAGCGCAGGATGAAGGGAGTAAGAGAAGAGTGGATTGGACATAAACAAAAAGTTATGAAAACAAAAAATAATCAAAATAAAATAAAAACTACGCGTAGCCACTGAAAACTTGACTTTTTAATAAATTTCGCCAGTCCGGTGAATTTAATCCGGGAGATCCAATTAAAATGAGTGCTCGGGACACACTGACCTCGTATTGGCAACATTGTATAATCACAAACGATCGCTAATCATCCTGTACGTGTATTTCAATTAAAATCGCATCGTATCTTTCTTATCAATCGATCGCATCCATAAAACGATGTTTTTTTCCTCGTTTTCAGCGCACGCTGTGTTGACTCGGTGTTTTTTGAATAGTTTCGCATTACAACGGATCCCTGGAGGGTGAAAAACATGAGAAAAAGGGGAGGAGGAGGGAGGCGTAGAAAAAATGTGCTGTTTTTGCTACTGCACCGATTATGCTCACGTGTGATGTATATTACGGAGAAAGAGAGAGAGAGTGTGAGTTGGTGGTAGGCGTGAAATGAGCGCTCTTTTAAAACGCTCCAGCGTGAATGATTAAGAGAATAATAAAACGATTGTGGAGCCCATCAACGATTCGTATCTCTATTGGCGCAAGTTTGTGTGTAGCCACGTACCGATACGATGTGTGCATCGATGTGTGCGTGGAGAGCCAAGTGGAGATGGAGAAAGTTTGCGAGGAGGAGATTGAAAGAAGAGGACACATGCGGAAAAGACAGAAAGAGAAATAGAGAGGCGAAGAGCAAAAGGAAGAGAGCTGGTGCAATAAACGAGTGGAGAGGACGAGGGAATCTGGGAGAAGAGAAAAGTAAGAGGCGGCAGATAAAGAGAGAGAGCGAGAGAGAGAGAAGAGAAGATGGAGGAACTTTTGTACATGTGTGTACGCGCTCGGAGCAACGCAACAAATCACCATTACTCGATGTGTATCGCGACGCTATATAATTATAGCTATAACGTTCGCGCGGGGAGCCACCGGGGCTCAGGTAATGGCTCAATCCTCTTGCACGTGCATGTGATGATAACCACAGCCTCTTGGAGTCGTTTCTCTCTCGCGCTCCGTTGGTCCGTATAACCACGAGGACTGAGAGACACACAAACACACATCAACATTGCAAAGATCTTTGGTTTCTCTTGAGCAAACGTTCAGCAACGATTCTTCGTCCTCTTCTCGCATATCCGATAGAATAGTCGTGAATCTCTTGACTCTGGAAGGTTCCTAAGTTTTGGCGCGAAAATACGAACGCACGTACGCAAATCCCGCCCTCGTTCGGCATTGGGTAGGAGTAAAAAATCACGTGGCCCGATTGCGTCACCGCGAGCGCTGCGTGTCCCGCTGAAAGATCGAGCAAAAGGAGAACAGGACGAGAGAGGCTACACACGTCTAATGCTCTAAATGCAGACAGAACTAGTGAGAGAAATAGCGAGTGGGATAAAGACGGTGAGAGATTGATCGTAAAGTACAGTGAGAAGAAGTGAGCCAGAGTAAAATGTGTGTGAACGACAAGCATGGTCGTGGAAAGGTCGAAGAGAGAGGGAAGCCGGTGTATGTGTTCTCGCGGGCTCTCCTCCATTCTTTTGCCCTCTCGAAATCTCCCCTCCCACCCTTCCTTCTCCTTTGGCTCCCCCCCGCGCGCGCGCACCGTTCCCCTCCTTCCATTAACAACGCCCTTGCATATAAATCCCTCCGTGGCCTGTCGCTGTGCGCAGCTATATACATTATGGCTGCGTTTGTGTCTCTTGAAATACACAAACGCACACACACTTGCCGGTACATTCGTCTCTCTTCGGCTCTGGAGATTCGTGCATCGTACGTCTTTCTTCTGTATTCCATCTCCCTCTCGCCTTTGCCTCGATATCGTATACGCTCTAGCAATCGTCTCTTTTCTTCTCTCTCTCTCTCCCTCCGTCGCAATTTCTCGGCCTCTTGCTCTCTCACACTCCCAATACATCCGTAACGGCCATCTCGCATCATTCTCTCGTACGCCAGGTATATATCGTTCATCTCGTGTATTCGCAGTCGTTCTTTCTCGCTTGCACTCGGAGCTCTGTCTCTCCGCCCGACACACTGGTCAGCGGGTGGGAGATGGCAGAGGAGAAGGATCGCGGCGTTGGAGACCGGGTCGGTGGCAACGCGGGTTCTCCACCGACTCCCTGCTCCTCTTGTCTCTGCCCCCTTGCCCACGACGTCACAGGCCAGTTTGGAGCAAGAGGGAAAGAGAGAGCGAGATAAATAAAGAGAGAGAGAGAGAGAGTGAGCGAGCCGTGAGTTCGCGTGAGTGGTCGCGGGGTGGGGGGTTGTGAGGGACGAGCACACGCGGACGATAGCCTAGCCGGAGGAGCGGCGCGGTTTACGGCGGCAAGAACGGCAAGCAGCGCCGCGTGGTGGCTCGTAGTGGGGACTATCGGCCGTAAACCATCCGCGGTGAACATTTAACTCACGTATTGCCATCCGACAAGTTTGCTTTGGCCCGCGAGAGAGCGTAACGCGAGTCCCGCAGGAGTCCGAGCCCGGGGAGAGAGAGAAAGAGAGAGCGAGAGAACGAAAGAGAGAGAGAAAAAGAGAGCCACTGAGAGCGAGAGAGAGAAACACACGCAACGTACATTAAACTCGAAAAAATCCTCCTCCTGCATCGCTGTTAAAAACGTTATCGCCGTTTTCCTCGTGTTACGATTAATAATAATAACAACAATAAACAATGTTCGACAACTACACTTTGCTTTTCATTCTTTCTCACTCGACTCACGCTCTCGTCGGCCTATAATTGCCATACTCGTGATCACGTTCGTTCTGACGTTCACATACTGACGTTTAAAAACAAGCCTTCATTTACCTCTACGTTCTTGCTCGTGGCAGTCGTGCCGATCGTCCATCGTGCCACGATAACATTATTTTTTTATTTATTTAACTATCCGACGTGCTAAGCCACCCCGAGGATTTCTTTCATCGCCCACAACTACCGAGAAACTGGACAACTTTTTGCCATCGAGAATCACGTCGAATCACCAAAAAAACTTCAGGATAGGAAGGAGCCGACACGTGAGACTACAAACACAACGGACTAGACGAGTGCCAGAGATTCTGATTACAATACTATGACGGGGAGGGAATGGAGACTTATTCCGCTACCGGCAACCCTCTTTCGCTGAAAATCCGACTTCGCCGCAGTACGGTAAGTCAGCTGTACTCGCTTATGGATATAAAATCGATTCCAGGACTCTATGATGGACGACGTCGTCAATGACAACGCGAATTACCTGTAGAAACGTGTGTACAAATCATTTATCAGATAGCTCAATTATTCCATACGCCAAAGGTCAAACGAAAAACTCGATCAATCCCCCTCACAAAACTTCTTCATCCTCGCGTTAGGCTCCCGCCAAATTGCTCTTTCCTCGAGCACATGCTCCGTCGGATACCGAACAACCAGCGCGTTGATCTTCACGTGGTTTTACCTCGTTTGCTCATTTCACACTTTCCATATTCCATCGAATTGACAAAAAAAACAACATGATGTTTATTTCTACCTGTGGGCGGATCGCGATCGATAAATATTGCCAAAAAAGAAAATTTCAAGTGACCACGTGCACCGGTAAGATTACGAATCGATGAAATTCGAAGGCGAGCATCGTCTAATCAGATTTGTATCCGTTTAGTAATTTTCTTGGGAGCTCATTTTGTTTTCGTTTAATCAACTCACGAAATTTTCAAGAAATTCAGTCAATTTTTGATTTTTCGTAGACTTTGAAATATTTTGTTGAAACGTACAATATTTGCGAAGGAAATTAAGTCAGACTATTGGGCGTTTCGAGCTTGCAGCCATGGGAAACATTATGCAAGTTCAGTTGTAAATTTTTATACCGATAGACGCATGAAATGATGGAAAAATCTGGTTTGGAAGGAAAAAAGTAAAAAGATTGAGGTTGCCACAGTACGTTGAGAACAGTCGCGATGTATGGCAGGGGCTCCTGTGACGGAGGCCATAAATAAGGATCCGACGGTCGGAGAGTCGGCTGCATTCGATGATAAGCGTTCTTTCGCTCTTACCCTTTTTCACCTCACCTTATTCTACCCCAGAGTGAATCGAGGATTTCGACGTCCTTTTTCTCGACCTATTCGCCACCCTCGTTCCTTCATTTATGTATGATAACTCAAGCCCTCGGGAGAGATTTTCCATGAAAGAGTAGCAGGGGAAGAATATCGAGGCCTGAACGCAGCACAAACTTTGTGATTTTTCCCTTCTACTCCAAAATCCTGAAGTTTCCATCGTTGGAATGCAACGAAATTCCGTAATTTCCTCAGCAGAGTTCATAATTATTATTGAATATTTGGTCCGGTCAATTAAAAAATCAAACGACAAGAAAAATTGCCATTTTTCGTTGAATCTCAACGTTGCAAACTTCAGAGTCATTTCTACTTCGTCTCCTGCTCAATCGCCTGTTTTCCCCAACTGAAAATTGTTTCTTGATGTGCCCGAATCCCCAATTAGATCGCTCTTTTCATTTGACGATTCGAATTCAAACTTCACTTTATTTTTCACCTTAAAATTCCACCCAAAGTTCATCCCCCATATAGGACAAAGTTGCTCAAGGCCAAGTAAACTTAAAGATTTATTAGTTTCCTTAAATCTCGTATTTTCTCAAGCAAGCTGAGAAAAAGTTGTGTGTGTTATACGACGATGTTTTTGTATAAGACGCGTCACGTTTAGCACTCGTGGTGCTATAAGCAACACTTTGCTCGTGTACTTTCTGCCATAGCGTCACAACGAGAGTATAGAACGGTAACGCACCCCGGGACGTACTACCTCTGAAATATAACGAATAGGTGGTCGCCGTGCAGCGTCATGGAGCCCCCACGGGCAGCACGAAATGCTCGTTTCTCATATCAGTTTAGCCCCGACACTTTCGAGAAGTTGGTATGGCGCTCGTATATACCGACGTTGCTGCTTTAGCCACGAATACCCGGTTGTACCCGGAGGGGTGTCGCGACGTCAACCGACGCCTGCTTGTGCCTCTTTTGCCTCGTTTCTTCGCGGCCAGAGGTGGAGTTGAAGCGAGCGAGAAGAGACCGAGAGAGAAGAGAAAGATTCTCATCCCCTTGGTCGCGCCAAACCCCAACCAAAATCTTGCACCCCTTTACCGACTCCAGTCTCTCTTCACGCGAATTTCGCATATCTCTCTGCGTTTCGCTCCTCTATCTTTATTCTACAATGTTTCTTCTTCCTCCCCCTCCCCTCATCTCTGTCTAACATTGTCCTCTCTTGTTCCTCGGGGGGAGAAAGAGGAAGAGGGGCCACGAGGAATGTCCCGCGGTCGCGCGAGATAAGTGACGCCCGAAACTTAACAAACCTCCGCACCTCATGATGAAGAGTCTGCGCGTCCGTGGTCCTCGATCAAACTTGGTCTCGCGACGGGGCGAGAAAAAATGATGCTGAATAAAACTCAAGGATGCGCACGTCCGTTATATCAGGTTCGCGTGCGGCCAGAAGAATTCCCTTCATTTCACGAAAATAGGCAAAAATATAACTCATCCCAAAAGATCGTTTGTTTTTTAGCTGCTGCTCGCCTCATTATTTTTATGTGTGAAAGAATTAATAGCGAATTAAGCGTATGTCTCTTTTCACCTCATCGCAGACGATTTTTCAGACTACGAACGAGACCAACAGAACCAGAGCTAAAGATAAAAAGAACAGAGGAAGAATTTCCTAGAGATGATTTGTCAAGGCGATATTCTCATTTCTACTACGTTCCTCGTGCAGCGTCTTTAATCATGATTAATTAGCGAGTTGCTAGCAGAGCGAGAGCGCACCGAGAGCTTGTACACCCAACGGTGGTGTCGAAAAATTTATGTAACCCGCACCCCTCTGCGGATTGGGCGAGTTTGCTAGTTGCGGTTATTCCGACTCGAGTGTACAGCAAAAATTTGAGAGCCATTTCGAACACGCTACCGTGACGCGGAATTTTTTTCTGCTCCCGGACATCGATCGGACTTGTCGCACATCGTTCAATCACAAAAAAATTGTGACCGCGACACGCTCAAACCGCAGAAATAAGTGTCAAAATGAAACAAAAGATGAATCGCGAGTCCGCGAGTGTAATCTTGAATCGCGAAAAGGAGCGTTGTAATTTATTAATATCGTAGATGGGTAACAGCGGCGATTCGTTACGCGGGGAATTAGACCTCTCGAAACGACCCCGCAGAGTGTGCGGATTTACACCGGCTCTAGAAGCCGGGCTAAGTTTAAATCTCCCTATTTCCCATTCCCCGCCTTGTGTCTCGTCCGACGCCACTAATTATGGCTAATTTATCGTTCTTGCTGGTGTCCCCGGTCGTCGAGGCGAACGTTTCATTGATCCCACTTTCATCGTTCTCCAGGTTCGAACGCGAGCTACGTTCTAGATGTGTCCGAGATATTTTCCTTCATTCTCTTTCCTCTCGGCCATGGCCGGCGAATGTGCTTTACACACTCTCGAATTTCCACTCAACCCAATCCCAATGACGCAGAAAAATTGATCGAAGAATTATTATAGCCGAGCAGGCCAATTTGCACCTGAATCGAGAGAATTCATGATTCCGCATGCACGTTCGAAGCAATTTTCGAAAACACCATCACTTCCGCGCTATTATTAAGGGGATTCAAATGTATATTCAATGATGCAAATATTACGATCACTTATCGACTCCCGAGTCTCGAAACGCCCTGGAGTATTGGAAGGAAATTCAACAATTGGTCTGTTAAATTCCCGGAGCGAGAATCTGCTCGGTTTACGGCGAGTGTTTACGACGGTTTTAGGGTTTCTCTCCACTGCGCCCTGCACATACTCTCTTCTCACGAGCGTGCAAAAGCCTGAAAAAGTGAGACGAGAAGAAGGAATGAAATGGAGTTAAAAAAAGAGAGAAAATGGAACACACCGGGAAATGTGTTTGAATTTCTTTCTTTTTTTTTCTGTTTATTTCCTCTTCACGGTTATTACTATAACGGAAAAGCGACGTAGGTTATGGCCGCTGCCAAATTCGCAAGGGGAAAAGGGCCCGAGAGCGAAAGGGATGAGCAGGGCGAGAGAGAAGCAACGCTGCAGAAATAGCGTGGGGGATAATACGAAGCAGCACGCGAAAGGTTCGCGCGCGACGATGACGCGGGTGCAATCCCGTTGGCCCACACGGAACTCCCGTTTTCTCTGTCCCTCTCCAACACGTTCAACCTTCTCGCCAACCAAGAGTTAGCTTTACGAGTATTTAAATGCGCCAATTCCATAGCCATAACGGCATGGCCGCCGTCGGATCACGATCCACGCGCTTTCCGTCTTATCCGTCGGTTAACTTAACGCACTTACACGTTGTCGCCTGTCTACTCCATTTCTCTTTACACATTACTCACCGGAAAGATAAATTACTGACTGTGCCGCTGTGATCGATGCTAATATGGCCGACGTAAGACGTCTATTAATTTGACAGTTTTGCACTCTTATCCAAACTAAAATTTCACTTCAAAACAGTTGCAATCGTTATGGAGTTGCTGCGTACTATGCATTTTTTTTTAACGACTCTTTTCCGCCCAAAAATAATCAACTTTTCTTTTTTATCGAAAAAATTCTCATTATTTTACTCAAATTTTTGTGGAGCTACGAAAAATGCAATATTTGACTCGAACAACCGCGTTGCAACGTTTGAATTTCATCGAACGAATCTGCAGCAGTATTTTTTGCTCCAATAAATCTTTTGGTCTAGACTCGCGCGAGTTTATGGTATTTGCGCAGATATTCTACGGTGTATTCTTTATGCTGAATTTTTTCTGGTCAAGCCGAGACGAGATGCAAACGTGAGTTGTTACAAAGGGAAGAGATCCAAGGGCGAGGAAAAAGTTGACTTTGTTCCACGGGCGAGGCCGCAAAAATATTTTTGGTGCAAGGTCATCGGCTTAATTGCGTCACCTGTTAGGCGACGAGGCGACGTCCCGAACGGGAATTCGGGATTGTCGACGCGGCAGGTAAAAGTCCCGTGACTCAAAAAGCTCATTTTCCATCTTTCTTACTCAACGACCCTGACCATAGCGAACCTCATCCCTCGAATTGACCGTAAATTACCGCAGCAAGACGCACGCAGTTGCACAACCGACAAAAAAAAAGAATCTCCTTTCGGTATAGCACAAAAAGTGTGCAACGCCGAGTGCGTTAGTGCCCAGAGTGCGAAGCTAACGGTACAACGGGCGTCCTCGGCCGCGAACATCGCGACACAAGTCCACCGAGAAGAGAAGCGACCACAAACTTCTCGGCTCTCCGAAGATTCTCTTCCCTGTGACTCTCCTTCTTTCATTCGATTTTTATTTTTTATTTTCCCCCGCAAAACCGAGGAAAGAGACAAGGAGCGAGAGAGACGTACAGAAAACCGTACCAACCGACGTCCGGGCGAGTGGTCACGTTCGAGGTTCCAGTTTGCTCGAATTCTTCGATCTCAAGGCTCTTTTTTCATCTCACATTGCAATATCGCTTCCCGTACTTTTTCTCGTATTTTTGGAGCCTCAATATTCTCGCATTCCCACTGATTACCCTGAACAGTATTAGAAGTTGAATTTTCCACGTTTCGTACGAACGTGAAAAATTTTTCGACTGTAAAATCAACGGAAATTCATACCAATTTCATTTTTTTCGATATCTGAATCAAATACGACTCAATGTTCACGTTAATTGCGTTCTGCTCATTAACAATTTTTTAAATTCCTTCCAAACGCTTCATTTTTCTGTGACTGCGAATCCACTCGATTTTCCAATGACAGCATGGCGATTTTTGTTGATAACTCTGCGCCTAAGTGGCGGCTGATTTATTCCTCCCATTTCTTAGTGATTTCGTGTTTTATTCTGCCACATGAAAATCGAAATTATGCAAATTATGAATGGAAATGATTGTGGGTTCTTTTGTGAAGAAACGAACAATCATTGCTGGAAAATTACTCATGTTTGGGCACAAACAATGATATGTTATTACGTCGTTTGTGCACGTGGTCGTTGGCTTCACCAGACAGTCGTTTTCGCGTGCACGTTAACCCCATAATGCCTTTTTTTATGTTCCGAGCTTTGAAACGGTTATGCAAAAGTGCAGCAAGGACGACGTCACGTGAAAACACAAAAATCGTCTCGGCAATTCGATTTTACAGAAGCGACTAAAATTTGACGTCAAATTCATTAGATTTGACGACGACAAATTTTGTCTGGAGGTTTTTACGATCTTGACACTTTTTTGTATTGGATTTTTCGAATTACGTCAAATTTTGAGGTCGTTTGTATTTTATACAGCACCGAGAGGTCAAGCGTGAGCTAAACATCTTTTAACAGAGACTGTAAAAGTTGGTCGGGAAGATCTTGACGAGAGAATTGTGCGGTGATGTTGGTCCGTGTGTTCCCTCGCTACTTTGAGCGAGAGTTGTCGCGATGCGACACGTAGATTGTCCGATACACTTTACGAGCATCCAACTTGAGTCAAGTGTGTCCTTCTGGTTACGTGTATCAAGATAGTTCTCATAATAAGTCCGTATTAGCGACGATCGTTCTCGCGGTCTCTCGCTTTACCTTCGAGTTTGCGGAGCAAGCGCCCTCTAACTGTCGTTCGCCAAGGAATCAAGCGCCAATGGTGTATTAAATTAAATGTTAACGAGATGTAAGAAAACGTTTCAAACTTGTCAGAGCGCTGTCAGCGGAGTCAATTAACGAGCTCGGTTATTTCTACGCCTATGGGGTCGGCGAGATACATAATTGACGGAAATAAAGTGCGACGAGTAAAAATTATAGATTTTTATCGTTGGCTTAGGTCAGAGAGAAAAAATCAGGAAAATTTAGTAGAATACGAAAAAACATCGATTGTACGATCGTCGTGTCTGCGATTTTATTTCTTGTCGATCATTCGCATTAATTGAGCGATAAAGACTCGAGCCTCAAATGTGTCATTTATTAAAATACTATTTTTCTTCAAACGTAACAATGTTGCGGTTACTTTATGCGATTTTCCCGCATTGCGCATTGCAGAATTATAAAAGCTCGATGTTATACGTATGCATATGCAGGAATTTAATCTCCCAGAATCAACGTTTATCTAGCGCACGCACTCACTCTTGTGAAGTTGGCGCACACAAACCTTTGCCGGGAGTCAGTGTGTAACCCTGGATCATTCTCTCTCACTTGGACTGTCGCTTTTTTTCCTCTGCTCCTGAAAGTGGAGACTTTAATATTTATGAAGATTTTTCCTCGCGTCGAGAGTCGTCGCGATCTCTCTCTCTCTCTCTCTCTCTCTCTCTGGTTTTTCACCTTTCTCTCTTACCGCGAGTACCCTTTGTGGGTGCAAAAGCGCCGCGCTCCCGCATTCCGCACTCTCGTGTGTGCGACTGTATCCACATAAACGCGTGCGCAAAAATCCACGAGAGAGAAAGAGAGCGAAAAACATTTTTATCATACAACACACAGTTTTCTGCACTCAACGATTCATCAATGCTGCATTTAAAAGGGTATCGGTGCGGGAAACAAACTCAAGAAGTATATGAATTCCCAAGAGTTTAACAGCGATTATGAAAAAAAAAAACGTTCGTAGCAAAAAGAATCTTGGTATTCCAGCAATCCGGGCAATGTCTCGATTCCCACTATTATTATATCTCGACTCGCTTATCTCACCCTCCGATAATGTAATACCCATTAATAAAACTCCAGAGTTTTATTGGCTAGCCGTGGAAAGAACGAATCCCTAATTTGTAACCGAATAAAATAAAATTTATGCACTCACAGGCGTGCAAGTAAATTGGCCTTGATCGGGCATAGCGAATTGTTCCGGAAATCGAACGGATTTTATTTGGGACTTAATCATCATCGTTTGACAACTCGAAAAACCATTTCACAATGACTTTTTAACGGTATTGATCTCACAAAATTAATTTATTTAGGATTCTTCAATAATTTTGACTATTCTTGACATCAAAACTAACAATTTTGTCCCAAAAAAAATTTTCTGCCCTCAGGAATTCGAGATATTCAATTACCAATCTTTAAATTCCCCACCCAAATGCGTGTAAATTCAAATCTCGTTTCGTTTATGAGTTGTTTAGGATTTTTCTTCAAAAGTTTCGGTTCATGGCCTTTATGACCATCCGCAAAAAAAAATCCTAAATACATCTTTTTTGCAACTCAAATTTTGCAACTTTTCTCAAATTTTTAATGCAGAAAATTTTTCTTCGTAGAAGGAAACTGTTTTGGTTTTGGTGGCAAGAACGTTTGTATAAAATTTAGGAAGAACGCTAAATTAATCGTCGGAACGGTGAGCCAAGAGGATTTGATCGTTTCTCGATTTGCGGATACGTGCGGCAACGTTGTAACAATATATTTTTAAATCTCGATACAAAATATGCATAAGAGCTGATAAACTACTTTTCGTAATTGTTGTTGCGCGAAGAGACATAAATCTAAGTGCGAGTACGTGCGCGCGGGCAAGCGCGGTATAGAATAGAAGAATTCTTGCGGTGAGGGGGTCACGAGGTGGACTCTGAGATCACGTTGGTTTAAGTGTGTGTACGAGTGGACTAAGAAAATATGTTTTATCACTTCTCTCATGCGTGAAACCGCGCGCTTGGTAGCCGCGACTTTGCAGCTCGCGGCAAGCGACATATACATGCAAAATATGGCTACGAAAGATATTTGCACATGTGTGTGAGAATCGCTCGAGTCTATAGAAACGCAATGCGATTGAGAGACCAGGGTTGGTCGTCGCGAAGAGGAAACACGGCAGAAAATCCATCGGGAAAGAAGCGACTTCGTTGATATGCATTTATTTGTACGTGAAACGCGAGCGCGATGTGAACGGCAGAAAAGTAAAAGCGAGCAGAGAAAGATGAAACGTTTACTCGTTGATTAACATTCGAGGGCCCCAAGACACCTGCACCTGTTATACGAGGCTGGTTCGGAAATATACCCATTACTTTTACTTGGTGGATATATGCACACACATGCATATTTATCGGCGTATCAAAGGTACTGCACTCGACACACCCTACAGATGATAATAATCTTTTTTCTCTCCGTTTAGACTAATTTTAACGAGCTTTATCCCTCGCACAATAATGCTCGTTGTATTTATATACAACGATCACCGGTGTACACACCGGAGCGGATCACTTATCGAAAATATAATTGCCTCCTGAGCACCTAGAACTTTATACGCTTTTATCGCGAATTACTACCATTCTGAGGCAAACGAGTGTAACCGTAATTTACGAACAACATTAATACGTAATTGATTAATCAATTATCTTCATGCACCAGCGAATTTGTTCTCTGTGCTGAATTTTTATGGAGGAAATATCATGTCATTTCGGTTCATCCAGTGAATTGTCTTATCAGTTGCTCTCTTTTTTTTAATTACTCAACGATAAATTAATGATTCACGTGACCATGAAAAATGACTGAATTTTTTGCACGCAGAGTTCGATTTCGTGGTGACTTATTGAACGTCGAAATTGTCGTATCGTTTTTACGTCCCTTCCGGGTCCTTCACATGAAATCTTTTGAGTTTTATCGATTTTAATAGCGCTCCAGACTCTTCTCCAGGAAGAGGAGCAATTATAACAAACGCATCGTTGGCTACGGTGTTGCTTTCGAAGATACATATAGAAAAACAATTATATTAATTGGAAATGAGATAAGGCGTGAGCGATGCGGAAAGAAGAGACGAAGGGCTGCTACGGGGGGCATCGTGTGCCAGACATTACAGATATATATTTATAGCACACAGTGACTTGAGCGCGGGTAATCACGGACTGGAACGTTTCCTGTATAATATAACGTTCGTCGAGTTTGCGTAGCAGTCCTTCACTCGGTCTGCCAGCTCGGCGTTAAGGTGTGTTTCTATTTATGGGGATTCCCTCAAATGGTTTATCCAGCATACAGAAAAGATGCATAAGGATCTGGCACGTGAGTTTAAACGCGAAACATTCAACAGAAAATTTAACGTAAGTCACTCTCCGCAGCGGACTTTGAACTCAGTCTGGATGTGTTTAAAAAAAAGGCAGAAGTAACGTCTGCAGAGGTCAATTGAATATTACGCGGTTTGCCCCAATGACACACTATTTATTATAGTATTTCGTAACATTAAATACATTTAGGAAGGAATTAAGAGGGGGAGAGCGTTACCGATACAATAATAATTACTCAGGGTGGACGCGCTTGGCACACTCGAAGTGTATTATAACGAGAGGCCGCGCGGTGGCCGTAGCCGATAAAATAAGAAAACGGGTTCGCGGTCGTGGCGATTGCGATAAAGCCGTTAAACGATAACGAAACGCGAAATGGGTGCTTCTCTCCACCTTTTTCCCTGAAGCGTGTGTGTGGGCGTTTTGTATTAAATATATAGTTGCTCGTGTGTGTACACAAGAGTTTTCGTCCTCATCGGGAAGGAGAACGAAAGGGGAACGAATAATCGAATGAAGAATAAAGTGACCGTGCGCGCGGTCCCGCGAGAGACACCCCGCACGGCCACGAGGCCTATCGACGTCTCTCTTACGCAATAAGTTCTTTCTTCTTCTGTTGCAGCTTCCCTTTTCGTATAATACGCTCACTGCATCTCGTCCTCGTCCACATGCGCTTCCTTCACATCTTCTCTCTCCTCTCTCTCTCTCTGTGCTTTTTCACTTCTCTCGCGCAGTGTTTTTCGTTTTTGCTCTGTCGCAGCTTCGCGCGCTCTTTCGCGTTCTTCTTACTCCCTCGCCTTCTCTCGTTTGGCCTCTTGGGGCTACGGATTTACGCATACCCATTCCATCGCTCGACGTACCTTAATTAAGCGTTCAAGAGATGAAACTGGTTCCCGAGAGAGAGACACCCGGTCCATCCCATACACACTCTCGCTCTTCTCCTCTTCCCCTCTCTCATTCTCTCTCATTCTGTCTCTCGCTCTCTTGCCGTTCAACATATATACGTCGCTCCTGCCAACTCCGTTGTTCTTTCCCTTTCCCGCGTTGCACACATGCGGAGCCCGCGGACTTTGCGTTTCGTCGCGACGGTTTACTCCATTTCCGTCCCTTCCCCCCACGTGCCTTGTCTTCTCTCTCTCTCTCGCTCTGGCTGATCGCTTTATATGTGCCTATGTATTGCATATATTCCTGCATACTTCTATCGCCCACCGCGCATCGAAAGAGCCTTGAGAGAATACGGTACATGCGACGCGGCGAGCCTCGAGACTGATCAACGTGCAATCCGAGATCAACTCCGCCAGTCTCAATTGCTTGTATTCAATTAAATCTGACATATTTCACATATCTCGTTGAAACTGAAAAAAATTCGTAATTCATCATTTTTAACTCCAACTATTTCAAATTTTCCAGGCATTTTTTTTTCGTCACGTGTTTTATGCCCTCGACGAAGTTTTGTTTCGAGTTGCATAGTCGCGGAATCTCAAGCCCGAAATATTGAGCAGGCGTTTAATGGAATTTCATGAAAAATTCATTCGTTAAAAAACGCGTCGAGTTTCAATCCATTTGTTAGTCTAATCGCGCTAATTGCTCGTGCGAGCTTCACCTTTGCCTCAGGTTCAAGACAAATTTCTTCCAGTCATGAATCACGGGCGCGTCAGCTTGATTCGTATGATACATTATAAAATTATTACAAAGCTGGCGATAAATCTTTTACGATGAAAAATCCGGTAGCCGAGTGCCGAGCCTCGGCTTTTCCTATACACTGTATATCGTTCTCCGTGTGTGCTGTAGTCACTGTCGAGACGGTACACGGAATCGATACAAGCTTATGGTAGAATCGAACAGCGAGAATTGCATCGATAGCAAACTATAATTTATATAGATATATCAAATATTCCACTCTCTCGTTTTGCTCTTGCCAATGGATGAAAGATCGTGCGTGCAGCTGTGAGCATGCACATAGCAAAATAGTACGTCGACGCGCTTAAGTCAACCTGCGGTCCACATAAACTCGCAATAGCATATTTCGCGTCGGCGAAAAGATTTCCTTACGCTCGCGGACGATATGCGTAATTAACTTTGTAAAATCGAGTTTAGTTCGGAAACGAATGACACGCGAACTCGACTTTCGAGCATGAAGCTGTTTGCGGCGAAACTCAACGACGTTTTATTTTGTAAATATTCATCATTTCTATTCCTAACGATTTGTCATTTTCTAATTAATGATCCTGACTAATGAATCGCACTGAATATTAATAAATAGTCTGGAAAAAAAATTTGCAGGATTCCATAGTCGAAGACAATCGCCATTTCCGGAAAGGAAAATGATTTTTATTCGTAATCGATTTAAAGGATTTGATTATTTCGATTATGCGGATTAAATTTTCGTGAGAAATGGGAGAAATATGTGAAGAAGGATGCTGAAAGAATTAAAAGGTGAACTCCGATCGAGCACGGCTTGATGGACGGAGGTACGGAAAGGAGAAGGGGTTATGTGTAAATGGGAAAATACGAAGAAGGAAGAGAGGCTAGAAAGACCAAGTCTGTCTACACGGTGGTGTGTGTGGGTGTAGGTGTAAAGTGAGCATTATATACGTGAGATATATAGCTCTGGCGTTTGCGAGAGGATAAGTGAGCGTGGTGGTGATGATGGTGGTGGTGGTCGATGGTCGTTGGTATAACGATGTCGAGGGGGGTCGACACGAGAGGGGGAGTGGTCACCGTTCTCGGCGGAGAGGCCTCGTGTGTGCTGACCTATTCGTTTCTGTGCCGTTGCCGCGCGGGGCACAGACTGCAGTGCATTATGGCCGCTCGACATGGTCCAACCGATCTTGTGAAATATTGTATCTCACAAAGAGTTCATTAATTTTAACAAATCACTAATGAAATCGGAGGAAATGATTGTAATTAGACCGGCAATCGATAAATCGTTCGAGTCCTCACAAAATTCAATTCTCATTCATTAGATTAATTCGACCTTGACTTAATTACGAGAAGTGCAGACAAAAATAAACCAAATCTGCAGTTAGAATCGTCGGAGTGTGCGTGAAGATATTGTAAATAAAAAAAATCACAAAATTCTAACACAGACCCAGAGTTTAAAAAACAACAACAAAAAAATTGGAAATTCGAATCGATGGAACGTGAAAAGATTAGAATCGATTGGAGCAGGTGATCGTGCGGATATCGCGGGAGGGTGACAGAGGCTGAAGGAAGGAACGGTACAGAGTCAGGTTGTGGGGCAAAGGTTTTACGTGAACCAAGGGAAGTTGCTTGGGAGGTTGGTAAAGTGAAGGGAGTTCTTCCTCGTTACGGAAACAATGGGACCACCGAAGCAACACGACGATGTAAGTAGTATATACATGTATACAAACATATGAGCCACACGTAGGACTCTATAGAGAGCAGGGTGGTGCAAGTACAAACCCGGAAAATCCTGTAAAGCCCCCGTAGGAAGGTGAAACAACCCATACGACTACAGAAATCGCAAGCGATCCAAACTCTCAACCAAAGACGCGACTTGAGCTTCGGTTCTTGTGTATTAGATCGCCCAGGATCGCGTGGCGCGTGTATTCGTTCTTGCAGTTGAAAGGACACTGCAATTCAGCTTCAATTACACACACACACATGCGTCCAGAGCTACCGAACGAAAGGTCGTGCAAGTTGATCGCGTTTTATGGAAATCAAGCTACACTGAAAATTGAATTTTGTCAAAAAATTCGTCGACATTTTGTTGAACACGGTGAACTAAATATTTTTTGGATAACTTCAAAATTTTCGTTATTTTGACAATGTTTTTCAATTCTTGCTGTGATGAGAACATTTTTGTGATTTTTCTAAAAACGTTTAGTCAAACGTATCCAACGAAATATTTAGATTAAAAGAAAAAAAAATTTTTTACTGTGTTTTACGCCCTTTTTATCGGTAGATTCCGATTCAGTTATGTCGCGGAAAACTGTGTAGGAAATGAGAGAGAAAATACTTCTCCGAATACGCGTTTTGCCGTAACTGTGAGTGCACTCAAGCCATCAGTGTGTATAAATAAAATACATAGCTGCATGTTTATATGTGGATAAGCACAAAGAGCTTGAGAGAAGGCGAGCATGTTGTGTGTATACTTTGGAATACGCTCGAGCCTGGATTAGAGATTCCAGTTGAGGGTTAAAACGGTCGTCTTGGAAATGGTTACGTCGGCATGCGATTGTACCTGTATGCGGGATATCTGAACTGCCGGAACACGAAAGCATCAATGTGCGAATCTGTGTGCTCGTGTACCTCCGCATTCGTACATGTGGAAGAAACGCGCGCGCGCGCGCGAGCATGGGTGGATTTCATTCGAATTGTCGGACACACAAAGCCACTGTCGCACCGCCGTTGCAAACCTGTACTTTTCCTCTATAGATATTCATTTTCCATTATGTGTATATTGGCCAAAAAGAGACGCAGAAAACTCGAGATTTGTCGTTTGTTTCTTCCTGCACACTTGCTGTGATCATCAAAATTGCTAAATTCCTATTTAAATAACGCATTATGCGCTTTTACAACCCATTTCCATAATCAGTTTCTCGTTATGCCGCATACTCCCGTTTCACCTGCGGTACTTTATGCTAAAAAAATGATTAATCTGCTCGATTTTATTGGCAACGGTTCGTTAACATTCAAACGATAAATCGGCTCGTTTTTTTATTCTTATTTTGCTATTTTTTATCGTGGTTAATTGTTAGTGAGTCTTTAATTTTTTCCGACATCTGTATCGTACTCGAAAAACGTTAATAATGATGATTGAATGATCATTTTTTTATCAACGTGTGTGCTGCAGGATCGAAACATGTGTGGAGCTCAATTTTGAAAATTTGATCGATTATTCAAAAAATGTCATGCTCCGAGTGAAATTTTTAATGCTTCGCTTCTGTTGCATGCAGAATTGAACGAAAATGCATATTAAAAATGGGCATTTAAATAAAACGCACGATCGTTTATCGCGTATAATCTGCATTATTATTTTGATAGCATGTTATTAAAGTGTTTTAGCTACCGAGTGTAGGAATAAAATACGTTGGATAATTTTCTATACTTCAGGGCAGCAATCTCGTTTGAAAAAGTTTACATTGTTGCTGATCACGATTTGTTTAATATTTGAAGAGATTAAGTTTCGAATAAGTTATTAGCGGAGTATCTGAGCCAATTACCGCGGGGTAGAAAGATGTCGAGGGTAACTCACCTCCATGCAACGTTTCATGGGTCCGTGCTGTGTGTGGCCAGCCAGAAATGTTGAGGCATGGTCGCATGGGTGGGTTTTATATATTCGGCTCTGGTTATAGGGCCTTCCATCGCCCCCGGGCTCCGTGGTTTCTCGTTCTCTCCTTTTCCCACCGGAGACACCCGAGAGCTTAGAGAGTAGACGAGACACGATCCCGCCTGGGTCCAACCGGTTGGCCAGTCTTTTTCTGCCGCCATCTTTCCATCTCTCCTTTTTTTCTATACTCTTATCTCAGTATACTGCATTTGCCACTATATGACGAGAGGAACAAGATGAACGTTACGAAATCCGTAGATTCCTTCTCTCCAAAACAATTCTGACCATCGATCCGATTTGCTAATGCAAAACATTTTTATTTTCACGGTTAAAGTGTGATTTGAGAAGCCCATTGGAAAAATGTATTCCCTGAACGTTTCGCAGGCCTAAAAATATTTCTCAAGCTATTTAATCACGAAACGACTTTATTTGGAGTTCTTTTAAAATTTATTTAAACGTTCTCGGCAGCAAAACTATAAAAGTTTTCCCTTATGAAGAGAAATTGTATGGCGTTTAGAATTTGAGATATTTAATTTGTATCTTTTTATTGTCCTAATCTAAACGCGTGTAAATTCCAGTCACGTTTTGTCCAAAAGTTGCAGAAATCGAGTTGCAAAATGAAATGTATTTAGGATTTTGTTCGCAGACAGCAAGAAAGGCTATGAATCGAAATCTTTTAAGAAAAATCCTAAACACATTGTTCTGCAACTCATAAACGACACGCGATACTAATTTACTTGCATTTGGATGGAAAAAAACGTCAAAAATTGGAATTTGAATGTCTCGAATTTCTAACGTCAGAAAATTTCTCTTCATAGGAGAAAATGATTAATTTTGGTGTCAAGAATGGAGATACAAAATTATTTAAAAATCCTAAATGAAGTAATTTTGTGATCGTAATACGTTAAAATCCTGTCGTTGTCCAAAAAAATTGAATCGATTCAAAACAATTATGATTGTAATAGAACAATTGACATTAGAGTCCGCACCCAGATCTCGACTTATATAAATACATAAATGAAACAAGGATTGTTAGCAATTTGATTCAATTAGAGTTTCGCATTTTTAAGATGCACCGATGATATTTACGCTCGACATGCTGAGGATATATCGCAGTCTGAACATTATATAAATATATATCTATCTCCAGTATAAAGTGTTTGTGTGCGCTCTCGCACGACCTGCATTTGAGTAACCTACTTGCAATGCTGCCGGGGTCTCTTTCTCTCTTGTGAGCTCGTTGTGTACACGATCGCAATGTACCATGGAGTATCGCATCCCGCTTCTACGTATTCTCCTCCATAACACCGACACATTGATTCTCAATGTGTGCAAGAATGAGGCACACACCTTGCCACAATTCAGTCAGAGATACATCCAAACCAATACGCTCACGTTAATACATATTCGTTTATGTAGAAATGTGTGCTTGTGCGTTTGAAAATACAGCATCGTATAACATTCACGCAATAGGAATACGTAAGGTACACTCGTAGCTCTTGCCTTCGAAATCTGTTGGTATATCCTTGCAGATGTAACTGTAAATCTATAGAAATGGATAAAATGCATCTTTTCGAAGAATTACAATCGAGAAACGAAACAACCATCACTGAAAATTTAATTTTGTCAAACAATTTCGATATTTTGTTGAATACGGCCAACGAAATATTTTTGGAATGACAAAAATTTACTTTTCGAAGACACTTTCGCGAATATTTCTCGCTGCAAGGACAACATTTTTGTGATTGAAAAAAAAAAACGTTTGGTCGAACGTATCCAACAAAATGTCGACGTTTTCCAACAAAATTGTATTTTCAGTGCACGACCTGAATTCATAATCAATTAACAACTCCTGAAAAATTCTTCAGAAGCTTTTTTCTCAGTTGACAATCCTCGTTGCTGTCAAATAGAAAAATGACGCTATATTCAATTATTTTATGACAATGTTGGAAAATCTCGATCATTTTTGAGAAAAGTCCAAGAACAAGTGTTCATCGATTTTCGTAGAAAACCCTTTTGGAAAAAATAGCAAAACGATTCTACCAATTGAAGGGACTCGAATATTTCGACGATTGAGATTGAAACTTAATGAGGAAAATTCAACGTTTACGTTGAATTCTCGAAGCCATCGTGCCCGGAGAATCGTGCCAGTCACGACCGCCTCGAAGAGTCATATCGTTATAAATTAGTCGCTTCGATGACGCAATGCTCAGGCAAACCATGAAGAAGCGTTCGACAGTCTATGTAAAATAATAGCTCCGGAACGCAAACGTTCGTATATAAGTTCGTACAGATAAACGTGTATATAGTTTGCATTACAAATGAAGATTCTTCTCGTTCTGAGCGCGGAAAGAAACGAGAAGTCTGTCGTTTCGTAATTTATCGAAAACTCGCGGTGTCTCGTAGGAAAGTTAATTCCGACGGATTCTCGCGGTTTCGACGATCCACCGACAATTGAATTGTGTCAAAAAACGTCGATATTTTGTTGGACACGCTGAACCAAATATTTTTGCATGGATAATTTCAAAATTGTCGCAATTTTGACAATATTTTTGACATTCAAGAATATTTCTTGATGCGACGCCACAATTTGGACGCTTGCAAGGATGTGAACGAATTTCGTTGATCCGCGAGGGATACGAACCGCTCCGGGAAAAACGTAGACCAGATTTGTGCTCGAGAACGCGACGTGATGCTCATCTAAGACATTTAGTTGGACTAATGATTAATGAGGTGTGTAATTTGCGCGACGCACGAAGCCGAGCCACCGCGTCCAGTTCAGACTTCTCTTCGTTACGCTGAAGATATTATAGGCTTATATACATGTATATGGGATTCTGTAGACGCCTTACGCGATTATGTCTCATACCCGGCGCTATAACTAATTGCATCGTTTATCTTGTGTCCTTAGTCGGATTTCGAGATCAATTTCTCCAAACGGATAATAAGCGTGGAGAATAAATGTTGGAGAAGAGAAATGACAAAATGTGTTTAATTTTTAATAACAAATTTGTAACATTGTTGTTGTTTTATCGCGAATTATTCCTGATGTTTGGCTCGAATTACGATGTGTTTAGATTTCGTGAGCGCGATCGAAATGGAAAGGCTGCGTTGAGGGAACATTTAACGAGAGCGATTCGAGGCAATCGGCTGTACATTAGCGAGAATAATAAATCACGAAATGATGGCTACGAAATAATCTGTAGGCTATTTGGCTTGTTCGCAATACTGGGCGAGCTGAAAAAAAGGGATCAAGGGAGAAACGAGCTGCGCGAGTTGGTGTTTGCCTGGCGAAACGGCCAGACTGCTATTCTCGGGTACAAAGTTTCCAAGGAATGAAATACGTGTGTAAATGTGTGTGTGTGTGGTGTGTGGCATAAGGCAAAAGAGTATAAAGCATATATTTGTATACATACGCAGGTCGAGAGCTTATATTCACCTGCCTCTCGTCGGTCGCGAGCCCCGCGCGATCGCGAGATTCTCCCCGCTCTCGTGCACCGCTCTCGCCTGGCGTAACCGGCTCGGCAGCATGTCACCCTTTGCGCGGGTGACTCTATGCTGCTGTTGCTTTTGCCTGGCTCTCTGGCTCGTTGGTTCCTTTTACTTCGCAGTCGTGTCACGCCTTGCCTTCCTTGCCCACTAGCACACGCGGAATAAAAGCAAGCAAGGATCGAGTCCGTCGTCGCCTCTCTCGTTCCTCGAGAACGCGATCTTCGTGTGCAGGGCTCACGGATCCTCAGCACATTTTTATCTATACACGTATATAATAAAAATATGTAGCTATATATACCAAGACTGTGTGTATATAAATTCTTCGAGACGGGGACTCACAAGGCGTCCGCCTTCATTCGCCAGCAGCAGCAGCAGCAGGACTCGTCGAATAACTCGACGCGACTTGAAAAAAAAAAAAAAAAAAACACCAATATAATAAGAATAAAAATGTAAAAGAAAAAGAAACTTCCTGAGAATGAAACGACAAACGTATATCGAGTGCATGAAAAATCGAACGTTTCATCGGAACAAATTCCACATGAGACTTTAATTCCCGCCATTTCCTGCGTTTCAATGTCGCCAACATGTGAATTTTTCTCGATCGCCTCATTTTGCATTTTGGCAACGTACGTTCCGTATGACTTATTTCGTTTTATTGTTTTTCTTGAAAATCTCCGCGAGCCGATGCATTCGTGAATTCCCCGTCTCGAGTCCCTGTGCGAAACACGTTATTCGTCGATACAACAAATGTGTCGGAATATATTGTTGCCATGTGTAGAAACGTTGAGTTACTTCATTTTTCTTGTTCTCCGCGATCGAGCTGGATACGTTTGCGTGATTTTTATGACGAACGCATGAGAATCTTTCGCGAGAAGTCCAGTGTCGAGGGAGAAAAATGAAAAAACTCGCGGTTGGTCGTACGCACGTGGAGAACAATTAGTCGATGTCCGACTGCGTAAACGCGAAACAATCGTCTCACTTGTACAAAATGGCAGGAGAGAATTGTCATCGAAAAGCGGAAAAAAAAGGTTGCGTAAATTTTGGTCGATCGCACAGATCTTCGTCCAATTCGAAGATCGACATTGGCAATTCTTCTTCGAGGTGCAGCACCCGCGCGTTCGGGAAAGAGAGGAGAGACCTTGCGAAGGACAGGAGCGAGTCGATAGGCCCAATCTGTCAAGACGCTTTTCCCTTCTCTCTCTCTTTCCATCTCGTTTCTTCTTCCAAGTGCTCTCCAAAGAGTGCACCGAGCACACTCGAGTCCTCGTAAACACATTCGCACAAACACGTACATAAAACCGAACAAGAATACATACAACCTACGAAGTTGGTCCTGCTCCTT
Source organism: Diadegma fenestrale (assembly GCA_037043255.1). Lineage (NCBI taxonomy): Eukaryota > Metazoa > Arthropoda > Insecta > Hymenoptera > Ichneumonidae > Diadegma > Diadegma fenestrale. Next base: position 8,336,598 of record CM073315.1, read on the forward strand.
CCACGAGCGTTCTCTCCTGCTGGTCGTGCGTTGTTATGTAAATATGGAAAAGGTTCTTGATTCATGCATGAGCAGAACGGCATGAATCTCGTTGTCTTGTCCGACGAGCCGTGAAACTGATGCATTTGTATCGCCAGTTCTCTCGTCGCGATCTTCTCTCAACTACTTCTCTCCTCTCTCTCTCTCGCTCTCTTCCTCCTCGAGCCTTTCCCTCCTCGCCCGTAACTTTACTCAAAGTCTCCGTTCTATCGCATCATAGCAGCCGCCGCGAAAAAAACCATACGAACGTTAAAAACGTACGTGTAAGTACGCACTGACGCGCGAGGATGGCTGGATCGCATGGCACGGAGAGTAAAGAACATGTACGTCGTGTAAGCCGCAGGTACATGCAGCTTTTATATATCTGTGCACATAATCGATATATATAAAACACATGTACACACGTAAAGAATTCAATTTAGTCAAAAAAACGTGTGAACTCAATATTTTTGGATATAATTTCAAAATTTTAGTAAATTCGACAACATTTTTTATTTCTAACGGAATTGTCGGCAAACTTTACGATTCGAATGACAAAAATTCACTTTTCGAAGAGACTTCCTAGAATATTTTTTGATGCGACCAAATTTTGGGGATTTTTCAATAACAATTTAGTCGAACGTTTCCAACAAAATTTTCTTTCAGTGTAAGATCGTATATCATCGCTCTGCTACGTGTGCTCAGGTCACATGCACGCAAAACGCATCATACACACATATTTGTGTGCACCGCTTCGTGTATGCACAGGAGTTTGGCCTTGCAGTGAAAAAGGCCTACGCAGGCACAATTCTGGAAGACATTTTAAGCCTTTCTCGAATCAGGACACTGATATTACACCCTGAATTACCGACGTCGTCTATATGGAGCAGTTCAAACCGCGTTGCTGGCTTGTCCACGCACACGCGGCTTCCTCGCGGTAGACGTTGTATTTGCCGCGTGTGGATTTCACGCGGGGATGGAGTCTGCGATAAAGCATTTACCCACGCGCGTTATTCTACACGCTGGTCCTTCGCGCAGACACGAAAGAGGATTTCTTTCGCTTTGTACCCATTTTTTATTCTTTGTTTTTGCCCCACATCCACACGTTTCTTCGCGACTTTACTTTTCCCCCCAACGATCGCGGCAACACGAAAGATTTGTTCGTCCTCTCGCACTCATTCCCTTTGTCCATATCTTTCACGATTTACACTTCGTTGAGTACCTTCTAAGGATACAGCGATCCTTTGTTGATTCTCCTTCCAGCAAATTCTTCATATCTGCATGCATAATTTTCCGCAATTTGTGAATTCGTTGTTTTGTGGTTATGAGAACAATTGAACAGAAATCTTTTATTTCCGCGAGAACAAATTTCTCGATTCTGACACTTTTGTTTTTTTTTTTTCGGAGATTTTTCAAGATTTCGCGTCTTGTTTACGTAGAGCATAAAAATCTACAAACTGCAAGGCCATTCCAGTTCTGCACTTGCCAGAAGACGTGCGTGCGTCGCGGTTTACGATCTCCTGTCCATCTCGTATCTTCCGAAATATCGCGAAGTTGCGCATGAAGAATACATAGCCGATAATATATATAAACATATAGGAAAGTTGGTGCATCGCTCGTGAGGCCGAGAAAATCGGAGAAAAAGAGAACTGAGCGGGGAACAACCACGCGCGCGGAGCAGGAAAAGTATTTTTTGCGAGATTATCGCGGTCCGTAGGATCGGAAATGAAACGAGTTCGCGTGATCCGCCTTTTACGAGGGTCTCTGTACTCTCTGTCATGTACTCGTATCGCTGTAACCACTGAATGTGTGTTTCACTTGGAAGGATTTAAAATATTTTAATGTTTCGATCGGTAAGAAATGAAACGGCGTAATTTACACGAATCGACGCTTGGGAATATCGTAGCTTGAGGCTTTTTCATTGCTGAGAGAATTCACGTACTTGGGTGACAAGATTCGTCGCGAGGTTTTCGTAGCGCGTGTGTTGTCGCGATATGTGCTTGGAATTTCTCGTTTCAATTAGTATCTCACCTTTGCTGTATATCGAGTTCTATATACACCGACACCTTGTTCGTATTATTTATATATTTTCGTCGCTATAGATATATCAAGATTGCGTCCTTCATCTGATGTATAAGACGAAGAAGAGAATGAAGAATCGAGCAGCGCGTTAGGCAGCCCCCGACAAACGTTTTTTTTTTTCGCCTCAACAACATCTCCTGGCGTATACACCGGATGAGAGAAGTCTGTGTGTCTCAGGAGCGTTCGCCATGGGGTCTGGATGAGATATATGCGGCGAGTTGTGTGTTCCTCAACGAGATTCTCCCTGAGTGATCCCATTAAGGACCTTCCAAGCGCATTATTTTCTCTCATCGTCACTTCTCCGCGTTCCTGTTGCACGCTTTTTTATCAGCATCTCACCCACATCCCCGCTCTGAACGTGTCTTGCTTCCTTTTTCAGCGCATTCCGAAATCGGTGGTGCATCGACGCTCGCATCCTGATTGAGTCAACTCCTGCCGTGCTCATCGAATCGCAACTTTCAATGAAAACATTTAAAATCTTGAGCGTTTTTTTAATCGTTTTTAAACTGTTATGGGTTCGCGAATACAAATATGGGAAAGCGAATACATGGGTTTGGAGTGAGTCGTAACAGAGTGTGTGCTCGCTGGCTCGTGTCACGAAGAATTATGGCTCACGACAAAGTCGTCTTTAAAGGGGTAGGAGAAAGGTGCCAGGAGGTTGGTTTACACAGGGGTGGCAATGGATAGAGCAGAACGAAAGAGAGAACCAAGCTCTCTACACTGTTCTAACTGCTGGTAGAAGGAGAGACCAACGTTCTGTGTAAATCAACATTACTCCGCATTAGGACTCGAGTTGGCATACCATTTCGCGTGTGTTGTGCGGTTTGCTGTATATGTGCGTACGTAAATATATATATATGTCTACATAGATATACAATTTCCCACGTAGAAACGTGTACGCTAGACTTTAGACCGCCAAGGTAAACTCCAAGACCCTAGGGAGGGTGATGAGAGGAACATAGAGAAAGAGAGAGAGAGACAGACAGAGAGAGAAGCTTCCTTATCGTACTCGTGTGGTTTCGTGAGTGTTTGCTCACCGAGGAGTGTGTGCGGAACACGAAACCGGTGACCACCTTGCGGTGGCTTGGTCCCGATACAAATGCCCTCGTCGGTACGTCTCCACAACCACGACCCAGAGCTGCACAGACCTCCGAGTATATGTGTCTGTGTTAAAGGAGACTAAACTCAAGGCTTCTTCGTTTTACTATATATATGTCTCACTTCTAAGTTACTTACGTACTTGGCCACTTAGGACCCAGTCCATGCACGACTCCTTTTGCCTACCACTCTCCGGTCCAACCCCCTTACCAAATCTTGCCCACAATTCCCTCGTTAATCACTCACTCACAAACACACTCGTCCGCGGTTCATTATCTCTGGCTCAAATATACCATTTTGCAAGGAAATGTTGGATTCTTTTCAATTTCTAGGCCAAACAACGTTTTGCCCGTTTTGGGTCAATTTTTTCCATGCAGACATTCTAGAAAGTCTCTCCGGAAAATAAATTTTTTGCTGACAGTTTCGTTAGGACTCAAAAATATTGGTAAAATCATAAAAATTTTTAAATTATCCAAAAATATTCGGTCCATCGTGTTCAACAAAACATCGACGTTTTTTGTCAAAATTTAATTTTCAATGAACGAGAATCAAGCAAATTCTGCGTTTCAGCGATTCAGAAATTACGGCCTGTCGCGGATTTCAATACAAACTTTTATTTCTTCTCGAAGATTGAATTTCCTGATGTGATTCGTGTCTCCTCGAGCGACGCTCCGTAATCTAAATGTCCATTTGCCTAAAGCGTCTAGCCGAAAATATGAGAATGACGTTTTGTTTATAAGAAATGATCCCAAAAGTTAAATAACTGCGGCGTATACCTACGAGAGCCAACGCGCGGGGCCTCGCATCCCGTGTGCGATGCAAAAGTCTTTTTAATGAAGTTTCGGTGTCGTTATCTTTAAACATATTCCTCGTCGAGCGTAATAAATCTTTTTATCTCTCAACATCGCCCACGCATGCGGAAAGCTGCGTTTTTTTTTTCATTTTTGTTTGTTCGTTAATCTCGTATGGTCTTCGATGACGTATACCGAAAAAGTAGACACGGATTTTTCGTATGTGGGAGAAAAAAAAGGTAAATAGGGAGGGTTTTGCCTATTTTACAAGTCGAGTGTGTTCTTCTCGTAATGTACACACAACAAACTCAGATTTATATATGGGTATGTAGCGACACCGCATAATCGTGTATATATACACGTTCTATGCCGCATTGTGTGCGAGCATCGTCTAATTTGCATCCAAGCATAGGCAGTGAGGGTGATTAGCATAATCTGTATTACGAATATTTATACGGAATTAGCCCCGGAAGACCAACCGGCTCGTACGTCATAATATATATACGTATATAGAATGTTATCGAGCAAAAGGACGTGAATAACGAGACCTTCTTGCCATGGCCCAAAGGATTACGCCCTTCCGTTGGTTGAGAGTTGATCCAAAGAGCGAGACGACTAGGAACGGTGCGGAGGGAGGGCGGGCGCAGGAGTATTAGTTCGGAGAGATCTCGCGAGGATTTTAGGCTCGACTATCGCGTGTTGGTGCTTCTTCTATTTCGCGTCTTTGCCACCCCTTTCCGTGTGCCCGAGCCAAGATCGCTTTCGACCTGAAACCCTGGAATAAGCCAGTCGTTCAATCTTCCGAATAAATAAAAAGGAAAAGAGGGAAAAAAAGGAGCCAACTGGCGCGGGACGTAAGGTTGATTCCCTCGAGAACAAAATTCGTCAGATGATGGAACAATCAACCGCAATCTGATGGCTCTTTCTAAACTAATCGATACAAAATTTGGAAGATGCACAAAAAGCGCATTGATGGATGATCGATCGGATGCGTTTCGTGTCGATCGCGAGAATCTCCGCATTGTATAGTTATTATTATGATTTTACGCTCATTATTATAAGCATCGATTTATGCGCATATAGATTTGTATATGAAAACACACGATCGATATGCCATGAAACATCGAGAAGATAAAAGACGCGAAGAAAGTGACGAGAGAGTTTAAGACCGCGAGTAAAGATTATAAATGCTGTAGCACGATCGTGCGTGTATATAAATCTTAGTGTGCGTATATATATGAAATATATATACTCGTGAATACATAGAGTGTATGTATATACGGTAGAAAATAAGTCGCGAAAGTCTGGATGATGGATTCCCGTCAATTATGGAGGCAACATCGTATTGTTTTACCGTCGGACGGGCAACATTGATCGATGGTTGGCCGGGTCCTTGTAGCTACTTGCCTTCTTGCCGCGCTCTTGCTGCCGGTGCGCGCCCCTCGAGTGGTCCACGACACATTCGTAGGGCGGTTTGCTCCGGAGCAACGGGAAGAAAGAGGATGAGAATATCTTTACAGCAAACGGCACAACAGCCCGACGGCGCGGCGTCGCGTCGGCGGACGTTGCATTTTAGCTTTTGTGTCTATACGTATGCGTGTGTTACACCAACCAGGATCGCGCCAGCTTCACGTATGTCCTCAGATGACCAACGCGCCACGACCGAGACGTCCGACTCTCGTGAACTCCCCAGAGTTCCTTCCAAACTTCTTCTTGCTACATCGACGAGAAACTTGTCTCTCTCTCATTCTCCAGATCCTCTCTACACCCTTCACTCCCTCATCCCTCTTTCATCTTGATCCAATCTTTTGCTCACTGCCTCCCTCTTTCTCTCTCCATTCCTCCCTCTCTCTTGCGCTTCACCTTTTTCTCTCTTTCCATCTTTTTATCGCACTCCTCCTGTGTTGTTGTCCTTACCATGTACAAAAGTTAGCCTCATGTATTACCGACCCTCTGAAGCGCCAGCCGGATACCACCGAAATTCTGAGCATGAATTCGCGCCGGACTCGCCAAACGGTACGAGCAGATTTCAAGGCGTTCAGGAAGATCCAAATTAATTGCATTCTTCACGTATGGAGCTTTACTTATTCACTCACGCAGCCAAAAACTATTTGTTGGAGAAAAACTTTCTTCAAATTAGCTGCGTTGCCTTCGAGAATTTTTTTCACTCGCGAGATGTTTTGTTTCAATCAACAAATTCAGTTTTGTTCATCCCGACAAAGATTTCATTGTTCCGCATCCACTTAATTTTCTGGCTGGACGGGAATATCGTTAATTACGAAAATATTCTTGTTAATGGGATCGTTTCAATTCAGCGAAAGACGACAAACGTCTCAGTAGCTAACGACCACAAAAAACACCAGGATTTTTAGTCTCCACACTGAAAAGTCACGCAGAAACCTGCAAAACAACGAAGCTTCAGAAAAACCATCTTTGCCATGCTCTCGCATTCTCTTTCGCCACTATTTTCGTCGGTATTTGCTGCTTCGATGGCTATACAAAATATATTTGTATGCCTCCATTGCTATGCGCACCAAGGGACTCCATCCGTCAGCTGACGCGTACAATTTAGAAGGAGGACCGCAAGAGGCGTCTGCCATGCTATTCGAATTCGGTGCAACGTACTTTAAGCCACTTTGGCCAAAAGGTGTAGGTCGTAAGTTAATAAATATTCTCGAGAGTGAGACTCAGCCCATCCAATCTTCTTGTACCATTGACTCGCTTCGTACATCGATCTTGCAATGCTCTTGAAATATTGCCCGAATTTTTGGCTTCTAGTCGCAGCAAAAGAGGAAAGTAGAAACTTTTCAAAACTGCCACATTCGGACTGTTCCGAAATTAGTTTTCGCGAGATTTATCACTTTCTCGTCCTACGAGAATCAGAAAATCGTTAATTTTTCATTAATTCGGTGAAAACGATCGACTTTTTTTCCAAATGCTAAATTAAATCAAAGATTTTTCTTCGCTGCGTTCGTTTTTCTACAGAAAATGAGATCGAAAAAGAGTGAAAGGAATCGAAAGTAAAAGAAAAAACATTACTCAAGCTTGCCAGACAAAAAGTCACGAGAAACTTTTTCATTTCTCTTCATTTTCTTCATTATCCTTTATGGCCAGTCGGCTTTATTGTCTTAACGAAACTTTCCTACCATTTTGAGTTGCCGCTACTTTGTGGATTGCTACATAGCTGAGACGGAGAATTAGGCGTGTCCTATCCAATCCCTTCCTCTGCTAAGCCGAGCGTACATCACATGTGAGACTTGCAGCTTTATTTCTCGGGTTTGTCGTCTCACACGTCGGTATAAATATAGAATTCGATTTTCGCGCTTGCAAATGGCGCGCGAGCTTCGCGACTGTAAGTTTATTTTCTTGTCCCTTTGAAAACAAGCCGGCATTTGCAATTCTCAAATAAATAACTCACGAAAAGTGGGGCATTTTTTTCAGAAACCTTCAACTTTTTACCGAGATCAAAGGAAAAAAAAATTTACATTCTTGAATGCCATAAATCAATCAGTGAATCTAATAAATTAAAAAAAAACTCACACGTTCCACTTGCATTTCCATTCGAACGTCAAAACAAACTTTTTTTCAAATGAATTCGATATCAAGAAGATTTCAGACTCTTGTGCAACTCCATTGCTGCATTTTTTCAAAAAAAAAAAAAATCGACGCATTAAGCCACGTAAAATGTATGCTCGACGAATTTAAAATAACCTTCCAGTGATATACTCCGCGCCTCTATTATTTCTACGTTGTCTTGGTAGCTTCATCCCCTAACGCGAAATTAAATCCCTATTTTTCGGAAGCTCCGAGAGAAAAATATTTCCGATAGACTGTGCTTGCGGGGAGGATCGCGAATAACTCTTTCGGCTGGCAAAGCTTTCGACTTTTTTTTCGCGCGTTCGTACGCGAAAAATGAGCCTTTTTAGTCGTTTTACATGTACGATAAAGCATATGCGAATTCGTTATTGCGAGCACGAATGATTCACGCGAAAGCGAGGAGGGGGGAGGGCGTAGACGCATCGCAAATACATTTCCATAATTTTGCATACATGTTTTGATAATTGAAGGGGTCGTAACGCCGTCATATCTATACACATGAAAATATATTCACACACACACACCGACTCCATATTTGTAAATATGTATAAATAACATGTACGGTAAATGACGTGGCATTAAAATTCTTCGCTCTATGCAAGTTATTTAGCATCGTTACTGCCTCGAATGAAGCCACACGGTTTTTAATAATGGGATTTGTTTAACAAGTGCCATCGGGACTCGAGAGCTGGGCAAGCAACTCACGACGACGTAATACTCGACGACAGTTTTAATTGTTCGATGAGAGGACACGCGCGAGGGTTGTGTAATGTCAGAAATATTTGAAGCAATTATTCTTACGTGGAAAAATGAGTCCGAACATTTTGGCTTCTGAAATAAAACTGCTCCCTGGACCACCCCCTAGATATTTATCATCGCTGGTGATAAATCTGCAAGAGATTGCTTGAGAGGAACAATGAGCACACCGAATGGTATTAAAAAAAGACAAACAAGAGCTATAAGGGAAACGTATAACACTGCGAATAACGGAAAACTCGGGGGTTGTCGTAGACGACATGAAAAGGCAAAGCGGACATTGACGTATGACCATACATACACCGAGACCATACACGAGAAAATAGGAGCTGCTCTAACAACCAGATAGAATGGTCCAAGCCAAAAATGAATGCACCGACAATATCGCATTCCGGGAGAAAGAGGCGAGAGAGTTATACCAACATACAATAATACTCTTGATGGAGAGGCTTCCAGCTTATTCTTGGCAGGCAACTTTCGGAATCCGATGGCGTTCTACACTCCGTGGCCTTTGGCTCTCCAACCATGAGAGCTTTTCTCAAAAGCTCATTTTTCTCTCATTATTTATATTTGTCGATTTTCACTGAAATACTTTCCAACTCATGCCAATCGCTCGCCATTGAAAATTTTTCCAAATCGTTGATCAAAATTGCATCCATCATATTTTGTTGACCACGTTGAACTGAATATTTTTGGATAATTTCAAAATTTTCGATTTCTAACGGAACTGTCAGTTAAATTTATGATTGGAATAACAAAAATTCACTTTTCTAAGAGACTTTCCAGAATATTTTTTGCTGCAATGACAAAAGTATTGTGATTTGTCAAAAAAAAACTTCAGTCGAACGTACGCAACAAAATATTGATCTTTTCCAACAAAATTCTCTTTTCAGTGCATTTTTTGCATAATTGCAAAAAAGACGCTCAGATTTCAGAGCATCTGCCGAAAGAGTTAATGCGAATCCGCGTTGTATTATCGTGGGGGACACTTGGGAGAGTGAAAAGGCAAAATAGCACGTGGAAGAAAAAGGAGATTGAGGGAGTGAGAGAGAAGGATTGAATGTGTGGACTTTGGCTTTTGCCATTGCATACGCACGCTCTGATCCCTGATCTCGAGCGATTCTCTTTTTCGCTTTGCTCGCGCGCACGAGTCGTCTCGTCGTCGCGCTACCTTGTGTTCTCTTCGGATTCGCGTTCAAGTATATATATCCGTCTACGCGAGATATTCTCTCGCGGAAATCGAGCTAGTGTCGAGCTAAAGTACACACACGCACACGGAAGCTTTTTATGTGTTTGTATATGCATATACGACGGTGAGATCTCGCTTTGCCGACACTGCGCCCGAGCCCGAAGCCAAAATATTTGGAGCCAAGCCACTAAAAACTTTGAGCGAGCCAGAACACACGGAGTCCGAAAAGAGAGAAAGAGAGAGCAAGCGAGAGAGACGCCATTACCGATTTGTTTCACTACATCACGCGAACCGTTCCTCTTGGCATCGCATATCTATACAGCCCATCCCCCATTTTTATACTCGCAGAGCTACCCCGCTCGGTCGAAAAGATAGGAAAACAGAAAGACGAAAAGGGACGAAAAAAAAAAACAGACACACACGAAAAGAGAGAAAAGAACTCTTACGGAGAGGAAGAAAGAAGTGGCACCTTTCGTGATATATCGGAGTTTCTTTCCGTCAGCTTCCCTCGGGAGAGAACAATCCCCCTGCCTGCCCTTCAATACCCCTTGCGCCCCCGTACGCGATCTGCTGGCAAGACTAGAACGATGGAAAAACCTTTTTCTCTATTCTCCTACTCTCTTTCCACCCTTTATTCGTGTTTTTTTCTCTTCGCAGCTTCTTCAAGTCTTCTGTCTTCTCATTCGGCTCCTCGCCCCACTCTTTCTTTTCTCTTTCGCTCCTGTCGAGCTGAGCAAGCGACTTTCTTATTCCACTTCCGTGGCATATGTTTTATGAAATGCAAATTTTCCTCGTGCCAGAGCACCGGAGCCAGAAAACCCCTTGGCCCCTCTCGTCTCTACACCCCACGTGGCCACACGTACGCCTACACCCTGTCGCATCCCTTCTTCATCCCACACACCACCGTGTACATCTCCTCCCCCGATAGCCAAGACCCTCCGCGCCGCTTGTTTCTCGCAACCACCCTTCGATGTCGAGGTTTGCTACTGACGCCCTCGTCTCAACCACCGAGACCCCGAAATGGCGAGCAACACGCGTGCTGCACGTGACACGTCTCATGCTCCAAACACATACAATAATAACGCGAATGTTGTACAACATGTTCTCATATTTTTCAACTTTTTTTGTTTTAATGTCATTTTTCATGAAAATAAAACGATGAACTTCACATTTTCTCATTCCTTAAGCAAGTCTGATTTGCGGAAGTCACAACTTCTTCAAATTAGACTCATAAATAATGAATTTCGAATCCAAGAAAAACAACTTTTTGCATGGCGAACAAATTTCAAGATAAAAACGAAACTCGTAAATAAGATATTGAGCGTAATAAGTAATTTTGCCCACTTTGATTTATCAGACGAATTAATCACGGTGAACATTTGTGAGTGGTTTACAACGAGCGCGTTGACTCGGAAAGTCAAAGCAATCGTCTCTTCAGCATCCTCGGTCTCGAGTGCATGAATGCTTGCTGAACGAGAGAGCAGCGTCGAATCATATCGTGTTCGTATATACCGCGTGAAATTAATTAGTTAATTAAGCACCGTTGCAACGCTGCCCATCCAATTAAATCCCTGGGACCGTGTCGGTTCACGATGCTACTCGGGTTTAGTCTCTGAGCTATCTTACACGCATGTGACAGATACCGAGAGCACGTTGTCTCCTCCGTACCGAGAACTCGCTCAAAATAAAGTCTCTTTTGAACCAATTTTTTTTTCCAGTATCGACCTCGGGCAAAGCCCGCGAAAGGAAAATTTAGTTGCAAAAGATTGATATTTTGTTGGATACGTTCGACTTTTTTTGAGAAATCACAAAAATTTTGTCATTGCAGCAAGAAATTTTATAGAAAGTCTCTTCAAAAAGTAAATTTTTGTCATTCCAATCGTAAATTTAGCCAACAGTTCCATTAGAAATCAAAAATATGGTCGAAATTATGAAAATTTTGAAATTATCCAAAAATATTTAGTGTTCAGCAAAATATCAAGGTTTTTTGGACAAAATTGAACTTTCATATAGAAAAAAAAGTTGCAAGGCCTGAATTATAATTGGCAAATGAACTAATTGTCTTAATTACTGTACGCGTCGACGAATTAAATGTTCTGGAAAATATCAAGTGGATAAAGTCAGGAGGTCAGAAAGAGAATCGTACAGATATAATTTTATTGCATACCCAAGATGGCTCAAGAGAATTTAGATTTTTGAGCCCTTTTTTGTCTCTCGTTTCACCTTGGCCGAGAATATAGCGGGAGAAAGTGAAAAAGGGGTAGAAACAGGGGTAGTAAAAGCCCGTTTCGTTGGTTCTTTCGCGAAGTACGATAACGGATGGATGCACCAGCGGCTCGTGGACCGGAGCGATAGCCGAGGGGACTATATCGAGAGGGGCAGAGGAGCAGGAGGAGAAAAAAGAGGAGGGATCGCTGGAGCGATTTGTCCCGTCTGTTAATTAGTGAAAAAACGGAGTATGAATCTCGAGCGATCGTATATTACCGCGGGTGTAATGGATGGGATTACAGCTGCTGTGTTAAATTGAACCGAGAGGCAGCCGCCCGGCGCGCGCTCTCGGTACTCGCGTACTCCCCAATACCTATACATATATAAACCAGACAACCAACAGCGTGTATCCTCTTTCTCGTCTCCACTTTCCAACTCTCTCTATCTTTTCTCTCGTTATATATATCCTTGTGTTAACATTTTATCATTTTTCCAACACTCGCCTCTCGTTCTTTCTCTCATCTGCATCAATTCCAATATACTGATACGATATACATCCAGTCTCTTGATGTAACGATAAAATAAACGTTCTCGCACTCTCGACCACCTCGTAATTTCTCTTTCAATGTCTTTGGCCAATTATTTTGCAAGGATGAGAATCGTGATCAAGAGGTTTCGTTATCGATTCAATAATAGATTTCCATCGTGCAACTTTTGTCTAAACGTTTTATCAAAAATCACAAAAATGTTGTCATTGCAGCAATAAATATTCTAGAAAGTTTCTTTAAAAAGTCAATTTTTGATATTCCAATCGTAAATTTTTCTGACAGTTCCGTTAGAAATAAAAAATATTGTTAAAATAACGAAAATTCTCGATTTTCTCGCTTGTATCAATTAGGCAATCGAATGAATGAAAGAATTTTTTGATTTTAGACACAATTGTTGTAAGCACCTTTTGCGATCTTTAACTTTTCTTACAAAACAATGTTTTGGACTGCAAAAATGAATTAATGAGAATTTCATCATTGCAAGAGGAACGAAACAACTGATGGCATATCCTTTTATGTAGTCGGTTTCTTCGGTGCATCTTTGCTGCAGTTTCGTAATCATATACTGTTCCTATTTGAACGTTATAGCAATCTCACGCGTATTTTAATCCGAACATCACTCTTCTCACTGGCAAGATTTAGCTTCTCGCTTCATCACGATTATTCAAACACTTTCGATATCGTTTGCTGCCCTTCTCTCCACATCGCTCTCTCTTTCTTTGAGATTTTCTTCAACTCACAGTAGTCAAGTGTACAGCACGCTTCGGAGCGCCTGGATGGAACTGATAGCGAGACGAGCGTAACGAGCCGACTGGCATTGAGCGAAACCCATGTTCATTCATCACGACAGTATATGCTTGAGCTCGTAAAACCACCACGAGTTTTTGCCCTCTCTCTTTCTTTTCGTTTCACGTTCAATCGAGGCAATTTCATTCAACGTTCACTAGACGAGATTGAGAAAGGAAAAGAGAGCAAGAGATCAAGAGGAAAGGAATAAAAAAACGCATGGCCAATAAAAAAATCAAGATTTTCTTCCATTTTCGTAATTTTCACGATTTTTAAACGCAACAACGCCTGCATTTTTTTTTCAAACGTCAACGTGTTTTGAAGGAATTCTTCTCGGTGATTGGGATGCTGATGTGAGCTAACAACCCTCAGGTACTTTTGTACTTAGCTAGAGAGACAGAGCGAACGAGGGAGAGAGAAAGCGAATGAGCAGAGAGTCGGAGGTAGATTTTCGGGGGTAACACCAACCCCCGGAGACCTTGATGAACGGTCGTGTACGAGCAGTACGTCACTGAGAGCATGTTACAGGTCTGCGATGTATATTCAGTATACGGGATGATACGGGGTGCGAATTTGGACCAGTCGATCTTCGTATTCGTGTTTTAGTTTCCTAGGATCTCAAGGATTTGCTGTGAGTTATGGCGACTGACTTTTTTCTCTCAAATTAGCAAGGCGTGTCGCTTATTCGGTTTTTCTGAAAATTAGAAAAAATGTTTGCCATCGAACCCTCAGAAAAAAGTGACGAGTCGTTATTTAGTCGAAATGTTGCAAAAAACAGAGCCAGAGATCGGTGACATATCTTTAGATAAATCTTTCACCCTCATTCCTCTTTGTCACTGGCACTTGCGAGGAAAACCCTCGAGAGATATCTTGCCGAGGATATATTCTTTCTTCGATGCTGGATAATAGTATAACGAGAGGCGATAGATCGCGGGTTATCCGAAAGAAGTAGAAGAAGAACACAATTAGGCCTTCTGGCATTTGCTGCGTACCCCAAGATCTACCGAAAAAGGACAAATCCCTTTTATCTATAAGGGAGATGGAGGAGAAGCTTCTTTCTCTCGTATTCTTGCGACATATGTATATGTATATATATGTTCGCAGGAGGTGTACAGGGTCGTATTCGAGTGTGTTACGTATTCTCTTTTTTGTTCGGTCTCTGGGTGGGTTGTGGGTGAGAGAGAGTGTGCGCGAAGAGGGTAAAGTGGAGAGAAGTAGAGGGTTGGTTGGGTGGGATGGTACGAATCCCGCGAGAGGGTGAAAGAGCAAAAAAGAGAGGATGATAGAAAAAGGAAAGAGAGAACTAAAAGCTCTGGGAAAAGAAGAGAACCCTCCTGCTCACTTTCTCCTTCTATCTCTTTCTCCCTCCCGGAGCCAGCAAGGAGAGATAGATTACTCCGCCATTCTTGCAATTTCCCTGTCGTATCGAAGCTCGTAAATTCCCAGTGAAATATGCGAAGGGGCGCCTGGTGCGGGCAGCACGCTGCTGCTGTTACTGCTACCCTCTCTCTCTCTCTCTCGCTCTCGCCAGATCGTGCTCCACTCGTCCCAACCCCCGACCCTCGTACAGGACGTCTCGCTCTCGCACGCCCTCTCAGCCTCCGCAACCCCCGTATCAAAAAGGGTTGGTAGAGAACCCGAAGGGGCTGTGTCTACCAGGGAATACTACAAGCAGCGAGCAACGCTCGAGCCCTTCATCCTCCATCCATTCCCTTCTATTCTCATCCCATCGCCATATCCAAGTCGAATCCAAGGGCGCGAAACCCACGAAATTAGCTCTACTTTACTCACGAACACGTAATTTTCAAGCGTCTCGCTTCTTCGCACGTGTTATGAGTATAAAAAATACCCTGGCGATTGTGTGTCTGAAGAAATGCATGAAATGTCAGACTTTCTTTTTATACGTGACTTTTCCTGCAAGCTCCATCGCATTTCCGAACAATATCCAGTTTCCGGGTGCAATTTCAGGGTCGGATTAATTGTCTGCATAGTAAACTTGATGCATAAAAATGCATTTCGAGATTAATTGTTACAAATGACGTGGCACCTGCTTTTTTACATTTTGAAATAAAAGAAATACATTTTCGAGACTTTTTTCAAAAAGTTCTCAATATTTTCACTTACGTTTAAAAGTACTTTGCATTTGGAATGCGTTCCGTCGAGAAAATGCAATCCTGAGTGGAACATATTGTCCCTGCCGTTGTTTTTCGTTTCTCAAGGGTCTCGTATAATGGTTTTATGTCCCGATGAATTTGCACCAAAATAGTTAAGTGCTCCGTGACTTACGGTGAGGCCGCTCGAGGAAAAAGTGGCGTTTAAAAAAATAAAAGGGTCTTTGCGAGAGAATGATTGCCGAAGGAAGGAACGAAAATAAGAAACGAGAACGAATCTCCATCTACGCTTTTCTGTCTCGCCACAAAAATCTCCCAAGCCTGCTCCAGCATTGGTGCCGAAGGTAACTCCCCAAAGACGCGTCGCTGCAATTAAATCCTGAAACGAACCGGAGGGACCAAAGGACTTGTCGACTCTGTCGTTCTTTATATTTTACTCCCTCGATTTTCAGTAATGAGAGGGAGAAGGGTTCGCAGCTGTTATGGGAGCAGGAGGTTCCTGAAAATTTCAGCACCCTCAAAATATGGTGGAGAATAATAGAATCGTAATCGAAGAATCTAATAAACTACAAGTGATCGGAAAAAAATTCATTGACACTCGCCGCACTGCTTGTCATTTACTGAAAATGAACGATTACAATTTTAACGATTTTGATACTTTTTTCCATCATGTAATACTGGAAGAATGCACGACGACGCATTCGTTGGAAAAAAAACTGTAATGAACTTGTAATATTTTTTGTTATTCCGTGAATCTTAAGTCTCGTGCTAAACTATATAAAGTCGAAGGCGATTCATCGCCCAACTCACGTGTGACGCTGCGTAGAAAACGTTTCCCGTTCAACACGGTAATTACGCGCGTCGCAGTAGCCCAACCTGTTTTTATCACCCCACCCGGCGTTCTGCACTTCAGGCTCGTTTCCTTTTAATCAGGTTATACAGCCAGCCACACGAGAGATACCTTCTTGTGAATGAGTATACGTTCTCAGTGGTCGTACATACCACCCAGAGAATCTTCTTCCTCCTTCCCATGCGCACACACATAAACGCAACACAGGGTTTATATGTTTGAAGAAGAAAAAAGGGAATAGCTGGGCCGAGCTCTTTCCAGAATTACTTCACTGTGCTAATGCATATTCAATTAAAGACGCCGACCGTTATACAGTTATTCAGAGTGTTACTTCATACGTTGGGCAAAATGCTTTAAATTCAACGAATCATGGCCCTGGCGGAATTCCTTTTTTTTCTAGTTTGTAGAATTCGCGATATGGTGATTAGTCGCACAGGCGCAATGGACAGGATAAAAGTTATTTAATGGATCAATGTTTTGTGCTTTTTGACTATCGTCTCACTAAAAATTGAATTTTGACAAAAAACGCAGTTTTGACAAAGTTTTTCATTTCTAACGGAAATGTTAGCAAAATTTACGATTGGAAAGACAAAAATTTGCTTTCCGAAGAAACTTTCTACAATATTTATTGCTGCAATGAAAAAATTCCTGGCAATTTTCAACAAAAGTCCAACAAAATATCGATCTTTTCCAACAAAATTCTCATTTCAGTGCTCTGACCTTTGCGAAGGGCGAGTTATTGATTCGATATTAAAATGACGTTTGGTCGTAGATTTATTGGAAAATGAGAGACTTTTAATTACACTCGTCGATCATCCAAAAAGATACAACTTATATGATGGAAAAAATAAATAACAACGGGAATCTTTTCGAAATAGCGTTTGTGCGTGACGGTCCTTGAATATATGCGAGCCATGGAGCATGGGGGTGGAAGAAAAGTATGATTTTTCGAGGGTCGACGGACCAGGAGTGACTTTCATGCACAGATACAAGAGGGAGGAGAGAATTGTGGGTGTTTGGCGAGAGAGATGGGGTGCTGAGAATAAGAAGCAGAGGGTGCTGGTTGAGGGGCAAAGAAGAGTCTGCGGTGGGATAGATAAGGGCTTTCTGAGTGTGCGAATGTGCTTGTGTGTACAGGAAGCAAAATTGTGGGGGTTTTGTACACGCCTCGAGGCTTTCCGTGACGAGGAGAAAACGAAGAGAGAAAATGCCTCGAGAAATGGAGCTCCAAGAGCTTTTGTGGGGTAGCGAAAAAAAATGAGCAAAAGGAGGAGAAGGGAAAGGAAAAAAAACGGAGAAGCAGATATCGAAGCGAGGAAAGAGAGAAAAGTTCTATATCTTTTCGCCACAACTGCAATTCGACCCTATATTTAATTTCCCGGGAGAAAGAGCGAGAACCCTTGGGCGAAGAAATCGTCGTACTTCGTAGTTTTGCCCAGGGCAGGGGGTGGAAACTCGCCCGAGACTTTTCCTTCACTCTCTCTCTCTCCTCCTTCTTCTACACACGGACAGAGAAAACCACTGGAATCCGAGAGAAGGAATTGTCGTTTAATCTAGCCGCGGCTGACTCGATCCTATCTAGACGGAATTTATCATTCGATAAATTGCACAACCGTATATCAGCCGCACTTCCTGCCGAAATGTCAATATCGTCTGTATACCCGCGTCCCGCAACCTCTCTCTCTCTCTCTCGCTCCCTCTCTCGCTCTCGTTCTCCAAACCTACATCCGATTGGTATTCATCAACATCGTCCAACATAATTAAACGACGAATTGAGAATTGTTGCGAATGTTGACAAGTTCCAAAGCGTTATTTACTGTCGATGTTCCATACTCATTCGTCACAGCAGTCCTTCGTACATTTTTCATTCGCCGATCAAAAAGCCTGTCAACCGAAAGTCATGCAGAAGAAACCAGCCAAACACACTGAAAAATAAATTTTGTCAAGAAACGTCGAAATTTTGTTGAACACGATAAACTAAATATTTTCGAATAATTTCAAAATTTTCGTTATTTTGACAATATTTTCAATTTCTAACGGAATCGCCAGCTAAATTTACGATTGGAGTGACAAAAATTTACTTTTCGAAGATACTTTGTAAAATATTTCCTGCTGCAATGACAACATTTTTCATTACAAATGCATATTTTCATTACAAGACGCACATTTTCATCTTAAAATTCCTAACCAAAGCCCGAACGTCGATCGAAGCCCTCGTCATCTCCATGCAAGCGAGTCTTTCTTTCAAACTCCTCACGTAATACTTTGCGGTCGACGCAGAGAAAAAAATCGAATCGGAAATGAACTTCGGACTTTTGTTACGATCCATGGGGGAGGCGACGAGGATGCGAAAAAATAAAACTTTCGTGTGGGAGAGCAAAGTGGATGTGCGCGGTTACTTCACACGGCGAACCGATAATATCTGGCGAGTTGGTTGGCCGAGTAATTTCAGAGCTTCCCGATCGATTCGTGAGATGACCCTTGACCGCCGGTGAGAGTGAACTCAAATGAGCGGCCACGGCGAGACGTAAAATGTTTTGGCGCATGATTCAGAACCGAAAATTCGAGAATTAATAAAATTTGTTCATCTAATAAAAATTTATTTAGTCAATTTTGCGAATTTCGACTTTTCGGCAACGCCAATGTGGAGAAAACTTCGTACCAAGAAAGTTTCAGAAACATTCAAACTTTTCCCTCGACTTTTGTATCGAAGGATTTTCAAGGTGTCCTTGAACTTCCATGGCAATCCTGGCAGCCTCATTAACGACTGAGAACCAATGAGTCTCCGCAAAGCAACGAGAAACAGAATCTCGTGTTCAAGGCCGCGAGACCGAATTCTCTGCTATGCCTCGGAAGCGGGTTGCTGGTTGGGTAATTGTTGTTTTATGAATCGTATCCTCCTGCAAACGTCTCACACTTCCAAACGCTCTTACTCCACCCTTCTCCGAGGCCGCAATGCGAACGAACCAAAAGCCACTCGGCCACTCGTTGCTATTTCTCTGTAATTTTCACCCCATTTCAACCCTTACACTCTCGCGTTATCGAGCCCACATCGTTTTCCAATTCTCCTCCGAAACTTCATGTTGTTTTGCCATTCTGGATCAAAATAATTAAGACTTTCGTTGGATACGTTTGACTAAACTTTTTTTGTTTAAATCACAAAAATTTTGTGATTGCAGCGAGAAATATTCTTCAAAAAGTGAATTTTTGTAAAAAATGTTGTCAAAATTACGAAAATTTTGAAATTATTCAAAAACATTTAGTTCACCGCGTTAGTTTCGGTGTATCAAAACGCACAATTGCTAAAAAAATTATTCAAGTCATTTCGAAATTTCTTCTCCCCTCACACGAGACAGAATTTCGCACAAGTGCAGAAAAAAAACGAGTGCGAGACAGAGGAAGAGCCACTAACTCGAGAGTACAGATGAGAAGCTGTGTCGCGGCTGATCTAGTTTAGACTAGTGATGACAGTTATGCATCTAGCGTAGCGATGCCAGCAGCCAACTGGGGTGACGTCGTTTATCACGAGACCCTGGCGTACTTCGCGTCGCACTATCTCTATCTCTCACTCTCTATATCTCTCTGGCAAATGCTTTCCTCTCCACACTCGTGCGGAGTTATATCGCGAGGGTGTCCACCCCATTTTGGTGGCGCGCTCTCGCTCTACATTTCCTGATGGTTGGACAGCGTGTGCTGCACCGACTTTATATATACACACACGTGGAAGCCTAACGAAGTCTGCATACGCGGATGCGATGAGTGTGTGACGAGAGTGCTCCGCGTTGCGTAGCAGTTCACTACCGCCATATTACCAACCCCCATTATTCTATCTCTTCCTTTTTCCATCTCTCTCCTCCTGCATGGACGCACAACGAATCATCGCGTCTATCCCGCGTTCCGAGAGGTCAGATGGCGATCATCGCTCTCTTTATCCAACTCTCGTCTCTCCCTCGCTCTTCCTGCTTTGCTGCCCGCGATCCACGCGAGCCAGTGCGATTCCGAGGCCTTACAACTCAGGGATTATTCTCGTAGGTGTTCGCAGTCTCTCTGTCTCTTCATTTCGCACCAGTGTGTTCTCGCGCCATTCTCCATTGCCCCGCAGTTAATACACTGGTATCTTCCTCGTTAGTACGAACAACATTATACACCGTGCCTGGATCCTGCTAGCAAGTGAGAGAATCCGATGTGCGGACCATACTCGGAATAATGTAATTGTAATAGAGCCAATCAAGCGCCCGAGTAACGCACTCTGGGACACGAGGCTTCGGTACATGTTTGCTGGTTTACATAGCTCTCGGCATCGTTCCCAAGTACGGGACAACGATCAGTTTCGAGTAATATCGTTACTAAGAACATTTTTATAAAGGGACTTGAGTTTACACGCGTTTTGATGGGGAAAATCAAAGATTTTGCATGTTAATTGTCTCAAATTCTTAACGTCAGAAAATTTTTCTTCATAGCAGGAGAAAACTGTTTGTTTTGGTGCCAAAAATGTTTAGACAAATTTTTGAAGGAACTCTACATAAAGTCGTTGAGACTAGTTTATGAATAACATCCTAGCTCATCATCCTCTCATTCGATCTCATGGACTGCAACAATAAAAAAAACGGTGGAGCTTCGTTCTTAGAACGGAGACGATATTCGAAGAGCTATAAATCCTTTTTCACGGTCCCACAGCATCCGGTACGAAAAATGTTGTTTTATTTACACGCGAAACATGTCAGCTCAGATTTTCATACGAACAAAACTCATTGTTTGTCATTTTTTTCGGCGGATCTAAATCCTTCGAGAGTTTTACCTGCCACGCACCTTTCACTATGTAATTCGAAATTATTCTCCGTCACGACTCGCTGGGCAAACGCCAGAGAGAACATGCAACGAAGAGCCGCGCATCTATCTTGTCGCCAGAGACACTTCCTTCTGATTAGCCATGCAAATGTAGGTTTGTTCATGAGGATCGATGTTTTTGACGATTTGAGGGATCGGAGATTCATCTTTGAGAATAATCTACCCTTCATTGTAATTGTATGAAAAAAGGGATTTATTTTCTAACGCCTTCTGTACGGACAATCGGTCCGGGGTCGAGAAACTAATGTAAAAAAAAAACAGAATCCATTCGTCATTCTCTCGGGTCTCTTCATGTATAAAGACTATTAATTTCGTCAATGAAATTCGTCGAGCCGTGAAAACACGACTCCATTCGTGCACCAGCTCCCAGTGAAATATTAAAGGCGAAGGTGAAATGATATTCCTAACCTCAGAGGAAAACGAACTCGCCGTTCATTGGCTCGCACGTCCCGCGGAGCGACCCCATTGTGTCACGCATTTTTTTTTTCGATCCCATATTTCCAACCCTCTGTCACGTCTTCGCACAGCCATAGCCCAGCGCCAACGGGGGAGGGTTGACGCGCGTACGAAACCAGTCAGAATTTCAAAACACATCAGCCCCAAGTTGCTTTGATGAGCACACCAAAGTATGGCTTCCCGAAAAACGACGTGAATCATCGTCGCTCGCATGCTCGTAAAAATTTCCCTAAACGAGTCGAAAAAAAATCATAAATTCCTGGAAAACACTAGAAAAAATTGAAAGACGATGAATTTGCATTAAAAAATTCGTACATAGAGCGCACATTTTTTTCCATAGCGACTGACCACACAGAAAACTGTAAAAATGTGGAATTTCTTCATTCTACGAATAAAAAATCAAAATTTGATTTATTTTCGTTTTTTTCACCATAAGGTTTCCTTACTGAACGAAATAATGAAATATTCTAATCAATAACGATCGCCATAGCTCATGCTACGACGTCGTTTTCAATCCCCTTGGGTGATATACGCGAAAAAAACGTTTACGACAAATTTCACCTCCATCGATTCAGGAACGTATTAATAAAATGCCATCCATCTTGCATCCACAAGCAAATATAGACACATGAAAAAAACGTGCAATCCAATTCAGTCTGCAGCGTGGAAAAAGTATTGCAGCGACTTTTCTAGCCATTTCGATGTCTGCGTCTTCGTTCAGCTGCAGCGACCGAGAATATTTCGCTTCAGCATCCATCGCGCACCCATGGACACACGCACACGCCAGTTTTTGGGGTTCCTCTTTGTAAGAGTGAGCAAGGGTGCTAGGATTTAACCCTCGGTCTATAGGATCAAGCCCCACCCCTCACCAACGCAACCCCTCTAAGCCCATCCCCTATTTTAGCCCCCCGTCGATGAAACACACGAGCATACAACTGGACGAGCGAGCAAGGATCTTCTCACAAGTGGTTCGTGCCTTGTCGGAGTACAAGCACGCGGCGAGTTTATAGAGGCCGAACTGTGGCGGACAGGACTCCCGGTAGTGTTTGAAAACTACGAGAATGTCAGTGCCAAGACGCCATAGTAAAATTTGAGCCCTGATTTTTCCGACTTTCTGTATATTTCGGGCAACGAGCAATATTTATTTTCCATTAAAAATTTCAATCTAGTCAATTTCCAGAGATCGAAAAAACTTATCGAGTCCAAGACGAGAATTGCGTTCGTAAAGTTTATATTGTAAAACAGAAAAAAAAAACAAAAAAATTCTTACTTCACAAGTTTCGAAACTCATTACCAAATTCTCTGAAGATTCAAGCTGGAAAAAAGTCTCAGAAATTGAAGAATTTGTGGCGTTTTCCATCACTCGTCTTAAGTAAACGCTGGGTCGAGAAAAAAGGGAGAAAATAAGGGAGGATGAATGAATAAAGTCCCGCCAGCAAAATAAAGTGACTTTCCTACCTCGAGCTTGTGTTTATATCTGTGTTGGTGTCTATGTGTGCAAGAGAGAAAGAGAAAAGGTCTTGAAAGCGCGTGCTCACCGAGAGGTAACTCTATCCTCCGGTATCCACGAGGTGGAATCGCTTATGGCTCATAAACGCCTCGTAACTTAGAGCCAGAGACCGGTGGAGTAGGTGGCGGCACGCGCGACCACGTGAAGAGATAGTCATCGAGATCCCGACGAGAATTCTCATCTCGTATGGCCGTTTTATATCGCGCCAGACTGCGTTGAATCTCGCATTATATATCTGCACCGTCAGGTCGGTCTTGTACCCAAAAAAATAAAGAAACGTCAAAAAAAAAAACCGTTTTACACGCGGAAGCTCGCGCGATCTAGAAATCAGTGTTTGTCCTCGTTCGTGTTGTTTCCTTGTTAAATCGACAAAATCATGGATGAATATGGAATTTTTTGCCGTGCCTCCATCGAGGATCGAATCTTCGTCGGCAAATCAGGTAAAGATAATTAATTAGTCAAAATTACCGCTAAAATATCAATGAATTCTCATCCAATTATCTCTAAAGTTAATGAGTTCGACGTAAAATCGTCCGAAAATATTTACACCCGCAAGTTTTGATGCAATTTTCGGAGTGCACTTGCCGCGGAATTCCGCGCGCGATCCCATAAATAACGATTTGAGTATAAATGAAAATTCATAATCCACCGGGGAGACGATTGCGAGAACGAGATTCGAGAAGCTGATACAGCAACACACACACGATAAAGAATATAATAGAGAGCGAGAGACAGAGAAAGATGAAACGAGATAAAGAGAATGTGCGCGGGGGACAGAGAGAACCGCGAGATTTAGCAAATCGGCGTAAAATGGGAGAGTGCGAGAGTGCATTAGTGAGGGATGCCACGAATACGTACGTACACATTAAATGTATGTACATATCAACATTTCCACGCACACACATATAGCGTCGTCGTCGTGAGCGAAACTCGCGCGAGTCCCTGCTACATTACCGGGCTGATGTATGTTCAGGGCGGCGATCGATCTCTCTCACACGAACTGCTAATTGTGTGGCGTCATAATTCTCCGGCCAGTTCGCCTCGTGAGCTACTACGTACTCCGTGAATATCTATACACGTTTGTAACAATGTGTAACAATGCGTGCAAGTCTCGTTGCGATGTGTGTTTCGTACACTACGTAATAAACGTATTACATAGCTATATATTATTAAATATATACGCAACATGTGCAACAACAGTAATTGCAGACCGGCAACGCAAAAACAATCGTCAACCCACACTAATATCCTTGTGTGACCAAAAAAAATGTGTACACACGTTCATGCTTCGCTCCAATATTTTGTCACAACGAACACACTCGAGTTCGTGTCATACAACTATAACATTCGCGCGTTCAACGGAGATGAGCGCGAGTTTAAAAACACCGCGACAAAACTGCACGCTCGACAATTAGTGAAAGCGCCATGATTATTTACCGCCGCAATATTTATTCACCTCACTCACGGAAATACTGATATTTTCAGACATTTTTCATTCCGCCTTTCTTTTCACTTTTCACCCGAGCCTAATCGTACGATTTGACCCTTTAAATAAACTGTGTCACGCACTTTGACCGGGTGAGTTATTTTTCATGGCGATAAGCTTTTTTACGTTCCTACATGTTTGAATGGAAAATTGACTTTTTTTTTTAACAGTTCATTATTCAAAATTGCACTGAAAAGAAATTTTTTTTTTGAAAAATCACAAAAATGTTGTCATTGCATCGAGAAATATTCTAGAAAGTCTCTTCGAAAAGTAAATTTTTGTCATTCCAATCGTAAATTTGGCTGACAGTTCCGTTTGAAATAAAAAATATTGTCAAAATTACGAATATTTTGAAACTATCAAAAAAAAATTTTCATTACCGTATTCAACAAAATATCGACGTTTTTGGACGAAATTTAATTTCAATTGTGCGTTTTTTTCAGTAATTAATCGACGAAAATTGCTGAAGTTTTTCTGTTTCAATTCGTAGGAATAAACCAGTAAATAACTTTTGTACTATTCGATAGCCCTGTCGTGTAGTTCGAAAAGTCGTAACTTTTCCAGCGGCGCGATCAAGGTATATAAATCTTTGGAGCGAGGTTTTTACCGTGGGTATAGCTTTATGTATAGAGCTTGATATTATTATCTTCTTTGGAAGCAACGCTTCAGGAGGGTAATTTACGTACCCCACCAATCAACCAACTTTTACGTCGAGTAGTTCGTCTCACGAGCTGCTCTCGCAGAAAGAGAGAATTTCTCTCGATAAGCTATATCAAGAACGAACAGTCGCGATAGTTTTCTTTAAGAATTTCCCTCGACGTTCACCATCCCCTCTCTTCGGAGCTCGCTGGGAAAGCCCCTTGGGAGTCACCCCTAGAAGCGTTATAGCGTGACGGGGAAGGAAAAGGAAATGAAGTGAGGAGAGACGCGTTTTACTTCGATCCTCCATGTCTGTTTGTTTGTTTTTTCCCGGGGAAAAGTTTTACATCGGAATTCTGTCTGTATAGGGACATTGACGAAAGAAGAAGATGCTTGGCGCCTGTATTCGATCTTCTTCGTTGTTGTCGCGTTTTCGTCTTCCCTGTGTATATCGCTCGTGGACCAAAGAACCTCATTCACGCTCCAGGAGCGTCAGTTTAACCAGAGACTAGCAAAATCAACATTCGAGCACGTAGAAAAAAGCAGAATACGAAGAAAAGCAAAATAAGAAATTCAAAGCGAGCGGGCCGAGCCAGTAAAGAATTGCCGACGAGTAAGAAACGAAAAAGGGGAGAGTGGTATACGCGAATAATAAAAATCGCGACGATAAATCAACAAGACAACGTCCCAGGGAGGATGGGAGCCTCGCAACGGGCTTCTTATCTCTAAAAACCGAAAGAAACTTGCGGGGGTGACATTAGCACGCTGCCGCAAATTCTATATCTCTCAGCCAGGTGGAATAAAAACTTGGAGTTCGGGAGAAAAGAAGAATTGTATATTAGCTTGTAAAGCACGAATATTTCTCACAAATGGATCCGAATCCTTGCTAATGACGCGGGGGGAAGAAAATGGCATTCGTCGAGTCACTATTCAGTTCCGATGTTAATTGATTATCCGGCCTAGAGAAAAAATCAACAACAATAAAATCCTGTAGAATTTTTCTAGAGTTACCAAAGATTTGCTTCGAAAATCCGGAATTATTCATAAATCGCCAGAGACTAAATTAAGAAACGAAACGAACAAAGTAGCTTCCCTGGCGAAAATTGTCGAAAACCTGATGATTTATCAACGGAATTTCCAAGCGACGAACCAACAGCACCAAATCAAGTTCTTGAACGTAAGAATCCTCAAGTCGATCGTATAAATATGCAAAAGAAAAAAGATCACGGATACATACGCGTTCGTAATAAAACAGTGAGCTCGCGAGCAAGAAGTATAGTGAGGCGCTATAAATCAACGTGTATCTTGCAATTATATCGATAACGTTTGCTCCCTGGGAGAAGGTCCAGTATATCGATGGCAAGAGCTCGCCAGTTCCAAGAGATATCTTTATCTTTGTCTTTCGCGTGGCACACACCAAATCTACATGCAAATGTATATATTTATACACATGAATGTATTAATGTGTCTGTACACACTTTATATATATTTTGTTTTACAACTGGCGGAATTACATGGCGTGATGATATACGAGAGTCTCTTGATACTATTACACTCTACATATACGTGGGAGTGTGTTGTAGTTCTATGAGCAACGACGTCTTTATCTCGGGACGCGCGCCATCGACCGGCAATTGAGATATTAATTAAGAGACTTTTTTTTCCAAGCGATCTTTTTTTTTGTCATAAACTCGACACTTTATTCACCCGCGAGGAGCACGCACGCATTTCTATGCTCGAAAATTTATATGGAGCATTTCGTGTCAACTCAAATCGGCCTCTTCGCAGCTGAGCGTCGCTTGAAAATTGTTTTTTGTCTTTTCATCATCGCTCCCGAACGTTCTCTGAATTTAATTGAAAAAAAAAAAATGCAACAATGTTGTGAATCGTCGGAAATAATTTTTTTCACTCACAATGTTAGTTCAAGGCCTGAGATTTCCTGCGATTTTGAAAGGGTTTCGGAACGCTCTCGAAAACGAATCATTTTATATTGAATGCCTCGAATATCCTTCAGTCTTCGCCTTGGCAAAGTGCTCGTCGATGCGCTCCAAGGGTCTCGCGATTCGAACCTCGCGATCACTTGTTTCGAGTCGTAGTCGCTTTTTTTTATGGTGACATCGTTTCGATTAGGTCTATTTCTTATTGGAAGCGTTACAGTGACACTTTAATGCGTTCGTTAAAGTACACGCATGCCTCCAGCCATTCCTGTAGCCAGCAGCCGTGGTCAATTGGAGAAAACAACGCAGCTGATCTTTTTGTAACTCAGCTGCGTGCGAATCGGCTTCTTCCGACGTTTTTGAGGTTCGTCGTTCGTCGATATTCGTCGGGTAGTTTAATTAACATTCATTTCGAGCTTCAAAAGTTGAATTTGAAAATAAAATTGTCAAAAAACGTCGATATTTCGTTGAACGCGGTGAACTAAATATTTTTGGATAATTTCAAAATTTTCGTTATTTTGACAAAATTTTTGATTTCCAACGGAATTGTCGGCTGAATTTACGATTGGAATGACAAAGATTTACTTTTCGAAGAGACTTTTTGGAATATTTCGAGTGACGGTGACGACATTTTTGGGAATTGTCAAAAAAAAAAAACGTTTAGTCGAACGTAACCAACAAAATATCGATCTTTTTCCACAAAATTTTCTTTTCAGTTTGAGAATCGATTATGTGGGATAACATTGGCAAATAAATCGTTCGGGGCTGTTGGATGAAATCCGAGAAAATGGAAGGGTGGAAGGAAATAAAAGATTCGTAAAACAGGTGAGAATAAATGACGCAACGGGATGGAGGAAATCGTAAATTTACCAAAGACCCCCTTGTATTTGTCGAAGGTTTGCTTCGCATTCGCGTACACGCATGCTTCCAACATTTCTTTTGCTATCGCATCTTTCTTCTTCCTTATGCTTTGTTTCCACCGGATTCTCTTCGCTTCTCTCATGCTTTTAGTTACTTTCGCCAGTGCTAGCGACCAATTGCTGAGTATGAGTGTGTGTGTGAGTTTTGTGTTGCACACAAGATTCGTGGCGAAGACGCCGGTTGACGCGAGGGCTTTCTAGAGTCCATGGCGAGGTCCCGACGGACCGCATTCTTCGACGCGACGCGCATTGTTTCAAACTCTCTTGTTGCTTTTTCATCCCAGCCTCTCTCTCTCTCGTCGCCTTCTTCTGGTTCTTCCAGCTTTTGTTATTCCCTTTTCCTCCGTGATTCCCCATCAACGGAGACAAAAAACGAAAATGACGCAAGGACGCAATTATGCGCAGGGAAAATCGGAAAAATCGGAGCTCGTTTTCGATCAAAATCTAAAATGAAACTTTCAAAAAATCGTCCTTGCTTTTATAATGGAAATTAAAATTTGTTAAAAAACGTCGACATTTTGTTGGACACTGAGAACTAAATATTTCTTGATAATTTCAAAGTTTTCGTAATTTTGACGATGTTTTTTATTTCTAACGAAACTGTCAGCAAAATTTACGATCGGAATGACAAAAATTTACTTTTCGAAGAGACTTTCTAGAATATTTCTTGCTGCAGTGACAGAAATTTTGTGATTTTTTGAAATAAGTTGAGTCGAACGTATCCAACAAAGTTTTCTTTTCAGTATGTAACAAAATGATTGAGATTTTTTTAGTTTCGCTCCACCATTGCCGGTTCGCATCTTCCACGTGTTTTTTTTCTTCGCTTCCTCGCGTTTCGACTCCGACGCATGAGTCTCTCTTTCGCTGTCTTTCCAACCGTGTTGGTCGTTTTTTATTTACCTTTCTCGAAAAGCTCTCGCGGGAGCAGAATTTATAGCCCCCGTTTGACCGACTGTGGTCTCTCTATCTTCCTCAGTTTTGTCTTCGCTCGAGTTTACACACACGTTGCTAAAAAAGAGGAATCTGTAGATATTTTTGTAGTCAATTTTTGCAACCGATCGTGCGTATGGACCGCGCGGTATATCGAGAATGACCTTGGCGAACAATCACGCGCGCGTTTAAGCCGCAAATACGAGGGCAAGAGTTCGAGAAAACGTTGAAAACTGTCCCCTACATGCGAAACCCGCATAGTTCGCGATTGCCACTTCCGGTTGACCGTTTTCTGACTCTGGAGCGAGCTCCGTCGTCGCCGGGACGTCGTTCCCAACTCGCGGCACGAGCGTTCGATCTCGACTGCATGAAAAACCGATCCACCTTAGCAAAATTTTTTTCTTTTTTAGTGACACTAGCCTCCGAACGTTTTGTATTTAGCTCAGCAAGGTTCGACGTACTCCGAATGCAGGAGGCAATAAAAATTCGTTCGACCTTTTTTTTTGACCACCGTCCGAAAAGACCTAACGGTACGACGTTCTGACTTCTTTGCCAGTTTCCAGGGATTTATTCTCTCGTTAAATTACACAGTCAATCGGTCCGGCCTTGAAAAATTCCTTCTTTTACACTGGAGCTTCCGAGCGAGAGCGAAAAAACGTTTTGCTGCTTTCATACTCGAATATACAGAGACTTCAGGGGAAATACGCGCTGGTGTAATAACGATGAATGGAGCAGAGACCAAATCTACGTAGTCTTCAAACTTTTTCTCCCCGACAGCCATATTTCAAGGGATCAATACTTTGTACTTGTTCCAATGAATCGCAACTCTTATTTTTACGTCCCTCCATTTTTTGCGTTTACACGTGTTCTCAAGGAAAATTCTTAAGGACATTCCATCGCCATAAGATCGCCATAAGATTCATTAAAAGTAACGACAAAATCATCAAAGTTAAATGTTTTGGCATGTTGCGTGAATCTTCTCGGTCGTCGAATTATAATGCGTGAAAAAATTTGAGAAGATTTCACCGTCTGGTTATCGAGATATTGAGTATTTAAAATCGCAACTCCAACGGGAGGTCTTACGGGAAGTTACAAACGCAAAGACGACATTTTACAACAAATAACTCGATTTAAAGACGATCAAACTTTCTCTGAATTCACCCACAGTTGAGTATGATTATTCAGAAGGTTCATACGAATTTTAAACAATTAATCTTGGAATTTATCCAACGCATGAGAAATAAACGATAGAGAACCTCTTTAACGTCAATTTTATCACACTGACTGTGCTGTCTTCGTAGAGTCACGAAATGCCCAGCAGCTTGTGATTAAAACTCTGAAAAACGCAGACCAGAATGACTTGAGACACTCGAAACAAACAAAAAAAATTCTTCCTGAAATAAAACGCGGTAAATCTCGTATTTTGCACTTTTGTGGATTGGAGGATTGGTGCGCGAATTGTAGAGAGACTTTGGCGACAAATCAAGCGCGAAGTCACGATATTGCATGATGGCCATGTGGACGTAACTGTGTTTATGCATTTATGTCGTGTGTTAAAAGTTCTCGTGTTGATTACCTAATAATGGATATCCGAAGGGGTTAGCACGAGAGGAGCAAATTAGTGGCGGAGCAGGGGAGAAAGGGCGCGATTTATCTTTGCGGCGCCGCGCAGAAACTCGTGTTTTTATCGACTCTGACATACACTTGTATCTATATCGATATATAAGCACACGCGAGCAAGATTCCCGATGAAAAGAAGGACGTGCTTCTCCCAAGCGATATTTCATTTGCGTGCCATGCGCGTATACGGTCACACGCGTGTCTTTTCCCAAACGAGCGGCTAAAAAAAGAAAAGTACATCCCGGTATTTCGTATTATATTACTGGCTTTTTATCCCGAGAGAATTTATTCAATTCCGCAATTTTTATTTCTATTAGCGTGACAAAAAATCTCCAGAATTTCGATTTTGGAATGCGAAATGAACGAAATAAAACATTTTTAGTCTCGATACGCAAGGCCAACATTTTGAAGAGTACAAAAAAAGTTTAACTTGCCAAAAAATGACCCGCGTTACCCGCTCGTCGAAATGTCGACTCGCGGTTCCCTCGACGCGATATCCCTGAAATGAGCGTGTGACAACTTCAAGGAATCTCGCGACGCGCTTAAACAGGATAAAGAGAGATGGAACGAAAGGAGCAGAGAAAAAGAGGCAAAAGAAGAGAACGAAGTTATAGTAAAACGGAGAGAAAGAGAGAGTGCGAGGTATTTGTGTGAGTGTACACGCGCCCGCGGATTAAAGAGTTATTTGAGTCTCGGAGTCGGCCATAACTCTCGTCCGGGCTATTCCCGTGCGGAGCGCTAGCGGCGCGCTGCCGTGGCTCGCCCACCGGAATATTTTAACATCGGGGGTGGTTGGTTTTCAGGCTCAGCAACCTATCTCGCTCTGTGCCGGATGAATTTCGGGTCTATGTACAAATACATATCCCAATATGTGTGAATGTGTGTGCGAGAGTGTGTTGGGCGGCTTTAGCGTGGTGTGGCGACTCGCAGGGCCGCGCGCGGTCGAAGGGCGACCCAGAGGCTTTTAAAGTGAGAGAGAGAAAGAATAAGAGCGAAAGAGAAACACCGAGAGAGAGAGAGAGAGAAGGAACGATACAAAGTGATGGAAAGAGTGTATAGAAGTGAAAGAGAAAGAAAAAGAGGAGAAAGATTGGAGGGTGGGTCCCCTAACTCCAAGCAGCTGACAGCTGTTCCCTCGGTGGGACGGTCGGTGGAGGGAGGATTCAGCCTAGTCGCGCCCCTTCTATAATGGCTCCCTTTTCTTCCTTCCCCTATCTCCCCTCTCGCCAACACGTGGCGTAAAGTAGAGAGATTCTGTCTCGTGTGTGTGTGTGTCTGGCAGTTTGTGTGTATGAACTCAGCATGGCTGGCAATTCAGCGTTCTCTACAGAGTTGCGTCATAGCTCATGGCTTCTCTTTCTCTCCTTCGCATTCGCAGCTCAAACAATCCTGACGTCATAATTCCTGTCCTATATACACTCACACCAACACACACGCATACGAGCAAGAGAAGCGTGACGTAACCGATACAAACCGAGTGACGTTTGCAACAGCTGATTCTCCGTGTCGATAACACAGTGGCCGACTGACGGATTGATATTTATTTCCTCGCTCAAAAAGCTTCATTGAATATCTTAACAAATCCACTTCGGACTTATTGCTCGATTCTCTTTGAAATACTACGCGACTCGAACCGCAAATTTTGAGCCTAGAACGATTACTTCATTTTTTATCTATTTTGGCAGTCAAAAATGACCCCAATTTTGGAAAATTCATAACTCCGGTAAAATTCAACGAAAAGGATTTAACTTGGGCTCATTCTTTTCGTTTTTCAGTTCAAAAGTTAGTCAAAAATGCGGTAAAACGATTGAAAAGGGGAAAACGAAGGGAGAAAGGGCGCGGGATTTAAAGTCGTCTGGGGTTGTTTTTGACCCCAGGTTAGCGTTTTAGGGTTGAGAGCTTTTTCCTACTTCGAAGACGATGCTCCGGGATGTCTGGCTACCAGAATAGATCGCCCCTAGATCTTAATCACATTTTACCCCGGCTAGACTAAAATTAGTAACGCGTGAGAACGCCCACGCGCTCTAAACTCGCAATTCGCGGGCTCTTGATTCGCGCGACACGCCATTATTCACGCAAATGTGGTCCCTGACCTCTGCGTTTCATCGGGCTCAGCACTGCTTCGAGAAAATTTGAAAATCTATTCGAAAACTGCTTCTCCTTCACTCGGAAGTGTTTGCACAATCTTTACATTTTCTTCTTCGCACCCAATCAACTTTACACTCGCTTTGACAAGTTGCTCAACTCTTGATTATTCGCCAATTCGTTATTCCAACAGCTCGCGATTTACGAAGACAGCTCCGTGAAGTCTTCACTCGCCTCCGAAGAGCGAATTTATCTTTTGCGCTTCGATGCGAATGAATTCGTCGATTTTTTTAAACGTATCGAACGCAAGAGCTCGCGAGCATCAATTATTATTGAGGCACTCGGAATAATTTGGCACTATTAATAAGTCGCAATTTTCGCGCCCACGCCCCCAGAACTCTCAGGCTGAAACCACGTGGAGCTTAGCGAAGGAATTGGTAGAGCAGTCAGACGAGTTTGGCGAGAATGCCACGTGGTGGCGGCACCGCAAGCGATACCCGGCAATCGTAAAGCAAGAGTTTTACGATCCTGCTATAGCGCAGCTCGCGACCGTAAGTGCGAGCGAGATATACTTTTGCCCACACAACCTTTAAACACACATACACGCACATTTGGACTGGCATTTACTGCGAAAGAGAAAAAGAGAGTGTGAGAGAAAGGGAGAGAAATACAAATACAGTGATATTAATTCTACATTCCCCTTGCCCCGGAGTTTACGAGCGCATAACAGCCGCGTTTATGGCCATGATCACATGGCTCTTCGCATACCTACGGCTATATAACCAGCCTCCATCACCCAGTTAACCGGGGTAAACAAATCGTAAAGCTCGGTTTCGGATTTACTGACCTCGTGCAACGCGCACCCACTTTCGAAGCCTCGTCCTCTTCGTTTCCTGGCGCGCGCGCGACCCCTTCGTTCTCATTCCGTTACCACGCAGGGGTAATCGATTCGATCGTGTTTCCGCGATTTCGCGGACCTTCTCTCTGTCCCAATTGCCCTGCTTGTTTTATGGCATTCTGCCTTTTTTTTTGCGTTATGAACATTCCAGGCATTCCACGTAGGGACAACTTTCAACTACCATTTTTTCAGTTTGGACACTTTAACTTCATATTTCGATTTTTATTATGGCTTATGGGTTAATTGGACGATACCGAAGTTTACATCGTTGAAATGCACAATAAAACGTCTCTGGAGTCCCGAAAATTTATTCGAGACCAGAAATAGTCGTAATTTTCAAAATTCAATGAATATTCAGAATTCAGAGTCAGAATATTCAAACTTCAGAGTCATGCTAATTAGTGGAAAGTGATGAAACGACCAATCATGACTTCAATACTTGTTGACAAATTCAAATGAGACTGTTTGATACTTGAGCTGTATGAGTAAAAGTGACTTTTGGTCGGCATTAGCCTATCTTTGCAGACATTAGAGTTTTCCTACACCCTGTTCGTCGAGTTTTCAAGTTGAACGTCTTGAGCCCCATGGTCGCGGAGCAATCCCGTAAGATAACTGCGTACCACGTCATTACAAACGAAAACTTGAGCCCTTTCTCTCTCGTTCCAGTTTGAAAGTACTTCTTCTTCAGGTTCTTTGGTCGGAGAAGGTAACGTTTCAGAGGGCCTTGGGGGTGATTTATTCAAGTTAATTCCAATTCCATTGGAGCCGCAGCGTCGGTGGTGGTGGTGATGGTTGTGGCAGTGGGTGGTGAATGGAGCCACCGGTCGTCGGTGGCCAGGCCGACGGAAGGGGCCGGTGGATATTCTTATGCAATTTGCCAGAAAGGTTCAAGAACCCGGGAGATCCCGCAATTTATCTTGCCTTATGTTACGCCGAGCCAAGCCAACGGAAGATAGATGGCGTCACTGCTTCTCCGCACCAAACCTTCCCCTCGCCCTTTCGTTTCACGTTCAACCTCCCTGAAGGCCGTTGCTTCGTCTCTTCAGCTTCGCTATACATTCTCCTCTCTCCCTCTATTTCTATCTATCCATATCTTCATCTCCTTCTCGCGCTCTCTTTCTCTCTTTCCTCCGCTCCCTTGCCCGCAGCACCCTCTTCGCCCCCTCAGCCATCGTACGATATAGCCTGGTGTAGAGCTTCGCGGCGACCACCTCACCCCCAGCCAATGAGGAACGACCGCGGTGGCCATCTTGGATGGAGAGTTATTGAACGAAAAAGATGAGTAAGAAACTTGTTATGGGGGTGCGTTTCTCTCCTCCCTTGACTCTTTCCATCTCTTTCTTCTTCCCTTCGTTCTCTCTTACTCTCTGCGAACCTCCTCGCCTTCTCCGAGTCCCGGCAACCCCCGAATCCTCGCGGCCCACAATGGGTCAGAGCCCTGCTGACACCGCAGCTCCGGTTCCCAAGTGTGCAAATGCGAGACAGAACTGGACAGATACCCACGAGAAGGTATTGTGTCCCGAGGAATTCTCCAGTATGAAGGAGAAAGATGGAGACTCCCGAGAACTCCCTGGCGCTATATTGATCAATTGCCTCCCCGCGTGTCCTTTGCGCTACTTCCCACCATCTATACATGACAACGTAGCTTTGTCTCTGCTCCGTCGCCCTAACCCCGTACTCTCCAGCCTACACAATTGTAAAGGGCAAACGCCTATAAAGTTGCTCTCTAATTATGTGGTTAGCCCAAAGTGACATTATTTCTCTGCCTATACATTAAAAACTTCGCATGACTTCATTAAGATATCGTCATTCTACCAAACAGAACGAATTCAAATTTGATCAAATCATTTTTTCCTATGATGCAAATGCAATACACAAAAAAGTGCTCAATTTTCGACACTCAGCATTCGGAAATACGTACTCCTTGAGGAATATTAAATTCAGGCTAATTATGTAAGGATCGTTAAGAGCGAAGCTCGATATATATCTTGCTGGTTCGTTTCCACCCTCCGAGAATTGCCCTGGGCGAGGCAGCACCCTTCTATGGAAATTAACACTTGACTTTTTCTTTAACGCCCTCTGCGTAATGTATATCCGGTTTATATTACAATAGTAATAGACTCTGCGTGAAGCCACTGGCTCTTTAAATAATGTACTCGACAGCAAATTTTTATTTACACCGCTGGTGTCATCCGTTAGATTCATAAAGTCGCGAGGCGTGTGCTTTGCGCTATTTCTGCATCGTCCATCCTCGTCGGTCCTCTTGGTCGTCGTCGTTGTTGTCGTCGGTGGAAATTAATGGTTAGGGGTATAGGAGTGATTAAAATAATGAGTCTTCGCTGCTGGTGCTTGCGTCTTGCAACTGGCCGAGGTAACCAAGGCGAAGACCATGGGTGGTCCACCCTCGCGAATTCTCGACGCGTTCTTGTTTTATGGGCGCGTGCGCAAGCCACGTCGTCCAACTAAATTTTGCCACGATGCAATGACGATGACGAAGAGGATCGTCGAGAGTCCTTCTCGTGTACCTTGTGCCTCTCTCGCTCTCTCTTAGCTTCACTGCATGTGGCTTGCTGGCATCAAAAAGATCACGCGATCGGCTACGTGATCGGTATGTCAATCGACGCCCGTAACGATTAAGCCCCGGGCGCCAGCTCTTTAACGGTCTATTGTCTTCGCTAATTTTCTTATCCTTCAAAAACTCGCACTTGCAGTGAATACTAATTTATTTTCTTACAAACGATATTTATAACTGTGAGGTGTTGGACAAAAATGTCAAAAACGCATATCGAGACTCATCACGGTCAAAAAACATCGACGAACTTGTTTATCTCAATGTCAAAAAACACGGCGTTTATCATAAAGATTAAGGACTTGACGGGGCGATTGGAAACTCCCGAGAGAGTGGATAAAACGTAATGAGAAAAAATCTCACGTTTTTATTCTCCAGAACATCGATTCATCAAGGTTTCCCGCCTTTTCCAGTCGGCCACGGCGAACGGTTTCACTGGTCCTTGAACAGATGGCGGTAGTTTCGATTCCACGCTAGCGTCATCTCTCGGAGGCTGCTTGAAACTTGTTCGGATCCCCACGTGCTCGACCCCCTCCTGTTTCTCGTTCAGCGCCGTAGATTTCGCGTCGATTTATGCGCGCAGTGGGGACGAGTCCTCGTGGTAGGGCTGCCTCGAGACTGTATTCGCGCGTATACATAAAGCAAAGAGGATTGAGGAGAGTGGCAAACTCATATAGCTCAACGTTGATGGGGCACGAGGGAAAAAGTAGTGGGGAAGAACGCGCACAGAAGATTCAACGCGATGCCTTCAACAGCGCAGAATCCCATCGATCATTCGCGCCCGTTTTCTGTACGTGTTTCGCGGCGTGCAACCCCGTTCGCGTAGGCTCGCTCGCTCTACCATTCTCCAGCCCTCTCGCTCTCACAACTTGTCTCCCGCGCGACTATCTATGCTCTTCGAATCCTTTTATTTCCTCACAGCAAAAGGGCGTAACCGACTTTACTCCATCCGATAAAACCAAAACCATTCCAGCCTTTTTCACCCTCAACAATCGATTCATCGCTTCTTTCTAACTCTATCAAGTCCCAACTCTTTCCTTTGCTCATCCTGACTTCTCTCTTCCCCCACTAACTCCCCCGCGCACATTCCCCTCCGTCAGTACTATCATCGCAGGGAATGTTGAAAGGAGAAACAGGGATAGCAACATCGCGATCTCGTGACGGTTCGCCGGGCAATGCCGACCGAACATCACGCGGCTGCGGCCTACCTTGCTATTATATTTATCCTGTGGCTCACAGCCAGTATGGTTTATCGTCTCTGCCCGCCCGTTCAAATGCTCGTAAACCGGCTCTTCTCTTATTCAACGTTTCACTAAATTCGCTGATCTCCAATATTTTCCACCTCGTCTCCGAAAACCCAGTATCGTCGCAAAATTCAAAACCAAACAAAATCTCGAAATGGTGCTAAAGTTTTTGTCTCCACTCGCCATCTATGGCGATCAAGTTATTAAATAAATCGTCAAGTTTGAGGCTTCGTTGGCATTGAAAACTTTTCCAGAATCCACGTGCAATTATTTGAGCCAATCAATGCCGATGTGCGAATGAGTGGTACGGTGCGCGCGTCACGCGGAAACGTGCGCACATTCATGAGCCTAAAATTTCGCGATGGAAGGACGTGCAACAAATAAGCGATAAATTAAACAAAATAAAACGGAATTTCGAATACAAAAACGGAGCCAAAGTCCGCAAGTTTTTATGGCGAAAGTTCCTTTCTCCGCGGTGTGCAAAGTGCGGCAATGAACAGAGTGCATCCTGGAGAATCATTTGGCAAAATCAAAATTGTTGACAATCACCATAAACGAGTGGAAGAAAAAAAAAAGTTTCGTTGAATTCCGAAGCTTTTTGCAGAATTTCAGAGAATGTTGTGAAAACGAAGTGAAAAAAGTTCCTCAATAAATTTCCACCCCTCCCGTTCGCCGGATCATTCCGCATCGATCGTTTTTTTATTGTTCTTCCGCAACTCCGAGGAAAGGAGACCTTCAGACATAATATCGATGCGTTAAAATGACAGCGTGACAATCGGTACGTCAGTTTGGTAAAAAGTCTGCCCTGTCAATTCTCCACTTTCCTTATTTATTCGCGTATTCCATAAACAAGTTACATGTGTATTTATTTCCATATACATAAATATATTATTGTGTGTATGCTCATAGTATGTTCACATTGAACAGAATCAACATAAATCATACGCGAAACTCTATATATGTATACAACCAAGTGCATAATATGCACGTCGTGTTTAACCGGTGTTCTCTTCAATTTATTGTTTCAGGTAAGTGACGTCGGACCGCCCCGAGTGCCGCATCGCACATGTGAGCATCCACCGTTCACGTCATAATGTAAGTGCGCAACGGCACGTTACACACACGAACACCATATATAAATATGTTTCCCATAAGAAACTGGTATTTATATTGTCCATGGGAGGAAAAAATCATAGAAATACTGCCAAGATCCATAGATCCAGATGCATAATATCGCGATAAATATAATCCACATAATTTTACAGTAAACGGATCAATTTCGATACAATATATTATGGTAATAGGGGCAGGGCGAAGGGAGCAGGGTTTCGAGGATCGCAAAGGGTTGTGCTTCACCCAGACGCCTCCGGTACCCAGTAAAACATGTCGTTGAATGGGAGGCTCAACTACCTACGCGCTTTACAGGTGTAAAACGAGTTTAAACGAGCCTTGACTGTTAGGAATCACCCCGGGTGGTTCGGGATCTCGATCTTGTAGAAATTATGCTTGGAAAAAAAAAATTCTAAACGTTTTCGCGTAAACTAGAAGATTTTTTTCTCTCGGTAATAAAAAAAAATGTTGATTTAATATCGAAAAATTGAGGTTTGATGGCGAGGGCATTGAAAGGAAAGAGAAAATACAAAATTTAACAATCTTTGGAGCGAGTAAACGTTTTTTTTTTTGAGATGTGGTTGAAAATTTGTCAAAAGAGTTTCAGTCGAGTTGTGATTTGTTGGGATTCATTTAATTGAATTAATGACGTGCGATTAAATGTTTGAAATGCTGGAGAAGATGGAAAAATGGGATGATGAGGGGAGGAATATTTATTTACATAAATATATATGTGTTGAGGCTCGTCAAAGAGCACAACATGGATGGGCCACACACCGACAAGCTTGTAAAACACGCAGTGAGATTAAATGCTTCATTAATGTGATTAAAGTAAAAAAGCTGGTTGAGTAATGAGGTCCGGTGAATCATGAGCGCGTCGAGGCACTCGCGCGATCTCTCTCCGCGCCATCCTCGCTCATCCATTCTCCCTGCGATTTCTTCTTCCTCGCGCTCTTTCCCTCACACCATATCATCACATTTTGCCGACGTACTCACCTTCGATTTCTGCCCACCGAGATTCCAACTCGTGAAACTGGGCCTCCATAAATTTTCTCGGATTCTTTATTTACTCCAATTCTTTTACCCCGGACATCGAGAACTCGCCAGACCCCTCGTCGCTTTCTTACGTTGAAAAAACATTTTTCAACATTTTCTAGACATCTGCTTGTCGCACCTTCGCGTTGTACGTGATGAAAAAAAAAAAGAATGAATTTGAACAAAAAATGAAACAAAAAAACGCAACAACTTCGAGATAGCGCAACTGCGAGAACCACGCAAGGCGAGAAACTTGCGAAGGGCTCGATAGAGCTGCCATCCTCTTGCCATACAAACGTCCCTGCGATATACATATGCCTCTCGCTTCTGTATACCACCTTTACCCGCAATTTTACTGCTACACGACAGAAATACCAGCCACCAGCTACTTCCAGGCTGTGTGGGAATAAACGCCTCCTCCTTCGCTCTACTCTCTTTCTCTCTCTCTCTCTTTCTCTTCTCCATTTCCTTTCATCTTGTTGCAAAAGGATATTCATGCATTTACACGATCCCACATTTATGGAGATCTACGAATATTTTAACGTACCCGCTCGACAAAGGTCTCAGGGAATATTGAATGTGAGCAAGAATTCGTGATAAATAAAATGTAGAACGTTATTCCAATGTATTCACTGCGCGTTTTAATTCTCGACGCAAAATCCTCTCACTCGACATATTAAATCCAGTTTTTTCGTATATGACTCAATTCCAGGCTGTCGATTCTGGCGCATAATTCGGAGGTTTTTGCTTCCTCATGGAGGAAGCTATGTGACGGTGAAATTTTTTTTTTTCCAGTTTTCAATGTCAATATGCTTAAAATGTCCCAAAACGTCGAAAAATCATATCTAGAAAAAATGTCCGTATGTGTGTGTGTATGTGTGTGTGTGTGTGTGTGTGTGTGTGTGTATGTGCTGGCACTGTAAAATTCAAATGGTTATAACTCGAGAACGGTTTGAGCTACAAGGCTCTAGTTTTGCACAGATGTTAATCTATACTAGCTCTTCGTTTGCTGAGAATTTTGTCCGGATCGCTAGAAAAATTCGAATTCTACAGCATTTTGAAATTTTCAAAAAAATGGTGTCACCGCTCTAACTTTCGCAAATTTTAAGATTTATTACTAATTTTTTTTTTATAATTAGAGTATCATAATAGGAAGGTTGGTATTGAATTCGGGAAATATCGGTTGAGCGGTTTAAATTTTATGGGTTTTTGAATTTTACGAAAATATTAGTTTTTCGAAAAATTGTTTCACCGTGCATCTTGAGCACCATGAGGAAGCAATTTGCAAATTTCAATTTGCAGCCTTTTTCACTTCTGTTTTCTTACGAATTCGATCCGGGGACCCAGAGATCGCGAGGAAATTCCAGGCTCGAATTCAGCTTTGTTTATTTTCTAATGTCCAAACTGAAGGAATCTTTCTGCGAGATGCCAGAACTTTTCATAAACGCAATTTCCCGAGCTATCGATCTTTCGAAATTCTTTTGCGGTGTCGAATCGCAATTCATTTTCAAATAAATTTGCACCTGGTCTAGATTGCTATCACCTCAACATTATCCGGGCAATTAAAATGCCCACATTCTCCTTGGATTTGAGACACAGACAAGATACAAGAAAAGTTTTACCCGCACAACAAGAAACTATAAAATATTACCAAAGCAACACCTGTGCATTTTTTCAATTTATTAAATTAAAAATTTCAATAAAAACGGCAAGTAATTAGAAGAGAATCTGAAAAAAACGCGAAATTCCTGGACGTCTCGCTTTTTTTTTCTGCTTTTCCTATGAGATTCAAAATGTCGGGTACAGAGAATCAGATTTATCCGATTCACGGATTGTGTGAGAAATAAAGAAAGGGATAAGAGACTCTATGGGGTGGCAGAGGCGGCGGGTGTGCATTTAGTTGGAAAGTCTGTTGGACGTGTCGAGTGTGGCGGGCGGGGAACGTCGAGCACACACGAGGTGTCGAGCTCATCCTCTGACGCAAAGTGCAAGAGCAGATGCGATCGGCGATTATGCACTTACGGCGTTACCGTATATATAAACGATGTAAGCGGCAAGAAATACGCGAGTAGGAAACGAGACGAAGAAAAAGAAAGAGAAATCAGAGAGAGAGAGAGAGTGAGAAAAAGGGGCCAAAAAGTCAAGAAAGAAGAAGTAAAGGCCGCGTCAGCTGCGATGAAAAACAAAACGACATCATGCGCTCCGCAAACCCCATGAAATTACGACTGTTTACGCCCTTTTCGCTCTCACCTCTTCGAGTCTGAATGTGTAAATGTATACACAAAGTTATGGGGCATAGAAGTAAAGTACCGAGGTCCAGTATGTGTTAACGTATGTATGTATGTATAACGGAGCTCGAGCCACGAGAAGCAATGCATCTTGCGGCGTGACATCGGGGCCTCGGACTAATCGCGCGACAATCTTCGCCCGAACGCCAGAGAGGCTCTGGGACTCTCCTTGCTGGGCCAGCTCGCGCGCCCTCGATGTGCGGGACCAGCATGGCGTGGCGCGAGAACAAAAAACGAGAGATACGACTGTACCTGCTCGACGTACGTAAAGTGAGAAACGCTTATTGTATTGTTGAGTATAGTTCGTGTACCTTGTGTATACATAAATATAAATTATACGCGTCTTTAAGAAACTTTACGCGAAAAAACGGGCGGATCCTTATTCCATGGGGTTCTATGGGGTTCTATGGGGTTCTATGGGGGTCTATGGGGTTCTATGGGGTTTGAGGTACAGTTTAGAGTTTTTCTCTCTGAAAAAAAATAAGAATAATAATGTGAATTTTTATAAAATTCGATTTTAACAGCAAGAGTCTCGAGCTCGTGGAATACCTTGAAAGGTAAAGCGGAAAGGAACGACATATTGGTCGCAGGCCGACTTGAAGTCGGCGCGACGGTATCGCTCGTAATATCTTGCGACTTTTCTCTCACTCCCGTGGTGGGCATTTGGCTCGAGCGTTTCGCATTCTCTAGAGAATACGCAGCAGCGTGTACGGACACCTGTATTTATATATACAAATGTATGTTTATATATAAAATGCGAGAGCGACGGAGCGGGTGGGTAATGTAAAGGGGGGGAGTGGTACCGAGAGCGTTGTTATCATGAGGTATCGCAAAACGAGTATGTAATATGCTTCGTTGCACCGATTCTCAAGAGACCATTGAAATTAAAAAAAAAGTCGTGCGAAATGTCGATGGAATCGCGATTACGTCGATTATGCACCGTGG
Source organism: Diadegma fenestrale (assembly GCA_037043255.1). Taxonomy (NCBI): domain Eukaryota; kingdom Metazoa; phylum Arthropoda; class Insecta; order Hymenoptera; family Ichneumonidae; genus Diadegma; species Diadegma fenestrale. The sequence goes on from CM073315.1 coordinate 8,379,152, forward strand.
AACTCGTTTCTGATGGACTTTTTCAACTTTCGTATAGAAAAATGTTGAATAAAACGTTGCATCAAAGATCAACGATCACTCGTTATCTTTGGAGGAGTTTGGCTTGTCACGCACATTTGAAAAATATTTTTGTACCTTCACGCGAAATCTCATCGCGGAAAGCAAGGGCAAGCAGAAAATTAATCCAAATATGTGTTGAAATCGTTTCTACGAATTTCGCTATGATTACGCCCAGGCAATCGGAAATTACGAGGCGCCGAGTTATGCTGTGCGTGTGCGTGCGATCGCGAGGGCAGGAACACGGAGCGCACCTCCGATATATCAGGATTCACATATGTATAGCGTGGGCGGGAGGGTACACACGAGAAACTGATTTTCTTATTCGATCGAGGGTGAGACTCGTACGTATTTGGCGGGAACCAATGAGAGAGTGCGGAAATAGGCAGCAGCAGCAAAAGCAAAGCAGCTGGACGGATGGCGCCCTCGAAACGGGACTGAATATACGTGAATATCCACATGTTTAAATGTCTCGAGTTTAAAAAGGCCTCAACTCCCATTATATCAAGTCGAAAAGTCGTGCTGGACGAGCCACTTTCGTTGTTAAACTTGCGCGGATATACCTTCGCCTATATCGCACGTAAACCGCCAGTCGAGTTTCGAGCGATCGGTATCTCTCGAACGCGAGCACGGACCTCTATTCTCGTTGTGTGTCGAGAGAGAAGTCTGCCGAGTAGCTCAAACTCTATTTATATATATTCTTATGGATATACTCATACATATACACAAATATACAAATATCCGCGTGCGTATACACCAATACAAGTTTGCCCTGCGAACTCGTCGGGGCAAACCCGTAATTTATTCCTCTCTCTCTCTTCCTCTCTTCACTCCACTCATATTTTCTTCCTCTCTCTTCAAACGCCTACCTTCTTTTATACCTTCGACTTCAATATAATCATTATAATTATTGTCTACGCTCAAATGGACTTTTATAATTATTCCCGACTATTTGCATCCTCCCTCGTGTATACACATTTGTCGATCGATACTCTTCGCTTCGATTACTCACATTAGCTCGTAACTCTGTGAGTTTGTTAATGGAAAAAAAAACATCACTTATTTGCGAAAAAAGTCAAAAAACCCCGTAGGAATTCTTCATTAGTTTTGAACGACAACTGGTTAATAATCAGAGAAATGGCAAACTGATCGCGATGCAGATCGTCCATTAAAGTTTCAAACTGATCGACCAACATCTTCGATAACTCGGATATGCCAATTGCGGTGAGAAATCTCGCGATATTTGTACACAAACGACATCTTGATTTCGTAACTCATGCACGAGATTAATCGTGCATGATTAACGCGATAGCAATCATCTCTGGATTTTTATATCATTACGCCGATTCATAATTATCCATCTCTCCGCGCTTGCGAACTCGTTTATATTTTTGTGCGATTTGTACGGGTTTCCGGGTAAGATTAATCGATTATGAGAATCGATCGAAAACCGGGCGTATCAAGGCACCGGCAGATGAGGATTCTTGCGAGCGGGAAGTATGAGAGAAAAAGAGATTGAGGACGAACGATTTTTCATAAAAATGTGTGTCTTCTCATCCTTTACTATATTATTTTCTTTCTATACCTGGCGGAAGTTCTTGGATATATTTTGCCTACACGCGTACTCAAATCCGCATACCCGCGTCAGCGCTTTTCCAACTCCTCGCGACGACGACGTATAAATCATAATTTTCCATCGTTTTACTCGCTTTTTTCTGTCTCTTTGGCTACCAGTTTCCGCGCGCTCTATACGTTAATCCCTCTGTTTTCAATTAACGGTGAATGAATTAATGCGACTGCATATCTTATCGGTAATGCGCGCGATATGAATATTTACACGAACGTAGCAATGTTTACGTGATTTTTAATGCCTTGAAATTGCTCAACCAGCAGGATTGTCGAATATTGTAAAAATTTGTTAATTGCCTCGCACACCTCACAGTCAAACAATAAAATGTCGTAAAAGAACAACTTTCGAAAAAAGATTTTTCACTCTATTGGAGGCTGCAATAAAGTGCATGTTTGAAATTGAAAAAAATATCCTGTAATTTATGCAAATTCGTGCGCGATGTCCAGGTCAAGAAACTTTCTCGTTTTGTTTTTCGATGTTTTTCGGTAATAAAATGGATATTTTTTTTCAACCACTTTTTAAGCAGCCATCTGATCAGAAATTAAGTGCTAATTAGGAGTGGAATTTTAAATCGTAAATAAAAAATCTCCATATGAGAATATGCCGAAAAAGGAATGAAGAAAAAAAGGCTCGCGTCTGCCATACAGTCTCGAGAGACGAATTCTCGTCGACGAAAACGCGTATACTCGATTATTCGATAACCGAATGCTGCTCATGTCCATAAAATTTTTCGTCCTTTTCTTCTCTCGAGGTGATATCCGAACGAGACGCGATATATAAATTATAATAAATATTGCGTGAGCTTGTGTTCCACGGGCCAGACTCTCGTCGCGCTTCTGTTTCACTTTTGAAAACATCAACGTTACCGGGTTCCTCGGCTAATGCTTGCTCGACACGACACCCAAAATGAAACACCTATTTTGCCAAGTGGCGTGTACGACAGAATGTCAGAGAAAATCGAGAGAAAGAAAACCACACGAGCGGCAACGAAGACGATGCTCGAATCCTATAATACGCGTCGCGACATTATTTAGTCCCAGTGTCGAAAGCTCATTTGAATAAACAGTTGGTCTCTCTGTGTTCTCGCCCGACACCGCGACGTTACGAATTTTTATCGTTTATTTTTTAGCCACTTGTATAGCTGCGTCGCAAAAAAAATCGACTTGATAATAATCACGTAATTTCAAGCAAACAAATTAAAAATTAATAGAACAAAAAAAATCGTCCCGATGATTTTTATTCTTTTGCAATTCGTCCGACTCGACCAAACGACGATTTGAATGACATTTCAACGGTGTGAGGGACTTTCGAGTCCAAAGAGTTCCCTTTTTCGTGCCAAGTAAATTGATCATTTTTAGGACTGCTGTTCGCCAAGTTTTGGAGAATTTTTATTTTTTTTTGTGCCAACGAGAAGCCTCGCACCGTATCATAGAGAAAAATAGCGACGTGTTGCCATCCATGCTACTTGGCGCTTCGTGGCAATAACGTTCCGCCGTATATAGGACGCGTCAACGCTATAGTTATAGAATCGAACTATCCTCGAAATAATATTCCGTTATATTCCCCAAAAAGACGAGACTAAAGTCCACAAGCAAAGGAGAGGGAAAGAGTGAAATAAAAAAAAAATAAAACAGAAAAAAAAGAGAGAAACCTAAACGCGCGGCGTATGTATGTAGTCGAAGGTATTAAATGTACTATGTATGACTTCGTGCCGTGGCCACCTGCACGGGGGACCACGCGAAAGAGACCGGGAGCGTCACGACGCCGCCGCCGCCGCCGCCGTACCGACGAGTTACGGCCACAAATCACGCGATTCGTAATTGCTACTACCGACTGCGCGATTTTACCTACCAACTCCACTCTCTTTCGGTCTCTTTCGATTCCATACTCGACACACTCTACGATCCTAAACCGCCTCCATTCGCACCACGTGAGAATCTTCTTCACGTGTCCAAGACACATGAAAAACCATAAACATTGATTGCTTTACAATTTTTCATAAAACTTTCCTCACCTTGCCTTCGCTACCCCCAACAAAATCGCTCTTTTATCGATTTTCCAATTATATTACGAAACGTTGTTCCGGCTCCCAATTATTCCGCGTATTTACGCCATTTTCCTTCGAGCAATTAATCCCAGAACGGTAACCTGGGGTCAAAAACGACCCCGGGGGAATTCCGCGTCTTCTCTCCCGTCTCTCCCTTAATTTAAATCGTTTTACTGCATTTTTGACTAATTTTATTACGTCAAGCAAACTTGTCCCAGGCTCACGTGATTTTGCATTAAAAAACGAAAAAAAAAAATAAGCCCAAGTTGAACTTTTTTCGGTGAAAAACAAAAGGCAACCGTTCGAGCGTTAATTTGACGATTTTTCATCAATGTGCTGCCAGAAATTACTGAATCCCATGAAATTTTCACGATAACTGGAACGGAGGGAAAAAGCGAATCCGATAATATAAAGAAAACATGCCAATGCTCCCCAATTCGAGCAACGATCGCGGGCGGAGGGGATCGAAAAAACAGAAACAGTCTGATCGCGTCGGATATTTCACGTCAGCACAATTGCACACTTTCGTTTTCTCTCGGTCTTTTGGTAACTGGGAGTCTCCGCGATGGATTCTGGTTTCGTGCTAAAAGCATTTCCCGTTACGAAATGTAATTACGGATACCACACTTTGTCCATCGACCCTACACGCGCCCACCCTCCTACTTTGCCAATGTTCTCCTCCCTTGGCCAGACCAGCAACATTTGCCGAATCGAAAGAACCAAAATACAGTGGCAACGAGCCTTGAATTGACCGGAGTACGTTAATGGCTAGTTCTGGTTGTTGCCCGAGAGGGGTGCGAAAACAAAAAATAACACCCTTCAATGTCCCAGACTTTGAGAGCGAGACCAACACCTTTTTCCTTCTTCACGCTTCCTGAATTTCCTGTGCCATTTTCCTCCTTTCTGACAATCCCCGAAAATGTCGTGAGATGTTGAGTGAAACTGGCCAAAACGCGAGGGCGAGCACCAAAGAAATGTCCCAATGATGCAATCCAGAGAATCTCGAGCACACGTTCGAGCTTCTACTCCCTTAATTCTAAGTAGAAAGTGATGTTCAGGATCGATTGGCCTGCGTTCGTCCTGCCAAGTCTCCCTTTGCCCCGAACCCATGTTTTCGCGATTTTAGCTTAAACAAACAAAATTAAAAATCTCATCAATTTCGACGTTTTCAAAACTAAAAATGAAATTTTGTCAAAAAAACGTCGATATTTTGTTGAACACGGTGAACCAAATATTTTTTTATGATCTCAAAATTGTGACAATATTTTTGATTCCTAACGGAACTGTCAGCAAAACTTTTCGAAGAGATTTTCTAGAATATTTCTTGCTGCGATGACAAAATTTTCGGGATTTTTCAAAAAAAAGTTTAGTCGAACGTTTCCAGTAGAATTTCGATCTGTTTAAATGAAATCTTGTTTTTAGTGTGCATTCAAAAATATATTACGGTCTCCTCAAAACAATAAATAAACTGAAGCATCGCTCAGCAACGCCCGGAATGTGTGCCAGAGCTTTCCTCGTACGTTTACACATACAAGAACACTCAGCAACCCTTTGTCTTGGATGTTTTTATTGGTATCATCCCTTCCTTCTCATAACTCGATTCTTCTATAATTTTGTACCTTCTTCTTCTGTCTCTGTTTGTTGCTCGGTCCTCCCACCTATAGAGAGACATATGTGTGAGGTGTACCAGGAGAACGAGAGCCACCACTTCGTGCTGGCGGACTCATGTGAGAGAGTTTTCTGTGTGCTGCGTGCAAACGTAGCCGTGTTGTGTGTGTTTCCCGCTTGCTGACGCTCTGGCTGGCTGCCTGTTTCCTTCACCTCCTGCCTCTCTTGCTCGGGCTATCGTATCAAACATAGCACTTCATAACCCTGCAGCAGTGTTTCCGCGCGTCTCGTTCCGTTACCTCATATGTCAGAGGCTCGCGTCGTCCGTGCTCCAATCCGGAAGTACAACATTTTACCTGATAACGCGACAAGATTTTAATCCTCTTAATCAATGAGACGTGAATTTTAACCTACAAAACAAATCGTTTTTTTTTTTTAATTTTCTTCATACCTCAAAAAAAAGTTTATGAAAAACATTCGGAATTCAAATCGTACGAAATAATGAACAGAAAAACGTGCGCGATCCATAAAACACTCGACTAAACAATAACAGTGACACGTGAAACGTCATTTTTTTTGCTCATCTTTTTTCGTCTCGAAATCTTCGAGAGAATCGCGCGCTCTCGTTATTTTGTCATTGCGCCAACTACGAAACTCTCTATTCCGTGAGATTTTCCACGTGTTTGTGTACGTGTTATATCCAAGCTCAGTAGCGATTGCGATCGAATCGTGATTCTCGTGTATTTCGTAATCTTTCCCGTTCAATTGCCACGATCTTGCGCGAGTTTGCTACCGCCACAGCATCCCATATCTCTATGTATATATGGTGCACACCAACATTCGACCTTCCTCGAGCCCAAGCGCAGGGATCCACGCGCTCGAGAGCCCCCGATAGATCGAGATCGATCCCGATCTATCGATGTCGGGAACACACGTGAAAGGTGCCGCTCACAGCGAGTCTCTCACGCTGGGCATCTCCGCATCGTATATTTCACCTTCTTTCTTCAAGCCGATCTTCGTCATCCATAGTTCGTACATGAATATTTCCATATTAGTATTATTGCTGAAAAAAAGAATTTTAGGTCAAGCAAAAATACGAAAATTCAAAATTGAAACTCATGAAAATTCATGCACAGAAAAATTCCTTGTTTAATAATTTAAAAAATCAATCTATTCTAAAAAAAACGTCTCGCTATTCAGGAAATTTCCACTTTTTCGTATTTTTGTTTATCCGAAATTTTTCGATTTCGTTGATTTTTCTTGAACAGGCACATTCGTTGGGAATTTCGTTGAAAAATATCAAAATTTTGTTGAATATGGTCGACTAAATTTTATTTTTGAAAAATTACGAAAATTTTGTCACTGGAGCAAAAAATATTCTTCGAAAAGTGAATTTTGCCATTCCAATCGTAATTGTTGCTGAATCTCCCAGAAAAGCTTAGTTGGTCGTGTATTCAAGAAAATGTCGACGTCTTTTTAAAAGATTTGATTTTTCTTTGATTTCTATTGAATGCGCAATCGTTCGACCTATTTGCTGAATTTTCTGTTACTTTCCGAAGCGACAAATCAATCTGGCGAACATGTAGCTTTGTCTCTTGCTACGCAAATATTCTAGATACAATGCAAGTTTGCAGGCTGGTACGAAGAACGCGCGAAATCGGTAGCTGCGTGGTTTGCCCGAGACGATTTACTTATGCATATGTATGTAGATGGTATACAAGGAATTCTATCTGTACCGAGAGATGCATAAGATGGTCTCAGTTTCCAGGCATAGTTTCACATGCACCGGGAGATCGAGAATACCGATCTGTTCCGAAATATACTGCCACCTGTCACAGTTAAGCAATCGCGGCTATGCTCTCTCGCTCTTTTCGTCGTCGACCATTACACCGCGGCTTCTGGAACTCAATACTTATTTACGATTCTGTTGCTTAGGAGAGATAGTTCGCGAGAGACTAGAATAACGTCGTTGAATCATTGGGCATGAGAAACAAAAGGGCAAACTGGAACAGGCAAAACTCCACTTTTCTCATAAATTTATTCCCTGCCCTTCACCGCGTTTTATCTTTTCTCTCGGGCTCCCTCTCTCTCTCTATTTTTCTCGCTGCAGGCTCGACCGTAAATCAAAAAGCCAACATTCTTCTCCTGTCTAAATGTAACAAAAAACAAATCATTTTTTTCGCACTCGAGAATTTTGCGCGAGGCTCCAGAACACTGACCCACCGTCCCGCGTCTCTGTGTCTGTGAATTTGTGGTAGAGAATCACATGCTTTTATTAGGAACACGCATAAACGCAAGTCTCTGGACAAGTTTGCTACGCTCCACGAGAGAGGCTTAACTTAGGTGTAGTAATTTGCCTCTGGGTCCGTGGGTGGCTTGTACTTTTGTTGTATACGAATGTGAGAAAAAGAGAGAGAGAGAGAGAAAGGCAAAGATGCTGTGGCTCATTCTCGCTCTGAGCTTCTTATTCCAGCGTGCCCGATTGGCCAGACGTCTGACAGTTGACGGATTATGAGGCGGCCTCTACGAGTTCCCTTTTTACGCCCCCGGCACTGTGTATGCCAAAGTCCCGCGAGCTTCGCCTCCATTATAGCCTCGATGTATAAACTCGACGACGATACAGGACCAAAACGCGCTCTAACCCTTTGCCTCATCTATTTTTATGTTTTTCTTAAAACACCAAAAAAAAAGCGCGTCAATATACATTTTTTCTTATAATTAGCACCCAAAAATTTGAAAAATTAGTAGCGTCTCTGATTTATCGATCAGGGTTGCTTTATAAATGTGCCAATATTTTTCACGCGTCTTTCTTCGCACACCGATTTCTTATGCCCACAGAATTACAGGCATTTTTAAAAATCACAATTCCCCGCAAAATTATTCGCTCTTGACGCAAATCTCCGGATAAAAATTAGCAAAAATTCCATGAACACTTTTTATTACTGTAATAAAAAAAAATCGTGTCATCAACTTGGACCGAGGTCGATGTCATACAGTCGGGAGATACAAATCTCGCCTCGTTCACGTCCTGTGCGGATGTACGCAGCAGAGAGCCGCTACGATTAAACAGTCACATGTCCTTTCGCACATCTAACCTCAAAGCTCACCAACGCAATGTTCAAGCGGTCCAATTACCTGATTTGACCCACATTTCAGCAGCAGCAAAATAAAAAATAAAAAATTAGACTCGGATCGCTCGCGCGGTGATCCCGTTTCCGGGAATTCCATTAAAAATTAATTTTTTTCAAAAAACGTCAAGTTGAACACGGTGAACCGAATATTTTCGGATAATTTCAAAAAATTTCCGAATTTTGACAATATTCTCGATTTCCTACGGAACTGTCAATAAAATTTACGATTGGAAAGACAAAAATTTACTTTTGTGATTTTTCGAAAACCGTTTAGTCGAACGTGTCCAACAAAATATCGATTTTTTTCACTTTTCAGAGTAAAAGTGACATCGAGATGAGAAATTCTATATAATTTGAAATATATACAAATGATTAAAAATTGTCAAAACTTTGTCGACTTTGTCGAATCGCATTAAAACTGATTTCGAATAATTTATGTATATAAACATAGAGATACATGTGTGCAATACAAATTTATGCTAATATTCGTTCCCCTCGAATTAATATTCCACGCACAATGTGCAATTTAATCGCAGTCTCTTAGTAGGTGAGCAAAAAATGAAAATAAAAACAAGGAATGGGAGATAGGAGAAGGGAGTGAGAGAGAAAGAGAAAGAAAAAAATGACATGCCTTCACGTGCTCGCGTAGCCGTGTAATAATAGACCTTGGCACCTTGCTGGTCGCGGGTTCGCGAGCCCGACGCGCGGGACCACCCAAACGGGCTCCCGGTGAAGATCCCGCAGAGTCTCCGCGCCCACCGTCCCAGAGACCGCGCGCGTTTTAAACGTGTCTTCCCCAGGACTTTCCTCGCATGGCATACGTTCAGCAATTTATATCAAAACGCACATACATATGCACCGAAGCCACCGACGCGATTTGTATTACAAAAACGATCGCATGGATCGATTTGCGATTGATAAGCGAAACGCGCGCGATTCGCTAACGCGGAAAAGGTAAAGTCCGCCGGTGGGGGTCTCCACGATCCCAGACACGGCGTTTCTCATAATAATCGTTCTCTCTAGCAAAACCTGAAAATCACTTACTTTCTTATGGGGAAAAAAACTCATTTTTTCGCCTTTTTTATTCGCACGTACGATCGATCTACGAGTTTGATAAATTTTCAATTATTTCATATATTCGTACAACGGTAAATCTGTTTTCTTGTGATTTATAATCGAGCGCAACTCCCGCAATATGTTGATTAATGTTTTTGCAATGCTCTAAGAGCGTGTAAAGATATTTCGCACGCGAACGCTAAAGCCTCGATTCAATTATCTTTTCGCCAACATAAAATGCTCCGCACCAGCGCATGGAGTTACCGCGTGCAGACTCTTTTAAATTTCTTTTCTCGTGTACACTCTGGACACACGTGGACCGCACGCGCCACCAGGCCACCCCCGAGGCTCCCCAGCCATGCTAATTGGCAACTACACGTTTATAAACGACTCCAGAGACAACCAACTTCGCATGCTCGCATTCTCGTACAAATACGCGCACGTTTAATAATATCCCGTAATGCCTCGTACCCAAGAATGATTTGTATCGCTCCTTCATCCACTTTATATCGCGCGGCAATATTCATACGTACCAACACAACAGCGCATAAAGAATGTTATTGACGGACTTGTCGATAATACGTTTCTCATACTCTTTGAATTCTGCATACGCGTCTCCCTGGCATCGTAACGGCATCGAACCTCCCGGCAGAACGGTGAACTCGTTTCTAGAATCTCGTCGGATAACTGACTGTCCGGAGTACCGTTGCGATTTGAGGGTGTTTATTTTTTAGTTAAAATCTCATCGATCTTTTGAAAAGCCTCATTTTCCTGGGGGCACAAGAATTTCCTGTGGATCGCAATTCAGATATCAGGGAAGGAAGAAAAAAGCGAAAAGATTTTTTTTCAGACGTCAAAAATTGGAGAGGCTCCAGGAAAATTCGAATGTTTGTCGGCGCGCCATTGAATTTAGGGGTTGAAGGGTGGACATGGCGATGCAGTGACTAGTTGGCGAATTTGCCGTTGTCGACAGCAGCGCCAGTCTGCCCTCTGGCGAAATTTTTGGGAAACCAAACGAGAGTTATGTGAGGGGGATACCGAGAGATGGCGCTTTGTGTCGTCGCGACTGACATCCGGTACAGGAACGCTGCGTTGGTAGCAGAGATTTTCGCTCCGGCCGCCGGTCATATCGAGCGGTTGGTGCGAGATTCGGAGCAACCCTCGGGGTTAGTTTGGAGCTTGTTGCTGATTTTCTATAGATATATTTTCATGGGATATGCTCAGAGCAAAATCTTCCATACCTCGTGGCGGAAATGCCGGGATTCCTCTTCGAGGCTGCTCCGTTGCTGATGCTGCTATGCAGCCTCGTCCGGTTGGTCATATCTCTTTCTCCCTCTGCCACTGGCACTGACCTACGAGCGCGTGGAGCTCTCGCGCCATTGCGATCAGCAACCAGCTCCATCCTCACATCTGTGTACGTGTGTCTGTGTGTTTATATGCCAACCCTCACGCCGCTTTCCCAGCAGCAGGATTTATGGACCCTCGCGTATCTCGAACCGGCATCTCCGCACGATTATTTGCCGTTAAACTCGAACCTCTGCCTCGATCGCGTAATACCAACGAGAATAACAAAAAAACCTCATGAAAATCATTCCATCGATATATAAACAAAACAAAAACCAAGCGAATGATGATGCTAACAAAAACAAAAGATCCAAGTGCTCGATGCATAATAGAGTAAATATAGGCTAGTGAACGTCAAGCCATTGGGATTTATAGTTCCACTTACTCGACATTTGCCCGATGGGCAGCTGCTCTTGCACCCATCCGGGATATCGAACCCAACATAATCGCTTCTACTCCATTTTTATCCACAACCTTTCCAAGGTGAAAGGTTCACAATTCCTTGCGACCGCGAACCTTTTTTTTTTAGGAATTTGTACAAAAATTATTGGAAAGTTTTTTTTTCAATAGCAGCGTGCAAAAGATTCTTTTTTTTAATTCATAATTTGTCAATTTCCAAGTGTCAATTAAAGCCAAATAAAGCGAGCGAAATTCTTGGATCCAAAACGTGAATTTTTAACAATTTGCCACTTATCATGGAAAAAAATAATTCATTTTTCAATAGCTTACGTGTTCGACGGATAAATCGTGTATACACGCAAATTCATTCACAGCCTGGACAATGAAGCTCCCTGATTAATCGCACTGATGAACGTATCCCTGCAATTACGTGCACGGAGAAAAATCCCCCTGTTCAAATTACTACTCTTCACCAGTAAAACAATTATGGTCAGGGATATTATAATTCTGGTTCCAATCGTAGATGTGTACATTTTCAAATACGTGCGGAAAAGTAAAAACTAGCATAAAATTATGATTGTTCGGAATAATCTTAAAGCGGCAGATTGTACAGATTTTCTGTGACCTCATACATGCCGTATAGTTTTATGAACTTGACAGCTGTGATCGCAAATTTTACCAGTCAGTTAATGAGTTCTACCACGCTGCGCTAGAGTCGTATCCTTGCGCCGTCGGTAGGACTACGGTAAGACTAGTACGGCTCGCGCGCCGCTTTCGTGTGGTCTACGAAACTTGGATTGTGGCGCGCGTCGTCCCGGGAATCACCGTGTGCGTGGTATTCCGTATCGTATTTTTCGTTACGGTTACTAGTCGGTTGGGTAAATCAGCATGCGGCCATCATGAATATTACGACTCAAGCATTGTTTGTTACGAATTTGGCGGGGAAATCGCTGGCATTCGTCACTCCATAATTTCACGAGCAAAGTATACTCGAGTGCATTGGTGAATTGAACAGCGACTTCTGTTTTTTATACTGTGTGTAAAGGACGTTCATCAAAAATAAAAGTGTATCGCAGCACCATGGCCCAGTATTTCGGAGGCGCCGTTCTCAATGACTGCAACGGAAATGATAACGATCGAAGTGATTTGCCAGACGTGCCAGATTTTCTACAAAATTTCATGGAACTGGGATCAGGTAAGAGATTTTGTAAAACTGTTTTTTGGTTAAGTGATTTTTGCGTGATTTTTTTCTCGTTCTCAGTGTGTTCGTATTTCGAATTTTTTTGAGGTTAAAATTATCTTGATTGCTTTCTCGTTCTTCTTTCTTTGAACTTGGAATGTCGGAAATATGTTGATACAACAAAATCAGAGAAAAATTAAAGAAGTCACAAGTTTCTAATATTATTTTCTGTCTGAGAGCGTCTTTTTATTTTTGCATTGGAGTTGCTTTGAACGTTCAACGAGGTTATTCTTATTTGATTAAATAAAAATTGGAAATAAAATACATTCGAAGTAGAGAAGAAAAAAGTAAAAGTAAATAAATAAATAAATAAATACTGAAAAAACTACTGAAATAAATATCTTGTAAAATACGTATCAGTGGATGACAGCCTTTTTTTCGACAGGCAATCTGCTACTGCAGGAAAATGCCCCTCAGGTCCATCCGTTGTTGAACGATCCGTCAGCGCAATTAGCCCCCAATCAAAACTACATCCCACTGGTCCGACCCGAACATCCTACAGGTAATAATACACAGGAAACAGTGCTAAGCACAGGACCAGACGTCTCGAGGCATCTCAATTCGGTGGCACATAAATTTCGGACCAATCTCAAAGAATTGCTCACGAACGATCTCAGAGGACAAGAATATCTGCATGCCTTGACGAATTTGGGGAAAAATAATACATCGCTGATGTCATCGATTTTGATAGATAGTGAACTGCGACATAATCTCGACAAAAGGTATTTTTACTGCTATTATTATTAGTGAATTAAGTTGTAATTTTGTGCGCAATTGTAATTTATCTAAAATAAGGAACTCCGGTCCTTTGCGAGAAATTGATACAATTACTTACGATACATATTTCAAACATATCGGGCCTCAAACTTCAATACAACGTGTTCCATGGCTAGACATTCACGGAACCAAATATTCCAAAAATTCCATCTTGATAATCAATAAAGAAGCAATGTATCCAGTTTTCGGTAGAGTGACAGATATTTTTTTGGCTGGCGACATCCCTCATTTTTTGTTCCATCCTTTACCATCTTGTCAATTTAATAATCATTTTTGGGGCTTCGAAATAGTGAATTCCACAAATATGGATTCACCTAAAGATCTAATTTCTCTTGACGCATTACCGTGCTCACGCCTGTGTTGCCTGTTACTCATGAAACTCGGTAAAATGTATGTAACGGTGCGTTACGCGTTGTAAATATTTGGCGTTATGCATTTTGTACCTCGATTATTTTTATATAAACAAAATGTTTGAAATGTACATGACCACGTGAAATACGCCCAATAAAATTATAAAATGTATCTAATTACGGATTTGATATTCCTTTGTACCCAATATCTTCCTTTTTACGATCAATATTTACAGCGATTGCAGCCGATTTTTCCAAATTTTCCAGTGGCCATATATATATCAATGGAGTGCCAGCTGATCCCAAAATAATTTGGTGGTAGGAATATCCATGGTTACGCCTCCCTGACCGGTAGTTTAAACTTAAAGCACTAATAATAAGATTGATAATTTGTAGTAGCAGTTACTGTACTGGCTAGCTCCTGTAACGAATAAACGACCAAACAGTCTGGTAAATCGAATGGCCTAGACCGGCTCCGCGGATGCGAGCTTGACGACTAGATATCAACAACATAGGCTAGTAAATTTATCGTTGGCAGTAAAAATTATAGTTACAATCTTGACTGGTAACTCCACTACGTAACCGCGAAAAAAAACCAAATGTTGTAGTAATTCTAGCCCTTCGCCAAGTCAGAATTCGTACACCGAATTTACAAGGCGAATGAAGTAAGAAATACCGCACAGGCTCTCTATCCATATACGCACCAGTCAGTTTGGTGAAAGTAGCCTGGATTCCGGTATTTTGAACAATTCTTTTTTTTCCGTGTGCAAGATTTATGATCGGGAAAGTTGAGTTTTTGAAGGACGTGGGAACTTGTTTTTTTTTTCATATAGTAATTTGTATACATTGTGGTATACACGGATATTCATAAAGTGCCGTTAGGTATTGATAAATTTCGTACGTACGTGTATGAACATGAATAAATGTGCGGAACCTCGCGATTACTATAATTAGCTGCACCCACGACATTGTCATCAGACTCCGCGTTTATTAATGACGCTTTTTCATCGCGAGAAAGGCGCTCGTGCTTTGATGCGGGAAAAAACAATTAATCGTCGTTTTAGCCACGTTAATTCGATCTTATATGCACGAGGTTGTAATTATCATTGTGCGTTTTGCGTACGAAACTACAATAGGATGGCCAGCTCGTGGCTTCAGCTTTTTAGCTCGTGTGCAAAAGGTTTTCTCATTGAAAATCAGGAGAGCAAAATTGTGGCGGGCATTTGAATAGCAAACGACATGCAAATTTATTTACCCCTTGTCCGCGCGCATATACGATTTCGTCGATTCCCCTTCATCTTGTTTTTCGAGTCGCTACTCTTTGCTGTTGTTGCCACCGTTCATCTGCTTCGCTTTATCCTTACAACCTCGAGATCCTCTCGTACTATTCGCGTGAATCACGCGAATCTTGGCTGCGTAACGTCTTGTGTTTTTTTTTCCGCGTAAGCAACGGACGATAAATCCTTTGACCCACGTGGCACGCCTTCTACATCCCCCCCACCCCTCTCTCTTTCTCTCCGTTTGCTCACTTCGTGTCTCGCTAATTGTTCCCCTGGATCATCGACGTGAATCTCACGCTCAGAATAAATCTTCGTTTCCCTCACGCAGACCAAGATAAAGAGACTAAATGAAAGAGGCGAGGAAATAAAAGAGATTCAATACAATCGCTCACCCGCGCGTAGACAGAACGACTTAAACTTTATTTCCTTTTCTATACTTCCGCCCCGACGAATCGCCCAACTTCGAGATGCCTTAACTTGTCTATATCTATATGTTTATTCAACGTGCCCTCTTTCATACATAAAAGTATCTCCGATGTATATATCTATGGGCCAATTCTCACGACCGTGAACGTCTTATTCTCCTGCTTTTCTACGTAAGACACGACGACGCGAACTATTCTACTCCGGAAAAGGGATTTTAATTAAGCCCGCCCTTCCAATGTTTTGCCTGATTGGATGAGCTAATCCGGCACCGGTCGAAAATTTAGGGTTCTCTTCCACTAAGTAACCAGCAGCGGCGCAACGCTGCGACTCTCATTTACCAATCCGCACGCAACCGTTAACGTGCATTCGTGTGTCTGTGTGTAATTCGTTTAATTCCTTAATATGCCGGTCCACCGGAGTGAAAAAGAGAAAACATTTTTTTCACCCACAGTCTTTTTTACCCTCCTTAAAACGTTAATGCCGCCGGAGAACTTACTTGAGCGGAAAAAAGTTTCTTCTCCCTTCGAAAAACTCCTATCGATTCTGCATCCATTCATTTCTCTGATTAAGCACCAAAATAATTGAATCCCGAAAGTCAACGAGAAAGAATTTTGTCTTCGCACACATTGGCGAGAAAATTTTGTTGAAAAAAATCGATATTTTTTTGGATACGTTCGACTAAACGTTTTTTTTTTCTAAATCACAAAAATTTTGTCATTGCTGCAAGAAATATTTCAAAAAGTCTCTTCGAAAAGTAAATTTTTGTTATTCCAATCGTAAATTTCGCTGACAGTTCCGTTGGAAATGAAAAATATTTTCAAAATTACGAAAATTTGGAAATTTTCCAAAAATATTTAGTTCACCGTGTCCACCAAAATATCGAGGTTTTGTGACAAAATTTCAATTTTAGTGCAAGCGTCCCAGGCTCGAGGAAATTATTTATGAAAACTTACCAGCTTCGTGACGATTTGTTGGACGATACGAGCGAGAAATATCAGTCGGAAGATTTTTGAGGTTGCCGCCACACTCCCAGACGACCCGTGTCCATCACGAATAAACGCCGCGTGGCACGAGAGACCCGAAGACGTCTGCGGGAAATATTGAAACGCTCCGAGAAGCGCGAGGGCAGGTGAAAAGCTTGGAAAACGTCAGTGGATGACGTCTAAATCATTCTCGTTCGATCTTTTCTCAACGCACCCGCCCATTCGCTGCCAAAGCTGGACGTATTCCGTTGCCTAGAAAGGCCGTCTGTACTACCGCCTCCCCCCTCCACTTTGAAGAACCCTCGGGGAAAAAAGGGGAGGTTCTTGGAGGTACAGTCAGGCATGAAATCATTGCCTGGGCTAGTCAGGGGTGTCCATCCATCATACACACGAAACTAAATGAAAATGGAAGCGTTTCGTTTCCAGGAAAAATTTCATTCGACCTCGACGCAATAAAAAGTAATAAAAAATTTTTAATCGATTTTTATCGTTGATTATTTTTTTCTGAAAAATCAAATTTGCAACAAAATCATTTCCGTAAAAGAATGTGAAATTTTCGAGAGACAGTCTCGTTTCATTTATTCGTGACATTTCCAGATTGAGCCAGGAAATCAAATACGAATTGAAAAAATGAATTTTCGATGTTTTTTTTGAAATTTTTCTAGCCAATTTTGAATTTTGGGAGAATCGAGCCAATTTGAAATGTTAGTATCGTTGGTGCACGTGGTATTAACGATGTCTTTATAATTGTATGATATTCAGATGAGTCAAAAGCCGAAACAAATTGAAACGTCGTTCCGACAATCATCGTCATGGGCAGCTTTTGTTATAGTTGGTCATAAGTCTTGAGCGTGGACATTATTATTCGTTACAAAGAGAAGGTTGGATGATGATGGCATTCACGCGACTGTTCCTGGTGCGGGGCTTTGAGCAGCGAAATAAAAAAAAAACCGTGACCGTCAGAGTTTAGCGGGTAATAAAGACGTGACTCTCATAACGTGGTTTTTTTTTGGCGCTACACAAACTTGCTTCTCTCGTAGGGTGTCTCATGTACAACGATGGTGTCCCGGAGGTAGCTTAGATGGCGGGGGTGAAGATTTAGGGCTCCTGATTTACGTAAACGCTTCGGTAAAAACTGCGTCCGCACTACGAGGAAGAGAGAGATGAAAAAGTGTGAGAAAGAAAAGCGAGAGCAGGATCTTGGACGCGAAAGCGAAAAGCAAAGAGGAAGAAAGCGAAGCTTTATATTTTTATGGGAGTGAAAGTCTCGTGGCTTGGTCTTGTCCCACGAGAGGGTCGCGACCATGAGACCCTAATACAGCGACCTCACGTTTTTCCTATTTTCTTTACAAACTCACTAAAACGCAGCACACCCTTCGCGCCCGTTTATATACGTGAACGGAGAGCTCTGCACACAACGAAAGCGACTTCCCGTAGAGTTTCACTTTTTACCGCCGCACATGGTGTGGCATAAAGTTGGAATAAGCAATAGGACGTTTATCTCAGACGCGAAAGTCAAAATATCGTTTTTTGAACTCGACACGCGGCTATACGACTAACTCTCCCGAGTAATTAATATATGACAATAAATAATCGAATTTTCATCGCTCGGTCGCACTGTTGCTCCTTTCGCCGATTAATCGCGTATTTATTACCCACCCCGCCCGCTTTTATCCCTCAAACCGGCCAACTTGAGTTCTTGGAACTTTGCTTCGACTGCTGTTCGACAGAGAAAGAGAGACACGGAACCGAGGGACCCAGTCCGTAAAATACCCACTCGATTCAGCTGGCTGTGGCTGGTTCCGTTCACGAATGACTTATCGCCAATCGACCAGTCTGCTCTTTCATTTTCAGTAACGTATCCCACCGTACGATGCAAGTGGCGCTTTCGCTTCGACACATTATTTATCCACAGGTATCCCGTAACCCTAGAGCGCTAACCTGGGGTCAAAAACTACCCCCGACTTAAAATATTTCCCGTTTTCCACCGTTTCACCGCATTTTTACCCAATTTTTTGACTTGAAGCAAAATTCCCCAGGCTCACGCGATCCTGCATCGAAAAACGAAAAGAATGAGCCCAAGTTGAATCCTTTGCGAGAAATTTTACCGGGGACATGAATTTTCCAAAATTGGGGTGATTTGAGACCCCAGGTCACCGGAATACGTGAAAAAAATAAGGTTACCGTTCAATCAGGGTTAATCGAACCCTTGAAATCGAAAGGGCCGTCCGCGAGTTTGCGCAAAATCGAAAAATCCAATAAACAACTTTTTTTTTAGCTTTTTCTGCGACGGCTATTTCCGTGAAGAGAAAATTGGGGACCCTGGACTTTTGTATAACCGCGTGAATCGGTGGAAAAAAATTCTTATTGTTCCGGAAATAACCATTTATTTTTTTCTATCGGAACAATAAATAACGCGAGGTTCGAGTCCTAATTGGCTCTCGGCCAAACGAAATTTTTCCTGACGGAAAACTTGCGAGTTCGGAATATCGAATAAATAACCCGAAATCCGAGACAGTTTTGTGTCTCCTCTTACGAAACTTTTTCTTTGTATAGACACGCTCTTGCGTCGCTCTTACAACCCGCAAAGAAAACAACGAGGGTGCGGATTCTCCGCCTCGACGAGTATGCTCCAATCGAATCTTGTCCCCACCCGGATATTCGAGTTTTACCCTCGGTTTTTGGCGCGAGACATAGATCCAGAGAGAGGTTACGGAAATCTAATACGTCGTGGCGTGTATAGTTCTCGAGGTCTTCCTGCGCCATTAGCAAATTGCGTTCGTCCGCGTGTACGAGGAGCTCATCTCCGCGAAAAGCACTATTTCCTGCTCTTTGGTTGCGAGAGTCGCCGCTTTACGTCAGCATCCCCTCGCAACTTCCTGGGTTACTATATCGAGCTTCCCGTGACCTTGAAAATCGGATAAATGGCGGAGATAAAAAAATTAATAAGATTCGCGTGATCCCCGAGTGGAATTTTGTGCTCCGATCATTGTCTAAAAAGAAAATTTTGTTGGAAAAGATCGATATTTTGTTGGAAACGATCGAAATTGAACTTTTTTTTGAAAAATCACGACGAAAAGTAAATTTTTGTCAAAAATGTAGTCGAAATAACGAAAATTTTGAAATTATTCGAAAATATCGACGTTTTTTAACAAAATTAAATATTCAGTGTTGAATCAGGAGCGAATTAATTCCTGAAAATTTCACTTAATTATTCATCCCCAGCCCAGCCCGTTAATTCCGGCGAAATTAATGAGGCATTTTCGATTTTGAGCTGTGACATTCGAGAGGGAAAGAGAGAAAGGGGAGCACGTGGGACAAGCAGCAGCGGAGACGAACGTGAGAGTGCGCGAGAAAATCGAGAAGAGGGTAAATTGGAATTCCGCGAGTCGGCGCGTCCGATCGCTCCCCGTTGGCAATGGGTCATGCTCGAACGGAGCGTGGGTGGCACAGAACAGCGTTGCTGAAGAGCTTACACATAATACGTAATATATGTTTAGAGCCTTGTGTCTGTTATGGACCTGGCTAAAAGCGCGAGAGCCAAGAGTGAAACGGATGCTGGAGAAGAGCAGCAGCAACAACAACAACGAAGAATAAAGCACCGCGCGCCAAGTGCTCCTAGGACTCGAGGAATATTTACTGCCATCTTCTCTCCCACGTACCCACAGATTCACTTGTAAACACCTCTTAACTAAACATGGAGATTGTATCTTGGTCTCGCGTTCTACGCTCTCGATCCCTACGCCTTTTCTTCTCCCCCTTAGAGTTTTTTTTGTTCCGATTGCAATAAGTGGAAGATGCACTAAAAAGAAAGTTTCGTTGGAAAAAATCGATATTTAGTTGATTACGGTCGACTGAATTTTTTTTTGAAAAATCACAAAAATTTTGTCATTGCGGCAAGAAATATTCTAAAAAGTCTCTTCGAAAATTAAATTTTCGTCATTTCAATCGTAAACTTTGTTGACGGTTCCGTTGGAAATCAAAAATATTGTCAAAATTACGAAAATTTTAAAATTATCCAAAAATAATTAGTTCATCGTGTTCAACAAAATATCGACGTTTTTTTAACAAAATTTAATTTTCACTGCAATTAATCATCACTGGAACACCCTTAAAAAAAAAAAACGTCAAGATTCTGCCAGAAAGTTCATTTCGTATCAAAACACAATTTTTATCGACGTCAAAATGTTTAAGTTTGTGTTTTTCACGTATAGAAATACATCGAAACCACTTGTGACTCTTATTTTCCTCGTATTTATAAAAAAAAAAAAGTTACATATTTGCCAGCAACAATGTATTCCTTGTTTTGATAGAGGGGCTCGCTGTTTTTCTTGGATGAATGGAAAACAAGAAAAACATAATGTTGTTTCGATAACGAAGAAATCTCCGGTGTCATTCTTAATCGATTTTTCATTAGATGAAAATTTTCAGAATAATGAAATTCTCCATTCAACTCGTTCGATATGCGGGCACGTCGTCGATAAGGTTCTATATATTCAAACTTGTTATCTTTGCATCATTTTAAAATTTATCGTTTCCTTCGAGCTTCTCGACGATTGAAAAGACCACCTGATCAATGAGGTGACATATACGTCATTCGTTGGTTGAAAGTACGTTCTACATCGAGCGACTCGACATTATTTCATTTTTTATGTCTTGCGACCTTGAGGCATATTCGGAATTACCACGGGCGGCAGTTACAAGGAAAAATACGAATAAAAAAGGCACCGCAGTTGCTTGGAAGGTAGAATTTTATATTCCAGTTGAAAAGTCCGCCGAATTTATACTCCTGAAAATGTTTGTCATCGATAAATTGTAAATTGAAACTGCGACACTTTGTTTTCGACGATTTTATCGTGAAGAAAAAACATTGACATTAGATAAGCTGAAATATTATGCAATTAGGGTCATCGAAAAACCGTAAAGTACCAAAATGTTCAATATAAACATTAAGTTTTTCTTCTACAAACTTAATCAATGAATGGTAATTTATTTTAATTACCAAATTGCGCGGAATACGTGAGACACTCTTCCGCCTTTTCGGAGTATATATTCGCGTAAATATATGTATAATCTCCGAGGCATAAAAATGCTGACCACCAGGCTGACCGGGCGAGCGAAAGTTGCTACACACACACGAGATTACGTATTATTCCTGATTCCTCTTATTCTCCCTTGTTTCAATTCGAGCTAATCTAAGGGAAAAAAAATATCGTTGAATAAGCCGAATTCGAGGCGAATTCATGCCGAAATCTACACATATTTCACACGACTGGCCTGTTTCTGTAATAACATCGAAAAATGTCTGATCCCGCGCGCCCCGAGGATTCGTGGTGAAAACACAAGTATAGAACCTCGTGAAAATCGTATACATATAGACATGGTTTTGGTCACGTGGGTTGGTTGTGTCTTGTACGTATACGAACGTGAAACGATCTCGGTGAGAGAATGGTTCTCGAGGGCAAGATGTATAGGGCGCGAGAGAGAGAGAGAGAAGGAGAGCGTGGAGAGGAGGGCAGAGGAGACAAATAGAAGGAGACGGTGAAACCCACTAAATCAATACTCTGCCATCGCTCCAACTCCGAGGGGGCTCATCCCCTTGCGTGCGCTCCCCCCTCTCCTTTTAACCACCCCATGGGCTGCCGCGTCGAGCTCGCGAACCACCACCGACACACAACCCAGCAAACGACGAGGAGAGTGAGCCTCGACCAGTTTCAACTCCTCTGGTCTACGCTCACCCTGCTGCCTGCCACTCTTCGTCCCTCTCACCGTCTCTCTGAGACCCTCCTTTCACCCCCTTCAACCCCACCGACCCCCGCACAGCTCCGTAGCACGCTATAGAAATCACCCTCCCACTATCTCTCTTCCTCTCTCTCGCTCTCTCTTCATCTCCCTTTCGTGAGCAACCAGCGTTCCACCCCCGTCACGCTCTCGAGCAAAACTTGGTCGGCAGCTTCGCCCACAGAGGACACAATCTGTATGTATATATATCTATCGATAGATATACTCTCATATAAATTCATGTTCCCAAGCCCAAAATACTTCGATATTAGCTCGAAAAAAAAATCTTTTGGTCCATCATTTTGATTTAATTGCCTGAACCTGAATCTTGAAAATTTCAATTGAAATTCGTACCGAGAACAATAAAATTCCAAAAATGCCACGAACTCCACATTTTTTAATCGAAATTTTATCAAAATGTAGAAAAAGAAATGTGTTTTTCGAATAGAGTGAAATTAATTGTTCGAGCGTGTTCTCAAGGGTCGCAAATGAGGTCAATTTCCAACGTCTCACGCAACACACCAGCAAAATTCAATTTATGGGAAGAATCCGTTTCTCCATATTCGGAAGCACGTACAATGAAAATAAATATAAAAAGTCATAAAAAATAAAAGAACAAATGGATCAATTTAATATCATGAGCTTCAATCTCGTTCGGCTCGGGAAATAAAAAAGATAACACTTGTACGGCAATGTTATAGTCATGGGTTAGTGATCCCCTCTCGACGAGTGCGGTCGCCCTCGAATTGAAAATAGTAATGAAAACCGAATGCGAATCGTTGCCCGAGCGAACAAACTACGCGGCTGAACGAGTTTCTGGTTGAACGATCGTCCCACTCCCAGTGGTGCTCAAAATCCTATCGCATCGAAATTGATATATTAAACGCGACACATTGCCATGGATAGAAAAATACATTTACCATCCATTTATTATGCATATACGTCGACGTTCGTCAATATTAATTCGCTAGATCAAACGTTACAAGAAGAAGACAAGATCAACACGGCAGGTCATACTTTCTATTGTCGTCAATGAATTAGGTCATATTTCAAACTCCCTTTAACGTGTACGAGCGAGGATGGAGGGTCGTGGCAGGGAATGCTCTTAAAGATCGGTTCACAAGTACATAGTCGTCGTGCACATTCCATAATGTATATTTCATACAATATGGCGTCTAGACTGGACGACCCTTCAACAATTTTTTCCGTCTGATTCCATTTTTTATTCATAAATCAAAATTTTTTCACGTTTATTATTATTTTCTTAGCAATTCCCAAATTATGGAAAAAAAATATTCTGAATCATCAAATTTCGGAGTAAAATTCGGAATTCACGGGTTCGACAACCTTTTCAAGCAGATTCGAGGTTAATTCGGATAGTTAGTTGATACATTTTTTATAATTCACCTCACAATTACGAAATGATGAAAAAAATGATTTTGAATCTCCAAGTTTTGGAGTTTACATTCGTAATTAATCAATAATGCAATTTTTATTGCCTAAATAACTTCCGGTTTTCGATAGGCATTCGCCAATTTATTAATTGATATATTTTTTTAAATCAATTTTCTCACAATTACTCAATGACAAAAAAAAATTCTGAATCTCCGAATTTTCGAGTCAAAATTCGTAATTGATTAATTTTTACAATTTAACTCATTGATTCAATATTCATTGAGTAAATAACTTCTGAGTTTTTTTTAAAGATATTCGTTGATTCATTAATTGATACGTTTTTTAATTATTTTTACTCAGTTTTTAGTATTTTCTTGTCCAACTGTTCTGTGTTGTTTGTATATGTATACATGGGACTATTATGACGTCATGTACCATATGTACAGAGAGTTATATGATATTCTAAACTCGACTATAGGCTGGGTGACTCGTTATAACTATAGGCAGTAGAGCAGTGCCGTGGCAGAGCAGACATCGTGCTCGTATCTACGATCGTGAGATACGGCGGGTGTCAGCCATCAGAGGGGAAGGAATTATGGGTCGTCGGGTTGAAGAGGAGAGTTGGACAAAGAGAAGGAGGGCAAAGGGAGCGGGCGTAAGGAGGCGCAGCAAACCGAAGCAACTCCACAGACATACGGAGACACCCAGAGATAGTGGAGCACCAGAGAAGTTTGGATATGCTACACATATACGCGCGCGCGCGCCGCGACGTCACTATAGAGGCGACAAAGAAACGTGTGTCGGTGCGAGGGATTCTGCTCGAAATGCTCCTCCTATGCTACGACCATCTCGCAGACTATATTGTCAGTTCAAGCCACTGCCATAGTCTGCCAGATTCACTGCAGGAATCTCCCAGCCTCCCTGCTACGATCGGGAAGGACCGTGTTTTGTCCTTCTCGCCAAAACTGGACTACTTGCTGACATTTAACTCTATGAATACTGCTGTAGAATTGTCGAGCCTGTCCGCTTAGGAGCTCCTTCGGTCTTGAGACGATTGCAAAACATTTTCTTTTCTTATTTGGCATCCAGAATTTTTGTTCGATACACTGGAATTTTGCCAAAAAACGTCGATATTTTTTTCAACACGGTGAACTAAATATTTTTGGATAATTTCAAAATTTTCGTTATTTTCACAGTATTTTTTATTTCTAACGGAACTGTCTGCTAAATTTACGATTGGAATTATGAAAATTTACTTTTCGAAGAGATTTTCTAGAATATTTATTGCCGCAACGACAACGTCCGGTTCGCAAACTATTTTGTATGTAAGAAAAACTGAAAACAAATATTTAGATTTCACCGTCGCCATACAACGTCCTTAAGGGCTTGAGAGGCACTGCGAGAAGTTTCCGAGGAAAAATAAAAGTGGGCATTGTCAATTAAAATGCAACTTTTATGGTGAGAGAATCATGGACAGCTGTTGGTCCAATATAGGAGGAATTTTTTCATTGACGTAAGAGAACGAAGCTTTACGGGGTTTAATCCGACGTTTCTTATTCCGACGTTTTCACTGACATTCGCCAAGGATGAAAACATTTTTTCTCGGATCTCGCATGAATTTCTCGCTGCAGAGTTCGTAAGCAAAGCTTCTAGCTAAGTTGAGGGGGGAGGAAAGGGTAAAAAAGCAAGAGGCAATAATGAAAACAAGGGAAAAACAAGAATAACCACAGAGAGGGAAGAGTCTTTCTCCGCGAAGTCCAATTACACGGGCTGGCGGCTACCGCCTTTGTTTCACGGCCGCTGGCCGTTGGCCCTCTCTCCTTATAGTCGCGTTACTTCCGTTCCTCTTCTTCACTCGTTCCGCGTCTTCTCGTTTTTTTTCCTCCGTTTCTCTCGCTCTTTTTCTCTTTTCTTCAGTTTCTCGCCACCGGGCTCTCTTGCTCGTGGAGCAACACACGCGCTGTACTTTACAAAAGTCCTCTTCCGTCCGTTGCCACTGAGAAAAGCCAGAAACGCTCTTTTGCTGATTTCTCGCCTTCCGAAATCCCCGACACATTCTCCATTTTACTTCCTCTTTATTCTCCGTTTTCTTTCGTTTTTTTTTTCATCACACCGATCGTATTCTCCGTGTTGACGGAGAATTTGCGCGTATCAGGTGTTGGGACAGTAAAAAAAAACACAACGCGATCGCCGCATGCGTTTTTTGTTTGAATTCCGGGGCCGAATGTACCCAAACAATGGTCGAGATCGCTCGGGTCATTTAAATCATTCCTCGGATCCCCCTCCCCGGAAAATTGTCTCGTGTAGTGACAAAAACAAGATGGAGTCGTATTTCGACGAAAACGACGACGTCGACGACGAGTCCCCTTCACACCGGAAGTTCTCTCATCGTGTTTCGTTAGTTTTATCTTTCCCTCAGCCCTCACCCTCTTTCCTACTCTCGCTCTCTCTTCTCTGTCGCTCTATTTTCTCCGCTAGCGAAGAGAATGACACGAGGAGCGTCGTCGGAGTTATTTATCGCGAGAGAAGCGTCCTTCGAGCTGCTTGTCACGCTTCCACGACGTCTCTCCGTCCTCCCATCGTTGAGGGAAAAGACCGTCTTCTTCCCATGGCACACCGCGATTGTCTCCCGTTAGACGAGGCGTGAAAAGTTTTTTCTTTTCTTTTTTCTTATTTATTTATTTTACAAACCATTCTCGAACCGAAGGAATTTCGTCCGGGGAATCGAAGACTCTCTAACACTCTTTCACGTTAATTTTCAAAATATATTGATTCCCAAATACACCAAAGAGATTAAACTGTAAGGAAAATTTTTTTGGATACGTTTGACTAAACGATTTTTCTAAAAATCACCAAAATTTTGTCATTGCGGCAAGAAATATTCTAGAAAGTCTCTTTGGAAAGTAAATTTTTGTCATTCGACTCGTGAATTTTGTTAACAGTTCCGTTAGACATCTGATCCACGAGAAATTGTCGAGAAATATTTAGTTCACCGTTTTCAACAAAATATCGACGTTTTTAGACAAAACTGAATTTTCAGTGTCGACAAATCGTGGATTATAGTCTGCGCGCTTATAATTAACTCTTGATTCTTGCGGAGAGCCAGGCTCGTTGACCCTGCTCTCGTATTATATCATTTATAGCCACGTTTATATTGTTCACTTATACGCGCGCGTAATTTCGTAACAGACTCCATGCCAGAACAGAGCTTGTAATATGTGGAGCACAACGAGCAAGAGTTGCGAGGATATTCCTCTCATGCCCGACGCTTCTCTATCCCCGCTGGAAGCGCATTAATATTTATATATTTATATCATATATACGAACCAACATCTCCCTCTCATTATCTTATATCCACATTGGCAGGTTTACTACCGAGAAGAATAATACGATTACTCACAGCAGCGATTTCACGCGTTTGCTCTTTCCGACACTGAAAAACACAACACTAATTAATTACCTCCGGTTAAACATTATTTCACATGTTTTTTCAATTTAATGAAATTTAATAAGTTTGCATTTCATTTTATTCTGTTGCAGGTAAGAATCTGAAGTAATACAAGATTTTCTCGAACGTGATTCATTGCCCGCGATCTTTTCCAATGCCCTGATCTTCGGTGAGTTTTTTTTTAACAAGATGGATAAATTTGTGATTGATTTTAATTACGAATATCAGTATTTTCCAAAATAATGACTATGCAATTATTTATTGACACAAATTATTCTATTTTCCTCACACTTATCAACCCTAAAACGGTGACCTTTTTTTTTACCTATCCCGCGGTGACCTGAGGTCATAAAAATAACCCCGATTTTGGAAAATTCATATGTCCGGTAAAATTAATCGAAAAGGGTTTAACTTGGGCTCATTCTTTTCGTTTTTTAATGCAAAATCACATGAGCCCGGGCGATTTTGCTTCGAGTCGGAAAATTAGTCAAAAATGTGGCGAAACCATAAAAAAACGGGAGAACGAATGGAGAAAGGCCGCGATGCGTTCGCTTTTCTTGGATAAAATAATAGCCGTTCGCTCGTCATTAATAGACCGCGTAGCGATCTTTTTGCTGGCGCGAGATAGCTTTACGGCGTTCGTTGAAAGATTGACGATCGAATCCGTCAGCTATTCAACGCTCGCGTTGGACGAACTCCGGGATTTTCCTCGCAGTTTTACGTCGCTCTTTTCACCTTTCTATATCGCGAATAGCAGAGAGATTGCGTGTGTGTCTGTGTTGTTTATATCTACGGGATAGGTTTTGCGCTGGACGCGTAGGCCGAGCACGTACCGAGCTTTTCGTGCTCGATTCGATTCCCTCTCGACTCTCGCGTCATTCACATTTTCCTCCTCTCTCTCTTTCTCTCTCGCTCTAATCCTTTCAAACGTTAAATCCCGGTCTCTCAGCGCACTCGCGATGCATCACATACAAATGAAAGCGTACACGAGTCTCGACGAGTGGCGAAATACCGAGCATTATATTAAGATAAGTCGCGAATGCAGTTTCATCGAGCAAGAAAAACAAAACTCGACCGTCCGTTCAGCTTTTTGTGAAATTCCAATTAAAATTCGAGGTTCACGTGGATTATGATACTTCAATTATTAATTTTGACCTTCTAAACGTTTATTTGTCCAGCGAGGGATTTTTGCACTTTCGAAAGCTCGAAAAATCGAAAACGGCCATTTTTTTTGTGTATCAAAAAAATGTACATAAATGTGGTCGATTTCCAGGTATAGGAGAATTCGGTAGCGACACAAATCCATGCGTACGTGTGAACGGGAGGGTGTTACGGTAGCACGAAGTGGGTGGTTTGAATCGCGAAGGGTGGAGAACGCGCGGGAATAGAAAGGCCAAAGGGCGGAGGTTTCGGTAGCAAAAGGCTTTGGGCTTTTGTTGACGCACAAAGGAACGGCATGACGGCGCGAGCGATAGTGTCCCTGATGGAATATATACATATATTTTTGGATATTTATGTATGAATCGATTGATTGTAAACAAAAGGGCGTAATGGTGACGATTTTGTAGAAAAAATCGGTGAAAATTAGCCCTTTTTGCCGCGGTGCGTCTGATGCTCTGGTCTTGAGTCAAACGAAGCGCCGTTCACGCGGTTCAGGGGTGGAGAAAGAAGAGACCGCGGAGACTTGGAAGCGTTTTGGGAAGGGATGAAAAGAGCTAGACGATAAAGGAAGATCGAAGGGATGGGAAAACAAGCGTATATATATTCGCGAGGGTGAGATGGCGAACGCGAAAGTGCCAAAGAGAGAATATATATATGTAGAGCGTGAGGGAGCGTGAGACAGCGAGAGGAAAATTTCACCGGGAGGGTGGAAGAGTAAAGCTCCGGTGGCACTACTTCCGAGGGCGAGGGGGGGCAGGGTGGGTGGCTGACGCCTCAACGCATGTGCAGGGCGCCTCGCGGCGCTCTCGCTCTCCTCACTCATCTCTTTCTCTCTCACTCTCACTCTGGTCCCCGTTTCTCGCGCGCGGTGTGCGGAGGCTGCGAAGCGGCAGCGGCAGAACGGAATTCGCGGATCACAGTCGTCCCATCTCTTGGAAAGTAACGTGATCGTCGTGTTACTCCGTGTTAATCTTTCAATATTTCACATACCCCAGTTTTTCGTACTCTCCGCTCAATTTTTATTCTTATTCCGAAATCGTCGCGATACTTTTGTCTTTTTCGGACGTGATACTCGGTGCGAAAGTCCTCGACGTCGATTATCCCGAGATAAAACTTTCGCCATTATTACGATCTTTTCGGACGGACGTAATTGAATTATTCGATTCGACTCGAATCCCGAAAGTTGATCATAAATGCCAATTTTTTCTTTTTGACGCTTCTCCATCAGGATTAACGAAGTGTAAACATCGTTCGTATGAAAAGTTATACGTTTTCAATGAAAACTTCATCGATTTGACAGTTTCGTGATTACATTTTTGACGTGATTACAAACTCGACATAAAGTGTGAGTGGAGCGCGAAATCCCTGGTGGATTTATGAACGCAGCGCACTTGGAGTTGCTCCGAATTGTCCAAGGACTCGTTCGCAGTCGTTCGCCTCTCTTCCGGATACGCGAACCACCAGTGTCTGTGGCTCGGTGTGTGTTTATATTCGTATGTGAAAACTGCGAGCACGTGCGGCCGGTGATCAACCCTCGGTTAGGGCGCCGGAGAAAGTTTTTCGGAACGTCCTCATCTTGGTGTGTCCTAAAAAAAGAGAAAGAACAAAATAACCTGAAGAGGGAAAGAAATGTGTGGCTCGCGAGTGAATAATCTGTTGTCCTTGGTCCCAGGGAGAAAGTTTGAAGTGGACCAGAAGGGCGGACTTTGACCTTGTCAACTCGTTTAAAATATTTTTCCTCGCGCACGATAAGTAAACTGCAAAAAACAGATAAACAAGTGAATATAAAAAGAAAAAAGAGAAACTGGGGAGCATTTCAATCGTCCGTGTCCGCCAGTTCTTGTGGCGAAAGTTTTGTGCCGGCGGGGTTGTCGGCACTGGTAGGGGAAGGGATGAGACGAATTGTGCACTCTGGTCTGGCACGTACGGACCCAACAATCGTAAAAACTCACGGGAGAAACGAAAGCAAGTGTAAGAGAGAAACGCGACTCGTGCTCGTGCTCGGACGTTCTCTCACGTCAGAATTCCTGTCACTGGTCAAACGTCATTCGGCTACTAGACGCCGGAACTCGTGCAAAAAAGTTTTCAACCGTCTGATTGACCGGATATATCAGCGTTGAATATCGCGCACGAAAGCCCGCATCACGAAACGCCGGCAAAAGTGAATTTCACCACGACGTAACGACCAATGAACAAATTTATCAGTGACAAACAAACTCTCCGACCAAACGACGGATACCAAAAAATCCGGTATTATAAAAATTAATTAAAAGTAACGTTTCGATTGAAAAGAAAATTTAAAGATTTATAAACACACGAAAAACGTCGCATGATCCGCTAAGAAGACCGCTCGCTTATTTTTTATTATTCTTCATCGCCGTGCCAGTGGGTCAGGATCAATTAAGAGATTATACGCAAGATATCAAAAAGTGTATCAACACTAAAATCACAAAGGACAGAGGCAGAGAAAAAGATTTTGGACAACTGCATTTTTCTATCACCACAAAATCTATAAAAATACAGAAAAGACAATAAAAAATATATTCTATCGAGCAACAGAGTAAAAAACGTGAATATAATTGATAGAGATATTTAACTAACAATAATCTCGAGGACAATCACAAGTGCTGAGCAGTTACAAGAGGAACACGCGGAGTTATGATGGCCGTGAGAACAAAGAGACGTTTGTAAAGTGAAGAAATAATTAAATGCGATATTTTGATAAGCGAAACGTCCTTGGAAATTGTATCAAAGTAAAGAAACAACCGTTGCGGCTTCACGTATTTTTGTGTGCGTGAGACTTTCTTAAAAAAAAAGGGTTTTTGCTCGCGGCAATCGCAGAACGAAAAAAAAACACAGGAAGGTCGAACAAGGAAGTGGCCGAGGTGATGGTTAATGGATCAACGAACGCCCGTGCGCCTTTCGAGGAGCTAAAGGTTGACCGTAGGAACGTGACAAATGAGGAGGCTAATACGAGAGTGGCGAGAGTCTTTGAGGATCGAGCGAAGAGATACGACGGTATTGGCACGAAGACGGTGACTGGAGGAGTCGGCTGCGTCGGGACGCGTGTCCGAGCGGCGAGAAAGTGGCAAACGACGAGAGAGACGTTCACCCAAAGAGAATTAACGAGGAAACCGTGGCTAAAGAAAAGGGTTAAAGAGAGGCGTGAAGCAGAGACGAGAATCTCGTGGAAGGTGAACGGTGGTCGGTATCAACCACGACGGGACCCAGCGCCGGGGCGAACACAAGGCCCCCGGTGCAGGGATACAAGGCCGCCTACCACCACAACAAACATCCGAATTACGTTACGAGCGTAGCAACGGCCCTGAAGACGCCACTCACCGATTCAGCTCCCTCTGCCATCAGAGGGAGAGTCGGCAGGCCAAGACGCCGACGGAGACGACGGAAAAAGAGGCGACGGAGGTGAGCACATGCAAAAAAAAAAACTACAAACTGAAAAAACCTCTAAATTATCCAAAAGACACACGAAAAATATCGATAAATAATTGTTTTTCGAAGAAAAAAAAAAATACATCAAAGTTTCCCGCCAAAATACGTCCGACCGTTAAAACGTCCCAAGCCTTCGAAATTCTCTTAAAAAAATATTCAATTTTCCATCGCCAGCGCAATTTTCGTTGATGAAAAATTCCGAAAGTTAAATATAGCCATTAAAAAATAAATCACTCGGACCGAAAAAAAGAAGGAGGTGCGAAATACATTTTTTTTTACGAGCTCATAACCATCATGATTTTTTCCAACGCACTAAATCGCAATAAATTTATTCCGGGACGTCCTCAAATTCCCTTGGCTCTAAAAAAATACCGGCGAATATGAATCAAAATGAAAATTTTCATCGATCAAAGCGGCGCGAATGCGGAGTTTGAGTGAAGAAGTAAATATCCGAATTTGAAACTGGCGTAGCGACAAGAATCGCTCGTGGGTTTGTTAAATTTGTGCGGAGATTTCACGACGTTGAATTCTCGCTTGCTCATCTCTTTTCACGTTTGACCGCGTGCCTCGTTCTTCATTCTCGCGCTAATGCGTTGGCGCGCACGTGTAGGGGTTAAAACTTAGAGACGCGGCGAGCGTGTACTTAACACAAAGTAAAATTACTAACATTAGAGCGCAGCGCACAGACAACACGAATGAAGCAAAAGCGTAAGTGGGCTTGGAAAATGGTCGTCGTCGTCGTAGACTCATCCCCATAAAAGAGCGGGAGACGCAGAAAGATTCCTTATCTCCGTCGACATCTTTTCTCTCGGGAGATTCGCTTCTGCCCTGCTGAGAACGAGAGGAAACGGCATCGCTGATACGTGGAATTATACCGGTCCACAAAGCATATCGCGGAGTCACACATATGAACATGTATATGGCTGTACGTACATATAAAATAGCCGCGTGCCTGATGCTTGGTCAGTCTGACGTTGCAAGGCGCGTTCCTTAATTCGCTAACCGCTCTTAATTGTAATTGCGCCCGCGGTTGAATTCCGAAGGACTTCTCTTTCCCTCTCGTCGCGCGCCTTAACTCCCGGCTCTCGTTTTTCCCTCGCTTCTTTATGTATGTATGTGCAATTATACTATAGGCAAGCATCGTCACTTCTTATTACTCGCTACTTACTACTCGCATGCACGCAACCCCCGTAAGAAACACAAATTCCTCTGTTAACCGTAATTCATCGCGCGCGCCCGCGGTTCTTGTTTTGCCACACGTTGTGCCGCCTGCAATTCGCCAAAGGATCGACCACCGTGGTCGCCGCGCCGCTACTACAAATGCACACAAGCTCTCTTGCACACACGTCCTCGTATCTCGCTATATACGTCCCCATAAGAATTGCCTTCAACGCGGTGCGTTACAATTTCGGTTCTTACTGCTCGCGTACCGTCAACAAATTTTATCGACGCGCCAATCGAATTCCATGAGGGTGCCGGCGCAACCCCTCACCACAGCTCCTTTATATATATTTATAGCTATACGGATTCTCGACTGAACTGCATTCTGGTGCTCCACAAACCGTATCCCCGTCGTTGCCACACGCATCGCCGCGGTCACTGTGTAAAACAACGATACTCATCGTTCAAATGCTTCTCATGTGAATCTGCAATATTCCATGCACTTTTTGCCTCACTTGCGTACGAATAAAATTCCCTCCAGTGCTGCGCTTTCACACACTGGAAAGAAAATTTCTTTGGACACGTTCGACTAAACGTTTTTTTTTGAAAAATCACAAAAATTCTGTCATTGCAGCAAGAAATATTCTAGAAAGTCTCTTCAAAAAGCCAATTTTTATCATTCCAATCGTAAATTTTGTTGACAGTTCCGTTGGAAATGAAAAATATTGTCAAAATAACGAAAATTTTCCAAAAAAATTTATTTCATTGTGTTTCCACAAAATATCGACGTTTTTTTGACAAAATTTCATTTCCAGTGCAGGACTTGGCGCATTTGCGACGGATTTTTTGCACTGATCCTCGAAATTTCGTTGGAAAAATAAATTTAAAGAAACTCAGTGCCGGAATTGAGTGGAATATGAGAAGGAAACGAAATTCTGATTAAAAAACGTATTTTTGCTCGTGCAAACGACATGTCGGGGTTTTAAAATCGTGAATATGCCTGAGCCAGAAATAAGATCGCTTGCTGAGGCAAGTGAGCTCGCGCGCGTATGTATGAGAAGAGAGATGGCGGAATAGTGTGTGGTGTGTGCTGGTTGGCGGAGGATTCGGGGAGCCCATCGCGTTCGCATTTACGTCCCTTCCGCTCGCGTCAGCGGGGCTGACGAGGGGACACGACGGCAAACGTTTGCGGGGCGTTGCGAGGAAAGGGGAACTGCCGGCTAGGCAGGAAATGAAGGGAATGGATGGGGGTGATTGGAAAATTTGATGGAGGGTGGCAGCGGCAAAGGGGGATGCTTGCGGGGAGAGGTCAAAAGAGAGCGACAGAGAATAGAGAGAGAAAAAGAGATTGTCAGAGAAAAGAGAGCGAGAGAGCGAACTGCCAACATTGCACATCATACGGCAAACACACGAGCAGAACGAATAACCAGAGGATGGGATCGCTAAGAGGATAAGGAGGATGAGGAGTCAACTATACGGGAGCAAGGGGAGAGAGGCTATCAATGACGCGTTAGACCACGTCACACACGGCGTGCAACGCATCTGTTACCTCCGCGTATATTTCGTCCCTGCACCCATGTTTGTCCCCCCCCCCCTGCGATCCTCTCTCACTCTGTTACGACCGCGTTACAAGTCGTATATATTATCTTTGGCGATACGTCAATTCGACCACCGGGCCCTGCGATCATTATAACGATTACCTCGCGAATGTCCACGCGCAAACTAACGCCGACACATATTCGCAGACTCGCCTGACTTCACCTGTGAATCATCGCCCACCGCGATGAATTACTCAATCGACGAAATATATCGAGGATTCATTATATTTTCTGCACCGTCGCGACTGTCCGCGTCTCTATAACGTTTCGACAGCGCCACAAATTTCTTTCTGACAACGCTAATTTCCGGGATTACAATTTCTGCGAGATCGCCAACGAAGATTTTCTCCCCAGCATCTGTTTTTTTTTTTTTTTAGAAATATCCTTTCCAAATTTTATTCGACGTTCGCTGCTTCTTGACAGTCGCGTGTGGAAATCCAGTTAGAAGTTTGAGGAATAGTTATTCCGCGAGTAAATTATGTATACAGTGGACCAAAGTGCGAGACTCATTCAAGTGGGGGAACAAGAAGTTTCAACTATTTCTCTCTCCCTCTCTCTCTATACTTTCGTTATATCGGTCTCGAGAGCCACCACTTCCGGCACCGCGACCGGTGATTTATTCCGTGCAAGTGTGACTCTCACCGCCTCTCTTCGACTTCTTCACATCCTTCGTTTTCTTGATCTTCTTCTTCCACCTAGAGCTCTTGCTCTTATATTCAGCTTCTCTTTACAAACTCTCTCTCCGCTGCGGTCTCTCGAAATTCAGGGTTAACGGCAACATAATTCTTTCCGCGGAATCCGCGCGACTTATAGTCTCGTCAGGACGATAGATCGCGTCTTTATTCCCCAAACTTTTCATCTTCGCGATAAGAAGTCATCATTTTCGGGCACAATCGTCTGCTGTCGACTTTTTGTCAGTCAAGATGTTCATCGCTCGTATTTTTCGGTATTTCCCCCGCACCCTCCGCCCATAATCTTCCATCATAAATGCCTGCGAGTAAGAATTACTTTCGACACTTGTGCATCAACCCAGAACCTTCGTCTCCCGAGCCCTCGAGCCATTAACGACTTATCGGGACGAAGAATCCTCGAGCCTATCGATCGGACAAGCAGCGAATTCGATCGGCTCGATCAGTCACGGTATCTCGTTATCGAGCGATTAATCCGCGCACCGACGCATCGGCTGTTTTTATTCCGAGAGAAAAAAAAATGATTTTGATTGAAGAAACAAAAGAAAATTTACGATAAAATCAATTTTCTTTTTTGTCTGTGAAATTTATCATGAAAATCAATAATTTTTCCATAAATTTGAGTTATTTTATTGAAATTATTGTAAATAAAAATTCGGCGCTCGGTCGTGCACGGCCAGTCCATCAGGTTCACTCTTCTTTTATAATTTCATTCAAGTATATCTGTATATATTGAGCGTGTATTTCTACCTCGTCGTGAGTGGGAATGAAACGGAGGTACGGCCATAAATTTCGATATTATACACGCGGGAAACCTGGCTCATTCTCACTGCCTTCGCTTCTTCTCTCTCTCGTTCAGTATTTCCTCGACAAGTCTAAGGGGAAACTCTACACAGAGTCATGGTAAGCTACCCCTGCTTCGGTGACGCAACCGACAATACTCTCACGAGATTTTAACTTTCTTTTTTTTCCTTCCGACTATTCTCTCGTTCGTTTCATTCTATCCTCTTTTCAGTACGATGTTTCGATACTTTTGCCTGCTGACGGTTTCACCGAGCTCTCTGTTCCAACACACAATGCCGCGGGGTGAAAAAGGGAGAGAAGAGACTAAAGCGGAGATCCAAACAACGTCAACGCTCTTACGCAAACTTTCACCCGATTTCCCTCTGCCGCACAAACCACCAGCGCTCTTACCATTTTCCTAAACTTCCAAGTCGAAATATTCGTAAATACGAAAAATCTTTCGAAAGTAGTCCAACGCGTCCCAAATCCGAAAAATAAGAAAGAGTGTGCTTTCTATTCTCTCGTATATATCGTGCTCTCGTTTTTACCCTCTGCTCCTACGGATTATTCACGCTCAACGGCATTGCCCCGTGAATATTTATTGCATTGTTCCCAACACGCTTCGGCTTTCCTGACACCTTGCCCAATACTATGCACCGCCACAGCCTCACCCGATACATCCAAAGAAAATAGGGAAAATTTACATCTTCTCAGACATCGAGTTTTCGTCAACGCTCGCACGAGATTCAATTTTTTTGTTGTCCAAACGTTATTAAAATTATACGACTCCAAATCAGGAAATATGTCCGTCGAGTTTATTCGAAATTCCGTCATTGGTTTTGTAGTTTAATATAAAACGACTGAATCCTGTCGCAGCATCAGCATAAAAAGGTGTGAAAACAGTACAAAATGTTACTCTCATGAGATATTTAATTTGCAATTTGTCATTTTTCTCATCTGAACGCGTATGAGCTGCAAGTCGCGATTTGCAAAAAGCAATGTATTTAGGATTTTTTTTTTGCAGATTGCCAGAAAGGCTATGAGCTGAAATTTTTTGAGAAAAATCCCAAACACATGTTTTTGCAACTCATAAACGAGACGCGATTTGAATTTACACGCGTTTAGATGAGAAAAGTTGAAAATTGGAAATTAAATATCTCAAATTCCTGGCGTCAGGAATTTTTGTCGATAGGAGAAAATTGTTGGTTTTGATGTCAAGAATGTTTATACAAAATTATTGAAGAATCCTAAACAAAGTGATTTTCTGACAGTAATGCGTTAAAACACACGTGAAAAATGGCCCGAGCCGAAATGTAGCGGTGAAACAAACGAAAACTGCCGGGCACAGTTGTGGAACTTTAACACACGAAACAAATCCGAGATTTCTGCAATGTTAACGTCATCCGCGATGGGAATAATAATAATTTGGTACGTCGTCGAGCGTCGCCGAATTCGCGTGGTAAAAGCCGCGAGTTTGGGGGAGGTATGGGGTGGTTTTTGTTGGCGGTCGCGCGGGCGAGAGCGCTAGTAACGCTACTTGTATTTTTATTTCGTGAACGATCCACGCGGGGTGGTAACAGAGCCGGAGGGCTCGCGCGTCGCGTTCAGCAGCGTGATGGTGCGGTACCGTGGGGTGGTTGCTGCTGTTGCTGGCTCGATTCTCATTTCTCGTATTTTCCATTCGCGATAAATCACCGACGCCGGCGGAAGGGCTGCGGAAAGAGTGAGATCGAGCGATGGAGAAGTTTGGAAGGGGTAAAAGGATGCAGTAGCTCCAAACCCTGGTGGTTGTGTCACGTGGAAAAGCCGAAATCCCCAGCTTTTTCCCTCTCTCTCTCCTTCACTCTTTTCTCGCTCCAACTTTGGCCACGTATTCAGGAAGGTTAAGAAAGTCAAAACCCAGCGGGAATCGCATTATGTGCCTGACCGCACGAGTACCTACTAACGACCTACGTTTCATGGACATCAATAGCGAATAAATTTTCACGTTGTTATGCTTCCATCGTGCCGAGCCCCCTTTTTTCAATCCCAGTCGATTCCAACATTGTAGTACGTTCGATCTGCATTTGATTGAAAATCTATTAACTCGAACGCGCACACCCCTAATAAATCTTCAACCCTTTACCGCGCGAGGTGTTTCGTGGAACGACTAAGTTTTGTATCGTTTCATCAATTTTTATGATGTTGCCCCTCGTTCACAGATTATTCAAGGAATTAATTGAAAATCCGAGCAAACCAATTGCATGATTCTTCGTTCCGAGTCGTTGCTCCAATTGCGTATTCGTGCCGCTCGATGATTCCTGTACTTGATGCTTTTCTTTCTGCTTTGTTCACGTGAATTCATTAATAAAATCCATTTCATTTTTTTCCCTGCATTCCGCGGAAAAAAACCATTTTTTTCGCACTTCGTTGTAATTTTTATTGCAAGTAAATTGACACGTGAAAAATGTGACAACAAGTCCTGGTCATCCGCCATATTTTCTGCGTTCACACAAGTCGACCATTGCGCAACGAGCAAGGATAAGTCGGAGGATATATAGAGTCTCGCGGCTGAGCTTCCATACTGGCTCGTCTCGTCTCCGTCCGTATTGTTTTCGAGAGCTTTATGCCCCCGAAAAACGAGGACGAGACTGGTGCTTCGCTCGACGAAGAAACTTCTTAAATTCGAGTTATTTTCGTCGAGTGGCACAAGATGGATGGTCCGTGTGTTTTCTGGCTACATCAGACTCCTCGCGCGGGTTTCGAAAAGTGCCGGAGCTTGGGAGGAGGAGGAGGAGGAGGAGAAGAGTGGTGAAGAGGAAGCCGCGACTCCGGCGTCGTAGTCGACGACGACGATCCGTTGAGAACGCAGCGACGTCGAGCATGTCACCCACGGTCCATGCCGCCCGCGTCTTCTCCTTCTCGCTCATCCTCTTTTCCTCGCCGCGCGAGTATAACCAACAAAGTTAAAACTTTGCGAAAGACCCAGCAACCAAAGAACTGAGACACGGAAAAGAGAAACGATCGATATATATATAAAGGAAAACGGCAAGAAGATGAAGCGCGGATCAGGAGTTGGCGAACGACGTGAATTCTTCCTTCGTCGTTCTCTGCCTTTTCTCGCACTCGGTTTCATCCTCTTGCCCGCGGAAACGAACAGAGCATCGTGACGCCTTCAGGGCGCCGTGTGTCTCGTTATCTCCGCGAGATTTATGACCCGCTAATTGCAACGCTTCGAACAACAACACACCGGTGTTCATTTCGCTACTTATTCCGTGTATACCTCGCGACATTTGGCGTTATCCTCATCTTTCACAAAATCGAGCACAAGATCGCCTTTGATTATAGAGGCGAGATCGAGCGGCAACCGCGCCAAATGTCGATTCATCGAGAGGCCTCGGCAATCGATAGAAAAAGTCAGTATTTCCCACTAAATTTTTTCACCCAACGAGAGCTAATTAACTCGAGAATTTATCACAAATTCAGCTCAATCTCGATCTTCGAAGGGACCAGCCCAGGAGAACCATCTGACCGGAAGTCCCGCTTTTTTATCGCTACGAGGCGAGCATCTTCAGGTAAAAGCTGTCGCGCCCCAACATCCCGAAAAGTTGACCACCTGGTCTCACGTGGAGCTCCCATAGCGCGTGAGCATACGGCTCCTGCGCCTCTTTCTCTCTCCTTCTTCTCCCTGTCTCTCATTATAACAGCAGCATGAAGTTTACACGTTGTAACTGCGAGCTCCTCGTTCGATATGTACGTTTGCGTTACACACACAGAATCGCGAGCGTGTCTCATGCGTTAGGGTCTCCGACTGTAGTCTCTTTCTCTCTCTCTCTCTCTCTCGGCGTCTCTCTTTCATGGCTTTCATGCTCTACTGTCCTCCTGCCTCTTGGTTATGCTAATGACCTACAGGACTACGATCTCGCCCGCACAGACAAACCAATACACACACAAACGTTCAAACGTTCGTGTAGATTGCTCCAATGCACACTCTCAATACGCAACCACTTTATAATCATGTATCTGTGCACACGTTAACTGGCCAACAACGATTCAACGTGTATGAATGTCAGAAACACTACAGACCAACCTTATTATACGTATATGTATATATAAATTGATATGTACGTGTATATATCTCCGCATATTATTGCAGAGTTATGAACACGACGAGGAAGACAATAATGCCTGGGCCGATTTATTATTGTAACAGTTATACGGCGCGTGACGTAACGCCGCATTAAACGACGCCACTGCAATGTCTCAATCAGTTATATGCTTTGTCTTGTACATTGTATGTGCGACTCGTATCCACCACCACTCGGTTCTCTCCAACATTTGTCCGTCGCGACTAAAGAGAACGCGCGCAATATTCATTTCACTATTAATTCCATTCATTTTCATGCGAATTTTTCAAATTCTTTCGCTTAACTTTTGAAGTATTTGGGGAATTCGTGGTGGCAATCTGAATTTATTGTCTCGCACTAAAAGGAAAATTTTGTTGCAAAAGATCGATATTTTGTTGGATACGTTCGTGTAAACTTTTTTTTTGAACAGTCACAAAAGTTTAGTCATTGCAGCGAGAAATATTCTAGAAAGTCTTTAAAAAAGTAAATTTTTGTCATTCCAATCGTAAATTGTAGTCAAAACTACGAAAATTTTGAAATTTATTCGAAAATATTTAGTTCTTCGGAAAAATGTCGAAGTTTTTTGACAAAATTTAATTTGTAGTGCGCCGACAGAGAATTTTCTTTTCACCTTTTTTCTTGTAATGAAATCTAAAAATATTTATTAGAAAGAAAAGATAAAACGTTTGCAATGTTTTGACACTATTTAACGGTCGATCACAATTGGTTCATCAAAAGTGATGGACGTTGTTAAGAAATACTTAGATGATTGGGGTCCGGCGTTAAGACTCTGCTGGGTAATAAGTGGTCCACGGGGAGAAGCAGAGTTGCTGTATTTTTTCTATAAACGAACTTCTCTCTCGGTCTTTTTATCTCGATACTCCGGACTATCGGTCCGGACTCCATCTCCGGGATTCTTGGTACAATATTTATGAGAGTCCCGTCGCTTTGCTCGTACGAGGGTGGAGATTTCCACGAGCCTTCCGTTGCCTCGACGTGTGTATATATTCACACATTTATACACACACGAGAGAGATCGTAAAATCCGTGAGTTTCTTCCGCAGCCACCCTCAATTCCCACTCGAGAAGCAAAAGTCATTGTTTTTTCTTTATCAGCAATGATCGCCTCGTTCCACCTCTCGCGAGAAACGCCTGCGTATATACAAAGTATTTTTATTTCATTTCAAACCGCATGATCGATCCTCACCATCATTTATCCCCGGAGCAACCCTTAAATATGAATTAAATTTTGACACACGGTAAAATACTTTAACGCTCTTATACTTCGCCCGTTTCAAAGTAACACGATAATTCGTGGTTACGTTACAACGGTATATACATAATATCCCCAGTCAGATTGGAATCGTTGGATCGTTGGGATTGGAAAATATCGTGAGTAAGTTTATGGCGAATCTTTTTTATTTTTTGCACTCTGCCATGCCACGAACATACATTTGCAAACGCCAAGAGTTAGACGTGTACTCCGAGCTGGTGCGATCGGGTCCGAAGGATCGGCGTAATCATGGCGAACGCCAATGGTGCGAGTCTTCGCGATCGTGCGCCAGGAGTTCACGAGATTTTTGTTTTTCGCACTTGCGCATGTTTTTCAAGAGGATAAACTAAAAATACAATAATGAGGAAAATTTTAAGAATTATTAGCGAAAAAGTCGAACAAAAACGCGAGCCAGAAAATTGAGGGCAATTTTTTTAGCCACACGCAATGGAATATTTTTCATGCTATTGCGAACATGTATATTCGTCAATCAAGTATATAGATATTTATTAATTCACGTATATACGTGGATGAAGAAAGAGAGAAAAGTCCGCGGCTTTCTCGTGCGGCTGGGCCACACCGTCGAAGAGGGGGCGGCTATGGGGCAGCATATAATTATCGGGATCGTAATGGCCGCCATAAATCATAGGCGCTTCTCTCCCTCTCACGTTGGCCTTTTCTCCATCGCGTTCGTTTGTTCGCTCGTCGTTTATTCTCTTTCTTTCCCAGTGGAGTTCCGTGTGTTCCCGCTAGACATATACGCGCACACATACACGTTGAGCGCGCGCGCATTGCTCTTTCGCGCCCACGAGAAACACGCGCCCTCGACCCGATCATCGGAGAAAACCGAACGAGGATGAGAAATTCAGTCTTAGTCCGATTGGATAGAGTCATCAGACACATGCCCCTGTTCCCTCGGGAAACTCGCGTGAAATACACACACACACACACAAAAACCCAACGTTCCCTCGGACCATTTTCCTTTTTGGGGAAACGAGCTGCAAGAAAACGAGGGAGAAAAAAAATGAAACGTTAGCAACCGAGTTATACACGCCCACTGGAAAACCAACGACAGACACTACCGTTAAACTTACCCAGAAATTATAGCATTGCCCAACGTTATTCGTCGACGATCTCAATTGGTGAACACGATCTTTCACGGTCAATGAACACAAAAAAGTCATTTGTTAAATGGGTCGTTTGAAACGAGCGACATTTGTTGAGTTGCACGAAACTTTGTGCATGAAATCTTCTGCCTGCTAATTATTTTATTTCTAATTAACGTTAACGTATGCAATTTCGATCCAATTGAATGAAAATCGTTCAAAAGGACGAATAAAATTTTCTCCATGGTGCAAAAATCTTTTTAACTAAAATACGGACATTTTTGTCGTTAAAAAAACTTTCAGTCGAGTTGAGAATTCGGTTTTATTTCGACGGCCTTCCACCGTGTGTTTTTCAAAGAGAATTTGGATACACCCCCGCAGTGTTGCGACGAAATTTTTTCTGCCCCTATTCGTTTCGCCTCGCGTGTATTTTTTTTTCTCTCTTTTGTCCTCGTCATCATGTCTTTCCCCAGTTTTTTTTTGCCCTTCATGTCCAAGGACAGCCTCCCTTCGGGGGCCATAGATCTTTCCACGATTTTGGCAGCGCGAGGCACCCACGCGTCTTTTTTGCTCTGCGAGAATACATTCTAACGCGCGCATACATATATGTATACGTTAAAAGAAGAAAAAAAAAGCACGAAGCAGCGGAGATCCCTCTGAGCAAACAAGAAATATAACCGACGAGATCAGAATGCATTCTCGGATGCTGCGGGCTATTTGACACTCTTGAGATTCTCGAATCGCCACGGGGATAGTTCC
Source organism: Diadegma fenestrale (assembly GCA_037043255.1). Classification (NCBI taxonomy): domain Eukaryota; kingdom Metazoa; phylum Arthropoda; class Insecta; order Hymenoptera; family Ichneumonidae; genus Diadegma; species Diadegma fenestrale. The sequence goes on from CM073315.1 coordinate 8,422,190, forward strand.
TGTTACGTTTCTTGTTCCACGCAGACAGCGCTGACGAATGAAACTCAATGCAACTCGCTAAAATAACTCCGAGAGCTAAAATAGACTCTCCCTGCATAAACTCTCGTCCAATTAGAAAAAAGCGATTCGTCCACTGCACCAACTTCTTTATTGCGAGAAGCAATGCCAGACATTGATAATTATTGGGAATTTTTTCAACCCCAGAATGGCAAACTTATTTTTTTCACCCAATCCGGTAAACTGACGTAATAAATGACTCGAATTTTAAAAAATTCATGTCTCCGGTAATATTTAACGAAAAGGCTTCAACTTGAGCTCATTCTTTTCGTTTTTTAAGAGCAATTTTGCTTGAAGTAGAAAAAATTGTCAAAAATTCGGTAAAACGATAAAAAAAAACGGGGGAACGAAGGGGAATTCACGGGATTCAAAGTCGCATGGGGTAGTTTGTGACCCCTGGTTGCCGTTCTAGGGCTAAATCATAATCTCACAACGTAATATTCTCGGTAATCCTGAATTTCGTGAGTTGAAATATTCCGTTCGAAGGGTGAGATCGTCAAAGTGAAAAGCAAAGCTCAAAGTTTTTGTGCACCATTTTATTTCCACGTATTATTTTTCTTCCAATAGTTTTCTCTCTCTCGTGTGTCCGTATCGTATGGCGGCGTAGAATGGACAGGGCCTGTTTGGTGCGAGAAGTAAAAAGGGATGTAGGGGTGGGGAGCGGTGGAAATGGGGCTGAGAAGTGAGTGAGATACAAGATGGAGAGTAGGATGAAAAGGGACGTGGCGTGTGTGCAGCGGGGGGTTGCTTCTGGTAGTGCCGTTTGTGTGCTGTTGCCGCGCGCGAAGCCATCGGTGTTTGGAGTCGGGGGTAGGGGTTTCGCGTATAGGAAAGGGAGGTTTGGCTCCGCCGGAATCGAGGCTTTGGGTTGGGGTGCGCTGACAGCTCGACGCTCTCGTCCGGCGGTTCTATGTAACCGCGCTCTCAGCCCCGCGACGGAGGATACGGCTTTCTGCACACATTCACGCTCGCGCATTCGCGTGTTGTGTACATCATAGCAAAAGAGAAGGGCGGGAAGGAGGGGAAAAAACACAGATACACACACACATGCGTGAGTGTGCGTGCAATACGAACACAAACGCATTCATCCTCGTCACTCGTGAATATACATGGAAAACCACTAGGACAACACGTTCCTACGTATACACACGAAAAACATACATATACATGTACAAAGTACATAAATATATAATATACTTGAGTATAGGAAATATATAAATATGTGACGCTTCGTATATATTTATAAATATCGATTTATACGTGTATTCGTGTTATCCATGTGTATATGTTTAGTATCCGCTTTACTATACTTCCCTCTCCTTTTCTTTTTCTCTCTTCACTTCACTCTTCTCCCCCTCCTCCTTCCTGTCTCGGTCCTTCCTTCGATCACGCTTTTGCTTTCCCGCTCTCTTGCTCTCTGTCTCTCTCGCTGTCTCATTCTCTCTGCTCCCTTCGTTCATTCCGTTTTATCTATGTGTTGATGCTCCTACGTGTGTGCGTGTGTGTTCGTGTGCATTTTCTACTACCTCGTACAGCTCCGAGCGTCATATCGGAGTAGAGAGAGCTCCGTTTCTGTCTGCAACTCCACCGGGAGAGAGAGTCAGAAGCTCCTGACACACGGGGTCGCGCTGGCTGCGTCGAATCGGCGTCTCGACGCTCTCCGAGAGTACACGCGTTCGCGAATCCCGCGCTACATCGCACATTTAAAACTGACGTTTCGCGTTTTCTTGTAGTTTCCTTTGGTTTTGTGTCGAGGATAATCAGCATGTCGAATCCTCGGACCAACTGGTGAAAGTGGTGCTGCGACGTCAGAATTTTTCATTTTATTTATTCGTTTAGTTTTTTTTTTTTTTTAACGTTTATTTTTTTTTTTCGTTTCTATCCAACGAGTGCCGTGCGGACGATTTTTTTTTTTTTTATACGAGCCAATGCGGAGTTTTGTGAACGAATGTTTTCGGCTGTGCTAATATTTGATCCATGGATACGAAAGAAAAGTGTCTCAATGAATTCAAGGTGAATGGAAATTTGGGTGAATATTTTTTTTTCTACACGTGCCTTCAGTGAAAATTATTTCCAGTGAGGATCACTGGATCGTTCATCGAACCCCATACAGTTTTTCGTTCAATCGCTTCTGTCATATTGCAACAAGTTTTTTCATACAGTTTTATCGTCCACTTGGTATTTCGTTTTTCTTTTCGATGATCGCGAACGAACGAAAGGTGGGAAAAAAGAGATACGGGTCGCGAGAATATGGTTTGGGCACGGGCTCCTAAGACGACAATACTCGATGACGATTGTACGAATGGTGGATATCGACGAATCGACACCTGTGTACATTTAATTGGCATTGTTTGCTCAGTCGTTTCTTCTCCCTCTCTCTCACTCTCTTTCTCTCTTGCCCTCCCGATGCTTTTCGCGTCGAAGCCCGCGACAAGCACGGTGATAAGACGCGATTCCGCCTCAATATAATCGGCTACTCGTCCTCGTAATTGCCGGTACTTCGAAGCCAACGGCTATAAAGAAATTTACGTGCATAAGCTCGCGACAAGAGAATAAAAAAACACAAAGATAAAAGTGAACCGTAAACGCAGTGAGAGAGAGAAATAAAAAAAATAATAATAAACCGTGTACTCTCTTGTATTTAGCTTTGTGCATTCGTATATGCATTTACATACACATGAATATAAACTCGTGCTAAGCTTTAACAGCGTCTCTGAGTATATACTTAGAAAATGTTAATTAGTTGATAACAAGCTCGCCCAAAGGCGGCTACGGGTTCACGCGTGCATCCACATGCCGCGTGTCTCATACACGCGATATCGCTCTATCGCATCCGCTGTCGATCAAAACGTTTGCCAACTAAAACAATAACAAAACCAAAAAAAACAAGGATATTTATATTATTCCCCTGCGAAATATCACGGACAACGGCCACGTGGTGATCAGAGGTACGTCAAACCGAGTGTTGCATGATTCTTGGAGACACGGAGCAAACATTTCACTCAGAAATACACGAAAATATTTAGCAATTAGTTATAAAAAAAAAAACAATTATTTTTCCCCGATCGATTTAGTCACGTACGATTTTTATTGCAGTTCGTGTTGGAACTTTGCGACGAACTCTTCATCGCTGCAATAAATATTAATTGTTTTTATCCTTTCACGACGTTAGCCAATTTTGATCCTCGAGAATTTTTCTAAAATGCAAAAATCATGGATTTTCTCTGTAGTACGTTCGATCTAATTTTCTGACTGAGATTCGTGTCAATGGAAATAATTCGTTGGAAAAGCGAGGGAAAAATTTTCCCGCCAACAGCGTGTATACCGATGCGGCGCGTGCGTCTCTCCGAGATGCGTCGAAACTGCATCTCCGTCGACGTTATTCGGTCAGCTGGAAAAGTTTTTTTCATTCGTTTTTTGCCTCGTGATGAGAGCACGAACGAGCGAGCAAGTCGGAGAGACAAATGTCCTGCTAAGTGCGACACCCCCGCGAGATAATCTCGAATCGAGATCTCGTTGGGAGACACCGCGAGCTCGAGTATCTCTGTATATATTAAGGGTTTCCATGTCTGTACGTGTGTATGGGATTTATACTGCGAGCCAGTGTGCCGCAGCCGTTTCCTTTGGCGAGCCGAAGCGATATATCGGACCCTGACCCCAAACAGGCCCCAAAATTCGTTATTCCTCGGGGCTTCTTGCCTCAGCATCCGCCCTTCTGCTCACAAGCTCTTGAAATTTCTACCTATGTGCTCAAACGACTACCTGCATGTATACACAAAGCCCGAAGTGTGCCTGAACTACTACGGGGGAATACCGCGCTGTTGCCCCGCCGGGAACCTGGTAGCGAAGGACAACGGGTCACTTCATTACTCGCCAGATAACATAGTCGTCTTGCATAATAATGCTCAGTGACCGTTCGCCACCCTTCTCTCTCTCTCTCTTTCCCTTGCATCTTTCTCTCCGTTCATCCTTCCCATCGAGTCGACAATATTCTTTCACGGCGTTTCGGTAGGAAAATTGAAATATTGAGAAATTGATTAAATTTGTTGATTACGCTCTTCAACATCTAGTACGCGAAGACGATTTTTTTCAACTTTTCGACAAGATGACAAAAATTTTGTCATTGGAGTAAAAAATATTCTGGAAAATCTATTCGAAAAGTGAATTTTTGTTATTTTAATCGTAAATTTTACTGACAGTTCTGTGATAAATCAAAAATATTGTCAAAATTACGAAAATTTTGACATTATTCAAAAATTCTCCGTTTTCAACAAAATGTCGACATTTTTTGATGGAATTTAATTTTCTGAAAGAAGAAAAATCCGAACAAATGTATCGTCATGTATAGTGCTCAAGAATGTATTCACAAAATTTGACTAAATTCTCATTATTTTGAAAATTGTTGTGTTTTCAACATGGCAACATTGTATGGCCGCCACCGAAACGCCTCAAACTTTTCCGCAGTCGCAAGAACAAAATATTGGCCAAAAAAAAAACACACGCAAAAAAAAATACGACGATCGATAGACTAAATTATCGAGACTCCAACCTTCGCGTTCTCTTTCCTTTCAATCGTCGTATCTCCGATGCTCTTATTTATATATGTATACAATGAATAATTTATGTGACAGCGTATAAGTTGCATACAATCTACAAACGTTTACACTCGTGATAAGTTTTTCTTTCATTGCTTTCGTAAATGTTACGATAAGTCGGTTAACGTCATTCTGCTTGTTACGGAGAATTTTTTATTTTTTATTTTTCCAAGAATTGAAATAAATGTGGATTATTTTGCGACTTTGTAGCGAATTCGCCGTGGCTCGCGTGCGAATTTTCTGGAAAAAGCTTCACGTCTCGCTGAACCGAAAATATGCAGTTGCAATTTTTTTGATTTATGCACTTTTATCGATGGATATTTGACGATGGCTGCAGGTCGGGAGATTATTTAAGGGAGTTTTCCACCTTTCAGCGATAAGTGTGAAAAGGCGAGTCGCTCGATTTTCAGCGATATATATCCTCCTATAAATGGCAAGCTTTTCTCCACCAACCAGTAGCGAGCACACACCGCCATCATCGCGCGGTGAATCGAGCGAGAGAGTCGAAGATGCTTCGCTGCGTTTCTGATTTACTGGAGACGACGAGGGTGGCACTTTTGCTTCTCCCTTCCTTTTTCCCATTCTCTCATCTTCTTCCTTTGAGATTCTCACTGCGGGTGTGTATATACCAAATACCATCCAGAGAAGCCACCGAGAGGGCTGCAGAAATACCAAAGTGGTCTCCGCACTTTTTTTCTCCCTTATCCGGTTTATTATTATATCTGCCTCATCCATGCAGTCACCGCGTGTGTTTGTGTGTGTTTTTAAGAGGCAACGGGGATGACGTCTCGTACGTAAGCACGCATGAAGCTTCGTCTAATATTAGCTCGAACAAAAGCAACTCCACCGGACGGGAATGAAAGAAAGAAACAGAGGAAAAGTGAGGGATTAGTTACTTTTAGGAAAAGGGGCTGCTTTCGCAACGCTTCTGTATAGAGGGGTTGAAAGTTTACTTAAATATATGCCTGCTGGCCAGGGCGGAACCACCAAATTATCACAAAACTACTGTATTTAGGATCCTTCCTAAATTTTTTTTACACGTTCTTGCCACCAGAGCTGACAATTTCTTCCTACGAAGAAAATTTTTCTGACGTTTAGAATTTCAGACATTTAATTTTCAATTTTTCATTTTCCCCATCTAAACGCGTGTAAATTTGCAGGAAGCCAGAAATGCCATGAGCCGAAATTTATTAAGTAAAATCCTGAACGCATTTTCTTACAATTTAATCGAAACGCTAGTTGAATTTACACGCGTTTAGATCGGAGAAGTTAAAAATTGGAAATTAAATATCTCAAACTTTATCCGAAAATTTTTCATCATGGCAGAAAACTGTGAGGTTTAGTGTCAAGAATGTTTATACAAAATTATTGAAGAACTCTAAACCAAATCATTTTGTAATAGTTCGAAAGCGTTAAAAGGAAAAAACAGATTCTTATTGCTCTCTTTTCTCCCCATCTGATTCAATAATTTCCCGATCGTTGATTCAACTTGGACATGTCGCGTGGGAGATCCATGGGAGTTGCGGTTTCATATTCACCTTGATTTGATTGAACTCGAAGAAAGCAGTTAAAATAATTCTACATTTCGTGGTATAGAAAGTTTGTGTATTGAAAAATTCTAAAACCAAAAACTCTTTTCGAACAAAATCAATTGACTTTCTGGCAACTTTCGTTAAGTTTTCTCGTTATCGGTTAAAGGTTTTAAAAATCTATTATTAATATTTTTTTGGATGAGAGTTTATATTTAATCATTGTGCGAAATTTGACATTTGCAACTGTTATGTAAATTAGACAGTCGTTGGACTAGTGCGAAACAGCTGTTTCATCTTAATGCTTGTCGATTATTTTATAGAGTTAGATAAAAATAATTACGCGTTGGTATTACGTGCTTGGAAATTATTTATATAAATAGCTATCGACGTGTTTTCACTTTTAATTAGTCTGCGAATGCTGAGCTCTTTTACAACTTTGGAATCGATGTCTCGACACGATTCTCGCGTTATGATCGCAGAGAAGTGTAAAGCTCTCGGACAAACGCGTTTGTCTGGTTTATAAAAATCATCTTTTATGTGTTCTGACATTCTCACATGCCATTTTTCGCGTTTCATCTCCGTGTCTCGTAGTTTTCCTTGGAATTATTTTAGAGCTTGTGGTAAAACAGGTTTTTCGCAACGATTCTTTGCGACACGCGAAATGTCGTATTCGAGTCTCGTCCTATTCCGTCAAATTCGTCTCACGAATACATATTGTGTTATCATTACTTTTTTCCCTCTTCGACCATCCAAACAGCGCCTTTTTCTTGGATTAAAAAAAAAAATGAAGGCAAAAAAAAAAACAAACGAGTGAATTTGAAGCAACAAACAAAAGAGCCGATGAGTTACCGGCTGTCAACGTTGGGTATGAAAATAATGATTCATGCCTCGCGTACACACATATTTCGTCAGGCTCGCCGGCTTGACACATATTTTTTTGACACTTTGTTTTTTTCGTTGTCGAAAATAATCTTTCCTCAATATTCCTCGCAAGAATGAATTGCATTTGAAAATATTCACGTCCGCGAGGTTACAGCGATTGTTGCGACAGGAATGATGCAAAGAAAATGGAAATTTTTTCATTCGATTCATCGGAAATTTACGGACTTATCGAATCCCCCGAAAAAAAAATCACGCGGCCTCTTTTTTTCATGAAATATAATGAATTAAATATGTGAATTTATTTCGGTCGCGTAATTTGTTCAGTGGAATTCAATCAACGAAGAGAGAAATTGAATGAACTATCGGCAACAATCGAAAGCCACATTGAGCCAAAAAGGGCTTTTAACGCGATCCCAACGGGAGTGAGGGGTATTTTAGAACGCGATAAATCAGTGCTCCCGCGCGAACGTCCCCGGCAATTGCTGGTAAATTGTGTCGGGGACACATTACTACACTATACGCGATAATGCGCATGTTGCAAAACGCTTTGCGGATTCAATTTGGCTCGTGTATATGTGTGAACGTTCCGATCGAATGAATAGACCATAGAAATGATACGTCAATGGATCGCCAGCACCAATAATCAAAGTAGTTAAAAAAATTATTTATCGTTTTTCATTTAGCGGGCGAAAGGAAAATCAATAAATTTTCAAACCTCGAGTTTTGTATGAATTCATCGAACTTTGGGCATTCGTTCGAGGCGATCGAAATCGAAGCGAGAAAAAAATATCTATATATATTTGTAAATATAAATTTGTATTGCGAACGAGTCTCTGCAACCCCCTTTGTTCACGGTCCTGCCCGGGCTCCCCGCAGATCGAGAACTACCGCTTTCCTCCCTTGTATGTTGGTTCGACCTCCTGGCCACCCTCCCGACCCTTCTCCAACTCAACCTACCCTTCCTCGGAGCGTCGCGACGCCTCCTTTCTCGTCGTTCTACCGTTTGCGACGACGATCTCTTCCCCCCTCTCTCTCGCTCTTCCTTTTCGCCTTTATCCCCGTCCACCTTCGTCTAGGGTTGCTCCGAAAGCGCTCGCAGAGAATCGAGCCTTTGTGCTCTTGTCAAGTTGTCAAACTACCCCTACCCCTCCATCTTCCAAAGCGAACCAGCCACGATCCAATAACATGGCCGTCCTCGGCTCACCATTCTCCAACACATTCTCTCGCTTCTCCTTTGCATTCTTCGTTTCGCTCTTGCTTCTATCTCCATTCTCACGTATTTTACACATTTTATTACTACGAGCTCCACACACATCTGCATAGAACGTCGTCCTCTCGTTTTTTCCTGCTGCGGCGATCCCACGTGGCCTGATGCTTCTTTCTCAACGTCTCACAATCTTTTTTCCAATTTTTTCGAACCTCCCTTCAAAAGCTGCAGTTCAGACCGCGGGCAAAAGAGAAGACCTTGAAAGAAAAGACACACGCGACATGACAGCTGCCTCAAAAGTCGTAATCCTGAGCTTTTGTTTCCTTTTTCAACTTTTCCCTCTCAAGCTCTCGTTACAAGCCAAAAAAAACGACATTTGTGTTGCAAAAATGCGTTTTAAAATTTTACTGCCAATCTGGGAATTGAATGAAGGTCAAAAAAATATTCAGTTTGAATATTCTCGTGGTCAGTTTTGCTTGCAGATTTTTTTTTGTGATGCACACGATCGAAATTTACTGACGAATTAGTTTTGACGATTTTGAGCGGAGCATGGATAAAAAAAATTCAACATGAAAATGTAATCGGAATGAGGGAATTCTTTTCCTCAATAATTCTCAGCTGTATATATGCTCCAAAAAATCTTGAGTAAACAAACGAACATGTAACTCATCGTTAATTAACACATCGAGATTATTCAGTGGCTCGTTAACATATTCCTCGTGTTTTTTTTTGTTTTTTCGTTGTTTTACGATCCAGGAAGTCATAATCCAGTAATAAAAATATATTCGCGTATCTACGATCTTTCGACAAGTGCCCCGCAAAGTGAGGGAAAAAAATCTAAATATTTTTCGAGAAGATCTCGTTCCGCGGCTGTTTATCCTCGTCCCCAACGTTCCCTCGTTTTTTTTCTTCCACCAGTCAAGGTCTCTTCCCTCGCTCTATAAAATGCTCGGCGGTACGTCGACCAAGTTTTACGTAATATACTTTGTGATCGTGCACCTGATCCAGCTGTCAGCAACGAGCGGTTGGCCGCACATTCGCTCGAGTCCAATTACAAATTATTCGAGGAATTCGAGACTTTTATGCGACGCGTTTATACAAACACAAGCATCTTTGTACATAAGTCACATTGACGATAAATGTGTGTCTACATACTGCCAGCAATGGAGGACGATGACACTTGAGAGATTATCAATATCTAATCTCGCAACTGCCTAATTTTCATTAGATCTTTATCGCCACATCGTCGACCTTTCTTTTCTCATTTATTCAACACATTGTGGGAACTCTCAAGCTTTTCGTGCTTCCATACTCGCCGCCGCGTTCTCTTCGACTCCCGAAGAAATATCGACACGATTCGACGATGTCAAATGGAAGGAAAAAAAACGTATCAAATGTTCCGCGTACTTGTTGAGTTCGTTCGCACTTAAAACTGCCTGAGTAAACAAAATTTATTTTCTAACGTTCTCTCATCATGATCGTTCGTGCGTGTGTGAAAACTGAGAAAACTTAGCGGGGAATATAAAACAGCTACGATGTATATTGTAATTGCACGCAAAGATATTCGAGCTAAACGCTTCCCTTTTATGGCGAATATTTCCATCATTATCTTCGCTTTAAATCTGTACTACTGCCAAGTTATGCGTATAAATATACTCTTTTAAATTTAGCTTTGACGTTGCACGTAGCTTCACTCGAACGCGTATATATTTTATATTACCCCGAGTAGGCCACAAACTCGACGATATTTGCATATGGAATTACGCGGACTTGAATCCATGGCATTTTTTCCCACTCTCTTTTCTGTACTTCGCAACAATCTCTCCCATTATTCCGTTCAACTCGTTTTTCGCAATTTGTAAAAGATCCTTTCGAAAATTCCTTCCTGTCAAATTTTATTCGCGCCTTAATAGTTGACAGAAAATTAACCAAAAAAAACTGATTTCAATTGAAAAATCATCAAAATTCGGATGAAATTTTGAAAATTTTTCGATTCGTTGCAAAAATTGGATTTTTCTTTCCTTCGACAAATTTTTGCATCTTTGGTAACGCAAAAACTTTTGCAGCTAATCAGTTTATTATGTAAATGAATTTTGCTCATTTCCCGGTGAAGAATTTCGAGTTTTTCTAATTGTGGGACCGAAGACGAAACGAGCCGGAACATATCATTAGACGACAAAGAAAAAAACGAGCAATCTAATGTTAGAGTTCTGGAAATAATTAATTGTAACGAGAATTACGATTAACAGAATGAAGCTCGAGAGATAGGTAATGAATGATAAGAGAGTTGGTGAGGAATTTCATTTATTTCGACGAAACGAGATTTCATTTTAATTTACACACCTGAAGGCTCTTGTTTGTTACCGAATAGCAGAGTGCAGAGGCGACACGGATTTAATTAGCGTTTAATTGGCACTCGGCCTTTTGGTGTAGATAAACGAGAAAGACTCGAAAGGCAATGTTAGTGAAATCGTTTTCTAGTGAATAAGAGTTTACATGTATGAGCTTCGTCAAGCGTCAAGGATTGTAATTCAACGTTTTTAATTGACGCAGCTCGACAACGATATAAATACATATACATGTTGATCGTGTGCTGTGTGCGAGGGCTAAAAAGGGCGTTGCTTCGTGTACGAATTCGCTGCGGCGATCATTTTCAGTCGTCTAGTTTAATGGCCACGCGCGTTCTCGAACGAGGAGAACGAACCCGCGCCCTCTCTCCCTTTCATTCTCGTTCTCTCTCCCGACAGCGATCTCCGACCATATTTTTTGATTGTACATCCGCGGCCTGGCCATGGCAAAAGACATACGGCAAGCGTACTGCCGTAGTTTTCTCTGTCCGACCGAGGAAGCACGTGGAAGATACCACGTGAGGCACACCGCGGAGTAGGAAATGGCGTGAGAGTAAGCGAGAAGCTTGCGCGCGATCGGGTCATTTATATTTTCTCCTTTAATGTTGAGCCAGAGTCTCGTTTTTCGGGAATCAAACAACGTTGTAACAAAATGCTCGCGTTGTTGCTACAAGCAGAGAAATCCACGAATTTTACACGTGCATTCGCGGTCGTTGATTTACAGAGACGAAACTTTGTTGCCTGCTGTCGCGTTCTCTTTAGTCTCTTCACCCTTTTTCCTCTGCATCGTCTTTCTTCTTATTCCCTTTTCTTTTGCGCTCGCCCTCGACTTCCGGTCCCGTCTGTTAATTCCTGCCCCTGCTCGAAAACCTTCCCTCCTCTTTCCGTCTTTGAAATCCGCAACCTGTGGCCTTTATTTTCCAAATAAAGGCACACACTGTAAATTTAGTTCGCTCGACAAACACCCATACCCTTCCTCGTCGTTACAATCAACCACATTTATTTTCTCTCATTCCGTGTGCTACCCATGTTCCCACAGACATTTGTATGTTCTTATTTGCTTACACGTGAAGTTGTTTAGTCAGTTATTACCAGCAGATAACAAATGTCAAAGCAAAACGAAAGCAACTGCACGTACATAAAAGTTTTATGGTCTTTACTGTCTTCAGCATTAATGAGTATTTTGAATGGTGCTCGCGGCACGTGTACTTTTGACTTATGGTGTATCGTGCTCAAATACAAAAATTACATTCACGATATACACATGTTTGTTTCTCTCTTTCATACACCTCGTGATTGTTGGACCATTAAAATGTCTGTATGCGTGTTAATATGTGCCTCCCATACGCGCATGGAGAACGAGTCAATTAAATTCCAATGTGCACAAGTTGTTAACGCGTGAATTTTATTTACATCGACAACATCAACGTTTTCCATTCGAAATTATGCCGAAAAATTATTCACTCAAATTCATGGTGTCCATGTAAATAAAGTTCATGTGAGTCAATAGAAACGGAGTTTTTATTCATACAGACTCATCGCCTCAATCGAGTCCGCATCAATGGAATAAAAAATCATTCCTTGCAACTATTTTTCAGGTCGATCAAAAATTTTTTTTTCTTGTGGCAAAAAATTCAGTTTTTTAATTATTGGCATCCAGGAAAATTTATATCGCAATTTTCAACGAACGAAGCCCGTTGATTCATCGACCCTAATCCGACGGACACTGAAAATTCAATTTTGTCACACAACGTCGATATTTTTTTGGACACAGTGAATATTTTTGGATAATTTCAAAATTCTCGCAATTTCGATTATATTTTTGATTTCTAACGGAACTGTCACCAAAATTTACGATTGGAATGACAAAAATTTACTTTTCGAAGAGTCTCCCTAGAATATTTCTTGCTGCAATGACAACATTTTTGTGATTTTTCGAAAAAAACTTTTATTTGAACGCAAAATATCGATATTTTGCAAGAAAATTTCCTTTTAAGTGTAATAGAAATACCTGAATTCGGTTTTACTCAAAATTTCTTGATTTTTTTTCTGTTATCTCGGGAGATATTAAAGAATCTCGAGACTGCCTTTGTGTTTTGTAACGTGTATAGTGGAGGCTTTTATATTAATCATATTTGTGCGTTTGTGAGTTGCGAAGCCCAGCACAGGCGGAGAAAATATCTCATTATTTAGGGCGGGTAATAGACAAAGTTTAATATCACGTGATGTGGGATTCCGGGGATGGAAAGGACCGAGAAATATGTGTCCCTCCAGCTTTGGTGGTCATGCATACCCGCACATATGCCTTAATTATGAATTATCCTTGTGTGAATAGCAAAGCGCATGCACGCCGACGTCGAACGACGACGACGACGTTGCGACGCGGGTTGAGACCTTTCGAACTCCGTGCGTTGACGTCCCTCCGGAACTCCCGGGTTCTGGTTCTCCACGTTCATTCCTTAATGAATCCTAATTAAGAGTTCTTGACTTAAGTTATTCTCGGTCCAAATGAACTACGAGAAATTTTAACTCGTTCCAGCCAACTCGGATTCAAATGAAATGACAGAAATTATACGCGACGATCCTCTGGGAATCATTCCCAAATATTTCGCTCCCCTCGAGTCCACAAATTCACAAAAATGCTGCACAAATTTCATTTTTCACGTCACAGCATCGCTTTTTATCTCAAATACGTTTTGGTAGAAAATTAATTATCAGCGAAATGATTTATATTGATAACGATTCATTGATGAAGATTTCGCACTCGCTGCAGTGGATTTTGTCACTAAAAAATCGTGTTTTACAAGTGAAGAAAATAATTTATAAAAAAAAAAACACGATTTCGTCTCAGTTGAGCTAAAAAAGGAAAGTTTTTTGATTCACAGTCCGTCAAAGGATAATCTTAACTGTTGATCTGTTGAACGAACCCCATACGTTTTATGGCTTTTATACGACACGCTCGTTTCCGAGTATTAGCTAAACGACAAACCACAATTTCGTTAACTGGTTGTCGGTTTTTAGTGCGGGGACTGTGAGCCTGGGAGATTCTCCGTGCGATTCCTCTGAGGAAAACTTAACTATTGCGTATGCAGGCGCGTTGGTGAGGTGAAAGCGGATCGTCCCAAATTTCGCGCGGAACGCAGGTCGAAATTGAGGAAGAAAAAAGGTCGGTTCTCGTGTATACCGATCTATATGTCCATAGAATATATACGCGCGAGATGTGAGAATGAAAAAAAAATGTGAAAGTTTTGAGGGACGTCTCGGAGCGGATTTTCCCGTAGGAATGCTCCGGAGGATGCGCCGCGGCTGTCTCTTTTTCTCTTTCGAACAATAGTCCGTTCAGATCTCTCTAAACATTTTTTCCAACGCATTTCCAACTACATGGAGTCCCGACAGCCATAGATATAGCTGGACGCGCGTGCCACTCTGTTTCAAAAAGGTGTTGGACGTCCCAAGGAGCGAAAGTTACGCAAAAAAGGTTCAACCCCCATCCGCGCTCGTAACTTTCCCTTCTGTTCATCAGTTTTTCCATCTTTTTTCTTCGCTGCTCCCTCCGGATGTTTCTTTTTCCCCACATATCTATCGAGACTTTCTTGCTCCTGCTCGAGATCATTGGATTCAGTTCCTTCTCGTACATTTTCGAGGAAGCAATAGTTTTGCTTGTGTTAAGCTTATTCGCGTACACGTAGTCGCGCGCTTATAAAATGTGTACACGTGTCGTATTATCGGAGCGCCAAATCCGGAGCGTGATTTCTCTCATAACGTACATTCGCGGGGTTAATCCGAACGCTTGAATAATTGTGTGGACGTGTGTGCGTCGCGCTTTCACATCCACGCAGCCATGGAGCTCTCTTCGCGTGCCGGGGATGAACAAGTTATATCAGAGTTCGCTTCTCGCGGGCTCTTATCGTTTCCACAACGCTCGACTTCCCCAAGGCTTCGCCAATCAGTTTATATAAACGTACATAAAGTTATATATCTCTCTATATGCACATAAGGCTCTCGGATCGAGTTCTATGACGTGGGTATAATTACCGAGGGCGTGAGAGAGTCAAGAAGAGCCAGAGAGGGTTCAATACCCTGGGAAAATTTCTGGATAACGCACTGAAAATTAAATTTTGTCAAAAATCTTCGATATTTTGTTGAACACGGCAAACTGAAGATTTTTTGATCATTATTCCAAAACCTTCGCAATTTTAACAATATTTTTGATTTATGACGAAACTGTAAGCAAAATTTACGATTGGAACGACAAAAATTTACTTTTCGAAGAGACTTTCAACAATATTTCTCGCTGCAGTGACAAAAATTTTGTAATTAAAAAAAAAAAGTCTTTTCAGTGAATTTTTCCGTGCCTCAGTCTGAAAAATGTGCGACGTGAATCCTGCAAAGTGAAAGAATGCACGAAATTTTCTATTTCCAAGTTCCCGAAAAAAGCTCGTGAATTTTCAACGTTAAAATCCCTAAATTCATTTTTTTATGACTCCGGAATAGAAAACGGGAAGAATGGGTCGAGATGAAAAGTGAAAATTCATGCAGGGATTATTATCTTGAGGGGCGTACGCGTTCGCACCAACTCTCGGGAGTAACGCTGGCGCGATGGGGTTGCGAGGCTGCGAAGCACGAGGTCGTCGTCGTATTTAATAAACGCGCTCGTATCAGAGAGCTATCTCTTGTACAAAACACTGATGCTCTCTCGCTGCTGCTGGTGCGACGGCAACACAACCGGGAGATTCAAGGGTCATCGGGTTATGCAACAATACATGTATTTATACGGAAGGGTTGCACGCGGGGGTGGTTTTGTGGTATGCGCGAGGGATGAGCGGACGCGTATACGCCGATACCGCTCGTCCTACCGGAACAGAGATAGCACACACGAGCTCGGCTCGAATCTTCATAAACAAAACAAAAACTATTCATTCATCCCCTTTGAAAATTTCGCGAAATTTGTTTACGTATTTCTATCACAAAATTACTTTATTTAGAATTCTTTAATAATTTGTTATAATCATTTTTG
This sequence comes from Diadegma fenestrale, assembly GCA_037043255.1. Lineage (NCBI taxonomy): Eukaryota > Metazoa > Arthropoda > Insecta > Hymenoptera > Ichneumonidae > Diadegma > Diadegma fenestrale. The sequence goes on from CM073315.1 coordinate 8,437,828, forward strand.
ACACCAATTTTCTCCCATGAAGCAAATTTTTTGACGTCAAGAATTCGAAGTATTGAATTTCCAATTTTTAACGTTTCCCATCCGATCGCGTGTAAATTCAAGTTGCGTTTCGTTTACGAGTTGCAAAAAAGAAAAAGTTTAGGATTTTTCTTTAAAAAATTCGGATCATGGACTTTTGAGCTATTTGCAATAAAAATCCTAAATTCATTTCCTTTTCCAACTCGATTTGAGCATTTTTTTAACGAAACGTGAGTTCAATTTTAAAAATTCTAAAATTCTAAACGTCAGAAGATTTTTCTTCGTAGGAGAAAACTGGTCAAGAACGTTTGTACAAAATTTTGAAGAGACCTTTAAAAAAGACGTTTTGTGATAATTAGTTTGATGGTGTGCCTTAATAACCGATCAATTCATTTATCAGGTTGAATGAAAATTCATTTTTTTCCATTGACACTCGTCTGCAGATTTCCTGGTTAAAAAAATCGAAAAGAATATTTTACACTTTTTTTCATAAAGTGGATAGAAAATCCCAGGAACGTCGAGTTGGATGAAAAATTAGAATTGATTCCATATATTGCAGATAATGATCGCGAGGAATTAATTTACACCGAGGTTTAGTATCGCTCGTAAATATACAAGTGTATCAAGATTCCATGTATATATAGAAAGATGGAATGGTTTATCGATCCTCAAACTGTAGCATTATCCCTGGTCAAACCTGTTTCGAGTTTCTCGCTCGAGAGCGCATGCAGCGGTGATACACGAATAAGACGACGAAAAAATCACCGCGTGGTCTGGATTCACGTTTCACGAACGCTCTCAGCTGATCCTTGCTCCAGAATTATGGATGCATCTGAAGTGTTCCGCGGAAGAAAAGAGAGAGAGGAAAAATTACGGGGTATGACTGAGCTGGACCGTTGGATGCTGTGAAAAAATTTCTCTCTCTCTCTCCTTTTCCCTTTTTCTATCGGCAAATCGGCGGGCGAAGAAAAAAAGCGAGAAAAAGATACAGATAGATTCTCACTTTTGAGCGCACGTCCTTGCAAACTGGTTCCTCTCAGTCTGCTCCTCATCTTCGAGCTCTCTCGATTATGCTAATCCTACGACTATAAGCCGACGCTTCGTAGATCTGTGACTGCGGGTCTTGCATTCGTTGAAGCTTATTCGCAGCGATAGGCGAATCAAAATACCCGAGGCCTAATAAAAGATCAACGTTATCATTATTGCTTGATCCCCGGGACAGATTTACGATGAAAATCAATTCAACATCCAACAATTAATTGCTTTGACATCGTTGCGTGATACAAACACACTCCAACATAATCTTTCTCCCTTTTTATACACTTTTTTCTGGGTAATAAATTGCCAAGTACCGAGACCCTCTTACATGCTCAACTACATTGTAGCACATTGATAACTCCAGTAGCATCGGCAGAAGCTGAGAGTATTCACTTCCTTCAACCGCGTCCTGCTTCTCACACTTCCTCATCTCCCCGTTGCGTCCGCTCATTACAACACAAATTTGTGTCGGTATATCGACGCGAGTAACTTTTTAAATACGCCGTAGTCGGTGAATGGGTCATCGCGTGGTCCCGCGGTGTGCTTTTAATTTGGTTTACGACGTGCTTAGTTTATGACTGTTTTACGGCGTGCCAACGGCCCCGGCACGAGCTCCCCGTCCCATAACTGTCACATCCAAGAGCCATTTATGGCCCAATGGAGTTTAGGGACCCAGCTGTTCGCCAAGCCGAGTCGTTTATCTTATCGGCGTTGTTCTATACATCTCTCCTCGCTCTTCCATATACGTATACACGTATTACGTATACATCGATTATACACATAGACACCTTTTATCTAACCGTGTACCGGCGTCCCATCGATCTTTCTCTCGTTCGCGAACGCGTTTCCGCTATTTCGAATCTAGTAACACACTCATCAGCTCTTGATAAACACCAGTCTCATTTTATTCATTAACGCATTAAGATTATTTAATACGCGTAACCCATTCATCATTATTAATCTTCACTCTCAGCAAAACGTTTTATTGCGCGATTAATTACGTGTTTTGTTTATGGTTTTATTATCACGAAACGACTTTATTTAGGGTTCTTTCAAAATTTCGTATAAACCTTCTTGCCACCAAAACTAACAATTTTCTCCCATAAAGAAAATTTTTCTGACGTTTAGGGTAAATCACGTTTCGTTGAAATGTTGAAAAAAAAAGTGTATTTAGGATTTTTTTTGCAGATAACCAGAAAGACTACGAGTCGCAATTTTTTAAGAAAAATTCTAAACACATATTTTTGCAACTCATAAACGAAACGCAACTTGAATTTACAAGCGTTTAGATGAAAAAAGTTAAAAATTGGAAATTGAATATCTCAAATTCTTGACGTCGGGAAGTTTCTCTTTGCAGGAGGAAATTGTTGGTCATGATGTCGAGAATGTTCATACAAAATTATTGGAGAATCCTAAATAAAGTAATTTTTTGATAAGCTAATTGAGTTTGCGTTTTAATGACGAATTTCGCTTCATTTTCCCCGTCGAAATGTCAATGCCATTGGGTCAACGTGTCACGATAACTTACCGCGCTCGCCGTCCAGAGACGGAGCGTGAAATTTCGTTGATCGTAGCGGGAGATGAATCCCCGACGATCCGGCGTAATCGCGATGGGCTTTTCTCTTTCTATTCGCTAGCCCAAGTAATTGATCCTGACTCGCAAGAATCGCACGAGAAGATCGAAACAAAGAGACGCTATGGCGAGGCCATTTTGATGAATAGAGGCCATCATAGCAGCGTGACGTCACGTGTTCCATATACAGCGATGGCGTCACGTGACGCTCCACCCTCTTTTCAATCACCTTGGCCTCGAACCCACCCAGCTGTCAAGCCACGCTCCACCCTATTTTTTCCCCCCCGATACTCATACTCCTCGTCTATATATGTAGATCGCTGTGGATATACGTGAAACCTCTGTGACTGGCACGTCATCTCTCTGCTGCCATCTCTCGGCCATATGACGCACGTCTCAATCGCCCAATGGGCCAGACGTTTCATCAATTTTCCGAAGGATGCCGCCTCTCTGTTGGGTCCGATGTATATACCCGGTGGCCCAACAAAAATCAGCCACAACATTTTCGAACAAAACTCCCGCTCCATACAGTTCTTACTCGATAAATATTTTGTCGAATTTTCGCAGATTATAATTATTCCCAATCTACAGAAATAATTTAAGAAACTTCGGTCGGAAAATCAAAATTTTTAGCAATTCATAAAATTTTGTGATTACGTTCTTCATTATCAACTGCGAAGACACAATTTTTTTCAGAATTTTTCATTCGTCTCGTTATCGTGTAATTCAGCATTAAAGCAGAATTCTTATGCCCGGAATATATAATTATATGTATGAAAACTCTATGTTTATACACGTGAACTTCAATGTTCAATTACTCGAGAACCGGTTAGAAGAAAAATCTGAAAAAAATCGTATTTTCATGTATAATATTTAAGAATATATTCACAAAATTTTATTCAATTCTAATTATTTTGAAAATTGTTTTCAACATGAACTAAATATTTTTGGATAATTGCAAAATTTTCGTAATTTTAACAATATTTTTTATTCGTCGCGGAACTGTCAGCAAAATTTACGATTGGAGCAAGGAAAATTTACTTTTTGAAGAGACTTTCTAGAATATTTCTTATTGCAATGAGCAAATTTTTGTGATTTTTCGAACGTATCCAACAAAATATCGATCCTTTTCGACCCAATAGATTTACTTCGGATAAAAATTGAGGTGTGAGGCTGAAAGTTATATCGAGTGTCTTATGTTCATAACAAAAGCCTTGGAGGAATTATTGCGATTTTCTACCCCAAACCTGTAAAGCTCATCGATTCGTCCATCCGGTAAAGTCGGATAAGTCTTTCCCCATTTATACGTGTTCGTGCGAAAACTTGGACGAGAGTTGGATCCCTAACGCGGAGAGGAAGATGGAGAATGAATGAGAAATTGTGAGGGAGAACGGTGCTGGGAAGCGAGCTCCAGGAAGTGTGAGAAGGCACGAATGGAAGAGAGAGAGAAAGAGAGAGGGGTGGGTGGGTAAAATTTATACAGGGTACACGGAGAGCGCATAGAATCGCTATCGCGCGGCCATTCATCAATCCGGAGAATCAATACGCTGGAATTAATGAAAGCGCCGCGCGCGAACAGCGAGCCAGCGGCCGGAATGTTAATCGCGATCGTCCCAGGTCCGACCCGAGCCCAGCAGCAACAGCAGCCAGAGCGTTCGCGTGTACCACCAACTCCCAAGGGCTGACTGCCACCCTCTCGCCGCACCCCCTCGAACGCCGCACCAACGTAGCCGCAACAACGCCACGCGCGTATATTCCATTCGATATCCAACACGACCTAATACGAAGCAATCACTACGAAGAGTGTAAACGAGAATGAGAGACGGTAGCAGAGGGAAAAAGATGGGGGAAGGATTCGAGACTGTTTTTTCAATCGTTTTTTTCTATTGCCCCAGGTGAAATGCAAATTCAAAGGGGTGGGTAAGGGAAACAGCAATCCCAACAAACAAAATACACGAAGCAGAGCAATTCCGAATATTACAGTCAATTTTTTATTTTCTCACTACAGAATTTGATGAATTGCAGGAAACTGGTGACACGTGTCGCTCCTGTTTACAAAGTATATTAATCTCGTGCGTGCCCGGTGCGATAGCAGGCCAAGTCGAGCTTGGACACGGTAGAGAACGTCGGTAGGGAAGGTCCATGTTCCATCAGTGGATCAAGTCGGAACCAGAGGGAACCTTTTTCACAACAAGGTTCCCCGTTTCTCCGATACGTGGAGCACTCATTTTTAGGGGCACGTAACGAGCGCCCTATGCTACGCATACTTCGGAACCTCTGTATGATTTTTCAAGGGCAATTATCGAAACTCCCATTACCCTTGACTCTAGCAGCTTGTCACTATGAATCAACCCCTTTCGGCATGCTCATCCCTTTGCCAAGTGTTCTCAACACTTGTTCACCCATGACTGCTAATTTCGATGCGCCTGTGAAATGAATTTATCCCCTTTATGGTGTCCCAACGATGTTGCACATTTGACCTTGCGTGGATGCTGGAGTGCAAACTGTAATGAATTACAATCGAGCGAATAAACATTTTTCAAAACTGCTCAATCAATTTTTTTTGCAATTGAAGGACAGTCATAAAGAAAAAAAAATTGTTTTACCATAAAAAACTTTCCGTCTCTTACTAAAGTATGCCGAAACCTTCTGGCGAAGAATGAATAACGAAAATTTGAAGCAGCGATTTCCATCACGTCGGTGGCCATGTTACGGCTAATGGGTACCAGAACTTACGTTTTTTTTTTGTGTTGATACTTTTTGTTTCTTGGAGATTTAACGATCTGCCCGCCCACACGAAGTCTCCCGAGTTAGCCGGTGCAAGACGACGTTTTAACGTCTGGGCGATGGCCGTCACCGTGACGAGCACGTGTGTACCTCTCGCCGTCTGTCACTCAGTCAACCGCCCGGGCCACGATGCTCTCATTCCCTAGCAAATCTCGAGAGTATAACTTGCGAGTTGTCCCCGCTGGCTCCTTCTTACACAAGCTCAAACCAATCCAAACGGATCTTTGCAAAATGTAAATTGACTGTACGAAGTAGTTATTAGGAATAAAACTAGGAGAGAGATCGAATGGAACAGAAAGGAAATGGTAATTCACGTTTTTCGCGTTGATTTGTTGTTGCAGGTGCGGCGTAGCGTCGTCAGCGAGCTGGACGGAAGATCGGAAAGGCTCTTCGAGCACGTCGTCAACAAGAAAGATTGAACGAGATCATCTGACCGTAGGATATCGAGAGGAGCTCGTGTGATCGGTGAGCCGTTTGATTAAAAATAAAGCTAAAACGACAACAACAACGTAAACGACAAACGGCGACACGAGATTCTGGTGCAAGTGAATGAATTTCCCGGGAGAGCCTCCTCGCTTCGATATATATTGTAATCGAGTGCTCCGCCAAATCCGTTCGGTGGTGAGGCTAGTGTGATAATTTGAATGATTGAGTGATCCCGGCAAAAATAGATATATATATACATATATATAGTGCGATAGGTATATATAATTATCTACATAAATATTAAAGAATATATATGTATATATATATTATATATGTAGGCATATACATATAGATATATGTATATGAGTTTCGCCGACACGAAGAGTGCGCGTGAGCGAGACAAGTGAACGTAATAGAGATAAAAAAGCATTAATACAAGGTGATTGGATCGATATACGTGTGACAGTGATCTCACGACGAGTCAACCAATAGACAAACAAGAATACAACAAAGGAATAAGGGGGCGGTTTCAAAGTGAAGTGTGTGTTTTTGTTTTTGTGTTTGGTGGATGTGTATCGTGTGTATGTGCGCGTGCGTCCAAACTTTGGATCGTGGTGTCAAAGATACGTAGATCTTGGGTGAATTTAGTGAAGAGAGAATAAAAGGGTGTAATATTCGTTGGAGGGAGTGATTGGTAGAAATAAAAAGAAGAAAGATAAAAACGGCACGTGAAACGAGACCGAGTGTGATAAGAGTGTGGAAACAGTAGCATGAGTTCGTACTTTGCGAATTCGTATATCCCGGACCTGCGCAATGGCGGGGTTGAACATCCCCATCAGCACCAGCAGCACTATGGGGCTGCGGTACAGGTGCCACAGCAGGGTCAGAGCGTCCAGCAACAACCTCAACAGGGCACCGATCCCTGTGATCCCAGTATGCTCAGGCAAGGCGTACCGGGGCATCATTATGGGGCAACCGGAGGACAGCAGGGTATTCCATATCCGAGGTTTCCACCCTACGATAGGATGGACATCAGGAACGCGGCGTACTATCAACAACAACAAGACCATGGCAGTATGGACGGCATGGCCGGATACAGATCGACCTCACCAGGCAACGGTATGGCCCACATGGGCCACACACCAACCCCCAATGGTCATTCCTCCACCCCTATCGTCTATGCCAGTTGTAAACTCCAGGCGGCAGCCGTCGATCATCAGGGTAGCGTCCTCGACGGCCCCGATAGTCCACCCCTCGTCGATACCCAAATGCATCATCAGATGCTGCCCCAACACCCTCACATGCAGGCCCAACAGGCACCCCATCAACAACAACAAACACAACATCAGGTTATGCAGGCACAGCAACAACACATGATGTATCAACAACAACAAAACAATAGTCAACAACCTCCTGGTGGCATGCATCCCCAACAGGCACAGCAACCACAACAACATCAGGGTGTCGTCGCGTCGCCACTTGGACAGCAGCAGCAAGGCGCTCCCCAGGGTGCGGCAAGTGCCAACCTTCCGAGTCCTCTCTACCCCTGGATGAGGAGTCAATTCGGTAAGTGGCGTTTCGTTCTATTCTTCAGCCCGCTTAATATTTCTTTACATCAATATACAACCTTCCTTTTCACCGTTCAGAAATGCTCGGCTAAGTCCTGAGTAACCATCCAACTTCAACAGCATACTGCTCCGGTAAATCCACCCTCCCAATTAAAATGCCAGATGCGATCTTTCGCGTGCGCTGAATATTATAAACTCGGTACACACAGTTCTGGATCTTGCAGTACCTGGGGAAAGTTACTCGACGTAGGTCCTTTGATCTCGAAATATACAAGTCCATAATAGATTCGCCAGCTTTCGCGGTACCTAGAAATCTCGAGAAAAAAAGCACGTTCTCGCGCAGCTCAGCTATGGCTCAGGGTCAACGAGTTTGTGCAATGGGACAGAGACCAAATGACAAATAAAGAGAGAGACATCGTGTCAAACTAGACCAGATTCGTGGTGTATTCGTCGTGCAAGAAACCAACCACGAACCACGTTCTCCCGGAATGTCCCTGGCTCTTCGGAGCTACACATACAACTCTATACATGCACGTGGATGTATAACGGAGAGGAGGCGATTCCACGTTATTTATTGCCGCTTCTGACCTCTCCACTGCTCGCCTCCTGCACACCAGTTTCACCACGCGTTTTACCACCGCTTACCTACATATATGTGCAATACCAGAGGCGGACTGGACCCATAAAAGTCGCGTGGAGCTCGTTTTATAGCCCCGCGTGTCGTACGTAATACGTGGCATAGTATCAAACACTCCATGAGGACATGGACGCCGATGACCCCACACGAAAGAGTCCACTCTTTTCGACTTTTATACTTATACTCCTGTCGACAAGCAACTCGCTCTCCGTCATCGCTCTCTATCTCTCCATTTATCGCTATTGCAAAACTCACTTGAAACTCTCGAATTTCTCACATCATTCCACTCACGTGGTGACTCCATCATCCAAGAATTAGAACGAATACCCCGTCGCTTATCTCCAAGTTAAATTAGAAACAACGACCGCTATTTTACTCCACAACTTTTTTTTCAACGACCAGACTTCCTCGTACACATTTACCAGCACTTTGACGTTTCAACGCTCGTAAGGTCGCCAAAGGTTACGAATAGCTGACTCGCTTACGAGTCAATTTTCCTTTCGGTCATGCGGTTCCCTCGCTATTCCTACTTTCTCATTTCGGCCATACCTTCGATGCCACACTCGGAACTCTTTCAGTGCGGTCAAACGCTCCGACATAACCGGATCAGGATTTATGACTGCTATAACCAAGTGATAATAGGCACGCTCGTAACTCTTACCCTCTTTCTACTTCCACCCCCACAACGCGTTCAGGCTCAGGTTATACGGGCTTAGGTTGACGCGACGATGAGGTACGAGGGGCACAGGTACGGTCGCATCGACTCCCCGTCGATTTTGCTCCTATTTCGTCAACTTCTTCGGGTCTCTATATTACAGGCTGTAAAACCAAACGCGAAGAAATATTGCATCGACTCTTCAAGCTTTCCGCAGGATCGCAATCCCCAATAACAGAATCGAAGGTGATTCTTTTTTCCTTTAGTCCACGTTGCGTCTTTCTCGAGCCAAGATCGTCAGTTCACTCTCGTTCGTAGACCCTGCAACGTCGTCGACAAGTTCTTTGACTTTTTTCAATTCCCTTCGTCGAAAAATCCGATCTTAACATCCTCAGATCGAGTTAAACTTTTGCATCTTCTCTCACCATCTCTCGGTTGCGCTTCGAAGCTGCTGGTCACTTACGTCGGAGCTCTTGTATACGAAAGTGGCCGATAAAGCGTGTTCTACCGTTGGTGGAAGAGCAGCCGCGTCCCAATGGGAATATACGTGCGTGTGTGACTTCCTTTGGTACCCCTTGGTCTCTCGCGTTGGCGCTGCTGATGAGAGCTCGGTCGAAGTGGAAGGGCAGCCCCGTGATCGTTGCACACTCGGGAATCATGCTGCATTTATCAACGCAGTGCTTTTGTGAGAGGTGAACAAGGTCTCGAGACCGGTTCACAGATGTCGGTACAATCCTGTTGATCCGTAACTCGCGCCAGTCTCTTGATACCAATCGCGACAACGCGTTTCCTCTTCATACAGTCACCCACGACTTTTCGATCAAATTCAACCCTTAATGGTCACATGGGGTTAATTTCACCCCAGCCGCTTTAAAAAAAAAGTCATTTCTGCAGAATTTTTTATTTTGAATTTTGTTTTATATTTAAAATTGCGGTAATCATAAATAAAATCATCATGGTCGATTTTCAAGGGTTGGAAATACATTGTGGTATTTTCATTTTTATTTTTTTTAACGATTTTTCAACGATTCATCGCCTTTGAAAGTGAGTGGGGTTGATAACAGGCCAAATTACTATTACGTCGTGATCTGGAGGTGTGACTATAAAGGGTTTATAACTATTTGATCGTTTCTCTGCTTTTCAATCGTTTTTCTTTCGCTTTTAGCATTCAGAAGGAAAAGCCAGTGCTGAATTCCCTCCGAGTATGTTTATAGTGCACAACGCGCGTTTCTACCTCTGCATTGCAAAATATCTGCACGAGGTATGCAGACAGAGAAAGACGTAGACGAAGAAAAAGAACTAACCAGCGCAGTTAAATCTAGCTATACTGTCCCATGAATTATTCAGAGTTTCGCGTTTTATATGGATGCATTCGTCACGGGTGTTTATCGGTGAAAACTTTGAGATTCCGTTGGCTGCTCGCCTCAGTAGGTCACGGGGTTTCCTCAGAATTCCCCAACCATTTTTTAAATCCTGCGAAAAAATTATCTTGCCAATCGCGACAACTACGAATTTACATTTACCAAGGAGCCGAGTCATTCGATAACCTTGACTGCCGATGTTACTAAAATCCTTGATTGATTCGACGGATTAAACATTTGACAGTCTATATTTCCGAAATTTTCATGTATTTGCGATAAATTACCATGGGCGCGTTTGGGAGATGGAAAAAGTAAAACGGATCGTGTGGTGTATTGGAAAAACAAAATTTGATCAGGCAAAAAGTAGCCGTCGCGCGACCTCTTCGCAAATTCATAACCTTTGGCGAACCAGGTGGCGAACTCGCTGACGTGCGAGAGATCGAAATATACGTATTAGGGTTGCTGGTCGGTCTGGAACATATACAAAAGTTATAAATCGCTTAGGGCCCGAAAGAGTCCGCGAGAAGACGATGATGAATATCCAAGTTATATATTTTTTTTCCCCTTCACTTTTTTTCCGCTCGAGTCGCGGGAGAGCCTTATGTTTTATGAACTCGCATCCATTAAGCTGTCCGTGAAGTAAATTGAAAGGGTCGAACGGATGGTCTCTCGCGCAGCTATATGTCAAACAGCACGGTGTCGTTGCGCCGATTGCTCTCGCGTTTCTCTGTGATCTTTCGCTTACATTGTATCGTCTAGTGCGTTATAAAATACGAATAAAAAAAGCCAAGAATTTCCGGTTTCTTTTTTATTTTATTCGCCTCTGAGGAATTTCGATTGAAGTGACTTTGACAAATTCAAGGAGTCGTGTTGAAATCGATTACCTGTATCCCGTAACATTGAAATTCTTTCTTCAGCCATCGCGAACCCCAACCAGAGGAGACACGATATTGAAAACACTATTTTTATCCTTTTTTCGCTCTCGCGACGCTTTCGTCTGATCGATGTTCTCATTAAAAGTCTGCCATTCCCAGCAACAGTGCACTGGAAATTAAATTTTGTCAAAAAACGTCGACATTTTGTTGAACACGGTGAACTGAATATTTTTCGATAATTTCAAAATTTTCGTTATTTTGACAATGTTTTTGATTTTCAATGGAACTGTCAGCTAAATTTACGATTAGAATATCAAAAATTTACTTTTCAAAGAGATTTTTCAAAAAAACTTTTCAGTTTGTAGAAGAAAGTCTCGTGCGACGATCTCTACGAAACGTCAGCGAAATATTTGCGTAACTCCAGTTGTGATCTCATAATTTTCCATCAGTCTCGTCTGCTCGCGATGGATGCCACTTTACAGAAACGAGAAAAGAGATCGCGTATGCGAACCCATACGTAACAGAATACAATGCGAGAAATCTTGTCGCGCAAAACGGTCTTAATTACATTTTCCTCGCGGCGATCGTTTGCGCCTCTAATCACGGGACAACTCCAGACCGTCTCTCAACACACATCAGTCGTAATTCAAAGTCCCGCGCTCGTTCATCGTCCGCAGGAAAATTAGATTAAAAAATATGTTGAGCATGAACGCACTGGAAAGAAAATTTCGTTGGATACGTTGGACTAAACTTTTTTCTGAAAAATCACAAAAATGTCATTGCAGCAAGAAATATTCTGCAAAGTCTCTACGAAAAGTGAATTTTTCTTAGAAATAAAAAATATGTATTGTCGAAATTACGCAAATTTTGAAATGGTTCAAAAATATTTAGTTCAGGGTTTTCAACAAATTTTCAACGTTTTTCGAAAATATTTAATTTCCAGTGCGTAGCCACCGTTTATTTTGATATCGATCTTTCTCTCGTTCTCTGGCCGTGGCGAATTATTGCATGCTAATGTTACGTATTGCTCGTGTAAGTGCCACAAGCACTTCGCCAACTATATCGAGAGCTTGTCGATCGCTCCGATGTGTGAGGGACTGGGAATTTATTCTACAACGATGTGCCGCGAGAAATAGATGATTATGCGACTAAAAATGAAAGAGCTCCAGAACTTGAAAGGCAGAGAGTGAGAGAGAGCGAGATAGGCCGAGAAACACGAGTGGAAAACGCGTTCGCGGTGCAGCAACGAAGCTTTTAATATGCGCGAAATAATTGCAATCCTCCTTCGCGAAAAGATTTATGATCACGTGCGCGTAGGCTACAGGCTTTGTGAATAAGTATGTTACTTTGTGTACGAGTAACCTGCTGCATACGGGCGATTTTACCGGGAGCTCAAAGTCATCACTGCGCGCGTATATAAAGTAAATTATAGGCTCGAGGATAACCGCGAAATTTCAAAGGGCATATTTCCCAACGACAACTGTTTTTCTCAATCCAAACTCGAGGCACAATTGGACGAGAGAGATCTGACGGAAAAGGCTTTGATTCACGCTCTTCACTAATAGATTTTGCAGATTCAGTGTCTCGAGATTATGCCAGACGCAGAAGTCGCGCGAGTCTCGCTTTTGGCTTCGTTACAAAGCGATCTCGAAATTCCACGCTCCGTCTTCCGTGCACCAAAGATCTGAGAATTAATTAATCCGCTTTTTCGCTCGTCGTAACGATTTCTTTTGGTTTTTTTTTTTTTTTAATCGTTTAATTCTTTTCTATGCAAACGAGGCGCATCTGCCAAAAAATGTTGTATATTTCACGGGCTCGCCTAAACCTCGAAAACGTAAAGTTTGCTTCGGGAATTTGAATTGGAAGAAATGGAAAATAAACGAGCGCGTTTTTGTTGCATTTTTGTTGCGCATATCGCGTGTAAAATCTAACGGTATCGTAGCGAAGAGAATTTTGGTCGCGATGGCGTCGTTTCGGGCTGGTACGATAAAGAAAAAGGAACGAAAAAAGGGATGGTACACGCTGTGTAGAAAATGCCGGAGGAAAAAGAGAGAAAAACGTGTCTCGTAGCGTGAGAGACGGACCGATAGAAAGGAAGGATAGACGCAGAGAAAAGAGCGTCAAATGTCGAGAGTTGAAAAGGGACGGAATTGAAAGGGAGGAGCGAGAGAGATTCTGTGGCCATATAGCCCGTATGTAGCTACTTTTAAGAACCGTAGGAGGCGGAGGGACGGTGTCTGACGATGATGGATGATCCACGGAATCTCCGCGGGACCGGCGTTTGCTTTTGAGGTCGGCCATAGCCGGTGCAAGCCTCTTTCTCTCCTCCCCCCGTCTCTTTCTTCGCCCTTTCGCCCCCTCCCTCTTTTATCCTCTTCTCTCTCGCAACACGATAGAGAAAGAGATAAATACAGGAGGGATTTCTCAGTTTCAAACAGCACCACCAACTACATTCGACGAGAAATCTGGATTACCGAGACGAATAGATCGAGAGCCTGAGTTTGCGATCACGAGAAATTTCTCTCGACGCTCGTCTCCATTCATTTCTTCAATTATTTTCCAAACCGCTCACACGTTTCCATCATTATCGAGATAGCTCATTAATCTCGGCCGCATAAAGCACTGAAAAGAAAATTTTGTTGGAAAAGATCGATATTTTATTTAATTCAGCTGACAGTTTCGTCAGAAATCAAAAATATATTATCAAAATTAGGGAAATTTTGAAATTGTCTAAAAATATTTGATTCACCCCGTTCACCAAAATATCGAATTTTTTTGACGAAATTGAGATTTCATTGGAAAGATTGAGTGACTGCGGAAAAACTTTTGGGAAACGTGGAGAAAATCCTGAAAAAAAGATTTTCTTCGTATTCACACGCAAAGTGGAGCACGTAAAAAGAAAATATGTTGTGGCTGAAACAGAAAAAAACTTTCAGTCGGAGGGTGAACCAATTCCGAAGTGCTAAAAATATATTTGTGGTCTCTCTATGAAAGGAAGTAATAGAGGGAGCTCAAGACACGAGGATGCGCAACATCACATCGTCGTTCTTTCTAATACACGCGAAGCAATCTTTCTCCTTTCCGTTGGTTTTTTATATTTCTCATTCTCCTCCTCCAGCCTCTTGTCCCGCTATCCCAGGAGTAGCTGGAGGGTAAAAAAGAGATGAAGAAAAAAATTGATTCATTGCAGGATGCCTTTGGAAACGGGTTTTAAAAATATTTACCCTCAATCCCCGCGTGGCCTCCGACACACTCAACAATCTTTTCGAATTTGAAAGGATTCTCATGCCGCGGTATTCTTCATTCTCGAATTTTCGTGTGTCAATTCCTCTCGGCCAGGTCACAGGGAATGGGAAAGATTTCGATACAAACGAACAAAAAAACAAAAATAAATGAAATGGAAAAAAAACGTGGAATAAAAAGGAAGGATTTGGGAACGAAATTAATGTGCGGGTCTCCCAAAGCTCTTGTTGGTTGTGTCTAATCGAAGAACGCTCTTCAAGGTTGTATCAAAGAGCCTCGAGGTGATGCTGCTGTGGCGTCTAGGAAAGTGTAGCTTAATTGGGGCCCCATAGCGATATGCTGGTGCGTGAGCTGCTCAAGAAAGAGGCAAAGAGGGAGGGAGGGCAGGAGGTCCAGTGTGGTCTGTGGAAGAACCTCGAGCCTTATTAGCCAAGGGTTACAACATCCGGCTAGCTGTTAATCTGTAAAGTCCTGTGCCTGTGTCCTGCGGCAGCGCGAGAACGCGCGTGAGAGGCAGCAGCGGAGGCTGAAGCGGAGGCCGCATTTGCTGCTCTCATGTGTAAGTTCCTCACGCTGAACCAAAGAAACCGAGAAGCAGCGAAAAAACGACGAGAGAGCCAGAAGAGCCAAATGATATTAGAGAAAAAGTAAGAAAAAATCACAAGCAACGAGCAGCACCCAGCAAATGAACGAGACGAAAGGATAAGCGAGAGAGAGAGAGAGAGAGACAAAGACAGAGAATGAGAAAAAGATAGGACAGCAGCGCACACCGCACCGACTATAGCCTATAATAAGCGAACGGTCTTGTACACGTTCTGTTCTCTCTTTCGTTTCGTTCCTTCATGCCCGCGCGCCACTGAAGGCAGACCCATAAATCTCTCGGGCATACTCCGGGGGGACATTTGATCCTTGCGTAACCCAACGCCGTTAATTTATTGCCCCGCGTTTAAAGTCACCTCTCCATATATACATCTATACCAACACTCGTGCATGTAAGCGCGGGAAGGCATCAACGAACGCAAGCAGCATAAGCAGCTACACAAGGAGAGTCAACCAAGCTACGTTCCGCTTTGCACACTCTCTTTTCTCTTTATCTTTTTCTCTCCCTTCCTCTCTCTCTCTCTCTCCCTTTCTGTTATATCGGGGGCAGACTTTGGCATATCAGAAACCATCGGCACAAGACGCGGGCAAATGTTGGCGTATCTGCTGTTACGAGCAACTACGATCGGAAGAGAACTGCAATAATCGTTACTTTATTTTCCATCAGCACCAAACTCAGGCTTGACACACTTTGCCCTGATTTCATTCTGAACCTCGTTAGCATATTACCCGGCGAGAAAATTCATCGAAATTGAACTTGGAATATGCATCAGAGCGATAATTATTTATTATGATCACAATCCTTTGGAACGCCCCGTGCAAAATGCACAAAACATCCGAGTCGTGAAACCCATCGGAATTTAGAGGCAAGCATCTAATTTACTCACACCATCAAACCAATTCTTCTACTTCTTGTTCGTCTCGTCGCCGAACTCTATACCCGAAAATAGCTCGAATGACACGAGAGAAACGTACACACCGCGTTGCGACTCTCGTGCAGAGTTATGCCAACCCCAGAAACGACGCGGACATCGACATACTTTTTGCAATGACCCAAACCTCGCTCGACAGCACCCCGTTTGGGTGGTCCACCGCAGCACACAGCCTTATTCTCTCGCCAAACCCTCTTCGCGATCTCCTTCCTCTTTTGTCCTTTGAATAAGACGAAGAGTTTCTCCGTGACGTGACAATGGACCTCGACAAGAGCCATTCTCGCGAAAAGAAGCCCCAATTCATGGACTTTCGAAGACCGCAAAAAATTTTTGACGTGTCTGACTACCGTGTCCCGTAACTACTCCGAGGATTTTTCAAACTCTCTTCAATCTCTTCTTTTTCTACATCTGAAAACTTAGACAGCCGAATCAGGGAACTAAATTTATGTCCAAAATAATTTCATCCGTCGTGTAGGCAAGTCTGTTTTTTTAATGACGTTGCATGCAAAATTTGCTGTCGATAGAATTCCTTTAAATTTACACCGCACAAACAGAATCGTGAAGTCCAATAGCTTGGCGCAATTTTAAGAGGGTTCATTATGTAGAAGTCGAGATATTTATTTATAAAAATCGCAATTTTCAGATTAACTTGAACAATCTGGAATTTATGGCATGTTGTTCTTTAGTCAATTTGTAACCATTTTTTAAAATCAAAATTAGGCTCTTAAACCATTTTGTATGAAAAAAAAAAACTGGAAGAATAATTTGGGTTTGATCGTCGCCATACAACGTCATTGATTAAGTTGGAGCCATTGAATCGGGACAATTAAATTAACTTTTTAGTCTTCATTTACATTTTTTCCATAATTTTACAATTTTTTTTCCAGTCCCCACATAATTTTTTTGATCAAATATGTATTTTACGTTTCGGGGAATCATTTTTTTTTTAACGTCAAGTCAACAGCTACAGCGGGACGAATTCTAGACTTTCGGACGTTAGAGTTATGCGTATCGGGATAGAAAATTGTGTTTTTCGTTGCAAGCCTCCGGTCGTCATTTCTGCATAGCAATCGGTTTTGCTCGATCCTGATGCTTCTCCTCAACTCTCGTTCGCCGCGACTTGCCACTGCACGCCACTTCACCAGACTCTCTCGCATACACATATTAATAGGCACGGCTTGGCGAACGCGAGCTCGAGAACTGGCTGCCTCTTTAATTAACCCCGCGTGCCACCAAACAGCTATAAGCGGAGCTATACACGACGATTCATAATTAAAAAAAAAAAGAAGGAAACGTTTATTTCGAATCCAAAAATCCAAATTATTCAGCCACGCTGATCGCCTCTGATCAATTCCATCGCGTGAAGCGCTGTGCCGAGACACAAACTCTTCATCGTTTCTCAATAATATTTCGACGAGCAATTCGCACGTCGAAATCACTCGCGAGTTCGAGTTTCTCATTCTAAATTCGGTTTTTTTCCTTAATAAAGTAAATTCTTTCCATTGGAATTTAATTATGAGGCATTACTGTCAAAAAACAACTTTATTTGGGATGTTTTCAAAATTTTGCATAAACGTTCTTGACAACGGAATTAAAAATTTTCTCCTTTGAAAAGAATTTTCATGACGTTTTAAATTCGAGATGTATAATTTGCAATTTTTTCTATTCCCCATCCTAAATGCGTGTAAATTGAACTCACGTTTCGTTAAAAAGTTGCAAAAATCGAGAGAAGTTGAAAATAAAAAATGAATTATCTCAAATTTTTGACGTCAGAAATATTTTCTTCATTGAAGAAAATTGTTAGTTTTGGTGTCAAGAATTTTGATTCGAAATTATTAAAGAATCCTGAGGAAAGCAATCTTGTGATGTTAATACGTTAATGTCAC